>JARQAB010000001.1:7625770-8930582 GCA_036172955.1 Meloidogyne arenaria | reverse complement strand
AAAAACTTTAAAAAATAATCTACAAAATGAAACTATCGGCTTTGGTCTAGTTTATACGTCCAATGAAAAATTATGAGCAGGGGATAAAGAAGATTTCTACTGATATCACAACATTCCTCCAAATATTCTGATATCTCTTAATCCATCGATATCTTCCTTTAATCCCCTCAAATCAAAAGATATCACCCTTATTATCCCCCTTAATCTCTTCAAATGCCTTATTAAACTCGTAAAGAAATAAAAAATTTTGCCCTCCCATCATGTGGAGGACAAAAACCATGCAATTTTTTAAATTTAGGAAAGGGTTGAATTAATAATTCCCCTTTTCAAATAATTCCTCAACCCGCGGATAGGTTAAAATCGGTATTAATCGCGAGAACTTTAAAGCAATTTTGTAAAAATATTTTTAAAATCTAATCAAAAGAAAATTAAAAATAGTAGAAAATAAAGAAAAAACGTCACAAAGCGCGGACAAAGTTAGTATAGGTGAATAAAAAAAAGATAAAAAAGAAAAAATAAAAAAAATTGTTTGGAGGAAATTCAATTCTCTTCCCACAAGTCACAAAAAGAATTTAAAAAGAATGAAAAAAAGAATAGGCAGATTTATATATTCAATTCGTGTTGCTTTTTTTATAAAAAATAATGAAGAGAATCCTTCAAGTTTTAATAATAAAATATAGTTTGATAATAATTTTTAGGGACACGCCCGAGTAGGCGCGACCGAGTAGGCGCGACCGAGTAGGCGCGACCGAGTAGGCGCGACCGAGTAGGCGCGACCGAGTAGGCGCGACCGAGTAGGCGCAGGCCAAGTAGGCGCAAGGCCAAGTAGGCGCACGGCCAAGTAGGCGCAAATCTTTTAGCGTAAAATATTCAATTTAAAAAATAATTCAGCATAAATATTTTTACGTTAAATGATTTAACGGTAGCTGGACTTTTAACGGTAGCTGGACTAGTCTTATCTTGATTTCTAGTCTTTTCTAGCTTCTAGTCTTATCTTGATTGTTAATTGTACGTTCGTATACACTCATGTTTCCTTAACTAGTTAGTTCCTTATTGTATACGATGTTCATGCTGTGGAAAAATTGTGGATGGGAGATGGAATTGAACCATCATGGAATGAGCCCAGACCGAAGCACAACCGACTGTGCCACCATCCAACCCGATGATGGGTTATTTATATTCATTTATGTTCTTTCTGCAAGTACGGACACAACACTCCTTCCGCCTTGCGAAACCAAGCGTCCTCGCTTGTTGCTTGTCTTCAATAACTATAAACTGTTTTCGATTTTTGGGAGAGAGCACACAGAAACCCATTTTGTGGCATTTTTTACCTAGCTGCTCACTCAGAGCCTTACGCTTTCTCTAGCTGCTCACACAGAGTCTTACGCTTTTTCTAGCTGCTCACACAGAGTCTTACGCATCTAATTTCTGCCCGCACACAGCTCAGGCGATACTCACAGGGTCTTCTCCTTATTTCTCTAAACAGTTAAAGTATGTCAGATCATCACAGCATTTGACGGTTCGCTTGTTCCTCGGGCTATGCCCGGCGGGTCGTTGCACCATTATTGTATACGATATTCATTCTGTGGAAAAATTGTGGATGGGAGATGGAATTGAACCATCACGGAAAGGGCCCAAACCGAAAGCACAACCGACTGTGCCACCATCCAACCCGATCTTGGGTTATTTATTTTCATTTATATTCTTTCTGCAAGTGCGGACACAACATTCCTAAAGGAGACTAACTAGTTATTACAGGTTAATTATTCATAATATTCCCTTAAACTAGTTAGTCCCCCTTAAACTAGTTAAACTAGTTAGTATTCATAACATTGATAAGCCACAGGAATTATCAAAGCAGCACGTCTTTCACTAATTAACAAACTTAGCCAGTAATCCAAAACTTATTGACAGCGAAGTATGGAGCTTTTATGAGAAAAATATTACAAGAAAAGATTTTTCTTAAATTTTATCAAAAAATAAAAACATCACCGAGCTTCACTTAATAAATTTTTTGCCCTAAGGAGGGCAGTTTTGGAAAAAGTCCAGTGTCAAAATAAAGTTGCTTGATTATTCAGCTAACTAATTAACAAAATTATTTGAAGATTAACAAAGAAAATTCTGGGCAAAATTTAAGAAATTTGCCCTTGCGCCTACTTGGCCGTGCGCCTACTTGGCCTTGCGCCTACTTGGCCTGCGCCTACTCGGTCGCGCCTACTCGGTCGCGCCTACTTGGCCCGCGCCTACTTGGGCCGTACCCTAATTTTTATTGTACAATGGGAGTAGTCAAAGGTAAGACAAACTTTTTGCCTTTTTTTGTAATAAAGCCAAAAAATTTTAAAAATTTTCTTTTGATTTTCTTTTGATTAGATTTTAAAAATATTTTTACAAAATTGCTAGTAATCTTATACAAAAAGTGTAGTCTTAAAATTTATTTATTTTTTGTTTTATGTATTTTAACTTAAAATGTTCTAAAATACCAAATCGAAAAAAACTAGGCTCGAAAAATATGCACCGAACGTCGGCTCGAACCGAAAACGGCAACCCTAGTTAAAAGCATCATATCCTTCAACAGAATTTTAGGCAAAGAAACATAAATATGTACTATTCAACAAACTTTGCTTTTTAAAATTAATAAATTTGTAATTTTAAAGGAAATACAAAAATAACTAAAATTAATTTATTTTACAATTTAAAACAATTATTAAAGTACTTATATTATTAATAAGAATTTCATTTTAATTATTTATTTTTACATCAATTTTTCACTTAACGAATCATTAAAATTAACGGTAGGGGTGATAAGCAATTCTATGTTGCCATTAAAAATGAGTTGTGCCAAAGTGCATGTCACACCTAAAAAATAATTTTTAGTATTTAAAATTTAAATTTTGATTATCCTAAAAACAAGTTATGATCAAGTAACGTTAAAAAAGTGTTTGGGGTTATTTTTACAGTAAAGGGCTTTTTAAAAATAATTTTTTATAAATCTCCTTACGATTAATATAATTAGATAAACGTCTATAAACTCCAAATCTTTGAAAAGCCTTTTCCCAAATAAATAGAATATAAATAGCCAATCCAATAGCCAAAATTGAAAGCCCAACAATCGAAGATTTGAAACTTTGTATAATTGTTATAGACACCAAAGAGAGGCAAACAATCAAAAATATTATTGGCAAAATTAAAGGAACACGAATTGCTTTTTCGTGAACTGGACGTTTACAAATATTAAAACGGATATTGAAAAGGCAGAGCATTGTAATTGAACGAATTATCTGGGTTTTTTATCAAAAATTTTATTTAATTTTTGTAAAATTATTAAGAAAGTTAATGAAGTATTTTTTTGGATAGTCGTTAAAAATCCCTAGTTAAACTGAGATTCTCGTATATTGATATTAAAATTTTCCAAGATCTCCATCACGATTCTCCTACAACACTTGTAATGCGATTATCTGATGATAACTTTTATTTTTAAGTCTGAGTTTAATCTTTAATTTTAAAAACACTCTCAATAATATCTTAATTTTGTAGGTAATAAACAAAATAAAATACCCAAACTGTAAAGGCAACATAACTAATCATTTCCTCTAAATTGCCAAGAAATGAGAGAAACATTGCCAGAACAACCTTTTTTATTTAAATTTACAAAAATCACGAACAAACAAACATGAACAAAAAGAGCAGCTCTAGGGCTGTCATGTTCCCTATTTATACAAGAAAAGAAGGCTGGTAAATGCCTTTCTCTAGCTGATGCCCAAAGGAATCGACTGCCCCCAAAAAGTGATGCATTTATTGAACTAATTTAAAAATTAAAAATTTTTTTGAAAGAAAAATTTTTAAGAAAAATGTGTCAATTAAAAAATACCCAATTAAGACGATGCAAACAAGTAAAGCAATTAAATATTTAAAATGAGGGCCCATTGTTTTCTCAGCAAATAACTTTAATAAATAAAAATAGAAATTTATTATTAATTAAATGAAATCATTTTTTAAATTGAGATTTGGACAAGAAATATTGTTTCTTCCATTTTCCCCTTCAAAATTTTGTTTTTATCTCGTTAATAAAATAAAATGGTTATTTTTTAAATAAAGACTAAATTTAAGAGTATATTTGTACACTTTTTACTTTTAAAATTATCACGGGCTTAGGGCGAGTTTTTTTAGTCGGTTTAGATGGAGAAAATGTTTTAAATTATAATAAATTTTTTTAGAAATCGTGCCATTGCGACGGCATGCGAAGATTGCATTTCTGACACTGACAGAACCATAAAAAATGATAAATTCATCAAAACATAAATTGAAGCGCAGACTATCATACTTATAATAATGGCAAAAGGCATAGTTCTGATAAATAATTTATTTTAAAAAATTTAATTTTTATTTAACTGTCTCGGATTTTTAACATCCTCAATTCCATAATTAAGAATATCCCAACCATCATAACTATATAATCCACCAAAAAGTGCAAGGGCTATATTGCCTGGACGTAAGTTAGTATTTTCGAAGGGATGATAGAAATTATTAAATTGAACATCTTTAAATTGGAAATTAAATTTTTTTGAAATTATTTTCCCATTTACTTTTCCCAAATAACAAAAAATAAATTCCACAAATTATAATTATACCACTAGCTACAAATTTGGCAATAACTGATATAATTTGAACACGAGAGACTACATGACGTAAAGAAAAACAATTTATGAAGAAAAGTAATACTGAAAGGAAAAAAAGAATTATTTAATAAATTAATTTTATTTATTTTTATTTCAAAGATTTATTATACAAAGAAACAAGTCTAATAAAAAAGTGTAATTTTGAAACAAGATCTAATAAAATTCAAAAAAAAAATAATTTTTTTTAAATAAAGGACAAACAAAGTAAGCTGAAGGAAATAAGCTTGTTTGCAATAATACGTGTAGATTCATCACAAAATTCTATCTGAAAAATAGATAAAAAATATAATTATATATAAAAAATATTAAAAAATTTACATTGAGGCATCGGATAGCGTAGACTGAAAAACTAAATTCTGAGGGAAAAAGGAGAAAAAATTATTAAATATAAAATAAACTCAGGGATTAATGGTAAATCTAATTTATAAATTTGTTATCGAGATTGTTCGAAAACGAATCAACCGAGGATCATTTAGTAAATTAAATTCGGATTAGTATATCAGAAAAAACCCGAGGCTTTTTGAACACACTTTGGAATATTAGCTAAATTCGCGATTAGTTCTAACTTTAGTATGTAGATTTTTTAGTTCAATAATAGACAGCGAAATATTTAATTGTACGTTATTTGACAACAATAACTTCGACATACGTTTCTATTTGTATGGCCAGTCCACATGGATTAATAAACAAACAAGAAGTACTCATGAAAATAAATGCAATCTTGTTCCTGTGTAATTTAACGTTAAAAATTCATTAAAAATATTAATAAATTATAAAATTATTTTAAAATATTTTCTTAAATTACTGTATTTTAGAGTATTAAAAATTTAGTAAAAATATTATTTTCACCATCTAACATGGCACAAATAAGCAAAATCAGAACCAGATTTTCTAATACTCGTCCCTAATTCAACATAACAGAAAGCACCCAAAGTAGCTATAATTCCAGACAAAATCCAAATTAAGAGAGAAGCCCCAACAGAATTAACATTATTTAAAATTGTTGTTGGGGTTATAAATATACCAGAACCTATAATTGCTCCGATAATGTAAGAGACAGCACCCCAACGGCCTTTAAAATATTAATAAAATTAAAGAAATGAATTAATTTTTAGTTTGAAATCTTGAACATATTGCCCAAGAGTTTGACATTTTAAAGGCGCACTGCGCGAAAATTCTTGTATATAACCTAAAAGTCTTCTAAAATTTAGTTGCTGAGTAAAATCAAAAAAGGGGTTTGATAATTTCTATAGAGCTGCTTTCAGTATCTTTAACAAATCTTTTATCTCAAACATAGATTTCTTCAAAATCTCGCAGCCAATGTACAACAAGGTTGTCGGATAGTTGAAAATCTTCGGATATCCGGATTCGATATCCAAACCGAAAATTTCCGGATATCCGGCCTTTCATCATATCTGGATATCCGGTGTGCAATAATTTAAACTTTAATAATTTTATTTTTAAAATATCAGAAAACTAACCCATTTTGTTTTTCTCAGCAATTTCTTTCATTTTAAAATTTTCTTGATTAAATATTAAATTAAAATTATTAAATTAAATTTATAGAATTAATTTAATATATATACACAAACAAATATTACTTTTTAAGAAAGAAACGTTAAACAAAATTTTTATTAAATAAAAATTGTTTGAAAATAAATAAATACCCAACACGATTGTTATTTTTAAAATCAATTTCCTTTTTAAAAAAACTTAAAAAGCCACGTAATTTTATTAAAAATTTGAAATAAAAAAGTTTAAGTTTAGAAAAGATAATAAAATCAATTTTACTTTCAAGGTTTCTACTAAAACCTCGAAAATTTATAAAATTTAATAAAATTTGAAATAAAAGTTTTCATTAAACAATAAGTTAAAACGAGATTTATTAATTAAATTGTTTCTTTAAAATCACAAAAAATAGAATTTAAACAAAGAGAATAAGTAAAATTTATAATTGAAATTTTAGAGATTTCTATGAATTTTTGGAGAAATACAATTTACTTTAATAAAGTTAACTTTTTTTATTTTTAAGATGTGATAAAGTTAAAGTTTTTTAAACGAATTTTTTTAATTTTTAAAAATAAAATTAGAAAATTAACCTAAAAAGGATAAAAACAATAAATTTTGGATAAAATAAATGGTTATTTTTCATATTTTTTATTTACCGAATTCTCTATTATATTGAATAAAGTGTTAAAGAGAAATAAATAAAAAATTATTTTGATTATTAAAACAATTTTTTTGTTTTACTATAAGAATTATTAAAAGTAAAGTGAGTATATTTTAAATTAAAAATAAATTTTATAACAGAAGATAAAACAAATGATCATCCGGCTATTTATTCTTAATTGAAATTTAAAATAAAATTAAAAAATATTAAAAATTTTGATTTATTAGATTATTGTGAGTAGGGTTCCGAATCCGGAATTCGAAAAAAGTCTGGATATCCGAAAATTTTTTGTTCGAAAATAGATCAGAATATCCAAGGATTTCCCCAGATTCCGCTTTGACACCGCCTTTCCACCATCCCTATTGGGAGAAGAATTTAATTTACAAAATAAAACTTTAAAAATTATGTTGGAAACTAAAGATGTTTAGATAAAAATTGGGATATAGTACATATAGTAAAGCAGCTGGGCTATAGCTATTTCTCTCCTTTAGCTAGTGCAAAAGGTTATTCGGCGGCTGGGAGCGAACCAGCATCTTCAGTAGACCGGACTGATGTGTTAGCCATTACACAATATGTTTTGATTAGTGCTGCAACTAATATATTACCCCTATTAAATTATTGATTGATTAGAACAAGAGGGATTTTTCTTTCTTTTTTTTTTTTTCTTTTCTAAAATTTTTTCTCTGACTTCTCTCGCCCAATAATTGGTCTCTTCAGAGCCCTCTTGTTCTAATCAATCAATAATTTAATAGGGGTAATATAGTAGTGCTGCAATATTAATAGTAAATTTATTGTAGAGAAATATTTAATTTTTACTAAATTTTTAATAATTAATATTTTTTAAAACATGACCGAAAAAATTGTAGAAAAGAATAAATGAAAAGTAAAAAAAAAGTTGACAGAACTACGCGGATTTCAAAAGCAAAATCTTCATCATTTCTTCAATTAAATCTATTTCAATATTGATAATTATTGTAATAAGGATCATATCCTGTTGCGTAGCCCAAAAGATGATTTAAATGTTGATTATTTACAGAAGGTTGATGGTGGTTATTTAAATAATATAATTTAATTCGCTGGCTCTTATTTTGTCGTTATACTCTTTAAAGAACTTTTTTCACTTTTATTTGACATGCCAAAAAATTTGAAAAATATTACAAAATGGTAAAAATATTTTATAATATTTTAAATGAAGAAAATAGGGAGAAAACTGGACGAAGTGTCAAAAATAAATAAAATTCCCTATAAATAAAAGGTTCAGCACGTCATCAACAACCTAAAAAGCAATAACATTTGTTCTAATACTAAAAATCCGATCAAACGAATTTTTTATCAATCTCGATACTTAACCTAAAAACACTCCGCACTCTGTTTTTACTAAAAATTCCAACCTGGTTGATTCACAGAACGTGTTGAATCAGGTCGAACAACACCACTCACTCCAGTTCTTGTGCTACGACTATTACCGTTTCTTGAAGAATGTTGATTTGTGTTAAGGCTAGTAATTGTTGACTGAGAGTTTGAAGAGGTATTCACAAAATAAATGGAAACAAAGACAAACATTATAAGAGGGAAAAATAATTTTGACATTTTTTGGCTGTTAATGTTTTGTCTGAAATTTTAAAATCTTGACTGATTCCTTCACTATTTTGCTTTATCTTTTATATATAAAATTTTAATAGAACATTGATCACTAAATTAGATATATGAATGGATAATGCCGATTATCATGGGGACCGGAAATGCTAAAGAAAGGATTTTTAAAAGATTTATTGCAAAATAAAATTTTTTAAATAATTGCTTGCAAATTAACAATCAATGCTTATTTAAAATTTAAGCATTTATTGCTGTAAAATAAATGTATTGCCTCTCGTCTCGATTTCTTAATTAAATAAATTTAAATAAATTAAATTTAAAATTTATTTAAGAAATTTATTTTTGAAACTAAAAAGTTTTAAAAAAGATTACTAAAGATGAATAAACTAGAATTACCAAGAATTAGCATAATAGAAGAAAAGGGAAAATTGCTGAAAATTTGAATTTAGGATAAATTGAAGAGAAATTAGAGAAGCAAGAGCAACAAAGATTGACAATATTTTATTGTAATTCTTTCTAAATACATTTATTTATTTTTAATCTCGAGAATTCCGTCTTGAAAGAAGATGTTTTCTAAATTTTGTGAAAGGGACATGATAAAATGTTCTTGATAATTTAATAAATTATCGACAATCTAGAAATGTTGGAAATTAAAATATTTGAGTTAAATTTAATTACGTTTTTAATTTTATGAATTTTTTAGACAACCAAAACTTTGTTTTATGCTTACAAAAAAGTGTGGAGAATTAATAATAGTAATATATTAATTAACAGAATCGTTGATAGAAAGTTGAAATAATTTGTAAAATCATCTTTGAAAATTTATTCTTCATCATTTTCTCTATAAAAATTATTTCAGTCTTTATAAATATTGTAATAAGGATCATATCCTATAGCGTGGCCTAAAAGGTGATCTAAATGTTGATTATCTACAGGAGGTTGATGGTGGTTATCTAAATAATATAATTTGGTAATTTATTAAAATAATGGAAAAAATTCTAAAAATCTATACATTTAAATCGGAAGATGTGTTATTTTCATTATATTCAATAATAAAATCTGTTTTTAATAGCCAAAAACACCTGAATTTGTCTGAACCCAGGAAAATGATCTTAGGATATTTTATCAACCCAACATTAAATAAAAACACTCTCTTGCCTGGCTGATTTACGGAACGCTCTGAATCAGGTCGAACAATACCACTCGCTCCTGTTTTAGTAATACCACTATTTTGGATGTTGTTTCTTGAAGAATTATTGTTTGTGTGAAGGCTAGTCATTGTTGATTGAGAGTTTGAAGAGGTATTTACAAAATAAATTGAAACAATGATAAAGAAAACGGGGAAAAATAATTTTGACATTTTTTGGTTGTTAACGTGTATTAATTAAGTTTTTAATATTTAAATTTTAAAATTGAGAATGTTTTTTCATTTACTTTTTATTTAGACTTTGAAATAAAATGTTTTCAAAATTGTTGTGAAATACATAAATTGTCTATCATTTTTTGTTAGACTTTCCCACCTTTTTAAAGGCGATTTCTTAAATTATTATTAATTAATTCTTGAAATTAAAAGGATTATGAATCATATTTAATGACCATTTGAAACAAGAAAATCGAGCACATGTTCAAAGAATGGAGCAAACACGTTGCAAAAATACACAAGAATTGAATAAAATTAGGCCGTGTTGGTTTAGTTATCCTGCTCTCTAGATCTTCATCGATTATCTGTAGTCTTTAATATACGTTTAATATACGTAGCTCCATTAAAAGTTAGGGCAAACCTCGAGCATAACACTTCCGATAGCCAAAAAGACATAATTTTTCTCTTGGATACCGAAAATTGGAGATGTGGAATATTTGAGGATATAGATTATAAAATCTTTTGCCAATTTATAGTCTCAATCATATTTTGCAAATTAAAAAAATTTTTTTGATGCAAATTCACTCCATCTTATACTAATTTTTTTAATTATACTTATTGCAAAATATAAAAAAATATTTTCTAATAATTAAAAAATTTTCTTTATTAACTGATAATATTTTTTAATTTTTATTGTATAAATTAACTACAAAAACTACAAAATTCCTTAAATTTATATAAATAAAAAAATTTTTTTTTGATAATCTTTATACTTGATCATTATTGAAATAAAACAAATAATTAATTAAAAAATTATTTAGTGGGAAAAAACTAGTAGTGAATGCAATAAATATTTACATTCAAAACTAACTGATAAATATTTTCTTTCATAAAATAAATTCCTAAAAAATTTTTTTAAATTATTTTTATTATCTATTTTTAAAGGACTCTAGCTAGCTTCTTATTTTAATTAAATTTGATTATTTAAAATAATTCTTTATTTTCTAAGATAATTAAATGAATGTTTTTTAATTTACGTTTTTAAAGGAAAACGTGAGAACTTAATTTATTAAAAAATATTTTTATATAAAATATTTATTCAAAGTTTATTTGTTTATCTGTTTCAATTTTAATTGTTAATTATGTCCTCGAAAAGTGGTGGAAACAAGAATAATTACAGAGATCTTTTTGCTTTTTGGTTAACAAAATTTTTTTTAATTTTAAAATAAATAAATTTCAAATAAGGGCACCATCACATACCGTATAACCTGTATTAATTGCCCTCCCTTAAATAGTTACCCCAGTTTATTACCTCTAGCGATAGGTTTAATCAATTTTTCAACCTCATATAATTACCCTACTCCCTCCTAAGGAAGGTAGAAACAATAATTACACAGGGTGTTATTAAAAGTTTTTTTGAAGTTTATATTAGTTAATTAAAAAATTATAAAAATCAAAATTTTCAGTTTTAAAATTAAAAAAGGAATCGGGACCTTATTTCTAACTAAATCAAAAATAATCTTTAGTCTGTGAATATTATTTATAATAAATTTAAAGGATTTTTGGCCTTGCTTGTAATTATGTTAATAATATAATACTTACTGCAGCTGTGGATATTATACATGAACAAAGTGGAGAGAGCGGAAACAAAAATTTAAATAGTACTTCTACTAGATATTGCATTGTATTTAAATTCAAATAAAATTTATTTAATTTCTTTAAAGGAAGAATTGGGAAAACCTCGTTGTGATAAATTAATGTCAACTGGAACGATTTTATTAGCTACTGGGTTGCCTGCTTTTGTAGTTAAATACGCATTTCCGTTCTTTATGAATAGAATCCCTTTTGGGTTAATTTTTTATATTTCTTAAAAGTATTTTCACAAATCTTTGAACAACAAAAATCATCTTTCGTTAATCGAAAAAATTGGTGTTTAACGGTTACAAAAAGATTATAGGCTTTAAAACTATTTTCTATTATCGTAAGGGTGGGGATGTGAGAGGGGGAAGGTTGAGTTGGGATGGTCCGGAAGAAGCCTCAAATAAGGATCGGTGTGAAACTACAGATAATTTTCCTAAAGATAACTTTAAAACACTTTAATTACCACAAACTTTGATTTAGAACACTTAGATTACCTTTGCATACAATTAACTTTTTTCAATTCATTTTTAATAAACTATAAATCTATATTTTAAGATTTCGCATCTTTCTGGTTTGCTTTACTCATTCAACATCTTATATACTTGTTGCCTTCTCAACAAGTATACAAATGTCCCTTTTAGGTGTTGTTTTTGACTCAATTTCTGTCGGAATTGGACAAATATGTCTACCTGCCCTTACTTCACATTATTCAAAGTTATATTTTTGGAATTAAAAAAGAACTGTTAATAACCTTAGATCAACACTATCTGCTTGGACGGCGGGTACTGGGGCTTCTAGTATAATACCATCACTGGCATATAGTATTCTATCAGAACCTAAATTCTTTAATCTATCTACAAGGACGGTTACTCTTTTAATGCTTATTGTGCCAATGCTTTTTGCCATAAGGTAGTTTTTTGGGTAATCTAGATTTCTATGTCCAATATTTTTGAACGGTATAGTTGACCCGTTCAATGGTTACTATGTTCATTTATTTAAAATAGGGGGATCTTTTAGATTCATATACTTAATCATTCGATTTTTTAAGTTATTGGTTTGTACTCTCGCCTGCACCAACTGTTCACAGGATGCATTTATTAAAACCTTCAACATGGATTGTCCCAGCACAGAAAACTTCCCGAAAAATTAAGATTAATGTAGTGCCCGAGCCTTTACCCAACATTATTAAACTTTCAACTAATGGAGGAGAAAAAAATATTAATAATCTCCAAAACAATAAGGTAGGTTAAGAAAAATAAGGTAGTTTTTTCTCTTATATCCCCATATGAGTTGGCATTAACTGTATCAGTAAATAATAGAGTTTAAAAATTAATGGACTAATAAGTAGAACCAGAGTCTTAATCAGAAGTATATAATAGGTCGAGGACCATTTTAGAGTGATATCAATTGGCTTGATTTCCCTCAATCCTCCAACACTTGCCAACTTCAATGCCATCGTTAGTAATCCCCGTTACCCCTAAATCCCCCTTAATCCTCCGGGCCCGCTATCTCTAAAAATGTTATTCCTTATCCAAATCATTATCCATTCATTCACTGATATCAGTGGATGAATAGATCTCCGATATCCTAGATCTCCAATACCACTTGATCTATAATACCATCACAAATCCCTTAGTCTACTCTTTAATAACTCGGCATTTTTTTAAATTCCCTTGGAAGGATATTTCATTAAATCACTATAAATCCAAACCTTCTCCAAACTATTATCACAAAATCTATCTTTGTTGAATATGATTTTTCATCCTTGGTGCATAATCCTGGTTGAACAACGTCCCCAGTTGTTGAAACACCCTTGCTCATCATTGGGGCAATCCTCGGTCTTCTACCTACACTAATTAGAAGTAAAGTAATTATTAAATATGTAAAACCTTCGAAGTGTACCTACAAATCTTTTTTAAATTTTTAAATAAATTTAATTTAGTATAATAATTTCTAGGAATCTTATTTGTTTAACACAAATGAGCAAGCCTTCACTCATGAATTTTCTCTTGCCTCAAAGCTAAAAATGATTTTGGTTGGAAATTTAAATTATCTAAAAATAAATTGTTAATTAAAAAAATTATTATGAATTATGTAAAACTATACAATAAATTCAATTTTAGTAATAAAATCATTAATATTTATTTATTTTAACAGCCACTCCAGCAATACATGCTTCCACTTACTATTGTATATTTAGCTGAATATATATCGAACTCTGGATTGGTTTGATTTTTTATGATTAAATCAATTTAAAATATTTAAATTAAAAAATAAAGAGGTTAAAATTACTGGCTATTATTTTTCTAACCCAAAAACCCTAAAAACTTTAAATAATTGAAAATTAATCACATTAAACTGGATAATTCAAGAACATTCTGTCATGTGGCAGAATTTCTGATGTTGATTGTTTTGCTTACATCCTAATAATCATTTGCATGTTTTTCTGCATACTAGAATGGGCGTATTCGGATATCCGGAATCTTTTCGGAATATCTTTTCGGATATGGGATCAGTTTATACGAGGATTTCCAGAATTTGTCTATCCTAGTTTTATTAGTTTATTTTGTAGTTTCAATTAATTCATTTTGACTGTGATCACAGTTTTGATTTATCACTTGAAAGTCAATTTCGTTGGTATTTTACATTGTATATGTTTGGTGTGTTTTGTGTACGTTCAGTCATTGTATTAATTACTGTACCCTCATTTGTTCTTTGTTCACTTCCTTTTATTCAGGTAATTCTAAACTTTTTTAAACTAGAATTGTCTCAATTTAATTTTTTTTGATAAATTAAAAAATAATTTTTTTCCTTTTTTAATTTTCAGGGTTTAATTACAGCAATTCTTTTCTTTCAATCCCTTCATTTCTTTATACCTCATATTTCCATTGTTTTTGTTTTGGCTTTTATTCAGGGTGGTATTAGCGGTATCTCTTATGGAGGTACATTAGACAGAATACATAAAAAGGTATTTTATAGTTGAAAAATTAACATTAAATATTCGAAAAGAGGGGGTCTATTTAAATTTATAAAATCATCTACTTTATAAATTTGAACTTTCATTATAATACTGTAATTATTATTATTAATAAGTAATTTTTGCTAACGAGTAAATTTGAATTCTTAATAATTTCTTTATAGTCTGAATTGAAAGCTCGAGAGTTTAATATGGCAGTTGTTGCAACAAGCGACACTACTGGTATTTGTTTGGCTGGATTTGCTTCAATTTTTATACACAACTATATTTGCAGCCGTTATTTAAATTCATACCCATAAATTTTATTTGATAATAATGTTGCTTTTTTAATATAAGCTAATTAAAAAGAAGCAAATTAACCTTCATTTAACCTTCAGTTCCCGTTCTTTGGAATTTTTAATTTAACAAATAAAATTTTAAAAATCCCTAAACTTTTCTTAAATTGTTTCATCTTCCCCAAGAAAATTAAAAAGAAATCCTCTCTAATTATTTAACCTTTCCATCAACTTACGTCTAGCCAAAAAAAATTTTCTATTGTTATAATACAGTCTAAAATATAGATTTTTAAGTGTTTAAATTTAAATTTTTTTCTCAAGCTTGTCTATCTTTAGAGGGTTAACAATTAAGATTTTCTCCACAAAGCCTTGTTAACATGACATAACATATGACATGCCTTACAATGACATGTCCGATGAATTAAAAAAAATTTTTTTATAGCCAGTCAATTCTTTATATGCATTTATCTAAATTAAATAAATTTAATTAGTTTTAAAAATTAAAGGGAAGAGTTTTTAGATATCCTCAATGTGTTTTAAGTTTTAAAAAAATGTAAATGAAGGGTATATTCAATAAAAAATATAATAAATAGATCTCCAGCTGCATTTGGAGAGAATCTTTCCGTTGGTGAAGGGGATTTTATTAACAAATTTATTTAATAAACCTATTTAACTTTTTTTTTAATTTTTAAATTTATTTCCCATCTTATAAAATTTATTGGATATTTTTACTCTATCATTAATTAGAATTTAAATTTTAACTATATTTTAGATGAAACTATTTCTACTATTTTTTGTGTTTTTATATTTTCAAGGTAAATTAATCATTCATAAAAATATGGGCTTCTATATACATATTATCAGATGAAATCAGTGTCTGATTAAAGAAATTTAGCGACCGATTTTAGTTTTTTAAGAGAAGTTTTGGGGTTTTACGTGACAGCAGTCTGGGGAATTTTGGCTTTTGGACAAAGCCAAAAATTTTCAACGTTTACCCTACCCAATTTATTTTTTCATAATTTTCAAAAAAATTTCAAATAAATATAAAATTTATTTATTTTAATCTAAAAACAAAAAGTTTATTAAATTTATTTTTAATTTATTCAAGGATCATCGGAAGATGTCCTTTTTAGCAATTTGTTTGGCTGCTTTACACCTAGGGGTAGATTTAAGAATTTTTAAAATTAGTTGGAATAGTTTAAAAAATTTATGAATATTTTTACTCATGACAGTTCCTAACTAGTGTTTGGCACAGTTTGGTACTACCGCGGTACTACCGATAGTACTGACTCGGTATTTTTCAGTACTACTGTTATTGGTACGGTACTGATGAGATTTTGGAATTTTCGGTACTCATTCAATACCAGTACTTAACAGCAGACCTGGTCACGTATACGGATTCTAGATTTTATTAAGAATATTTGCCCACATTTAAACCTAGGGGTAGATTTAAGAATTTTAAATATAAAATGAAGGAATGGTCCTACGCCCACTGGGTCTGTGACCATTCCTTGCCCTATCCCCTTAAATTTCGGAAAGTTATAATTGTTTTAAATTTTTGGCTATAACTTTAAAAATTGGCTATAACTTTCAGAAATTTCGAGGGATCGGCAAGGAATGGTCCCAGACCCAGTGGGTTTAGGTCCCGAATATGAATAAATGTTAAAGAACCCAACCCCAACTTTAAAATATAAAGAAAAATCCAATTTTCTTTTGATTGGAAGCATAAACTTTCATTGGACACATAAAAGTCGATTGGACGCATAAACTGGACAAGAGCCGAATATTTTGTTAAACATATTGAGCATTCCCAAATTTTTTAGTTCACGAATCCATTCCTCATTTACTTTAGAATAAAAACTAAATAAAAATTATATTTAGTAACCCCCGAAGACAGTTTTGAAAAAATACAAGATGAAAGAAAATATATTTTTTGTCCACATAAGAAAAAATTTCTTGAGGACAACACAGTTGTATTGAAATATCCAAAACAAAATACTTTTTATTATGAAAATTTAAATAGAATTGGAGGTGGTGGATTTGGATATGTAAGTATTGGTTTATGTAAATATGTATTTCAAATAAATTTTTGTTAATATCTAATTATGAATATTTTCTCAATTAAAGATAAATTATACTTTAAAATCTTAATTAAAACATCCATAATTTTATTTATAAATGATTTAGAATCTTGTAAATTTTGAAACAAAACACAATGTTAAATGAATTTAAAACATTCGAAAAATTTAAAATAACTTCGAAAATAACTTCGAAAAATTTAAAATAAGAAAATTGGTCTTCAGGGTCTTGAAGAATTAGATTATGATCACCGATCAGTTACTATAATCAACAAAAATTCTGTTCTGTATGGTATGCCCCTACATCAAAATTCAATTAAAGTTTGTTATCACGCTGATATATTAAAAATTATTTGAGAATACCATCCCAAATCTTTTTTATGGTCGTTTATAAAATTATTATAACGCAAAAAAATGCTAACGCAAAAAAATGCAAAAGGAATGAAAAATGCAGATTCTCTTTGCGGACAGGTAGGGAGCCAAACGTACATTTGCCCAATACCGGAAATAGACTTCCTCCTTTTTTAGAGAGATGAAACAATGAGAAAAAATCCGTCACACAAACCGAAACTTTACCGTTTTATTTTCTAAAAGAATCAATAGGTGTGAAACTATGAAATTGTCAGACAGGATTTTAAATTTAAAGAGTTTTATAGAGATAAAGCTTCTCGAAGATGGCACCTCAAAAATGACAATATCGTTATAAAAATAGCACGCGAAAAAATAAAAAAGGAAAAGAGAAAAAAGAAAAGTCTATTGGACCCTATCCAGAAATAAGGGTCGAATCGTTTTTTTCATTACTTTTCATTATTTTATAAAAAGGGTCAATTTCCTTTAAATTTGACGTATGTTGATGTTTGCCTTAAGGAAAAATAGAGAAAAAGATTAATTTTTTTGTAATTTTTTCTTGTTTCGTTTGTATTAACAATTTATTTTCCTGTTTGCGGACGAACACGGACGAACACGGACAGACAGAACACGGACGAGCACGGACAGACAGAACACGGACGAGCACGGACAGACAGAACACGGACGAGCACGGACAGACAGAACACGGACGAACACGGACAGACAGAACACGGACGAGCACGGACAGACAGAACACGGACGAGCACGGACAGACAGAACACGGACGAGCACGGACAGACAAAGCACGGACAGACAGAACACGGACGAGCACGGACAGACAGAACACGGACGAGCACGGACAGACAGAACACGGACGAGCACGGACAGACAGAACACGGACGAGCACGGACAGACAGAACACGGACGAGCACGGACAGACAGAACACGGACGAGCACGGACAGACAGAACACGGACGAGCACGGACAGACAGAACACGGACGAGCACGTACAGACAGAACACGGACGAGCACGGACAGACAGAACACGGACGAGCACGGACAGACAGAACACGGACGAGCACGGACAGACAGAACACGGACGAGCACGGACAGACAGAACACGGACGAGCACGTACAGACAGAACACGGACGAGCACGGACAGACAGAACACGGACGAGCACGTACAGACAGAACACGGACGAGCACGGACAGACAGAACACGGACGAGCACGGACAGACAGAACACGGACGAGCACGGACAGACAGAACACGGACGAGCATGGACAAACAGTTAATACAACGAAACATGAAAAAATTACAAAAAAATTAATCTTTTTCTCTATTTTTCCTTAAGGCAAACATCAACATACGTCAAATTTAAAGGAAATTGACCCTTTTTATAAAGTAATGAAAAAAAACGATTCGACCCTTATTTCTGGATAGGGCCGTCTATTGCCTTCCATCCAGAAAATGTAAAAAGACATTAAATAATTATTTCATTAGAGATATACCTAACTGGAATAAACTACCTAATGAGATATTAAACATACATAAAACAAAAAAAATTTAGGGATGCTATCAGTGGAATTATTAGTTTAAACTTATAAGAACGGTTGGTTGACCTGCCTTTCTATTTTCTTATATGTAATTTATTTAACATTGATCAGTTTTAATGCATTTTTTTGTTTCTTTATATTTTTTAACATTTTTCACCACTTTTAGTGTATATATTAATTGGTGATGCGTACACTTGCGGTCACGACACTTGCGGCTCGCCCCTATTTTGACACTTGCGGTCCCGACAGTTTCGGCTAAGAAATTTTCGGCGCAGATATTTGCGGCTATCAACTTGAGGCACAGACACTTGCGGCCCAGAATATTGCGGTTTTGACATTTGAGGCTCCCCCCTATTTTGACACTTGCGGCCCGACATTTGCGGCCCCAACATTTGCGGCCTCGACATTTTCGGCCATGATTAAAAAATTAAGTTTTCGGGATGTTTTTTTAATGTAAAAGTAATTTTAAGTAGGGTTGCGCGAGGTCGAGGCCTCACCGAGGTGAGGCCTCGACCCCCCCTATCACATTGAAAAAACAGAGCTAACACAATCCTCTTCGATTCGAGACTTAGGTATCATTATAGATCAAAACCTTACATTTCAGGAACACATCTCTAAAATTCTCAAGTCCGCATATTTTCGCTCTTATCAGCTACTAAGAAATATTAAATCCGTGAATCCAATAATGTGGGCTAAATTATTTAAGATATATGTACTCCCTATATTAGAATATGCCTCTGAGATTTGGAACCCATATCTTAAAGAATCCATCGATAAAATTGAAAAGGTCCAGAAATTTTACACACGAATAGCTCTAACTAAATGTAGAACCAACTCAAAGAAGGTATCCTACATTAAAAGACTTCAATTTTTTAAGCTTCAACAACTAATATCACGTAGAAAAATCATTGACTTAACCACATTATATAAAATCTGTATGGGATTCAGCTATTTAAAACATATAAAATTTTTAGAAATTAATAAAAGACCTTCTAGAAAACATAATTTTTTAATTAAAATGAAATCTAAAAATAGTAAAACCCACAACTCCTTCATAAACAGATGTATACCTGACTGGAATAACTTGCCTCAGGACGCCTTTCTTAACAAAAACCCTAATTCATTCAAAAACTGGCTTACTAACTTTTTAAGTTCATTTGACGAAGTTCTAAATTTTAGATAAACATTTATCACCTAAAACCTACTAATTCCTATATTAGATATTATTCTAATCCATAACTCCTCGACTCCTCCTTCTCCTTCTTTCCTCCACTACAAATAATTAATCCATGTTTCGCTACAAAACCCCCAACGTGCTATAACACGTCAAATAAATAACTCATAAGAGTAACTCATAAATAACTCATAAATAATAACTCATAAATAACTCAATAACTCATAATAACTCATAACTCATAAGAGGGTATCAAAAAAAAAACAATTTTAGAATAATTTCCAAGCTTATACTCAAATATACGGCTTATTGTTGCTGGTATTGACTTGTGTGACTCTCTTGCAATTAAAATATTGCGTTTTTCAAATTATTGGCATTATGTTAATTGATTTTTTTTCTATAATTTAATACATATTTCTTTCCATTTTTCACATATATGGACTTTTTAAGTGCTTTATTTATTTGACATTTTCCCTTTAAATTAATTTTCTTTTTTAAGCAATTTAATTGACATTATTTGTAGTAAGTACTTAATTAACTTACCTACCGAATGTCAAACCAACAACAACCGATAAAAAGACCAAGAAATGAAGGTGGTTATGTTTTACTATCTCTATTCAATAACAAATATATGAACCAGAGATGTTTCGAAATTTCGATTTTCGATTTCGATTTTCGATTTTCGAGGGTTTTTTCCTTTCGATTTTCGATTTACGATTTTCGAAATTTTGTGATATTTTCGATTTTCGATTTCCGAATTTTTGAAAAAATTTGAATTTTTGGCGCCAAAAGCGAAGAATCTGACCTATCGGCCATTATAAATTCAAAAAATTTTTAATTTGTAAAGATTTTTGCGTTAAGGATCCTCCAAAATTTTCGCCTGCGGCGCAGAAAAAGGAAGATTTTTGGCTTATGGATCCTCAAAAATTTTCAAAATTTTCGCCTGCGGCGCAGAAAAAGGAAGATTTTTGGCTTATGGATCCTCAAAAATTTTCAAAATTTTCGCCTGCGGCGCAGAAAAAGGAAGATTTTTGGCTTATGGATCCTCAAAAATTTTCAAAATTTTCGCCTGCGGCGCAGAAAAAGGAAGATTTTTGGCTTATGGATCCTCAAAAATTTTCAAAATTTTCGCCTGCGGCGCAGAAAAAGGAAGATTTTTGGCTTATGGATCCTCAAAAATTTTCAAAATTTTCGCCTGCGGCGCAAGGAATCCGTGATTTTACTTTTGTGTTTATATCAGGGGATTTACTTTGGGTTTGGATATTTGTGATCTCCCGGGATCTCTATTCTAGTCATTAGTTTTCCCCAATTCCTTAGAGTTCAATCAAATGCTCCAACTGAGTTTAAGCAAAAGTTCCAACATAACAAAAATTTATTTTCCAATTTATTTTATTAAAATTTTTTTTCGATTTTCGTTTTTCGATTTTCGATTTTCGATTTTCGAGGTTATTTTTCTTTCGATTTCCGATTTTCGATTTCGAAGATTTTGAAAAATATTTTCGATTTTCGATTTCGATATTTTTGAAATTTTTTCGATTTTCGATTTCCGATTTTCGAAGATTTTCCAGTTTCGAAACATCTCTGATATGAACTTCCTTTTAAATTGTTCTTGGTTTGACTAAATTCATTTTGACCTATCCATTATTGAAATTTTAAATTTATTATTATTCGTATAATTCGCCCCTAATGTTGCTTTTTTTTTTGCAATTTGCGGCTGAATAAAAAAATATATTATTATTATTTTTCGGTATCGGTATTTTACCGAAATACCGATATCGGTATTTTACCGAAATATCGGTATTTTACCGAAATACCGATATCGGAAAAACGCATTTGCATAACACTAATTCTTATAAAGTTAGTTGAGAAAATTAAATTTTTAAATACAATTAAATTTTTGAAGGCTTTGAATTCTCAGGGTTAAAATTAAATTTATCAAAATATTTTTAAATTTCTCCAAAGTAAACGTTTAATTATTTCCAAATTAATTATTAACATTTTTAAACGTATTTTGACTAAATTATTGCCAGACGTCTTTCTAATCATTAGTTAAGAGTTAAAAGTAATACATGTGTTACCCTGACAATTTTTTATAAAATTATTCGCAGATGTTATTTAAATAATAATTATATTTAATTATAAATTTACGGCATTAAAGAAACATTAGGTATAAATTAAATTAAATAAATGCCCGAAGGCTAGTTCTTGTTGACATTCACCTTTGACATGTCATTTTTATAAATAAGATACCGTATTTACTGTATTAGAGCCCCATGGGGCTCTATTTTTCAACTATCCCGAAAAGGGCGGGGGCTATATTAAAGAGGGAGGCTCTAATTCAGACGGGGGGCTGCATTTTTCGACCTAGTTTTAAAATAGGCAAAAGATTTTTCATTCAGATTAGGGTTTGACCCCGACCCCGTACCCCGACCCCGTTCCCGAACGATTTTTTCGCGATTTTCCCCGACCCGAACCCCGCCCCGAAAAAAAGTGAAAACCCCGTTCCCCGACCCGAAAAGTTTCGGCCGAAAAGTTTCAAAAATTATTTGAATTATTGATCCAAAGAACAATAAGCCAGAAATCTTCCTTTTTCTGCGCCGCAGGCGAAAATTTTAAGAATTTTGGAAGCCCAAGAAGCTATATTTCTTCCATTTTTGTCTTTTTTCCCCAAAAATCAAAATTTTTGACAAAAATGACGTTCGATATTTTTTTCGATATTTTATCATTTGGTCGGTCGATTGTTTCGATATTTAAATTTTTTCGGTCGGTATTTTTTCGATAAATATCGAAAAATATCGAAAAAGTCAAAATTTTCTCGGTCGATATTTTTTCGATAAATATCGAAAAATATCGAAAAAAAAGTCTCGATATTTTTCGATTTTTCCAAAAAAATTTTAAAAAATTTTAAATGTTAAAATTTTGAGATTAAGATTGATTATATGAGATATTGATATCAGGGGATTTGTATGTGACATCGATGGATTAAGATGATATCAGTAGATATAGAGGTATATCTGTAGATATGTATAGAAGTGGATTTTAAGGGGATATCCACTTTATCCCTTTTAATCCACCAAAATCCCATGCTATCTCTCCTACCCCCAACTCCACAATATCCTTCTTATTCTCTCTAAATCTCTCAATATGTTATACATCATAATCCTCCAATATCCCCTTAAAATCCACTTCTATACATATCTACTGATATACCTCTATATCTACTGATATCATCTTAATCCATCGATGTCACATACAAATCCCCTGATATCAATATCTCATATAATCAATCTTAATCTCAAAATTTTAACATTTAAAATTTTTTAAAATTTTTTTGGAAAAATCGAAAAATATCGAGACTTTTTTTTCGATATTTTTCGGTTTCGATATTTTTCGATATTTATCGAAAAAATATCGACCGAGAAAATTTTGATCTTTTCGATATTTATCGAAAAAATATTGACCGACCTCTTCGGCCGATCTCTAATATATTATTATGGTAGAGAGAGAATTATGGTAGAGAGAGAAAAGGAGAAGAATGCAGAAAAATATAAAAAAATACTATATTAAAAAGTTTTGCCAAAAAATAAAAATCTTTCCTTTTAACTTTATGTTTTTAATTAGCTTTATTTGTATTTCGATGGGTAATTTATATTATACATTTTGAACCAAAAATTTTTGAAAAGGATATATTATAGTAATTGTGAGTAAATAATTTTAGTGTCTTGTGAAAAATAAAAATATTTACATTAATTTTACTTTAAAATTATAAAATTATTCACATATGTTATGTAAATATGCACTTATAATTAAATTTAATTATAAATTTACGGCATTAAAGAAACATTAGGTATAAATTGAATAAATGCCCGAAGGCTAGTTCTTTTTGACATTCAGCTTTGACATGTCATTTTTATAAATAAGATACCGTATTTACTGTATTAGAGCCCCATGGGGCTCTATTTTTCAACTATCCCTAAAAGGGGGGGCTATATTAAAGAGGGAGGCTCTAATTCAGACGGGGGGCTGCATTTTTCGACCTATTTTTAAAATAGGCAAAAGATTTTTCATTCAGATTAGGGTTTGACCCCGACCCCGTACCCCGACCCCGTTCCCGAACGATTTTTTCGCGATTTTCCCCGACCCGAACCCCGCCCCGAAAAAAAGTGAAAACCCCGTTCCCCGACCCGAAAAGTTTCGGCCGAAAAGTTTCAAAAATTATTTGAATTATTGATCCAAAGAACAATAAGCCAGAAATCTTCCTTTTTCTGCGCCGCAGGCGAAAATTTTAAGAATTTTGGAAGCCCAAGAAGCTATATTTCTTCCATTTTTGTCTTTTTTCCCCAAAAATCAAAATTTTTGACAAAAATGACGTTCGATATTTTTTTCGATATTTTATCATTTGGTCGGTCGATTGTTTCGATATTTAAATTTTTTCGGTCGGTATTTTTTCGATAAATATCGAAAAATATCGAAAAAGTCAAAATTTTCTCGGTCGATATTTTTTCGATAAATATCGAAAAATATCGAAAAAAAAGTCTCGATATTTTTCGATTTTTCCAAAAAAATTTTAAAAAATTTTAAATGTTAAAATTTTGAGATTAAGATTGATTATATGAGATATTGATATCAGGGGATTTGTATGTGACATCGATGGATTAAGATGATATCAGTAGATATAGAGGTATATCTGTAGATATGTATAGAAGTGGATTTTAAGGGGATATCCACTTTATCCCTTTTAATCCACCAAAATCCCATGCTATCTCTCCTACCCCCAACTCCACAATATCCTTCTTATTCTCTCTAAATCTCTCAATATGTTATACATCATAATCCTCCAATATCCCCTTAAAATCCACTTCTATACATATCTACTGATATACCTCTATATCTACTGATATCATCTTAATCCATCGATGTCACATACAAATCCCCTGATATCAATATCTCATATAATCAATCTTAATCTCAAAATTTTAACATTTAAAATTTTTTAAAATTTTTTTGGAAAAATCGAAAAATATCGAGACTTTTTTTTCGATATTTTTCGGTTTCGATATTTTTCGATATTTATCGAAAAAATATCGACCGAGAAAATTTTGATCTTTTCGATATTTATCGAAAAAATATTGACCGACCTCTTCGGCCGATCTCTAATATATTATTATGGTAGAGAGAGAATTATGGTAGAGAGAGAAAAGGAGAAGAATGCAGAAAAATATAAAAAAATACTATATTAAAAAGTTTTGCCAAAAAATAAAAATCTTTCCTTTTAACTTTATGTTTTTAATTAGCTTTATTTGTATTTCGATGGGTAATTTATATTATACATTTTGAACCAAAAATTTTTGAAAAGGATATATTATAGTAATTGTGAGTAAATAATTTTAGTGTCTTGTGAAAAATAAAAATATTTACATTAATTTTACTTTAAAATTATAAAATTATTCACATATGTTATGTAAATATGCACTTATAATTAAATTTAATTATAAATTTACGGCATTAAAGAAACATTAGGTATAAATTGAATAAATGCCCGAAGGCTAGTTCTTTTTGACATTCAGCTTTGACATGTCATTTTTATAAATAAGATACCGTATTTACTGTATTAGAGCCCCATGGGGCTCTATTTTTCAACTATCCCTAAAAGGGGGGGGGGCTATATTAATTTATAATTTAAATAAATTTTATAATTTTTTTTCTAAAAAGATGCTGAAGACTTGTCCGTTGAAGGTAAAGAATTACTTTATAACGAATCCGTTAAATTTACAAATATTTTACTTCAATATAATCAACGAAGATTAGGTTTAGTTGAAGGGGCTCAAAGATTGGATGAATGTATTCGTTTAATTAATGTTGCTATTGAAAATGAGCATTTTATGCGTTTAATTCTTTCTCATCAACTTGAATGTTACCCTATGGATAGCTTTAAATTTTCCAATTTTTTTGAAAATTTCTTGAAAAGAAATGATTAAATACTAAGAATCTTTGAAAAAATATTTTTTAAATTTTAAATAAAATTACTTTTTGTATGTAATTAAAATATTTGAATCGGTAGACAGCTGGTTATAACAAATAAAAATATTTATTTACGTTTAGTTATTACAGTTAAGAATTAAATTTCACAATTGGCTACAAATTTTAATTAACAAAAAATTAAAAATTGTATGTCACGCATATGTACTTATTAGTTTTTTTTAATAATTTTTGTTTCGTTCCCATTATTTAATATTAAATATTAAAAAAATTAATAAGAAAAAAAAGAATATTAAATTTAAAACCCCAAATTAATTTAAATATCTACATAAATTAATGTCTTCTAATTTAACAACTCTACAACAACCACAATTACAACCAAATATTACAATTATTATTCCTCCACAAATAATAATTAATATAGCCTATATTTTTAGTATTTTAGAATTACTTATCCATCCAATTACCTATATCCTTTTCAAAAATTTTTGGTTCAAAATGTATAATATAAATTACCCATCGAAATACAAATAAAGCTAATTAAAAACATAAAGTTAAAAGGAAAGATTTTTATTTTTTTTCAAAACTTTTTAATATAGTACCAGGGTTGCCGCAGTACAAAAAATCTTCGGGTACGGGTTTCGGGTATCTGCGAACGTATTTAACAATATATTTTTCTGCATTCTTTCCTTTTCTCTCTCTACCATAATTCTCTCTCTACCATAACCAAATATTACCATAACCAAAAATATATTAGAGATCGGCCGAAGAGGTCGGTCGATATTTTTCCGATAAATATCGAAAAAAATATCGAAAAATATCGATAATTATCGATAAAAAATCGTATCGGTCCGATTTCTATAATATATAGTAAATTTTCACCTGAAGCTATAAAATCCTATATAATTGGTTTCTGCCACTAACATAAGTATTATTATATAACAAGTAGGGATGGGATTTATATGGATTTCCATATTTTTTTCCTGGCCTAGTTGGGTCATGAAACGCACGAAAAACGTTATTTTAGCATATGGTGATACGGTCGTTCTTGAGTTATCGATCCATATTTTCCATATTTTTCTATATTTTGGCGTTCCGTCCATATTTCCATATTTTATCCATACTTCGTCATTTTTCGTAAAATTTATCCAAAAATTGGTCAAAATTTTCAAAATTTTGGAATTTTTTTGTCAGAAATAAAAATTTTTTTTGAAAAAAATTAAAAAAATTTTTTTTGTAAAAATTTTTCGAAAAAATTTTCTGATCAACTATTATAAAATTATTTCCCCTGCAAACACTTTAAATGTACCTTTAATTGACAAAAAGCAGTAGAAAACACTTTAAATGAATAAAATCAAATTATTTATTTGTGAAAATTCATTTTTCGGTCCATATTTGATCCATATTTTGGATTTTAGTCCATATTTCAGTCCATATTTTGATATTTTTAGTCCATATTATATGTCCATATTTTTCGATTGATAGTTCATATAAATCCCATCCCTAAACATAAGTATTATTTTGAAAAATTTCCGCCTTCTAATTTATATTATAATTTTCCAAATCTCATTTAGCAAGAAATTGAAAAACCATAGAGTGGAGGGAGTAAGCTCAATTTTGGGGTGAAAAATTCGAATATGCAAATTATACCTTATTCGAAAGAGCTCGTCGAGCTGAGTCGTATGACTCTAAAATCAACGAAATCTGACTTGATTTGACAAAGTTATGACCGTTTGTTTTATCTCTCACATAAGGTTTGGACTACAGTTTCCGTACAAGGCTCAGAATTGGACGAATTATATGTCATTCGAAAGAGCTCGTCGAGCTGAGTCGAATGGAACCAAAAATTTGACGACGGAAACAACTCTGAGCCGAAATACAGCACCCTAAATTTCGAAAACCAATTTTAGAAATTTTGGAAAAGTCTTTAGTCGGAAATTTGCTTCAAAAATTGTCGGAAATCGGAAATTTTTCCACAATTTCGGAAATCGGAAGGAAAAAAGTCGGATATCAAAATGCCGATCCACCTGTGTCCAACTTGAATGGACAAAGCTACGATACAAAAATAAACTATGTAAACCTATGATTTTTGACCATTCAAGCCCATTCAACATATATTGCCCATATTCATGAACCTTTTTAAACATTTTTATGTGTGGCGCCATAACGGAAAATACCAATAATTTTTAAATTCAGTAATAAAAAAATGGAATATATATTATGGAATCGAAAGGAATTTGACATAATATACAATTGTACAGGAATTAATGTTGATGATATTCCAATTGAACAAAGAAGACATCCAATACCCGCAATTATTTGTATAATATTAGGCTGCATTTATTATGTATTTTTATTTAACTTTTAAAAAATTTAATAATTTAAGCCCTTATATTTCCCGTGTCTTTACTCTTTTTGGAAGAATAGAAACAAAAATCCTTGTTATATACTTTTAATCTATCTATCATTAATTGACATATCTATGCTTTGGATACCAACTTTTGCTATCGGAATTTTTAGTTTAATTGGTGTTGTATATTGCTCCTCACCTATTTTAGTTTATTTTGCGGGTTGTGCTGAAGAATGTGAGTTTTTTCCAGTGCTTCGAAGCTCGTACCAAAATTCGTACTCGTACCTCGAACTCGTACCTGGTACGACGTACGAGTACGAGTACGAGCAAAAAAAATGGAGCAGGTACGAAGTACGAGTACGAGGCCAAAAAAAGAGGTGGTACGAAGTACGAGTACGAGCAAATTTGAAATTTCGAAGCACTGGTTCTTTTACCTAACATGTAAATAAATAGCAGAGAGGTAAATGTCCAGTTGACTCCCCATCTGGCCGCAAAGAGAATACGCACTTTTCACTCCGTTTCTTGCATTTTTTCTGTAAGGAGTGGCGCCCATTTTTTCCTTATGCATGGTATGCCCTTTGATTCATGAAGGGCATTTGCCTATCAGAGCTGTTTTCGATATCGATTTATTAGATTGTTGTTTTATATAGAGGCTTTCTTTATATTTTAATATAAATACAGTAAAACCATACAAAATTTAATAAAGATAAACTAAAATAAATACATATGTATGTATTTAGATCCAACTCAATCTAAGTTGTCACAATATGGGACCTTTTTGAGTGATTTCCTCGATAATAGATGCAAACTGTATATCGTTTAACTGTACTGCCCCAAGTCTTATTTAAATAGATTCTACAGTAAACTAAAAATAAACTTTAAATTTTTATCTAGTTTTGTGGTCTGCTGAATGTTCTGCTGATTTGGTCTTTTAACTATATATATTTATACAATATATTTTTATAGATTTTGGGAATAAATCGTTGTCTCGAAATGGCATTTCCAAACATTGCAAAAAAACTTTTCCATAATAATCGTGTTTATATTTGGATAGCTTTTTGTAATTTATATGGACTTTATTGGCTTTTCTTTTGTCATGCACCGGTTCTTAGTGGATTCTTTGAGGTTGTATTTGATCCATTAGCTGGATATAGGCCCATTAGAAAAGAATTGGTGTGACAATTATTTAATTTAAAATTTAAAAAAATTTTTAGTTCGAGGGGGAAATAATTAAAATTACAATACATGATATACTGTTGGCTATAGGTTCACCAATAATATACACTTTATTTGTTTTTTGCTTATATTTCAAAATTAAAGAAATGACAACAAGGGTGACAAAAGATGAGATAATGGTAGAATAGTTTTGCGTTAATTTCTCGGATTAAGGAAAAAATTTGTAACAAATCAATCAACGTAATGATAATCCGGAATTTGTATGGTTTAGGTACGCTTTTTTTAGCCACGCCCCTTTTTCCTTTTCCATAATCAAACAAACTTAATATATGCATAATGGTCAGCCTTTCTTTCTTCCTCGATTTCACTTAACTTCCCCTGTGGCATATTCAGTGAGACATTAACAAGGAAAAGATTAATTTTTCTTTACAATGCCACCCGAAATAGAAATTAACATTTGAATCAATATTCTTATTTTTATCTATTCCAGTTATTTAAATGGCAATAAGTATGCCGTGTCTGTGTTTTGAAAGTAATAGTCCGTTATTTTATCGTTTTTTCAGTTTTTTTGCGTGCTTAAAATCAATTTCATACAAGATATTAATCATTTTTACCCTTTTTTAAAATTTTTGGACCCCGTAACTCGGCTCGGAGATCTCACGGACCGATTCTATTGTCATTTGTCTCAACTTACAATCAGCTCGATGAGTCATCCGACTCAGTTCTACCTTAAACAAAAAATTGACCTCAACTGAATTGATTAAAGGTTGAGAGGGAAAAAGAGTGAAAGAATAATGATGGAAAAGGAAAAGGGGTGTGGCTAAAAAAGCGTACCTAAACCATACAAGTTCCGATAATCCATAGTTCCCCCATACAATTGTGGAATGTTCAGATAATAATTGCCAGAACCCAAGTAAATAGCTGAACTAGTCAATGATCAAGTGTGAATCTTGTAAAAATTGACTGTCCTGGTCGGAAACGAGAATCAAAAACAGATTTATTGTCTATATTCGTTGTTAAATATAAAGCTGAAGTTCCATTATTTAATACAGTAGTCATTTAATGAATTTAAAAGTGGGTAGAATTAAATAGAATAAATAAAGTTAATTTTTAGGTTTTTATTCAAGTATTTATCATTTCAATGTTAAATATATCAGATGGTTTAGCTTATGCTTATAAATTTAAATACCCAGATAGTGGTTTTTGGCTCACAATAGTTTCACATTTTTCTTGGTAATTAAATAGTGATATATTTTCTAAATATTTTTAATAATTTTAAATATTTATTTTAAATTATTTTAATTTTTTGTTTAATTACTTTTAATTTTTAAGGTTACATATCCATGGTGAGTATTTTCTTGTTTATATATTTTTGAAATATAAAAAATAATAATTCTTATTTTAAGGTTTACCTCCAGTTATTTATTTAATATTAAACAAAACTGTTCGCAAAGACACAAAAGCTATTTTTCAAAATATTTTTAATTTTTTGAAAAAAGTCAAGGTTTCAAATAGTATTGGACGTCTAATAAATAATCAACAAAACATTCATAATATGCTTGGATGAATACTAAATATTACACAGGTATCAGGCAACGTACCGTCCCGATACAGAAATGCGTGAAATTATTTTTTATGTCGGCACGTTCCATGATAGATATGTATTAAAAATTTGATATAGAATATTGTGACACATAACTACATTTATTAATGTGCATAAAAGATGCTATTTCTGTTTTATTTGGAGTATTTAAGCTGATACACATTTATGAGTCAAATCTTAATACCAGACTCAGGTCGAGTCTTTTTCATGCCAAAATTTGATACACGATTCTATCTTTCGAACCGATCTAACCGTGTTCCCAACCCTACTCCTAAATTCTGCAAAATCCTCTCGATCCCTAAAACTTTTTAATGCCGCAGGCGAAGATTTTGAGTTTTAAGCCCAAGAAGCCAGAGTTTCCTTTTTCAGCGCCACAGGTAAAAATTTAGAGTTTTGGAAAGACAACTAATCAGAAATCTTACTTTTTCAACGCCGCAGAAGAAATTTTTTAAAATCCTTGGTGTTGAAGGCACGCAAAATCAGCAAACAAACCAACTCAGGCCGTGAAATCACTCTGAGTACTTTTCATGGATATATTTTTTGGCCCTATCTGAAAATAATGCGGCAATCAAATTTTTTCCTACTCCCCATAATGGTAAATTTTTCGGCCGTATACGCAAATAATGCTGCAATCACATTTTTTCCTTATTCTTAAAAATGGTCAATTTTCTTTTATTTTTCTCTCTTTATTTGATTTATGCCGTAGGGAAAATACACGCGAAAGGATTAACTTTACATAATAATTTTGTTTTGTCTTATTTGTGTAATCATTTACTCATTTTTTTGTGTTTCTAACAATTTGCAAAAATGGTTAGTCTGTGTTTTGTCAAAACACGGACGAACTCGGACAGACAGCAAAACACGGACGAACTCGGACAGACAGCAAAACACGGACGAACTTGGACAGACAGACAAAACACGGACGATCTTGGACAGTTTTGACAAAACACGGACTGAACTTGGACAGTTTTGACAAAACACGGACTGAACTTGGACAGTTTTGACAAAACACGGACTGAACTTGGACAGACAGACAAAACACGGACGAACTTGGACAGTTTTGACAAAACACGGACTGAACTTGGACAGTTTTGACAAAACACGGACTGAACTTGGAAAGAACACAAACTAACTCGGACAGACAAAACACGGACTGAACTTGGAAAGAACACAAACTAACTCGGACAGACAAAACACGGACAAACTCGGACAGACAGACAAAACACGGACGATCTTAGTTTGAAATTAATATTATTAGCAAAAGTTTTTCAATTGTTTATTTAGTATTTGATTATATGATTAATTAAAAATCCCCCGAAATGCCTACTAATAAACAATATCCTTTTAATCATTACTAATCCTTTTATATCTCTGCATGGGATATATTCTAGAGATCACTTTAATTAAGAATGTAAAAAAAGTTTTTGCAAATAATTATTTAAAGTTGAGAAATTTTTATCTATTTAAATTAATTCTGTAAAAATAAAATAAAAACATACAGGGTAGTGTTCGGCAAATGGATTTTTTCAATACCAATAATACCGAAAAGTATTGGTATTGAGCGAGTACCGAAAATTCCAAAATCTCATCAATACCGTACCAATACCAATAGTACCAAAAAGTACCGAGTCAATACTTTCGAACGTACTGCGGGAGTATTGAACCGTGCCGAACACTAGTACAGAGTATTTGAGGCTATGAAAATAACTTTATTTATAAAAAGGTCGGCGGAACGAAATTAAAGAGTTGGTTGAGTGAATTCAGAATGCAATGATATTTCTTATCGAGACATAGACATGGAATTTTTAACACGAATTTTTTTGTTGTTAAATTTAAATATACCTACATAGTTTAGATAAGGTCAATTAAAAATAGTTAATTTAGAAGGAATTACATAAATAAATAATCGAAATAATTTTAAAAATACAGAGGAATTTGACTATAACAACAATCATGGCTATGTAAAAGGCCATTGTCATTGGAGAGAGCGTTGTTATTGTGAGATTCCAATGAATCAAATTTAGTTCTGTTTTATAAAAGCATTATGGACAATTTTAATTATGAATAATGATGTCGACTTAAATAAATTTTGCTTTAAAATAAAATATTTATAAATTTATAAACTGGATGTACCGTTTGCGTGGAAAAATTTTTGCTTAATTTTCTCATAGGCGGAGATTAATTTTTGAAATTTTTAGTAAATCTGAGAAAGATGAAAAAACCCACTCTACAAAATCAGATTAACTTTTTGGCTGACAGAACTAAATAATAAAAAACAAAAATTTTCATGCATAACTGAAGCATTTATTTCATGGAATATGTTCATGTTCAATATCCAGATTTATGCCTTCAATAAATTGAGATATTTCAGATATATTAGGACGATCTTCTGGTTTATAATCAGTGCAAGCCTGAATTGTTTTAAAAATTTGTTATTTAAATATTTGGATGAATAATGACAAATTTTTGTTGTAAATAAAAGGTTGGGCCCTATCTGAAAGGAGGTGCGCCATCATATTTTTTCCCATTTTTTTCCTCCTTCCTTTTCCTTCCTTTTACAAGGTCAGAATGGTCAGCATTTTCCTCCTTGTTCTATTCCATTAAATTTGCCTGTGGCATAATCAAATGAAAGGACAGAAAAATACACACACTGACAGACAAAACACGGACGGACACGGACAGACAAAGCACGGACGAACTCGGACAGACAGACAAAACACGGACGAACTTGGACAGACAGACAAAACACGGACGAACTCGGACAGACAGACAAAACACGGACGAACTCGGACAGACAGCAAAACACGGACGAACTCGGACAGACAGCAAAACACGGACGAACTCGGACAGACAGACAAAACACGGACGAACTTGGACAGACAGACAAAACACGGACGATCTTGGACAGTTTTGACAAAACACGGACTGAACTTGGACAGTTTTGACAAAACACGGACTGAACTTGGACAGACAGACAAAACACGGACTGAACTTGGACAGACAGACAAAACACGGACGAACTTGGACAGTTTTGACAAAACACGGACTGAACTTGGACAGTTTTGACAAAACACGGACTGAACTTGGAAAGAACACAAACTAACTCGGACAGACAAAACACGGACAAACTCGGACAGACAGACAAAACACGGACTGAACTTGGACAGTTTTGACAAAACACGGACTGAACTTGGACAGACAGACAAAACACGGACGAACTTGGACAGTTTTGACAAAACACGGACTGAACTTGGAAAGAACACAAACTAACTCGGACAGACAAAACACGCACACACATCGGACAGAAAAAAAGTAAATGCTCACAAAATTAAAGAAAAATAATCCTATTGCGTTTAGTCTCAAGGCACAAACCCTAGTCTCAAGGCACAAAGCAGAAAAAGAGAGAAAAATAAAAGAAAATTGACCATTTTTAAGAATAAGGAAAAAATGTGATTGCAGCATTATTTGCGTATACGGCCGGAATTCCTATCTCTGCCTTCCGATTTTCGAACCTCCAATGTTCATAAGCAAGTTTACTTTTGCTGCATCCAATTATTACCTCATTGTCTAACCATTACTCGAATTTAAATAAATTTGACCATTTTGAAAATTCTAGCCAGGCTGACCATTTTGAGAAAAAACGGATATATCCGCGGATATCCGCGGATGGATATGCCTAAAAAGTTGGACGGATACAAACGGATACGGATATGGACCTCACGGATATATCCGGATACGGATAGCAAAATCCGTATCCATGAGCAGGTCTGCACTAAACTATTGTAAAATAGTTAAAAGATACGTTTTGGTATAATTATAAGTAATTCTACATATTTTGGTAAAGAGAATTAACAACAAAATACCAAAAACCTATCAGAAAATATTGGTATGGATGTGCTACTAATTTACTGACATCTTCGGCATCATATACTTTAATGTAGGAGAATATTTTGAAAAGATCAAGGTAGAAAGAATTTTTTGTCATACACAATGTAAAATATATTGGCTCTATCTGAAAGGAGTGCCTGGTTGAGTTTTTTCCTTACTTTCTTGGAATGCTCTTTTTTCCTATTTTTCCTAACTTCTTTAAGATCTGGTGAAGGGTAAAATAGGGACCAAATTCAGAATAGACAAAGCACAGTCTGGTCCGTGTTTTGGTATGGCCTGTATTTTGGTCGTTCTGTATGTTGGCAAGCCTGTGTTTGTCGTTCCATGTCGTGCTCGATCCGTGTTTTAGCCGGCCACGATTAAGATCAGAAATATTTGTATTTTTTCAAAGCCGTTTTAGGTAAAACAAACAGAATTTTTTTGAAAAATAAACAGAAATGTATGAAAAGTAAAATAAAATCAGTAAAGAAATGGAAAAAGTCTAAGGAAATAAGGAAAAAAAACTCATCCGGGCACTCCTTTCAGATAGAGTCAATATATTCAACATAATTATTTTCATGTTTACTAGTATCAAAATTCGACATAAATACAGGGTCGGATAATAAAACTCACGTATAAGTACCCTAGCACAAGAGACGATCTCCAAAAACGTTGCGCAAGGCCAAAATTTAACGCAATGTGTCCGCTCCAGTTCCGCTCTATAAAATATTATGGCTATAAAACATAAAAGGGGTACACCCCATTTTGACGCAGCCCACTTTGCTGCGCCCACTTTGACGCAGCCCACTTTGACGCGCGCCCACTTTGACGCAGCCCACTTTAATGCACGCCCACATTGACGCAGCTTATCTAGTATAAAAGGTCGTATGTAGTATACCTACGCAAATAACTTAATAATGTTAGCGGGTATTCTTTCAAACAAAAACAGAGAAAAATTCTCTTATGATGGGTATATTTTAGAGCCCGGACCGTACCGTACTACGGCCGTATTTTTCGGTATTTATCGGTATTCCGTATCGGTAATACGGTACGGAATACGGTACGGAAAAATTTTGAAGTTGATCGGTATTTTTCGGTATTCCGTACCGTTCTACGGTACGGGAAAATCTGAATACCGATAATACCGACCGCTAAAAATTTTTTAACGTTTTATTTTATTTTAAGGGAAAAAAGTCTTAGGGGACTTTGATAATTTTCAAAATTTTCGCCTACGGCGCTGAAAAGGAAGTTTGTTGCCCCAGTATTTGCCCCTGTATTTTTATTGTATTCAATCAATGGGAGCGCGTCAAAGTGGGCGTGCGTCAAAGTGGGCGCGCGTCAAAGTGGCCTGCTCCCGTATTATTCAATTACGAGTGTCTTAATTAGACCCCCAATTTAGAATAAATTTCAATTAAAGAAGAAAGAATTATAAAAATTTATTTTGATTTAAAATAAGAAAGGGAGCATTTTATTTTAAGGATTAAATTTAAAGGGAATAGCAAATGATTAAATGATTATTTGTTAGCTGTTAATTGTTAGTTTAAATATGTAAAGGTTGCATCAGAATTATAAGGACAAAATGTTAAATTTAAGGAGGAATTTAAAAGATGATACATGAAAAAAAGGGTAATTTAAAAATATCACAAGAATAACATTTTAAAAAATGAAGAAGAATTTAAAAATATAAAAATATGTTTTAATGATTAATTTAAAATTAAGAAATGTATTTTTTAAAATTTAAATTTAAAATGTCAATTTCGGCTGTTGCCGACACTCCGGAGACAAAGAAGTTTAATTAGGAAAGAGAAGATGGCAAAAGTTAAAGTTAGAAGAAAAGGTGTCAAAAAGTAGATTAGGATACCGCCAATAGTTAAAGAGAGAATTAGAGTGGGGAAGTGTGCATTAAAGGCAAAATTTTTAATAATTGATAGCCAATCAATTGCTGGGGTAATGTCTTTTCTTCCAGTCCAATCCCAGGTTCCAGAATCAAAAATAGCCATCTCTGGTGAAGAAAGTTTTCCAGAAATTCGAAATCGTGTAGTCGAAGCTGGGCAAAAGGCTTCACAGTTCTCATCAATATCGGCATGGTCAAGATGTAGAGAGAGTGTTTTGTTGTTGGCTGTTGGCTCGCAGGTGACGGCACTGGTAAAGGAAGGAAATATTAAAGTGGCTAAAGTTCGCCCAAAATCTGTGAGACATTGTAACTTAAAGGTAGCCCCTTTTTCACAACCATAACAGCCTACAATTTCATATGGGGTTATTTTACAAGTATTTAATTCGATTTGGGCTTTGAAACTAACACCCGCTAATCTAATCTGGAGAATGGCCGCCGTAAGTTCTGGGATCGCTACTATTTCTTTATTCTCATTTTTTAAGAGGAGTCCATTGTGAACCAAAGGTAAAACTTTTTCTCCCATAAAAATATCTTTCAAATGAGGCCCGTTTTGCTTCCCACACATTATTTTATTTTTTCTCTTTTCACATTTACAGATATCTTTTTCCATTATACATTTTGAGCTGAATTTTGCGGCTTCGTTAATATTAGGGCAGAAGACTCTTTTTGCGGAATTTTCTTGCTCTTTTGTAATTATGGCAAATCGATTCCCATTTGTTAGTATTGAACGCCCTAATGCAGGTATAGGAGGGACAGTCATTGAGGTGGCGGTAAGTTTAATCTCCTTAAAATTTTCTGTGAACCCCGGGCGTAATCTCATTTCTTTTTCAAACTTTTGTTCGGCGTTTTCAATGGTTATATTTAATTTAAGCTCTAAGCCAAATTCAGGACACTCAAAAATTTCGTATATTTCTTTGGATTTGGGTTCTGCGAAACATCTGAAAAATAGGCATGTGTAACTAGAATAATAACAATTTTGACAAAAAAGTTGTCCCTTGCAGGGATCTAAACATCCCGAAGTTCCGGGTAAGTTATTTGACTTGGGAATTTCACTTATGCTCTCATTTACCCCAAAATTTTCACATTTTTGCTGAGAGGCACAAGATCCTTCTCCACTACATAGATAAATCGAGTTTGCGCCTAATTCAAAATCCCTTGTGAAGAATTTAGCTGATCGAACGCAAACTGCTTGTATTGCATTTATTTTTAGAGTAATTTTCCCCGTGGGTCTATTTCCGGAATCCTGTAAAATAATTTGCGCTTCTTGACCATTTTGAGATTGTAAACCGAAGTTAAGCTCCAGCACATTTTCATACGAACATGTGCGTTGCCCTTCTTTGTTTACAATACAATGTTCATCCTTAGCGTTGATTATTTCTAGACTTTGAATTGGCAGGGCAAGTAATAGTAAGGTGATCAATATTACTTCTCTTGGAAGGCTAGTTTTGTAAGTTTTAGTAAAGGGTTTTAATTCTGTAAATTCTGATTTTTCTTTTTTGGCTCTGCGCCTAAAAAGTTTTCCAATAAATTTACAAAGTCTCCATTTGTGTCGCATAATGCATAGCATCCCTCCCAGGCCAAATTTTAAAATTCTACAAATCATTATCAAAAATCCCAAAGTAAAGTATAGCCCTAGTACTAAAATGATTATCCATTCCTTCGGCGTGCATTGAGGATTTGTGAGCATTTGCATACAGACTGTACATTCAATTAATTCACAGTGTTTTTGAGCCGGACACTTTATTCCCATTTCCGAAACTTGCTCCCCATTTTTCCAAAATTTTACTGAAACTTCGTATTCTGAGATAATTTGTTCAGTTGGGAGATAAATTATTTGACCATTTTCTGGGTGGGGAAGGTACATTTCTGGCTTTCCACTAATAAAGATTTCTAGCCCCCCTATTTTTTCTTTATATTTTATTTTTAGTCCTTGTTTAGCGCATTCAATTTCGCAGTTTTTACATTTCTCTGTCTTTTGTTGAAGCCAGTAATAAACCTTAATTTTAGTTGAACCCCAACTTTGTATAGGGATATTCCCCTCATCGGTTACTAGAACAGTTAATTCATATTGCCGGAAATAACAAAAGCGCGTTCCTTCTTCATTACAAAAATTATTTTTACAATAACGCGGGCTTCCTGTTGTCTTTCCTACACCAATACATTCATAATTGCCATTTAAATTATCTATGTGGGCAATGTTTAAATCCTGAATTAAGTGTTTAGTTCCGTCAAAAAGCTGTATTTGATTGGCTTCTATGATTTCAGGCATCCCACATTTTTCATTCGGTTCCAAGGAACAAAATTTAATTTTTTCTTTTTCTAAAATTTTTCTTACTTCTTTATCTTTTATTGTCGAATTTGATGATTTTGGTCCCTTATAAAAACTACAATTTTGGGTCCAATTAGAGCATTTACATTTATCGCCGCAAAATAATTTTTTATCGGGTGAGACTCTAATGGCTCCATTTTCGCATGTAATATATTTCCAACAAAGTGTTCCTTTTTCACCTCTGTATACTCCAAAAGCATTTTGCACACACGTGTCTATGTCCACTAATTTTGTATTTTCAGTGCTTTTGCAGGGTCTCGCGAGTGATAGCGGCAAAAAAATAAGTGAGGCGATTAGAGAAATGTTTAGCAATGTTTTTATTTTTATTTCCTTCGCAGCTGGTTTTTTGTACGATCTGAGTTTTGCTCTATATTCTTCTGTTTTCTCTTCATTTTTATCATTTTTAGTGGATTTTTCTGTTTTTGGCTTCTCTTCAATTTCTGCGCGAATTTCTAATGGGTAAAGAAGGGGTATTGCTCTAGTTAGCGTTTTTCCTTTTGAGAGAATTTTGGCTACTCTTTTTTCTCCGTCTCTCCCTTGTATCAGTTTAACCACTCTACTCATTTTCCATTGATTCCTAGGAAGGTTTTTGTCGCCAATCAACACTATATCTCCCTCACTTGGTTCATAGGTTGTGTATTTCTTTTGTTTATGTTTGTCTATACGTTCTTTGAGCGATTGTAAATATTCCGTGGACCATCTATCCCAGAATTTTTCAACTCTTATTTGAAGTGTTCCCCAAAGATTTACTAATTTTTCATGTGCTTTTTCCTTTTCCTTAAATTCAAAGTCATTTTCATTTTCGGGTATTAGTCGTAAAAATTCGTTTTTATTTCTATTTGGTTGCATAAAATCTATAGGACATAAAGGGTTAGGTGATTCCATGTCTGAACAAACATAAGTTAATGGCCTAGAATTTATAATCGATTTTACTTGAACTATTAGTGTTTGCATGCTTTCAATGTCTAAGTATTTTTTCCCTGTAACCAATTTAATGTGTTTTTTAGTTAATCCCACTAAACGCTCGTATGTTCCGCCAAACCATGGGGACAGCTCAGGAATAAACTTCCATTCTAGTTTTTCGGCCTCGAAACTTTTTTGAATTTCTGTTACAGCCTTAGAGCTCATTTTGAATTGGGTTCCGTTATCACTGATTAATTTCCGTGGTAATCCGTACTCTGCTGTGAATCTGGTGAAAATTTGTAGGAAAGAAGAGGCAGTTAGGTCCTTGGCTATATCTAAATGTATCCCTCTACATGTAAGGCACGTGAATAGGCAAATCCAGATTTTTAAAGCTTCATCCCCATTTTTAACATAAAGAGGTCCCATATAGTCAACACCTGTCCGTTCGAAAACTTGGAGCCTATTTATTCTGTCATCCGGAAGAGGTGCCATTTTAGGAAATTTATATGGTTTTAAGTTGTACATGAAACATTTTTGGCATTTTTTAATTACATTTTTAACCAAAATTTGAGCTTTGGGTATCCAGAACTGTGTACGCATATCTGCTAAAGTTTGCTGTATCCCCGAATGTAAGTTTTTCCTATGGAATTCTTGACAAATCATTTGGGCAATTTCACTCTCATTTGAAAGAAAGACGGGGTGGTTTTCTAAGTTCTCTAGCCTACCTTTACAAATCCATAGGTCGTAATTATTTTTCTCCATATTTAAACAATTTTTAAGGTTGGGCGGTGGTGGATGTTTATTTTGTGAATTTTTAATTAAAATTATTTCTGCTAATTTCCTTATCTGGGTATTTTCCTTTAAGTTTTCTAATTCTTTAAAAATTGTATTTTGCCAATCCTTTTTATTTTTTGAAATATTTTTAATAAAGACTAAAATATTTTTCCCTATAGAGACCAATTTTTTCCATTCGTTTCTAATTTTTGGATCAATAAAGTCAATTTCTAGGGTATTAATGTTTACAAAGTTTTCTTTTATATTTTTAATTTCTATTTTTAGATCCTCTGGAATTTTTGGCCACTCGGACTTATCTAAAGAAAGGAATTCGGGCCCGGTCCACCAGAGTTCATGACTTTTTAATTCATTTATGGTTAGTCCGCGAGTGGCACAGTCTGCCGGATTTTGCTCTGTGTTTATATACCGCCATTTAATTTCTGTAATTTCTTTAATTTCTTCTACGCGTCGAGCTACGAAGCGCGGTAATTTATTTGTATTTTCCCCTGATATCCACGCAATCACACATTTACTGTCAGACCAATTAGTAATTGAATTAAATTTAATTTTACTTTCCTTTTTTAAGAATTTAACCATCCTAGATCCTATTAAAGCCGCCAAAAGTTCTAAGCGTGGTATTGTAATGTTTTTCAATGGGCATAATCTATTTTTGGCAAAAATAATATTTGTTTTTATTTTTTCTTTATTTTGTTGTCTCGCATATGCCACCGCTGAATAGGCCAATGCGGACGCGTCCACAAACACGTGTAAGTCAATTTTTGAGATATTAAAGTTTTCGAATAATTTTCTATTTAAAGAGATTTCGCCTTCGTCCGAAATTATTGTTTCCCATTCCTCTAGGTCATTATTGTCTAATCGATCGTCCCAATCTATTCCTTTTTTCCACAATTTTTGAAAGAATAATTTTTTAGTAAGTTGTACCGGAATAAGGAGTCCCAATGGATCAAATATTTTAGCTACGGTTTGTAAGACTATTCTTTTTGTCCAGATTTTATTTTCTATTTTTGAAATTTTAAAACTCAATTTATCAGAGTTTACGTCCCATCTAATCCCCAGAACTTTCATTTTCGAAATTTTATTTTTATCCCCAAATTTTTCATTCACTTTACCGCAATTAGAGGCGAATTCGTGCAATTCCATTTTGGCTTTTCCGAAAAATTGTATACTTTGGTTACATTTAGTAATTGCATCTGGTTCATCTTTAGCGGTAATAAAAACGTTATCAGCGTACGTTTCGATCTCTAAGTTATTATTTTCATGTTCTAAATGGTATTGAATTACTGCTGCCATTAAAAAGGGTGCGGAAATTACTCCAAATGGAAGTCTTTTATGGCGCAGCTTTATGATATTTTCCAAACTAGGCGGTTCATTTAAATTTTTAAGCCAAAGTAATCGTAAAACATCTCGGTCCTTTTTGTGGATTTCAATTTGATGGAAGGCCGCTTTAACATCCGCAATAATGGCTATATCATATGTCCGAAATTTTATTAAAGTTGCACAAAGATCGGGTAGAAGAACCGGGCCCCGATATAGTTGTTGGTTTAAGCTTTCATTATTTTTTGTTTTGCAACTTGCATCAATAACCACCCTAATTTTATCTTTTTCTGGTCTATAAATGGCATGATGCGGAATATAATGTATTTTTTCAGAATTTTCATTTTCAACAATTTCGAGCACTCCCTCATTTATTTGCTCTTTAAATATTTCATCATATTTTTTAAGTGTTTTTTCTCTCAATTCTTTGTTTGGGATTTTTATGATTTTTTGCCAGATCCCTTTTAAACGTTGAAATGAAATCCAGAAATTATCGGGAAGTGTATACTCTTTATTTTTCCAAGGTAGAGCAACTTTGTAACGGCCCGTCTTGTCACGCCTTATATTTTTCAGAAAAAGTTCGTAGGCGATTTTATCGTCATTTTGGTATGGGCATTCACTAATTCCTATCCCCTCAAGATTCCAAAAATTTTCAATAGTTTTATCCGAAAATAATGTATTCATTTGTATATTTTTTGCTGTTTTTTCAATTGATTTATTCTTTTTTCTAATTTTAATTTGGTCTTTTAGAGTGCGGAGTCTGGCTGAATACATTCCCCCAGTATTTATTTTCTTTGCATTTTTAGGCTCAACTGGAACAGGAGTGCATATACATGGGTATTTACTTTTGCATTTACATTTAATGTTCGGGTCTTTGTAACACTTACAGAAACACATGTTCGGTACTGGGACTCTGTTTTCTCTATGTGTTTGTTGGAATTCCCTTTGAGTGGGTTTTGGGTCAGGCGGAGGGCTTTCTAAATTATTTCTGAAATGTCCTCTTGCGGGAAAGGGCGAATCGTCTTCGCTTTCATCAGTAGAGTCCATAAAGAATGGCAGAATTTGTTTTTCTTTTTTAGAGGTTTCTATATAACCCTTTCCTGCTAATGATATACCAATCTTAGTATTTATTATGTTAAAGCCAGATTTCGTTTTAGGGAAGTCCAGAATGTCAAAATAGTATTCAGCCCCGATTAATAGTTCTGGCTCTTTTAGTGATGCGAAACATTTAGGGATGGTTGCGAAATTTTTTGTGCTTTTTGTTAATTTTGGATCTAGCACTAAAACAGGTTTAGGCAAATGTTCTACTCCCCGGGCTGTAATTTCCATTTTTTGATTATTTTTACAGTGGAGATAAAATTTGTAAACGTTTGCCTTTTCTTCAAAACGTGTGCCCATTGCTCCAGTACCCCTAATTGTTTCAGTAGAGATTAACTTTAATTTTAGTTTATCGGCCAGGCTATTTTTTATTAGTGAAATTTCTGCCCCACTGTCTAGGAATGCATAAGCCTCAAATGTTCTATTACTTACCCCAGAATTTATATTAGTTTTGAGCACGTGAAAAATTGTTTGTTCATTTTTCTGCCCCTTTTTTTCATTTTGAGAGTGTTGAATAATTACGTCATTTTCTCCGTCACTTTCTTCTTCGTTCGAATCGCTCTCTTGGACATTAGCCATAATTTTTTGCTGCTTGTCCGTTTTTGTATTTGTTTTCATTGGTGTGTGCGATCTGTATTGAAAATTTTTATTTTCGCCGATTTTTTCTTTTCTTCTACAGAGAGCGGAACAGTGACGTTTATCTTTACAATGAAAACACTCAATTTTATTTTTACAATTGTTAGCCCCATGTCCTAATTTTAGACATTTTAAACAAAGTTTTAGTTCGCGTGCTCTTTCAACACGTTTTTCAATATTATTATATTTTTTACACAGATTATCATAATGGGGATCGGAACAGAATGCGCATTTTAAATCCTTTTCTTTCTTGAATGCGTACATTACTGTTTGTTTGGGAAAATTTCTTCGATTTAAATTTTGCCCATAATTTTGAAAATTTGTTACCATTTGGGTACCCCATTGATTATTCTTGTTTAATATTGTTTTTCTGGGTGGTTCTCCCATACTGAATTCCCGATCCATTTTGTATACTTCTTCTTTTAATCGAACAGATTTATCGAGAAAATCCCACATCCCCTTTACGCTCATATTTGGTACTTTAATTTTTTCCTTGGCTAGCTCGGTGAGAGTCCAGCGGGGTAGTTTGCTTTCTATTTCTATCATTATTTGTCTGTGTTCGATCGATTCCCCCATGAGTTCAAGCTGGCGTAGGATTGTATCTATTTGCCTTAAAGTTTGCCTTAATTCGGGAACATGAGGTGAAGATCTTGGAATTTTTCGTAAAGCCCCGTGAAGATATGTTTTAATTATTTCTGGATTTCCATAATTATTTTTAAGAATTTCCATTACTGTTGGTAAATTTTTTCCTTCTGAGGGAATCCCCTCAATTAGTTTAAATGCTTCCCCCCTTAATGAGCGTTTTAAATAATCTAATTTCATTTTATTGGAAATATCTGTTCTATCCCCGATATTTGTTGTAAAGTCTTCAATAAATTCAGTATATTTAGAAATATCCCCGTTAAAGGTTTGAAGTGCCAATTCCGGCAATTTTGCATTATTTATTTCTTGACCCCGATTTGTTTGAGCAGAGTTTTTTAATACGCGTAAATTTTCTTTTAAGCGATCAATTATATTACGCGAGTTTTCCATGTGCGTAAATAACCCCGTTTCTGCTCTGCTGGTAAATGTATAATGCTCCCCAGATTCTGATACCTTTTCAGTTGTATTTTTTATTGACCCCAGGTATTTTAACCATTCAAAATTTATTTCGTTAATGGCTGTAAATGTATCCCCGTATTTTTCAATATATGATTCAGCCATTCTAATCAACTCATTTTTCCTATTCCAGTCTTCATTTTGTACCAAAAAGTCTATTTGTATTACCTCCTGGTCAAGTCTAATTAATCGGTTTTTTAGGGGATTTAAAGTGTTTTTGAAACCTTCTGCCATTTTTACTCACCTAATAGTGTGGAGCACGTGGAAAGTAGAAAAGTGGTTGTGTATGCACAGAAGGTGGTGGGAAATTTGGAACAGGTGGTGGAAGAGGTTGAACAAAGGGCGCTGGAAAGTTTGGTTGTGTGTAGTATGGCACAAAAACAGCACGTGGATGAACAGGTCGCTGTGGAATTTGGAACCAATTATTTAATTGGGACCCGCCTCCCCTCGGAAAATGGTTGTTTCTCCTATTAAAAGAAAACTGCCTGTTAGGTGCTGGGCTCGTAAATTGCACTCGTTCGAGAATTGGACGGTGCTGCCGATTTGAAATATGCTGCCTTTGTGGTGGATGCTGTACTCGTCTCGGAAATGAGCGAGCTGGTTGGAATATACGCCGACGATCTCTTCTAAGTGGTTGTTGTCTGTGTTGTCGATGCCGATGTCGTTCCCTACTTCTGCTTCGGCTTCGACGATTGTTGTTTCCCCCGGCCAGTTTTTTGCGTGGCACCAAATGTCTTAATTAGACCCCCAATTTAGAATAAATTTCAATTAAAGAAGAAAGAATTATAAAAATTTATTTTGATTTAAAATAAGAAAGGGAGCATTTTATTTTAAGGATTAAATTTAAAGGGAATAGCAAATGATTAAATGATTATTTGTTAGCTGTTAATTGTTAGTTTAAATATGTAAAGGTTGCATCAGAATTATAAGGACAAAATGTTAAATTTAAGGAGGAATTTAAAAGATGATACATGAAAAAAAGGGTAATTTAAAAATATCACAAGAATAACATTTTAAAAAATGAAGAAGAATTTAAAAATATAAAAATATGTTTTAATGATTAATTTAAAATTAAGAAATGTATTTTTTAAAATTTAAATTTAAAATGTCAATTTCGGCTGTTGCCGACAACGAGCTTATTGTGAGAATTTTTTGTTATTTTTCTAATTGTGAGATAGTTTTGAGTTCTTACGTTTTGTGGTATTTTTTGGGCGGGCTGACTTTTGCGGACCGAAGCTTGCGGTTCCTAAATTTACAGATCCGACCTTGAGAACAAAATTTGCGTTTATAATTTAACCACAAAGACTCGATTTTCTGAGTATACACATCGTTATCTTCACTGTTAGTAAACTCTTGAGTGATTTACAGTTGCGTGAGGACAAATTTAGGGGTGAAAAGGATAAAGGGTGATTAGGATGGATATAGAGATGGGTCGATGGGTCATACGACACTTGCAGATATGACATTTGCATACCCGACATTTGCAGATACCGACACTTGCAGACCCGACTTTTGCAGATCCGACTTTTGCAGATTAGACCCATTTCGCTATCTTCTTTACCTTACCTATGCACCGTGGAGTGATTGCTGCTGCGGAATCCTGGGATGCCCATCTCATCGATGACAGGAATAGGAGCATGTTACAAGCCCAGAGCCCAGCGACTGTTGAGCTACGCTCCATAGGTCTACGTTGAACATTTTGAACCTCCGAAATAAAAGAGAATCTCCGAAAAAAAGAGGAACGGTCGCAGCCCTAGTGGGCGTAGGACCGTTCCTCTTTTTTCCGGAGAAAGAGGAACGGTCCCCTCGGGTTCCCGTTAAATTTTAGAACTGGATTATTGGGATTTACGGGATTAATCCCGCGGGATTCTGTCCCGCAAAAATTTTTGAAAAAAATCCCGTTGCGCTACCGATCTCTATTTAATACAAAATTTCCAATACTCTAATGTTTAGCACTGGGAAAAGTCCATTTAAATAATAAGAAATTAGGTTACTCGATTGACCTTTCATTTCTCTTTTATGAAAATATAAACATTTTTGATTTTTAAGTGTTATAGGCTCCTTATAGTCATTTTCACATCTTTCTTTATTCAAATTAATTTATTTTTAGAGATAGAATTATAAACCATATTTGACTTTTTTTAAACTTAATATGGATAAAAAAGAAGAGGTCGCTGAGTTCTTGGTCAGCAACATAAACCTATTCCTATCATCGATGAGTTGGGCGTACTTGGCTTCCTCCACAGCAGTAAAAACTCCACGGGCGCCATAGGTAAGGAGCTAAAGCAAACGGTCATAACTTTGTCAAATCAAGTCAGATTTCGTTGATTCTGGTGTCACCTGACTCGGCTCGACGAGCTCTTTCGAATGAGCTATTATTTGAATTTTTCACCCCGAAACGAGCTTACTCCCACCTTCTCTTTTTCAAACTTCAGGGGTATGTAACTCGGTCCCTGATTGTCGGACCGACTTCCCCCATATCTAGTTCGACTCAGTTTTCGAAGCTCTTTCGAATGATCATTTGTCGAAATCGGTTCATAAACAAAAAATTCACTATAAGTCACTATACCCATTTTCTAAATTTTTTTGAAATTTTTTAAAATTTTTTAAATTTTTTTAAAACTTTTTGAAGGAAGGATTAACCACAAGAATTTTTCTGGAACACCCTGGGCCCGGATTATAAGAGGCCATTGTACCGCCGATCTATAACTCCTTTATAAGTTGGTTTTAATAACTCCTTTATAAGTTTGACCCGAGATACAGACAAAAACTCTGTTCAAAGCGAAAGGTTTTGCAAAAGCGTCTCGCCGACTACAATAGGATTACTTTATCTCATAACTCTGCCAAATCGGTAGTTCATTACGTTGATTTTGATGTCATTCGAATCAGCTCGATAAGCTTTCGAATGAGCTATTATTTGATTAAACGAATTATTAGCCCAAAAATTAGCTTGGCCACCCATTGTAGTTTTTCAATTTTCGTGCGTCTGTATCTCGGCCCAAAGTTAAGACCGGAGTTTGATTTTGGTTTCATTCGACACAGCTCGACGAGTTCTACAAACTTTGACTGACTGACCATTTTTTAATACTTTGAGAAAGGAAAAAAGGGGGGGGGGTACGAAACCGACTATTACCAAAAATTTCAAAAAAATTTAGAAAATTTTCTAAAAATTTTAAAAACAAAATTCTCAAAAAAGAAGCGAAAATTATGTTAAAATAAATTAATTTCACCAATCAGGATTCGAACCCGGGGGAAAAATTTAATGCAAGCATGCTATTACTGCACCACCGACGAACACACTCATATCTAAAAAAATTGTTTATATGTGGGGGATCCTAAAATTTGGGCGCTTATAACTCATTCCATAGTACCATTTAGCGGAAATGTTTCAAAGTCTAACTCTCAACCAAATTTCATCCCGAAGTCCCACGGACTGATTGACACAACGGGATATAAAATTCTTAAAAACTTAATTAGTATTTCTACATTTTTAGAGGACATTTAAATGTTATAGTCTCCAGCAAGTCGAAAACCGATGCTTTAGAAGATTTGAAATTGTATAATATGAGTGAATATGTTAAGCAAGAGAATGGTATTCGAAATTGTTTTTAATTATTAATTTTTTCAGTGTTTTGTATTATCAAAAATTATCATGTTGAATTTGGTAAAATATTGGACAAATTTGGGAAACAAGTGTTAGTGACGGTTTTGAAAAATATGGATACAAAAGAATTACTTGTTAAGGTATAAAATTTTTTGTTAATATTCTAAATTAGATTTTAAAAACATTTTAAAACGCCCACCCACCACCCCGGAAATTGGGAATGGAAAAAATGTTGTGGGGGGGGGGGGGGGGGATACAGCAAAAAAGTGAATTGTTTGGACTACCAAAATTTTCTAAATTTGTTCTTGCGGCGAAATAATCAAAATTTAAAAATTCGATGTTGAAAATGATTGCCCCAAATTTTTCCTGTCTACGTATCTAATACAATTTTATATTTAGCATGGATTTGTTGTTCGTTTTATTGAATCAAATATTGATATGATGAATTTGATGAATTAATTTGCAGCTCTTCCTCAATTTTATTCGTCTGACAATACAAAAGTACCTGAAAAAGTTAAAACTATGTTTCCTCAACCGGGTTCAGATTTTCCAGGTATTTTTATTTATTTCCAATTAAAGGGAAGAAAAGTAATGTTGATTACTAAAAATATGCATTTGTTTTTTGGTAGAAAAGAAGAAAAAAGACTAATGATTATATAAACTAGCGGTCGGCAAAATCGTATTTGCGGTATCCCGCATGCACGAGTAACTTTTAAGAAAATGCGGGAGTAACTCCCGCGGGAAATATTCCAGCAAAATTTCTCATTTTAAATTTACGGGATGCCGCGCGGGATTGCGGGATTTTTTAAATTTTGAAATAATTTTGATAAAGCACGCAGGAGGGTACGATTTAAGCTCTACTATTCGAGTGAGCAAATTCATGGGTAATTCCAAGGTTTGTCCCCCCTACTTTTTTTCCTTATTTTTCCTTCCTTATGAATGACATAATGGTCAATTTTTCTTCCTTCCTTAATTTCACTCTAGTTGCCCGTGGCAAGTTCAAATCAGACATTCTTCTCCAAATAAGAGGCATTAACAAAGAAAGGATTAATTTTACCTCTACGACAACACCTTAATTGGGAGTTTACATTAGATCAATAAAGTAAGCCTACCTTCTCCAACATTAACACACATCCCTGAAGAAATGCACTTTGACTAATTTCGGTCTCGAATTCCAGGTCTGTATATTTACTTAATAGATTTTTCGGTCGCAAATTCTAGGTCTGTATACATATTTACCTAAATCGCTGTCGCTTAAGCGTAGTTTTTCATGAAGACGCGAAGAATTAAAATTTTTTCAGTTGTTCCATATATTTAAATTGAGATAAGAATGATGTTTTCATAACATTCGAATGTTGTATACCAACTTTAATCGATGAATAAATTAATCCTTTTTTTGTTAATGCCTCTTATTTGGAGAAGAATGTCTGATTTGAACTTGCCACGGGCAACTAGAGTGAAATTGAGGAAGGAAGAAATTTTTACCATTATGTCATTCATAAGGTAAGAAAAATAAGGAAAAAAAAGTAGGGGGGACAAACCTTGGAAGTACCAATTCATGAGTTCCAATAAATATTTTTAGTCAATCAGAGTCATATTTAATTAATTATAATAATTAGTAGAAATTTTATTTTTATTAACTAGGGGTTTTCCAAAAACTTAATGTTGTTAGTTTAAATCTCTTTCATCCTGTTTATTTTCCTCTTGTTGAAAGTGAAAAGGAAAGTGATTAACCAACGGCTATGTATATTTTGGACAACCCTATTAATAATTGCAATAACTTTATAACATAAATTTAGGGTCGACAGATAAAAAATTATGTAAATATTGTAATGAGGAGGTGGATCAGGAATCTTATGTCATACATGTGTTACGCTGCAGTATTTTGAAGAAGAAAGCTGATGAAGCTGATACTTCTTCTCCTAAGAAACCAAAACTTAATTAAATAAAAGAACCTTTGAGGAGGTAGTGTTGAGGCTTTAAATTTTTCTGGTCAATTTTAAATTATATTTGTTTTATGATTTGTTGTTAAATTTAAAAAATAAATATTCCTACCTTATTTAATATCTTTTTACATTTTTTTTATTTTACCTTATTTTTGGCGCGCCGAACTTTGCGAACCCGAATTTTGAACTTCGGAAATTTCAAAAATTTAAGTCTGCGGCGTTAATTGGGAGAAATTCAGGTATCGTGACCTTATAAAATGCCCGTATAAATAATTTAATGAATTTTTTCGATTATTTAAATTTTTAACTAATTTTAAAACAAAAAATCTATAAAAAAATTTTTTGAAAAATCCAGAAAAAATCCTAGTCCGGTACGAGATCATACATATAAACTCTGTCGGAATCATCAAAAAATAAAATTTTTAATTTTTCCTTTTCTAGAGTCGGTCCTCAGATTTTGAGTCCGCAATAATCAGGTGCGCAAACTTCGTGTCCGCAACCTTCGGGCCCCCAAAGTTTGCGCCACGCTATTTTTGTAGTAACATTTTGAAAAATTAATTTTCTCAAAATTCTTTAAAAAATGTATCTTGAAAACTAGAAGTTGGCCTCTGAACTATTTTTGTTTTATGATTTTCTGTTAATTCAAAAAAGTAAACATTAAAATTATTTACTTCCTTTAAAAGTTCAGAATCAATTTATGCTTGTTGTAATTTGAACGTGAAGAAATTATTTAATGACTTTTTTGCAATACATACATATTAGCCTTAAACCTCCGATCCCCTCAACAAATCCCTTTAAATCCTTTCTTGATCCCTCGACATCGAGGGATCCTTCGACATCGCGGAAAAATTACTGTATTTATTTGATATATCTGATTACGTTGTCGAATCCAACGATCTCTCTAATCCATTGAAGATAACCCTCCACATAACTTGATATCGTGACCTCCTTTTCGCCCCCTTTTCGGCCACCTTTTTTTTCGCCCCGTTTTTGACATTTTCTGAAAAAGTTTTTCTGATTTTTCTGAAAAAGCAAAAATTTGAAGAATTTTTGAAGACCAGAAGCCAGATCTCTTCCATTTTCAGCGCCGCAGGCAAAAATTTTGAGATTTTGCAAGTCCAATGGGCTATATTTCTTCCTTTTCCAGCGTCGCAGGCGAAAATTTTGAGAATTTTGGAAGGCCAAGTTACCAGATTTCTTTCTTTTTCAGCGCCGCAGGCGAAAATTTTGTTGATTTTGCAAGGTCAAGGAGCTAAAAATCTTCCATTTATGTAGTAAAATTCCATGAAAAATGTCGGGTTTCGGTTTTCGAAAATTTCTCGGATCGGGTTTCGGGTCGAAAAAAAGCTCGGGTTTCGGGTAACCCGTGACATCCCTGTAATAGACATAAAAAGACGAGAGCCTAGAGCCTACTATGATCCTAAAGATTAAAAACTATTAAATTCATCTTCATTCTTCAATTTTTATCTGAACACAAAAATACAACAATTAAAAATTATTATGATTAAGGGTAAATAATTGGATACAATTTACAAATATAATTGTGAACTATAATTGAACCAAAACCAGCTAAACTAATTCCAATAGAATCTCCAGTTGAAGCTATAGAAAGACTAAATTCTCGAGTTTGAGAGGAAGCCTTAAAAATAATTAAATAAATTTTTTTAAACTTTTCTCACTTCTTTATGTATTCTATCAAAAGTATTAGCATATGAGGCACCCCCAAAAATTCCTTCAATAAATGTTAAAATAAAAATTATTCCAATATGAGGAATAAATTGGTTAATTGACTGAATTAAAAATATTGCCAAATTTAGACACTAAAAAATATTTTGTATTAAAATTTTTCAATTTTTTCGACAAGCCTGTAAAAAAGGAAGAAAATATAATGCAAATGAAGGTAATTTTAAAAAAGCAACAGAAGTTCTAGAAAAGAAGACGCCTGATTGATATAAGGCCATATACCAACGAAATTGGCTTTCTAATGATAAACCAAAACCATGTGAACAGTCAAAATGCATTAATTGATGCTATTTAAATTTATTTTTAATTATATTAAGAAATTTGCAAAAAATTATGTTGATAGAAAAATAGGCTTAAAAATAAATTTAGAAAGACTATCGTGATTTTAAGATTTGAAAAATTTGTTTTAAAAGATCTCATGGTAACTATTAGTAATTTTGGAATTTTTCTACTTTTTCTTCCCAAAATTTTATTTCCGTAAAAGAAATTTTGTGAGTGAAGACAAGCCATACAGGCTTTGGTTTTTTCGTTTTTAAAATAAATTAGATATTTACCAATCCCGAATTAATTAAATATTCAGCAAAATATACAAAACTGAGTGGAACCATATATTTCAACAATGGCTAAAATAAAAAATTAATTTATATTCTAAAATATTAAATCTTACATAAATTATTTTTAATTTATCTCTAAAAGTAAAATTGTGTGTATAAGCTTTACAATCATATTTTTCTTCTCCAATTTTTTTATTTTCTTTTTCTTTCATATTTTGGACAGGAACAATCCACGTTGAAATTTTAAATAAATTTATTCTGTGAACAGTCAATACAGGTGTTAATAATGACCAATAACTAATTATAATTAATTATTTAATTGTCTCTTAAAAAAATTTCTTTAATTTTTACGTTATTGCAAAAATTATTGGAACGATAAGCATAACTAATAAAGCATTTCTTGGGGACATATCGAAAAATTTTGGTTCAGTTAAAATTGCATATGCTAAAGCTCCGGCTATTCCAGCACCTCCCGTCCCGGAGGACCAAGAGGCTATTGTTGATCTAAAATTTAAATTAAAAGGACTAAAAAATTTAGAAACTTGGAATAATGAGAGCTTAATGCCAAATAACATATTTCTCCCAATCCAGATCCCATTGCTGCCAAAACAACGCCAAACAAGGAAATTTGAATATTTGGGGAGAAAGCAACAACTAAATAACTTGAAGCTTGAAGTAAACAAACCAATAAATGTCGAAAACTATTAATTTAAAAATAAGTAAAATAATTAAAACTAGAGATAGGATCAAGATATTAATTTCGATTCTCGTATGACACTCTGTCCGATCTCAATTTAAACCCGCATCATAAATTACCTGAAGAATTACAATAATGACTCAGACAGTAAAATATGGAGTGTAAAAATTATTTAAGATTTTTATCTAGAAACGTTAAAGTAAAAAGGTTAAAATAAGGATCGCGATTTCTATGAACGCCGAAATAAATGAATATTGTCTAGATACTAGACAATATCCAGACCGAAAATTATCTTGTACCCAGGCTTTTTATTTCGAAGGAAACATCGCTCGACTATTTACAAGAATTGTATTTTTATTAAAAAATAAGTTTAAATCTAAAATTAAAAAAAATACCCAAAAGGTATACGATTCATAAAGAAAGGCATTGTATATTTAATAACCATTGCAGGCAAAATATCTGCTAAAAGGACAGCGCCGGTAGACATGTATTTTTCACACCTTGGATTTCCTATATTTTCCTTAAATTTCTTAAATTTTTAATATTTTTTCAATTTTACAATGCATTTATTTGAAATATTTCTTTCATTATTATGTTGGAAATTATGAGTGTGCTGACTTTTAATAATATCATCAGCAGCACTAAGCATAATTACATAGGCAAAATTATTTGCCAAACCAAAAATCCTTTAAATGAAAGAATCTTTCTAATTAAAAAAATAAAAAAATGTAAACCAAAAAGCAATCAAATCTCGAACATTATTCTCACGTTTTTCAATACCCATTTAAATAAAATTTTTTAAAATTAAATAATAAATTTATTTAAATTTTTGATAATTATTCTAAGGGAATTTGGATTTTTAATTTATTTTTATGGAATTTAAAAAAATAAATAATTAATTAAGCAAATATTTAAGTAAATTAAAGAGAATAATTTAATTTTTTTGTTTAATTTTGTCGAAAAATAAATATTTACGTAAATTTAAGCAAACAAATTATTAGTAAGGTTATTAAATGTGATTTTACATTTTTATTTATTTTATTGTTTGTTTTAACCTTCTCTATATTTTAAATTTATTGATCACTTCCCCCCAACAGTTATTGATAAATATAAAATTGAAAACGAGAAATGAAATTAAATTTGTGAAAATTTTTTGTATTTTAAATTAGTATGTTTTTAGAATAACTGCAATAATGAGATTTTCGATAATAAATCTATCTTTAATTTTTAAAAACCCCTGTCTCTTAACGGAAAATAGCAAATTGTTGAGAATCATTTGGCGAATTTTGTGAACGAGAACTTAATTGTGCGCAAGACCGACAATAGCGGAAATGAGATGGTGAATGTGAATCTACCAAAATATTTTTTTGATCTTTAACATGTCGGAAGGCGAAAATGGCACATAATTGTCGAGGAAAATGTATTGATTTTTGTGTATAAAGCGAGCAGAAAAAAGGAAGGGTTCTCTTCACATTACTCACACAAAACTATTTACATTAGTTAAATATCCAGACATAGTACATATATATGTATATTAAAACCAAACCTAATAATGAAATTAATTTAAATTTTAAATTATATTTAAATTTATTAACTGTATTAACCCCGAAACTTTCCCAAAAAATTAACAATTCCAAATGAAAGAAGAAAAACAGCAAAATTGTAAACCAAAAACAGCAATAAATAAAAGAAAAACTCTACCTCATGAACTACTTATTAATATATTTAGGGAAGCTAGTAATTTTTTTACTCATGGATTACAATTCGGGTAAAATAAATTAAAACAAAGTTTTTAGCTGGGGGATTAGCTGGGGGATTTGCGGCTTGTTTTTATCGGACCGGACCGTAAAGATTCACACGATCCACATGTGCTCCTATCATAAAGTGTTATTCCGTTAGATTCGGGGGTCTGTATTTCGATCCATAGTCAATTCTGTGACTCGTCAACTTGGTGAGAGGATCGAATAATCAAACTAAAAAATTCACCCAAAAAAGACCATTCTCTTAAAAGCACTTCACTGTCGTTAAGTAAAAGTTAAGATTTGGTATTATAGTAATTATCCTACTACATGTTTTGGTCAAATAGAATTATTTTTAAATAAAACAACAAAAGGAAGACAAATTATTACGAAGTATTGGTATGAATGCGCTACAAATTTATTGACATCTTCGAGAATTATATACTTTTATGTTGGCGAATATTTTGCAAAAGCCAAGGTATAGAGTTTTAGGCTTTTGTCTAGTTTATGAGTCCAACGAAAAATAAGAGTTTGTATTTTTATCCCTTTCTTAAGGGCTAACAGAGTAAAAACTTGAAACCAAGTTTTGTTGGTACCATGGAGGTGTCTGAAGCAAGTTTAAGGGTTATTGTGTCTATTCAAATAGTGCCGAATAGTTTATTAACGGATATAGAATAAAGCATTAAGTAAATAATTAAAGTTATGTAAATAATTAAACTATTCCTTAAATTAAGAAGACTGATATGGATGAACGAATTGCAGATAATGAGGTAGGTAGTTTACATGGTTTACTATAGGTTTACTTGGTTTATTTTTGTGTTCTAACTTTGTCAAAACTGGTTCGATCGTGTCGATTTTGGTGTCATTCGACTCGGCACGATGAGCTCTTTCGAATGAGCTATAATATGCATATTTAACAGTTCGACTTCAAAAATCAGCTATTTAGGATCCACTGCGATTTTTGACCATTTTCGAAATGCCTAAGTTATAGATTTCGGATAATTTTGTATTCTTGATTTTGTTCCCGAACACTGATAACTTACATTACCGTTTTTGTCGACGAGAACAAAAACTTTATTAATTTAGAAGCTTGACTGCTACAAAAACCCAAATGTTCAAGACCGCGAAAAATGCATTTAAATTAGTACAAGAAATTAAGTTAGTATTCATGTCTCTTTTTGTTTAAATGTGAACATTTTTTATTGGGTAGCAGTGATGGAAAGGTTCCGGTTCCGGAACCGTCCGGTTCCAGAACCGGTTCCGGAAGTGGAACCGTGGAACCGGTAAAGTTCCGGAACCGGTTTGGAACCGGAACCGTGGAACCGGCAAAGGTCCGGAACCGGTTTGGAACCGGAACCGGTAAAGGTCTGGAACCGATTTGGAACCGGTTCCAGAACCGGTTCCAAAGATACACCCCTAATGATGGCTAAAATCAGAGAAATGAGCAAAATATGGGAGTCGTGAGAAGAAAAGGAAGTTAAAATTGAGCCGGGTAAAAAAGATTTTTTTCTTTTCTTTAATAATGATGTGTGGTTGACTGGATAGTGTGTTCTGTTTTAGTTTTGAGGACTTATATGGATATTAGGATCGAACCCGGACTTAATGAATGATTAATAAATTAATTCTTTTTATTAATTCTATAAGCTACGACTTCCAAATTTTTAAAAATTTTCGTCTGCGGCGCAAAAAAGGATGATTTTTGGAAAATAATAAAAAAAAATTTTTTAATTTTCGGCTGTGGTGCTGAAAATTGGAAGAATCTCTCTCTTAATCCCTCATAATCCCTCAAACCTTTATACTCACGAATCTCTTTATCACTCCTTACGCTACTGATTTCCCTTAAATCACCCTTAATCAATTCAGAAGGCTTTAATAAAACTTATTTATATAAAAAAAATAATTTTTTTCATTAAAATAGTAAAAAAATTTTGTCACTGGAACCGGTTCTGGTACCGGTTCCAGAACCGGAACCGGAACCGCCAAAGTTGAAAAAGCGGTTCCAAACCGGAACCGGAACCGCCAAATCTAAAAAAGCGGTTCCAGAACCGGAACCGCCAAAATTAATAAAGCGGTTCCGGAACCGGAACCGGTTCCAAAGAAATTTTGGAAGTTTTCCATCACTGTTGGGTAGAGCCCAATTATTCGCAGGCCGACTAGTCGCGACCGATTAGTCGAGACCGATTGTTCACCAGCCGATTAGTCGCCAAGTTTTTTAATTAAATATTCTGTAAAATACTATCTGATTAATTCATTTTAAATTGTTATATCATCAGAGAGGTACTCATATTCTTTTTGAACTGCTGCAAGTAAAAGAGCCGAATTAATTCCCGTAAAAGCGGATAATGAAGAGATTAACTGAAACATTTGAAAATACTTTAGACAACTAAGTTTAATGAATCTGACCATTTTCCAACTTGGAAGACGCGCTCTACTGAAAGACGCGCTCTTCTACTTGTTGAAAGACGCTCTATTCTACAAGTTAGTTGAATTTGTTCCTAGGGAGTTCCAGCAATGCCTCCAGAAAATAACTGTTCATAATTAAGTAAAAATATTGGCAAATGATCAAGTCGAGTGGTGGAAGGTTTAGTACCGAAATCCCAAAATCTGACCGAAAGTACCGGTCCTACCGAAAAGTACCGGTCCTGTACTGACGGTAGTACCGCGGTAATACCGAACCGTGCCGAACACTAATTATAATCAGAATATTTAATTAAAAGCTTGGCGACTAATCGGCCGGCGACTAATCGGGCGCGACTAGTCAGCCCGCGACTAGCCCTTTCTTATTACATATTAAAGTTTCCTTATAGAGTTTTTTCATATCGTCCCCCTTTGCCGAACTTAATTTGTTTTTAGATATACTATTTACAATATTTGAATTTTTTTTAAAATAAATTAATATGGATAAAAATAATCCTAATAAGGTGACTATTATTTTTTAATTTTATGAGAAAAATCCAAAAATTTCTGAAAAAATATTTTTAAATATAGGAATCACAACATCGTATTGAATATTTAGCATTAATTAAAGCCTTGTCTAGAAATTTGGAAGAATCTTCAGATAAAGAAGGGGATAATATGATTAAAAAGGGAATGAAAAAGGTGCAAGAAGGAAAAAAGTTAATTGAATTAGGGAATAAAATTAAAAAGAAGAATATATCAAAAGAATTACTTCAGGATATATGTTTATTTGGTAAGAAGTTGAATTTGGGTTTTGAATTACTTGATAAGAAAGAAATAAAACTCTTGTCCAGATTAACTTTAAGCGTCCATGAAATACCGTATTTTCTCTAATAGAGCGACATGTCAGTAGTTACCCCACCCCAAATCGCTCCAAATCGCTCCCACCCCAAATAGTCCAATCCCAAATCACTCCTACCCCAAATCGCTCCCACCCCAAATCGCTCCAAATCGCTCCTTAAAAAAGTATGAATCGGAGCCCTGATTTAATTTAATGAAATTATTATTATAATATTTTAAAAACTCATAAATGCCTACTCGTTTTTTATGAATGAGATTGCCAATTCGTTACATATATCGGTAATTCCATGTACTAATTTATTTCGGTTATTCATTTCAATAATTCTATACTTTCACATAGATATAATTGAAGCTCTAGATGGCGAATATTGAGGATAATCTGGTGAATCTGGCATGTTAAAATTTCACCAATTAAAATATTTTTTTATTTAAATTTATATAATTTTAATATTCTAATTTTTATATACTATATTTTTGAACAATTAATAAAGAAATGCAAAATAAGAGTATTTTATTCACTGAATATCAAAAAATTGAAGAAGTAACTGGACAAAAATCGGAAAACACCGCAAAATCGGAGATTGAAAGGAAATAGAAGAGAGCTGGTATTTTTATTTACTTTACGGTAATAAAATGTATTTTGATGGAATCAAATTCTTCAAAAATGAGTAAAAAAACTCAATGCTCGGAATTAATGTAATAAAGCTTATTTTTATAAATAAACTAAAATGAGAAGAAATATAATTAATTTTCAATGATTAGGCCAAATATAAAAACATTTTGGGAAAAGAAAATGTGTTTGTTATTGAAAATGTAAAGAATAAGATATCAATGATTATGTAAAACTAAACCTATATAACATCCAAGTTTTCAATCAAAACTAACTTATTATCAGATCTTAATTTATATATTATTTTTCAAAAAATAAAATTCTAAAAATTTATTGAAAATGGCGGCAAATAATTGGAATAATGAAATAATTATCGACGAGGTGGAAGAGATAGGTTTATTAATTTCTAAATTTAAGACAATTTGATATCCTTTTCTTTTAAATAAAATTATTAAAATCCTTTTATAAGATCTTCATCATAATCAAAACTCAACAAATCATTACAGCTCGTTATATTCTCCATACGATAATTATGAGCATGATATTGGAGTTTTAACGCCAAATATGAGTCCGATTTATTTTTCAGCAGAACAGACTCCACCTGTCTATCCATATGTGACACATCATTATTGGCTTCCAAGTAATTTTAAATATAAAAATAAATAGCTAACTAAATCTCCTAGCCAATATCTCTTTTTATACATGATCAAGGAAATAGAAAAATTTTTAATATTCAGAAATGTTTAGAATATCTTTCTATTTAGCAGGTTGGCAGCAGATCAGTGTGCCGCATGAGTTTTTTGATCCAAACGTACCACCTCCCGTAAATTATAGAATAGAAGATATTGGACAAATTCCACTACCGGAAAAAAAAGTTTTTTCATTTGAAAATTTAAAATTTTCCGATGTATGCGTTCTATGTCAGAGTGAAAATACTGATGTCTGTGTAAATTGGAAGCCTAACACATGCGGTTGTGTTTCTATTTGTTCAAACTGTGTAGAAAATGATATTCTGGAAAAATTGGCTAAAATGGAACTAGTCAAAAAAAGATGTGACTGGATACCAGAATTTGATATAATGACTGTAAAAGATATTTTAAAGTTTTTACCACATTTAAATATTAATGATTTATTGAAATGTTCATTATGTAATCGTGTTTATACCTCTTTGGTACGACGATCTCGCCGTACCAAAGAGAAAATACCAAAATACAAATAATTTTTCCTTATTTTAACTTTGAATGTTTTATATTTAATAAACAAGTATTTAAATTATTATTAAAAAGTAGGTTAAAACTTTGATTTGCTTAAAAAAGGCTATTAATTCAGAATTATTATAATTTATTTTGGAAAAATACGAATTTTTGTTTTAATTTCTATTCAAATAATATTTTTCTGATGATCAAAACAATATCACCTAAAGTATTTGCTTAATAATGGTCAATGATTAAAAATATAATATAAAAGATTCAAAAATTTCACTAAACTATCATTCCAAAATATAATGTCAAACCCTCCTAAAAAACCAAGATTTTTTATTGAAAATTTATTAGATTTAAATAATGAAGAAAATGACACTTGGAAAAAAGATGAAAAACTAGATAATTATGTTGAAAAAATTGATTCAATTAAGTCTTATTGTCGAAAATTCAAATTGACAAAATTGGTTTCAAAGTTTTCTATAAAGCTAATCCCTACTAACCCTGAAAACCTTCTCCGTAATGTCCTCCATGATTGTGTTCAACAAGCAATTACCGATGCACGCAACCAAGAAATTTTTGTCGATCATCTTGGGGCAACAATATCATCACCAATATTAGACAACGATATTTGGATACCTGTACGCAAATTAAATGATGATACAATTGAAAATATACTTCAACGTTTTTTACTTGTCTCACAATCAAAAGCAGAACGAGGATCAATCCTTGGTGAACCATTTACTGTTTCAATACATTCAATTGATGTTTCATCACTTCCAAAACAAAAATCAATAAAGGGAAAGGCATTTACGGATTCGACCTCTGTTTCGCAAAATAAAGAAGAAAGTTGGATTATTAAAATTAGAAACACTAATGACAACTATTGTCTATTTTATGCTCTTGAATTGACAAAAAAATATGTAATAAATGAACTAGGACATAAAAGAAATTTTGGAAAGTATCATAGACAACAATTAAATAAACAAAGTTCTGATATTATCGATCTAATGATACAAGCAAATATTCCTCTAAATGAAAATATCTACGATGCAAATGAACATGTACCAACAATTGTTAATTATTGGAATAAAAATTCGGACGAATATAAATTTAAGGTTTTTATATTTGGTGATAAGTCTGAAGAAAAATTAAAATATGAGTATGGTCCAGATGATTTTAATACACCTATACCAATATATCACTCAAATGGTCATTTTGATGGAATTAGAACTGTAGGTGCACAATTTGGACCACATATGCAATATTGTTACACCTGTAAGAAGAAATACAGAAAAGCAAATGAGCATGCTGGAAACTGTAAATCTCGTTGTCGACTTTGTGGTCGTGTTGGGATTCAAAGACCTTGCCCATTTACAGAAAACTTTAACGAAGAATGTGATGATTGCGGAAAAACTTTTAAAAATAGTGATTGCTTTGAATATCACAAGTCAAGCAATCAGTGTAGAAGATCAAAGCAATGTGAAAGGTGTGGAGTCATTTGGAATGCTAGAGATCACAGAAGAAACCCAGAGAAAAAACATATTTGTGGTCAAAAATGGTGTTTAAAATGTCTGCAATACCATTCATTAGAAAGAGGATGTTTTATTCGTCCACTTGAACAAAAGAAGCCTACACCATACCGTCTAATAACATTTGATTTTGAGTCTACACAACACACAAGACTTCCTGAGCGTCAGGATCACAGACTTCATCAAGTAAACTTTATTGCGGCAACAATAACATGTACATTATGTATGGAGGATAGTAACAGTTGGAGAAATTTCCTGAATCGACAAGGAAAATTTTGTAAAATTTGTGGTAAAAATAGAAACATCACTTTCTCAATTAGTCCATACCACCAGACACTAGTGGATGAACAAAGAATTACTGAGGATCCATTGCATGAATTTGTTAATTGGCTTCTATTTGAACTTGACGGCAAATTTTTATCTATTGCATTCTCTCACTTTGGAGGAAGGTATGATATGGTTATGACGTTTAGAGAAATATTCATTAGAGGAATAGTACCTACTATGATTAGAAGAGGAAATAAACTTTATGAATTAAAAGTACCAAAGAATAAAGAATGTAATGAAGTTATATTTAGAGACTCGTATAATATTTGCCCAGTTGCTTTGGGTCAACTCGTAGGAGCCTTTGATCTAAAAATACAAGAAAAGCAATTCTTTCCGCATTTGGCGAATAACCCAAGCAATTATAATATCACATTAGAAAGACTTCCGCCAAAATCAGATTACCTTTATGGAGGAATGCTACCTGAAAAACAAAAAATATTTGATAAATGGTACTCTGAAGAAAAGAATAATTCGTTCAACTTAAACGAAGCATTAGCTGAATATTGCATGAATGACGTACAAATTCTAACTGAAGCACTTTTGGCTTTCAGGCAGAAATTTTTGATAATAAGCCAACCAAAACATAAAAATTCATATGGTATTGACATTCTTAAGGATGCAATGACAATTGCATCTGCATGCATGAAACATTTCCGTCTAAACCATCTGAAAGAAGAACACTTGGCAATTGTTCCAGAAAAAGGATATGATACCTGCGATACACAAAGTGAAATTGCAATGAAATATCTTGACTGGTATTCAGAAAATTACAACGTCGAAATACAAACTGCTCATTCGGAAAATGGTGAATATAAAGTGAAAGGCAAATACAAAGTTGATGGTTATATTAAAGCAGAAGATAAAGCAATTGAGGTAAATGGGTGTGTATGGCATGCATGCCCAAAACATTATGGAAATAATCTTGATTTTGTTTTGCCTAATGGAAAAACGGTTGGCGTTGTTCGAAAAGAAGATAACGCTAGACTTGAAATTCTTCGTAAGAACATTCGACAGGTTGATGTAATTTGGGAATGCGAAATAAAAGGACTGCTAAGGAAGAACAGAAAGATGAGAAAAAGCTTTGAAAATTATCTTGACAAGGGTCCAATCAAATTACGTGATTGTTTCTTTGGTGGTAGAACTGGACCAATTCGTCTACATTATGAAGCAGATGAACATCATAACATTTCATATCTTGACTTCAATTCACTCTACCCTTCAACAATTGCGACAACATCATTTCCAATTGGACACCCAAAAGTCATAATAATTCCTCAAAAGGAACAGTGTGTAAATTGGACATCAGAAAAGCAAATTCCAATAAAAGGAATTCTAAAAGTATTTTTAATACCACCTCAAAAAATTGATGTTCCAGTAATGCCAGTTAAATTTGATGATCGACTTCTTTTTCCACTTTGTCGAAAATGTTGCATTAATTATCCAAAAGGAGAAAAAAACCCAAACTACAATTGCCCACATGGTGATCAAGAAAGAGGATGGGTTTCAACATGTACCTCAATAGAGCTATCTGAGGCACTAAAAAGTGGATATAGAGTAACACGATATTATCGTTCACTTCATTATGAAAAATGGGACGATGAATTATTCAAAGGATATGTAGCAGAATTTATGAGTATGAAGATTCATGCAAGTGGTTTCCCTAATGAAATTGATACTCCTGAAAAAGAAGATAAATTTATACAGGAGTGTAAAGAAAGATTTGGAATAATTCTTGAAAGAGAAAAGATGTCACCGGATAAGGCAATGAGGTACATTTCAAAATTAATGCTTAATTCACTATGGGGACGCTTCAGTCTGAGAAATACACTGACTAAAAGTCACATCACAGATTCACCAGCAGAGTTGAGAGACTTTCTCGAAAATAAATCAATTGAAGTAAATTCAATTGATAAATTAACAGAAGAAACAATTTTGATAAATTATGAAGTAAAAGACGAGTTTATTGAAGAACATGGAACATCAAATATTGTGATATCATTATGGACGACATCAATGGCAAGAATCAATTTGCTAAGAGCAATGCAAAAAATATGTAACTCGCCAGGATGTTCTTTGCTTTATGGTGATACCGACAGTGTGTTATTCTCATATCCAATAAATAAAGGAACTCCATTAACTGCAGGACCATATTTGGGTGACTTGGCTAAAGAATATGATGAATATTTAATTAAAGAGTTTGTATCAGCTGCTTGTAAGGCATATGGATTACGAATGATAAATACTGAGACAGGCGAGGAAAAAACAACATTAAAAGTAAGAGGGATAACACTAAGCGCGGACATTTGCAAGAAGTTACATTATAAAAGCTTCAAGGATAGTGTACTAGAGTTTGGAAAAATAGAGTATGAAAAAGAAGAAAATGATGAAGATATAATAGTATTAGAATATCCTAATTTTATCCGTCCTAATTTAAAAAAAGGCATTATTTGTACCACACCCTATCACAAATCATTTAAACCACTTATATTAAAAGGAGTGGTTGTTTCTAATTATCAAATTGTAGATTTCGGACATAAAATTTAAGTTTTCGAATAAAATGTACTTATTATTTTTATTAATAACAATTTCTTCAGCGTTTGATGATTCGGACTTAAAACCATGGAAAAGAGTAGACTACAGAATAACACCTTTTCGCCGGACACCTCAACCTCCTAGAATATTATTTAAAGATATACTTGTATTAAAGCAACCAAATAAAAACCTTCAAAAACACATATTGCGATGGGATCTTTATGACGAAAAGTTTAAAAGAGGAAAATACAACGGAACAGATTATATAATGTTCTCACGATGGAGATTTTTAAAACAACCTCCGATTTCAGATATTTTGGACAAAATTTTTTCAAAAAATAAATATTGAATAATTATTAAATATATGATAGGTGTTGAATCCTTTCATTTTTACAAATCATTTAAAAAATTTTCATATTTGAATTTTATTTAATAAAATGGTTCTCCTGATTGATGAATGCGCTAGAATTTTAAAATGTAGTGTGAGCTCACTGCGCTATCAGCTAATTCATCCTTTAAACCGAGACAAAATTTTAAAGAAATTTAAAGGAAAGAAATTGAAAACAACTTATTTAGATAATAATGGAATGAGCAAAACTATATTTTTTGACGACTTAAGTCGAAATAGTGCAAACAACATTCTAGCTTATGGGCGACTCTCGTCTCCATTTAATATCAACGTTGCAGCACATTTTTATGCTCGGCATCGTATACGACTTATACATCCTTACCACCTGTGTGTAGTTCAGCGTCAAACCCATGAAGACAGATACTACCCTTTAGAGTTATTAGAAATAGTGGAGGACGAACCTTTATCAGGCTGTATGGCAAATATTTTTATTGATAAAACAACTCAATCGACTTCTGAACAATCTGAAAAGGATTTTGATGTAAAAATGTCGGTACCTCCTTCTGATTATGAAGATAGCTTATGTTATGGAGGGCAAAAATTTAGCCAATCGGTAGAGGACTTTGATTACATTCACGGATGGTAATTTTTACGCGTATACAAAATACACCTGCATTGTTATTTTATCTATTTTTACACAAAAACGTCAAAATTAACAAATTTCATATTCGTTTCTTTAATATTTTATAAATTGTATCTTCTAATTACTTATTATGTGTTTTTACCCCTTAAAACTGATACTTTTTTACATTAATATTTTCAAAATATTATTTCGTATTTCTTAATTATAATTCTCAAAATAAATTTTAATCTTTTATTTATTAATAATTTCAAAATTTTCTATTCCATCTCTTAATTATACCATTTTGCCCCTAAAAACTGATACTTTTTTTCATTAATATTTTCAAAAAATCTGCTTATTTTTCTTAATAATTATATACGTTTTAATTAGTTTATTCATAAAAATTTTTACAAATTCATCTGGATTAGAATATGTTTTTAGGAGTGAGAGATATTTTTCAAAGGGTAATCAAGAGTAATGAAGTATAAGGAAACAATACATTCTGTTAATAAAAGTTTAGTAAAAGACATTTTAATTTAAAATTTTGATTTGATATTATTTATAATTAATTAATAATATGATTAAAATGATATTTTATTTATAATTATTTTCATGCGATAAATTCAAAGTCTGATCTCATCATCTTTTGGAACCATTTGTTTTTCTATTGGTTTATTCACGTTCCAATCACATAATACGTCTTTAACATGCATATTAAGATCAACACAGGTTTTGCAGAGTTCGAATGAAATTTTAACACCACCATCATGACGTTCAATTATCCGACTAGTACTGTGGAACAATATATTTGAACAATTTTTGCACAAACGAAATTCTAATCTAGGTATATATTTCATTCTAACAAGTTTCCAAAGAGTTTTATTATTTGCCGAAGCTTTTGGAAGCATTTTCTTACTAATATTTTTTTCTGACTTTTTACTTAACCAGACATCTGTTGTCCCCTTTTTAACGATATTTGGCGATTCTTCAATACTTTCAATAATTTCAATATCTTTCTGTTCGTTTGGACTGATTGAGTGAGACATTTTGAATTAATAAAATTTCTGAAGAATGAATTGACGATACAAGAAACTTGGGTATTTATACTTCACGAATTTTAAAACTAACATCAAAGATTACGTTAAAGATAGTAAACAAGCATTTGCTGGTACAAGACATAAATAGCAATAATTTATTTGAACATGCACATTGTATAAATTATTTACAATAACATATTTTTTGGATACAAACATTTAAATTAAGTTAAATTAAAGAATGTATACATAATATTTCAAAAAAATATGTTTGTTTCTTAATAATTATGTGCTATTTAATTAGTTTATTCATAAAAATTTTTACAAATTCATCTGGATTAGAATATGTCTTTATTAGTGAGAGATACTTTTCAAACGGGTAACCGAGAGAAATAAAATATAAAAATACAATACAATGGTGACCACATTCCTTTGATAATATATTTTGTAAAATATATTTGTTTTTTATTTGTTTTGAGAATTTTGATATAAAATTGTTTATAGGTTCGGGTAAAGTAGGGATTAGAAGTGAATCGAGAATATAAATTGTATTCTTATTTGTTATGAACATCCCTATCCAATGTGATCCTTCTTTTGAAGATTTATCTAGATTTACCACCATTGAAGCAGGAAAATTTATGATTTCGTGAGGAAGTTTATCTGCAGCATAACATCCAATAAAGTAACGTCGTGTAATGATATTTTGTGATAAAATATTTTCAATTTGAATTGTGTCCATTGTCAACAAATATTTCTTTTAATGGAATTCCTTGTTGATAATTCTGTGTGCTTGCCCTCCTAGTAATTTTATTTCCCAAATTAAAGATTGATCTTAGCTGATACAATAATGCAGACGATACGAGCATAAACCATAATATAAATAACGCAATACAGTAGAAATTGTAACTACCAGAATCTGACTTTATTTCCTTACATGGAAAGGGTATTTGAAATTCTCTATTTACAGTATGTCTTCGATATTGTCTTGGAGCAGATATACTCTCATTTTTCCTATTCTCGAGATTTTTAAAGTAAGTTTTATATTCTGGAAGATCTTCCTCATTCTCTTCTGTGTTAACTAACTTGGTCCCAAACATTTTTTCTAAATATTTTCCAGGATTGTCATAATCATATGTTAAATCGAATGTATTTGGTATAATATCACAAAAAGACAAATTAAAAATTTTTATTAATAACAATATTAAAATATAAAAAAATAGTGAATACATATTAGAATTTTTTGAATGAATTAATTTTAAATAATCGTTTATTTTATACTGTTATATCATTTGTGACAGTCCGATTCCTGTCAAGCATCAATAAAGAGTCCACCTCTCCCATAGCTATGAGTACAATTCCTCCCTCTGGTACTTGATTATTAAAACTGAGTTTTACACTTGTTGTTCCGTTCTTTATTAGATCAAATGTTTCAGGCCCATTGTCTTCCTGACTATTTGTCAAATTGAAAACTAGTATACAGTATCCTCCTATTGAAAAACGTTGCATCGAAATCCCATTACTTTCCAATGTTCCTGCGTATCCAATAGCTTCATGCATGTCATGAAATATTCTTGCATATTTTCCTTTAGGAAAATCTAATGAGTATGGAGCTGCAGGAATATTAACTCCACCTGCAGTTATCGAAATATCTCTCAAATCAAAAGGTTGAAAGTTGAAAGGATTAGATTCCTGTGAGCCAACAAAATCAGAATTTTTTACCATCCCTAAAACAATTCTTCTCGGCACTTGATCTGCCCATAGATTCGCATTGAATTCAGTTCTATTCTCGCTTATAAATAATGATTTTATTGACGTCTTTCGCATAGGATATCTTGCAGGTTTTATCTCTAGTTTTTTAGATATGTCGAAGGCAAGGCTGTCCATAAGCTCAATCTTCTTAACATAAAGCCTACAAGCAACTACTTCAAGATGATATTTTGTTCTATTAGTATTATTAGGTGCAACAATTAAGAAGTTTGAGTCGTTAGGCAAAAGTTCAATATCTACTTCACATTGATTTACTAGATATCTAGGTTGATTGCATATGTCAACATCTAGTTTCGCAATAAATTGTGCTGTTTTTTGAGTGCCATCAGCTGATGGTGCAAATAAGAGTCTTCTATTCTCGAACCCAACTCCATTGAGCCCAAGATCACCATCATCGTAATATCCAGCTGCTGACAAATAGGAATTTTTTACGTTCTGTGGGTATGTTAGCTCATAATCGAAAATACTCTTGTATGCCATTAACGAATTTCCTTCAAATATTTGTGTTCCATTGATACTCACTCGACAATTTTTCCATATCGTATGACCAATGAGTTGACAACAAGCAACGTTGTCTGTTTTTTCTAAGTTAATTAGTCTTCCATCTTTATCTTCTTTCTTGATTTTTAATTCAGTAAATATATAACATTTTGCCAAGTCTACATAGTTTGTGCTTGCATGAATTTTAAAATGAAATGGGGTGATATTTACAGGGTTTAGTGTAAGTAGTTCGATTACTGATGAATTAATAACACTAACATTTGTGCTGGGAGTTTCAAAAAATGAAAGAGCGTTTGTAATAGCGTTTGCAGAGTCGCGATCTATTTTATGATGAATAGACATTTTATTAATATAATCCAAAGGTATCAATCTTCGTACGCTTCTTTTTTGGTTTTATAGATGGTAGTTTTCCAACTAATATATGATTTTTATCTTGCGTTGTAAATGGTAAATGATTATATTTTTTTCTCGGTGCTCTTTTTATACCATTTTTTCTGTCACGTATTCCTGTTCCAAATTGTTTTGGCAATCCACCTTTCTCTAATAATCTATCTAAACCACGTTTTCCCTCATTTATCATAGTTTGTTTTAAATTTGACGGTGTAGAATTCTCTGTAGAAACAGAATTTTCGACGGAATCTAGTATCCTTCTGTTAGGGTGGCGTGCTTAGTATAAAAGGCGAAGCCTTTTAGCAGTCGGGAGTCAGTTACCGAGTCAGTCTAGAGTCAGTCCTTAGTCGCCAGTTAGTCAGTCAGTTAGTCTACAGCTACAGCCAACGCATAGTCTCGCTTATTCTATTGTATTGTTTGCCTTGTGATAAACTTCGTTTGTGAGTCAAGTCTCTTTCTGTTAGTATCGGATACAACCGCAAGTCGATACATAACAGTGGCGCGGTCGAACAGTCGAATTCGAACAGTCAAGTCGTTATTTTGTAATTCGTTCAAGTAGTCAAGCTAGTCAAGTCAAGATGAGAGCAGACGAATTGGAGAAAATTCTCAAGGCTCAATCTGAACAGATCAGTCAGCAGTTTAGTCAGTTAGTTAAAGGATTGATTGGAAACAATCCTAGAGCCGAAGATTCTAGTGAAAAGCAGTCATCGGAGTTGTATTGGAAATTACAATCGTTAGTCGGAGAATTCAATGCAGACATTGAGAGAGGAGTCACATTCGAGTCTTGGTATGATAAGAATAAGTCGTTTTTCGAATTCGACGGAAAGTCATTAGCCGAAGAAGTCAAAGTCAGATTGTTAGTCACGAAGTTAGGGGCTTGCGAGTATGCAAAGATTTCACAGAAGTTGATGCCCCAGAAGTTGGAGTCAATGAAATTCGAAGGTTTAGTCGATGAGTTAAAAAAAGAATTTTGTGACCCACGGTCGAAGTTAGTCAGGCGATTTGAAGTCATGAAGTTAAAGTGCCCTTGTCCGGAGAAAGTCTTAGATTTTGGAAATTTAGTCAATTCTGAATGCGAGAAGGCAGAAATGGCCTTGTCAGTCGAGGAAGTCAAGATCCTCATATTCATTGCCGGGATTCCAGAAGAGATGAACGATTTGCGGCAGATCAGTCTAAAATTCGCGGAACGCTATTCGAAGACCGAAGAGTGTAGTCTGAAAATTCTATTAGAAGAATGTCGCAGTTATCTCGCAATGAAGTCGGAGGCCAGAATGTTCGATAGTCAACCAAAGGTCAAGATCGAACCTGCATATTACGTTGACGTTAATAACGTTGCTCGCGTCGAACATAGTCAAAGTGCTCAATTCAGAAAGTCTAGAAATCAGTCATGGCAGCGAGAAGGCCAAGTCAATAGTCGAGAGTCACGTCAGTGTTACAATTGTGGCATGATTGGACATATTAGTCGAAACTGCCGGAAACCAAAGAAATGGTTGAGCCAGGGCAATAGTCCAGTAGTCAATCATGTGAGAGTCAATTCTAGTAATTCAGGACCACATTGTCTGACGGTGGAAATTCCGAAGTTAAGAGAGTATAGTCAAAAGAGTCTTAGTCAAAGGGGCCGAAAGTCGAAAAGTCAAAGAAGTAGCAAAAGTCAGTCAAGTCAAGATTCGAGGAAGTCTATTTATTCGGGAAAGTCTATTTATTCGAGAATGTCTAGTCAGTTAAAAGAAAACGACGAAGTCATAGTCTGCAACGAGAATAAAAAGGGCAAAATAGTCTGCTTGATAGGGACAATTCGGTGTAAAGTCGGAGAGATATGTAAAGTCGAAGTCCCGAAGTTGAATACGATAGTCACTAGAAAAGAATGCGACCTTAGGAAGTTAGAGTCGATGAAGCCATTCGGAAGTCAGTCAGATTCAAGAGATAGTCTAAGAACTAAGGAAAGTTCAATTCGTAGTCAAATTCTTGAAAATTTTAGATTGAAAGCGAAGGATGCACCTGAACAGACGAGACAGGCCCAGCGTGACGTTACCAGGACCATTGAAGTGAGACAGTTCCAGCGCGACGTTACGAAGACCAATGAAGTTGTTGCTCACTTACATAACACCTTCCTCCTGTGTTTAAGGCTTCCTTCGCTACAGCTGTTCCTGCACGACGAGCATACGGTAAAAGGAAACGCCATATATGGCGCAAAACATCTCCGACACCTCCTCCTATTTGTCTCCCATATCCTCTTTGAAACGGTGCGTTTCCTCTAAAGTAATGATAAGTTTCGCCATTCTGTATTCCTTCACCATGTTGAATCAATGGATGGTGGTCATCATATACAATTTCTCTAGTATCAAATGGAATATGTACCATTATTAATATTGTATTAAATTTTATTAAAAGTAAAATAATATTATTAAAAAATATTTATTTTGAATAAAAACAATATTTGAAAATTAATAATTAGAATTTTAAAACTTTGCTAAACATTAATGTTACAGTTACTGTTCCGTGATCAAATTTGACTAAATTTCCATTCATCCAGCGCAGTTCTATCTCTATTTCATTTATTTCTCTGGGTAGAACAGGAATGAACATAGGGTGATCGTAGACTCTTTCAATAATACCACTAGATTTATTTTCAACAGAGACGATCCTTAACAATGAACTAATTGAATTTCCCATTATTACACTACTAGTTAATCCTTTCGAATATACTGCAAAATTTGTAAAACCACCTTTCAAATCAATTCCATATTTTCCTATTTGTCCATCAACTACTTTACGCATTGGGAATCCAAGCACATAACATAGTTGCTGTGATATTAATATTGATGTTATTTCATGATCATTGAATTGAGCTCGAAATCCATCAATGCTCTCCAAATATTCAAATTCAACATCTGCGTGCAAATCCTCGTATTTACCTTCTTTTTCCTCAATGAGTTGATTAACCTTTTCAATTTCTTTATCTGTTTGCTCTTCTTGCACCTCTTGTATTATCGTTGGTGAATTATCCAAATCCAATATTTGTTCATTTTCTGACTGTTTTTTCTTTTTTCTCTTTTCATATTCCTTATCTTCTTCTTCTTTTACATATTTAGCTCTTTCATCAAGTACAGCAGCCATTTCCTTTGTAATTTCTAAGGGCGGAGGTGGTAATGGATTTCCTTTCTCATCTAACTTTCTGGCATGTTCTAAATGTTCCGGATTATCTCTTTCATCAATCTTTTGCATCTCCTTAATTTCTTCATCAGTTGGTGGTATAGGAAGCTGATGTCTTATATACATCCACATTGCCCTTTGCTTTATTGCTTGAAACCTAGTTCTTCTATAGTGAGCCAATCTATTTAATTCTTTAATATCACTTCCAATAGCAGCCTTTTTATCTTCATTTGTTTCCACTAACTCTGCTTCTCTCTTTGCACGAATATTTTTATGCAATTCGTGAAGTTCATTTAAATTTTTATAAAGTTTGTTCCAATAGTCATCTGGGTTGTCTTCAAAAAATTTTTGGACGAATTCGGCATGTGTCTTTGAATTTTTTTGATGAAATTCTTCTCTACTAATTTTTAAATCTTTTTCTATTACTGCTGCTTCTATCACATCTAAATTTTTTCGCATACGTTTTATTGAAAAAACAAGACTCTGAATTTCGTATGTTGATCGAACATTTCCATCTTCATTATTCTGTCTGTCTTTAATTTTCTTTTCCAATTCTAAATATCTTTTAACTATGTCAATTGTCTTTATTACTAATTGCTCATGATAATCGTCCGGATGTCTTTGAAAAAATTCATTTGCTTTTTGGCTTTCATCTATTTCATCTCTCCTATCTGCTTCTTCTCTTAGAAGACGAATAAATAACATTTTTCCTTCAGAAAGTGAGTTCAAATGATCCATCTCTTCTTTTAAATCTGCTTTTCTTATCGGATCGTTTTCAGCATGATACTCTTTCGTTGTTGTCTCGACATTTACTATATGTTCTTCTAATTCATCCTCAAAATCTCGAATACTATCCCAATAGTTGTGAGGGAATTGTTCAAAAAATGTGTCTATAGATTTGTGATGGCTTTGTACTTGAGGGTTAAATTCTCTTCCATCAGCATCCAATTTTCTTCCACGAACAGTTCTTTTACGCCGTTTAATAGATAGGCTGTCTACAACATTTATATTAGAGCCGATAATTAACTCGTCTTCAGATAAATCGTTCGATATTTCACGCCTTTTACGAGATTTATTCTTATTTGATAATACAAGTTTAAGGAAAATACTTAGACCTTTTGCTGTTATTTGTGTTGTCTTGGGAATACCAACCCTTTTTGGGTCTTTCACATTCTTATAGTATATATCAATCCATTGTTTTTCATCTGTACCAATCGTAGCCGCCCATGACTGTGGATATTGAATACTGTATAGACCACAGACCCAATTTCCTCCTTGAAATTGAATGGGTCTTGCAAGATGAGAACGGAATTTATTAGGTTTATTATCAGAATAATCACTGACATTACTAGGTAATACAACAAAAAATGTGTTATCCATTTTAATAGTAAAAAATTATATTTATTAAATGATATAAATGTTAAATGATATTACACAAATTGTGATTCATCAATCCATTCTGGGTTAGGGTAATCAAAAAATTTTACAAGATATTCTTTCTTTCCATCTTTATTCTTTCTGTTACGTAAAATCTTCTCAATTCTATAACTTGTATTTTCATCTTTTCTAACTCTTGTTAGTTCCTCTGGATAGAAATAGCCTTTAAATTTTTCTCCATTGTCATCTTTTACGTGATATCTGCTTGGGGTTGCCTTATTCTTAACCAAATCAACTTGAAAAATTTCATCTGAGTAGTTTGGAAGATATCCTTTTTCAAAAACATTTTTGTTGCGACTCATTCGAACATAATCATCTTTTTTATACCGGGGTTTTTTGATATTTGGGTTTGTTCCTATCTCTCCATAGATTCTTTTTCTTATTTTCCTTGCATTTTTAAAGCTGATATCTACAGGCTTCAGACCTCCGATTGCACGGCTTTTTGAGTGATTTATTGCATCAACAATCTTTGGTAGAACTTCTGTCCATTTTAAAGTATGTTTTTCGCTCATATAACGATAAAGTCGTTGTTTAATATTTCTAATACATCGTTCAGCAAGAGATGCTTTTACTGTTGAAGCATTGGGCGTATATTTTTCAATATCATTCCTCTTGAAAAATTCCATCATATCTTTGCTGGTAAACTCAGTACCTTTGTCGCTAAATATTCTGTGAGGATACATTTCCATACTTTGTAAAATATTTTCGAAAGCCTTAATCATATCCTTGGACTTTTTACTTTTTACAGGTTCAGCAAATACTCGTTTGCTCAGTACATCTATTGCAATAAGCGCGTAACTATAGCCTTGATTTTGTCGAGATAGTTTTTGGAAATCTGCCAAATCACATTGAACGTCTGTCATATATCCTGCAGGTATGGTTTTTGATCTTTTAAAATGAACACGACGGGGACGATGAATCGTGTATGTTCTATGCCCTTCTAAATAAGAAATAACATCCCTTTTACTAATCGTTTTATCTTTCTTTTTTGCCTCTATCCATAATTGTTGAACACCAGCAAAACCTGCAGGGTTTGCTGGATCATTATATAAGCTATCTAAAATCATTTCCACACTTCTGGGAGTCTCCATCCTTCAGCTAATAATGATGAAAGTTGTTGCGACTTGTGTTTTGATTTTCTAATTTGACTGAGTTTATCTTTAAGTGTAGCTTTATGTTGAGTATTATGTATTCTTTTAGGTGTAATGGGGTTTTCAACTAGAGACCAGAGTGACGGGTCATTTTGCAACTTCTTTTCTAAAATTGTAGTCCCTGGTGGTGAAACTTCTTTAAATCTATAACCCGGAAGGTTGGATAGTATTATGCAATTTAATGACTTTCCAATAATCTCTCTTGTTCCTTGTTCATTGAGAATTTTACCATCTTTATTTATATTATATTTCTCATTATTGTTCTGTATTAAATTATAAATCATTGCTACTTTTTCCTTCAATTTAGATTTTGGTCTCAGCGATGTTTTCGGAGTCCCCTCGTCTGCTGTATGTATCGAATCATTACTTGATTCATCTTCCATTTCTTGAATTTCTGCTATCTTATTCGTATAACCCAAATCTTTTGCACTGTCATTTTGAGTATTTTGAACATGAGAAAGCTGGGGTAGTAACTGTTTTATTTGATCAAGTGCAGGATTGTTTAATTCACGTACTGCAACACCTATTGGTGTACGAGCTTGATCTTTTAGCATGTGTAGGTACCTACGCAACTCTTGATTATAGTTTATATTCTTAACTTCAGTGTTGACATTTTTTCTCTTGATATTTTCTATATTATTTCGTGTATAATCCAAATTGATATTTCCAGTATCGATAGTTGGTTGTGTTAATAATCCTCGATATATATCTTCAGGAACGAGTATAAATTTATTTGCCATGTTTAATTAAATTTTGATGACAAATTCTTTGCAATCTCTAAAATTATTGGTGTAAGTAATGCTGGAAATAATCCAAGTGGTAGACCTGTTCCTTTTTGTACAAGTCTTCTTGCTCCGTTTTCTGTTCTAACTCGACTTATACGACGAACAAAATTTGCAAATGGAATTAATTTACACTTTTGGCGTTTTGTTAGTTTAAATCTGTTTTTCACTATATTTAGACAAATTTCAGCAATTGAAAGTAATTGTTCTATTGTTGCTAATCTTAAAATACGTTTTCTCTTTCTTAATGAGCGGGTTTTTGACAATAATTTAAGAAATTGATAATTATTTTTTACAATTTGACTTATCATTTTTCAATGATTTTTTGGTAAAAATATAGTTGTTTCAAATTGATCTGCGATCTGTTTATTTTCAAGTGTTGTATTAAATATATTTGTTCTAAGTCGGAGTGATATGTCTGATGAGGGGTGGAGATCTATGAAAAGATATGAATAGTTGTCATGTGTTGCCTGTCTATATGCATCAAGAAAATAAGGCAATTTTCCTGGAAATAATTGTACACCAAGATTTCGAACTGATAAAGCGCTATTAGGAGCTCTTGTTAGGACTATATACATTGAATTTTGACGAGCAACTCTAATTTTCTTTTCGAATAGATTTTGTGTTACAAAAACAATTCCAAAGTCAAGGTGGTGGGATTTTTTTGTGAATAGTTCGGAAAGATATTTTTCTTTAATTGAGTATAAAAGATCATCTAGAATTATCAATGATGGTTTTCCTTGTTTTATTATTAGATCTTCTGGTGGAACTCCTGAATATACAGATACACCTGCTCTTTGAAGTTCGGGTATTAGTGAATTAAATTCGCCATAACAATAGAGTATTGATTTTGGTGCGGGATCAATCATTTCTTTTGCATTAATAACCAAGTTTCTTACAAAAGTGCTTTTTCCACTTGAACTGGGTCCACTTACAATACAGCCAAAAGGGAGTTTTAGCTTCAGGTCATTTTTCGAATAAGTTTGATATATTTGGTCTTGGTTTAACATTTTTTATTCAAATTAAATTAAAAAATTAAAATAATTACTTGCTAATAATTTATGTTTTTTTATTTTATAGTTTCTTCTATATTTTCGTTCACTTTTCTATCTTCAATTTCAATATTTTCTAATTTCAACTTCTTCTCAGGTGGAACTTCTATAAATTCATCGATGATTGATTGAGATCGGAGTAGAGCATTTCCTTTAGTTGTTTGAATATTGAAAAAATCATCGTTGATTGTTTGTGATAGGATTTTTTCGTTCTCTTCTTTTATACTAAAAACTTTCCTTCGCGTTTTAAAACGAAAAACGTTCGATTCGCCAAAGCTCTCGATTACATCAAATGAAACAAATTTTTCTTTCTTAAGCCTATTACTGATAATATAGATTCCCTTCACGGTTATGACATAATCAATTTCCACGTCATCAGAACGACACGTTGTACATTTTCCAGAAATATCGAAAGGAACAAAGCGCGGTGTGTTTAATTTTGGGGATGAAATAGTTAATCCATTAATAGTAGCAGAAAAAGAAACAATAGGAATAAGCTTTTCCATTATTTAATAATTTTGGTGAATTTATTTTGAATGACTATAATCTACAAAATCTGGGTGTTTATATAGTGTGTATCTCTGAACAATTAAACTAATTGTAAATATATTTTTGGGAAAATAAAAGAAAGATATTTTAAATATTGAAATGGTGAAACGGCTATTGATGTTTAATTAATAATTTTAGACAAGTGACCTGGTTTAATTATTACTATCAAAGTAGAGAGTTTAATTTAAGCTTGTACGAAAAATATGAGAAATACTTAAAATAATTTTGCAGTTTAATTTTATATAAATAATAAAATATGACCAACGTAAGACTGTTAAGCATCACAATACAATTTGCTTCGGTCTGGGCACATTCCTTTACAATTTTCTTCCATATCCCATTCAAATAATTTTTCAACAGCACGAATATATTAAATTTAAATATAAAAATATTTATCAGAGAATTTTAATTTTTAGAATAATATTTAGTAAAAATATTTGAGTAAATTTTTAGTAGATGTATATGCGGCAATAAAAATGGTTAAACTCTATTTTTCATAATTTGCACTTTTTGTTTAACTATCAAAAAATTTTAATTTGCATAGGTTAAAAACTTTTATGATTTTTATCAAAATACAAATACGTGGCTGTTTATTAGTTTTCTGTTTACATAAACGTAGTTGTAAATTTTTAAATATTTTTTGTATTGTAAATAATTGATTTTTGGATTTGTATTATATGCAACTAGGAGGAGTGATTTGAGTTTAATTATGTATTGCGTAAGATTTGGTTCTAAGAAAGAGGGAGCGATTTGGTTTACAAATAAGAGGGAGCGATTTGGTATTGGACTATTTGGGGTAGGAGTGATTTGGAGCGATTTGGGGTGGGAGCGATTTGGAGCGATTTGGGGTGGGAGAGATTTGGAGCGATTTGGGGTGGGAGCGATTTGGAGCGATTTGGGGTGGGGTAACTACTCATGTCGCTCTATTTTTCAACCTCCTCCCGAGGAGCCGCTCTATTGGAGACTGTCGTTCAAATGGAGACTGTCGCTCTATTTTTCATAGACAATATAGGTATTTGTTACAAAAAATTTTCTTTATTCATTATAAAAATCAAAATTCCAATGAATCATCGCTTAAAATACCATTCTCTTCATCTTGAATCAAATCAATCTCGTTTATTAAATCAATCATTTCTAAAAAATTATTTTCATTTCTCTCTTTTCTTAGACAATCCAATCCTGTTGGAATTGCACCTTCAGGCTTCAAACAATAAATTTGATGATCCTCGGAGCCGTCTGTGGCGGTAGTGATTCCACAAGTTTTAAACGATTTGGAAATCAATTCTTCAGGTAACTCTTCCCATGCAGTTGCAATCCACCCAAGGTATTCAATCATTGGTGGTTAAATTCTGTATTTTCATCATCATTTTCGCTTTTTTCCCAAATTTTTAGTGCTTCTTGCTGAATTAGACGTCTGGAAACTCTTTGTTTCATTTGGCGACGAGCTTGAATCCATGTAATCAATTCATCGTCGAGATCCCTATTTAGTAAATGACGTCCTGCCCCTGGCAGACGTTTTTTTGGGAATGTTTTGGAAGATGAATCACTAAAATAAAAAATATACTCATTTTAGCAGTTACAGAAATATTTTTAAAATTACTAACAATCGTGTCCGGACAATGCGTCAGTGGACAATGCGTCAGTGGAAAATGCGTCAGTGGACAATCGGTCAGTATTGATAAAAAGTGATTAAAAGTGATGATGCAAAGAGATAAAAGATGATATTAAAAGATTAAAGATGGGATATAAACAGATTAGGAGTATTTGAAAAAGGATTTTGGGGTTTAAAAGAGATATAGAGGGATTTGTTGGGATTAAGGCTGATATCTCGAGTTTGGGAGGATTAACAGAGATATTAAGTTACTTGGTTTGCTTAAGATGGAGATCAGCCGATTTGGAGCTGATCCCACTTTGAACCTTCTACTCGCAGCACTAATTGAATTAGATTTAGCAAAGTCAATAACTTCAATCTTTTGAGTTATTGTGTATGAACGGCGACATTTTTTTGACTTGCTTGGACCCGGTTCTTCATCAGAATTACTGACATTTACAACATCAATGTCGGAATCACTCATTTCTTAAAACTAAGCTGTTAAACAGTGTTATTAGTGTAAAGCGTGAAAAAATTAACAATAAATCGCAGTTTTTGTAGTGGGTGTCAGTAGTGAGTCCTAGGGGACCGTCGTCAAACGCCATTTTTTCGCGCACTTTTCAAAAGGTATTGGACGGGTTTAGTGGTCATTTAGGGATAAAACCTAAGGGTAAGGAATGGTTTTTTAGCGGTAAATATTATTATTAACAATGGCACAACTTTTTTTTCGCGCATTTTCTGAAAAGCATAGCAATGGGTTGGTGGTCATTTGTGGGTGAAACCCACGAGTAGAGAGGTGTTTTCTGGAGTTAATTAGTAAAAGAGAAAGAGTGAGGATGATGGTCAAATGGAGGAAAAGAAGTAACCAATGCCTGTAGAAAGGGTTAAATTGAAGGAAAAATAGTATATATTATTGGAAGTGAAATAATAAAAAATTTAATTAAAATTTATTTCTTTAATTTTTATATTCCTATTTTATCTTTTTACAATAATCTCTATGTTTATTTTATTGTAAATATATATTTTAATAAATTTTTTAATTATACATTGTGTACATTTTTGTTGATCAAATAAGATAAGCTATTTTCTAAAATTTTCACAAATACTATGGCCATGCCATCCTTTGTTTATAATACAGCTATTTATTAATAATAGCAAAAACAAAAAGAGAGATTAAATCTTAAATAATATAAACATTTGTACATATGAAAAAAGCTTAAGGATGGGCGTTTACAAAAAACAATTTGGATACTTTTGGCCTATTATACTAAATATTAAAATTCTCTTATAAACGTTTTTGATAATTTTTGGCCTATTATTACTAAATATTATTATTCTCTTTAATTAAAATTATTAAAATTTAAAATGTCCAATTTTACTGAATTATTCCCAACAAAAATTCAATGGATCTTAGTTAATAATTGTTCTTGCGACAAAGGGGTTTGCATGAGGCCCTTAACCTACTCTAAACCGATCGAGTGCATTAGTGAGAAATTTTCGGAAGATGTTTTAAAGTATTTGGCTGAAGGAGACACTGGTTTTTGTCTGGACAATAGCTTTTTCTTTTATGGGGTGTTTGGATTAGCCTTTTTAGTGCTATTTTTACAGGTCCTTTCTATTATCGTTAATTATAATAATTTAAATATAAAAATATATTTTTCTAAAGCTGTTAAATCTTTGTATTGTTTTTAAACGTGAAAATCAACGTAGTAAATATACTATTACACAAAAGAAGAAGAATGTAAAGGAAAATAAAGTGGAGAAAATTGAGCTCAAACAATTTAAACCACTTACGATTGACTGTCGTCAAAATCCTACTTTAGGAATTTTAAAAGAGTCGACTTCGGTAATTTTTAAATTAAAATTAATTTAAATTAAAAAATTTTGTAAATACTTAATTTATTCAATTACAGAAAACTCGCTACTAATAAGGTAATTATAACAAATTAAAAATTTATTAGGAAAAATGTTAAAATATTAAATTTTATAAGACAAATAGTTAATTTATTCAGACAAATATTAAATTTTATTCAGACAAGTATTAAACTTTATTCAGACAAATATTAAGATTTTATTTAATTTAAAGTTCCAATGCTAAATATTAATTAAAGGATTGAGGAAAGAATTACTAAAAAAATGAATATTAAGTAAAATTTTTTAAAAATTATTGTAATGATAGAACGCTTACTTTTAATGGTTTTCAGTCAATAAGATTTCTAAATATACAATTTTAAAATTTTAATTAAATTTAATTTTGGCGTTCTATCAAATATTATAATAATTGCACGATATTTGGTATATTAAATAAGTTAAGTAATTAATGGTATTTTAATTTTAAGTAATTAATGGATTTTAATTATTAATAATTATTTTAATGAAATAAATGAAAATTAAATTTACATTTATTATTCATCTTTTTTAAATAAATTTCCAAAAGAAATTTTTTTCCCTCGACGACAAACACGCTTCGGTGTTTCTTAATTTTTTAAATTTATTTTTTACTTATAAATAAAAACAGACCGACAATTGGTCCATTTGGAGAAATATTAATTTTATTATAAAAAATAGGAAAATATTTCTTCTTTTTTGGTGCCATTGGAGTTTCAACAACCCGGCGTTTTTGAACTATTATTTATAATTAATAATATATTTTTAAATACCTTTTGTATTATTTTGACATTTCTAAATTATTAAAAATTAATCATAAAAATATTTTAAAATCTAACCACAGATTTTATAAAAATAATATCATCATCTTGATTATATCCATTAAATTTAAATTTTTGGAAACGGTTGAGAGATTTTGAACGTTTTTTCTAAAAAATATATATTTATATGAGAAATAAAAAATTATTCTAGTTTAAGATCACCACATTTTCTTTAATGCGACTTGGAAGCTCTACAGATCTCGAGCGTTTACCCTAAATTTTAAAGCTTATAAAAAATATATTAAAATTATTTTAATGAATTTAATTAGTTTATAGTTATTAAAATATTATATAATTAAAATAACAAATTTGCTGATGTTATCTCGATCGAAGAAAGTCAGATTTGATAATCGAGAAATACGAGCAATGCGTGACATATTAACCATATTTTTAAAGATTTCAAAATTTAATGTAATTAATATTATTAACAAAATTAAAAATTTTATGGAAAAATAGAAAAATTTTATATAAATACGAAAATTTAGAGAAAAAGTAAAAAGTTTAAAATATAGAGAATCACAAGAATGAATGAAAAGTCAGTATATCAAAGTAAATTTCTCGAAGATTTTACAATTTGTTCCTTCAATTCAAGAGTTCAATTTTACTTTCGCTACCCTTTATTTGGTGGAATTTTATTTTTGTGTTTTATAACATTTCCTTTCTAACATTTTACTGTTGAAAAATAAACAATTGTCGGCGTTTCCTCCCTTAAACTTTATTATAAAAAATTTTGGCATGTAAAAAACAACTAAAAGAAATCGGTACCTTTTGAAAAAATTCTTTATAATTAATCAAATTTGTTAAAGTTAATTTAAAACATGGGGAAAATATTTGTGAAAAAATATTAAATTTATTTTTATTTTAACTATTTTGAAATTTAAAAATTAAATTTTAAATAAATTTTGAAGTTTCTCTAATTTATTGCTGCAATTATATTGTAAAAGGGGGAGTTTTTGTGTCAAGTTGGAAAAGATAAACGAACAATTTTCTCGACAAGTTAGATATTTCAAGATATTTCAATTCAGTTGAAAAAATATTTTCTTGTTAAAAATTTTTTTCTACTCGGGTATTTTTCAATTCAGTATTATTTTTAAAATTTTTTAATCTATCAATATTTCTACAAAAATATAATATTTAATAATTTATATTATAAAAATAAATATTTTAATTAATTTTACTTGTTTCCATTTATTATTAAATTTTCTTGAATATATAATAAAAATAAATCAATCCTTTACAATCATATTTTCAGGATAAATATTTATCTCTTTAATATAATTTCATTCATAATTTCATTCAATCGTTTTAAAAATATAAAAATTTTCAAAAATATTTTAATAAGTTATATTTAATCTAAGAATAACGTTTATTTTAAATAATGGAAAACGAACCACCGTCAAAACGTCCTCGATTTTTTATTGAGGAATTGTTATCAGATATTCCATCATTTCAAACCGGAAATGGACAACAAATTAATAATTTAAATTTATCACCATCTCATTATGTTACAATACTTGATAAGGATATTGAATTTAATAAAAAATTTAAATTGCTCAAAAATCGTTCCTCCTTTCTAATCGAAAATATCCCATCAGACCCTGAAGTATTACTTGCTGCAATTTTTGATTATTGTATTAAATCATCCCTTAATGAGAGTAACAAAAGAGGTGTTGTAGCGAACAAAATTGGAATAATTATTTCAAGTGAGCTCCTACAGCCTGATTTATGGTTACCAATAAGAGGAATTAACGAGAATACGGTGGATGCTTTACTAAATCGATTCAATCATATTGCTCAAAGTAAAGCTAAAGATGATATAAGCCTTTGGGGAAAGCCTTTTGAAGTGTCGGTAACTACTATAGGACGTAACGATTTACCAAATGAACAACAAATAATCGGAGGTGTAAATATTAGGAAAAAAAGAAGTTTAGCACCAATACATCACAATATTAACGATCAATGTTTGATAAAGGTAGATAAAGTAAAGAATATGGATTAAAAATATTTTTGAATTAATGGATGATAAATAAAAAATTAATGTTATTTAATATTAACTATAATAAAATTCTAATGAAATAATTATAAGAGAAGTAAATAATTAAGATATTCAAGTTAATATTTTATTGAAGGTACAAAATCATGATGGTCAAAACCATTGTCTTTTTTACGCAGTTCAAGCTACTCTTTTTCGTAGTATCAAACAATGGAAGAGATGGAAATTTTATGAATATCTTCATGATCGTAGACAAAAAGAAGAATTAAAGAATGATGTTAGATTTTTAATGGAAAAAATTGGCGCAAAATCTGGTCTATGTAATTATGATGCTAAAATTTATATTCCAAAAATTATTGATTATTGGAACAATTATCTTTATTCTTCTCAACATCGTTTTAAAGCATTTATTTTTGGATCAAGTGGACATTACAAACCTTTATTTAAGTATGGTCCTAATGACTATACAATTCCTATTATACTTTATTACAATAATGAGCATTTTTATGGAGTACAAAAAAGTGGAAATTTATTTGGTCGACCGTATTGTCTCGAATGTGAATCAACCTATAATAGGCCCTTTGAACATAATAAAAACTGTAGATCTAGATGTATACGGTGTACTCGTGTTGGACCTTTGTTCCCCTGTTCATCAACAACAATTTATCGAAAATTTTGTACTTTTTGTGGAAAAACTTTTTATAATGCTGATTGCTTTAATTTTCATACTCAATCGAGGATCTGTGAAAAATCAAAGCAATGTAATAACTGCGGTGAAATTTGGGATGTTCATACAAATACAAGAAATGGGCGGAAGGTTAAAATTTAAAAATGACAAAACTTAATTATTAATAAAAATTTTGAATTTTTAAAATTTATTTTTGAATTATAGGGTCATGTCTGTAACGAGAAGTTTTGTTTTAATTGCAAGGCTTTTCATGATCTGAAAAGGGGATGTTATATAAGAACAATTGATCTTAAAGTTCTTAAACCTTACCGAATTGTTGTATTTGATGTTGAAACAACACAAAATAAAATATTGGATTCTGGAGATATTAATGAAATAAGAAGAATCCATCAAGTTAATTTTATATCAGCGAAAGTTGTTTGCTCCTTTTGTATAGAAAATGGTAACTGGAGCAAAACACTAAAAGATTCTTTGATACAATGTCATGTTTGTGGGAATAATCGTTCAATTGCTTTTGCTCAACGCGATTTTAGTGAAACTTTTATAGATAAAAAAGTAATATTTTACCTTAAAAATTTTTATATTAGCTATAAATTAAATTTGAACCTATTCTAACTAAGATTTAAATTAATTAGTTTTAAAATTAAATTAATCATTTTTAAACTATATTTTCTTTGAAATAAATCTTAAGGTTATTTGCTCCAATCCTATTGAAAAATTCGTCTCATGGATACTTTATGATTTACCAATTAAATTCAAAACACTTTGTTTTTCCCATTTTGGAGGAAGATTTGATATGATTTTTGTGTTCAGAGAAATTTATTCAAATTCCCTAAATCCTTCTATGATACGAAAGGTTGATTAATAGAATAATCTTTTAAAATAGGATTTTAGGGAAATAAATTATATGAACTTCGCGTACCAAAATCAAAGAAAAATCCAGAAGTAATATTTCGAGATTCATTCAATTTATTACCAACCTCATTGGCTTCCTTAGTACCATCTTTTGATCTCGAAGTTGAGGAAAAACCTTTCTTTCCTCATTTATCTAATAGAACTGAAAATTATGATATAAAAATGGCACATCTCCCTCCTAAAGAGGAGTATTTGTGTAACGGTATGATGCCATCTAAACGTCAACAATTTGATACATGGTATGAGGAACACAAAAATGATACGTTCTTTCTTAATGAAGCACTTGCTAGCTATTGTTCAAATGACGTTGATATTTTGTTAAGTGCTCTTATTAAATTTCGTAAAGAATTCTTTGATGTTTCACGTAAGAATGGAGGATTTGAAGGTATTATTCAAATAAAAATTTTGAAATTTCATGTATATTTTTTAATTTTTACTATTATTATTAACTACTCATTTTTAAGGAATTGATGTACTTCATGATTCTATTACTATAGCATCTGCATGCATGCGATATTATCGGGCAAATCATCTCAAACCTGAATATTTAGCAATCGTACCTGAAAGAGGGTATGATAGTGCAGAAAAACAAAGCTTATTGGCCTTTAAATTTCTTCAGTGGTATGGTGATAAGCATAATCTTATTGTGCAAACGGCACATTCTGCAAATGGTGAAAAAAGGTAGAAAAATAAATTTAAAAGTCGAGTGTTTATAATAAAACTATTTATTAATAGGCTAGTTTAAAAAGATTTTTTAATTTTAACAAATTTCTTTAACATTATTTCATTCTAAGCCTATCAGCGTTTGAACTAAGCTTTCTAAAATTTTTCTTTTATGTTCAAATTAAAGTTTATAATGTCTTTTATCAATGTTATACTCGGGATAAGCGGATCTCTTAATATAATATTTTTAAAAAATTTTCAAAAATTTCAATAAATTTCAGTAATATTTTTCAATCTATGTCTATCAGCGATTGAGTTCAGCTTTCTAAAAATTTTCTTTTATGTTTAAATTAAAGTACATAAGGTCCTTTATCAATGTTATACTCGGGATAAGCGGATCTGTTAATATAATATTTTTAAAAATTTTCAAAAATTTCAATAATTCTCATTAATATTTTTTCATTCTAACCCTATCAGCGATTGAACTATGCTTTCTAAAAATTTCCTTTTATGTTAAATTAAAGTATATAAGGTCCTACATCAATATTATACTCGGGATAAGATGATCTCTTAATAAAATATTTAAAAATTTTTTCAATTATTTAAAAATAATTTTTAATATGGACGATATTAAATAATATTGTATTAAATTCGTTAAGAGTTGGTAAATACAAGCTGGATGGGTGGGTGGAAAGTTTACAACTGGGTATTGAAGTGCATGGTTGTGTTTGGCACGCTTGTTCAATTCATTATCCAGAAGAGAATGAATTATTACCAAACGGAAAGACAGCGGGATTTATTCGTCTGCTTAATGAGGAAAGAACAGCTTTTATTCGTTCCAATATTAAAGAACTAAAAATATTTTGGGAATGTGAAATTAACAATATGTTATCAAAGGATCATGATATGAGATTAAAATTTGATAACTATTTGGATGAAGGTCCACTAGATATTAGATCCAGTTTTTATGGTGGAAGAACTGGACCACTAATGCTTTATTATGAGCCAAAAATTGGAGAAAAAATATCCTATTTCGACGTAACGTCGCTTTACCCATATATAAAGTAATTAAAATATATTAAATTTAAAAAATTTTTTAATTATTAAAATAAATTAATAATTATAATTTTGTAATAGATATATTGATTAATTAAATCATTAAATAAAGTTGTTCTACAATCTATCCTATTGGCCATCCGAAAATACTTGTATTTAATGAAGATGTGCTTTGGAAACGCTCGACTGACAATCCATATGCTCTAGCTATTTTAAAAGTTTTTGTTGTGCCTCCACAAAAAATAGACGTGACAGTTCTTCCAATGAAAGTGGATGATCGTCTATTATTCCCCTTATGTTCAACTTGCGCGTAAAAATTTAAAATAAATTTTAAATAAATAATCTAAATGAAATTTAAAATAATTAAATGAAATAAATTAATAATTTTAATTATTAAAATAAAGGAAAAAGTATCCTCATGGAGATGTAATATATGATTATTCTTGTAAACATTCTGAAAAAGAAAGGGGTTGGATTAGTACATGTACTTCAATTGAATTAAATTTTGCCCTTGATGAAGGATATTGTGTCACTAAATTATATAGAGTTCTGGAATATGAGAAAGGCGATCAAGATCTTTTTAGACCATACATAGCAGAATTTATGTCACAAAAAATTCAAGCTAGTGGTTTTGATAAGGAAATAAACGGTGAAGTTGCTGAAAGAAAATTTGTTGATGAATGTTGGGAGCGATTTGGTATTAAAGTTGATCGTGAAAAAATGATACCTAACAAAGGCAGAAGAGCACTATCAAAACTTGCTTTAAATAATTTATGTAGGTCTAAAGCTATTGGAAATTATTATTAGTATTATATAGGGGGAAGGTTTAGTCTCAGAAATCATGGCCTTTCAAAATCAATAATTATCGATGATCCTTGTGAACTTGCTAAATTTATTGATAGTCACAAAATTGAAATTACAACTGTGGATCAATTGACTCCTGAATGTATTCTACTTACTTATCTGGAAAAAAAGGAATGGGTGGAAGAACATGAATGTAGCAACATAGGTTAATATTTTTAGCTTACCAAAAACGTCTTTAATTTAAAGAAAAAATTAAAATAAATAATAAATCCTTAGATATTAAATTTAGTAATATCTTTGTGGACGACTTCGGCCGCTCGTTTGCATTTGCTTCGTGCAATGCAGAAAGTTGCTCGTTCGAGCAATTGTAAATTGTTGTATACAGGTTATTTAAAAAATTTATCTTGATTAAAATAAAAATTAAGTTAAATATTTTTAAAAATTTTTGAAATATTTTTATTTTCTAAATCAAAAGAAATACTTTAAAATTTTGAAAAATTTATAGTTTTTTATAAACAATATTTTACTTAAAATTTTAAGATACTGATTCGATAATTTTTGCTCACCCACAAGAATATTGTCCACTTCAAACAGGTCCACATTTGGGCGACTTAACTGATGAATATCCAAATCATATAATTTCTGAATTTACCTGTGGTGGTTGTAAACAGTACGGATTAAAACTTATTAAAAAGGATACTGTTCCCATTAAATATTAATATGTTCTAAAATTACGTGGAATTACATTAAATCATGACGTTACTGTTAATCAAGGCTTACAATATGAAAATTTCAAGGAAAGAGTCATCAAATATGCAAAAGATTCTGACTTGGATCCTATTCCTGTCAATTATTCAAATTTTCTTCGGCCATCAATACCTAAAGGAACAATAACTTCTGTTCCGATGACAAAAGTTTATAAACCTTATGTCGGAAAGGGAATCATTTCTCCTCATGATTTCCGCGTATTAGATTTTGGTTATACAAAATAATTAATTTTATTAACAGATAAAATTTAAAAATTGTTTTTTATTTAAAATGAGAAATTAACAATTAACATTTTTTAGAAGATGAAATTTTAAAATAATTAATAGTTAAAAGTGGATAATTTTAGGGATAAATTAGCAACAAATATTGAATAAGATAAACAATATTGAATAAGATAAAATTAAATGTATATTAAATTAAAAAATCACCAATATGTATCGTATGATAGCTGATTACACTCCTTTCTGGCACGAGCATAAGTTTCAAATTCTTTATCCTTTGTTTCCTCTCCATTATTATTTAATTCTATCTTCAGTTCGAAGTTTTCTTTGTTATCATCTCGCAAGAATGTGTTGAAACAACTAGTTGAAGATTCGTCGATAAGTTCCAGCAATTCAAGAGGAAAATATCGATCCTCAGCTCCATTTTTCTTGTCACTGAATTTTTCAATGATGCAATGTGTATAGGGGTGATGAAGGCGTATGCGATGTCGTGAATAAAAATGTGCAGTGACGCTTATATTAAAAGGTCGTGGTAGTCGTCCATATGCATTAATTTTGTCTGCACCAAATTCACTTAAACCTCCAATTTTAAAAGTTTTGTTGAACTCATTTCTGTCTTTATATGTAGTACGAACTAATTTTCCTTTAAAATTTTCCAGAATGACTTCGCGATCTTTAGGATGATGGAGTCGTTCGCGGAGTTTTGAAGGGTGACAATTTAATATTTTAGAAAACGCATCAATTAGAAGTACCATTTTTAATTAAATTAATAAATTATTGTCTATAATAAAATTTTGTTAAATGATTTGCTAAAATTTTGGACTTCAAAATAGATGGGCGGATTAAACATTAATTGATAATCAATAAATTGAAAGCCAATGCACCGCCCACTTTTAGATTATAACAGGTTAGTAAATCTGATGACTTCAAAATAGAGGGCGGACTTATATTAATTACTATTTAATAAATTGAAAGACCGGATACCACCCACTTTTTAGAGTATAAAAGAGTGTCTTTCTGTTCATTCACTCATTCTAAAAATTATTTAACTTTTAAATACTTCATTTAAATATTTTAAAAATGCCTCGCAAAATCTCTTCAGCTAAAGAAGTAAAAGAAGTTCAAAATATCATAGAAAAGGATAAACTCGAATCTATTGATTCGAGTCTTGATACGACAAAAACAACTAAAGATTTAATAGAAATTCATACACCGTTCTACGAACCACTTACTAAGGAAGAACTTGCTAAGGCAAAAGATAAGAAGACACCTGAAGATAAGACAAAGAATGAATATCTTTGGAAACTAATCAGATGTAAATATCTCCTGACAATTAAACTGTGTTCAGGTGAGAATTTAATTAAAAATTTTAATTAAATTTTGTATTTTTAGCTTGTCAGAATCGTTTGTTCTTGGTGCAAGACAAATTTATACGCTATGCATCAGGAGTCACATTAAAAATTGACTTATGTAATGAATGTATTGATACTAATTGCCGTGCATCAGATGTTCTCGCTCCATTCAAACAAACTGGGACTAAGCGAAAATCCAATTGAAGATTGAATGAACGTAATTTATTTGATATTACTTAATTAATATTATTATTAACTATTTTATTAATTTTACTAAATTATTTGTTAATTTAAAATATCGAATAAATATTAAAATTGAAATATTTAAAAATTTTTTAAAATAAGTAATCATTTTATTCATAAATTTTTTCACAAATAAATCACACGATTTAGGATATCTTTCCAAATAATTTATATACTCATTAAAAGTGTATCCCAGTGATAAATAATAAATAAAACAAATACAATGTTGTCCACAAGTATCTTCAAATATCGATTGATAGGATTTCTTATTTTTAATTATCCTTGAAAATTTGTTCAAAAATTTTTCGTATATAATTAAATTGATCGGCAATGCCAGACTATCAAAATAAATTACTTCCATTTCCTTAGCATAGGCATAAATTGCTATCCAATGCGAACCCTCTAATTGATGGGTATCTAAGTTTACAATAAGCGCTGCAGGATATATCAAGTGTGAAGGATTAGGTATAAGATCACAAGGAAAACAACCTTTAAAAACCTTTGAAGTCTTTTCATTTGAACTTAATATCTTTGAAATTTGTTCGCTATCCATATCAATCTTTTAATTATAGATTTTACTTTTGATTTTAGCCTCCAAGAGATGAAATAAAAATTTGTAAATATTTTGAGTTTTAATGAGACAAACTGTTAATTAAGGTTACACCTCATTTTGTAGCTGTTGTCGTGGAAGTTTAACCTTAAACCATATAATTGACCTTATTTGGTAAATTACAAGGCTAGTGATCATCAATATGTAAATTACAAACATGACCCAACAATAGACATGTTCAAAATCATTTTTTGGTTCTGTACAAAGACTGAGCGCCGTAAATTGAGGGAATGAAACGGGGGACTGTCTTATATTAATTTTTGAATCTCTTAAATTAGATGAATTTTGGCGCAAATATTCTGAATATTCGGGTAAATCATGCTGTTTAATTTTAATATTATATGTTGAAACATTTGCTAAAATATTTATTAATAATAATAATATTTTAAAATACATATTAATTGTTTTTTAAATAATAATAAATAATAATAAATGAGAAATTTTTAAAAATTTGCGAGCTTAAATACTAAATTGTTGTATCACTTGAAATAGTTCGATTCTTATCTAACATTAATAGCGAGTCTGCTTCGCCCATCACTATCAACATCAATCCTCCGTCGGGTACTGGATTACTAAATTTAATGTTTACAGCTGTAGTTCCATTTCTAATTAGATCAAAGAGGCCTCCATGGTCATCTCCACTGTTTGTCAAGTTGAATATATACACACAATGTGTGTTTCCAAATTGAGGTAAACTAATTCCATTACTTTCCATGGAATTATTGAATCCAATTGCTTCATTCATATCACTAAATGCTCGGGCAAACTTACCATTAGGGTAGTCTAAATCATAAGGAGCTTGAGGGTAGTTTCGACCATTAGCTATAATACATATCTCCCTGACATTAAATGGTTGAAAGTTGAACGGGCTTCTTGATATATTTCCAACATAGTCTGTATTAGATACTAATCCTAGTGTAATTCGACGAGGTATTTGATCCATAAATAGATTTGCGTTAAATTCGTATCGCCCAGGGCTAATAAAAAGCGACTTCATCATTGTTTTCCTAGTAGCATATCGAGCTGGTTTTGTTTCAAGCCTGCGAGCTATGTCCAGAGCCAAACCATCCATTAAGTCAACCTTCTTTATATAAAGTTTACAGTTGAGAATTTCAAAATGATATCGAATTGCTCGTTGACCAATTAAAACAAAATTTGTCTCATTGGGTATTATTTCAATATCAACTTCACAATGATTAATTAGATAGAGAGGCTGATTAAATAGATCAGCATCTATTTTTGATAGAAACTGAGCTGTTCTACTTGATGTAAACAAGGCTTTTCTCGTATCAAATCCTGATCCTGCCTCTAGAGTTAACTCATTATTACCATAGTATCCAGCTGCATTCAAATGTGAATTTTTTGAAGTAGTTGGATATGAAAATTCGTGTGAAAGATAGGATTTATAAGCATATAGAGAGTTTGAATTAAATATTTCTCTTCCATTAATATTTATGCGCATATTATTTATGAATGTCAAACCAATTAACTGGATAGGTGCCACATTTTCATTTGGAGCTAAATTTACTAGTTGACCATTCTCCTCTTTTCGTATCCGAAATTCTGATAATATATAACATTTTGAAAGATCGATGAAATTTTGGCTTGAATGTATCTTGAAATGATAAGGAGTATCTGTTAATGGATTGCTTGTCAATATTTCATATACTTTAGCTGATGAAATACTCACATTCGTTGGCGGAACTTGAAAAAAATCTAAGGCATTAGTAATTGAATTAACACTATCACTGTCTATCTTATGAAATGCCATTTTTTAATATAAACCAAATGCGTCTGACCTAATTCTTTTCTTGGAAACGTTTGGTTTTGAAATAATTTTACTAATAATTGTTTTATGTTGATTAATTAATGATTTTCTTCCCCCTTTTATACTCTTTCTTCCACGTCCTGTACCAAATTGTTTTGGAAGACCGCCTTTATCAAGTACTGCATCAATTCCTTTTTTTCCCTCGCTTGTAAAAGCACTCTTTAGTGTCTCCCCTTGATTAACTCTGTCTAGTACTCTTTGACCAGTGTTTAACGCCTCTTGGGATACAGTTGTGCCAACCCGTCTCATGATTGGAAGAAAGAAACGCCAAAGTCCTCTAAAGACATCACCAATTCCCGCACCACTTTGAATGCCGTAGCCTCTTTGAAATGGTGGCGCTCCTTTGAAGTAAGTATAGTTGTTTTCACCTAAATTCTCGAAACCACCACCTTTTTGAATATTTTGAACAAAATCATCATATGCTACCTTTGATGTATCAAATATTATATGCACCATTTCTATAAATTTTATTACTATTTTACTAAATGAATAGAAAAATGAATGAATTGATTTATGTATATAATCCTCAAAAATTAATAACTTTTTTAAAAATTAACACAATTAGTACTGTTCCATATGAGAAAGGAACTAATCGTCCATCGTCTAATGTTCTTAGTTCAACTTCAATATCATTAATTTCTTTAGGAAGAACTCTTGCATAGATTGGTGTATCATAAACTTTTCATTATACTCTCCAGGAGTAGCACCTGAAATAGAGACCACTCGCAGTAATGAACTGAGTGAATCACCAATAATCATCTTCTCTGTAAGTCCTTTTACATATACACCGAAGCTAGAAAAACCTCCACGTAAATCACTTCCATACTTTGCAACCTCTTTATTTTTAATTAGTTGGGGGTTTTCGAATCCTAGGACGTAGCCTAATTGTGTTGATAATGATATGTAATCAATATTTGTATGATTAATTTTTAAAAAAAATTTAGCAAAATCAGTATTGTATTCAAAAGTAATAGAGTCGATCATATTTTTTAAAAGTGTTAAATTACCGCTAAGTCGAATACCTCCCCTCCATAATGAAAATTTACTAGTATCAACATTATCCGTATTTTTTTCTTCAGTTTCTTCGATTGTGATCTCGTTGTTATTATCTTTTATTAGTGTTTTATTATTAATATCTCGAACATCCGCTAATCCTAAAGCTTCTAGAGGAGTTACAATATATTTTGAATTGGACTCCTTTACAGTCTGAGAGTTGGAAGATTTATTAGTATTATTTTGTGTCTCCCATTGAGGTACCTCTGATTTCTTTTGCCTATCCTTCAATGGTTGAGTATTTGATATCTTTATATCATTTGGCTTCTCTTTTTCCCCAACGAGATCATTTTCCTTTACATCTGTAACATTGTTTTTCTCTATACTTGATGGTATATCAATTACCGGTGATATTTTTGGAGGTGATTTTGGTACTGTATTTATTTTGGATTTTGTCTCTATTAAATTATCGGCCCTTGAAGATTTCGCTTTTTCTCTTTCATGCTCTTTTCCCTTTACATCTATAACTTTATTTTTATCTAGCTTTGGTTGATCGATTTGTGGTGATATTTTTGGAGGCGATTTTGGTACAGTATTTATTTTAGATTTTGTCTCTGTTAAATTATCGACTTTTGAAGATTTCCCTTTTTCTCTTTCTGGTTCTTTTTCTTTTATATCAATAACCTTATTTTTCTCATTCTTTGATTGATCAATTGCTGGTGGTGATATTTTTGGAGGCGATTTTGTTACTGTATTTATTTTTGATTGTGACTTTGGCAGATTATTGATCCTTGGAGGTGATTTATGTAATGTATTCACTTTTGGTTGTGACTTTGGTAAATTATCGGCCCTTGGAGGCGACACGAGGTCACGCTTCCATCTTCCATCTAGCCTTGGAGGTGAGATTGGTGGCGATATTTTTGGAGGTGATGGTAAATTATCGTTACCTGGAGGTGTTTCGAGATCTCTTTTCCTTTTTCTATCCAGCCTTGGAGGAGAGACTACAGATTTGTTCTTTGAACTATTAGGATCGAAGACCAAATCGATTGCCTTACTTTGATGTTCAAGTGTTGAGTTCAAGAAATCCCGTAATTTTTCAACTTTAGTGTGTGAAGCTTTAGGTATAGGCACACGTAGAATACTTTTCTGTCCAAGATCATCGGTGAAATGTATTTTTAACCATTGATCGTCTAATGTGCCAATAGTTGAAGGCCATGAATAAGGATAGGTTATGCTGTGTAATCCACATACCCAATTTCCATTAAAGTGAATAGGCTTGGGTAATTGAACACGGAACTTATTTGGTTTGTTTATAGAATAAACTGGGACATTACTAGGTAAATGTATAAAAAATGTGTTTGACATTTTATCTAAAATTTAAACAAAATTTTTTACAAATATGAAAATGAATGACTTTTTATACTAATTGTGATTCTTGAATCCATTCGGGTTCTGGATATCCAATAAATTTTACCAAAAGTTCTTTAATTCCATCACGCTTTCTTTTACGCAATATCTTCTCAATACGATATTCAGTCTCATCATCTTTCCTTACTCTCGTTAGCTCCTCTTTATAAAAAGACCCTTTGAATCTGTCCCCTTTATCATCTCTTATTTGATATGTGATAGGAGATAGAGTGCTCTTCACGTCATCTACTTGCAATATCTCATCACCCCAGTTTGGTAGGTACCCCTTTTCAAAATGTCCCTTGTCTCGACTTAATCGAACGTAATCACCTTTATTATATTTCGATTTAATATTTTTGACCTTTGAAAAAATATTCCCATAAATCCTTTTCCATACAATTTGAGCATTTTTAAAATTAACGTCGATTGGACGCAATCCGTGAACTCTGGATACTGAATGATTTATTCCATAAACAATCTTTTCCAGGACATCTATCCATTTTAGTGTCTGTTTTTGTGCAAAATACCTATATAAACGTTGTTTTAGATTCCTAATTGCTCTCTCAGCTATTGAAGCCTTTACTTTAGAATGATTTGCCTCACACTTTTCAATATCCTCTTTCTCAAAAAGCTCCTTTAAATGCTTATTTTTAAACTCAGTGCATTTATCTGAAAAAATTCTATGTGGTTTCATTGGCATTTTGGATATTAAATTCTTAAAGGCTTTTAACATTTCTTCTGCATTCTTAGTCATTAGAGGGGTTGTAAATAGACGTTTTGAAAGGACATCGACTCCTACAAGAATATATCGATTGCCTTTGTTGTGCCTTGAAAGTGCTTGCATATCGGCCAAATCAACCTGAAGATCGGTCATAAAACCGGCTGCGACTGTTTTACTTCTAGAGAAACGTACTCTTTTTGGCCTCATGATAGAATAAGTACGGTGTCCGTCTAAATAATTTTCAATCACATGTCTTGGAATATTTTTATATTTTTTCTTTGCTTCTCTCCATAAACTATCAACTCCTGCATATGCTGAAGGGTATTCTGGGTCATTGTACAATCTTTCAAGTAATTTTTTAGGATCGGCCATTTTATAATATTACCAAAGTCCTGGTTTAAATCTATTAATATCTGACTGTGTTGGTTTTCTCTGTGCCCAGATCTTTCGCTGAATATTAGTTTTCGATGGTCTTCTTTGTGCCCAATTATTAATAATTCTAAGTTTTCGTTTCTTTACTGGAACGTCCGGATATCCTTCCTCAGTATGGTGTAATTTTCTTTTTTCGATTCTTCTCTTTTGTTCCGGTATTTCCTCCCTTATTTCTCTCTTAATTATTGGGGTTTTTACTTTACCTTTTGCGTCATTAGGTTGAGAAATAAGCGGAGCATTTAATGATTCGCTGATATGTTCACTTTTTATTGATCTATTTACGAGATCACTGGGCATATAAGGTACTCTCGATTTTTTAATATCTTGCTTCCTTATTATGTGTTGTTTTTTCTTTTCTTTCCTCTCTCTAAAGCTTTGTAAATACAAATTATCTTCCCTTTCTTCTTTTAGTTTATTTTTTAATTTTCTGATATTCCTTTTCTCAATCTCTTCCTTATTTTCATTATTTGATTCTTTTTTAGGTTTTATTAATTTTCTTTCTTCCAGGGCATTCTCTTCCTCTCTTTTTCTTTTAGGATTTTGATTGAAGATCAAAGGTGTCCTTACTTTTTTGACCCAATCACGAGGTGGAACTGGTGGTGGGGATGGTGGTTTAATTTTAATGTTTCGCCCATGCGGTGGAATAGGAGGTGGTGGTGGCGAAATTGATGAGGAATATTTGGGTTGGTGTTTTGTAAAAGAAAAATCATCACCCATCCAAAAGTCATTATCATCATCATTTCCAAAATCATCATCTCCAGTAGCTATATAGGTTGCCGGTCGCGAATTTGTTTTCGGTAAAAGGACACCTTTAGATTTATCAACAACTTCGACTTTAATTGGTTTATTTTCCCTTTCGTTTCTTAAGTTAAGATATCTCCTCAATTCCTGGTTATAATTTGCATTTTTGACTTCTTTACTGTCTCTTCTTCTTCTAGCATTCTCTAATTCACGTTTAACTAAATCAAGATTAGGATCACCTGTCGAAGTAATTGATGACGTAAGACCTCTGTATAAATCCTCGGGGACGAGGATAAGTTTACTGGCCATCACTATCTTAATCTTTATTACTTAGTAAATATCGACTTGCTTCAATAATTATAGGTGTCAAAAGTGCTGCAAATATTGAACCCACACCACTGCCTTTTTGTGTTAGTATTTTGCGAGCACCTCTTTCGCTTCTTGTCCGACTTAATCTACGTACAAAATCAGCGTAAGGTGTTAGGCGCTTTTTCTGTCGAGTAGTTAGATTAAAACGTGATTTTACTATATTAATACAAATTTCTGCTATAGAAAGCAATTGTTCTCTTGTCGCCTTTTTTATTAATTTTCTTTTTTTTCTTTCAGAACTAGTAGAAGCTAGAGCTTTTAAAAATTTTATATTTTCTTTTACAAGGTGACTAATTTTTGAATTATTGTGTTCCATTTTTTGGAATGAAAATTAATTTTTCATTGTCATCTGTAAATATGTTTGACCTCAATCTTAATATTGGATCTGAGGAGGCATGCATATCGATTAGTAAATATCCATAAGGCTCATTGGTTGACTGTTTATATGCATCCAAGAAGAAATCCAATTTTCGAGGGAAGAGTTGTGTTCCTATGTTTCTGACACTTAAAGCTGAATTTGGTGATCTCATAAGTATAAGATATTGGGCATTTTGTCTGGCAACTTTAATTTTCTTTTCAAACAAATTTTGAGTGACAAAAATGATAGCAAAATTTTGATGATGTGATTTTTTAGTGAATAACTCGGAGAGGTATTTCTCATCAATTGAAAGTAATAGATCATCTAAAATCAATAATAATGGCTTTGGTTGCCGGTTTATAATTTCTTCTGTTGGAACTCCGCCATATACATTGATACCTGATCGTTGAAGCATCGGAACAATTGAACTCATTTCCCCGAAACAATATAGAATACTAGCAGGTTTAGGGCTTATTAAATCAAAGGCCTGTGAAATTAACTTGATTAATAATGTGCTTTTACCAGAAGAACTAGGCCCAGATATAATCATTCCAAAAGGTAATTTAAATTTTAAATTTTTATTCAAGATTGTATTATTATTTAACATTTTTATAGTTTAAAATAATTAAAAAATTAAACTGAATTTGGGTTTACAATATCTGTAAATTTTTGCGTATTAGGATCAATCATATCATTATAAAATGGTTCGTTGCTCTTTTCTTCATTACTAATACTTCGTTTTACGACTTTCTTTTCATCGCCAATCGATTTGAAAAAATCATCCAAGTCTTCCTCTATTGTTTTGATCTGTCCATTTGTACTTTCTTGTATTGCTTTCACCGTCTGCTGATTGTCTTCTAAATCCATGACAGAGTTGACTATAGTTTTCGCTTCTTGTTCCATTTTTACGTCAGAAGCTTTTACTTGATCGCTCTTGTCTGGATAACTTGACAACGGTTGAATAATAGACTGTTTTTGTTCAACACAGTCTCGGTCATTAAATGGAATATTTAGCACACGACCTTTGTTTTTGATCTAAATAATAAATAAATTTAATAAATAAATTTAACAAACCCTAAAGAAACAATGACCAGGCATATCGTATATTGAATCAAAGGGGACAAAGCGGTTCCCCTTGATCCGATTGCAGTACACCGTCACTCCTTCTTTGGTTACAACGAAGTCGATTTCAACTTCTATAGATTTGCACTCTCTACAACGTCCGCATTGATCAAAGGTAGAAAACGTGGAGTGCTAAGACGTGATTTTGCTTGGAGTGTTATTCCATTAATGTTTATATTGAATTCAATCTCGGGGATTATTATTTCTGCAATATAACGTTTATCACGCATGTTGATAGCCATTTGATTTTAATGATTTATATTATAGGTTTTTACGAATGAAAGTATAATAATCGAGGATAATATATTTACCAACATAAAAGCATTTAAAGAGACCGCCCATTTTATAAATCAGACATTTTGCCAGAAATTTATAAATCTGCTAATTTAAATATTTACAATTAAATTTGTTATCTTTATCATTTACTTTTTCTCTAAATTAATTAATCTTAATTTTCATTTCTATATAGATTTTTTCTTTTGCTAAAAAATGCCCGCTAAATCCGCAAGACAGATCGCTGCTAAAAATAACCAGCTTAGATTACGCCAGAAGCGCGCTATCGAGTGTTTTGATACTGATGTCAAATGGTTGGTTGACAATTGGAATGAAAAGATCACTGTTGGTAATAGGGCTAATTTCTGCAGAGATACCCGGCTTTTACTTAATCGGTTTATATTTATCTTTTCTATTTTAGATTGACTTTTACTATATTACAATACTATTTCTTTAACGATTCCAAAAATATAAGGAAAAGTTGCAGATTCATAGATTAGTAAATAGAGAAATCCTAATGTATGTTTTTCTTTGTGTTTAGCCAGGTATTTCATTCAAATAATCAAATTGGTCATGATGATATGAAGCTTGAGTTTGAATTTGTAGAGAATGAGGATTGGGAAAATAATGAAGATTGTGGTCAGTTTGAGCATGGTTGTGGGAAAGACAAGATTGTCATGAAAGCAGATTGGGTTGATGTTGGGCATAAGCTCTATGGAATGATTTCTCATGAGCTATGCCACAGGTCTGAACATTTACCAAATAAATTATTTTGTAGTTGAGTATTTACTTTAGGATCTTTAATTTTGTATCTGTTTCTCAATTGTTTTATTGAAAAAAATTCACTTTAATAATAGGGCTGCAAAACGCATAGATGGCATAGATGATGCCGATGCTGAACATAAAGGTCGCTATTGTTTTTGGAGTGATTCGATTAAAAAGAAATTTGACGAATCATTATTAGCTTCAATTAATTTACCCTTCCCTCAAATTGATTCCTAATTACCGTTTTAGCTATTTTAAGATAATTTTTTGTTTATTTTATTATAATGGTAATTTGTTTAATTTAGATTTTATTTTAATAAAATTTTATTTTAAATTAAATTTATTTAGATGTATATGTTTAAAATCATATTACTTTTCTCCTACTCATCTTTTATTGAATATACTTTTTTTATTTAATATACTTCTTTTCCTTAATTTAAAGACTACTTCTCTTCCTTAATTAAAAAAAGACACCACTGGACATTTCTTAAATGATGTAAAAAAATACTTCAGCTGAACACAGGTTTTCTTTTAAAAATTTTTAAACAGGTTTTTAAAAACGGTAAAAAACAGGTTCAAGGGGGTGAGGGCTTTGATGTCGTCTGAAGAGTGACGCCTTTTGATCACCACCCACCCTTAATAACATTAATTAACGATAAAAGCACTTCCTTACCCTCAGGTCTCATCCTCAAATGACCAATAAAACAATCCGAACTTTTCAGAAAATGCGCGAAAAAATTTTGTGCCCTCGTTAATAATACTAATTACCGCTAAAAAAACCATTCCTTACCCTTAGGTTTCATCCTCAAATGACCACTAAACCCGTCCAATACCTTTTGAAAAGTGCGCGAAAAAATGGCGTTTGACGACGGTCCCCTAGGACTCACTACTGGTGTCGCTCTATTGGAGACTTGTTAGGGTGGCGTGCTTAGTATAAAAGGCGAAGCCTTTTAGTAGTCGAGTTAGTTAGTTAGTTACCGAGTCAGCCAGTTAGTCAAGCCAACGCATAGTCTCGTCATTTCTATTGTATTGTTGCCTTGTGATAAACCTTTGTTAGTTAGCTGTTAGTTAGTCTTTCTGTTAGTATCGGACACACCGCAAGTCGATACATAACAGTGGCGCGGTCGCAGTTCATTCGAACAGTCAAGTTAGTTGTTTAGTCAGTAGTAAAATAATTAGTCAATTCAGATGGATCAAAAAGTCCTTGAGCAGCTAATGCAGACGCAAATTCAGATGCTGGAGCTGATGAAAAAAAAGTCAGATGAGCCAAAGCCGGAAGACAAGCAGTCAACAGACCTCTACTGTAAGTTGAAAATGTTAATTACAGAGTTCCAAGCCGACATTGAAAGGGGGGTCACGTTCGAGTCGTGGTACCTCAAAAATAAGTCCTACTTCGAGGTAGATGCAAAGTCCTTAGATGAGAAAGTCAAAGTCCGATTGTTAGTAGATAAGTTGGGGCAAGTTGAGTATTCGAAAATGGCGCAAAAACTATTGCCCAGAGAATTAGTGGAGATGGACTTTGAAGAATTAGTCGGGGAGTTGAAAAAGGAATTCTGTGACCCTCGGTCCAAATTAGTCAAACGTTTCGAAGTCATTAAAATGAAATGCCCATGCATTGAAAAGATTCTCGAGTTTGGAACTCTTGTAAACGCCGAGTGTGAAAAGGCTGAAATGGCCTTAACAGTAGAAGAGAGTAAAATTCTTGTATTCATTGCAGGTATTCCAGAAGAAGCGTTGGACGTCCGGCAAATCAGCTTGCGTTTTGTGGAAAAATATTCGAAGTCGGAAGTATGTACATTGAAAGCCTTGATGGAAGAAGTCCGTAGCTATTTGGCCAATAAGTCTGAGGCAAAAGTATTCGTGGAGAGTCAACCAAAGGTTAGATTTGAACCTGAATATTCGGTTGAAGTGAATAATGTTAGTAAAATTCCGATTCAGGTCAGTCAAAACACAAAAGGGAGTCGAGCCGAGAAAGATAAAAGGAATGGAATATTCAGTCAAGAAGAAGAACGACAACACAGTCAAGTCAACGATAGGCAGTACATGCAGACAAGTCGTCCACAGTTCGGACAGAAAGAGTGCTACAATTGTGGAAAGAAAGGACATATCAGCCGATTCTGTAGATACCCGAGAGGTTGGTTAAATCGTAATAGTCGCCCAGAAGTAAATTATATGTCTATTGATCCTAATAATTCAGGTCCATACGTATGCATTGCCGACATAGTCGATCCAACACAGATTCTGTTAAAAGAGAAATGGATCACTCAGGTAGTCAAGTTGAACGACAACAGCGTTGAGATGATTGTTGATTCAGCGGCACAAATCAACTGTATTACCGAAGCGACCTGGAACGAATTGGGGAAGCCTGAGATTAGTCAAGTCAATTATTCTGGAGTCGGGCTAGGCAAATCAAACTTCAAGATAGAAGGCAAAGTCAAAGTCAAGGTCGAATTGTTTGGGAAGAAGTCAGAAGAAGAAGTGCACATAGTCGAAGGGAATATAAATATTATGGGACTTCCGTGGTTGAACAAATTCGGCACTAAATCGCCAGTATTGTCGCAGTATTTCGGAAGAGGAAGTCAAACCAAAAGTCAGAAATGGAAAGATTGGAGAAGTCCAAAGTCGAAGATACAAGAGACTCCAATTCGAAAGAAGGAATTCAATAGTCAAGAAAGAAAGAAGCCATTCCATAGTCAAAAGAAGAAATCGTGGCGAGAAGCAAGTAAATTCGAAAATGGAATGGATGTCTTAGTCAAAAACACGAATCGTAATGGTAAAACATTGTGGTTACCAGGAAAGTTGATGAACAAAGTCGGGCAAATTTGGAAAGTCCAAGTGCCATCATTGCGTAGCATAGTCAGTCGCGAGGAGTGGTTTATTCGAAAGAAGAAGTGGTTCGATGATTCTACGATGAAAAGCCAGTCTAAAGAAGAGCAAAAGTCCGGCTCGTTCGAAAGTCTTGGAGCAGAAGATAAAGAAAGGCTTTCAGAGATCTTCAAGAAGAACATCCGGATCCTTCAGAAAGAAGACGAATTGCAGGACGTGGACATCGAACTGGTGAGCGAAGAAAACGTGAAGCCAACCGATGAGCCAATGCATGCGAGCACTGAGACGGGAGATGAGCGGAAATAGACGAGAAGTGTGTAAATAAATTGTGATAATATTGTTTTGTAAATTTTGGTTTTGTAATTATTGTATCTCCCCCTTTTGTTGCTCACTTTGTATTTTGGCCCTTTGTATTTTCAATGTTTTGTTTGTGTTGGTTAGTAGTATTATAAGTCCACCAAGTCTAGTCGAAAAAGTCGGAAACATAGTCCCGACTTAATTAAAGAAGGGAGGTGTTAGGGTGGCGTGCTTAGTATAAAAGGCGAAGCCTTTTAGTAGTCGAGTTAGTTAGTTAGTTACCGAGTCAGCCAGTTAGTCAAGCCAACGCATAGTCTCGTCATTTCTATTGTATTGTTGCCTTGTGATAAACCTTTGTTAGTTAGCTGTTAGTTAGTCTTTCTGTTAGTATCGGACACACCGCAAGTCGATACATAACAAGACTGTCGTTCAAATGGAGACTGCCGCTCTATTTTTCAACCCACTCACGAGGCGTCGCTCTATTGGAGACTGTCGTTCAACTAGAGACCGTCGCTCAATTAGAGAAAATACGGTATATGCGAATAGGAAGCACTACTTTCCCAGATTTTCCCAGATTATCACAGTAGATTGGATGCATAAACTTTTCATTGGACGCGTAAAAGTTGAATGGACGCTTAAAGTTGCGCTTGGACATGTAATCTCGACAAGAGCCAAAAAATAACTTCAAAAATAAAAATTTTTAATAAAATTTTAGTAAACCCAGGTTCGTTCATGTTTGAGAGCAATCGTGAGCCTGAGGGTTCAGCAACATCTAGCCAGGTTCTTGTGGAAAAAATGAAATATACTTTTATTTGGGAATTGGTAGATTTTTTGGAAATTCTGTTTTGATTTAATCGAATTAAAGGATACCTGGTTGTTTCTTGACAAATATCATTCGCAATTTCTTCAAATTTGGGATAAATTGCAGAGACCGTTAAAGATGTTGTTGAAAAATTTATTTGGAATAGACAACTTTAATATATTTAACTTCTCAAATATTCGGGATGCTTCGGTAAATATTTAAATTTTTTCTAGATTTTTCCTAAATTTTTCTTATGGTTTTTCGATTTTCATTAGTGGCAACTTTCGACTCACCACGCCGAGACGAGTTGAATAGTATATAGTATTATAATTAGACCCGATTCTGAGTGGGTCCTTAGATAAACTATTTCGAGCGATGTTTGTAGTTCAATAATTCTACACCCCCCCCCTTGTCTACGTTCTTTGAAATTATTTTTTCTATTCCATCAACTTTCTCCATATATGGTTTAAATTTTTGAGAAATTTATGCTAAAACAACCTTATGAATGTAATAACCCTATGAGCCTTAAGATTTAGTATTAAGTCCAAAACGTATTTGATTTTTCAGATTATTGGTTCTCGTAAAAAAATATTGCCTCATTCTTCTTCTAATGTTCAAGGTGCCTTGAATACATCTTCAAACCTTCGTTATAAGACAGAAAAATTAAAACAAATACATGCTTTATACAATCGTTTTAAAGACTTATCCTCCTTTGAAGGTTGTCTATAAACATTATAATTATTTTAGAAAAGGGCTGGGGGATGATTTCCTTTTCATTATACGTTTATTGTGTGATTGTTAATAGTAGAGAAATTGAATTACCTAAATTGTTTTTATTCAGATAGAAAATTTCCTAAAGATTTCTTTAGACAACAGTAAGATTCTTGATAGAGTAAATTTTTAGGTCGGGATATTTAGGTCTTTATTATCCTCAGAAATATTCAGTGAATATCCCTTTGTGAAAAGTATTTGCTATCGGGATTCTGTTCATCTAATCTTTCACCAACTCTTATATCATCTTAGCTTCTTTTATACAAAGTCTTATTTTTTTGAATTTAGATTTGTTAAACAATTGCGGAATTAACTCTGTTGAATTTATCAAATTTATAGATAATATTGAGGTATTACCTAAAATAATTAATTTTATGGATATAGTGTAGTGTACCGGTGGTAAAAGTTCGGGACGTGACATATGTCATTCGATTCGTTTCGATGAGCTGAGTCGAACGATACCACTCCTTACTTCAGAAATGATTCTGGAGCGAGTTATAGGTCCCGAAAAATTGAAAAACCATAGGGGGTTTTTTTTGCGGGGAGTCTAAGGTCTCTGGGTTCTGGGCCAGTAACATAAACCTATTCCCATCTCCGTTGCTCTGGACGTACCTGGGGCCTCCGTAGCAGCAAAAACCTCCACGGAGACTTAAAGTAAGTAGCTAAAACAAACAGATATATTGTCATTCGACTCAGCTCGAGGAGCTCTTTCTAATGAGCTATTATTTGCATATTCGAATTTTTCACCCAAATTCGAGCTTACTCCCCTCTATGGTTTTTCAATTTTTCTGGACCTATAACTCGGTGCAGAATCATTTCCATAAGTAGGGAGTGGTACTGTTCTACAGCTCGTCGAACGAATCGAATGACATATGTCATGTCCCGAACTTTTACCATCGTTACACTACATTACAGCCAATTTTATTTATTTTTGAATTAAGATAATGCCTGACGTTAATATTTTATTGTATAAAAAAAGTTTCAATTTAGTTCATGAAGGGTTCGTTTAATTATTAAATAATAAAACTCCTATGGAAGTGTAAACACATTGTTTCTTTTAAAGGGTATGACATCATGTATTTTAAATATTTCTGGCAAACTTTCAGAAATTTTGTTTCAGTTAAGTAATGAAAATGAACTTGTGATAATTCTCCTTTTGATAATAAAATTTTTTTTAATCCAGAGATGGGGGATATATTCTGTTTTTATGCAAATGAAAACATAAGATACCAGTTTGACACTTCCCTAAAGAACGATGCGCCTGTCTAACCCTGATCCCAAAACCTGATATAAGTTTTGTTTGGAGGGTTGAGACTTTAAAGGTCTCGAAGTTGAAACTTTCAACCCCAACCTAAAATGATGTCTTTTTTATTTTTTTCAACCCAAAAGGTCGGGATCCAACCTTATATGAAATTAATAAAAATAATCAAATTATAAAAATATTTTTAGAGGTCATCAAAATGTCATAGTTTCTTATAAAACAACTTGTGCAACGATTGCTGGAGCCTTAGGACGTTTATTGTTATATAGAATGGGGGAATATGTTGAAGCTGAAAATGGTGTTGAAAATTAAAAAAAATATTTTAAATTTTTTCAGTCTATTGTATTGATAATCCTTTGGAGTTTAAACAAATTATTGATAAATTTCAAAAAGATTCTATTATAATAGTAACTAGAAATATTGAAACTAAACAATTTGCAGTTAAGGTAATTAGAATTTATTTCTTATAGATTTCTGAATCTTATTTAAAATATTTGTGAATTTTTAAAATTGAAGTATAAACAAACTTCATGAACAAACTTTTAATATTTGGTCTGCACGAATTGCTAAATATTTTATTTTTCCGAACAGAGCTGTTTCGGAAGAAAAAATTCTTTGAAAGGCCGGAAATCGAAGATTTCGAAACAGCTCTACTCCCGAAATTCAGCTCCATTCACCTTCTCTGCTTTAAAGGCGTTATTTCCTTTTTTTCCTACCGATTTTTGTCACCATTTATATAATTGTTAAATTTTTTAAAATTATGATACTACTAAGTAGGGTTGGTCCCCGTCCCCGAAAGTCGGGGAATTTGAGAGATTTTTTGAAAATTCCCCGTCCCCGTCCCCCCCCCCGTGAAAAAAGAAAAAATTTTCCCCGTCCCCGTCCCCCCCCCGTGGCAGAATTTTCCCCGATCTCCCCCCGAAATTTTTATGCAGAACTAAAAATAATTTCTTTCTCTTTGATATTTCTTTTACTGAGTAAGAGAAATATATTTTCTTTCATAATCAATTAGATGAGCGGTTAGTTGAGTGGTTAAGGCGGTTGATTTTATTTAAAGGAGTGTTAGGTTCGAGTAATAATCATCATTTGAGATTTAGTTTCAGATTATTTTAACTTTTTTTAATACAAGAGACGATTTTAAACCTTTGATATTATTTTTTGAAATTCAAAACTCTAGATTTTTCAGCTTTAGCGCAAAAAATGGAAGAAATCTGGCTTAAGGACCTCAAAATTCCCAAAATTTGCGCCTGCGGCGCAAAAAATGGAAGAAATCTAGCTTAAGGACCTCCAAAATTCCCAAAATTTTCGCCTGCGGCGCAAAAAATGGAAGAAATCTAGCTTAAGTACCTCCAAAATTCCCAAAATTTTCGCCTGCGGCGCAAAAAAATGAAAATTTTTGGCGCCGAAGGCGCCAAAGAAAATTTTTGATTCCCCGAAATTTCCCCGTAAAAATTTTTCCCCCGTCCCCGTCCCCCCCCGTAAAAAATGAAAAAATTTTCCCCGTCCCCGTCCCCCCCCCCGTGGCGCTGCCTCCCCGAAAATTTTCCCCGTGGCCCTCCCCCCCCGTCGGGGACCAACCCTACTACTAAGGCCTTTATTAAAATATGTAGGCTTTTATCTAAAACAAGCCACACCAGCATAATAATATAATTAATATAATTTTTAAAAATTAATTTATAGAATAGCCTTCCATGTTGGTTTATTACATCAAATGATGATATACTCAAATTATATAATGAAATTAAATTTCTGGTTTCACAAACTATTTCAATTTTAACTGGTAGCTTTTTAATAAAAAATAATTTAGTGTATACTTATTAATAATATTAATTATACAAGTTTTTAGTAAATAATTTTAGCCTAAATCAGCAAATTTATTTAGACAATAAGTATATGTAGAATATTAAATTTTATTAGCCAATTGAAATTTATGAGCTAAAATAAAAAAAATTTTCCAATAAAATTTTGATTGAAATAGTAATAATTTGATTTAAATAAATTTAATAATTTTACAATTCTAAATTTAGGATTGCCTTTTAAAAAATTATGTGAATTCTGTAAAAAGGAGATTGAAAAGGATATATATTTGGTGCACTATATTCGATGTAAACATATCCATACAACGCAAGTTCAATCGTCTAGTTCCCCTTTAGCTAAGAAACGTAGAATTGACTTAAATAAATAAAATACGATAGTTATAAGGGGTTTTTAAAGTTGTTCTGATTTTATTTTAAATTATTTTTGTTTTACAATTTGTTGTTAATTGAAAAATAAATATTCTTAGTTTGTTCCTTTATTTAAAAGATAAAAATTAAGTTATAGTACTCGTGCCTATTTTGATAGAGGAAATTTTTAGCGAGGAGTTTTTGACACAAAATACAAAAAGTTTTGGATTTGCTTTTGAGATTATGGAAAATTAAAGTTCCCTGACTGCATATCTTGTTAATTGCTTGAATAATAATTCTGTCTCTTTGCGTTTTGCGACAGAAAATGGCATTTTAAAGAAAACAAAATTTTGCGTGGCTAACTACATACATTTAAAAATTTCATTCTCCTTTAGGTATTTCTCAAAATAGGCAAACCATTTTAACATAGAATTAATAAAACTCTCAAAAATTTTTGAGATTGATACACTAAGTTTAATCCAGAGTTTTTCCAAAATCTCAATATAGTCCCCCGGCTCTCCAATATAGCTTTGAGTAATAAGTATATGCTGCATCCCTCCTAATCAAATAAACAAACTAAAAATAAATGCTGCATTCACGTGCATTCACATGGACATATATTTTGACCTATTCCTAATAAAAAGGAATCCCGACCGTTCTCAGAGTTTATCACCATTCCCGACCCTTATCTATTATTTTTGTTATTCACTTTTTACCTAACTCTTGACTGTTAATGTCCACTATAAATACTCGTCCAAAATAGTCATTCAATATATAATAAGAAGTGTTTATCTGAGATCTGGCCAGACTCTTGTAATTGTCCCCGCTCCCTCCTTTTTTGTATGTATATATTTATTTGTAAATAGTTAAATGTAGATAAAGTAATTTAAAGAATATAATTTGTATAATCCTCGAAAGGCTTCGGAACCCAGATCCCAACATTTGGTGCCACTTGTCCCGGGCAAGCCTTATCGAGAGAAAATGCGCAAATAAAAGCACATAAAAAACGGAATTCCAGAAAAGTCGTAAATTGAATATAATTAAATGTTCTAAAAGTAGAATAAAGAGATTAAGAAAATCCTCAAAAAATTGAGAGCTCGAGCTTAAACTCCTTAAATGAGCTAAAATAAGAATTTTGCAAAAAGAGGATAAATGGAGACTATTTAGAAATGAGTAAGATAATTCATGAACCTATTCTGCAGGCTTTAAATAAAAAATAGATATGTACTTAAAAATTTGTAAATTAAAGGTTAAACTTAACAAAGTAGAATCGAATGTTAAAAGCAAAGTAAATAAAATTAAAATATTGAGTTAAAAGAATGTCATGAAATCTTTTTGTTTGGTTAAAAAGTGTTACTAAAGTTAAAAGTTTTAAAAAGTGGAAAAGTGATACTAAACCGTTAGTTTTAAATCAAAAATTAGAGAGACAAAGTAGCGCCGCGGTATTGAGAAATACTCTTTGCTACCTCTTGCTTATCTCTTACTTGTTAGTTTATGTTAGTAAAAGTTGATAATAAAAAGGCAGGTGAAGCTAGGTGCACACTCTGTCGGCTAGGTGCCAAGTACTTAAAATAATAAAGAAAATCTGTACAGTAATAATGTTGAATCAAGGCGGGTGCAGCTAGGTGCACACTCCGTCGGCTAGGTGCCTTGAGAAGGATATTAAGCGGGTAAAGCTGGGTGCATACGCCGCAGGCTTAAAAGCCAGATACTCCTTGAGATTTAGATATCTCAAAATTAATTTCAGTGAATATTTTGTATTTGAAGATTTAAAACAACGGCAAGGTGTAAAATTGAAGATACATATTTCTGATAATCTCTGAATTAAATGGAAAATTTCTAAGAAAGAGATTGAATGAAAAGAAAAACAAAAAAAATGTAGAAAATTACATAGCTTAGGCTTCAAATTTGTATCCAACGAAATAAATGTGCAAAATTTCTTTGCGAAAGGAGAAATTATTATATAATCAAGAAAAGTAAATCTGTAATGTTAGTTATCTGAATAAAATATTAAAATGTGAATTAATTTCTGAAAAAAAAACTTGTTAGAAAGAAATGTAAATAATAGTTCAGAAAGAACAATTTAATTCAGTATGTTAATTAAAAAGGCAGAAGCCAGATCAAATAGATTGAGATAAAACGATAAAATAAAAAATAACCTAAATTTGTCGCACATGTGGAAATTAACATCATAAGAAATCTTGGCATACCCACTTAAAATATTAAGAAAGAATCATATATTAACCGTCAAATACACATTAAAAACTTAAACTGACGAGAATCGTAAAACAATTAGTATAACTAATGTAATAGTAAAACTTTTCGCTCTAATGACTTGACATTGCTAGGTTAAATTAGTGTTGGAAGAAAAAGAATACATATTTATTAGATAAAATGAAGGTCTAAATCATTTACATGGAGGAAAAAAACATGGAAAAAGATTGTGGAAGATGAACAAATTTCAGAAAATTCTGTTCAATTAAATATTTTTAATTCAGCGGAGGAAAGTGGATATCCTGGGAATTTAAGCTTTACAAGTCTATACTGCTGGAAAACTTTATTTGCCATCAAAAATAAAAGAATTAAATAATCAAGATACCCTCCATTTGGAGGTATTTGTTTAGAAGATCAACAATTCCAGATGCTGTTAATCATCCAAATGTTTTTCCATCAATAATCATTTCACGAACAAATCCCACACTCGATTGAAAAAAATGCGGAAAGTTAAGCAGATAGATAAACTTAAAATAAAAGTAAAATACCGTTATATGTAATAAAATAAAGAGAAATGGCAATAAAATTTTTTGTGATGTAAGAGCAAATGATATATTGATTAGAATCCAATTACAAATACAAAGAATTCGCATGAAACTCCGGTCATGAAAAAAAAAATTTTTTTTCTCAGTTAATAACTTAAGCGAGCATAAAATTTGAGCCCTCAGACAAAAAACACTAACCTGCGAATACTAGTTATATTAAATAGAATTAAATAAAATTTAAAAGAAATGCCAAAAATAAAAATAATTTAACAAAATCCAATACTCCCTAGTTTTCTCAAGTGAGAATAAATTTGAAATAAACTTTGGAGGTCAGTTTTAAATAAAAATTGAAAGAAATCTTTAAATATTAAAAAAGGATAGTTCGGGAAAAAAACATACTGCATTAAAAAAGCCTCTCCAATCTCCAAATTTTTGAGAGGAACTGAAAATAATCACTAAACATGATTGACCACTATTACATATACGGGAATTGGATTAATTATAAGGAAGCAGAATGTAAAGAATTTATGCGAATCTGTAGACAATTAAAAGAAAAACAATTTCATTATAGTGGCGAACACAGACAAAAAATATTTGGGCTTTTAATTAAAGAATTCTCCTGATCCAAAACTCTTCCGAATGAGCAAGAAGATGAACATCCATAAAGCCCGATCATTACCCAACTGTATTGCAAATTCAGAAAATCATAAAAAGGTCATTGAAAGATAAGAGATAAGTGATCAAATTTTAAAATAAGTAATTTACTTTAAAGTATCTCATTGTTACAAAAGAAAAAACACATAGGCAGATAATAAACATACCTATTTTAAAAGAAAGTAAGAATACTCATAAAAAAAAAAGATGGAAAGTATATAGGTATATAAACTCGAGTAAGGATTAAAAAAAGCATGTGAGAGAATTGTAAATAAGTCAATCCGGATAAGTCAAATATTAAGTCAATTCGGAAAATGATCCTCATTAAAAATATTAATCCTCAAGCGAGAGTAGAGTAGTAAGTCCAACAAACCCACTAAAAAGAGGATGCCTAAACCACTTAAAAATATATATGAAATTATGCTGTCAGATAAAATTCCGGCTCATTCAAAGACAGGCTAAATCAAAATTATAAAGAAGAAATTTTTTTTTTATCACAAAATCATATGATCTAACCAAGATGATAAAACATAACCCCGGGGATAACAAATATTGAAATTCCGGTTACTCGTCGCCTTTAGCAAGTTACAAAATATATTAGGCAGAATTAAATAACCGCTAAAAAATTGCAAAAACCTGAATAATAAGACCAATACTCAGGCTTTTCAAGTGAAAATAATTATAGAAGTAGATGTTAAAAAAATAACTTCGAGCAGTTTCGGCTTGTTTCCGATTTAAAATTAAATTTCCTCTTCTGCAAGCTTTACAAAATTCAATAAGTTACTTACACAATATTTTAAATGAAGTTGATATTAAATAGCAAGCTTAATATTGAAGCTATAACAAAAGTTTCCAGACTAAAAACTTGCAAGGATGCTAAATAATTCTCAGAATTTGTGGGTTTCTTTCGAAAATTTATATAGAATTTTGCGAAGAATACTGGCTATGAATAAGTGAGATGAAAATAACAGGTTTTAAAAATAAATTGCAATTTTGAATTAATAAAACCACACTATGTACATAACGACTTATGTGCCCGGAGCTACAAATATTGCGTTGTCAGAATCTCTGCAAAAAAAAAAAAAATCAGCAGCTAACGCATTGTCCAGAGTAAAAATAGACAACAAATATTCTAGAGAAAAAAAAATCACATTTAATTTTTTTACTCCCTAAATTATAATACATGGTTACAAAAGCCGAGAAAAACCAGTAGAGAAAAATCCCCCGCCTAAAATTGGGAGAATCGCCAGAATCATCAGAAGGATACATCTTCCAACAACGATAACAACACAATCCCCTGCAGTAAAATCAACTCAAAAAACAATGGAGTGTCAGCTGAAAATTGGTCATCTATATATCAACAAAAAATTTTGTTCTGAAACTTGAAAACAAAATTGGCCCCACTAAAATTGCTGCTCTTTTAAAAAGCGTTGAATGAATTTAAATAAAATCGTTTAATTTATTTATGCCAATTATCCCAATTTTCCCTCGCCTTGTTTTCAGTTTATATCCCCAAAAATTTCTGTACCTATGTAAAATATCCCCTAAATAATCATTAGTTTTGTAATTTAATATTTCTATCCTCCTCAGTGAATTACCTAATTCTTCGGAGAATTTAAAAAAAAAAAAAAAACCTTAAAAAGAGAATTATAGCCTTTACAATAATTACTTACATAAAAGTAATAAAAATAATTTCGTCGCCGTCGCAAGGACGAGAAAAAATACTACTAAATTTAAAATATGATACATAAAAATATTAGAATATTAATGATAAAGCTCGGTCGAAGGAAAATATAAAATTAAAAAAAAAGTCAGGAAATATTTTTGGAAACCCGTCGTTCAAGATTGTACGATGAGCAATTAAAACAATGTCTTGGAAAATTATAAGTAAAAAAAAATATTTTAGAATAGAACAAAATTACCCTCGTTTAAAAAGAAAACTTAAATGGCCACCCGTTCAATCGGAAAACATTTAGTTTAAAGAAAAGCAGTTAATTAAAAAAAAGCAGCCTAAGCAAATCCCCCGAAAAATTAGAACGTGGACGTTCTTTTCAAAGAGGGAAGGGAATGCTGCATCCCTCCTAATCAAATAAACAAACTAAAAATAAATGCTGCATTCACGTGCATTCACATGGACATATATTTTGACCTATTCCTAATAAAAAGGAATCCCGACCGTTCTCAGAGTTTATCACCATTCCCGACCCTTATCTATTATTTTTGTTATTCACTTTTTACCTAACTCTTGACTGTTAATGTCCACTATAAATACTCGTCCAAAATAGTCATTCAATATATAATAAGAAGTGTTTATCTGAGATCTGGCCAGACTCTTGTAATTGTCCCCGCTCCCTCCTTTTTTGTATGTATATATTTATTTGTAAATAGTTAAATGTAGATAAAGTAATTTAAAGAATATAATTTGTATAATCCTCGAAAGGCTTCGGAACCCAGATCCCAACAGTATACAATTTAACTTTAGCATTTTTGTTTGATTATTGTTTTAATCTTAAAATTTGAAATGATGACCGACTTTGTAAAATCCGGCTCCGGTACAAAATGTGTAATCGTTAAAATATGTAATGGTTAAAATGCCGTCTAGGCTAAAAAGGGGTTAAAATTAGTGTTCGGCATTTGCGATTTTTCGAGATCGAGATCGAGATTATCGAAAAATCTCGATATCGAAAAAATCTCGATTTTTTCAAAAATTGATCGAGACGAGATCGAGATCGATAATCTCGAAAAATCTCGATATCGAAAAATCTCGGTCCAAAATTTTCGAGATTATCGCGATATTTCGAGATTTTTTATAATCCCTTAGAATTGAATAAAAATTTATTTCAATCAATATAATTATGATCTAAATGTAAATTTAATATTTGTAATGAATCAATGGAAGGGTTTGGTTAAGGAATATCAACATTTCAGCTTTTTATGGACTCAAAAGTGAGCGACGATAATCAAAAACGTCTCTTGCAATTGAAAAAACTCTCACTATCTACTGAACTATCTACTGAAGTAGCTTTTCACTATCTACTGAAGTAGCTTTTATAAATACTGATCACTAGTGACCGGCACCGGACCGGATCCGGCCGGATTTTTCCGGAGTCCGGTCCCAAATCCGGGTTTTTTCGCGATCTCCGGATTTTTTCCGGACCGGATTAATCCGGAAAAATCCGGCCTGATCCGGTCCGGCTCCATTGCCAAATCCGGAATCCGGATCCGGCAAATTTTTAAACCGGATTTGGGATTTAGTCCGGTTCTGAGATTTTAACTTTTTTCAGGTATTTTTTATAAATAATATATTTTTTATAAATAAGGTCCTTACCACTCAAATCCCGCGATATCCCTCGTAATCCCCCAAATCACCTGTTATCCATTTTATACACCAAAATACCTCATTATCCCATATAATATCCACAAACCCACAAAACATCTTTCATAATCCTCCAAAATCCTTAGATATCCCCACTAACAAACTCTTAACACATAAACAACACGTCTTAAAACATTTTAACACAAAAATTAAAAAAAATTTTTTTTGAAAAATCCGGAAAAAAATCTGGACCCGGTCCGGAATCCGGGTAAATTCTGTCGGACTCCGGAAATTATTTTTACCGGATTAAAACCGGACCGGATTAATCCGGAAAAATCCGGCCGGATCCGGTCCGGCATGAGTGCGAATTTCAAAATCCGGTTTCCGGGCCCGGAAAAATGACTTTGCCGGTCACTACTGATCACGAAAAATCTTTTTTAAAAATATCGAAATATCGAAAAATCTCGCGATATTTCTGACTTGACCGATACGAGATCGAGATCGATAATCTCGAAAAATCTCGATATCGAAAAATCTCGATTTTTTCAAAAATTGATCGAGACGAGATCGAGATCGATAATCTCGAAAAAAATCTCGCGATATCTCGAAAAATATCGTCGATATATCGTCTCGTGCCGAACACTAGTTAAAATGTGTAATCGTTAAAATATGTAATGGTCAAAATGCCGTCTAGGCTAAAAATGGGTTAAAATGTGTAATCGTTAAAATATGGAATCGTTAAAATGTCTACACGACCAAAATGGATCAAAATGTCGAATTCTTTTAAAAAGGGTCAGATGAGTGCCGTACATTGATTGTTGATAATTTTATCAACGTATTGTTGATAATTTGATTGATAAGTTTCGTATGTCGTAGTCCGGCGTATCTTTTATGCCTGAGTTCAGTGTATTTTACCGAGTAAAACCGGACCGGATAAATCAAGAAAATCGACCGGATCCGGCCGGCGTGATCGTGCGGATCCGGAAGACAACGCGATTCTTGATCCGGAAAAATTAGAGTGCGTACTAGCTTCTAATAAAACACAGAATTTTGTACCTGTACCGTACTACGTGTCGACATTTTGACCATTACGGTACGGAATACAGAAAAATACGATCAACTTCTAAATTTTATCGGTCGGTATTGTGTACCGTACTACCGATACGGAATATTGATAAATACCGAAAAATACCGTCGGTATTACGGTACTTTCCGGGTTCTAATTTTTAGCACAATTTTTTAAAAAATTCGACATTTTGACCCATTTTGGCCGTGTCGACATTTTGACTATTCCATATTTTAACGATTACACATTTTAACCCCTTTTTAGCCTAGACGGCATTTTAACCATTACATATTTTAACGATTACACATTTTAACCCCTTTTTAGCCTAGACGGCATTTTGACCCATTTTTACCCGTTTACACATTTTAACCCTTTTTTAGCCTAGACGGCATTTTAACGATTACACATTTTGTCCGGACACGTAAAATCCGCTTTTATGGAGTAAAGAAGGTTTGGGGGGGGGGGGAGGGGGGGGGGGGGTAAGAGTCGGCTAAAATGAAGTGTAGATGGTGGATAATGTCAGGCATGTGATGGCATGTTTTATTTTCTACCAAAATAATGTGGATGCACTTTATTTTTAAAACTAGTTTGTAGTCTGTAATTTAAAAGAAATTTATTAAAAGATCTAACGATTGATTTCCGTTAAAATATAAAAACTATATGCTAGTCAGCTATTTACTGACTTTTGCTTCAAAGGAAAAAACTTATTTGGAATTAAAAGTTTTTAATTTTTGAAATTTTAGAGATTTATAATGAAATATTTTATCAAAATATTAAAAATATTTTTATCTTTAATTTTTTCGACTTGTTAATTTTTTTGGGGAATAAAATCAAAGCTGTCCAAAACAGAAATTTTCCAAGACTGTAGACTAAGGCTAATCCTTAGATTTAACCTTTTATTTTTTTGTCGAATCCGAATTTAAAAATAAAAAGTGCATCCACTCATAATTTTCGTATAAAATAAAACATTCGTAGAAAATATAACATTATTATTGCTTAAAATTCTTTCGCCTCTTATCTTCTCTCCTCCCTCCTCTCCCCCACCCTCCCCCCACACTTTCTTCGCTTCATCAAATATAAAAACGGATTCAACAAAGACTAATTAATTTAATAATTATTTATGTATTTTAATTTAATAATTATTTATGTATTTTAATAATTATTTATGTATTTCGTTTTGGGAAAATGTCAAACAATGACATTAATTGTAAATAGTTTGTCTATAAACATAAGATATTTTCCATTTCTAGACTAAAAATTTTTATTATCAAAAAGGCGGTTTTTTTGTAATTGACCTACTAAAAGTATAATTATTTTTGTTTAAAAATTTGTTGGGAAGTAAAAATAAACATTCCTAGCTATTCTTTAAAAATAAGAATTGAGTTATTCTCGAGTTTATTTTGAAAGAAGAATTTTTTTATCAAAGTCTGGTCCGAGATTTCGGAAAATCACAGGATTAATCAATATCAGGCAGTGCCTGATAGTGTTTGTTAGGAAATGAGTGTTTAATAGCTTCGAATTTTAATCATATTAATGTAGACTCCCCTTTTAAAATATTTTCCCTAACTCACTACATTAAAAATAAATATTCCTCTTTATTTCTAAACATAAAACAGACAATTTTAAATTTAATTTAATAAAAAAAGTTTTTTTAAAAAAGATAATCATTAAAAAAATTTTTCAGCAAAATTTCAAAAACATTTTTAAGATGGCAAAATTATTTATTTTTCTATTAGTAACCATTTTTGTTTTCATTCAATGCTATGCTGCTAATAATAAGGTGATTAACGGGAATTATGCAGAAAACGTTTATGAACCATCAATTCTCGAAAGTAATTCTAATTATAATGCTAAGAATTTTAAAATTTCTGCACCGTAAAAAGACAAAATGGATTTTTAAATAAACATAAATTAAGTCAATTCTCTCTCGGAGAGTGTTGACAGATTTTTATAATTCTCCAAAAATTTTTAAGGAACAACTGTAAATAATAAAAATAAGAAGATTGAAGCAAAGGCCAAAAAAGCGGTATATAACGTTAAGAATAAAATTTAATATTAATGAGGGCTCCTCAATAAAAGGCTCCTATTTAAACTATATTTTGTAAAAATCTACTAAAAATTTTTTTAATTTTTTTTGGACCCAAAAAAACTCTAAAAAAATTTTTATTTGATTGATAAATTTTGAAATTAACATCTAATCACAGGCTCACCAATTTAGTAGAATATTTAAAATACTTTAATAAAAATATCTTTAGAATCTTCGCAAAATTCATCCTAAAGATAACAAAAAAGAATGATGACATATTATCAAAAGTTAATTTGAGAGTTTAAAAACATTTATTGAAAATTTAAAATTCTATTTTTTAAACATTTTTTAAACTTTTCTACATAGTATTAGAGAAATTTCAAAGAATTAAATTTTAAAAACATGTCTCGTAAAAAATGAAGCGGCAATAAAAACTTTTTGCCTAATTAGTGGAATATTGTTTATAATTGAGAAATTAATTATTTTGAGTTCATCCTGAATATCGACACCTAAAATATCGTCCAGAATATCGCAACCTAGATATCGCACCTTAAATATCGTGGCTCTAAATATCAGCAGCCAAAATTGCGGATCGCCCTAACATATGATCAACTAAAATTTTTTAATTTAATAATTATGTATGTATCCAATAACATGGAGGTGTTTACCAACAACTTTGAATTTTTGACAACAGAACAAACTTCAATCTTATCAATTGATAGATTTGAAGTTTTGATCCGTTGTTGTAATAAAATTTGAATAACTTCCATGCTGTATAATAAAATTAAAAATATTTAGTGTTGATCATAATAATGATTTTTTATTTTGCTATTGCTATATTGGAGTGGAGGGAGGGATGGGGGGAGAGAATGAGAGTGATGGGCTAGTGTGGAGAATTGGGGAGAGAATGTGAGTGATGGGCTAGTGGGGAGGATTAAGAGAGAAGGGATGGCAAGATGGCATAAGACCTTCCTTCAAAAATAAAAAATGCTCTCCTCGAGAGTTAATCAATGCCATTCAATTTTTCTATTGTTTAAAAAATTTTACATCATGCGAGAAATTTAAAAATTAATTATACACTCGTGTCAATATAAAATTTAAATTCAACTGTAGCTTGTAACAGGGCTGCCCATTTGATCATCAGTAATAATCTTAGGGCTTATTTAATTAAATGAACAAAAAACTATTTGATTTGTTTTTGAAAAAGCACAATGATATCTTCGGTAACAATATTTTGTAACTTTAACAATCGATGTTGGATGTATTTGCGAAGGCAATGGGTATAAGCATAACGCCGGCATTTGGGGACCCAAACATATAGAGGAGGGGGGTGACTTAAAGTTATAAATAAATTTCCTCGCATGATGTATAATTTTTTAAACAATAGAAAAATTAAATGGCATCGATTAACTCTCGAGAGAGCGTTTTTTATTATTGACGGAAGGTCTTATGCCATCTCTCCTCACACACACACACTAGTCCTTTACTCCTATCACCCATCACTCACATCACTCTTTATCTCTTTCTCTACTCCATCATTATAGCAATAGCAAAATAAAAATCCCTCTCCCCCCTCCTCCATCAAATTATTATTTAAAAGCGGATTCAACAAATACGAGCATCATTTCAAAATTTAAAAACTAACAAAAACTACCTATAAAGGATGGCAAAATTCCTTTTAATTCTAATGATAGTCGCTGTTTATATACATCTCTGTAATAGCGGAAAAAGCAGTGAGAAAAAGGAGGGTAAAGGTATATTAAAATTATACTATTTTTTCAAAACTAATTAAAATTTATTAAGCGAAAAATCCTTTAAGCGTCAAAACTGGACATAAATTGAAAGGTATTTTCTTATTTTAAAAGTTAACTTTTATTGACTGATTGTATTTCATTTTGAAATTGAGTTAAGTTGAGGAAGTAATCAAAAAATGACCATTTTTAATACTTGAGGAAGTGAAAAAGGCGATACGAACTTGAATTATACAATTTTATCTTTTAAGGTGGCAGTAACTTGAAAATCAAAATTACGGTAAACCTTAAATAATTTTTAAATTTTTACTTATGCCGTGTTTACATAAAAAGCGTTTTGCGGAAGAAAATAGCATTTAAAAGAAGGAGAGACAAAATCGCGTCTCTTTATTTTTAATGATATTTTCTTCCGCAAAACGCAAGACGCTTTTTATGTAAACACGGCATTATTCGGATGTTTATGTAAACACGGCATTATTTCAGTCATCTTGAGTTTTTATGAAGGTCACTCTTTTTAATCTCGAATTTTTTGTTTCTGCCTGATAAAATACCAAAAGATATGATATATATACCGATCATTATATGATTTTATATCGAGTTAGACTTTTTTTAAAATTTATTTGGCCAAATTCTCAGAAGTGTTGATTTTTTGAATAACGCTGAAATATTATACCCTCACAAGACAGAACATCTGTTAACCTTAATATATTTATATGTATTTTTGCAGTAACCTTAAAAATTTATTTAGAAAGCGGTAGACAATGAAAATTCAGTTTATAGCGAAATGGTAAGTATCAAGAAAACTTTTTTTAAATTTTTCCAGCTCTGCTTTTTCTTTAATTTTTTTTTCTTTAGGCATAATTGTTTAATCACAAAAATTTATGAATTTTTAATCCAAATAATTTTTTGGTTAAAACCAGCTGCAGGGTGAGTAGCTGCAGGCGGTAAATAGCGGGGAGGGTTTAGTTTTATCGGGGGAGCCTTTGGTTATTTCTGGACTGGTGAAATTGTTTGGAGGCGCGTCCATGGACGCGCGTTGAAAGCCTGCGGCTTTAAAACTGTGCTAGGTTTATTTTTTTCTTGGAGATTTACGTTAAAATTATTCAGTTGTACTTACATATTTGGTCAAACACCTTGGATTTTTTTCTCAACACCTTGGATTTTCAAAATTTTCGGCTGCGACGCTTTGCAATGCAATTTAAGGGTGGAATCGTTTTTCCATTACTTACAAGGAAAGGAAAAATGGAGACGGACGGACTCGGACAGACAAAACACAACACACACCATCTGTGTTTTGTTTGTCTGTGCTCGTCCGTGTTTTGTGTCCGTCCCCGTCTGTGTATTGTCTGTCCGAGTTCGTCCGTATTTTGTCTCCGAGTCCGTCTGTTTTTCATTCTTCGTCCGTGTTTTGTCTGTCTTCGTCCGTGCTGTGTCAGAATCCGGCCGTGTTTTTTGTCCGTCCATCCATTTCCATTTTTCCTTCTTTTTCTCCAGTTCCTTTCAATTTCTTTTCATTGCAGTCAATGAGCCAGGAGCTTGATCGGTAGTTGGTTGCTGCTAAAGGCTAAGCTAAAACAGGTCCATCAGGTCTAGTATCTAAGCACTCAGCTTAATACTTTTGGAAGCTCCTGGCTAAGCTCTTGGCTAAGCAGGGCTTCGGCGTTTCCGTGAAAAATAAACAGGTCTATAGTATATAAAAAAGACAAATCATCCGATCAAGGGCTAAGTCTCAAAGATCGCAGCGAAGCTGCTCTACTGGATACAACCCCCTGACCAGTATTCAAGTCGTATACAAGTGATTTTGCGCCCCGACATTAGACCCGCACAGGAAGTGTAGGCGTTAGCAACCAACTACCGATCATAGTAGAAGGAAAATGCCAGATACTGGGGCTTGTAATACCACTAAAAAGTGGCTTACATTTTGCCTTCCGACACATGTTCCACTGCGTGAAACATTTCTGGGTCTGCCGGCCTTTTTAGGCTCTAGACTAGATAAAGATGAGGTTCGTGAAATTTCAGAAGATGAGCTCATGTATGAGACCACACTTAACGTATCCATTGACTCTATAGACGAGTCGTTTGTTTTTGGAATTTTTCTAGGAACACATGTCTCCGAAGAGATGCTCATAGGCGTGAGTGGCTCCACAAGATTTTCAATTAATTCATTATCTTTAATATCGGTATCAGAAAAAGTGAATATACCCGAGCCGGATGGAATGCAAGGGTTTTCATTATATGATGTAAAGTCCTGAATAGGACTATTTTGAGTGTGCGGATGTGGATAGTGATCAGACTGTTCCAGCTGCGCAGACTGATTTGAGTCCTTAAGAGGACTGTTTTGGGTTGTGGTACCGGAGTACCTTTTCTTGTCTCCCTTACGTCTTTTCTCCCTCCTCGTTGGCATTAGTACTAAGCTTTTTTATTTAGTGGGCTTGTTTCACAATGAATTTCCCAAGTTTTAGCTTTTCCCAATCCACATTCAACAAAATATAACACAGATAAATATAAAAATTGGCAAAATTTTTAGTTGTCGCAAAGCATTTTCCGCGTAAAATATCTCGAAGCCTTGAATATTCGCAGTTGGCGTATCGCACATTTACTCAAAAAGTCTGTAATCCAAAGAAATCTATAAAATTAGAGAAAAAAAGTGATTAGACAATAAAGAATGATTGTAGTCTAACTCATAATAATAAGAATTGAGAAACGTAGATTAGATAATAAGTGTCATAAGGACTAAAAAATATGTACAAAAATATGAAAAAGTGCTTTTAAAAATCAATATTTTAAGTAATAACTATTAATCTACCTGTAATTATTCATTTCAAGAAATCTAACTATAATTTTGCATTTCATCGTCGTGGGACGCATAAATCGTCATGGGACGCTTAAATCATACGGTTATTAGTTTAGCTTGTAAATAAATATAACAATTATTGTTTCAGATATTAATCAAAACTCGGGATTTTAGATAACTTTTGATTATTTTTTATCAATTGTATCTTAAAAGTTAACACAAAATTTATCTCTCAAAAATTTTGAAATTTTATCCGAGCAATTTCTAAATGTTTCGTTTAAAATAAATCAAAAAATCATATAATGATCGGTATATCTAAACTCGAAATTCTTTATAAAAATACTTCTTGTAAAATCCACTCTTTACTATTCACCATTCTATTTCTTGCCATTAATGTTCAAGCTCGACATGTCCATGTTAAAAGCAGTCTTTGGTGCCCCAGGCTGTAATTTTTTATTTTGTATATTCCTACTTTTTAATCAGAAATATTTTTCAAGGGATTTTAACCAAAAAATTATTTAATCACAAAAATTTATGAATTTTTAATCCAAATAATTTTTTGGTTAAAATCCCTTGAAAAATATTTCTGATTAAAAAGTAGGAATATAAAATTTTTTGGTTAAAATCCCTTTAAAAAATTTTTTGGTTAAAATCCCTTGAAAAATATTTCTGATTAAAAAGTAGGAATATACAAAATAAAAAATTACAGCCTGGGGCACCAAAGACTGCTTTTAACATGGACATGTCGAGCTTGAACATTAATGGCAAGAAATAGAATGGTGAATAGTAAAGAGTGGATTTTACAAGAAGTATTTTTATAAAGAATTTCGAGTTTAGATATACCGATCATTATATGATTTTTTGATTTATTTTAAACGAAACATTTAGAAATTGCTCGGATAAAATTTCAAAATTTTTGAGAGATAAATTTTGTGTTAACTTTTAAGATACAATTGATAAAAAATAATCAAAAGTTATCTAAAATCCCGAGTTTTGATTAATATCTGAAACAATAATTGTTATATTTATTTACAAGCTAAACTAATAACCGTATTTTCTCTAAAATACCCTCCGAGATATTTTTTCGATAGACCTCTAAAAGAGAATTGACGTAGGTATATTTCGCTTATTTGCATATCTTTTCGTCTAATGTCGATTTTTAACGCTAACATTACTCTTTAGTCGATTAAAGTCAACTGTTGAGGGATCTGGTGGGATTAAAGATAATTCGATGAAATTCCGAGATCAAAGGGGATATATGAAATTGTTGGGGTATGTGCATATCAGGGGATTTGGTTAGTTAGGTTCGGGCTTTTAGTTAGATTTCGGTTATAACTGAAGAATTTAGTTTAACCGACTGCCCTACTCTAAATCCAAATTTTTTAAAACTTGCTAGCAAAATTTTTTTAACGTTCCGGTTCCGGGCCGAAACAAAGAAGAAGTTCCGGTTCGGGATCCAGAACTCATAATGAATTCGGTTTCAGTTCAAGGCGAAATTTCCGTTTCGGTGAACACTACTAGCAACTTTACTCGAAATAAAAACTATTAAAAATATCCTTCTTTTATTTTCATCGTCAAAAAATGAAAGAATTAAAAATATTTAAGATTGAATCATCTCTTTCTCTTTCAATTAAATCTACAGACTAAATATAACGACAAATTTATCACACATTTAATGGCCCTTTCCTTTTGATTCTATTGTTTTGGTTCCAGTCTTTGTTGCACGAGCTGCGCGGGTATGAATTGGTTTTTTCTCTGCTGTGCTAGTTTTCTTTGTCATACGCTCCTCTCTGGGTTCGTCTGCTTCTGCTGCAATCTAGAAAATATTTGAAAGTTTTGAATTTTAAAAATTGCTTAAAAGAATTACAACTTTAAAATCACACTCTCACTTTATATTATTGAACTCTATTTTAATATGATTACCCGAAAAATAAATTGGTTATTTTACTTAATATGAAAATAGTAAGCATCCTGGCCTCGTTCCCTCACGATTTTCACGATTGAAACAACTCAATGATCCTTACTTAACATACTCACATAACTTTCTTATATAACCCTAGTAAGTATTATTGTCCGAGCTAGATAAATTTATAGTTTAGATGACCAAAAAGTAAACTAAAGCTATAAAAATTAGAATGCCAACACTCATATTTATATCTTGATCCTAAAAACCATTTTACAACATTCATCCCCTGTATACTTACATCAGCTGTTTTTGTCTTTTCCTTCTTTATTGTTCTCTTTTCCTTAGTCTCTTCCTCGACTTTAGATTCTTCATCAGCTGGCTTAATCTTTTCTTTTTTTGTTGTTGCCAAACGCTTCTCACGGGTCTCCTCCTCAACTTTAGGAGTCTCTTCCTCAGCATCAGCAGGTTTTGTCTTCTTTGGGGTTCCAGTCAAGCGCTTCTCTCGAGTTTCGTCTTCAACTTTAGTTTCGTCCTCAACGGCTTTTGGCTTTTCCTTTTTTGGGATAGTACGCTTTTCACGGCTCTCTTCAGCTGCGGACTCTTCAGCGTCAGCGGGTTTTGTAGGCTTCTTTTCTTTAGTAGTGCGTTTTTCTCTGTTAAAATTTGATTTATTTACAGTTAAAAATTTTATGATGTTTTTAAAGAAGTAGATAAACTACAAAATTATTTCCGAGTTATAGAAAATTATGCGCCTACATGATCGCAGGTGCATAATCACAGAATATCTTCCAAAATCTAGATCCCGTCTATAGAACATTTATAGAATTTTTAAATATGGGTAATATACATATAAGTATCTCCACAAATATCAATATTGTTTTCTCAATATAAATTTTTTAAAATATTTTCTCACCTTGTTTCATCAGAAACTTCTTCAACAGGTTTCTTTTCTGCTGGTTTCTTTGCTGTAATACGCTTTTCACGTTCGTCAGCACCAGAAGTTTCGGATTTCGACTCATCTGCTTCGACATGCTTCTTTCCTGTTATGGTCTTTTCTGTACGTTTTTCTTTATCATCACGTTTTTCTTTTGTCTCATCCTCAACTTTATGAGTAAGTTCTTTATCATCACGTTTTTCTTTTGTCTCATCCTCAACTTTATGAGTAAGTTCTTTATCATCACGTTTTTCTTTTGTCTCATCCTCAACTTTATGAGTAAGTTCTTTATCATCACGTTTTTCTTTTGTCTCTTCCTCAACTTTATGTTTCTCAACTTCTTTATCATCGGCATAAATAGAAATAATGGAAATAACCAAAAATAAGCACAACACTGAGGTTTTCATTTTGTTTATATTTTTAATGTGGTATTAAAAATTAAATTAAAACTGAGAATGATTTACTTGTTTTGACTTGAACACTTTTATACATCTTAAAATTTGTGTTTATTGGAGACGACGCCTCCTTTTTTGCCAAATTGTTTATGAGAACGGTTGTTTGATAAAAAAAATTTGTTTAAAGTAGCCACGCCGTTTTCTTACTCTCTTGATCATTTTGTTAAGTAATATCAATCATTTAATAAAACAAAATTGAAAAAGTGTATATTAAACAATAACACTTTTTTCTCTTTCTTTTATTATTTTGCCTACGCGTTTCTTCACTCCGACTCTTTATTTTTTTCTCTTTCCTCTCTCCCTTTATTTTTAACCGTTCTCCTTTCTTCTAGCTAATAATTAGAGCGTGCAAATTATTTTTAAAAAATGCAAAAATTACTACAAAAAATTACAAAATTAGTTTGTAAAAAACAAAACAAAATCGGCGTCGTTCTTCTTGAAGGGTGATGAAAGGTTGCGCGAAAACTGGGAGAAAATGACTGATGGTTTTAGCTTTGATACAAATTGTGGAAGAGTCATTATGCATATGTCTGTCGCCTAAATTCAATACCAGTTCAAATTCAATTTGGCCGGCTAACTTCAATTCACTCTCCGAAAATTCATTTTATTTTATTTATGGGTTTGGATCCCGTAAAGTTGAAAATTCAAAATTGTTCATATAAATTTAGATATAATGGATAAATGGATGCTTGGTAATGGATACGGATATGGATATAGAGAATATCAAAATGCCTATGGATATCCGCCTGTACCCGTCGTAAATATCTTCTATACGAATACCATGATCCATGTCCATTCCCAAGCTGGACCTAACCCATCTTATATTATTTTCAAGACACTATAACTCGTCAAATTTAGTTAAAGGGTGTATAACTTTAAATTTGACGAAAAATATTTAATTTATCTTTTCTACTTTCAGTGTTTAATTTTAGGTTGTTTACGAGTTAGTTTGTAATATTATCTTTTTATCTCATCATCTTAAAATGTTTTGATTATTGTCTAACAGTTTTTATTCGCACTTGCGCACATGGCCATTATTATAATTTATTACATCATTTTTAAAATTTTTAATACACCTTTGGGCATACTCTCGTATATTTTTAATACGTATTTTAAATTATCTCATTTTATCTTATTTTTAAAATTTTATTATTTTTTATCATTTATTCCCATCAAGCAAAATGAACAGGTTTTTAAAAAATTATCACTTAAAAAAATTTTTTTGGGGTTCTTTGAGTCAAAGAAAGAGAAAATTATTTTTAAACTTTCCACACTTTAACCCCCCCCCCCCCTCACCCAAAAAATATTTCTCAAAATTTGATGGATTAACTGTCACCTTATGTGTTGAGCAAGACAAAAATTTTTTTAAAAAAGTGAAAAAGTTAAAACAAATTTCCCGTTTTTTCTGAATTTTTGGTAAACAACGGAAAACTTTTTGGCGGCGTTTTTACACAAAATTGTTTATTGTTTATATATTTTGAGAGAAAAATTTTGAGAGAAACTAAACTCGCTAAACTGAAAATTTTTTTATTTTATTTCTTTTCTCATTATTAGGGATTTATTAAATTTATAAGTATTACTTATAAAAAATAGTATTCATTTTTTATTAGATTTTTTCTAGAATTGTTAGTCTTGTGTTTTGTTTGTTTTTATGAATAATACGTAATTAAATAAAAAAGATATTATTAATTTTATTTTAAAAGGCTTTGTAATTAATAAAGTTTGGATAATTTTTAACGATAATAAGTATAGTTCTGCATTGTATTATGACTAGAGCCCGACATTTTAGGCTCAAAAAGTGAGGAATAGGGTTCCTATTTTAGGGTTTTTAAGTTGCAAAATAGAAGAAAAAATCCGAAAAGGGCCAAAATAGGTTTAAATTTTTGTCTTAAAAAATTTTTCAAAAATTTTTTCCTATTTTAAATAAATAGTTTACATCTCTGCATTGTATGTATAATGATCATGGTTGACAGATTCGTGCGGATCATAGTAATTTTTGCAGAAGGATTTCTTTTTTATACCATATCAGAATTGCCCCCAAAAATTACTTCCGAACGTTCTTTTTGGAATTAAAAAATTTTTCTTTTATTTTTAACAAAAAATATTTTTATTAATTCAATTATTAGAATTTCTATTTAATGAAATTATAGGCAAAAAATTGATAGGTGTGGGATGTACTCGAGCTGTCTTTGGATCAGTCGACGAACTCACAGCGTTGATTTTTGCATTTATTCTATTAAAAATTTTTTGATTTTCATTCGGTGATGCTGTTGTAGCAAAAAGATTTTTGGGAGGTTTGGGGGCAGAGATTTTCCAATACGAGCCAAAGATTGAATGTAATTCATTGTCAATAACTCGTCGATATTCTGAGCTTTAAATTTGAGATAAATTAATTTAGATATACATATTATTAGTAAAAATTGATTTAAATGTCTGATTTTTTAGTTTTTAAAAATTATTGTTCAATTTATAAATAGGATCAAAATTTCCAGGCACAAATTTATTTGAATGTATTTTAGACATGATTTAATATATTGGATTTAGAATGGTAATAGCCATTAAAATTTTATTTTGTTATGTATGTGTTAGGCAAGTTATAGTAATAATTTGAGATTGGACCGAGTCAAAAATTTTATTTATCGATATCTTTCGAGATCAGAGTTATTCTGTTTCCGAATAATTAAACTATTTAGTGGTTACGATTAAAACTTCAGGATATCAATAAAGATCGACTAAAAAGCGTCTATTAATTAACAACGACCCGATTACCGTTTTGTGAAATTAAATAAGCTCAAATTTATTTATAGCAAAACTTTATAATTTGCTTGCCTTGATGCGTAAAGAATTGGGGTATTCGAAGCTGCTCCAATATTTACTAAAACACCTCCAGCAACATTAACATACCACAAATAAATAGGCCCCAAATGGAGTATATCGCTGACAAATTTTCGTATAAGAGTGTTGAGGAAATAACTTCCAACCATAATTATAATTATCGCTGAAAGTGAACGCAAAAGTTTGGCGTTCCGTTGATTTAAATAATTTGCGTTCCTTTTATTTTGATTTTCTTTTACTAAAATTTTTTAATGAAATAAAAGGAATAATTTTAAAAAAAGTTTAGTCAAGCATATTTATTAGGGTTGGATTTTTCGAACTGGGCCGACGATCGAGTCACGATCGAGTTTTTTTTGGCCGACGATCGAGTTTTCGGGCCTCATTTTTCTCAACCGGGCCGTTCGAGTCTTTATTGGGCCAAAATTCGAGGCCCGGTTCGATCTTTTGACCAGAACCGGGCCCCCAACTCTAATACTTATATGACAAGTGCTGCATTGAAATTAAAAAAATTAAAATTTGAAAGAATTCCAATTAATTGAAAAATTGTAGGTTGTCAGAAAAAGCGAAAATCTAAAGTTCGGCACTGATCAATTTCAATATTATTTGCCTCAAATAATATCTTTCCCACAAATAAATTTATTTATTTTTTACTTCAAAAATTAATTTCAATTTATTCACCTTTTTTCACAACAATTGCCCCAATAATAACATAGGAAATAATACAAAGAACACACATTACCAAATTGTAATTATAAATTAATTGGACTGGAGTACAAATATCGCTAAGTTGGCCAGTTACGGGTCTAAAATTATATCTCAAACAATTTAAAATAATATCTCTTACTCTGCCGGATTTTGTATTGCATATGACAAAACTAAAAAAGCTAAAACTGCTCCGGGAATGAAGGATAGAATGCTGAACGTTCCTAAATAAACAGGCCCAACAATTTGTGCATAACTAAAATTAAATTGAATAAAATCAGAATTATTGAAATAAAAAATTTTTTTTAAAAAAATTCTGATTTTGTTGAAACAAAACAAATACATAAAAGATAATTGTTTAAGAAAATAAAATCAGAATTTAAGTTAAAATTTCTGGTATAAAATAACCCAAGTACAATTTCTGATTTTAATTAAAAATTCTGATTTTATTTAAACGATATAAAATAATTCTGAATTCATAAATAAATCAGAATTTCCTTTAAAAATTCTGAATTTTTTAATAATTCTGGAAAGAAACATTTAAATTTAAAATCAGAATTTATAATTTAATTAATTCTGATTGAAAACTACTAACAGTGTAGGAGTTAATACACATAATAAACGGTCAGTAGCTGTTTCGAACATTGTAAAAACTGCAGAATTGTAACCCAAAATTGACTGTATTTGGAATGCCGTACTTGTTGCATAGGAAATAAAATTTTTCCCAGAAAATATTGTGTAAAGGAAAATATAATGCCCAGTTTGGTGGAAAAATTCGCAAAATGAATGTTGGGCCAATAAATAATTGGTGCTGCCCCGAAGAGATCTAAAATTCAAATCGGACTCTTTGATTTCTGAGAATTATAAAGTAAAATTTAGAATCTAAATTACTTATTTCTAGCTGTAATATACACAAGAAAAGCGTTCATTATATTTCCCGATATAGCACAACAAGCAATAAGGAATGCCATAATTGCAAGTCCAGGGGTAAGACCACGATCACGGTACATGTTGAAAAACTGAAAAATTTAGACAAAATTAAATTTTAAAATTTTATTCTAATATATTTTCATGTTGGGTTTGGTCTCTAATCACGATTACTCGATAGTAGAGCTGCTTCGAAACAGAAAAATCTATGAAAATCGGAAATCGAAAGAATTTAAGTGATTTTCGAAATTTAAAAAAAAAGTAAAAATTGGAGTATAATTTTCAAATTTTCGGTGAGTATTACTAACACCGACTCGCCCTTTACTTAAGGCGCTAAGATTAGGAATAGGGTTAGCAGATCCTGTAAATTCCTCGATATCTGGATCCGTAATCGTGATAAAATCAGCATCGAAAGAAAAACCCCTCGAAAATCTAAAGTCGAAAGTTCGAAACAGCTCTGCTCGATAGTCCTCAACCCAACATTCCCCTTCCTCAAAAATGATCAGGGACCAGACAGCTCTACTCCGAATTACCTAGCATAGTTACTACTTAAAATTCTAATTTTGTGTTTGCAGAATGCTCAAGAAATTTTCGAGTAATTTTTTATCAAAAATTCCCAAAAATATCTCTAACAATAGGGAGGATCAGAGAAATATTTTTTGTTGTATAAAATTTTTACCTCATCTCCAAGAATTGTAGAAGTATTGTAAAGTTTTCCATTAATTAAAAATTTCATGTCAATGAGAATTTTAATGTTTTATCAAGCTTTCTAGAATATTTTATTAATTAAATTGAATGTTTAAAAATAGTTTCATTTAATAAAAAATAAATATTTAGTATATTTGATTCGATTTATCTCGACGAGCTGAATCGAATGGTATTCTGAGGCGAGCAAAGATGCTAAAAATGGTCAACGTAAACCTAAAACCCGTTATACATTTCAAGGGCTTTCAAAAAAACTAACCCAAAAATTGAATTTCAAACATTATAAGCCATGACAATATCTGGGCTAGAGTTCCTTTATATCGGGAAATAAACATTAACATAGACATGATCAAGACCTTCTATTAACCTTTTTATGACATTTTGAGCACAATTTAGGAGAGTTTGGCATAACGGAAAGTATCAACTTTAGATGTTATAAATAAAATATCATATTTTCCTTCTAAAATCCAACTACAATGTGTATATAACCTATATTGAAAACTAACATTTTACTATGTGGAATTTAAATTTTAAATTAAAATTTATTAAAGATAACTGTTACAATCTGTTAATAAAACTATTTTAAAATTTTTTTTCAAATAAATATTTTATAATTAGAAATTGATAGTTTTATTGGAGAAATTTTTTAAAATTTATATAAGCCTTTACTTTAATATTTAATAAGCATTAATTTAATATTTGAATAAAGAATTAATAAGAAATAATTAAACAGAATTAAATAATTTTTAATATTCAGAACTCTTTTTAAGTTTTGGTTATCGCATTTTTAGTTTATTCTCGAATAATTGTTGGCCTTAAAAGTAATATTAAAAAATGCAATTTACCAAATAAAAAACAGGTGCTATTTTTATATATTTATAATGTTTAAAGAAATTTATTTATTATATCTTAAAGCCAGTAATAATTATACATAAAAAAGATTTAATTTTTACTTTCCAAAAAAGAACAAAATTAAGTGATAAAGGTAATAATTTTAGATATATGTACAATTTATGTAAATATGTATAAAATAAATTTTAAATAAAAAAAAAGATTTTGAAAAAATCATTGACGTTTCGTCTCGTTAACAAAGGGATATATTAAAAATTTTGTGTGGGTTTGTAGATTGACTTGCCTGATTACAATGCAAATTTGAATCATATATAATTATTATAATAACCTAAAATTTATCATAAATTTTGTATATTTTACATTGAATTTTTGGAAAACGGAGGAAAACGGTGAATTTTGGAATGATATCGGGTGCTCTCTTGCGCCCACTGATAACAATGATTGATTTCATTTGATTCAACAGGAGCCATTCCAAGTTGTATATTCGAATATGATCTTCAACCTTAAATTCTACGATTTAAAATTTTGAGAATTATTATATTTTCAAAAACTGAAGTTTTCAGAACAGTCTCACAATACTTTTAAATTAAATAATTACTTTACAAATACGACAATTATTTTTAAATTATTTATCCTTATTTAAAAAAGTGTGTATAATAAATTTATACAAAATATTTAATTGTTAAATAAATTTTAAAAAAAAAATTTTATTTTAAACACAGACAGCCTTTCGCCTTTGTTTGCCTTCTTCAGCTTTATTCTTCTTCTTATTAACCTTCTCTTTTGTTGGAATGAGTGCTCCAAGACTATCCGCATAAAATTCAGGTACCAAATCTTCACGGCTCTGAAGAATGCCGTCATCAATATCGTCCAACTTTAAAAAATTAAATTTTTCGAGATCAGAAAATTCGACCCTATACGCAGATCGTGCCGGCTTGATATTTTTCCTTACTTTTTTTGAGTAGCTCGGAATGGTCATGTTTCTCTACATTTTTGATGTTTGTGATTTTGCCGTAAGGAAAAAATGATGAGTTATTTCTTCTTTCTACAAAAGACAGACGGACTCGGACAGACAAAACACGGACGAAGACGGACAGACAAAACACGGACGAAGACGGACAGACAAAACACGGACGAAGACGGACAGACAAAACACGGACGAAGACGGACAGACAAAACACGGACGAAGACGGACAGACAAAACACGGACGAAGACGGACAGACAAAACACGGACGAAGACGGACAGACAAAACACGGACGAAGACGGACAGACAAAACACGGACGAAGACGGACAGACAAAACACGGACGAAGACGGACAGACAAAACACGGACGAAGACGGACAGACAAAACACGGACGAAGACGGACAGACAAAACACGGACGAAGACGGACAGTTAGCAATTTTTAAATCATTTCTAAGAAATTAAAAAAAAATGTCTGTTTTTCCTTATGGCAACCATCACAAACATAAAAAGTTGGGAAAAATATCCAGTAAAAAAAGTAAGGAAAAAATATCAAGCCGGCACGATGTGCGTATAGAGCCGAAAATTCTTCTCACCCCATGACATCCACTCAAAACCAAAAGAGTTCGCAATCCATGATCACGTCCAAATTTAACGTCAGTATTTACACGGTCTCCAACCATTAAAGTACGTTGCGGGTCGATTGAATCAACTCCCCAACGTCGGCAAATATAGTCAAAAGCCGGAGTATTTGGCTTCCCAACAGTTAAAGGTTCACGTCCACAAGCAGTTTTGACAGCAGCGACTAATGGCCCGGCGTCTGGAATGATAGTTTCTGGATTTGGACCTGGACAAGTTTCGTCTTCATTGGTTGCCAGAAAGAGACAGTCTTCATTCTAAAAAACAAAATGGGTAAATTAATAGCAGGGGGAATCATCCATTTAAAAATCATCCAAAATATATGTTCGAATAAATTTTTTTAATTTTCCCAAAAAAACTCACTTGCAAATAATTTGCAGCCTTCATTAATTTAAGATAATTAAAATATTTCTCATAGCCAACAACAACCGCCCCTACATTCTCTGGATGTTCTTCAAGTTCCAATTCATAGAGAAAAGCCTGGCCTTTTGATGCTGGTTGGGCATCTACTGGGTCAATTCTTTAAAAATAAACCTCAATTTTTAAATTTCTTTCAAATTTCCCTTACCCATCCCCAAAATATTCAATATTTAGAAGCTTTAATTCATCCTTTACTCCCTGACTTCCAATCAAATAAACTTTCTTGTCGTGACGTGCAAGATCAGAACGATGGATGAGATCGGCGACTACAGCAGCAGGGTTTACAATATTGTGCTAAAAATATTTTCTTTTAAGTATTTTACTTAATATTATTTAATTTTTTAATGATTGTTTAAATTCTGAAATTTTAATAAGTTTTTATTTTCATTGAGGTAATTCTGGTATGAGATGAAGGAAAATAAATTCTAGACAAGTAATACTTGTAAATAAAGTCTGATATAAATTCTGATTTGGATAATGAGGGAATTCTGATTTCTCATATCTATAAATCTTTCAATTCCCCACCTCATTAATATAACGTCCATAACCCAATCCAGCAAGCTTTTTTGCATAAACAGCACGAGATTTAGTTGCATTATTAGTCAAAACAATTATTCTTTTCCCCAATTCTGCAACATGTTCAATAAAAGACGAAGACCCAGGAATTGCATTTTCTCCCAACCACAAAACTCCATCAGCGTCAAAAATAAAAGTATCAATATTTTTGATAAGTTCAGAACGAAATTTTTGAGAATCCATTTTTCGAGATTTTTTGATTTGAGGGGCGACAGGAGGGGCGTCTGCCTCGAAAACAGCCAATTTAGGCAAAACATTTTGTTCGATGTTTGTATTGAAAATTTCGTCGTTATAAGCCGGCATTTTAAATAAAAATAAGGGGGATGTTTTAGAAGAAGATGTTTTTATTGTATGGAGAGGTGAAAAAGATGAATGAGTTGGTAGACAACTTAAATTTGAGAAAATACGTATTTTTATGGAAAATATTAACAGGAAACAACAAAAATTTAAAAAAATTAATAAAAAAAATTTTTTGAATAAAAATTTAAATTTTTGTCAATTGGAACCAAATTTTAAGAATTTGATTGTCGAAAATCGAAAAAAAAATTTGAAATTTATAAAAGACAGAGGTGTTTAGTGAGGTTCTCCCTTGTTTTGCGGACCCTTTTTGAAAATCAAATTAATGTAAAAAATAATGACATTTGATATTTTATCAACGCAATTTATAGAGGGTTGATTTCCCACAATCGAGACGTTGATATGGGCGTAACCACAAACATTAAATATTATAAATTTACATTAAAGATCAAAAATAATCAAACAAAAACTCCGCCTCCCCCCATCTATGTATGTATAACTTTTAAAGATACAAAAAAGAAGAGAAGGGAGGGAGGGGGAGGGGGGGGGGGTAATTCAGACAAAAAAAGCAAAAAAAATTATTTTTTATAAAAAAAAAGGCGTAATTTGCTTACAAAAATTCACGTGGACAAGACACAAACTGGTAAATAAAAAAATTTTTGCTCTTTAAAGATGAGGTCTGTTTGCCGTTTTCTTTGATACCAGTTAGGAGGGTAGAAAATTGATGAGAAAAAACAGAAAATGCGAGGCAATTTTTTATTTAGTTTAAAGCAAAGGAATGTAACCATTAAAAGTTAGGGGTAGTTTTGAGTAAATAAATAAATTTTTTTGTAAATAAGAGAGTGTCATTTAGTATGAAAAAATTTTCAAAAGATGAAAAAAAAATATTCAAAATTCCCTATATCAACTCCAAAGTTTTTCTTAGCTAATAATGCTAGAAACAAGTCACAATCAGAAATTAAAAAACAAAAAAAAAATAAATTGAAAATCAACTCTTTAAACGGTATCACGACTTTTGCGCCGAGAACATTTGCGCCGCGACTTATGCGCCGCGACTTTTGCGCCGGGCGACTTATGCGCCGCGACATTTGCGCCGCCATTATTTTTAAAAATCCGGATCCGAAAAATGCCGGATATCCGAAAATTTCGGTTCGGATACCGGATCCGGATATTCGAAGATTTCCAACTATCCGACAACCCTACTAAGGTGAGGTCCGGCTGTAGTTATTGATATATTTTTAATGATAGTGGCGGCGCAAAAGTCGCCCGGCGCAAAAGTCGCGGCGCAAAAGTTCCCCGGCGCAAAAGTCACTCGGCGCATAAGTCGCGGCGCAAAAGTCGCGGCGCAAGTGTCGCGGCGCAAATGTTCTCGGCGCAAAAGTCACGGAACCCTTTAAACAACTTCATGTAACTTTTATTTAAAAAAGTTTTCTAAAAAATCTTTTAAAAATTACTTCTTAAAATTTCTTATAAGGTTGTGAGAATCCTTTAGATATTCTGTTAAAATACAGCTAAGTTTATAACAACATTTACAGGATGTTTAAAAATTAGGCAACTAAAAGCGTTAGGCAATACTAAAAAAATTAATTTAAATTTTTTGTACAATTTTTTCGTTTATTTACAGGGTTTTGTTCGGCCTAAAATGTGCAAAAAGAACTGAAACATGAACTAATTTTTACTCAGGAACAATTTACAACAGATTTTCTTTTTTCAATTTCATACCAGAAAAAAATCATTTTGTCAAAAATATTAAAAAAAACAATCTTTAGAAAGCATTTATTATTAAAAACAACTGCGTTAGGCATACTAAAAAAAACAAAAACCTTCAAAGAGCCTTGAGAATTGCAAAAAAAAATAATTTTTAAAAATAAATGGACTTTGAGCCCAAAAAAAAGAAAAAGACACACATTTGCTTTTTAAAAATTATATTTTTGTGTTTTTTTTAAATAAATCTTTTTAATTTAGACGATAAAAATAAAAAATGAATCAACAAAAAAAAAGAAAATATATTTTTAGAAATGACGTTTAAATGCCCATATTTTCAATTAAATTTAAATAATTAAAGACCAAATATCATTCAGTAATCTCAATTATCTAGATCGAATTTTTAAGAAATCTTTACTAATCACAATTTCAATTGATCCCAAAATTCGGTCTCTGGTCATGTTAATAATAAAACAAAAATAACATATAAATATATATTTTGGGCCTAAAAATGTGCAAAAGAAGCTGAAATATAAACAATTATGTATTTATGTAGTCAAAAAATATTTTTTTAAACATTTACATTTCACGTGAAATAATGTTGAATTTTAAAAATTATATAGCAGTCTCTTTCAAAAAAAGATATTTTTGGTCTGCAATACTTAACAATTTTTTTTCGTTTCTATGCAATAAAATATTTTGAAGAAATATAAAAAAATTTTTTGGGCCTTTTGATGAGTGGAACATTTATTTTTTTTAATTTTTGCGTAAATACTGTTGAAATGATAAAATTTATTGCAATTTTAAATGAAAGAAAATATAGGTAAAAGTTTAAGAGATGATAATGAGACCATTTAGGGTTAAAAATACATCATTAAACATTTGACACCTACATGGGGCTGGGGATCATTGTGTACCGGCCGTTTGTATACCTGACCATATTTTCGGCCATAACTTTTTCAATTCTTAATTGATTTAAATGATTAATATATCAATCGAAAGCCCTGGATGTGAGGATTATTTTCGCCAACAGGATTGATTTGATCAGATCATGTTACAAAAAGGTATATCTCGATAAATGCGCTCAATCGTGATTTTGATCTTTATCTGTCTGTAACTTTTTGTAACATGATCTGATCAAATCAATCCTGTTGGCGAAAATAATCCTCACATCCAGTGCTTTCGAATGATATATTAATCATTTAAATCAATTAAGAATTGAAAAAGTTATGGCCGAAAATATGGCCAGGTACACAAACGGCCGGTACACAAGTGGGACGTTCCGCCTACATGAAGTCTTCTATTAAATTGAGATGAGTTAAGGAGATTCATCATTCAGATTCAAAATTTCTAAATCACTTTTGTATATTTACATATGTCAGAATTTTTTGAATTAATAAAGTCTCTCTCCTATCCCCTAATCTCACAAATTCACGGATTTTGATATTTATATCAGAGATGGGTCGGGTGACCAGAACCTGAAATTCGGACTTTTTTCGAACAGAAAGCTGACAGTTTCCAGCGAAATTTTTTAAAAGGAAGAAATTTATTTTCTGGCCCTTAAAATTTTTACTGACTTTGTAGCTTCCCAAAATTTTTAAAGTCTAAGCCTGATAAATTTGTCAAGTTGTCTTACAACTAATACTTAAACTTATTTTTGTACAAACAATCTCAATAAATAATTAATATAATAAATATCTTCCCAACAGTCTCCAAAATGTAGTCACGTTTCATTCACGTGTTCAATCCAACCTTCACAATTCTCCTATATACATATACCACTAAATAATTCCCAAAAATAGATTCTCATTAAATATTCTCATTTATAAAAGTCTCTCTCAATAAAAAGAATATTAGCCGCGGACCCTCTCCCTCCATCTCCCTTCCCCTCTCTTTACTTTTATTAGTAAATAATAGTGGTTGAAGAGAAGGAATGTTGGTTGTTGTAATAATATTTTTAGCTTTCAAAGAAGTAAATAATTTATTTGTTTGTTTGATTTGAATTGAGCAGGTTAGATTTTTTATAGATAAGATAAAGGAAAACGACTTTTGAAGGATGAAACCCCCCACAAACACTTGCACATGTTTGGGAAGTCTTTGTTTGTTTTTAGATGGTCATCAGGGGTGAGCGCATTGCGTTTTGCGTTTTGCGTTTTGCGTTATTTGCGTTAAATTTTGGCATTGCGTTGCGTTTTGCGTTTTGCGTAAATTTGGCCCAAATTAACGCAAAAAAACGCAAAAAATATACCCAATCTGATGGCAAAAATTTGAAGAAATCTGTCTTATACCTTCCATAATTCTCAAAATTTTCGCCTGCGGCGCAAAAATGGAAGATTTTTGGCTTAAGGATCTTCCAAAATTCTTTTAAATATTATTTTAGTTATGAAAATAAAAATTTTATTTCCGATTTCCGACTTCCGATTTCCGGCGTTTTTTTCCTTCCGATTTCCGATTTCCGCAAAAAAATTTTGATTTCCGATTTCCGAGTTCCGACTTTTGAGCCAGTTCCGATTTCCGGCTCTTCCGATTTCCGACACCTCGGACTGTTCCGATCCACCCCTGCTCCGAATCAGAACGCTTATTTTCGGCTGCTAAATTATTGATTTCTGATTTAAGAACAAGTATTTCTGATGAAACATTTGAAAAACAACTTTTTTTACATCATAATTTACTGATAATCGAAGGAAAAATGGCCAATGCATAATCTATGAATAAAATTTTAAATTTTGCGTTCTTGCGTTTTGCGTTTTTTGCGTTTTGCGTTGATTTTTGGCCTTGCGTTGCGTTTTGCGTTTTGCGTTTTTGGAAATTGTCTCTTGCGCTCACCCCTGATGGTCATGTGGTCAAGGAAAAAGAGAATGTGACGGGAAATTGTACTATTATTATTTTATTTTTAATAAAGATGGACATTGGATAGTTATAATAAAAGTAATTAGTGGTTCGAGATATCGAGAGAAAAATATCGAGAAAAATTTTTATTAGAAGATTATAGAATTTTTGTAAATAAATATAATGTATTATCAAATCAAATTTATATGCATCAGCGCGACGATTTCAGACAATAATATTATGATAAAACAAATAAAATAAAATAAACGTAAACAAACATTTCCTTAACATAATTTAAAAATTGTAAAAGTGTCTTTTAAGGTGATTTGGGAGTGAGTCAATAAATTGGGATATATCGAAAGTGACTAGGAGTCGACTAAAGTGATCGGGAGTTGAATTGCGCATATGTTGAGGAATAAATTTACATATGAGACAAGATTTTGACTTTAGAGAATGAATTTTAAAGTATTTTCGAAAACAGATTAGGAGATATCTAGCAGATATCATTCGAAATAACTGTCCGAGCTGGGTAGATTGATACTTATTAAAGGAGATTAAAACAAATGCTCATAACTATGTTGATTTAAGTCAGACTTCGATGATTCTAGCGCCGTTCGACTCAGCTCGAAGAGCTCTTTCGAATGAAAATGAAAAAAATAGAACATAAAAAGGGGGGGGCGTTATACGAAGAATTACCGTCGGACATTACTGTAATTTAAATTTTTTGTTTCTTATTAAGCTTAATACAAAAGTCTATTAAAGTCCATATTTTTAAAGTTCCCGACTCGAGACTTTTAAAGTATTTTACAACTCATTTTTTATCGTTTTCTTTAAAAACCAACAAAATATTACTTTATTATCATTCATCACAAAATATTTTTCGACGAAAAGATAAATTACTCGTTGATATTATGGAGTTTTTTAGATTAATGGGAAAGGGAAAAATAGTCAGAAATTTATGCGGCGATTTAAAAGCCGTTTTATGTTTCCATATTAAGACACAAAATAGATCATTTTTGGGAGAGAGGACCGCAAACTAAACAATAATCTTTCTCTCTCCACCAACGATCAACAAAAAAACAAAAAAAAAACTAATAATGAATGGTGGTGCGAACCACGGAAATTATTATTTTTTATTTATTTTCTCCTAAAACTTTTTTTCGACATTAGCGATTATATAAAAAATTAGGGAATACTTCTTGTGCACATGGAATATATGAAGAAAATATATGAAGAATATATGAAGAATTCCCCAGAGGAATTATTTTTTCAACCCATCCGTGGCATGGGGAATTAATAGAGTGTGGGGAATTATTCGAGGGTGGGGAATTAATCGAGTAAATACGTTAGATTGATATTTTTTAGACGAATTTAAAATTTAAAAAAGATGGACCCTCTGTTCAATTAATTTGGTTCCACAAGAAAATTAAAAACAAAATAACTATAAAAATGAATTTGCTTTTTATTTTAATATGTGAATTGAATTGAAATGATTTATGAAAGAGGTTACGTGAAAACTTAGTAGGCTCATTGAAATAAAAATATATTTCTTTTGAAAATATGAGAAGGAAAATAGCTAAAAATTAAGCAAGTAAAATTGAGCTTTTATTGACAAATGCTAAAGAAAATAAGTAAAAGCTCAATGGAAATATCATCTGTATTACTCAACATTTCCAGCTGCAGCTGGAAAAATAAAAATATTGAAGGAATAGAAAGAATGGAAGAGAAGACAAGGATTTTTATTATAAAAACTAAAAAATTTCTCAAAAAATAGCTTTAGCTAAGCCACACTTGTATTTGCAGCTTTTTTAAAGTAAGTACTTTGAGTAGTTCTATAGTCCAAGATTAGAGGATAAAATAGTAAAAATTGAATAAATTATTTTTCTAAAGATAAAAATAAGATAGAGGAATCAATTCTGACATTTTAATTTCAAAAAATAAAAAATTAAAATATTGGAGATTTTTTAATTTAGTAAGTAATTAAATAAATTATTTAAACAAAAGAAGAAATTTTTTTAATTTAAGTTAAATTATTTTTAAATTCAACAAATAAATTTTTTCATCAACTTTTGGTAATTTAACTTTCCCACTCTCCAACTAAATATTAGTTAAAATTGTTGTTTACACTATTCTGTAAGCGAGATTTCGGATCCTGGAACATAAGCGAGGGAATCGACAAAAATAGGAACAGTCGAGGGAGGGAACTCCAGAACCGTTTATGGAACAAAGTAAGCACTGATTGTAATAATTAACCTTTCTTATTTTTAATTTTATAAAATAAAGGAAAGGTTGGCCCTAATTTTAAGTGGAAAACAATTGAAAACATTTAAATATTATTTTTCTAAATTTTTTAAAATTTAAACATACCTTCCCCTCATTATATTGTTTTCAGCTTTTCTTCTCCTTTGAAATAGCCAACAACAATTACTATTTAAATTGTTTTGTTTTTTATTTAAAATTAAATTTTCATTAATTTTACTATTCTGCTGTTCAAATAAATTAAATATTTTATTACTAAATTTGACAATCGAGAAAAGCCTTATTTGTGGTTGTAGTCGTAATAATATAAATAAATATTGCTGTTTCTTATTTAACATTTTTATTAAATTTAAAATTATTTTTGACTTTAAATTTGATGAAAATTAAAATTAAATTTTAGTTTAAAAATAGGGGTATTGTGACTTATAGTGGGTTTTTTTTGGCTGGACTGATTTAGACAAATGAGGTGTCATTCAAAAGAGCTTCGAAAACTGAGTCGAACTAGATATGGGGGAAGTCGGTCCGACAATCTGGGACCGAGTTACAGACCCCTGAAGTTTGAAAAAGAGAAGGGGGGAGTAAGCTCATTTTGAGGTGAAAAATTCGAAAATGCAAATAATAGCTCATTCGACTTAGCTCGACGGGCTGAGTCGAATGACACTAAAATCAGCTCGATATCTTGATAGTGAGCCAAGATAAACAGGTTCAAAATGGTCAACTAAACCTATGGAGCGTCGTCTTTAGTAAATTCTCTCAAATAAAATTTTCGAACAAAGGAATCTTAATAATGTTGTTAAATATAAGATAAATTTTCAGAAGAGGATTGATTGAAAATAATGACAAAAAATCATGTTTAAAATAATTATCAGGCTGAAAAATAAAATATTACAAAATTGTAAGTCAAAAAGCCCCGTTAATTTTTTTATTAATCCCAATAATTAATCTTTTTAAATGATTTTAAGAAAACTAAGTGTTCAGTTTCGAGTAATTAAATATACTATCTACAATATTTTGTTTGATGAGTTTTTTTTTGAATATTTTGAAGTTATCTTTAATTAAAAAGTTAAATTTAAAATCTATTTTTGTTGCACCAAAAATTAGTTAAATTTGGCTATAAATTTTAATTTAATTTAAAACTCACCTATAATTAATTTTATAAATTGATTTTTCACATAAAATTAAAATAAAAAGATAAAAAAAGTAAAACAAGTAAAATAAAACTAATTAATTAAACAATAAATATATTTAATTATCTAAATTATTATCTAAAAATATTTATGTATAGACAGAAAACCTCCGTCGATGCGCGGAACTCATAAATCGATTTAATAAATTGGAATCGATCATTTTCAACAATATATTTGGACAAAGACGAAATAAAAATTTTTAAGAATTAAATTTTGAGAATAAAGTTATTCGAAGATTTGGAAAGATTTTTGGGTTATCGCAGCTTTTTTAGATTTTAGATTTTTAATAATTTAATTTACTCGCATTTAGGACATAAAGATATTAAAATTAAATGTGAAAATTATCTTTTAAAAACATTTAGGCATATAGCAAAATAATTTTTAAGAAATATTAAAAATAAAAATAATTTTTTAAAATTGTTTAAATTATAAAAGTAAATACAAAGAATAAATATTTAAACAACTGATTAAATTTTTCTAATTCAAAAAAGCCTCTCTAATTTTTTTTTAAAAGTAAGGAATATTTCAGGGCTTATTTGTGGTGTGACATTTCCTTAAAAAATTTTTGAAAAAACAAAAGTATACAATAAATTTAGCGTTTTTTCTAAGATTTTCAGTTAAATATAATTAATACCTAAATTAAATTTTGATTTTATTAAATTTTAGCCAAAATTTTTTTATATAATTTAAAAGAACAAAAGGGAAAAGACTAAATAGTAGAACAGGTGTGTTGTGTATTATTTGGACATTGAACTTTGATAAATAACGTCAATTTAACTGAAAACTTTTAAAATTTTTATTAATTAAAATATTTTTTATTTAACCAAAATTAATTAATTATATTTTTTGTATTATTTAAACATGATCAAAATATTTAAATTTCATTGTATGAACAATAATTTAATTTTCAGATCTGTAGTACTATGTTAAGGCAGTTGATAAGTTTATTCTTCATGTAGAAAATAGAAGGGGAAGAATGTTCTTTTTCTGAAATTATGGCAATGGATGAAACAGCAGTTTGTTTTGATGATCTGAAAAATTTCAAAGGTACAATATGCAACAGAAATAATTAATTTTCGGTCTATTTTCGTTAATTTATTCAAAAATTAATGAGAATAAGGATGGATTAAATGCATTTGGAAAAATTAAGGGCATCCATATCAGGGGTGCAGCTCGTCTCGCTTCTCGCTTTTTCTCGCCTTTTTGGGCAGTCTCGCCTCTCGCTTCTCGCTCTCGCTTTTTCTCAAAAAAACGAGAATTAAGCGAGAATTTTTTATCCCTTTATTTTTCTAATTTTTATTTTCAAGGAATAAATAAATGAGATGTCAAAGATTTGGAATTATTTCACACTCTCTGGACGAATTGCATTCTGTAAAGAATGTGATTATAAAAAAGATTTTCCGCCAAGAGCACCAACAACGACATTGGCAACACATTTAAAAAGTAAGCACCCGGAACAACACAAACAATTTTTGGATCAATCAACAGAAGTCCGGATATTATCCTCCATGACCACCGAAAAATTCTAAACTGACTTTTAATAACAAAACAAAAATAATTTCGATTCAGATTTGCATTGTTTCTAAATATTGAAAAATATTTACTAGACACACAAATTTGGTTCCAAACAAAATATTTTTTAAATACAAACATTTTTAAATAAACATTTTAAAATTTTTTTTTCTGTTAAGGGAAAGGAGAGTGAGGATATCAGTTGTAAATCGATTCAGTCAATTATGTATAGTATAGTAAGGGGAAGGCAATGAAGACAATGGAAAATTTTTTTAAATGCCTCTTAAAAATTGAATAGCTAGGATTTTTGTCAAATGATGGGTAAGGAAAATGCTTGGTGAAATGCCATATAAAATTTTTTATTTTATTTTTTTCTCCATTCCTCTATCATTCACTCACTCACTCAACAGGCAGCTATTGAAAAAAAAATTCCCCAGTAAAAGAAAATTTATTTTAAAAATTTTATTTAATTTTTATTTTAAAAAATTAAACAAAAATGTCAAAATTCTTTCTTATTACTGCGATATTAATTCTTGTTTTTATTGAAATTGATGCGGGTGTTAAAAGGAAACCTAACAAAGTTGCTATCTTTGTTAGGTGAAATATTTTTTATTTATTTTGATTAGTGTGCGGCACGGGACAGGATCCCGTACGGGATTTTACGGGATCCCGTCCCGAAATTCCGATTTTTAAGCGACGAACGGGATTATCGGGATTTTTGGGATTAATCCCGCGGGATCCCGTCCCGAAGAAATTTTTCTCAATTTACGGGATTTTTAATATTGTTGTAAATTGCTCCTCTGTCCTTACAAAATTCGAAAAATTTTCGCCTGCAGCGCTGAAAAGGAACAAATCTGGCTGTTTGAGCTCCAAAATTCGAAAAACTTTCGCCTGCGGTGCTAAGAGAGAGGATTTTTTGGCATTGCTTTATAAAACTCAAAAATTATCGCTCACTTCGTTAACAAATATCGTAGTAGAGATAGAGAGGTCTGGCGGAATCTTAGACCAAATCCTTCGACGCAGATATCGAGGGATTTAGGTGGACTAAGAGTGAAATCAGGGTATGTGGGTTGATTATAGGAAATATAGGGGAATGTGGGCGTGATATCGAGGGATCAAGAGGGATTAAAAGAGATATAGGTAAATTTGGAGAGGTTTAGGAGTTCAAAGGTAATACCGAAAATAAATTCCCTTAATCTGCCGGTATCACTCCAACTTTCCTTTATCTAATGATCCCCTTAATCCTCCTAATCCGGCTTATCCTCTAAATCTCCTTAAATCCACCGATATCACTCAAAATCCTCTTATAACCCAGATATCACCACAAATATGCCTAATATACTTTTAAATCCCTTAATCCCTTCAAAACCTGACGGACATATGAGGACGGACATATGAGGACGGACATCTCCCCGATATCTATTAAGTAAAAATTTTTTATGTGAAAATCCCGAAATCCCGCTAAATTTTAGAACAGGATTATCGGGATTACGGGATTTACGGGATTAATCCCGCGGGATCCTGTCCCGTAAAAAATTTTGAAAAAAATCCCGTTACGGGATCCCGTGAATGCGATTTTGCCGCACACTAATTTTGATTATAAAAAGATTATTAAAAAACGGAAAAAAGCTTTAGGGTGGCGTATAATTTCTTAACACCTATTTTTGTGAAAAAAAAGTCATAAAAAATTTTAAAATAAAAATAAATTTACAATTTTATGGATATGTAGTCGTAATGTCATTACTAGAGACCGGATTTTTATTAAAATAAAATCGCAAAATATGGCCATAAAATATTGAAATAAATCAGCAAAATATTGACAAAAAATCCCAAAAATTAGTGAAATATTGAAATAAATTATCGTTTTTTCACTAGCAAAACCCCAAAAAAATTGAAATTTAACAAAAATATTTATCTCATGCTTAAAACTTCACATCAGCTTTATAGATCGACACTAAATGAGTATTTTTACTCTCTCAGACATTCTGAGATTAGCAAAATGTGTATGTGAGCAAACCCAAAAGCAAAACCTTTTGGGTTTTGCTCAATATGCCATTTTGGGGGGTTTTGATCACTGGGACATTTGAAGGCGGAACATTTAGGGATGGCCTTTATGGGGATTTTAGTTCAGTTACTCATTTTGAGTTTTTGTTAATTGAGAAATTTTGGGGGGCGATTTTCCAATAAGGGCTGATCGCCATTTTATGGAATAATTAGTGAAAAGGCAACGACACTGTAGTGAATAATAGTCCATAATATCACCTTTTCAGCGTCGCAGGCGAAAATTTTTAGAAGTTTGGTTGTCAAGATGCCATTTATGTACTTTTTCCCTAAAATTTACAAAAAAATCTCAAAATTTTGATAAAAATATGCAAAAATATTGAAATAATTTGCAAAAAGTGCCAAATATTGAAATAACACGAAAATTGACAAAATATTGAAATATATTGAAATGTAACTTTGTTCAGAATCATAGTATTGAAAAAGTAATGGCATATTTGGGCTTCTCTCGATATAGTGTGTTTGCAGAAAAAAATATATTTCAATAAAAATCCGGTCTCTAGTCATTACAAATATTTTGTAAAAATTCCAAAAAAATCAGAATGACAGGGAGCGTAAAAATTGAAAAAATTAGGGGTGGCGTATAATTTCTTAACACACCATATTGAGGAACATTTGACTAAACACACAAGCGGGGAATTAAACTGTCGGGGAATTAAACTAACATATCGGGGAATTAAACTGTATTAAAGGGATTTGGATGCAAAAAATCTTCTTTTTTTGCAGGCGAAAATTTTGAAAAGTTTTGAAAAAAAGAGACTAAAATTAATCAATTTAAAAAATTTATCCAGCTTTATTTGATAAAAATGCTCATTATAATTTATTTTTCAAATTAAAACAGCTAATTATTTGTTGTGATATTTTTCGAACCTATAATTGGATAAAACTCGGAACCTAACTCACTATTCATTCAACCTCCCTTACATTGCAAGTGAAAGGAAAGAAAATCTTTTTTACCCGTCTCAATTTTCTCTTCCTTCTCTTTTCACGCCGACCATCTTTGCTTACTTCTTTTTCTCTAACCCATCTTTAGGGGTGTATAGCCGGAGCCGTGGGGAATTGGAAAACCTTGGCTCCGGCTCCGGCCACTTCAAATTCTTGGCTCCGGCTCCAGCTCCGGGGTTTTCAAAATCTTAGCTCCGGCTCCGGAGCCGGGCTCTTGAGCTAGCTCCCGGAGCCATACCCAGCACTGGTTTAGACCAGATTTCTCCCTTTCATCCAATAAATTTTCAACAATGTATGAAATAATTGGTTTTGTAGAGGTTGCGGAATATTATTTAATTTCAAACATTATCATATTAACATAGGTATATTAAACTTTAATACTTGAGAAGATATATATTATCTGGCAATTAAATTATTAATTTTATAATTTATAGAAACAAAAATTTAGCTTACGGACTGAAATAAAATTGACAGCCTCTTGTTTTAAGATTAGCATAACAAAACATGAGGTGTCTAAAGTTTTATTATCACCCGTTTTATCATTATATTTCATAGATAAATTTTTAAATAAGTCTGATAATGCTTTTCTATCATTTAGCTTTAAAAAAGTATTTTTTTATTTTGAAAATACAAAATGAAAATATTCCAATTTTTAAAATTACCATTTTTATTTTGTTTGTTTATAGATTTTCAAGGTAGTTCTACATAATTTTAAATAATAAATAATTTCCTGGATTTATTAAGGGTCACATTCTATGATTAAAAGACTCTTTGGAAATAAAAATAAATCAAAAAGTGAAGTCGTTCATAAAGCTTCACCTTCTAATTACGTACATCACGAATCATATGACGAATCGAAAGCTGCCTCCAATACAAGTTCAGAAGAATCTACTTCGCATGGTGGCCCAGATACCGTATTTCCTCTAATAGAACGACAGCCTCTATTTGAACGACACCCCCTATTAGAACGACAGTCTGGAGGGAGGTTGAGAAATAGAACGACAGCCTCTATTTGAACGACACCCCCTATTAGAACGACACCCTTTCTTTTTTTAATTTAATTATTTACCTAAGCGGTAGTGATGGTCGGGAGTTAAAAAAACCCGAGAGTCGAGACCGAGACCGGGAATCAACCCCGAGACCGAGTTTCGGATCGAGACCTAGAGTCGATACCAACAAATTAGGAGGGATATCACTTGATATACTTCCTAATTCCCAAAAATCCCTATATATCCTTCATAATCCCCTAAATCCATTGAATCTTCAAATCCACAATATAACTTTACTCCTTCTAAATCTACCGATATCCACCTTAACCCACTGATTTCACATTAATCGCTTAGAATCTCCTTATATCCCTCGATATCCCTCCAAATCGAACGATATCTTCTTTATCCCTCGTTGCCGCGCACAAATCCCTTTATGTTTATTTCAATCCTTCCAAATCTCCGGATATCCCTCTTAACTTTAATCCACCTCTATTCCTTTCAAATCCTCATAAGCCTCGATATCTTACAAGTACATTGATACCCCCTACTACTTAAGGTCATCTGCGACAATTCTTCCATTTCCCTCCAAAAATCTTCCTTTTCCAATTTCAGAAGAAACAATTGGAAAATAATTTCTTGGAACTTGGAAAATAACAGGGGGACAGGGCCTGATGGGACAGGGCTAGTGATAATTCCATTGAAATATAAAATTTAACTATTTTTCTTCATTAATAAAATTATTAAAATGATATAGATCTTAATAAAAATTTCAAAAAAATTGCAAAAAAATATGTTGAAAAATAGAACGACAGCCTCTATTTGAACGACACCCTGTAATAGAACGACAGTCTAGAGGGAGGTTGAAAAATAAAACGACATGTCGGTCTATTAGAGGAAATACGGTACATGTTTTTGTGGAAAATACTACCGTTATGAGTTTACATCAGAATTGGTTGCATACAATGGGTCATCACAACTTAATTTATCAGTTAGAGGGGATAATTCTGAAGATTCGGGCACAAACGGAACTGTAAATATTCTATAAAACATTGGGCTTTAGAGTAGCGAACATAAACAGTAAACATAGATTTCATATCATAATTCGCCGTAACATACTTCATTATTTGAAGGGGTTTTCGCAAGAAAATCCGATCAAAAATCAAAAGAAAAAACTTTCGATTAACCCATTAAATAAGAAACAAGTACACAAAAAAGAAGTTTATCCAAATAGATTTTCTAAAACCTTTAAAAGTTGAGAATCGTTGCGAAACAGTGTCAGAGTCCATAGTAGTGTATATACATAATTACATTTAATATAAAAATTCTCTTAATAAAGATTTACCACGCTATATGGCACGAACAAAATATATGTGTTGTAGTTAAAGAAACTTTAATTGAACATAAATATAAAGATTATCAATTGGACGCGGTAAACAATGAAATTAATGTACTGATCCACATGTCAGGAGAGCAATCTATTATTAATTATTATGGGCAGTAAGTTAATATTATGGAAATTTCAATCAAAATTTCAACCAAAACCGTTTTTAGACACATTTAACCCTTTTAAACTCGTAAAATTTTGATTTTTGATTCATTTATTGGTATACTAATCATACACCTTTATTGACTCAATTTCATCAGAAAATAAATAAAACAATATTTATTCAGAATTTCCCAAAATATTTCAGCCAAAATTTGTTAAAATTTTGGCTGAAATTGGGCTATTTAATATATACATATTTAGTTAATATCTTTCAAAATTAAGATGAAATATAAATTTATGTTTCAATCAAGATAGAAATAGTGATAAATAATAATTTAATAATAAAAACTTTCATTTTTAAAAATTTAAGAAATTTTATGATGTTAAATAATTACGAATATTATGGAAAATTTTCAATCGTTTTGGAGCTTGGCGGAGATAACTTGAAAAGTTACATTAAACAAAAGATCGGAAATTATAATGATCAGGATGATAAAAGCAAATTCATAACCCAAGTTGTTGGAGGTGCAGCTCATGCACTTAAACGATTTCATAAATGTTGGATTTTTTAAAAATTGAATAAACCTATTCCTCAAAAAATCTTAAAATGTCAAAAATAATAACTAGGGTCGTTGGCGACCGGTTTTGTTTTCCCTGTGGCGGCCAAAAACCCTTATTCTTCTCTCTTTCATCCGCCACAGGGAAAACAAAACCGGTCGCCAACAACCCTAATAATAACCTCTAAATTTAGATTACGGTATTCATATGGACATAAAACCGCACAATTTTGTTATCTCATTAGATGATAACTCTGACAGTTTTATTATCGAATCAAAACTTATTGACTTTAGTACTTCTGTTTATATGTATGGAATTGAAGAAAAAAAATTAAAAGGAATAATTTTAGGGACAGAAATGTATTTTGCTCCAGAAATTAGAGATTTTCATGAGGAAGGAGAGCCTTTCAATGTAAGAAATTTTTCAAATTATTTCAGTAATTTTAAATTACACCCGGTTTAATTTGTGAAAAATATTTAGGCCTGAAAAATTGAATTATAAATCTAGTTATTGGTGAGTATCTAATAGAGTAATCTCGCACTTAGTGAACAACCTACATGATTTTAGAAAAAGTACTAACATAAAAATAATTTATAGGTAACGCGAAAAGTTGACGTATATTCATTTGGAGTACTGATATACAAGTTATTACATGAACTTGATACGGAATTTTATAAAATAAACAAGAATAATCTCAAGATTATTAAAAAAATGTCTTTTTTTAAGGCACGCTTGAATCATGTTATAAAGGCAAGAGATTTTTTCATAATGATAATTTAAGCGGTCTAATACTCTAAATATTCTAAAATTTCCAATTTCTGACACTCCATTTTTCTATCCACTTCTTGTGATACTTATGTCTACAAAGTCCATAAATATTTATTTGCTCATATTCTATTATTCGAAAAATTTTTTCAAATTAAATATTGAAAGTAAATTAAAAAGCAAAAATACATTTTAAATTATTTCAAAATAATTAAATTAAAAATTTCAGAACTGCATTCAAAAACAACCCTATCAACGTCCAAGTATTTCCGCCGTCGATAAATTTATAAAAATGGAATGCGATTTTTTTGAACATGAGGAAAAAAAGCTTCCGAAGGAGTTTTTTTCAAATGATCCAAAAAATTGTTGAAATGATGTTGAGAATTTGATTCTGAGAGAGCGAGAGAGGGAGTGAAGATACAACAAATTTATAACCCTCAAAAATTATTTTGTGGGTTTAACTTTTCCCTTGTACCCAATGTTTTCAATTATCTATATATCCAAAATATTAAACATTTTTCTAATTTTTTTCAATTTTTTTACAAAAAGCAAACATTTTTATACATTATTTTTCATGGTAAATCCAAAAAACAATTGTTCCCGAAAAATTTTGAAGTAACATGTTTTAAATTAAAAAAGTTAAAACAAATTATAAAAATCAGGGATGACATAAATTTTATAAATCTCGAGATTTTATTGAATTTGGGGGGAGGGAGGGGTTTAAAAATTGTTTTTTGAACGTTTATTTTTTTTATTTTGGAGGGTTTTATTTTTATTTATTTTATTATTCTTATCTGCTTGGGTTTTTATTAAATTTCAACAGCAATTTTTGGTACTTTTCGGTTCTGCCACACCCCTCCCATATATTCGCAGGTTACCTTTAATATTTTTCCTTCATATGTAACTTTCTCCTTTATTCAATTTTCTAAATTTTCCCTGTGGCATGTTCAATGAGAGGCATTTAATAAAGAAAAGATTATTTTTTACTCAGTCTTCCCTTGAAACTATTTCCCCTAGAAAGGAGAAAGTCTGACATTCTGCTCGTATGAAGGAAAGATATAAAATATAACCTGCGAATATATGGGAAGGGTGTGGCAGAACCGAAAAGTACCCAATTTTTATATGTAAACATTTTCATTAACAGTATTTATTTAAAGATATTTAAATTTATTTTTTATGATTTATTTAAATTTACCATAAATGCTCTAGTAAGTGCCCTCTCTCGAATAATTAACCCTGATCTATTAATTACCCCTCCAGCGATAATTCGAAAAAAATTACCCAGGGTAATTATTAGAGCTTTTACGGTATTATACATTTACCATTCCTTTGTATAAAACAAATTTTACTCTTAGTATAAAGTTTATTTAATTTTTGAATAGTATATGATAAGTATGTTCCCGTATGCTCCCATGATGAGTATGCTCTAAACGATTAATAAAGTCGGGAGATTTGGAGGATATCAGTGGATTCGGAGGATATATGGGATATCGGGTATTCGGAGGCAGAATTATAGAATGCAGAATTAAGGGGCATATCCGGGGATCTGGTGTGAAAAATTAGATAAAAACACAAATAAATAAATAAATAAATGTAAACAATAAAATAAAACTTCTGGATCGACAGGGATCACTTATGGAGATAACCTATATAAAAAAATGAAATTGCTGCATTCGCTTAATCAAATAAAAAATTTGCATTTCTTTTAAATGTTTAATTGTAATTGATATGAGCGTCATAACCAGGATTTCAATGATTGTTATCTGCGACATCTGAGAGCCTCAGAATTTACACAAGCTTGAGCTTTTCCAACTTTCGAGAAACAGATTTCTTTTATCATGACGAACCCGGTTTAATGCCCATTTCTGGTCTTACATATCAATTTGTTGTTGTCTTAATTTGAAATATTATTTGCTGATTAGAAGGGATGCAGCAGAAATACAAGATGACAGCTTTAAAAAATGTTAAGTTTAAAAAGTTAGAAAAAAATATGTAAATAAATGGACCCACTAAAAAAATAAATGGAAATTAAATAGAATGCAAATATCATAAAAATATAATAATTTAAGGTAAAATGTTTTCTAATTGTTTCGCGGCGGGGTTCGGGGTCGGGACGCAACTCTGATTAAAATAAAATCTATTTTAATGTCCTTCGGTATATCCTATTTTTTGGCATTTAAATTTATATCATAAAACTTTCCTCGTAAAGCTTCTTTATGGTTTCTCTAATCGTTTATTAAGATAATCAAGTTTAGGGCTAAAACTTTCAGGGGAATATTACAAAACGGGTCTTACGTATGTTTTGAATACCTTTACATATGTTTCTATAAGTAATGTTTTAGGTAATATTCTTACAAGGAGAGTTCGCGAGGTGTCCGAGCTAAAAACGGTCGAGACCAGGCTCATTCGATAGAGAATGTGCCCTTTCTAGCAAGGATTTTTTGCCGTTTTTGCCCGTTTTTTGATCTGGCCAAGATATGGCCCTCCAAAGTCCCAAAATTTGGCTTATTTTCCCTCCTCAAATATAAACTTTAAATAATGCATTAATTTTGTTGGCGCGGTGGTGTAGTGGTGAGTGTGCTTGCGTTACCCTTTTCCTCTATCAAAAAACGGGCAAAAACGGCAAAAAATCCTTGCTAGAAAGGGCATATTCTCTATCGAACGAGCCCGGTCTCGACCGTTTTTAGCTCGGACACCTCGCGAACTCTCCTTCTTAGGATATTATTTAGCCTTATAAATGAGGATTTAGTAATTTTTGCTACATGTTGAACGAATTTTAGTTTGTTATCTATGTATATACATATAAACCAAGGTCTCTAATATAATTAACTTCTTCGATTTTTTCTCCACTAATCTCATAGTTAACCTTAGTTTTCTGTGTATTTTTAAAACCTTAATTTTTGTAATATCAAATTTTAGCCTATTGTTTTCCGCCTATTTAGAAGCATTCTTTATAGCTTCTTGTAGTTCTTTTCCGGATTCGGCAAAAATCATGCAAGATATAAAAATTAACTTTTTCTTTCCCATTCGAGGAAGAAAGGAAAAATTGGAAGCCGGCATTTGTTTCGGATAGTGTCAAAACCTTTATAATTTTAATGATCTTTTCATTAAGAAATTTTAAAGGTATATGCAACAGAAATAATTCATTTTCGGTCTATTTTTGTTAATTTATTCAAAAATTAATGAGAATAAGGATAGATTAAATGCATTTGGAGAGAGTAAAGGGTATATCTGAGTATATTTATAAGAATATTTGGAGGGATTAAGGGTATCCATATCCGCCCGTATTGGCGGGGTAGTGCGAAACTTGCGGACCGACTTTTGCGGACCTTACATTTAGGTTTTTGTCTTTCTATCGTAACTTCTCCAAGAATGTAAAATCACGATGATTTTGATGTCATTCGACTCAGCTCGTCGAGCTCTTTCGAATGAGCTATGTTTTGAGAAATGCGTCTGGTCCGCAAGTTTCGGTCCGCAAAAGTCGGTCCGCAAGTTTCGGCCTTCCATGGCGGATATCCGCGGGTATCCGGATATTATCCTCCATGACCACCGAAAAATTCTAAACTGACTTTTAATAACAAAACAAAAATAATTTCGATTGAGATTTGCATTGTTTCTAAATATTGAAAAATATTTACTAGACACACAAACTTGGTTCCAAACAAAATATTTTTTAAATACAAACATTTTTAAATAAACATTTTAAAATTTTTTTTTCTGTTAAGGGAAAGGAGAGTAAGGATATCAGTTGTAAATCGATTCAGTCAATTATAGTAAGGGGAAGGCAATGAAGACAATGGAAAATTTTTTTAAATGCCTCTTAAAAATTGAATAGCTAGGATTTTTGTCAAATGATGGGTAAGGAGAATGCTTGGTGAAATGCCATATAAAATTTTTTATTTTATTTTTTTCTCCATTCCTCTATCATTCACTCACTCACTCAACAGGCAGCTATTGAAAAAAAAATTCCCCAGTAAAAGAAAATTTATTTTAAAAATTTTATTTAATTTTTATTTTAAAAAATTAAACAAAAATGTCGAAATTCTTTTTTATTACTGCGATATTAATTCTTGTTTTTATTGAAATTGATGCGGGTGTTAAAAGGAAACCTAACAAAGTTGCTATCAATGACTATAAACCGCCTAAAATGTCTAGGAAACAAGGCACTCCACAACAGGCATGGACTGGCCATTTAGGTTTGCTAAAACTTAAAAATCATTCCTATTGCGGAGTGATGTCCGTTTTTTTTGCAAAATTTTTTTTTGAGGATGTAAAAGAAGGGAAGGGTTGCTCATTTACCATGCAACTCCAGATTCTAGCAGTTCAACTTTGAATGGCTATGAAAATCTATAAAACTACTTAGCAATAGAAAGTCGTGAGTCCTATATCGAATGGTGCTGTTGAGTGGATTAGCCTAGTCATACATTTAGATCAAAGTCCTCATAACACAGCTAAACCCATCCTTGTCCATTCTACAAGAAAATTAACGAACTTTAAAAAATTATTATAAAGCTTATTTAAATTTTATAAAATTAAGGACATACCGGTCCAGGTGTAAGCATGCCGATAGCTAAAATTGTGAAGGTAGGTCTATTAAATCTTTATTTAGACCTCGTTTTTACAGGCTGGAAAGAAATTATAAGACCACCTGAAATCTTTAAGTTAGTTCAAACTCCACATAAGTTTTGGCACAGAAAATTTAAACTTGTTTTTACCATAAATAATAGTAGAATTCGGAACGGGTCCGGGACCCGGACCCGTTTCCCGGTTTTCGGGTTCCTTTTCCCGGTTTTTTTGAAGCAACCGGGATGAAACCGGGAACGGGAATTCCAGGTTTCCCGGCCCGGGTCCCTCCCGGTCAACTTTCAGAACCCGTTTCCCGGACCCGGCCATTTTTATAACGGAAAACCGGGAAAAATATTTAGTGTATTTGCGTAATTTGATATTAAATTTTTGAAGGAAAAGGGAAAGGAATATTTATAATTTCCAGTATTTCCACCTGTTGGCCGATGGTTGAGTGGTTATGTTGGCTGACTTCACTCATCTAGTTATTTTGATAGGGATGGGGTTCGAATCCATGTATGGAATGGGGCTGAGACTTTTCAAAAATAAATAATTTAAAACTTTAATTTTGATTTTAAATTTGGAAATGTATTTTTTTTAATGTTTTAAACTTGAAAAAATATTAGAATTTTTAATTTAATCATGAATTTTCCAAAATTTTTGCCTGCGGCGCTGAAAATTTAAAGAAACCGGAAACGGGAATTCCCGGTTTTCCCGGCCCGGGTCCCTCCCTTTCATTACCATCTAAACTTCAAAAAATATTTTTGCCTGCGAAAAATTTTAAAAAGAATGAGAAATTTGGTAAAAACAAACAGTTTTGGCATTAAGGGGTTTTTGATTTTGATTTTAATAAATTTAGGTAAATTTCGCATTCTGTTTCAAATTTTTAATAATTTATTTATTAAATAACTATTATTTATGGTAATAAACAGGTGTATATATTTTCTGTGCCGAGAATTATGTGAAAGTTGTAAAAACTTGAAAATTTCACTTTGACTTATATTTTCTGATACACTGTATGTCAGTCAAGGATTTTAACAGTTTTTATCATTTTAATGGCCGCTGATCGGATCTGTCTAAGTTTAAAAACACATTTATTTTGTACGAAGGATGCCATAAAAATGAGGTCCGATTGTATAGAAATATTATTTCTAATATATAATAATTTTCAATTTAAATAATTTAGACTGCGCCAGTTGAGGCTAGAGAAGGAAAAGTACAAAACGCAAGTAAAAGTTTATCGATTTAGAATCCCATTCCAAATAGAAGTCTATGCCCTATAAGAAGACATCTGTTTTTCATATAATTTCCATGAGCACACCTCATTTCAGTCACAGTGTTTCATTCACACAGTTCATTCAACTTTGTTTATACCTCGCTTACTCACAATAGTTTCATAACGATAGAAAAAGAGGGATATAGAGAGATTTTGATCGACAAGGATCGATTAAGAAGGATTTCGAGTGGATTATGAAGAATTTTAAAAGTTAAATTATGTTTTTTTGGCCCTCTAAAATTCTTAAAATTTTTCGTTTGACCAATAAAAATTGAATTGTTTTGCTTACGGCCTTTCGAAATTTCAAAATTTTCGCCTGCGGCGCAGAAAAAGGGAAGATTTTTAGCCTAAGGATCCTCTAAAATTATCAAAATTTTCGCCTGCGGCGCTGATGAATAAGAGTCTCTCTTAATCCCCGGATATTGAAGGATTTGAGTGATAAAGGTGGATTTGGGACATATCGGGGATTTGGAAGTATATTGGAGGATTAACCCCCTAAATACCTGATCACACACACACATATTAACCCCCGAAATATCTGATATACCCCAACATCTTCAAAAATTCTGGCTTCATATTAAAATTTTAACTAACCCGGCCCGACGACCCGAAACCCGGACTTTTTTTCGACCCGAAACCCGATCCGATGAAAAATTTGAAAACCCGACCCGAAACCCGACCCGACATTTTTCTCAACCCGTGACATCCCTTGTGGCAACCCTGGTCCATACTATGTATAATGATAGTTAAAATTAATAACGAAATTTTATTGTATACAGACCAGAATTTTCGCATAAATGGAAAACAATATGAAGAAGAAATTCCTGATGATATAACGCTTAGTTCATACTTCGAAGGAAGTAGAACAAATAAGAAAGTAACTAAGAAAAACAAATCTTTGGACGATAACGCCTTGAAAGTGATCAAAAAAATCTATGCTTCAGATGACGATAAGATTGAAACACCAGTTATTAAATCCGGAGAAAAGTTTTTGGATAATGAAACAATTTATGTTTAAACATATTTTGATGATTTTAAAGATGTAAAGATTGACAAAATTTGTTCAAACCAAATCTATTAATTACAGTTAACTCTCGATATAACGAGCTTGGAGTGTTGGGAAAGGGTTTTTTGTATCAATCGATTCATTAAACCGAGCTTCCACATAAAACACTATTGAGACAAATATAAAACATTGTCTAAGAATCTAAAAAAATTATTTAAGTTGATCTTAAACAAAATGGGCTCACATCTATTTTGTTTTTAACGGAATTTAGTGAGTATATTAAGTGTACTTATCAAACAGAATGAATATATATGTACATAATTTTAGTAGAAACGCGAATGTCAAGATTGTATTAGATACCTCAGTTTTCGCCTATCATTGGTATAATTTTACCCAAAGCACTATTTGTCAAGCACCATTTTCTCTATACACAATAATGGTGTTACGACAATTGCGGATACGCACGTGCGGATGCGACAATTGCGGATCAAAAATTTTTTAGAAATTTTAAAAATTATTGAAATGATATTCCGTTTTTCTGTCCCGACTGTCAGATTCAGACTTCTGACGGTTTCCGAATCACTTTTAGACAGATGTGGCACTGAAAACTTTAAAAAATCTTAAACTTTTTAAAAATTTTATATCCGCAATCGTCGCATCCGCACGTGCGTATCCGCAATTGTCGTACAGCCCACAATAATATCTATCAATTGTCTATTCTATAAAAAAGTCTTATTGTATAAAAAGACAGTAAAAATAAAAGAAAAATGTTCGTTTAATCGAGAGTTAACTGTAGTTAAAAAAGTTCGCCCAAGTATTCTAAAAAGTAACTGAACCTTTTCAACTAAAATTTGTATCTTAACGTAAATTTTATTCCATATCAAAATCTTGATATTATTTCGGATATTATTATTTAATTTTTGTAAAACCTACACAAAAACACGGATAAACGTTGAAAAATTAATGATTTAAAAATTTATTAATGTTCTGCATTTTGTTAATTTTGATCAACAAGGATTTCAAAAAGAATAACTAAAAATTTCACTAAATACATATATACAAGGTGCGTAAAATGTTCCCGGAATTTTTAAAATTTCAACTATTGAGTAAGAACATTGATTATTACAACAAAATTCGTTCATAATCATATTTAGCACTATTTTTGGTTCAGAAAACATTTATTCTATAGAAATTTTTCAGAGAGTAGATGTCAAATAGTCTCAACGGTCGGATCTCATTTTGAAAATTTGTTATGATTATTTATCTACAAAATTCTTATAAACGTTCTGTATGTGTAAACTTATTTTTATTTTGATATAAAAGAAAATAAATCCATTTTGATTAATTCCGGGAACTTTTTACGCATCCTGTACAGTCACCAATATATTGATAGGGAAAGAGTACATGAACATGAACTCGAACTTACCTATTCTCTCAGTTGAAAATTCATTTTAGGAAAAATTTTTTCTGATTAGTAAAAAAATATTATGTTGTCAACGATTTTTGAAGACTTACTTAGAATCTATTTGATAATTTTGATTGTTATTCAGTTTCAGTATATTATTATTTGGTAAATCCCCATAGTGGGAAGTCCTTACTTAAATCCTTTTACATCTAATCATATTCTGAAACTTCATCAATTAAATGCCCCTAATCCTAATTTTCGTTGATTTTGGTGTTATTTGACTCAGCTCGATGAACTATTTTCATTTTCGCAGATGTTTAGTGACCTCTCATAGAATTATTTCCACGAGTTTAATAAGAAGTTGTGTTTCATATCCAGAGATTAAGAAGAAGATCCGTCAACCCTAAATGGAAGAACCGAAAAGCTTGACGAAGCCACAAACTATATATTTTTTTATCAAACACAGAAAGCACCTCTAATAAAAATCCATTCAATATTTAAGAAAAAAATAATATATTATATTAAAATATGAATTAAATAAATTTTAAATTTATTTAATAGACAAACAAGAAGACATTTAGTCGAAAGGGGTAATCTTGAAGATTTGAAAAATTTGAAGAATTTATTTGCTAAAGATAATACAAATTATAAAAAATAACTTTATTCTTGAGAAACGATTAAAAATTTACAGGGTGCGGCAAATTTAGCGCCGACTTTGTTTTGGCTATAACTTTTTTAATTTTAAACGAAAATTGATAATTCTTTTTTTTCTGGATTCCCAACACTTTAGGAAAATTGATGATGCAAATATTGAAAATTTGGTTCACTGAGAGGAAAGAAAAACGAGTCCTAACAGCTGAAAAATCTAAAAATATTTTTCATGCCAAAGTTTAGTTGATCATAGCGTCGTTCAAAATAATTCAATCCGAGTTATTTTGGTACCAATCAACTCCTCTCGATAAGGAGCATCGAAATAGCTAATAAAATCATTTTTGAAAATTTTACCTAAAAAGTTTATATTTGCAAAATTTATTTTAATTTATCAATCAGAGCGTCATATCTCGGTCCGTTTATGTGATAGACACCTGATTTCGACGTCATTCGAATCAGATTGGAGAGCTGATTCGAATGATATGTAAAATTCTCACATCAAAACAATAGCCTTGAATCCAGGCCAAATTTTATCCAAAAATTTTTGCTCGAAATCTGATAGAAAATTAATCAGACTTAATTATTTGATTTACAGGCTATTTTGGCATCATCAATTTTCCTAAAGTGTTGGGAATCCAGGAAAAAAAGAATTATCAATTTTCGTTTAAAATTAAAAAAGTTATAGCCAAAACAAAGTCGGCGCTAAATTTGCCGCACCCTGTATATTAAATATAAATTCTCGCCCTTATTTTCATTTTTGATTAAATTTCATTTAAAATATTTATTCCTATGGTTGATAAAGATTTTTAAATTTTTATTTATTTTTTAAAAATACATTGTATTTATGTTTGAATTTTTTGGAAAAGATAAATATTAGAATAAATATGTAATAAATAAAGTGCGGATTTATAGGCAAGTAAAAACAGTGAAATAGGCGCCTAAAATAGGCACCAAAAAGCCAAAAAAGGCACAAAAATAGGCAGTTAAAAAAAGTTATCAGACCTATAAAATTAAGATAAAAACAAGAAAATAACCATTTATTCGTCATTTTTTGAATTATAAAGTATTTATTAAACGCTTTTGCCATTTATTCGTCATTTTTAATCATTTTTTGAAAAAAATTGTGTAAATTTTTTTCAAAAATTTCGATAATTGACAAAATGGAAATTTACCCAACCGACAAAACGTCCCACCCCAAAATGTCCCACAGCCAAATCGTCCCATCTCAAAATGTCCAACAGAGTAAAAATACTCAATTCGTCGAATTATAAATTAAAAATGGTCGTTGGCACTGATTTTTTAAAATCTAGGACTGATTTTTTCAGATTTTGCACTGATTTTTAGGCAGAATTTAGGAAAAATCGCTAAAAAAAGCAAAAATAGTACCAAAAATTACAAAATAGGCAAAAAGGCACAAAAAGTCCAAAATAGGCAAAAATAGGCAAAATAAAAGTCATGCTAGACTCTTCGGACCAAGCTAAAAACAGTTTTTTGAACGTATTACATTATGCCAAGCTTGCAGAAAAAAAAGGCATTTGCCTATAAATCCGCACTTTAGTAATAAATCATAGAATCGTTTTATTCACAACTGTATTAATCTATAGCCTATCTTGGATATTATTGTCTCTAATAGGGTTGTCCTTAACCAAATTCTTTGGATGACCGAAACCGATCAGATATTTTCTTTTAAAGTAAACCGAATCGAAAATCATTGGGGTCAGTTTAAAATTCGCAACCCATTTCTTTACTTCTACCCGTAGGGTTACTTAATCAAGTAAATAAATTATTAAATAAAAGCATTTCTAACAAGTTCCGTTATTATTTTTGCCAAAAAGTTTTACAATATCCACAGTTGTTTTCTGTCCTCTCCTTAAAGAATGTCTATTTCCCCATTTACTTGGATGATTGTAGCGAAGATGTGGAGTTATTTGCGAACCTTTTTTTAAATTATTAATTAAAAGAGCCAACAATTAATTTAAGTATTATCTACCTTCTCTTGTTAACTTCAACTCCAAATTATGCAATAAAATATTCATAACACTTTGATCCTGTCTGTGACATCTTCCATCTTGATACAATTGGTCTGTATCATAATTTTGACAAGAAATCGACGCACCGAGTGGCTCAATACACTCTGGAGTTAGGGCACAGAGAACAGACCTAAAATTAATTTATAAATATATAATTTGGCCCAATTATTATATCGAAAATAACAATTAATAATAAATATTTTGATAAACAAAAATTTTCGTGAATGAGAGTATCATTAATCTATTAACCAACCATTTAAGCAATTGCCTAGTAAAATCACTTTTCCTCACAATAATCATATTTGCCTCCATCATTTCAATATCATTTGTATCCTCTCCAATTTTAGAGCCAACGGTTAATGATGGGTCAAGCGGAATATAACTGAACATATCTGATATTTTAAGGATATTATAGTAGCTTTATTGAATTAAGCATACATTTTTTAATATAATGAATAACAAAGGGATTTAATTTTATAAAATTTATTTAAAAAACATTCTCGACAAATAAAAGATTTCCTAGGAATTTAATAAAAAATATTCACCCTTAAACTACATTTGAATCGGATCCTCAAACCCAGCTATTATTTATTTAATATTTTTTCAAATATTTTACCAGGATGTGTTGCAAATTTTAAGCCGTGATGTGTACCCAAAGTAAATTGAAAATCTCCTAATAATTTCCTATTAATGTCTCTAATAAATATTTTGTAGTCATTTGTATGAAATTGTATTGAGGTATCACAGTAAATAAAAGAATTAAATTCTCTAAACATTTCCTATAAATTGCAATTTAATTTTTTTATAAATAAAAATTTAATTTTACAGCTAAAAGGAGTACTTTCCAAGCAAAAGTTTTCAATTTATGAAGTCGTTGTGGTAATTGAGTAAAATTGAATCGCCTAAGTTGCAAATTACAAAGGGAATTGAGTTCAGTTTTCTTTTAAAATTAATAAATTTTATGTAAATTAATATTTAAATTAATATGTCATTCAAGGATCTTGCTACTCGAATTTGAAAATAAAAGTCTGAAAGCAACATTTTCCGTAAAAACATATTAAATTGACAGCATTATTCTAACAGTATTTTTTCTCCTTTACTAGGGGGAAGATTTTGAATCATGACTTGCCACCAGTGATGGGCAAAGTTCCAGTTCCAGTTCCGGAACTAATTAGTTCTAGTTCCAGTTCCATAACTAGAACTACGGAACTAATGATTATTTAAAACTAGTTTGGAACTGGAACTACGGAACTAGTAAATGTCTGGAACTAGCTTTGGAACTAGTTCTGGAACTAGTTTTTGGGGTATATTTTTGACAAAATTTCCTCGACGAAGTCTCAAAATTTTCGCCTGCGGCGCTGAAAAAGTGAATTTTTTTGGCCTCTTAATGCTTTAGTTTATCATCCAATCTCCTCAATTCCTCCGATATTAATAAGGTGATACGCCTTGATATCTTAAGATCCACTTAACTCCCTTGATTTCACTCCATGATCCCTCGATGTCACATACAAATCACCCCATATATTGAACTCCCCATATATGTATTATGGGGAGTTAATCCTTTTTAATCCTTTTTGAAAAGTTAATATTTTTTCTTAATCCTTTTTAATCGCAATAGACTATAGAGACGCAATAGAATATATACAAGGGAGATAATAATCTAAGACATTTTTAACTTATCTCCAGCTTAAAGGCATATCTAAGCTGAAGGATCAATTGACAGAGTATTTGATGAGTTTTTTTCATATTCAAAAAAAAATTAAAAATTTGGAACTAGAACTAGCTTGGAACTAGTTCCAGAACTGGAACTAAGGAATTTTAAAAATCCAGTTCCGGAACTGGAACTGGAACTAAAAAAGAATTAAAAACCTGGTTCTGGAACTGGAACTAGTTCCAGAGAAATTTTGGAACTTTCCCATCACTGCTTGCCACTTTCCTAGATGCACAAATCCGGGGTTATAATTTATAATGCAAATTGTCTAAGGAGATATATATATATACTACATAGAATTTATCATATATTTTTAACTTAAATTTGTCAATTTTCATACCTATGAATTTATTTCTAAAAATTTTGTCTTAATTATTACCTAAGGAAGTAGAAACGGTATTTAATAAAAACTGAATCCTTATGGTTAACTCTTTATGGTAAACAAGACTTACAATATATTTGTCATCAGAAAGACCACCTAAATCATAAACAATAATTTGAATATTTCTGATAAAATATCTTCTAATTCCATCAATTATTGCTCGCAATGAAGGATAAAATTTGAAATTAGCAGCGAGAACAAATGGAGTACCGGTCATATTGTGTGGAATCCTCTGTTATAATTTTAAAAATTTTATAAATTATTAATTAGTTTAGTAAATAAGATATTGAATAACCTGTATCTTTATAATCTTAATTCGAATAACCTATCTTTATTTAAATTTTTAATGTGATAGAAAACTAGAATGACCGGTCACTCAATTGAGACTACATGAATTGAAGACATTCGGACATCACTATTCTATAGGGGGTTTTAAATTCTATCCAGGAGCTGAAGGAAGATCAGAGAGTTCAAATAAATATGAGGGATCTGCATATGTGCCCGGTCCAATATTCTTGATAAATTTTTAAATGTCCATTCATATCCGTTAAGTTTAATTTATTTAACACATTGTGCCCTATGACTGCTATTAATGAGTTAAATTAATTAAAATTTCGTCAATTTTTGTTAATTTATTTAATATATTTATTTTTACTAATCTAGAATGCCCTTTAAATTTATTTTTATTTATTTTGTGATAATGACTCTTCCAACCTCTGAATTAAACATTTATAAAATATTACAAATACCATTTTATCTCCTTCATTAACTCCATCATCAATTCCAGAATTCCATCGATCCGTGAGATTAAATCGTTTAAGATGTGAAAGAAGAGAACAATCAAATTTTTTCCCATTTAAAAAATATCGAGGTGTATCAGAATCGCCGCCATATGAAACATTGTAGGCCATCTAAAAATGTATTAAAATTTGAATAGTTTAGCAAGTAATCTTGTCTTATTTATTTAAAGCTGATTTTATTCAAACTTGTTTTGAATAAAAATTGAGGGATAAATCATCAAATTGAGGGATAAATCATCTTTTTCGGGCCAAAATTCGAGGCCTGGTTCCGGGCCCCAACCAGGGGTGGGCGCATTGCGTTTTGCGTTTTGCGTTATTTGCGTTAATTTTTGGCCTTTTTTTGCGTTTTGCGTTTTGCGTTTTTTTCGATGAAATTAACGCAAAAATAAAACTAATCTGAGGACAAAAATGGAAGAGATCTATCTCCTTGACCTTCCAAAATTAACAAAATTTTCGCCTGCGGCGCTGAAAAAGGAAGAAGGATCAAGTATAGCTAAGGAAAAGTTCTGTTGATCTGAAGGGATAGCAGAGTATCGGCCGAATTACTGGGATAATGGTAATTCGGCCCACCCCTGGTCCAAGACAAAGGCTATTACAGCTTCTAGCGCAGCATGTAACTTTTGCGAATATAAATGTTCTTATAAATCGCAAATCTAAGATACTTTCTGAGGAATTTGCTGATCAACAAAAAATAACAGAATTACAAAAAATAACAGAATTACATGTATCACAAAATCGAGTAGGACTCGCTGACTTATAGTAATACTTCAACTTTTAACTGAAAAATGGCTAATACTTGATTTAAAAATTTTTTTCCCAATTTTTCGTTCTTGCGTTTTGCGTTATTTGCGTTAAATTTTGCGTTTTGCGTTTTGCGTTTTTTTAGATGGTCTCTTGCGCCCACCCCTGGCCCCAACCCTAGTCTCGAGGTATATAAAATAAGCAAAAATAGTAATAGTGTAAAGTTTCTATTTTGATTTATATCTATCTCTTCAAAAAGAGTTGACAATTTTATAAAACTAAGGGAAGAAAATTATCCCGGAATCCATCATCTACCATTTAAAGTTAAAAGTTTTAATGATATTTTTTATTTAAATAAAATAATTAATTTAATAATTACATTCTCTCCATCGCAAAAGTTATTGAAAGTATTATCTTCTTGATTATTCTTTTCGTTGTCGATTCTTTCCTCTAATGCTGATTCAGTTAATATCTCATCCGAATTAATGTCCCCCTCATTCTCTTCTTTCCACTCTACTTGATTATCTATTTTCCCCTTATCATCCCTCATCTCTTCTTTTTCCATTTGAATAATCATCCCTATACCTCCAATCATTACTCGCTTCTTAACTTCATCATTTATCTTTTCAACTTTCACCTCCTCTTTAACCCCGTCCTTTTCCTTCTCTTCTTCCCCTTTAATCTCTTTTTTATTCTCTTCCTCTTCATTTATATTCTTCTTCTCCTCACCATTATTCATTTTCTTCTTTTTATCTTCCTCATCATTTTTGATATTATTCTCTCCCACCATACCCTTTCCTCCCTCCAATTCTTCATTCATCTGATCTATTAATCCTTTTTCCTTTAATTCTTTCTCAGTCATTTTATTCACAGTTTTTTCTTCTTTTTCCACCTCTTCTCCTTCCCTTTTTACCTCTTCAACTTCTTCAATCCTCGCAAAATTGTGTAAACGAGTTATTTCGGTATAATTAATTCCTTCATTTTCATCATATATTAGTGGAAAATAAAAGTGACGAAAATCCCCATGTTGAATTTTAATTATTATTAATAAAGCTGTTAGTATTATAATGAAGAGAATGTAACTAAAAGTATTAATTGGAAGTTTTGAAATATCAAGGGTAACTCGAAGACCAGTGGCATTTAAAAAATGCATGGTATTATCCAAATGAAGTATTGTTAGTATATTTGAGAATAATTTCTCCAAATTTTTTGGAATTTTTGTCTCCAACGGAATTTTGGACCCTATACGCAGATCGTGCCGGCTTGATATTTTTCCTTACTTTTTTTGAGTAGCTCGGAATGGTCATGTTTCTCTACATTTTTGATGTTTGTGATTTTGCCGTAAGGAAAAAATGATGAGTTATTTCTTCTTTCTACAAAAGATAGACGGACACGGACAGACAAAACACGGACGAAGACGGACAGTTAGCAATTTTTAAAGCATTTCTAAGAAATTAAAAGAAAAATGTCTGTGTTTCCTTATGGCAACCATCACAAACATAAAAAGTTGGGAAAAATATCCAGTAAAAAAAGTAAGGAAAAAATATCAAGCCGGCACGATGTGCGTATAGAGCCGAATTTTGGCTCTAATTTGTAAGTGAAATTATAGTTCTAAATTATAGGCTCGGTGAATTAGGGGTTTAGTCAGTCAGCCAATTTTGGGATTTATGCACTTAAACGATTTCATAAATGTTGGATTTTTTAAAAATTGAATAAACCTATTCCTCAAAAAATCTTAAAATGTCAAAAATAATTACTAGGGTTGTTGGCGACCGGTTTTGTTTTCCCTGTGGCGGCCCAAAAACCCTTATTCTTCTCTCTTTCACCCGCCACAGGGAAAACAAAACCGGTCGCCAACAACCCTAATAATAACCTCTAAATTTAGATTACGGTATTCATATGGACATAAAACCGCACAATTTTGTTATCTCATTAGATGATAACTCTGACAGTTTTATTATCGAATCAAAACTTATTGACTTTAGTACTTCTGTTTATATGTATGGAATTGAAGAAAAAAAATTAAAAGGAATAATTTTAGGGACAGAAATGTATTTTGCTCCAGAAATTAGAGATTTTCATGAGGAAGGAGAGCCTTTCAATGTAAGAAATTTTTCAAATTATTTCAGTAATTTTAAATTACACCCGGTTTAATTTGTGAAAAATATTTAGGCCTGAAAAATTGAATTATAAATCTAGTTATTGGTGAGTATCTAATAGAGTAATCTCGCACTTAGTGAACAACCTACATGATTTTAGAAAAAGTACTAACATAAAAATAATTTATAGGTAACGCGAAAAGTTGACGTATATTCATTTGGAGTACTGATATACAAGTTATTACATGAACTTGATACACAATTTTATAAAATAAACAAGAATAATCTCAAGATTATTAAAAAAATGTCTTTTTTTAAGGCACGCTTGAATCATGTTATAAAGGCAAGAGATTTTTTCATAATGATAATTTAAGCGGTCTAATACTCTAAATATTCTAAAATTTCCAATTTCTGACACTACATTTTTTCTATCCACTTCTTGTGATACTTATGTCTACAAAGTCCATAAATATTTATTTGCTCATATTCTATTATTCGAAAAATTTTTTCAAATTAAATATTGAAAGTAAATTAAAAAGCAAAAATATATTTTAAATTATTTCAAAATAATTAAATTAAAAATTTCAGAACTGCATTCAAAAACAACCCTATCAACGTCCAAGTATTTCCGCCGTCGATAAATTTATAAAAATGGAATGCGATTTTTTTGAACATGAGGAAAAAAAGCTTCCGAAGGAGTTTCTTTCAAATGATCCAAAAAATTGTTGAAATGATGTTGAGAATTTGATTCTGAGAGAGCGAGAGAGGGAGTGAAGATACAACAAATTTATAACCCTCAAAAATTATTTTGTGGGTTTAACTTTTCCCTTGTACCCAATGTTTTCAATTATCTATATATCCAAAATATTAAACATTTTTCTAATTTTTTTCAATTTTTTTACAAAAAGCAAACATTTTTATACATTATTTTTCATGGTAAATCCAAAAAACAATTGTTCCCGAAAAATTTTGAAGTAACATGTTTTAAATTAAAAAAGTTAAAACAAATTATAAAAATCAGGGATGACATAAATTTTATAAATCTCGAGATTTTATTGAATTTGGGGGGAGGGAGGGGTTTAAAAATTGTTTTTTGAACGTTTATTTTTTTTTATTTTGGAGGGTTTTATTTTTATTTATTTTATTATTCTTATCTGCTTGGGTTTTTATTAAATTTCAACAGCAATTTTAGGTACTTTTCGGTTCTGCCACACCCCTCCCATATATTCGCAGGTTATATTTTATATTTTTCCTTCATATGTAACTTTCTCCTTTATTCAATTCTCTAAATTTTCCCTGTGGCATGTTCAATGAGAGGCATTTAATAAAGAAAAGATTATTTTTTACTCAGTCTTCCCTTGAAACTATTTCCCCTAGAAAGGAGAAAGTCTGACCATTCTGCTCGTATGAAGGAAGGATATAAAATATAACCTGCGAATATATGGGAAGGGTGTGGCAGAACCAAAAAGTACCCAATTTTTATATGTAAACATTTTCATTAACAGTATTTATTTAAAGATATTTAAATTTATTTTTTATGATTTATTTAAATTTACCATAAATGCTCTAGTAAGTGCCCTCTCTCGAATAATTAACCCTGATCTATTAATTACCCCTCCAGCGATAATTCGAAAAAAATTACCCAGGGTAATTATTAGAGCTTTTACGGTATTATACATTTACCATTCCTTTGTATAAAACAAATTTTACTCTTAGTATAAAGTTTATTTAATTTTTGAATAGTATATGATAAGTATGTTCCCGTATGCTCCCATGATGAGTATGCTCTAAACGATTAATAAAGTCGGGAGATTTGGAGGATATCAGTGGATTCGGAGGATATATGGGATATCGGGTATTCGGAGGCAGAATTATAGAATGCAGAATTAAGGGGCATATCCGGGGATCTGGTGTGAAAAATTAGATAAAAACACAAATAAATAAATAAATGTAAACAATAAAATAAAACTTCTGGATCGACAGGGATCACTTATGGAGATAACCTATATAAAAAAATGAAATTGCTGCATTCGCTTAATCAAATAAAAAATTTGCATTTCTTTTAAATGTTTAATTGTAATTGATATGAGCGTCATAACCAGGATTTCAATGATTGTTATCTGCGACATCTGAGAGCCTCAGAATTTACACAAGCTTGAGCTTTTCCAACTTTCGAGAAACAGATTTCTTTTATCATGACGAACCCGGTTTAATGCCCATTTCTGGTCTTACATATCAATTTGTTGTTGTCTTAATTTGAAATATTATTTGCTGATTAGAAGGGATGCAGCAGAAATACAAGATGACAGCTTTAAAAAATGTTAAGTTTAAAAAGTTAGAAAAAAATATGTAAATAAATGGACCCACTAAAAAAATAAATGGAAATTAAATAGAATGCAAATATCATAAAAATATAATAATTTAAGGTAAAATGTTTTCTAATTGTTTCGCGGCGGGGTTCGGGGTCGGGACGCAACTCTGATTAAAATAAAATCTATTTTAATGTCCTTCGGTATATCCTATTTTTTGGCATTTAAATTTATATCATAAAACTTTCCTCGTAAAGCTTCTTTATGGTTTCTCTAATCGTTTATTAAGATAATCAAGTTTAGGGCTAAAACTTTCAGGGGAATATTACAAAACGGGTCTTACGTATGTTTTGAATACCTTTACATATGTTTCTATAAGTAATGTTTTAGGTAATATTCTTACAAGGAGAGTTCGCGAGGTGTCCGAGCTAAAAACGGTCGAGACCAGGCTCATTCGATAGAGAATGTGCCCTTTCTAGCAAGGATTTTTTGCCGTTTTTGCCCGTTTTTTGATCTGGCCAAGATATGGCCCTCCAAAGTCCCAAAATTTGGCTTATTTTCCCTCCTCAAATATAAACTTTAAATAATGCATTAATTTTGTTGGCGCGGTGGTGTAGTGGTGAGTGTGCTTGCGTTACCCTTTTCCTCTATCAAAAAACGGGCAAAAACGGCAAAAAATCCTTGCTAGAAAGGGCATATTCTCTATCGAACGAGCCCGGTCTCGACCGTTTTTAGCTCGGACACCTCGCGAACTCTCCTTCTTAGGATATTATTTAGCCTTATAAATGAGGATTTAGTAATTTTTGCTACATGTTGAACGAATTTTAGTTTGTTATCTATGTATATACATATAAACCAAGGTCTCTAATATAATTAACTTCTTCGATTTTTTCTCCACTAATCTCATAGTTAACCTTAGTTTTCTGTGTATTTTTAAAACCTTAATTTTTGTAATATCAAATTTTAGCCTATTGTTTTCCGCCTATTTAGAAGCATTCTTTATAGCTTCTTGTAGTTCTTTTCCGGATTCGGCAAAAATCATGCAAGATATAAAAATTAACTTTTTCTTTCCCATTCGAGGAAGAAAGGAAAAATTGGAAGCCGGCATTTGTTTCGGATAGTGTCAAAACCTTTATAATTTTAATGATCTTTTCATTAAGAAATTTTAAAGGTATATGCAACAGAAATAATTCATTTTCGGTCTATTTTTGTTAATTTATTCAAAAATTAATGAGAATAAGGATAGATTAAATGCATTTGGAGAGAGTAAAGGGTATATCTGAGTATATTTATAAGAATATTTGGAGGGATTAAGGGTATCCATATCCGCCCGTATTGGCGGGGTAGTGCGAAACTTGCGGACCGACTTTTGCGGACCTTACATTTAGGTTTTTGTCTTTCTATCGTAACTTCTCCAAGAATGTAAAATCACGATGATTTTGATGTCATTCGACTCAGCTCGTCGAGCTCTTTCGAATGAGCTATGTTTTGAGAAATGCGTCTGGTCCGCAAGTTTCGGTCCGCAAAAGTCGGTCCGCAAGTTTCGGCCTTCCATGGCGGATATCCGCGGGTATCCGGATATTATCCTCCATGACCACCGAAAAATTCTAAACTGACTTTTAATAACAAAACAAAAATAATTTCGATTGAGATTTGCATTGTTTCTAAATATTGAAAAATATTTACTAGACACACAAACTTGGTTCCAAACAAAATATTTTTTAAATACAAACATTTTTAAATAAACATTTTAAAATTTTTTTTTCTGTTAAGGGAAAGGAGAGTAAGGATATCAGTTGTAAATCGATTCAGTCAATTATAGTAAGGGGAAGGCAATGAAGACAATGGAAAATTTTTTTAAATGCCTCTTAAAAATTGAATAGCTAGGATTTTTGTCAAATGATGGGTAAGGAGAATGCTTGGTGAAATGCCATATAAAATTTTTTATTTTATTTTTTTCTCCATTCCTCTATCATTCACTCACTCACTCAACAGGCAGCTATTGAAAAAAAAATTCCCCAGTAAAAGAAAATTTATTTTAAAAATTTTATTTAATTTTTATTTTAAAAAATTAAACAAAAATGTCGAAATTCTTTTTTATTACTGCGATATTAATTCTTGTTTTTATTGAAATTGATGCGGGTGTTAAAAGGAAACCTAACAAAGTTGCTATCAATGACTATAAACCGCCTAAAATGTCTAGGAAACAAGGCACTCCACAACAGGCATGGACTGGCCATTTAGGTTTGCTAAAACTTAAAAATCATTCCTATTGCGGAGTGATGTCCGTTTTTTTGCAAAATTTTTTTTTGAGGATGTAAAAGAAGGGAAGGGTTGCTCATTTACCATGCAACTCCAGATTCTAGCAGTTCAACTTTGAATGGCTATGAAAATCTATAAAACTACTTAGCAATAGAAAGTCGTGAGTCCTATATCGAATGGTGCTGTTGAGTGGATTAGCCTAGTCATACATTTAGATCAAAGTCCTCATAACACAGCTAAACCCATCCTTGTCCATTCTACAAGAAAATTAACGAACTTTAAAAAATTATTATAAAGCTTATTTAAATTTTATAAAATTAAGGACATACCGGTCCAGGTGTAAGCATGCCGATAGCTAAAATTGTGAAGGTAGGTCTATTAAATCTTTATTTAGACCTCGTTTTTACAGGCTGGAAAGAAATTATAAGACCACCTGAAATCTTTAAGTTAGTTCAAACTCCACATAAGTTTTGGCACAGAAAATTTAAACTTGTTTTTACCATAAATAATAGTAGAATTCGGAACGGGTCCGGGACCCGGACCCGTTTCCCGGTTTTCGGGTTCCTTTTCCCGGTTTTTTTGAAGCAACCGGGATGAAACCGGGAACGGGAATTCCAGGTTTCCCGGCCCGGGTCCCTCCCGGTCAACTTTCAGAACCCGTTTCCCGGACCCGGCCATTTTTATAACGGAAAACCGGGAAAAATATTTAGTGTATTTGCGTAATTTGATATTAAATTTTTGAAGGAAAAGGGAAAGGAATATTTATAATTTCCAGTATTTCCACCTGTTGGCCGATGGTTGAGTGGTTATGTTGGCTGACTTCACTCATCTAGTTATTTTGATAGGGATGGGGTTCGAATCCATGTATGGAATGGGGCTGAGACTTTTCAAAAATAAATAATTTAAAACTTTAATTTTGATTTTAAATTTGGAAATGTATTTTTTTTAATGTTTTAAACTTGAAAAAATATTAGAATTTTTAATTTAATCATGAATTTTCCAAAATTTTTGCCTGCGGCGCTGAAAATTTAAAGAAACCGGAAACGGGAATTCCCGGTTTTCCCGGCCCGGGTCCCTCCCTTTCATTACCATCTAAACTTCAAAAAATATTTTTGCCTGCGAAAAATTTTAAAAAGAATGAGAAATTTGGTAAAAACAAACAGTTTTGGCATTAAGGGGTTTTTGATTTTGATTTTAATAAATTTAGGTAAATTTCGCATTCTGTTTCAAATTTTTAATAATTTATTTATTAAATAACTATTATTTATGGTAATAAACAGGTGTATATATTTTCTGTGCCGAGAATTATGTGAAAGTTGTAAAAACTTGAAAATTTCACTTTGACTTATATTTTCTGATACACTGTATGTCAGTCAAGGATTTTAACAGTTTTTATCATTTTAATGGCCGCTGATCGGATCTGTCTAAGTTTAAAAACACATTTATTTTGTACGAAGGATGCCATAAAAATGAGGTCCGATTGTATAGAAATATTATTTCTAATATATAATAATTTTCAATTTAAATAATTTAGACTGCGCCAGTTGAGGCTAGAGAAGGAAAAGTACAAAACGCAAGTAAAAGTTTATCGATTTAGAATCCCATTCCAAATAGAAGTCTATGCCCTATAAGAAGACATCTGTTTTTCATATAATTTCCATGAGCACACCTCATTTCAGTCACAGTGTTTCATTCACACAGTTCATTCAACTTTGTTTATACCTCGCTTACTCACAATAGTTTCATAACGATAGAAAAAGAGGGATATAGAGAGATTTTGATCGACAAGGATCGATTAAGAAGGATTTCGAGTGGATTATGAAGAATTTTAAAAGTTAAATTATGTTTTTTTGGCCCTCTAAAATTCTTAAAATTTTTCGTTTGACCAATAAAAATTGAATTGTTTTGCTTACGGCCTTCCGAAATTTCAAAATTTTCGCCTGCGGCGCAGAAAAAGGGAAGATTTTTAGCCTAAGGATCCTCTAAAATTATCAAAATTTTCGCCTGCGGCGCTGATGAATAAGAGTCTCTCTTAATCCCCGGATATTGAAGGATTTGAGTGATAAAGGTGGATTTGGGACATATCGGGGATTTGGAAGTATATTGGAGGATTAACCCCCTAAATACCTGATCACACACACACATATTAACCCCCGAAATATCTGATATACCCCAACATCTTCAAAAATTCTGGCTTCATATTAAAATTTTAACTAACCCGGCCCGACGACCCGAAACCCGGACTTTTTTTCGACCCGAAACCCGATCCGATGAAAAATTTGAAAACCCGACCCGAAACCCGACCCGACATTTTTCTCAACCCGTGACATCCCTTGTGGCAACCCTGGTCCATACTATGTATAATGATAGTTAAAATTAATAACGAAATTTTATTGTATACAGACCAGAATTTTCGCATAAATGGAAAACAATATGAAGAAGAAATTCCTGATGATATAACGCTTAGTTCATACTTCGAAGGAAGTAGAACAAATAAGAAAGTAACTAAGAAAAACAAATCTTTGGACGATAACGCCTTGAAAGTGATCAAAAAAATCTATGCTTCAGATGACGATAAGATTGAAACACCAGTTATTAAATCCGGAGAAAAGTTTTTGGATAATGAAACAATTTATGTTTAAACATATTTTGATGATTTTAAAGATGTAAAGATTGACAAAATTTGTTCAAACCAAATCTATTAATTACAGTTAACTCTCGATATAACGAGCTTGGAGTGTTGGGAAAGGGTTTTTTGTATCAATCGATTCATTAAACCGAGCTTCCACATAAAACACTATTGAGACAAATATAAAACATTGTCTAAGAATCTAAAAAAATTATTTAAGTTGATCTTAAACAAAATGGGCTCACATCTATTTTGTTTTTAACGGAATTTAGTGAGTATATTAAGTGTACTTATCAAACAGAATGAATATATATGTACATAATTTTAGTAGAAACGCGAATGTCAAGATTGTATTAGATACCTCAGTTTTCGCCTATCATTGGTATAATTTTACCCAAAGCACTATTTGTCAAGCACCATTTTCTCTATACACAATAATGGTGTTACGACAATTGCGGATACGCACGTGCGGATGCGACAATTGCGGATCAAAAATTTTTTAGAAATTTTAAAAATTATTGAAATGATATTCCGTTTTTCTGTCCCGACTGTCAGATTCAGACTTCTGACGGTTTCCGAATCACTTTTAGACAGATGTGGCACTGAAAACTTTAAAAAATCTTAAACTTTTTAAAAATTTTATATCCGCAATCGTCGCATCCGCACGTGCGTATCCGCAATTGTCGTACAGCCCACAATAATATCTATCAATTGTCTATTCTATAAAAAAGTCTTATTGTATAAAAAGACAGTAAAAATAAAAGAAAAATGTTCGTTTAATCGAGAGTTAACTGTAGTTAAAAAAGTTCGCCCAAGTATTCTAAAAAGTAACTGAACCTTTTCAACTAAAATTTGTATCTTAACGTAAATTTTATTCCATATCAAAATCTTGATATTATTTCGGATATTATTATTTAATTTTTGTAAAACCTACACAAAAACACGGATAAACGTTGAAAAATTAATGATTTAAAAATTTATTAATGTTCTGCATTTTGTTAATTTTGATCAACAAGGATTTCAAAAAGAATAACTAAAAATTTCACTAAATACATATATACAAGGTGCGTAAAATGTTCCCGGAATTTTTAAAATTTCAACTATTGAGTAAGAACATTGATTATTACAACAAAATTCGTTCATAATCATATTTAGCACTATTTTTGGTTCAGAAAACATTTATTCTATAGAAATTTTTCAGAGAGTAGATGTCAAATAGTCTCAACGGTCGGATCTCATTTTGAAAATTTGTTATGATTATTTATCTACAAAATTCTTATAAACGTTCTGTCATGTCCGAGTGTTCATGCTGTGGAAAAATTGTGGATGGGAGATGGAATTGAACCATCACGGAAAGGGCCCAAACCGAAAGCACAACCGACTGTGCCACCATCCAACCCAATGCTGGGTTATTTATTTTCATTTATATATTCTTTCTGCAAGTGCGGACACAACACTCCTTCCGCCTTGCGAAATCAAGCGTCCTCGCTTGTTGTTTGTCTTCTATAACTATCATCTGTTTCGATTTTGGAGAGAACACACAGAAACCCATTTGTGGCATTTTTTTTTTCTTACTCGCTGCGCATCATCGGCGTCTTACGCATTTTTTATTTATATAGCCTCACACCACCGGCTAGCCTATTACAACTCAGGCATTTTAATTTCTCACAGGGTCTTCTCCTTTTTCTCTCTACAGTGACAGAATGTCAGATCATCACAGCATTTGAAGGTTCGCTTAAATTTCCTCAGGCTAAGCCTGGCCTGTCGACTGTGCCATTTGTCATGTCCGAGTGTTCATGCTGTGGAAAAATTGTGGATGGGAGATGGAATTGAACCATCACGGAAAGGGCCCAAACCGAAAGCACAACCGACTGTGCCACCATCCAACCCAATGCTGGGTTATTTATTTTCATTTATATATTCTTTCTGCAAGTGCGGACACAACACGTTCTGTATGTGTAAACTTATTTTTATTTTGATATAAAAGAAAATAAATCCATTTTGATTAATTCCGGGAACTTTTTACGCATCCTGTACAGTCACCAATATATTGATAGGGAAAGAGTACATGAACATGAACTCGAACTTACCTATTCTCTCAGTTGAAAATTCATTTTAGGAAAAATTTTTTCTGATTAGTAAAAAAATATTATGTTGTCAACGATTTTTGAAGACTTACTTAGAATCTATTTGATAATTTTGATTGTTATTCAGTTTCAGTATATTATTATTTGGTAAATCCCCATAGTGGGAAGTCCTTACTTAAATCCTTTTACATCTAATCATATTCTGAAACTTCATCAATTAAATGCCCCTAATCCTAATTTTCGTTGATTTTGGTGTTATTTGACTCAGCTCGATGAACTATTTTCATTTTCGCAGATGTTTAGTGACCTCTCATAGAATTATTTCCACGAGTTTAATAAGAAGTTGTGTTTCATATCCAGAGATTAAGAAGAAGATCCGTCAACCCTAAATGGAAGAACCGAAAAGCTTGACGAAGCCACAAACTATATATTTTTTTATCAAACACAGAAAGCACCTCTAATAAAAATCCATTCAATATTTAAGAAAAAAATAATATATTATATTAAAATATGAATTAAATAAATTTTAAATTTATTTAATAGACAAACAAGAAGACATTTAGTCGAAAGGGGTAATCTTGAAGATTTGAAAAATTTGAAGAATTTATTTGCTAAAGATAATACAAATTATAAAAAATAACTTTATTCTTGAGAAACGATTAAAAATTTACAGGGTGCGGCAAATTTAGCGCCGACTTTGTTTTGGCTATAACTTTTTTAATTTTAAACGAAAATTGATAATTCTTTTTTTTCTGGATTCCCAACACTTTAGGAAAATTGATGATGCCAAATATTGAAAATTTGGTTCACTGAGAGGAAAGAAAAACGAGTCCTAACAGCTGAAAAATCTAAAAATATTTTTCATGCCAAAGTTTAGTTGATCATAGCGTCGTTCAAAATAATTCAATCCGAGTTATTTTGGTACCAATCAACTCCTCTCGATAAGGAGCATCGAAATAGCTAATAAAATCATTTTTGAAAATTTTACCTAAAAAGTTTATATTTGCAAAATTTATTTTAATTTATCAATCAGAGCGTCATATCTCGGTCCGTTTATGTGATAGACACCTGATTTCGACGTCATTCGAATCAGATTGGAGAGCTGATTCGAATGATATGTAAAATTCTCACATCAAAACAATAGCCTTGAATCCAGGCCAAATTTTATCCAAAAATTTTTGCTCGAAATCTGATAGAAAATTAATCAGACTTAATTATTTGATTTACAGGCTATTTTGGCATCATCAATTTTCCTAAAGTGTTGGGAATCCAGGAAAAAAAGAATTATCAATTTTCGTTTAAAATTAAAAAAGTTATAGCCAAAACAAAGTCGGCGCTAAATTTGCCGCACCCTGTATATTAAATATAAATTCTCGCCCTTATTTTCATTTTTGATTAAATTTCATTTAAAATATTTATTCCTATGGTTGATAAAGATTTTTAAATTTTTATTTATTTTTTAAAAATACATTGTATTTATGTTTGAATTTTTTGGAAAAGATAAATATTAGAATAAATATGTAATAAATAAAGTGCGGATTTATAGGCAAGTAAAAACAGTGAAATAGGCGCCTAAAATAGGCACCAAAAAGCCAAAAAAGGCACAAAAATAGGCAGTTAAAAAAAGTTATCAGACCTATAAAATTAAGATAAAAACAAGAAAATAACCATTTATTCGTCATTTTTTGAATTATAAAGTATTTATTAAACGCTTTTGCCATTTATTCGTCATTTTTAATCATTTTTTGAAAAAAATTGTGTAAATTTTTTTCAAAAATTTCGATAATTGACAAAATGGAAATTTACCCAACCGACAAAACGTCCCACCCCAAAATGTCCCACAGCCAAATCGTCCCATCTCAAAATGTCCAACAGAGTAAAAATACTCAATTCGTCGAATTATAAATTAAAAATGGTCGTTGGCACTGATTTTTTAAAATCTAGGACTGATTTTTTCAGATTTTGCACTGATTTTTAGGCAGAATTTAGGAAAAATCGCTAAAAAAAGCAAAAATAGTACCAAAAATTACAAAATAGGCAAAAAGGCACAAAAAGTCCAAAATAGGCAAAAATAGGCAAAATAAAAGTCATGCTAGACTCTTCGGACCAAGCTAAAAACAGTTTTTTGAACGTATTACATTATGCCAAGCTTGCAGAAAAAAAAGGCATTTGCCTATAAATCCGCACTTTAGTAATAAATCATAGAATCGTTTTATTCACAACTGTATTAATCTATAGCCTATCTTGGATATTATTGTCTCTAATAGGGTTGTCCTTAACCAAATTCTTTGGATGACCGAAACCGATCAGATATTTTCTTTTAAAGTAAACCGAATCGAAAATCATTGGGGTCAGTTTAAAATTCGCAACCCATTTCTTTACTTCTACCCGTAGGGTTACTTAATCAAGTAAATAAATTATTAAATAAAAGCATTTCTAACAAGTTCCGTTATTATTTTTGCCAAAAAGTTTTACAATATCCACAGTTGTTTTCTGTCCTCTCCTTAAAGAATGTCTATTTCCCCATTTACTTGGATGATTGTAGCGAAGATGTGGAGTTATTTGCGAACCTTTTTTTAAATTATTAATTAAAAGAGCCAACAATTAATTTAAGTATTATCTACCTTCTCTTGTTAACTTCAACTCCAAATTATGCAATAAAATATTCATAACACTTTGATCCTGTCTGTGACATCTTCCATCTTGATACAATTGGTCTGTATCATAATTTTGACAAGAAATCGACGCACCGAGTGGCTCAATACACTCTGGAGTTAGGGCACAGAGAACAGACCTAAAATTAATTTATAAATATATAATTTGGCCCAATTATTATATCGAAAATAACAATTAATAATAAATATTTTGATAAACAAAAATTTTCGTGAATGAGAGTATCATTAATCTATTAACCAACCATTTAAGCAATTGCCTAGTAAAATCACTTTTCCTCACAATAATCATATTTGCCTCCATCATTTCAATATCATTTGTATCCTCTCCAATTTTAGAGCCAACGGTTAATGATGGGTCAAGCGGAATATAACTGAACATATCTGATATTTTAAGGATATTATAGTAGCTTTATTGAATTAAGCATACATTTTTTAATATAATGAATAACAAAGGGATTTAATTTTATAAAATTTATTTAAAAAACATTCTCGACAAATAAAAGATTTCCTAGGAATTTAATAAAAAATATTCACCCTTAAACTACATTTGAATCGGATCCTCAAACCCAGCTATTATTTATTTAATATTTTTTCAAATATTTTACCAGGATGTGTTGCAAATTTTAAGCCGTGATGTGTACCCAAAGTAAATTGAAAATCTCCTAATAATTTCCTATTAATGTCTCTAATAAATATTTTGTAGTCATTTGTATGAAATTGTATTGAGGTATCACAGTAAATAAAAGAATTAAATTCTCTAAACATTTCCTATAAATTGCAATTTAATTTTTTTATAAATAAAAATTTAATTTTACAGCTAAAAGGAGTACTTTCCAAGCAAAAGTTTTCAATTTATGAAGTCGTTGTGGTAATTGAGTAAAATTGAATCGCCTAAGTTGCAAATTACAAAGGGAATTGAGTTCAGTTTTCTTTTAAAATTAATAAATTTTATGTAAATTAATATTTAAATTAATATGTCATTCAAGGATCTTGCTACTCGAATTTGAAAATAAAAGTCTGAAAGCAACATTTTCCGTAAAAACATATTAAATTGACAGCATTATTCTAACAGTATTTTTTCTCCTTTACTAGGGGGAAGATTTTGAATCATGACTTGCCACCAGTGATGGGCAAAGTTCCAGTTCCAGTTCCGGAACTAATTAGTTCTAGTTCCAGTTCCATAACTAGAACTACGGAACTAATGATTATTTAAAACTAGTTTGGAACTGGAACTACGGAACTAGTAAATGTCTGGAACTAGCTTTGGAACTAGTTCTGGAACTAGTTTTTGGGGTATATTTTTGACAAAATTTCCTCGACGAAGTCTCAAAATTTTCGCCTGCGGCGCTGAAAAAGTGAATTTTTTTGGCCTCTTAATGCTTTAGTTTATCATCCAATCTCCTCAATTCCTCCGATATTAATAAGGTGATACGCCTTGATATCTTAAGATCCACTTAACTCCCTTGATTTCACTCCATGATCCCTCGATGTCACATACAAATCACCCCATATATTGAACTCCCCATATATGTATTATGGGGAGTTAATCCTTTTTAATCCTTTTTGAAAAGTTAATATTTTTTCTTAATCCTTTTTAATCGCAATAGACTATAGAGACGCAATAGAATATATACAAGGGAGATAATAATCTAAGACATTTTTAACTTATCTCCAGCTTAAAGGCATATCTAAGCTGAAGGATCAATTGACAGAGTATTTGATGAGTTTTTTTCATATTCAAAAAAAAATTAAAAATTTGGAACTAGAACTAGCTTGGAACTAGTTCCAGAACTGGAACTAAGGAATTTTAAAAATCCAGTTCCGGAACTGGAACTGGAACTAAAAAAGAATTAAAAACCTGGTTCTGGAACTGGAACTAGTTCCAGAGAAATTTTGGAACTTTCCCATCACTGCTTGCCACTTTCCTAGATGCACAAATCCGGGGTTATAATTTATAATGCAAATTGTCTAAGGAGATATATATATATACTACATAGAATTTATCATATATTTTTAACTTAAATTTGTCAATTTTCATACCTATGAATTTATTTCTAAAAATTTTGTCTTAATTATTACCTAAGGAAGTAGAAACGGTATTTAATAAAAACTGAATCCTTATGGTTAACTCTTTATGGTAAACAAGACTTACAATATATTTGTCATCAGAAAGACCACCTAAATCATAAACAATAATTTGAATATTTCTGATAAAATATCTTCTAATTCCATCAATTATTGCTCGCAATGAAGGATAAAATTTGAAATTAGCAGCGAGAACAAATGGAGTACCGGTCATATTGTGTGGAATCCTCTGTTATAATTTTAAAAATTTTATAAATTATTAATTAGTTTAGTAAATAAGATATTGAATAACCTGTATCTTTATAATCTTAATTCGAATAACCTATCTTTATTTAAATTTTTAATGTGATAGAAAACTAGAATGACCGGTCACTCAATTGAGACTACATGAATTGAAGACATTCGGACATCACTATTCTATAGGGGGTTTTAAATTCTATCCAGGAGCTGAAGGAAGATCAGAGAGTTCAAATAAATATGAGGGATCTGCATATGTGCCCGGTCCAATATTCTTGATAAATTTTTAAATGTCCATTCATATCCGTTAAGTTTAATTTATTTAACACATTGTGCCCTATGACTGCTATTAATGAGTTAAATTAATTAAAATTTCGTCAATTTTTGTTAATTTATTTAATATATTTATTTTTACTAATCTAAAATGCCCTTTAAATTTATTTTTATTTATTTTGTGATAATGACTCTTCCAACCTCTGAATTAAACATTTATAAAATATTACAAATACCATTTTATCTCCTTCATTAACTCCATCATCAATTCCAGAATTCCATCGATCCGTGAGATTAAATCGTTTAAGATGTGAAAGAAGAGAACAATCAAATTTTTTCCCATTTAAAAAATATCGAGGTGTATCAGAATCGCCGCCATATGAAACATTGTAGGCCATCTAAAAATGTATTAAAATTTGAATAGTTTAGCAAGTAATCTTGTCTTATTTATTTAAAGCTGATTTTATTCAAACTTGTTTTGAATAAAAATTGAGGGATAAATCATCAAATTGAGGGATAAATCATCTTTTTCGGGCCAAAATTCGAGGCCTGGTTCCGGGCCCCAACCAGGGGTGGGCGCATTGCGTTTTGCGTTTTGCGTTTTGCGTTATTTGCGTTAATTTTTGGCCTTTTTTTGCGTTTTGCGTTTTGCGTTTTTTTCGATGAAATTAACGCAAAAATAAAACTAATCTGAGGACAAAAATGGAAGAGATCTATCTCCTTGACCTTCCAAAATTAACAAAATTTTCGCCTGCGGCGCTGAAAAAGGAAGAAGGATCAAGTATAGCTAAGGAAAAGTTCTGTTGATCTGAAGGGATAGCAGAGTATCGGCCGAATTACTGGGATAATGGTAATTCGGCCCACCCCTGGTCCAAGACAAAGGCTATTACAGCTTCTAGCGCAGCATGTAACTTTTGCGAATATAAATGTTCTTATAAATCGCAAATCTAAGATACTTTCTGAGGAATTTGCTGATCAACAAAAAATAACAGAATTACAAAAAATAACAGAATTACATGTATCACAAAATCGAGTAGGACTCGCTGACTTATAGTAATACTTCAACTTTTAACTGAAAAATGGCTAATACTTGATTTAAAAATTTTTTTCCCAATTTTTCGTTCTTGCGTTTTGCGTTATTTGCGTTAAATTTTGCGTTTTGCGTTTTGCGTTTTTTTAGATGGTCTCTTGCGCCCACCCCTGGCCCCAACCCTAGTCTCGAGGTATATAAAATAAGCAAAAATAGTAATAGTGTAAAGTTTCTATTTTGATTTATATCTATCTCTTCAAAAAGAGTTGACAATTTTATAAAACTAAGGGAAGAAAATTATCCCGGAATCCATCATCTACCATTTAAAGTTAAAAGTTTTAATGATATTTTTTATTTAAATAAAATAATTAATTTAATAATTACATTCTCTCCATCGCAAAAGTTATTGAAAGTATTATCTTCTTGATTATTCTTTTCGTTGTCGATTCTTTCCTCTAATGCTGATTCAGTTAATATCTCATCCGAATTAATGTCCCCCTCATTCTCTTCTTTCCACTCTACTTGATTATCTATTTTCCCCTTATCATCCCTCATCTCTTCTTTTTCCATTTGAATAATCATCCCTATACCTCCAATCATTACTCGCTTCTTAACTTCATCATTTATCTTTTCAACTTTCACCTCCTCTTTAACCCCGTCCTTTTCCTTCTCTTCTTCCCCTTTAATCTCTTTTTTATTCTCTTCCTCTTCATTTATATTCTTCTTCTCCTCACCATTATTCATTTTCTTCTTTTTATCTTCCTCATCATTTTTGATATTATTCTCTCCCACCATACCCTTTCCTCCCTCCAATTCTTCATTCATCTGATCTATTAATCCTTTTTCCTTTAATTCTTTCTCAGTCATTTTATTCACAGTTTTTTCTTCTTTTTCCACCTCTTCTCCTTCCCTTTTTACCTCTTCAACTTCTTCAATCCTCGCAAAATTGTGTAAACGAGTAATTTCGGTATAATTAATTCCTTCATTTTCATCATATATTAGTGGAAAATAAAAGTGACGAAAATCCCCATGTTGAATTTTAATTATTATTAATAAAGCTGTTAGTATTATAATGAAGAGAATGTAACTAAAAGTATTAATTGGAAGTTTTGAAATAACAAGGGTTAGTATATTTGTCCAAATGAAGTATTGTTAGTATATTTGAGAATAATTTCTCCAAATTTTTTGGAATTTTTGTCTCCAACGAAATTTTGGCTCTAATTTGTAAGTGAAAAAACGGAATATTTTGTTCTAAAATTATAGGCTCGGTGAATTAGGGGTTTAGTCAGTCAGCCAATTTTGGGATTTAGGAATAAATTAATTTTAAAAAATTAATAAAAGTTTAAAAAAAACATACAATTTTATTGGATTTATTCTGTTGCGCATATTTTAATTAATAATAATAATTATTATATTTTAATAAATTTAAAAATTATTTTCAATAATATTCAATTAATTATAAAAAATCTAAACATCAATATCAAATTGAATTTCAAGTAAATAAATAAAGAGAAAAATATTAATAAATAATTTTGTTGTTTGCATTTAATTGACGCAATTAATTTTAAAATATACCAAAAATACTTTTTTTTTAATTTCTAAAAAAGGATAGAAGCTTTTAGTATATTTAGAGAATAATTTAAATATTTGTTATTCACAGAAATTTTTTTTGTTTGAATAAATTGATAAAGAAAGGGAAAAGAATTGGCACATCCAATAAAAGTTAATTTTTATTTCACCTGTAAGGTGTCGAAAATATTTTTTAAAGACGTCTACCCCAGGGTTTCCGTTGTACATGTCAAGCCCGGCATTGCTAATTAAATTGTTGATTGCGTCATATTATTTAATCGGATATTATCAAAAATTGTTGAAAAAATATTCGCGAAAGCTTTATATTATAGAGAATGAACAGATTTTTGTGAAAAAATAAAAATTTTCATTGAATTTTTACAAATTTTGTAATTATTTTGACAAATTTCACAATTTATTCTCAAATAAAAAATTCCGGTTAGCCTAGTTTGTGACTCAAAATTGTTAATAAAAAGGATTTCTTTATAAAATTTATTTTTATTTCGATAGAATACAATTTATTGTTTGTAATATTTGTATAGCTTAATAAAAAAGTATTTATCAATCTATTTTTATTAATAAACTTAACTAAATAGTACTGATCTTTTTAAATTATTGAAATAATAAAAAATTAAAACCAAGGCTTAGTTTATATTTAAAATTTGGCCGAGGAGCCGAAAATCTTTGTTTTGGCGCCAAAAACTCAAATTTTTCTAAAAATTCGAAAACCGAAAATATCGCAAAATTTGGAAAATCGGAAATCGTAAATTGAAATTTTGAAATAACTCTGCTTTAAAACAGCCCATTATTTTAAGCTTAATATTTGTTTATTTTAATTTTCCATCTCTCTCTCTATAGTTTTCTAAATTGGGAATATTTTATAAAAATAAATTTTTTAAATATAAACAATAAAATATAAAGAATTTAGAATTTCGGACCAAAAATTGAAAATAATCATTATTTAGAAATATAATTTATGTACTGAATGGTTATAAATAAGTTTTAATGCTTATCACAAAGATGTATTGCAATTTTTTTGGTTTTTATGCGTATAAATTTAATTGAATTGAATTGAAGATGTAATGAAATTCAAGATGCCCCAATGAATCTAATTAAATATAATTTAATAAAAGTTTAAGAATTTCTGATGATAATTATCATATGTGTCGACGCCCAAATCAGGGATTTTTACGAATACCAAAAATATTAGACGGAATTTAATGAAACGGATGAATATATTAGACTGAAAATCGAGGGGGAATAAGCATGAAAGATTGTTAAAATTATAAATTTTTGCATCATATAAATATCAATTATAAAATTTTTTAAAAATTTTGAAAAAAAATTTTTTGTTTTTAAGGAATCTATTTAACAGGCTAATTATTGAATTCCTTTTTAATGTAAATTCCCTATATATAACCTATAGAATTTAGATTTCTATTAACTCTGAATACAACAATAGATATAATAAAAGTGCATCCCAATCATTTTAGAAAAATTGAAATAAGATGCCATTCACTAACTTACCCGTTCACACTCATTGTTAATTGATTTAGAATTATAGACCCCCTCCTACGCTCTTACTTATGACTTATCTTTTGGGAATCAAAATATTTTGGGAATCAAAATTTTGGGGGCAAATATTATTTAAAAAATTTCAATATTAAAAGCAACACAAACAAAAAATATCAAAATTTATCTGTATTATACTTATATGTACATAATAATCATTTTTGTTAATCAATCTCTGATTATGTAAAGGATTATAAAACAGAAATGTTAATATCAGGGAAAAAAGGGAAATATTATATAATCACCCTAATCTAAATTCAGTCAACTTGAATCTGTAAATTTATCTGAATATATTTTTGTTTTTGTGTTCCTATATTAATTGTAAAATTTAATAGAAAACGGGTAAAAAAATGAATATTTTTGTTCTCCTTAAGATTAAATTAAAACAAATACAAATAAAGTTATTAGTTGTATATTTAGGGTTTTACTATTGACGAGAATTTTTGAAAAAATTATTTAACTAGATTTTTTAAATGTTATACAGAAATAACCAAACTCAAAATTATTATTTATTCTAGAATGAAAACTTTATTAGTCTATATAATTTAAATATTTATTCAAAAAATATTTATTAAATTTAAAATAATGCAAATCCTTTCCCATATGTAGAATTGAAAAAACAAACAAAAAACAAATATTAAGTAATTACATGGATATGTCGGCGGAAAAATTCAGATATAGGAAAAATTCAAATTTCCGGAAAGGATAAATACAAAAATGTTAATATAATCAAATCAAATCAAATTTATTCAGCAAAATGGACTCTAAATGAGTCACTTAAATTTGCAACAATAAAAGAAAATATATTTAAGGTCAAAATGAGTAAGCCTTTTGGAAAATTGTTACTTAAGTTATTGGTTGAATAATTTGCTTGCTCACTCATTTCGATGAAAATAAGTCAAAAAATGCACTGAATTTTTAAAAGTGCTTAAATTTTCTAAAATAATAAAGAAAAATTAAAAAACCAAAAGTAGAATAAAAACATAAAAAATAATGTAAAACAAAAAATCAATTAAAAAATAAATGTATGAGTCATTTAAACAAAAAACCAAAAGCGACAAAACGCCGGAACTTATATGGTTTAGGTACTCTTTTTTAAGCCACGCCCCTTTTTCCTTTTTCCATCATTTTTTTCTTTCCTTCTCTCATCAATCAATTCAACAGAGGCATAATTTTTATTTTCCAAATTTATTTAGGATACAATTCCAAATTAAAGATAAATAAAATTATAAAACTTAAGTGTCAATATAATAATTTTCGGTTACTTGCTTCCAAAAGTTATAGAAAATATCTTTCCCTCCAAATTTTTTCCTCCACAAAAATTCTTCCATATAACTGTTCAATAATCCCCTATTTGTTCCATAACGTTGTTTATGATCTTGTTTGAACTTTTGCCATTGTGATTCAATTGAGTTTGTGTCTCTTCGTCTGACTCTTCGTCTGACTTACTAATTAAGCGAAATAAATCGTGAATATTAAAATTTTTAAGATCTTCCATATCCTAAAATAAATTTAACAAAGATAGAAGTTTAGTTTAACAAAAGTTAATGTATAATATAAAATTAATTGAATGAGAGTTAGAAGGAATAAAGTAAATGAGGGAGAGTGAGAATAAAAAAGAGGGAAGGCTGACCATTCTGCAATAATACGGTTGAATGATGATGGAAAAAGGAAAAAGGGGCGTGGCTTAAAAAAGAGTACCTAAACCATATAAGTTCCAAAACGCCAAAGTAAAAAATGTATTAGTATAATTTGCCATATGAGTAAAGGGTAAAGGAAAAATTTAGGGAAAAAACAATGTGTTTAGACAGATAAAAAATATGTTTATTTTAAGTGGGTATGTTTATCGAGTACAGTTTTTAAATTGTTTATTAACCAAAATTTGAAACTTACAAGGGTGCTATTATTTAAGGCCTCTTTAGGTAGGGAATTCCAGATTTTTATAGTTCTATTTATAAATGAATTATGTGTTTTATTAGTTTTATGTGGGACATTTATAATATGATTGTGTTTCCTACCCTGTCGTAGGTTAAAGGTAAAAAGATCCAAAGGATTGATATTAGTAAGTCTGAAAACTATTTTGTATAGGGTAATTAAATCTAATCTGAATCTTCTAATGTAAAGATGCTCTAAATTTAATAAATATAACCGCCTATCATAGGGTACCTTACGCATGATTTTACAATTTTTTAAAGCAATGCGTGTATATAGTTTTTGAACTCGTTCTAAGAGGTTTATTTGATTTTTTGAGAAAGGGTTCCAAACCGGGGATGCGTATTCTAAGAGTGGAAGTACATACATTTTAAAATAATTTCCCCATATTTTTGGATTTGTAGATTTGATATTACGTAGTAATTGCAGCGATCTCAACGTAGATATGTTTTTAACATGGTTGATCTGTTTATTGAAGTTTAGTTTTTTATTTATGATTATACCTAGATCTCTGACTTTATCGGCTTTAGGGAGGCTTTCCCCGTTTATACAGTAACTAAATTCAGGATTTTTGTCACCTAAATGTAATACAACAGATTTTTCTAAAGAAATGTCTAATCCCCAGGTGGCATTCCAATCGAGTAAGTTATTTAGGGCATTTTGTAGTATCAGACATTCAGGGTCCTTCTTAAAACTAAATGTGAGTTTAATATCATCATCATGTTATCCAATTTCTCATAGGTGATATTTCTGAGTTATGGAAGTACGAATTTTGCTACATAAACTAGCCTGCGAAGCGGGGGGGTACACCCCAATTTACCGCGAGCCCAATTTACCGCCAAGCTATAACTTCGTTCATAATTGTCGAATCCGTGGCGCCCTGGTATGGTTCGATGCGTAAAGAGAGAGCTAAAAAAAGAGTAGTTAACACTACTTTAACAGTAGTTAACACAGAGTATTAACACTTAACACTCTAATAGTTAACACTCTATCTTCGCGGGCTAGTTTATGTAGCTCTTTATTTTTTAATATTATTTATTTTAAATGTCAACCGCCCCTACTCATTTGATTATTTTTAAAATTATTTTTTTAAATTAAAATTTTAATTAAAAATTAAATTTTTTTAAGGATTTAAATTATTAAAAAAATAATTTTATAGAAGATTAAAATTGCAAAATAAAAAAAATTATTTTTTATTTTATTTAAAAATAATATACCCTGTTAGAAAAATCATAACTTTTAAAATAATAGAGTAAAAATTTTGGTTTTTGGGTAAAAATAGTTAACACTCTATTTTTAATTTTTCTTTTTTAATTTTTTTATTTTTTCAATTTCATTTGAATTTTTTTCAAATTTATTTAATTTAATTTCGACATCTTTATTATTTTTTATTTCTTTCATTACATTATTTAATTCATGTTTTGTTTTAGGTAATTGTATTGAATAAATTTTTATTTTTTCAATTTCTTTTAAAATACTTAATAAAGATTTTTCTTTATTTTTTAAACTTTTAATTGGATAATAACTAGGGTTGTTGGCTGACGGTTAACCGAACCGGAACCGAAAACCGGTGTTTTTGGCGAAAAAACAGGAACCGAAAACCGGGGGTCGAAAACCGGCGAAAACCGAAAACCGGTGACCAAAACCGCCCGGTTTCGGTTTATAAAATACACCCCTAAGGATGGAATTTTTTGGAATTTTTCGGCCATTTGAATTCACAAAACACATCTTGCCAAAATATTTTTCTCAATTTTGTTTTCGATAAATATAATTTAATTCTACTATATTAGGATGTGTATGTAATTTTTTCGCCTCCGGCCTTCCAAATGGTTGACTGGCTCCAAGAATAGTAGTATAAGGGATATTATGTTTTTCAAAAAATAAATACTGTTTAAGTTTTTAACTTTATTTTAAACATTCTCAAAAGTATTATGTCTGTAGATCAGACATATTTAGTAAGCTTAAAATGACCCTAAACTCTCAGTAAATATTGAGGTTTTTTATTTTAAATATATTTATTTCTTCAATTACATATTAGGGTCAAGTGAGGCTCCGAAGAGCACTGCAAATGAGGGAAATGAAACAAGTATTTATAGGGACTAGGAAGGACGGAAAGATGATAAAAATATAAGGAAAATATACAAAGGAAAAGGTTTAGGGAGAAAGGTGAAGGGCAACAGTTTAAATAAGATGATTGGGAAAATATTTGAAAGTTGGAATGAGGGAAACGGGGTCAACCCTGAAGACCTACACCCTGAAGACCTACTGACCCTGAAGACCTACACCCTGAAGACCTACTGACCCTGAAGACCTACACCCTGAAGACCTATTTACCCTGAAGACCTACACCCTGAAGACCTATTTACCCTGAAGACCTACAACTTTTTGATCAACTCAAATTACTTATTTTTTTTCTTTACAAGTTTAATAAGAGATCCTCTTCATCCTGATAAATCCCTCTATCCATTTTAATACTCAAAATCCTCGATATCCCCCTTAATCCCTCTTTATCCCCTTTAAAACTTTCAAATCCATCGATATCCCCCTTAATCCCTCTTAGTTCCTCTTTACCTCCTTTAAATCCCCAGATTAGACTTGTAAAGAAGTAAAAAGTAAAAAATTGTGTTGATCAAAATGTTGTAGGTCTTCAGGGTAAATAGGTCTTTAGGGTGTAGGTCTTCAGGGTCAGTAGGTCTTCAGGGTGTAGGTCTTCAGGGTGTAGGTCTTGGGGGTGTAGGTCTTCAGGGGTGGACTCAGGGAAACATTTGAATATATTACTAAATGGGGCAAAATAGATTAAAAAGTAAAATGATGAAAATATTATAAAATATTTGAATCACGGACATAACACTCCTTCCTCCTTCAAGAAATCCATCACCAATAGTGAAGTCCATTCGTCAGAAGAGAGTTGTCCAGATTTTTGGTGCCCTCCGCTTAGAAACGGGAATTTTTATTTTTCTCCGATTTACATAAAATCTTCTCACTTTGATCTAGTGGCATTTAAATTTAATTTCGGGATTTAACATTTATTCTTTTTATACATTTTATATACTCTATTTTCTTTTTTTTTTAAACTTCTTTTTCAAACTTCAAGTAATGCTAACCTACTCGCCACATGGCGGATTAATCTCTCGTCGCTCACACACCACAGAGCGGAATAACTGTCAAAATACAAATTATCAAAAATCCTTATTTAATCCATAATAATAATATTTATTTCCATTTTTTTTACATTTTTTGAAGTCTCCGATTAGCTGAGCTAAACGGGTGTAGTCCTTCTATGTCAGCGAAGTTATCACTGTTTTGAAATTCCAAAAGGCAGCTCTCAGCTTTCATCCTTTTAGACGGCATATAGCTCTCTGGAGGAAATACTGCGCAACATAGGCTTATACATTTACGAGGCTATGGCCGTCTTACGTTTCAAAAAGCTGCGCATTCCCGCGTCTTACGCTATAATCGCCTATTATCCAGGCTTTCTCTATGCCCATCACAACTCGGGCGTAAATCACAAAACTACAATGTCTCTCCTCGTCCCTCAACAGTGACGGCTCTTTAGACAAAATTTGAAGGAATACTAAATATTAATCTCGTGTAAAACGGCTTTTCAATCCTTTAGAATTTATTTTTTCTCGGGGTTAACCCGGCATTCACAATTAATATTTTTTACCCTTCCTTTTTTTTAAAACTCGGAATGTCCGGATGTTTTTAATTTTGTTTAAATTTATACCAGACGAAATCTGGCTCGGGTACTTGGCACCATTTTTAGATTTGTACCCGGATTATATACTAAATTTTATTTTATCTCGGCTCTAGGCCGGTTTTTATTTATTTTCTCGGGCTCTACCCGGTTCGCTGTCCGACCGCGCCATTATTATGTCTGTAGATCAGACATATTTAGTAAGCTTAAAATGACCCTAAACTCTCAGTAAATATTGAGGTTTTTTATTTTAAATATATTTATTTCTTCAATTACATATTAGGGTCAAGTGAGGCTCCGAAGAGCACTGCAAATGAGGGAAATGAAACAAGTATTTATAGGGACTAGGAAGGACGGAAAGATGATAAAAATATAAGGAAAATATACAAAGGAAAAGGTTTAGGGAGAAAGGTGAAGGGCAACAGTTTAAATAAGATGATTGGGAAAATATTTGAAAGTTGGAATGAGGGAAACATTTGAATATATTACTAAATGGGGCAAAATAGATTAAAAAGTAAAATGATGAAAATATTATAAAATATTTGAATCACGGACATAACAAAAAGTTTTGTCAGCGCTGCTAAAAAGGAATAAATCTGTTTATTGGCCTTTATACTTCGGTGTCAAACTGAATTTTTTCGCCTCCGGCCTTCCAAAATTCTCAAAATTTTCGCCTGCGGCGCTAAAAAATATAAATTCTGGCTCGTGGCTGGGTATAGTCAGTGCCGGAGACAGGCTCCGGAAAAACTATTTCTTTTTTTCGCCTGCGGCGCAAGAACAGGAAAATTTTTAGATTAAGGATCGACCATAATTTAAAAAATTTTCGCCTGCGGCGCAAAAGGAGCTGGATAAAGAGATGGATCTTAACAAAAAAAACACACATCAGTCCGGTCTACTGAAGATGCTGGTTCGCTCTCAGCTGCAGAATAACCTTTTGCACTAACTAAAGTATAGAAATAGCTATAGCCCAGCTTCTTTACTGTATTCTAATTGATTAAAATAAGAACTGGATATTCTGGATGAAAAATTCAGGCACAAACCGGTTTCGGTTAACCGAAAACCGGGGGTCAGTCAAAAACCGGAACCGAAAACCGGGGGTCGTAAACCGGTCAAAACCGAAAACCGAGGGTACCGGTTAATAACCGGTCGCCAACAACCCTAATAATAACGACTACAATAAAATAAAATAAAGTTTCTTCTGAATATGAACGCAATGGAGGACGAGGATTATTGAATTTTTTTTAATTAAATTATTTAATATTAATTTTATTTTTTAATAATCAATCTAAACTATTTAAAATTAACAAATTTAAAATATGAAAAATTTTTGAACTTGGAACAACTTAGGATTTTTGCCAATTTTAAAAAATTATTTTTTTAATAATATTTTTTAAATTAAACAACTGAGTCCACCCTGAAGACCTACACCCCCAAGACCTACACCCTGAAGACCTACACCCTGAAGACCTACACCCTAAAGACCTATTTACCCTGAAGACCTACAGCATTTTGATCAACACAATTTTTTACTTTTTACTTCTTTACAAGTCTAATCTGGGGATTTAAAGGAGGTAAAGAGGAACTAAGAGGGATTAAGGGGGATATCGATGGATTTGAAAGTTTTAAAGGGGATAAAGAGGGATTAAGGGGGATATCGAGGATTTTGAGTATTAAAATGGATAGAGGGATTTATCAGGATGAAGAGGATCTCTTATTAAACTTGTAAAGAAAAAAAATAAGTAATTTGAGTTGATCAAAAAGTTGTAGGTCTTCAGGGTCAGTAGGTCTTCAGGGTGTAGGTCTTCAGGGTGTAGGTCTTGGGGGTGTAGGTCTTCAGGGTTGACCCCAAACAACTTATATTTAAAAAAATAATATTTATTCTAAATTAATTTTACCAATTTTTTTCAACTCTTTTCTAGGTGTTATTGAACGAATAAATTGATATTGTTTATATATATATATATATACTATAATCATTTTTACTACTCCAACTTTTATAAAAATAAATTAATAAAATAAATAATTTAAATAAATTCATTATAAAATAAATAAATAATTTATTTTTAATTTTTTAAAAATTAAATAAAAATTTAAATATTAAATAAAAAAGGTTAAATATGAGAATTTCATATAGCAGTTGTCAATAATTTTTTTAATTTTTCATTAGTGCCACTCATAATATTGATTCCCTTTATATTTAATTTTATTTAAATAAAACTGATTAAACATAAAAATTAAATTTAAAAAATGTTAAATCATAAGCTAGTCTAGTCAATTAATTTTAAAATAAAATAAAATCTAAGTCAATTATTGTCTTACAATTTTTCATTTTTTAAATTCTGTTCTGATTTATCAGAAATTTTTTAATTTTGATTTAAGGCGCCTATTTCACAGTTTTTACTTGCCTAACTACCTGCGCTTTAGTAATAACACAAATTTAAAATTTAACAAAATTATTAATGCTTGAAAAAATTTATTATTTAATCCGCCAAAATTAATAGTTAGAAGATTCATATTAGATTCATATTAATTCCCTGTTATCCCAATTAATCCAGCTAAATAACTTCATATCACTATTAATCCTTGAAGCATCTGATCCTCCAAATCACCTTATATCCCTCAATCCTCACAAATTCCTAGATATACTTACTACTCCACATTCCTCGACAATGGAATTGCCTTAATTGTCTAATTGACAATTAAGGCCTTTTATCCAAAAAGTACATCACACCCCTAGCTTTATAACTTTTATCGAAAAGAAAAATCAGGGATGTCACGGGTTACCCGAAACCCGATACCCTGACTTTTTTTCGACCCGAAACCCGACCCGAGAAATTTTCGAAAACCCGACCCGAAACCCGACATTTTTCATGGAATTTTACTACATAAATGGAAGATTTTTAGCTCCTTGACCTTCCAAAATTCACAAAATTTTCGCCTGCGGCGCTAAGAAATTTTGCGAAAATAAAATGTTCCGGAATTTGGGCACGATATTTAAGGATCAAAAAGTTACCTCTCTTCCTTTTTCAGCGCCGCAGGCGAAAATTTTGCGGATTTTGGAAAGCCAGCAAGCCAGATTTTTTCCTTTTTTAGAAAATGTTAAAAACGGGGGCAAAAGGTGGCTGAATAAAGGTGATCGGAAAGGCAAAAAGCTGGCCGAAAAGGGGGCGAAAATGATGTCACGATATCAAGTTATGTGGAGGGTTATCTTCAAGGGATTAGAGAGGTCATTGGTTTCGACAACGTAACCAGATAGATCAATGAAATACAGTAATTTTTCTCGAGGGATCAAGAGTGGGGATGAAGGGGGATATCGGGAAATTTACTGGGATAAAGGTTGATTCGGAGAAATATCGTAAGGTTTAGAGGTATCTCTGGGATTTCAAGGGATTTGTTGAGGTTTTTCAAAATTTTCCTCGGGTCGGGTTTCGGGTCGAAAAAAAAGCCGGGTCTCGGGTCGAGTTTAGGGTCGGGTCAGGTACAAATTTGAACATGAAGCCAAATTTTTCGGAGAGGTTGGGGGATATCAGTGATTTGCGGGATTAATAAGAGAATATATAAGAGTGATATAATGTAGAGCATATAGCTATTAATTTCCTAAAGCTGAGCAGTAGGCGGCGTGGTGTAATGGCTAACACATCAGTCCGGTCTACTGAAGATGCTGGTTCGCTCCCAGCCGCCGAATAACCTTTTGCACTAGCTAAAGGAGAGAAATAGCTATAGCCCAGCTGCTTTACTGGTAGCACCGGATGGTTCAGCGAACGCTGAACGTATGACGATCCATCCCATAGGCCCTGGGTTAGAGAAATGAAATTCCGCCAGAGAAGGCGATGATTTAGTTTACCCCGCAGGTGAGAGAAAAAGCGGGAAGAGGGCAGATAAGAAGACTAGGGACAGTCTTCCCTGGGGATGGAGGTGTAGAGCATATAGCTATTAATTTCCTAAAGCTGAGCAGTAGGCGGCGTGGTGTAATGGCTAACACATCAGTCCGGTCTACTGAAGATGCTGGTTCGCTCCCAGCCGCCGAATAACCTTTTGCACTAGCTAAAGGAGAGAAATAGCTATAGCCCAGCTGCTTTACTATAATAAGAGACAGGGATTAAATGGATTTGGATGGATTAAGAGTAATATCAGGTTATTTGGGAAAAAGGAGGTTTATAATTTTCTGATAGTGTATAATTTATCCAATAATTTAATTTATTTTAATTAGACAGAAAAAGATAAATTTAAATTACTAAATTATTATGAATTAATTTATCTCTTTTTTTCTTCTTCTTTTTTCCTCAATTTTTATTAATTTTCTCATCAATTTTAATTTGAAGCAAATGTAATAACACTTTGTCCAGGTATTAAATATGTAAATAATCCTCCTTGAATTTGAATATTATTTTGTTTTTCAAGATTTTTTCCTCCTTGTGAAGTAATATATGGAGTTAAAGATTTAATAGAAGAATTAATTGAAAATTGTTGTGATATTGTTGAACCCATATTTACAACAACAATTACTATCTTTAATTAATTTTAAAAATTAATTTTAATTAATAAAAATTTAATTTTTAAACCTCATTTTGTCCTTTATAAGCACTAACAAATAAATTATTATTATTATCTTGAGTATTAGCATCAACTCTAACAAAACCAGGTTTTATAAATTTTGCAAATTGACCTAAAACATAACCTTTAGAATTAATTTCTCCATTTTTCTCAGTAATCATCATATTTGGTGAATTATCATTTAACCACCAATGTATATATGCTTGATAATTATGTTTTGCTATACAATCATGAATACTTTTTCCTAATTCAATAACACTTTTCCAATCTTTTCCTCCTGTATAAAATTCTGTCATCCATACACTTTTTCCCATTTGTTGAGCTTTTGTTTGATCATATATTAAAGCTTGACCATTTATTATATTATAAATATGACCAGCTAATATATCAATTCTTCTAGCAGCTTCAGGATCATTCTGTTATTAATTTTAAAAAATTAAATTTATTATTATTTTTAAATTATACCAAAATAGCATTAGTAAAAGTTGGATCAAATCCACATGATTCAGCTGCCATTATTTTTGTACCAGTAATTCTTTTAGCAGAAGTCTTTAAAAAATTAACAATTTGTTGAGGTGTCCATTTAGTCCAACCACTATCAGGTTCATTTTGTATTGAAATAGCATAAAGTTTAGCATTATTTATGTTCATATAATCAATAAAACTTTGTAAATAATCAGCATAATTATTATATTGATCTAATTTAAGTGATCCACTATCAGCTGAATTTATTGTTTTCATTGAATGTGGTGGATTCCAAGGAGAAGCAAAAACTTTAGCATTATATTTTAAAGCATTTTTAGCATTTGCTAATTCATCTGACCAATTTTTATCTTCAGAAATACGAATACGAAGAATTGAAAGTCCTATTGTTTCACCAAAACTTAAATATGTAATTAATTATTAATTTTATTAAAAAAAATTATTATTTATTTGTTATGTCCGAGTTTCATAACAAATAAAACTATTAATAATTTATTTATCAAAATTACAATATTTCAATAAAAGGCAAAGGTTGGAATACTTAGATTAGAATGACTAACAGACTAATACTGAATTGTGGCAGTGTTATCAAAAGGATCACCACAACTAAGCTTTAACAACTATACCAAGACAATACCCAACAGAATTGTGTTAATTTTTATATTAAAAATACATATTAGTCTGATTAATTTGAATAAATAAAGGGCAGATTTTTAAAAAAAGTATAAAGGGCATTTTAAGACGGGATATTGATTTAAATGAGACTTTTGTCTTAATAGACATAATTTTATTGAAATTAATAGAATTAAAAGATCTAATTAAATTTAAGTATTTCAAAAATAAAATAAATTAAAAAAACGAACAGTTTTTCCATTATTTTATCTGAAACTTTAGCTTGCCAAGCTGTAGATGCTCCAAATCCATCAATAGTATTAAATGTCTTATCAAAATTTATTATAGTTTTAGCATTATTTAAGTAAAATAATGCAGAAAAAAATAAAATAAAAAATATTATTTTATTCATTTGAATTTAATAAAAATATTTATTTGAGGTAGTTTAATTTCTTTATTAATTAAAATAATATGATTACAACTGAATTTAAAGCTTATTTTATATTAAAATTTTTTTTTAATTTTTTAATGATTTAGACAGTTAAATAAACCAAATTGTTTAATTTTATTTAAAAAAATGTTAAGAGCTGTTTAAAAAAATTTTTTTTAATTTTTTTTACTGAATTTAAAGCTTATTAAAAAAAATAATTTTTTTTTTAATTTTAAAAAATAATTTTTTTTAAATTTTTTTTATTTTTTTTTAATTTTTAATTTTTTTTTAATTTTCCCAGCTTTAAAAATTTTTATAAAATAATTTTTATTTTTTGTCTAATTTTTTTTATTAAATAAAATAGTTTTATTTATTATAGAATAAAATAATTTTTTTTAATTTTTAAAATTATTTGACGTCTATAAAATAAAATTAAAATATTATAAATACTAGAGAAGGGAGCGCCATTCGGGCGCTCCCTTCTCTAGCATTATTCTTTAACAAATCATGGGTCACAACAAACATGCTTCAAAACTTGACTTTTTTCTTGACTCAAAACTTAAATTTATCAAATTAAATCATTTTATATTCATGTTTAATCATTTAACCAATCATTTATTCATTCCATTTCAGTCCCTCTAGTTGAGAAGTCTATCCGTAAACGGAAAACCTTAGCAGACAAAAACAGGGGGGAGCATATTATTTTATAGGGAGAGGGAAAAGGTCAAAACAGCAAAAATAAAAAGGGGAGCGGGGATTTGAATATTTAAAATTTGAGTCTAAATTAAATTTAATTTATAAAATATATCACATCTCCAGGGTCTCAAAAGATGGCGTCCCGACATCTAAAAAAAAATATGCAAATCAATTTTTGATTTGCATATAATTTTGGAACCGAACTTCACGTAAATAATTTTTCAGACCGGAATAAGTGATAATTAGATGGAGCAATGTCCGGTAAGTAAGGCGGATGTGGTATAATTTCCCATCCGAGTGTTTCAATAATGTGGCCACGAGTTTCCATCAGAACAACGTGAAGGCGCGTTTTCCTGATGGAGAACAACCTGGCCTTGACGTCGTCCCTGAACTGTGAAACCATCAATGGCAACTTGAACGCGGTACAGGATTGCTCGACAGAGATCTCCATTAATTCCATTGCCCATAGGAATTAATTCCCAGTGTACAATTCCAATCTAGGATCATATCAAAGGGCTCATTCTTTTGGGGTCAACCCATTAAAAGCTTCTAATCCAACAAATGCTTTAATGTTTCAAACTAATATTAAATAAAGTTGTACCACTATCTTTGTGATGAAAAATAGATTTTAGGCTAAAATTTTTTTAGAATACTGTCATATTGCCAAGAAGCCTAAGTTTCTAATCATTCCCTGGAGAAACTTTTCAATTTTTAATGACATAGAAATCAAAAATCCTAATTTTAGAATTAATGAAACATGCAAATGTATATTTTGTTTGTGGACATATCTTGAATTAAAAAGCATATATTTAGTGATATTTTAGGATCTTTTGCATGTTTGATTGATTATTTTGGACATTTTCGGTGCATATTTATTTGCCTATTTGGTATACCGTACATATTTCGCTCAGTGCTTAAATAAATGATCAAGGATTCAACATTTACTTCTATTTATTATCATATTTTGATTGCTAATTTTTCGACAAATTAATTTTTTAAATAATAATAATTTAGAAAATATCATTCATCTGGATATTAAACCTGGAAACTTTGTCATGTCTCTTGAACAAAATAACGATCCAAGCAAGATTGATTCAAAACTTATTGACTTTGGATTTTCTATTGAAAAAGGTGGACAATTAAAAGAAACTGTTGGCACACGCGGTTATGTAGCACCAGAATTATTTCATCATAAAAATCACAATGTTATTTTCTCCAATTCTTTTGATTTATCTTTAAATTGTAATAATTTGCAGATTGGGTATGAAGTGGACATTTATTCATTTGGTATACTCGTTTACAAGCTTACACACAGGCTTCGACAAAGTTTAGAAAATATTTCAAATTCGAAGGATAATAGTCTGATCTTTGTAAATATCCATGATCGAATTGCATTTTATGCTGGACCTTATATCACAACGATAGAACGCCTTAATCACGTTATAAAGGCAAAATTTTCATTAATGCTAAATTCAAATATTAAGCTGGATTTACAATCTCTTTTAAAATTAATGAACTGAATTGAGTTTTCTTATGATTTGAATTCGAATTAAAGTTTAGATGTGACCTCCTCGGATACAATATGTAACTGGGAATAGATCGGGAACTTAGTCTGCTCATTCACTGATATTTAATGCTCAGAATAACTGCTCATATCCATTCATTTACCATTCATTCACGCCTATTATATATATCAAGTTAATTCCTTTTTTACCGAAAAAGAAGAAATCCTTTAAACTTCATTATTTAAATCATAAAAATAAGACAAGGAAATCCCTGTTAGTACAAGGATTAACCTAGAATGAGTGCCGTTTTTGAGTCGGGCACGTTGTGGTAATCTTTCGGTTCTCTATATATAAACGGCTATTTTAGGCAATAATTAGTAAGTAATCAAATCTCAAATTTAGAGATGCACTGAATCGGATCCTACACTGCGTCCTGGAATTGATCATGTTATCCAATTTCTCATGGGTGATATTTCTGAGATTTAAATGAACAAAAGAACGCTTCATGAAAAAATCAAAAAATGAGCTGAAATATAAATTTTTAAACCAGAATATTTTTCTATTTAGTGTTAGGGTTTCACCGGAAGCTCCGGTTCCGGAAAGTTCCGGCGTTTTTTGGTTTCTGGAACCGGAACTCAATTAGATCCGGCTCCGGTTTACAAACCGGTTCCGGGCAGAGGATGAGTTTTTTTACACCCCTAAGGATGAGTTTTTTTACACCCCTAAGGATGAGTTTTTTTTAAATATGGGTTGTTGCAATATTCCCTCGGTTGGACTTGCAATATTATCAAAATTTTCGCCTGCGGCGCTAAATGGAATGAAGAATGGGGAGTTGAGAATTTGAGAATTACAATTTGGAGAGATATTTGTGAATTTGAAAATTGAGACTTCATGGATTAACGGGGATTTGGACTTTATTTGTGGATTTGATGTATGTATCACGATTTTTAATAGTATATCGGTGATTTGAAATCTAGGGATTTGATGGGGTAAGTGTAATTCGAGAAATTCGGGGATAACTGGGGATATCGTGAAATTGGTAGGGTATAGGGCATATCAGGGGATTTGGGTAGTTCGTTTCGGTTTCGGCTAACCGAAAGTGTCGGAAGAATTTTTTCGGTAGACCAAAAGTGTCATTTCCGATGTTCATTTATGTTCTTTCTGCAAGTACGGACACAACAAAAAGTTTCGGAAGAACGAAGAATTTGATAAAACCGATAACCCTGCTTAAAATAAAAATTTTTTTAATTTGCTAGCAAAATTTTTTAATGTTACGGTTCCGGTTCCGGCCGGAACCATGAAAAGTTCCGGTCCCTGAACTAAAATTAGATCCGGTTCCGGTTAAAATTTCGGTTCCGGTGAAACTTTAATAATTATGTATTGCCTATTCCTTTCTAAATTTTTTCAAATTTTGTCTTTAACAAAGTTAGTTTAGATTTTTAAGGCTACAGAATTAACATAGTTTGAAGTAAAGGGATCATGGCTCTATACTTAACAGCAGAAATTGAACATATGTTACTAGAAAAATTGTAGGTTAGTCACGATGCTTCATCACAATTTACTTTGAAGTTATCTAGAATTAAAATAAGAGAAAATGCTATACCGCCTTATTTCAAACTAGGATTGGAAACTCATCAACTTTTTCGGCAGGTTAGAGAGTTGGGATTTAAGTGTGGAAGAAGTCCGAACAGCATTTTTACATTGATTTTTAAAGTAAAAGGCATTTAGGTATCCTATTTTTGATACTTGTGTCAGGGTGACCCCTTCCAAAACACTAAAATAGGGCGCGGCCACTCAAAAATAGGGCAAAAATAGTGCGAAATCGGCTAAAAATAGGGCAAAAATTATGGCATAGCTTTAAAAAGCTTAAACATGATTAAAATTTCAAATAAGGTGAAAATTTTGAGAATTTTGAAAGTCCAATAAGCCAGATTTCTTTTATTTATAACGCGGCAGGCGAAAATTTTGAGGATTTTGGGAGGCTAGAAGCCAGAGTTCTTCCATTTTTTGCGCCGCAGGCAAAAATTTTGAGAATCCCTAATATCCTTTTAAATCCCTTAATCCCTTCAAAACCTCTGATCTCCACGATATCTATTAAGTAAAAATTTTTTATGTGAAAATCCCGAAATCCCGCTAAATTCTAGAACGGGATTACGGGATTTACGGGATTAATCCCGCGGGATCCTGTCCCGTAAAAAATTTTGAAAAAAATCCCGTTACGGGATCTCGTGAATGCGATTTTGCCTCACACTAGTTAGGATGATTATTTTTACAAAAAAAAATTTTCAAACCGTAATTTCTAAAATTGGATTTTTCACAAAAATTTTTCACAAAAATTTCACAAAAAAATTTATATTCAGATGATATTTTTATAAAAATTTTATTTGTTAATTTCTATTAAAAGTAAGACACATTTACAAAATTTACTCCATTTAAAAATGAATTTTCTTTAAAAAACTTTTAATTTTAACAATAATTTTAATATAAATTTTTTTAATTCTGCAAAATCCCAATCAATTATTAAAGAATTAAACATCTTCCCTCTCATTATTTTTATTCAATAAAATTAAAATAAAATTTCATTTAAAAAAATTTTTGCAGCCCACTCATTTCCTGTCATATTTCGCCTTCCACTATTAGAATTTTTTATTTAATCCCCCCCCCCTCCTCCCTCTCCCTCCCTCTCCTCCTCCTCTATCCCTCCACTCTCATTTCTTTAAAAAAATTTTTTAAATTGATTTTTAATATTTAATTGACTTTTTTTAAACATAAAATTAAAAAAAAATTTGAATTATTTAAATTTTCAAAGAAAACATTCCTTGAAAAACAAATTTTCAAATGAAAATATTAACTTCATTGTTTATTTCACCTTTGTTATTTTTATTAGTATTAGATTTAAAAGGTTAGCTTAAAACAAATATATTCTTTCATTAATTGACTTTTAAAAGCAGAAAATAAATTTAATTTTATTTAAGGATTGGATGCTGGCAATATTTTTAATACTTGTAAAGGCCAAAATGCTACTGCCACGGGAAATCAAAGGTTGAACAAAGGAAAAGAGAAGATGAAAAATGAAGAGGAAATTGGTGAAGAAGTTTTCAATAAAATTCATGTTTATGGCTTTCAAGAGCTTGACGAATGTAAGTATTGGACATTTTTGTAAATATTGTGTACATTCAATTACTTAATAAAAATACCCATCGAAACAGAAAAATAAAATTCTTTAATCAACTTTTCCCGTTTATTTTTTTATTAAATTTTTGACCCTATCCCAAAACAAGGGCGGAATCGTTTTTTTCCATTACTTTTCATTACTTTATAAAAATGGTCAATTTTCCTTAAAGTTGATGTTTACTGAAAGTTGATGCACTTACAAACATGGACGAGCTCGTCCGTGTTTGTCCGTATATACATATTAAAAAATATTTAAAAAATGAAAATAAGAATAAAAAGTTAATTCTTTTCTCCATTTTTCCTTTCAGTAAACATCAACTTTAAGGAAAATTGACCATTTTTATAAAGAATTGGAGCGCGAGGATCAAGAGATCCCCGGTCCCTTCAGAGCGCCTGATTTGGAGGGGAAGTAAACTCGATGACAAACAAGGGGGAGGCGCGGTGACAAACATTCCTAAAATTAATTAGCTCAGGGTCACTTAGATTAACAAATATTTTATTAAGGCCATCCAAATATAGGGTTAAAAAAAGTTTAAATTGAGAAATAAAATTAAATTAAAATAAACATTATTGGAAAATACAAAAATCAGAATTAAAAGAATTAAATTATTTATTTCAATTTCTCCATTCTTCTATGACTGATCATTTCAGAGTGTATTTGTTGTTGAGAGTGGCGGGAGTCCACCCCAGAGTATCGACACCCAAAGTATCGACACCCAGAGTATCGACACCCAAAGTATCGAATGACCCAAAGTATCGACACCCAAAGTATCGGCACCCAAAGTATCGAATGACCCAAAGTATCGACACCCAAAGTATCGAATGACCCAAAGTATCGAAACCATATGATCAACACGAAATATACTAAATATTTAAGTATAATTGTAGAAAATTTAAATCAATAAAAATTAAAATAAAATAAGGTAAAAAATTTATTTAATAAAAATCTACAAAAATCTTTAAAAGCTAAAACAAATAACTAGAAGACAAATATATGACTTGAAATGAATAAAAAATAAATTAAAATTGAATATAATGAGAGCATGCCGTTAAATATTCAATGGGATTTATCATCGCTTGCCCCCTCAAAACGTTTAGAAGTCGTTCATTAGCACGTTGGTATTTCTGTTTGCTGAATAAAGGAATTTCTTCTCCCGACAAAATTTTTACTGAAATAGCATCAACTCTGACCTTAAATAAATGCCGTTAAAATTATTTGATTAAAAAAACTAGAAAACCTGTTCATCTAGTAGAGCCCTTGCAAGGTTATATGGATTAGGTGAATGTCTGTGAAATATGCTGGCAAAAGAATTATGCCATGATTCGGCACTATTAGTAGTCCTAGGCATTTGATCAATAGTTATATTCTTGTTGTTCCACATATCTATAGGAAAACGAGGAGCCATAAAATCCCGGCCTACCCATGTTCTTTCCATATAATCTATAAATCTAACAAAAGGCTTTATCGCTGATTCCAGCTAATTGCGAATTTACAACTGCCCTTGGTGAAAGTGTAGAGTTAATAGCAGCTTTATTAATGTTGTTTTTAATTCTAGCTAACTCAACTCGAGTCGGTGATGGTCCATGATTATGTTCCTGGCCAACAGTAACAGAGTTGTTGTTATCAGTTGTAGCAGTTCCATGACATTTATCAATTTTCCAATTCTCGCATCTCCAGTAACGTTTATCTTTTCCATCTTTAAATTTTGTGTAGATGAATCCTCCGTAAATTAATTTTTCTCCACCCATATTAGATTTTACAAATGACGCCATTTAAATAACTTAGAACAAATAATATAATCTGAAAAAATCTGAAAAAAATTGGTGTTGATCATTTGAAAAAATTTGGTGTTGATCATATGGTTTCGATACTTTGGGTCATTCGATACTTTGGGTGTCGATACTTTGGGTCATTCGATACTTTGGGTGTCGATACTCTGGGTGTCGATACTTTGGGTGTCGATACTCTGGGGTGATCCCAGTGGCGGGAAAGACAGGAAAGACACGGGAAAACAATAAAAGATTAAAGGGGAGATAAGTGGTTGGGAAAAGGGATATTGTGAAATAAAATATAGGGGGAATGGTATTAGGTCCCTGCTATATTTCCTTGGGTAATTATTGTTTCAACCTCTCACTGGTGGGTAATTATTTGAAGGAGAGTCCCCGCTACAAAAGTAATGGAAAAAACGATTCCGCCCTTGTTTTGGGATAGGGTCAAAAATTTAATTTTATTCCCACATTGTAGCAGATACTTCACAACATCAAACAAGAGAATGTTCTTGTGGAATTAAATTTAAAGTGGGGGAAGTTAACGTTTTGTTAAAATTAAAAAAGGGAGTTGAACCCACAGAATTAATTGTTACAAAAAAACCAATATATGTATAATGGGAAGAAAGGAACAGTAAAAATTTACCACGCAAATTGGCCTGAAATGAAAAGATGTGTGGCAATTAAATTTTTAATTAAATTTAATTCGGAGTCGAAAGATGCTGCAAAGAGAGAAATTAATGTTTTTGAACATTTTTATGGACCTGATAAAAATACAAAGATTGATGGACTCGTGCGCATTGTAGAATATTTTGGACAGTAAGCTTTTCGTGTGTATATCTAAATAATTCTAAATTTACTTTCCACTAATAGAAAGTGTAGATTTTTTTGGTTTGGTTTGGTTTCGAATTTTGGTTTGGTTTGGTTTCGAATTGGTTTGGTTTCGATAACCAAAAATTGGTTTCGATACTTTGGGTCATTCGATACTTTGGGTGTCGATACTTTGGGTCATTCGATACTTTGGGTGTCGATACTCTGGGTGTCGATACTTTGGGTGTCGATACTCTGGGTTGATCCCCGTTGATTGATTGTTTTTTGTCTTTTTGTTATAGTAAATTATTTGCATTATCCATAAAGGGCTCATTCTTTTTGGGTCAACCCATTATATAATATTTTATTTGAATATTATATAATGTTAGGATTATGTTAGGATTCTTTATTTTTTCAACAAATTTTTAAAAAAATGTAATTTTTAAATCTGGACCTTCAAAAAAATTCTTTTCTTAATTTCTAACAAAGGTGACCATTTTTTATCAACTTTACGCAATTTACATTATTCGAAAATTAATTTTATTTAAAAACCTTTTTAATTTTAAAACATTATAAAATTTTTTATTTATAAAACATTTTATAAATAAATTTAAAATAAATTTTTTAATTCTGCAAAATCCCCAATCAATTATTAAAAATTAATACTTGTAAAGGCCAAAATGCTACTGCCACGGGAAATCAAAGGTTGAACAAAGGAAAAGAGAAGATGAAAAATGAAGAGGAAATTGGTGAAGAAGTTTTCAATAAAATTCATGTTTATGGCTTTCAAGAGCTTGACGAATGTAAGTATTGGACATTTTTGTAAATATTGTGTACATTCAATTACTTAATAAAAATACCCATCGAAATTCTTTAATCAACTTTTCCCGTTTATTTTTTTATTAAATTTTTGACCCTATCCCAAAACAAGGGCGGAATCGTTTTTTTTCCATTACTTTTCATTACTTTATAAAAATGGTCAATTTTCCTTAAAGTTGATGTTTACTGAAAGGAAAAATGAAGAAAAGAGATTAACTTTTATTTTTTTAATCTTGCAAGGAAAATGGAGAAAAGAATTAACTTTTTATTCTTTTTATTTTCATTTTTTATACATATATTTTTTAATATATACGGACGAGCACTTACAAACATGGACGAGCTCGTCCGTGTTTGTCCGTATATACATATTAAAAAATATTTAAAAAATGAAAATAAGAATAAAAAGTTAATTCTTTTCTCCATTTTTCCTTTCAGTAAACATCAACTTTAAGGAAAATTGACCATTTTTATAAAGAATTGGAGCGCGAGGATCAAGAGATCCCCGGTCCCTTCAGAGCGCCTGATTTGGAGGGGAAGTAAACTCGATGACAAACAAGGGGGAGGCGCGGTGACAAACATTCCTAAAATTAATTAGCTCAGGGGACACTTAGATTAACAAATATTTTATTAAGGCCATCCAAATATAGGGTTAAAAAAAGTTTAAATTGAGAAATAAAATTAAATTAAAATAAACATTATTGGAAAATACAAAAATCAGAATTAATAGAATTAAATTATTTATTTCAATTTCTCCATTCTTCTATGACTGATCATTTCAGAGTGTATTTGTTGTTGAGAGTGGCGGGAAAGACAGGAAAGACACGGGAAAACAATAAAAGATTAAAGGGGAGATAAGTGGTTGGGAAAAGGGATATTGTGAAATAAAATATAGGGGGAATGGTATTAGGTCCCTGCTATATTTCCTTGGGTAATTATTGTTTCAACCTCTCACTGGTGGGTAATTATTTGAAGGAGAGTCCCCGCTACGAAAGTAATGGAAAAAAAAACGTTTCCGCCCTTGTTTTGGGATAGGGTCAAAAATTTAATTTTATTCCCACATTGTAGCAGATACTTCACAACATCAAACAAGAGAATGTTCTTGTGGAATTAAATTTAAAGTGGGGGAAGTTAACGTTTTGTTAAAATTAAAAAAGGGAGTTGAACCCACAGAATTAATTGTTACAAAAAAACCAATATATGTATAATGGGAAGAAAGGAACAGTAAAAATTTACCATGCAAATTGGCCTGAAATGAAAAGATGTGTGGCAATTAAATTTTTAATTAAATTTAATTCGGAGTCGAAAGATGCTGCAAAGAGAGAAATTAATTTTTTTGAACATTTTTATGGACCTGATAAAAATACAAAGATTGATGGACTCGTGCGCATTGTAGAATATTTTGGACAGTAAGCTTTTCGTGTGTATATCAAGTAATTCTAAATTTACTTTCCCTTAATAGTTTAGTTTCAAATTGAACATTTTTTTGACAATTGTAAAAATTTTTGTTCTGAATTGAATAGAAAATAATTTATATTAAATATATAAACTAAAGCACTCAAAATTTCCGGGCTCTAGCGTAAACACTTAATAATACTTTAGAAAATGTTTTATCACTAGGGACTCACAAAATATGCACTGAAATATGCAAAATTTCCCAAAATATGCATAAATATGCATCAAAAAATGTTGAAAAATTGCTTTAAAAATCAAAATTTTAAGTAAAAAACACTAATTTAGCCTATAATTTTGCATTTCAAGAGCACTTATAAAAGATTTTATCGGTTTAAAATTTATGTTAAAATTTTTTTGAAAAAAATTTTCCCGAAAAATCTTTCGAAAGAATTTTTTCGGAAGATTTTTATAAAAAATTTTTTTGACCGAAAATTTCCAAAATTTTGCCCAATTTGGCGTAGTGACAGAAGACCCACAGACAGAAGACCCAAGGACAGAAGAACCACAAGGACAGAATACCCACAGACAAAAGACCCACAAGAGAATTTTTTAACTAAAATTTCAGAAAATTTTTTTTGAAATTTCTGAGAAAGATTTCCAATTTTTCAAGGCACAAAATTAATTCTGAAGTTAACCAATAAAATTTTTACCGTTAAATTTTATGGATGAGTGCGATTTAGATCATTAAATTAGAAAGTGATTTGAAGAGTCTGGTGATTAATTGGGATATGTAGGAATAGCGTGGGATATTGAGAATATAAGGGTAAGATCTTAAATCCACCGATATCTATTCTTATCCGTAAATTGTGTATAACAGGAACCTGGAGAAGGAATACTCCTATATCTTTCTTAACCAGTAAATCGGATATGTCAGGGAATTTAAAGGGATGTAGACTTTTTAAAATTTTATAATTCCACTAATCCGCTTATATCCACCGATATCCGTCGATTTACTCAGAAATAATTAACTAATCTCTAATATCCAAAAGATCACCAATATAATTGCATATATACTTGCCCTTGGTCCTAAATATCCCTTTGATCTACTTTTCCCTTTCATCGTCACTGACAAGAATTTAGGGAATTTTGAAAGACAAAGAAGCCAGATTTCTACTTTTTTAGTGACACAGGTGCGAATTCTGAGAATTTGGGAAGGCCAATTAGTTTATACTATGTATTTTTATATCTGATTTTTTGACACGACATGGACCGTATTTTCCGGAACAAAATCCCGAAAATCCGGGAAATCAAGATCACTCTTCGTTAAACAAGCTCCCCGGTAATTGGTACAATAATATTCCCATCGTTGGAACAGCAAAATTGTTGGAAAAAAAATTAAACAACAAAATTCCCCATTGTTAAAATAACATCTTCGTTGTTGGAAAAAACTTACCGATTGTTCTTCCCTAATATTGAAACAACCTTCCCGTTGTTGGATCAATCTCTTATTAAGGAAAACAAATAGAACTCCTTGCGCCAAAATTTACAAAAAAAAAGTAAAACAAAAAAGTTGTGGGTCTTTTGTCTGTGGGTATTCTGTCTTTGTGGGTCTTCTGTCTGTGGGTCTTTTGTCTGTGGTTCTTCTGTCCTTGGGTCTTCTGTCTGTGGGTCTTCTGCGTCGACACGGCCCAATTTTTACTAAAATTTGCCAAAAAATGATGAAATATGGACCAAAATATGCAAAATTTCCCAAAATATGCACAAATATGCACGGGAGGGCCGAAATATTCAAATATATGCATTAAGAACCGGGTCCTAAAGTGCTCGGACCAACGTAAAAACACCATTTTTGGGCTTCCCAGCTCAATGTATATCCGCATACAAAACATGCATTTGCATGTTTTGTGAGTCCCTATTTATCAAAGGTTTCAAAACTGCACAATTTAAATTTGCTAATATGTACATAATTCATTATAACACGGAATTATGTATAACGTATTTACTCGATTAATTCCCCTCCCTTGAATAATTCCCCTCTCTCGAATAATTCCCCCTGCTGCGGATGAGTTGAAACAATAATTCCCCTCCCCCAAATGCCATACTACACATTCAAATTTCAAAATTCGAATAATTCCTCTCCCTTGAATAATTCCCCATGCCATGGATAGGTTGAAAAAATTATTCCTTAGGGGTATTAATCGAGTAAATACGGTATTTAACATAAAAAGTTAATTTTCATTCTTTTTCAAACAACTTATTTAAATCCTTTTCATTTTTTAATTTTTTCAAGTGAGGAAAAAACAGTTAACAATCATAGCCTTGAAGTTGAATCAATTGTTTTAGAACTTGGAGAAATGAATTTATTACAATATTATAATAAGAGTAAGAAGGGTCAAAAGAATATTGCAAAACATTTAACCCAAATTCTAATAAGTGCGGCTGAAGCACTCAAGCAATTGCATGATGGTAGAAATTTATTTTAATTTAATGAGCAAAGCCTGTTGAAACTTGAAGCTTTGAAAAAAGCCGCTTGTTACAGCTTTATGCATTGAACCCGAATTCTTTTAAGTAGACGGGATCAACCCAGAAGGTCGAAACCCAGAAGGTCAACACCCTAGAGGTCAACTGACCCAGAAGGTCAACCTCAGATATTTGGGCGGATAAAGGGTATTCGAGATTAAAAATACATTGGTCGGCTCGCTTTTGATTTATCAGACAGTTGCACGAGAAAATTACCGTCTTTTATCCTTTAATCCTCCTTAATCCCACCAAATCCGCCATAATCCGAACTAATCCTTCTTTATCCGCATTAATTCTTCCTTAATCCCACCAAATCCGCCATAATCCGAACTAATCCTTCTTTGTCCGCATTAATTCTCAGACATCCTTCCTAATCCGCACGAATACCCTTTATCCGCCCAAATATCTGAGGTTGACCTTCTGGGTCAGTTGACCTCTAGGGTGTTGACCTTCTGGGGTGTTGACCTCTAGGGTGTTGACCTTCTGGGTTCGACCTTCTGGGGTGGACCCAAGTAGACCTAGAACTAGACGAAGCTGCATTTATCTACTAAGCTACTCAATGGCCCCTAAGTGATCACTAGAGTCCGACATTTTAGGCCCGAAAAATTGAGAAATAGGTTCCTATTTTAGGTTTTTTGAGGTAGCAAAATAGGTTCAAAAAAATCAGAAAAAGGCCAAAATAGGTCTGAATTTTGAAGAATAGGTCCAAATTTTTGAGTTAATTTGAGTGCTAAAAAATAGAATTTTGGGAAAAAATTTTATTTGGAATAATAGATAAAAATTTATGGAAGTAAATTCAAATCATCTAACTTATATGACACCTCACCTCACTTTTACGGTAACTATTGTCCGGCAGTTATACATAGTTCTTTATAATTTAGTTCGAATCGGGTTTTGCGAATAATCTTAAGCCCAAATTTCCAGAGCCCATATTTTCTATATCACCTATTATACGACAACAAAGAATTCTGTTTAATTCAGGGTGGCCCCTTCATAAACATTAAAATTGGGTTTTGGAACTTATCGCCGCCATAGATTAGAAGATCACTCAAACAATGCGACTCATTGAAAAATAAAGCCATAATAAACTCAGCTGAATTTTTGGCGCCGCAGGCAAAAATTTTGAAAATTTTAGATACTTTATGCGCAAAAATTCACCTTTTTGATAATTCCGCTTCCTAATTTTTTTATTTTTCGACATTTCATGGGGAAAAGTTGACTATTTAGCTAAAAATAGTCAAATTTAAAGAAAAATCGGTAATATTGAAGCTTCCAGTCCCCATTTTTTCTCCCCAATTTTCCCCCTATATTTTTAACAAAATGGTCAGACTTTTTCCTTCTTCCATCCAATTTGCCTTTCTAATTTTTGCCTTCAATCAAACAAAAAGGATTATTTTTCCTTTTCTTCTTCTCTTCTTCTCCTTCAATCTTCTTCTCCTTCCTGTCCATTTTGTTGTTCTTTTGAATTTTTAATCAATTCTGGGAAGATTGAAGGAGAAGAAGAGAAGAAGAAAAGGAAAAATAATCCTTTTTGTTTGATTGAAGGCAAAAATTAGAAAGGCAAATTGGATGGAAGAAGGAAAAAGTCTGACCATTTTGTTAAAAATATAGGGGGAAAATTGGGGAGAAAAAATGGGGACTGGAAGCTTCAATATTACCGAAAAATCTTCTAAAAACCTAAAATAGGTCGAAAAAAGGTCAAAATAGGTTCAAATAGGTTTAGGTTCAAAAATCCCGAAATAGGTTTTTTAGGCTCAAATAGGTCCAATGTAGGAGCATGGTACCATGCCAAATAAGTGTTTTTCGAGCTTTACTAAACATTACAAGGTTGCAAAAAAATAGGTCGAAACCTAAAATGTCGGACTCTAGTGATCACATCTTTTTGCAGGACCTTAAACTTTTGTAGAGTTTTACGAGATCAAAGTCTATTTTTTGCCTACCGTATTTTCTCGATTAATTCCCCATGCCAAGGAAGGGTTGAAAAAATAATTCCCCTGGGGAATTAATCGAGTGAATACGGTATACTTCCTTTGTGCATTCTTTTCAATAAAAATGCAAAAATTTTAAATTTTAACGACTTTCTGGTGTTGAGTTTTATTTGTAAGTAGACTTACTATTTCAATTTTCTTTTGTAGAAAACATTGTACATTTGGATATAAAGGCTGGAAATTTTGTTAGAACAGGTAAAAGGGAAAATAAGCTTCCTGTATTCAAACTGATTGATTTTGGTACTTGTGAATTTATGGGGAATCTTCTAATAAAATCCATATCAAAGGAAATATTTGGGACAGATGCGTACATTGCTCCAGAAGTTGATAGAATGGAGGAATATAACCAGGTAAATTTATTTTATTTGTATATAATTTTGGGAGAGTAGTAGTTTATTTAGCATGGTAAATGATATCTCGTTTTCACTCTTGCAAAAACTAGTTCACACTAGTGATGTTCGGGAGTGAAAAAAAGCCGAGAGTCGAGAGCCGAGACCGAGACCGGGAATCAACCCCGAGACCGAGTCTCGGATCGAGACCGAGAGTCGAGACCGAGAGTCGAGACGAGAGATTAGGAGGGTTATCACTTGATATCCCTCATAATCCCCAAAAATACCTATATATCCTTCATAATCCCTCAAATCAATTAAATATACAAATCCACAATATAACTTTACTCCTATATCTACCGATATCCAACTTAATCCACTGATATTCCCATTAATCGCTAGAATCCCCATATATCCCTCGATATCCCTCCAAATCGAACGATATCTTCTTTATCCCCCGATGCCAAGCACAAGTCCCTTTATGTTTATTTTAATCCTTAAAATTTCCAGATATCCCTCATAACTTTAATCCACCTCTATATCCTTTCAAATCCCCAAAAGCCTCCGATATACGACAACTCCATTGACCCCCTACTATTTAAGGCCGTATGCGATAATTTTTGCATTTTGGAAGGGTTTGAAGCCATAAATCCTCCATCCATTTTCTGCGCCGCAGGCAAAAATTTTGAGAATTTTGGAGGTCAGAAGCCAGATTTCTTTCATTTTCTGCGCGCAAGCTGAGATTTTGAGAATATAGGGAGGATTTAAGCGCCGCAGGCGAAAATTTTGGAAAATTCATGACTACATTTAAATTTCGGCACTATCTGAAAAAAGGTCGGTAATCGTTTTTTTTCATTACTTTTTTCCATTACTTTTTTCCTTCCTTAATTATAAATAATGGTCAGTCTTTTCTTCCTCGTTCAATTCCACTCTTTTTACCTGTGGCATATTCAAATGAGGACAGACAAAAACACACACACACGGACAGACAAAACACGAGTGTTTTCTGTTCGTGTCCGTTCGTGCTTGTCTGGTGTTTTGTCTGTCTGTGTCCGTCCGTGTTTGTCTGTCCAAGTCCGTCCGTCTTTTGTCCGTCCGTGTTTGTCTGTCCAAGTCCGTCCGTCTTTTGTCCGTCCGTGTTTGTCTGTCCGAGTCCGTGTTTGTCTATCCGAGTCCGTGTTTGTCTATCCGAGTCCGTGTTTGTCTGTCCAAGTCCGTGTTTGTCTGTCCGAGTCCGTGTTTGTCTGTCCAAGTCCGTGTTTGTCTGTCCAAGTCCGTGTTTGTCTGTCCGAGTCCGTGTTTGTCTGTCCAAGTCCGTGTTTGTCTGTCCAAGTCCGTGTTTGTCTGTCCGAGTCCGTGTTTGTCTGTCCAAGTCCGTCCGTCTTTTGTCCGTCCGTGTTTGTCTGTCCGAGTTCGTCCGTGTTTTTTTTTTCGTCCGTGTTTTTTTTTCGTCCGTGTTCGTCCGTGTTTTTTTTCGTCCGTGTTTTGTCTGTCCGAGTTCGTCCGTGTTTTGTCTGTCCGTGCTCGTCCGTGTTTTGTCTGTCCGTCTTCGTCCGTCTTTCGTCCGGCGTGTATTTTTCTGTCCTCTCATTTGATTATGCCACAGGCAAATTTATTGGAGTTTAACAAGAAGGAAAATGCTGACCATTCTGTCATTTCAAGGAAGGAAAAAAGTAATGGAAAAAAGTAATAAAAAAAAACGATTACCGACTTATTTTCATATAGAGTCTAAATTTCTAACGTTTTTTCAAGTTTAAAAAATTAAAAAAAATAAGTTTACAGATTTAAAATCAAAGATTAAAAACATTGATTTTTGAAGAGAAGTAATTTTCAGATTATTTCCATGCTTAGAGTCGAACCCATTCCTATCAAAATATCTAAGTGTGTGAAGTCAGTCACCTTAACCACTCAACCATCGACCAACAAAAGGAAAATGGGAAAAAATATAAATATTTCTTTCCCTTTTCCTTAAAAAAATAAATGTCAAAGTACGCGAGGTACGAGTAAAATTTAAAAAATTTCCGTCATTAGGGGTGTAAATTTAGTCTCGTTTTCCGAGACTAAAACACCGAGACCGAGATCGAGACCGAGAGCTCAAAAAACCCGGGAAATTTCCCGACTCGGGAACCGAGACCGAGAGTCTCGAACATCACTAGTTCACACACATATTTGCTTCTCCTTCCATAATTTTCTCAGGTTATCAAATGATTGTGACAACTTGACATAATTTCTTAGATTATCAATTCTTTTAATTAGTAATAATGCCTCTAATAAACAATATACTAGAGTTGGACAAGACGAGACCGATACCGAGATTCTCGGCTTTTTTACAATATCGGTCTCGGTTTTTTCATTCTCGGTCTCGAAACAGATACCGACATTCTCGGTCCATTTCTCGGCGAGAAACGATACTGACTCAAAGAAACAAAATCCTCAATATTGTCCAAAGTAATTTGGCAAAGTGTTATAAATTTTATATTTAAGATTTATTTATGTATTTTGATTAGACTTTTTGGAAGAAATCTGGCTTTGTAGTCTTCAAAAAATTTCAAAATTTCAATTAAGAGAGAAGAAATTTCAATTAAGAGAGAAGAGGTATCAAAAGTTATGCTCACATCCTTTGAATCTCTTCCAATCCTTTTAGCGCTAGATGTTTTGGGTGTATAAAACCCCGAAACTTTTCGGGACGGAGTACGTGTTATGTCCTAGGGTAGCGGTCTTACCTAGTGACAACAGTTATAAATTTTAACAGTACGGGGTTTTCTAATTGTTTCGGGCGGGGTAGGGTCGGATAGAATTGTGAAAAAATCGTTCGCGAACGGGGTACGGGGTCGGGGTACAACTCTATTAATAATAATAATGAATAAATCATAAAAATAATGAATAAATTATAAAAATAATGAATAAATTATTTTTACACGTATTTTTTGACACAAAATAAAAATTTCTGTTAGTCTCGGTCAGTATCGTTTCTCGGTATCGGTCTCGGCTCAAAATGCTGGTATCGGTCTCGGTATCGGGTTCTTGAGTATCGGTCAATCTCGGTCTCGGGTTGGCCGATACCAGTATCGTTTTGTCCAACTCTACAATATACCATCAATTTTGCATAACTCCAAACTTTTTCAATTTTTATTCTATTTATGTATAGGCAGCTTTCATCCCTAATGCCGAATGGAAAACGTCAGACAGTATTCGTATTTCCCCATAAATTTTTTAAGACAGATTGTGATTACAATGCGAGATGACAGAAAAATTTTTTAGCAAAAGAAAAAAAATTTTTTTAGGTGACTAAAAAAGCAGATATTTACTCATTTGGAGTAATTATATACAAGTTAGTGTACAGTCCGAAAAAACGTATTGAAAAAATGGATTTAAAAGTGCTTGGATCGCGTGGACAGAATTTTAATCACCTGGATCATCTTATTAGGGCAAGTTTAACAGATTGGATTTTGCCATTTTATTACAATAAATCTTCTAAAAGCCTCGAGTATTCTTCCCTTCAATCAAAAATGAAGGAAATTACTATTATAGCATATAGGTACCTAAAACAATATGTTTTTTCAACTGTTTATTTTCGGAAAAATCATTATTTGAAGGTTTATTACTACGCTTTCCTACTATCTAAATTTTTCCTAACTTCTATAATTAGTCCATTGCTGTTTGGCCCTACGCTCAGTTTATTTTCTTGTAGAAAGAAAAAGCTCTTCATTTAAAGTAATTAAAAATGATATTTCAGATGTGCACAAAGGCGAAGCCAGAGCTCATATATCGCCCAACAATTGAACAAGTTCTTGAAATTCTTAAAAGTGGAATCGAAGAAGTTTAATTAAACTATGAATTATTAAACAAACTTGTAAAAGAAATGCCAAAATAGATAACCGGATTTATTCTAAAAGTACCACTTGTGGCTCTATTTTTCAACCCCTCCATTTGGTGAGGTTGTATTAGAGACTGTGGTTATATTAGAATAAATCAGGTAATTTAGAAAAAGTTTCTCTTAGGTCATATAACATACCTCTTTATTAAAGATAAAGCTTTACTATATTTTTTACTATCTTTTATGACAGATTTCTAGTTTTGTTTAGTTTTTTGATTTATTATTAGTAAAGCGAGGATTTATAGGCAAGTAAAACAGTGAAATAGGCGCCTAAAATAGGCACCAAAAAGCCAAAAAAGGCACAAAAATAGGCAGTTAAAAAAGGTTATCAGACCTATAAAATTAAGATAAAAACAAGAAAATAACCATGTATTCGTCATTTTTTGAATTATAAAGCATTTATTAAACGCTTTTGCCATTTATTCGTCATTTTTAATGATTTTTTGAAAAAAATTGTGTAAAATTTTTTAAAAATTTCGATAATTGACAAAATTGAAATTTACCCAACCGACAAAACGTCCCACCCCAAAATGTCCCACAGCCAAATCGTCCCATCTCAAAATGTCCAACAGAGTAAAAATACTCAATTCGTCGAATTATAAATTAAAAATGGTCGTTGGCACTGATTTTTTAAAATCTAGGACTGATTTTTTCAGATTTTGCACTGATTTTTAGGCAGAATTCAGGAAAAATCGCTAAAAAAGGCAAAAATAGTACCAAAAATTACAAAATAGGCAAAAAGGCACAAAATGTCCTAAATAGGCAAAAATAGGCAAAATAAAAATCATGCTAGACTCTTCGGACTAGAGACCGGCAAAATCGCATTTGCGGGATCCCGCATGCGGGAGTAACTTTTAAAAATGTCTGCGGGAGGGACTCCCGCGGGATAAATCCCGCAAAAACCATTTTTTGCCTGATATGAGTTTCATTCTGATTGTATTAAGCGAAAAAAGGTTATAGCCGATCAAATTTGGTAAAAAATAAAATGGTGTGAGATAACCGAAAAGAGAAAATTCAATATTATTGGTTCCAAATAAAACTAGTTCAAAATTAGGTATATATTTTTGGTTGAAAAGAGATCACCGTCTATTAAGGAGATGGAGAATGGAAAGGAAACCTTAAGGTTGCAAAGCGGGGCAAATGGCTATTTCTTCGCATTTAATTTCATTTTTCAATTTTTTAATATAATTTTAAATAGTATTTCATTCAAAAATTAGCCTAAAATATAAAATTTTATATGATAAAGATTAAATTTTTTGAAGATTTGAATGTTTTAAATTATGCCCCGACCCGTCAGAGTCGGGTGTGTCGGGGATCGGTGTTTGCCGGAGAAGCCATGTCGGGGTTGGATCGTTGGATATGAACGTGATATCGAGGTATAGAAGTGTATGTGGTTATATTGGGAAATAAAACCGGACATGAAGATACGGATTCGCTCCCAGTCGTCGTTTAACCTTTTGAAATAGCTGAAGAGGAGAATCTACTAGTTTTCCTTTTATTCATTCATTTATGTTAGGATGCTTTATTTTTTAAATCATTTTTTCAAACCGTAATTTGCAAAATCGGATCTTTCAAAAAATTTATGTCTTTCTACATATTCTTATAAAAATTCTATTTCATAATTTCTAACAAAGGTGAGCATTTTTTATCAACTTTACGCAATTTACATTATTTAAAAATTAATTTTACTCAAAAAAAACTTTTAATTTTAACAATAAAACATTTTATAAATAAACTTTAAAATTTTTTTTTAATTCTGCAAAATCAACAACCAATTATTAAAAAATTAAACATCTTCCCTCTCCTTATTTTTATTCAATAAATTAAAGTAAAATCCCCTTCTAAAATTTTTACAGCTGCGCATTTCCTCCCTTATTTTGCCCTCCACTATTCAGATTTTCTATTCAATTCCCCCATCCCTCTTCTCCTCCCCCCCCCCCCTCTCCTCCTCCTCACCTCCATCTCCTCCTCCTTCTCTATCCCCCACTCACATTTTTTTTAAAAATTTTTTAAATTAATTTTTAATATTTAATTGATTACATTATATATATAAATTTAAAAAAATTTATTTTAATTATTTAAATTTTCAAAAGGTTTTCTCCTTGAAAAACAAATTTTAAATGAAAATATTAACTTTAAATTTAATTTTACCTTTGTTATTTTTATTAGCATTAAATTTAAAAGGTTAATTTACAAACAAATATATTTTTTAATTAATCAAATTTTTAAAATCCTTAAACAAATTCACTCTTATTTAAGGATTGGATGCTGGTAATACTTGTCAAAGACAGAATTCGGCAGCTGGGGGAAGTCAACGATTTAACAAAGGAAAGAAGCCGATGAAAGCTGGAGAGGAAATTGGTGAAGAAATTTTGATTAAAACTAGAGCGAGTTCGAGTTACTCGATTCAATCGCTCGGGTACTAGCCCGAACTCGGGGACGAGCTCGAACTCGGGTTTTTCAAACTCGGATTACTTGAGCTCGGTTTTCCCAATTACTCGGTATTTGACTTATCTACTAATTAAAACCCATATCTATGGTTTCATGAATATGCCGAATGTAAATATTGGAAATTTTTGTAAACAATGGGCACATTCAATTACTCAATAAAAACACCTATCGAAACAGAAAAATAAAATTCTTTAATCAACTTGTGCCATTTATCTTTTACGTAAAAATTTAATATTTAGCAAAATCTTCCTCCCACCTAGCAGCGGATACAACAAGAAAATGTTATTGTGGGAAGAAAACAACTGTGGAAAGAGTGACTTTTAAATTAAAAAAAGATAAAGAATTTAATTCAACTGAATTATTGCTTGTAAAACCCCCAATATATAATGGGAAGTTAGGAGAAGTAAAAATTTACCATGCAATATGGCCTGAGAAAGGAAGATGTGTTGCAATTAAATTTTTAATTAAAAATAGTGATGGAAAGAAAGATGCTGTAAGAAAAGAAATTGCTGTTCTCGAACATTTTTATGGACCGGGAGAAAACAAAAAGATTAATGGACCTATTCGCATTGTAGAATATTTTGGACAGTAAGCTCTTTTTGTATAGTTGAGTAATTCTAGATTTACCATGTATTTCACATAATAGTTCAGTTTCAAATTGAACATTTTTTGACAATTGTATTTGAAATGAATAGAAAATAATTGATATTATGTATTTAAGCTAAAGCACGGATGGTACCGGGGTACCAAACGTCTTTTTCGGTACTTATAAAAATTCCGAACCGTAGTATGTCACGTTACAAAGTTCCGGGCTCTAGCAAATTTCGGGCACTTTTAATAATAAATTAGAAAATGTTTTATCACTAAAATTAAAGGTTTCAAAACTGCGCAAATTTAAATTTCCGAATAAGCGGCATAATAAAATGTAAAAATTTAACGCGTGAAAGAACTTATTTAAATCCTTTTCATATTTTAATTTTTTAAGTGAGGAAAAAACAGTTAACAATCATAGCCTTGAAGTTGAATTAATTGTTTTAGCACTTGGAGAAATGAATTTATTACAATATTATAATAAGAGTAAGAAGGGTCAAAAGAATATCGCAAAACATTTAACCGAAATTCTAATAAGTGCGGCTGAAGCACTCAAGCAATTACATGATGGTAGAAATTTATTTTAATTTAATGAACAAAGTCTGTTGAATCTTGAACAAAGCCGCTTGTTGCAGCTTTATGCATGAAATTCTATTTCTTTTAAGTAGCCCTAGAACTACACGATGCTGCATTTATCTACTAAACTATTCAATGGCCCCTAAGTAATTGCATCTTTTTTAAGACCACAAACTTTTGTTGAGTTTTACGAGATCAAAGCCTATTTTTGCATAGTACTTCCTTCGTATATTCTTTTCCTTGAAAATGCAAAAATTTTAAATTTTAACGACTTTCTGGAATTGAGACTTAGCATTTCAATTTTCTTTTAAAGAAAACATTGCACATTTGGATATAAAGCCTGAAAACTTTGTTAGCACTAAAGAAAGTGATCAAAGCGTTCTTCCTATATTCAAGCTAATTGATTTTGGTACTTGTGAATTTATGGGAAATTCCGAAATAAAAAACATGTCAATGGAAATATTAGGGACAGATGTGTACATTGCTCCAGAAGTTGATAGAATGGAGGAATATAAAAAGGTAAATTTATTTTTTGGTTGTATATAATTTTGGGGGAGTTGTAGATTATTTAGCATGATAAATGATATCTCGTTTTCACTCTTTTGCCCTTACTTTCATATACTACCCAATTTATTAACAAAAGCAAAAAATATTTTTAGGTATCTAAGAAAGCAGATATTTACTCATTTGGAGTAATTATATACAAGTTAGTGTACAGTCCGAAAAAACGTATTGGAAAAATGGATTTAAACAAGCTTAGTAAACTTGGACAGAATTTTAAGCACTTGGATCGTCTTATTGAGGCAAGTGTGACAAACTGGATTATATAATTTTCATTAAAATAAATCTTTTAAAAGTCCCGTGTATTCTTACCTTCAATAAGAAATAAAGGGAGACTATTACTATAGCAGGATACCTAAAACAATATGTTTATTTTCAATGTTTAGATTCATAGGTTTGAAATGAGCTTTCCTCAATATTGGACTATTTTAGAGCAAATGTTTGAGTATTCTTTTTTAATCTTCAGCTAACCGATCGTCTGTGCAAATAACTTTTATAATACATAGTAGTTCAATTTCTATAGTTAGTAATTTTTATAAAGTAAATGATTTTACCTTTCGGAAAAATCATTCTTTGAGGGTTTATTAAAATAGCCTTCCTATTATCTACATTTTTTCTAAATTTCTATAATTTATCCATTGCTATTTGGCCCTACGCTCAGTTTATTTTCTTGTAGAAAGAAAAAGCTCTTAATTTACAGTATGTAAAAATTAAATTTCAGATGTGCACAAATTCAGAGCTAAATTCTCGCCCAACAATTGAAAAAGTTCTTGAAATACTTAAGGGAGTTGAAGAAGTTTAAGTAAGCTATTATGTAAAAAATTTGTAAAAGAGATGCAAAAATTTAGAAAAAGTTTCTTTTAGGTCATACGTATAACATACCTCTTTATTAAAGATAAAACCTTTACTATATTTTTTACTAAACTCTTATTACATATTTCTAGTTTTGTTATAGTTTTTTGATTTATTATTAGTAAACAATTATTATTTGACGAATTTTATATAAGATATATTTTATACAATATTCAACCAAAATCTGTCAATTGTTTTTTCAGCCAATTTGGGCAGAAAATCACTAAATATACGCCAACCTTATTCCTTATTTCCACTTACTTTTATTACATAGACCTAATTCATCAGCTACGGGACCCAGTGATGTCAAAGTTCCAGTTCCGGAACTAGAACTACGGACTAGTAAATGCCCGGAAGTAGCTTGGAACTAGAACTACGTGTTGTGTCCGCACTTGCAGAAAGAATATAAATGAAAATAAATAACCCAGCATTGGGTTGGATGGTGGCACAGTCGGTTGTGCTTCGGTCTGGGCTCATTCCATGATGGTTCAATTCCATCTCCCATCCACAATTTTTCCACAACATGAATATAGTATACAATACTACGGAACTAGTAAATATCTGGAACTAGCTTTGGAACTAGTTCTGGAACTAGTTCTTGGGGGTATATTTTTGACAAAATTTCCTCGACGAAGTTTACGGGATTTTTAATATTGTTGTAAATTACTTGCAGCGCGCTGATACGGAAGAAATCTGGCTGCTTGAGGCCCAAAATTCTAAAAATTTTCGCCTGCGGCTCTTAAAAAGGAAGAAATCTGGTGAATTGGTTTTTCAAAATTCTAAAAGTTTTCGCATGCGGCGCTGAAAAATGAATTTTTTGGCCTCTTAATCCTCCAGTTTTTCCTCCAATCTTCTTAAATCCTCCGATATCACTCAAAATCCTCTTATAACCCAGATATCACCAAAAATTTCCCCAGATATATATTTAAATCCCTTAATTCCTTCAAATCCTCGGATCTCCCCGATATCTATTACGTAAACATTTTTTATGAAAATCCCGAAATCCCGCGGGATCCCGTTAAATTATAAAACGGAATTTACGGGATTAATCCCGCGGGATCCTGTCTCGTAAAAAATTTTGAAAAAATCCCGTTACGGGATCCCGTGAATGCAATATTGCCGCACACTAAATGATTTTTTAAATTATGCCGTTATTTGTTAAAGTTGATAAATCTCTTCATATTCAAAAAAATTTAAAAGTTTGGAACTAGAACTAGCTTGGAACTAGTTCTAGAACTGGAACTAAGGAATTTCAAAAATGGAGTTCCGGAACTGGAACTGGAACTAGTTCCAGAGAAATTTTCGAACTTTGACATCACTGAGCGAACCCATATTGTACTTCCTGAATTTCCTTCAGTGCCATGATACCATTTTTTAACCCAAGGGCTACAGGTCCGATTGTATTTATGATTTTATGTTTTAAAATAATGGCGGCGCAAATGTCGAGGCTGTTTTGAACTGTTTTTGGTAATTGTTCGGTTGAGACCCCCCCCCCCCTCATTTTTCTGACCATTTTTTCATTTTTCTTCCCTTTTTCATTTCTCCTCCCTCTCTCCTTATTTTTCATGAGGCAAGTATCAAAAAGGATTATGTATGTATGAGAAAATGTGAGAAATATTTATTTTTTTCAACAGGATAAAAAAGAGAAACATGATACCAAAAATTATAAAAAACATTAGAAATATCACCAAATCGTTTTCGCCACAGAAATTCAGGAAAATATGTTCGGTATGTATCCGTGTTGTTACCTGCTTGATGACAAAACTTACGCTTATAAGATGACCACACTGACTCGATATTCTGTGTATGTATATCTGGGTCTTCATCATTAACAAAGTTTTTTGAATGATTAACGGTCCCATGAGAATATCCTTCTGGGAGCCGAGGAATAGAATTGTATGCCTTCCATAAGTCAGAATAGATTGTTGATTGTGGACGTATATATTGTTGAATCAAAGGAAGAAGGTTCTCGGCACTCCTCTTCCCTATATAACAGTCAAAAAGCAATTTTGATGTTTGGAATCTCTTTCCACTCCTCCAAATAGCCAGACTTCGTTCTTTGAAGGTACACGACCTCGATTATACTTGCGACGTACAACCACGGTCTCGTCAATTTCACATACGATTCCTATGAATTTTTAAAAAATATTGAAAAAGATGAAAAAAACCTCCTCCAGGTTTTGGTCCCTTCTCATTCATATATACATACATAATCCTTTTTGATACTTGCCTCGTGAAAAATAAGGAGAGAGGGAGGAGAAATGAAAAAGGCAAGAAAAATGAAAAAATGGTCAGAAAAATGAGGGGGGGGGGTCTCAACCGAACAATTACCCTGTTTTTTGTTTTGTTCTGTTCTGTTTTGAAACTGTATTGAGGGTAGGAGGCCAACCTACCGCTGACCAACCTACTCGTAATTGGGCAGATTGGCAGTAGTTTAGATGGGCACTATATTTCATCATTTTTGAAATTGGCAAATAAACAAGATTATTAACATGTAAAAGTGCAACATAAATACACGTATATATATATATATAGATTTTTTAAGTCTCTAAATTTGCCCTTTATTTCTCAATCTCATTAGCCTCTCTCATTTATTTTTGCCCTCTATTAAATGAATCGGCTGACATTCTTTTAAAAAAAGATTATTTTATCAAATTTTTATATAATATTTTAAAAGAAAATAGTAAACTTTAATAATTAATTTTATTTATTTATTTTAGGAAATGTATTTTAAATTAATTATTTTCATTTCCTTTTTTCTGGTGGGTTTTTTCAAATTTTCGATTGGAACTAAGTTTAAAATTGAGTCACATGATGAAAAAACTTCTAGAGGAGATTCTGATACAAAAACGATTAGAGAACAAGTAGATGAAGAGAAGGAAAAGGAAAAAATTCCAACCAAAGTTTTGTACATCTGTAATTCTTTTTTAAAATCACCATTAGCTTTTAATGTAATTTAAATTTATTTACACCCGGGACAGGAGGTTATTTTGAAACAAGAAATCTTCAAAAATTGAAAGAAGAATATCTCATAATCGAAATTAGAAAATCTAAAGTGCTTAACACATCTGATCATTTATCTCTGATCGCTGTCCAAGAGCTAAATTAAAAAATCCAAAATTTAAAATTAACTTTTCTACTAGTGTTTTCCTCAAAGTTATTCTAACTATTCACTTCCTGTTATAAAAATATTTATTTAAATATTATAGAAAACTTTGGCTAAAATTTTGTCAGAAAAATATATGGTGGTATGTTAATTAATTATTTTTTAAAAATTGAGAATTTTTTAATATTCGCCCAAAAAAATATTAGAAACCGGTAAAATGTCAAAATCAAAGATATGATCAAATAATTTCAGCTTTGAAGGAATTTGAAAAAATTAACAAAATTATTTCAAACAAAATTTGAACAGTTTCGATTTTAATGTTTCGCTTCTTTCATCTGACTGCAAAAAAATAAACTATACATATTTTATATTACATAAATTAAAAACAATTTCCAGGATTTGCTTGTTTATCATTCATCAGAGGGGCATGAAAAAATTACAGAGAATTTCCAAATTATTAATTTACCGATTAGTAAAACACATTTGAATATAAATACAATAAATAAATTTGGAATTCCTATGGCAATGTCAGAATATCATAATTCTGACAAATACTATTTTTTTGGTGTTTACTCAGGTAATAATCAAATTAAAGATTCCAATTTCTAAATGATGCAAAGATTAGTGCCCAGCACGAGATCGAGACTTTTCCGGAGTCCGGGTGCGGTCTGAAATATTCCTTTGGGGATTCAATCTTGGTCTTATTGGCCTTACATACTTTAAAATTTTCGCCTGCAGCAAAGTAAGAATGCCTGCTTCTTTGCCATCTGAATGATTTTTTAAAATAATTTCTAGCTGCCCGAATTTATTAGAAAATTTTAACTTAAAAATTAAAAAAATTTTTTTGAATAATTCGTGAAATTCGGAAGTCATGACCGGAATACTAGTTACTAGCCTGTTAATAAAAATGAAGAAGTTTCTGTAACTAATCGAATTATTTCTTAAAGAACTATTAGCAAACGAAAAAATCAAAATTGGAGGTATTCAAGTTGGTATTTTTGATTATCTTAAAGAACAAAATTATTCTTTTGGAATTTCTGAGTTTGAGGTTATGGGTGGAGCTTTTGCCGTTTTTGAAGCTTTAGAAATTGAAAAAACTTTTGCAATATCTTCTTCAATCTTCTTCCCTCAACATCTGCAATTTCTTGAGATTGAAGGAAAACCTATTGATGTTACTCAATATCAAATTCCTGGTAAGAATTATTACAAAAAACAACAAAATGTAAATTTTATTCCCTCTTCGATCTTACAAACATTAACTTTATCTCCTTTACAATAAAAATAATGAAAAAAATAAACAAATTGATGGGCGTGAAAAACGACCTCGAGTGGATGATTGTAGTTCATTTTGAAATAAAATTCCCATGCATTCGCAGCCTGTACTAGTTGATCCACATGTTTCTTTAGTAGTTCTAAAGAGACATGGGATCGTCTTAAGCGTATTAAATGATATCAAGATCAAGTAAACCCTAGACTTCTCAAAGATTTAATTTCTAATTTGAATTCAACTTTAAATTTAGAGGATCTAACAGCTGAGCCTGGAGATTGGAAAGCCGGAGCTACAATATTCCAAAGAAATACTGATCGATACAATTTCAATCTAAAAAACCATAAATCTACAAATTATATCAAAAAAGTATATTTAGACTATACAAGTAAAAAATATTACAAAATTTTGCATAATCAAATGGGAATTTCCGGAGAACAACCTTCAAGCTTGGAATTTTTGTTCAAAAAAATTAAATTACATTTTGTTAATCAGCACCCTCTTGGAATATTCAAAACATTTCCATTACACGAAAAAATTATTTATATTGGGGGTATTCACGTTGAAGAAAAGAAAATCTTGACTGAAATAGTTAAAAAACAAAACAACAAAAAGGTATTTTCTTACCAAATCCTATTTTAAGGATTAATAAATTTTGTCTATCGCGTTTCTGTTGAGTTTATGATCGTCGTTTGCATTTTTCGCCTAAAAGATTTTTTCTCTGTATGCTTATGAAAAATTCACTGGCAGATACATATATTTAAAGCAATTTCCCATTCTAGATTCAAACCTAAACATATGTCGATAGAAAATTAACTCAACCACACAAGCATATGTCTAAGGAAACTAAAAGAAATTACAGCACATTTATTCTAATTGAATTGCCTCTCCATTTGAATGGCCCTTTTTTGCTTTTTTAAAAGCTCAAGAGTTGCCAGTCGTTTTGCTTTTTGCTAGTGCTTGTGTTTTCTATTTTTTTAGTACTCGTACATGCTTTGCTACGTGTTTCCAAACACTGACCACTTACTATCATGTAAATTTTCTATATAAATGTTAAAAAATTTAAGCCTCAATGTATTGTTCTAGTTTCGTTTGGAACTGTTAAAGTCTCGGGAGACTTGACTCCAGAAAATGTTGAAATAATGTTTGACAGATTTAGTCGTTTTAAGAAATGCAAATTTATTGTTCGAATAAATAAAAAACTTTTGCCAAAAAATTATAACAAAAATCAAATTAAAGTTACAGAGGAATATATTAACCAACAAGGGATTTTAGGTAATTTATTCTTATTTAGAGGGCGAAATTCTTGCAAAAAAGCCGATTTTCATTCAAAAAGTTTTACACCAAATCTATGAATTTTATAACCTAAGGAAGTTGTGAGATCAATTACCCAAAGTAATTCCTCATAAAAATTCAGGATAGAGTATAAAGGTAAATTATAAGGGCTGTCGTTTAGGAACTGAACCGAAGAACCGATTTCTGTTCGATTAATTCTGTTTCATAAAATAAATTCTGTTTCATAAAATAAAAAATGATTAACATTTTTCATTTATTTCGCCTAAAATCGCGTGCCAAATTTGCCCACCCGATATAAAAGTTTATTAGTAATTTTTTTAACATTAAGCTGAAAAGAATACAAAACTATTTATTTCTTCATGTGGACAGAATAGTTTAATTGAGGTTATATTATTTGTTATAAAATTATTAAACTTGCCATCTTAATTTACTTTTATAATAATTTAATTCAACTTAAATTTAATTAAATCTAATCAACATTAATAACGATGGATCGGATTATTAGGTTGTAAAAACCTTAAAATTATAAAATGTTAAATAGGTGACAATAAAATGATAAAATCGTACAAATAAACATTCAAAATAGGTTATAACGACCTATTTTAGGTTGCAAAATCTAAAAAAGGTTTCAATAGATAACAATAACTACAAGTAAACATTTTATAGCCTAAAAATCCGCTCCCTAATAATAAAAATTATATTTTAAATTAAATTTTAAAGGCAATGTATGCAGGTGTTCCTTTAATTTGTATTCCTAATGCGCTTGATCAATTCTACAATTCCTCCATTGTAGAATATTTGGGTATTGGAATTTATGTAAAAATGTTAGAAATAGATGAACGTCATGACATTGAAGATAAAAATGCTAAATTTGAATATGATTTTATTAGAGCCTTCAATGATTTTTTTGGCAACGAGTAAATTTTTAGAAAGATTTGGAAAAAAATAAATTCAATTTTACAACCCTGGCATTTTTCATTTCCCTTAATATTATTTAAAACTTCGAAGTAGCTATGGGTTGGACAGAAAGGCCTTCAATACCCCTTCAATTCCAGATATTATAAAGAGTCAATTACATATATACCTATGTATTTATTTAGCAAATATCAAGAAGCTGCAGATAATTTGCGAGAAAATATTCTTTCACAATATTACAATGGCTCCAAAGCAAAAGACATTTTAATTGAAAAGATGGCGGAAGTTATTGGTGATTGAGGGAATAATTAAGAATTAAAAAGAAAATTGAGTGATTTTTTTGAGATTTTATTTTTATAATTTACTACATGTTGTGGGTATTTAGTCTTTTTGAGGGAATAATTAAGAATTAAAAAGACTCTTACTTTCCACAAGTAAGAGTAGAGGGTGAGCATTTTTTTATCAACTTTACAAAATTTACATTATTTAAAAATTAATTTTATTTAAAAAAACTTTTAATTTCAACATTAAAACAATTTATAAATAAATTAAAAAAAGTTTTTTTTAATTCTGCAAAATCCCCAATCAATTATTAAATAATTAAACATCTTTCCTCTCCTTCTCATTTTTATTCAATAAAATTAAAATAAAATCCCCTTCTAAAATTTTTTTTGCAACGGCCAAATCTGCCCACTCATTTCCTGTCATATTTCCGCCTTCCACTATTAAAATTTTTTATTTAATCCCCCCCCCCCTCCCTCCCCGCTCCTCCTCCCTATGCCTTACTCTCATTTCTTTAAGAAAAATTTTAAAATTTATTTTTAATATTTAATTGATTTTTTATATAAAAATTAAAAAAAAATTTTTTTATTATTTAAATTTTCAAATGAAAATATTAACTTCAAAGTTAATATTACCTTTATTATTCTTATTAGTATTAGATTTAAAAGGTTAATTTAAAACAAATATATTTTTTCATTAATTGACTTTTAAAAACAAAAAAAATAAATTTAATTTTATTTAAGGATTGGATGCTGGTAATATTTTTAATAATTGTAAAGGCCAAAATGCTACTGCCACGGGAAGTCAAAGGCCGAACAAAGGAAAAGAGAAGATGAAAAATGAAGAGGAAATTGGTGAAGAAGTTTTGAGTACAATTCACATCTATGGTAACGAAGGCGAATGTAAGTATAGTAAAGTGTTTGGTCCCTTATCCCCGTGTCTCATTGTAGTTATTATTCTAAACAGAGTCGCGCATGTTGCAATCTACTCACCAGAGTATATGTACTAGGTAGTAGAGTGAGTCCGAGTAATTTGGAAAAACCCGAGTACGAGTAAAGCCGAGTACTAAGCCCTCAAGTATCGATTACGAGTAAAGTTGTATAAAAGCCGAGAGATCGAGTCGGGTATACTCGTACTCGACCTGAGTCGGACGTACTCTACTAAGTAGTATAGTTGAAGAGAAAATTTGTTTATTATATAGGGGGAGATCTTCTCTATTAGACTCGGACTCTTACGGAATGACTTTCTTTGCACTTCTCTAAGAAAGTTATAATTGCTTTTCACGTATTTTTAGGATGATCCCGGGTTTACAGTATTTAGCATATTTACTAAATACAATTCTTTTTACAATTTCTTAATATATTTTTAAATAAAATTCTGCAAAAAAAACTTCTCCTTTTTTTTTGGAAACTTTAATCTTCTCCCTTAGCATCAGATACTTCACAAAATCAAAAAAGAAAATGTTCTTGTGGAATGAAATTTAAAGTGGGAGAAGTTAGCGTTTGGTTAGAATTAAATAAGATAGATAAACTCACTGAATTAATTGTTACAAAAGCCCCAATGTTTACTGTGAAAGGAGGAAAAGTAAAAATTTACCATGCAAAATGGCCTGAAATGGAAAGATGTGTGGCGATTAAATTTATAATTAAACTTAATTCGGCCACGGAAAATGCTGCAAGGAAAGAAATTGATGTTTTTGAACGTTTTTACAGATCGGGTTTAGACGAAGAGAGCCGTATTATAAACTATTTTGGACAGTAAGTTTTATAATATTTTGGAAATTCCAGAGTTAATCATCTACCTTTCCTTTCTTTTCTCTCAAAATCTCCATTTTTTAGCATTAATGTTTTATTTAAAATATATCCACAAACACAAAATTTTACCCTCAAAAATATACAAAATTTGATTATTTCTCAGAAATACAATTTAGCTGTAATAATTTTTTAAATTCTTAACTTAATTTATTAAGTGAGGAAAACTCTATAAAAATTATGAATCAGAATCTTCAAGTATCGTCAATTGTTATGGAACTGGGAGAAAAGAATTTATTGGCATATTATGCTGATATCATAAAAAATGGGTCAAACGATGCTTGGCTGTTAACAAATATTTTAATAAGTGCGGCTGAATCACTCGATCAATTCCATAAACGTATTTTTTTTTAATTATATAATTCGAATTTTACATAATATACAGAAATTTTGACTATTTTGACAGTTATCTTCAGGTTGGATTTCGAGTCTAAATACATATCTGGGTTCGACTCAACTCGACGAGTCGACTGGATGAGTACACTGCGGTGCAAAAGTTTATGCACACTTGATAATATTTTTTGATACAGTATAACTTATTCTTTAAGTTAGAAGGCTAATTTCTTTTTTTGACCTCCATTTCCACTTGATTTTCGAGACTTGAGTCCAATGAAAAAGCAAGTTACTGACTTCGTTTTCTTTTATTTTCTACTCAATATCAATGAAAATTTCTATAGAATTTTTTAAAATTCTTTTTTATCGTTTATCTTCAAAAAATTAGGATTTTTGTAAAGTGCATAAACTTTTGCACCAAAAAATTCAAACAATTTTTTTTAATTTGAAAAAAATTGTCAAATTTTTATTGCTGTTGATAAAAATTTGTATTCATTAGAAAGAGCATACATTAGTCTATCATTCAAAACCCAAATCAGATTTCTAACTTAAAGACTTTTAAGTTATACTGTAACGAAAAAATATTATCAAGTGTGCATAAATTTTTGCACCACAGTGTAGGTATTTAAAAATTTTGTCTAATAACTAAAAACTCAAACTTATTTACATCAATTTTTATTTATAGAAGGCTTTGTAAATTTGGATATAAAATCTGAGAATTTTGTTAGTACTCATGGAAGGGATCAAAACGATCTTCCGGTATTTAAATTGATTGATTTTGGTACTTCTGAGGTTGTAAACGAGCAAGGGCTTAAACATTTGCAAAAAAAAGTATTGGGGACAGATGTGTACATGGCACCAGAAATTAAAGATAAAAAATCTGTTTGGGTAAATTTATTTTTTATTTAAATACATATATTGTTGAAATATATTGTTTATATATTTAAATTAGAGATCGGACTTGAGTGATCAATCGATAATATCGGTATCGGTCTCGAAAAATATCGAGTATCGATAAATATCGAAAAACTAAAAAAATTTATCGATCGATAATATCGGTATCGTTTATCGATAATATCGACATCGATATTTTTTCGATATATCGTATCGGTCCGGTCTCTAATTTAAATTTTAACTTTGTTACCGCTATGTGAGGTTATCTGAATCATTAAAGAGTGGGGGAAAATTACATAGCAGTTAACAATAATTTTAATAAATAAATATTTTAAGGTATCTCAAAAAGCAGATGTTTACTCATTCGGATTTCTTATATACAAGTTGTTATACAGTAGACAAGAACAGCTTGAAGTTATAGATTTTAACAAGCTCGGAAATTTTAATCAATTGGACACGGTTATTGAGGCATGTTTGATAAATTATATTTGATAATTTGTCTTAAAATAAATTCTCTAAAGGCCAAACAAATTAAAGAAATATTCTTTCACTTATCTCCTTGGGAAAACTATTAGGTATTTTAATTTCAAGTCTCTTAAAATTCAATTAAACTATCAGAAGGAGGCAGTCTTAGATTTTAACAAGCTCGGAAATTTTAGTTAGCCCTCTTTTATCCTGTAAATATTGAATTTACGGAAGAAAATTAAATTTCAGCGGTGCACAGAAAAGTATGCAACTTCTCGCCCAACAATGGAGAATGTTGTCCTTTTTCTGAAAGGAGACATGAATGAAATTTAAATGAGATATGTATTTTGTGAACGAACTTGTAAAAAAGATGCCAAAATGATACAATGTAGAAAAAGTTCTTTTACCTCATATATGAACACCTCTTTATTTAACACCTCTTTTTACTAAACTTTTATTATTTTTACACACCTTAATTACACACCTTAATTTCTAATAGAAGCCCTGGGCTTATGTATATTTTTCAATACCCCTCATTGAGTAGTCTTCTTATAGGACATGGTCTTCTATTCGTAATGGGCTTCTAAGAAAAAGAAGACAAAGAAAACTTGATGTCGGGTAGAGTGGATAAAAATCGGGGAAAAATGTGACAGCGGGGGTTCGGTTGTGTCGCACATTTTAGTGACATTGACAGCGTTTACTCTGCCTCTATCGTCTGCTCCTTATTATCTCTAACTACTTTTTTCAATAATTTGTGTTGATATTTCTCTGTCGACAGTGACAGTAAGAGTCGTTTTGTGGAATAGGCCCCTGGACATCTAGTTTTAAATTTTAAGCGTTGTATGCGATAATTTTTGAATCTTTGAATCCACCTTTAAATCATTAGCGACTTGGGTGAAGCCTAACACCTTACCCAATCGGCCACTCGCTTATTTAAGGGCTATTAAAAGAAATTAAACATATTTCTTCTATTTTTTCATTTATCCCAAGTACGAAAGTACGAGCTGAATTTTGGCCTCGTACTCGTACTTCGTAGAAAAGTACGAGTACGAATTTTGGTACGAGCTTGTGAACACTGGTCCTGATGAATTGAGTTCAAACCCGTTGTTATTTTTTGAAAATCTTTTGTTTACGGGGAGTTATTGACACCTATTTGAACATTTTTTGGCGTTTCAGAACCCAAAATAGATTGTAACCTATTTTGAATGTTTTTATGATTTTTTCACTTTTTTCACTTTTCATAAAATTTCAATTTTTTATCAAAAATTTTTGAAAACCTTTATAATTTTTCAAAAATCTTATTGCTTCTTTCACTTCTAAAAAGGATAAAACTAAAAAATTTTTACGAAACATTTTTGATTTTCATCTTTCTTTGAGTTATTTAATTTAGTATTTTTATTTTATTTTTTTGTCAAAATCCCAGAATTCACTCCGACGTCCTCAATTTGCCCCGTTTTTATGACCCCCCCCCTTTTTTTTCACTTAAAGCCAAAATTACGAAAAGTTGGAGGCTAATTTCCTAAATTCGTGGAACCCAACTTTCAAAAGCCCAAATTTCTGGACATTAATTCAGGGCTCGGATCTCAAATTTTTAAAAATCCGCAATATTGAGCTAAAAAATAAAAAAATAAATCTGTCTCAATATTTTTTTTATTATTTAATAAAAAAATAAAAATCTGTCTCAATATTTGGCGACATATTGACGAACTGGTAACATTTTATCCTAAAAACTGCAAGAAAATATAAAAAATCCTCATAATCTTCAAAAGACCACAAAAATCCGCAAATCCGCATTTTTAAAAATAATCCTCATTGACATATCAAAAAACCACAAAATGAGGAAAAATCCGCAGAAATCAGAGCCCTGCATTAATTGCATGTCTAAATATAATTTTTCGAATACATATTTGGGAATGCAGTAAGACATTTTAATTTATTTACTTTTAATTTTTTGCATCGAATATCCGTAGATGTCAAATCGGGGAGAGGTTGAAACAACATTAACCAGGTTATGTAAATAAATTAATGGTTCTCTTATTTATATGTATATATTTCTTGCGCGCACATAAATAATTCTTTCAACAAAGATTTGTCCCACTGAATGAAATTCAAGTCGTTCTGTTGCTAAAACCCCACAGTACAAAACCCTTAATTCATCCACTTAAGCTCATAAATGTTAAAAATACTATTTTAATAAACTTATGATTTCACTTAGGGACTTCTTTATCTTCTTTTCCTAGCCATTATCCTTCTTTTTTATATTTTTAAAGATTATATATTAGTGTTTCACCGGAACCGGAGCAATCCAATTTCAGTTCCGGTTCCCGTAACCGGACCAAAAAACGCCTGAACTTTCCACCTGAACTTCCGATGAAACTCAATATATCAAATCATCCCAATTCAGCTCAAATCGACCCAATTTTTTGTTTTGGCTTAAGTCTTTAGTTTTCATTTATTTTTTCAAATAAACATAATCTTAATTTTCTATTTGTTACAAACAAAACATACTTGATAATACCGATATGATATTTAATATATATCTTGTTCGACAAATTAAGTATTTTTACTCAATTGGACATTTTTTGATGGGACAAATTTTTAAATGGAACGAATCTTGGGGGGCTTGGGGTCGGGGGCTTGGGGTCGTTTTGGTGCGAGAACAAAAAACTGGCACTTAGGGAGACCTAACTTCATGAAAATTTTCTCAAATTTCTTGGCTACCTCCTCCACAAATTTCAGAATTTTTCATCAAATATTTCTGAAGTTATAGTCGCTAGACCTCGAAAAATTAGGCATTTTTCAGAAAATCAACATTTTTGGCCATAATTTCTAAAATTCTTGCTCAAAAATTTTGAAATTTTCGGAGAATCTAGATAATGGTACGAGAGTTATTATTGCAAAATTTTATCATTTTTGATAATCAACTCGCTATATTATAAGCTCGCGCCAAAACGGCTCAGTCCCATCTTGGGTTGTTGTCCATTGTGACGAATCATGGCGGGACGAATTATATTCTCAATATATTCTCAATTTTCCGTATTTATTCTAATATAACGACATGTCGTTTTAATTTTCAACCCTCTTCTAGGGTGGCATTATATTAGAGACTGTCGTTATATTAGAATAAATAGGGTAACACACATAGTGTATTTTTAAATAATAAATAAAACTATAACATTCCAAAAATTTTACTTTCCAAGGGAATTTTAAATAAATGTTTAAAAAATGAAAATATGAGAGAAAATATTTAATATAAATATTTAATCTTTCCCAAGAATAATGTTGCATTTAAAAGTTCTCATCTTTCTCAAATAAATCGGATTTTTTCATTTTTTCAAATCCTTGAATATCTCCTTTTAATTGTCATGCTAAAATAAATTTTTAAAATTCTTATTAATGTATGTATTATTGTTTTATAGATTTTCGGGGTTCGCCCAAGATATATCAAAATTTACTTCCAAATTAATAAATGGATTCTTGGATTCTCTTCAGGTCTGTCCGCAAATGAAAAAACTTTTCCGCAGACGCAATCCGCAAGTCAAAAAAGCATACAATTTTACTCAATCCGCAATTGCGGCAATCCGCAATTTTCTGTCTACCGTTTATTATTTGTTCCTTGTTCATCCGACTTGCGTCTACTGCTTAAAAATGCGTTAGGGCAATGCGTCAGGGGCTACGGCTTAAAAATATGTTAGCTCTGAATTTTTTGTGCTTTCACAAAACTTTGCAAGAATTATCCCAAAACATCAAAATAATAACACTAAAATAACATATAATTTTAAGGTTCCTGACGAGATTTCCGGTTTTTGAGAAGCTCCTATAAATATGTATGCTATTCTAGTTATAATATAATTTTAAACAATTTTTTTACCAACCGGATCATTGTTTTCAACATTTGCTTCTTGTGGCTATAATTATTCATTTCATAAAACAATTATATAATTTTTAACCCCCACCCCCCCCCCCCCCCCCCCCCAATTAAGAATAATTTATTATTGGAGGTAAAAAATAGTTTTCGTATATACATATTCACGTATATATGTCAGATTTAAAATTAGTTGTTTTATTCAAAATAAATTCTAACAAAAATATATAAACTTACAGGATCAGGTTTTGTAGACATGCTCACACCTCTTCCAACATATCCTTAATTTTAAAATAATTTAATGAGAAAAGCCGACAAGACCAAAATATTTTATTTACAGTATATTATTTTTTTTCAAAATATATTATTTTCTTTTTTTAAATTTTAGATTCATTTCGATTAAACCAGACATGATGTATATTTAATTATAATTTAAAACTTTAAATTTTTACATACCCAAATGACCTGTTGATGCTTGATTTGGATTCGGTTGTTTTCTTGGATTAGCTTCAGATCGGAAATTGAATTGCTCCTCTTTTACTTTCTTTGGGCGGCCAACTTTTTTTGCCCCTTCCTTTGGCCCAACACAGATTTCAACAAAAACTATAGTGAATATTACTAAAACAAGAAAGAACTTTCCCATTTTTGTTAAGCGATGTTTGTTTAAAATTAAGAAAATTGTTATGCTTGAATGGAAATTCCTGCCTCTGATTCTTCTTTTAAATAAACTGTTGCACGCACTCATATGTGAAGGTGGGCCTGCTTCTATTGCCAATGAAGCTCTGATGTCGAGGAGTTTTTCCAGGCATTTTGGCAATTGTGGAGGGACGGCATGGCATTTTGCATGTCCCACCCTCTCTGAATTCCATTATCCCTCGCCTTTTTGATTGTTTAATGTAAAGCTGCCTGACAATATTGTGGAGGAAGAGGGAAGGCATGTATGGCATTCTACATTGCTTGTCTTTAAATTACCCCCCCCCCCCCCACCATCTCTCCCTTCACCTCCACTATTTCCCTCTCTCTTGCATTTCCAATATTCACTTTCCATTGTTTAAATTCTGTCAATATGACAGCCCTTGTGATAAAGGAATTATTGGGAATTGTCAAGTGCATTTTTTCTTTCTCGATTTTTAACAGGAAAAACATCGATTGCTTCCATTTAATTTGAAAATTATTTTTAATTTTCTAAAACTTAATTGAAAATAAAAATTATATATAAAACATTAGCGCTTGCCCGAGCGGCAAATTGCTTTAGAGCATTGTCTCCATTCCCTTGCCTCCATTAAACTTAATTCTAATCTGAATTGTCCACGGTCGTGGAGCTTGACCGAGGGACCGTTCTGATGTAGGGATGGATTTGTAAGGATGATTCAACTAGCTAATTTAAAATGCTTGGGAGTAGTAACCCCCCCCCCTTTTGTCCCACTTAAAAGTGGGACAAAAGGTGGGGTGTGTCGGCAAATCAAAGGAAGCCAAAAGGTGAAGACACATTCTATTTCTCTAACCACCCCTTTGTCTCCACCCTTTTGTCCCAGTTAGTAGTTAACCCCCCCCCAAATCGCTCCTCCCAAATCGCTCCTCCCAAATCGCTCCTCCCAAATCGCTCCCCCCAAATCGCTCCTCCCAAATCGCTCCTCCCAAATCGCTCCCCCCAAATCGCTCCCCCCAAATCGCTCCTCCCAAATCGCTCACCCCAAATCGCTCACCCCCAAATCTCTAAAACCCAAACCTTTTGGAGCTTTTTTATTTTGATTATGCCGCCGACCTATACCTTTTGAAGGGGTTCAAGGGAGATTAATAAAAGTGTGAGGGTAATTAATCATATTTAAAATAATTAATTACTTTTCGAAGATAAAGGGTGATGACAGGTGTCAAATAAATTAATACGTTAAGAAGAAAGAGCGATTTGGGTGGAAAGGATTAAAAAGTTTGAAATTATTAAATTTGACATTTTGAAATATTTTTAAAGGGACTTTTTAATTTAAAAATAAATTAATAAAAATATTTTTAATAAAATAAAATTAATAAAAAATAAATTTATAAAATTTTTGATAAAAAATTAAAATGATTTCAAAAAAAGAGCGGAAGTACAAATGTAAGGGGAATGTAAGGGGGCGGAGCTAATTATTTCGAAATACCAACTTTCAAAATGTCAACTGACAGAATGGCAAATTTATAAATTGGAGGAAATTCAAAATTTAAAATTTGGGGGAATTTCCAATTTAAATATTAAAAAAAGATTTTAATTAAAAATTCAAAATTTATAATAAAAAAATATTAATTAATTAATTAATTAAAAATGGGGAAGAAAAAATTTTTTAAAAATTTTGACAAAAAAAATAAAATGATTTCAAAAAAAGAGTGGAAGTACAAATTTAAGGGGATTTCAAAATACCAAATTTAAAAATTGGGGGAAGGGGGTGGCATTTAATAATTTTCAAAAAATTTCTCAATGCCAAAGAATAATAAAAATAAATTATAAAATTTAAAAAATAATTAAATTAAAAATGAGGGAGAAAAAAATTGACAAAATTCTAGAAAAAATTAAAATGATTTTAAAAAATGAACGGAAGTACAAATGTAAGGGGCGGAGCTAATTATTTCGAAATACAAACTTTCAAGATGTCAAACGACAAATCGCCAACTTTCAAATTGCAGACGACAAAATGCCAACTTTCAGAACGTCATGTGACAAAATACCAATTTCAAAATGTCATTTGACAAAATGGTGACTTTAAAAATGTCAAGCGACAAAATGCCACAGTGACAAAATGTCAACTGACAAAATGCCAATTCACAAAAGGACACCCGATAAAATAGTAAATTTAATAATGTCAAGCGACAAAAAGCCACATCGACAAAATGCCACAGTGACAAAATGTCAATTGACAAAATGTCAATTACTAAATGTAACTTTAAATTGTTTGTTTAAAAATCAAACGGGAGTCGAATATTTCCATTAATAAAACATATCTATTATTAATCTATAATAAAAATAATTATTAATAAAAATTTAAACACCATTAATTAATTTAGTTATTTCATTTTATATCAAATATTCGTCTAACATTCGATTTCTATTTAATAAATTTTCAACTTAATTTTTTTTAATATTGGATAATACTTTCACTATATAAAACATCATTTATTCTAATCTAAATATGGTTCACATCCCCTTTGATCCGCGAACTATTGGATACGATGACCACCATTCAACTATTAGTCAGATAGGAGAAGGAGCTGATGAAAATTATTACTATTTTCGTGGACTTAATCCCTATCAACGTGGATACGGGAGACAATCGGGTGGCGGAGTCGGAGATGTACTTAGAACTTTTTGGCGTTTCCTTTTGCCTTATGCAAAACGCGCGGGGACAGCTGTTGCAAAAGAAGCATTGGATACTGGAGGAAGAATTTTGGAAAGTGTTGGAAATCCAGAATATGGCAATAATGAATTTAAACCAGATTTTAAGCAAGCGGTAATAAGCGAAGGAAAACGAGGATTGGACAGATTACTTGAGAAAGGTGGGATGTCAAAGCAGTTTGGAACCGGATTGAAAGCGAGGGATAGTATAAAAGGACGCAAAAGAAATCGTAAACCTCATTCAACATTTTCAAAGGAAAAAAGTCATCAAATCATTATTGGTAAACATCCCTCCCTTATACCGAAAAAGAAACGTCAAAAAATAGATACATTCGGTCTTTATTAAATAAAAATGTCTACTCATCAGAAAATTGATCGTGATTCTGGTAACGCAATAACAAATGCTTTATCATTTTTTGAAACTCCCCATACGAATGTCAGTATTAGCAACTCCTCATTTATTGAATTACTCACACTGAACCCTGTAAATATCACCCCTTTTCATTTCAAAATTCATGCGACTACAAATTATATTGATTTGACCAAAACTTATGTTTTTACTGAACTTAGAATTAAAAAAGAAGACAAAGATGGGAAACTTGTTGATATAGGAAAGGATGATAATGTGTCGACCGTGCAGCTTATAGGCCACACAATTTGGAAAAATTGTCGCATGCATATTAATGGGACACAGGTTTTTGAAGGGAATTCCCTCATGGCTTACAAAAGTATTTTTGACTACGAACTAACCTACCCACAAAGTGTAAAGAACTCTTATCTTTCTGTAGCGGGATATTATGATGATGGGGCTACACAAACATATCCAGGAGTTGATGCAAATGGATATGGAATCAAATCAAGGAAAAAATTATTCTTAGATGAAGATGGAAACCCGCGCAGTGCACAATTTATGGCCAAATTAGACGTTGATATCTGTAATCAACCAAGATATTTAGTGAATCAATGCGAAGTTGATATTGAATTACTCCCACACGAATCAAGTTTCTTACTCAGTGCTCCCTGGGACACTGCACCAAAATACCATTTAGAAATTTTAGCTTGCAAGCTATATGTAAAGAAGATTGAGCTAATGGACAGTTTAGCATTCGATATTGCGAAAAAACTTGAAATAAAACCTGCACGATATCCATTAAGGAAAACATCTTTAAAATCCCTATTCATTAGTGAAAACCGAACAGAATTTAATGCTAATCTATGGATGGATCAGGTGCCACGAAGAATTATACTGGGAATGGTTGGTAATAAAGATTTCGTAGGACGACAAAAGACAACACCATTTTATTTTCAACATTTTAATTTGAGAGATATTTCTATAACTGCTGGGGGAGTTACTTATCCATCAGCTCCTTATTCCCTTGATTTTCCAAAAGGAAACTACGCTAGAATTTATCATGACATGCAAGAAGCAATAGGATATGCGGGATCGTTAGAAAGTAACGGTATATCAATGTTTCGGTATGCATATGCAGGATATTGCTTCTTCGTATTTAACCTAACAAATAGCCAAGAAGATAATGGACCGGAGATGTTTGATTTGATAAAAAATGGCACAACTAGTATAAGAATGACATTTAATGAGGCGGTTCCAAGTGGTGGGATTGTACTAGTGGCTATGGGTGAAATTGATTCTCTGCTCATGTTAGATAGAAACAGAACTATTTCCACAGATATTTCAGTATAAATACTCTCGATTTTCCTCAAATTTTCATTTCCCATTTCATTTAAAAATGTTCCATATTACTATTAAAATTGAATTTAGCATTGTTTTAATTATTTTATTTTTCTTTTTGTATAAATTATCACTACAGTATACAATGACTAATGAAAATGATAATCTAGAATATAGAGAAAAATTACGAGAATATATAGGTTATTACGCCAATACAATACCCCCAACAATCGAAATTAATAATAATAATACAACAAGATTCTCAATTTTACCTGAAAGATTTAAAAATAATATCAGTCTAGCTTCTACTACTTTTAACCCAGATAAAAATATTAAAATTTTGGATTTATGGTCAATGGAACAAGTGAATAATTTACAAATTCCTGCCCTTTGCAAGGATTTTCTTTCAACAGGAACATCAATACCTCAGGCTATTTACTGCATTTCATTGATTGTACTCTGGCTTTTATTATTAGCTGCAGCTTTAGCCTATCAACTTAGAAAATTTCAAAATATTAAAACCATCAACAAAGACATTGAACTTGGAGAGATACAAAGAGAGATATAAACATTTTCTTCCTTTCAGAAATGGACACATTACAAATCGAGAAAATATTATCACAAAATGGAATTACAAGAAGGCATTTTATTGGATGCTTTGCCGCTGATAAAATCCCACAAGATTTTCAAAAATATCCTTGCTCAATGGTCGTCAACTTTGAAAAATCTTCTCAGAAAGGATCACATTGGATTGCATTTTTCATAATAAACTCCGAAAATATATTAATCTTTGATTCATTATTACTCCCCAACCCACCAATTACAATTAAAAATTTTATTTCCAAATTTCCAAACCGTGTAATTAATAATGTACCCGTTCAAAACCCTCTTTTACCCACTTGTGGTCAACATTGTATCACTTTTATTTATTTTATCTCGTCTGGATACTCTTATAAAAAATTTCTAACACTATTATCAAATAATTCAAATCCAGACGAATTTGTATTTTCTTTTATTATTAAAATGATAAAAAATATATAAAGTATTACAATTTTCAAAAATAATTTTGGTTTAATTAAAATCTTAACATTCTGTTAAACATTAGTGTAATAATTACAGTTCCGTGATCAAACTTTACTAGATTTCCGTTCATCCATCTTAGTTCAATCTCAATCTCATTAATCTCTCTAGGTAACACGGGTATGAACATTGGTTGATCATACACTCGTTCAACAACACCTCCAGACCTATTCTCAACAGCCACAATTCTTAGTAACGAGCTGACCGAATTTCCCATTATTACATTACTCGTTAATCCTTTTGAATAAACAGCAAAGCTTGTGAATCCTCCTTTGAGGTCAATGCCATATTTACCAATTTGACCGTTTACTAAACGACTCATGGGGAAGCCGAGAACATAACATAGTTGTGAAGATATTATTATATTGCTAATCTCAGGATCATTAAAAACTACTCTAAAGCGATCGATACTGTCTAAATATTCAAATTCAATGTCCGAATGTAAATCTTTTGGCTGGGATTCCTTTTCTTCAATCAAAGTAACTGTCTTCTCATTTATCAGATCATCGTTTTTTTGCTCATCCTTATGCTCCTCAAATATCTCTTTTGTTGGTATAATTTCTTCTGAAGAATACAAATCTAAAACAGGACTTCCACTGCTGCTTTTCTTCTCCTCATTTTCCTCTTCATAATTTTCCTCCTCAGCTACTGTATCTTCATCTTCTTCTATTGGCTGCTCAAGTGATAGAGGATCTCCATGTTTGTCTATTATTCTGGCATGTTTTAATTTCTCCTTGCTTTCTTTCAGTTCTTTATCTTTTCTTTCATTTTTCTCTGACTCTCTGGTCTTGTCCTGCTCATACCCATGTCTGTCCTTGACAACTTCAACCATTTCATCTGTAATTACCGGAGCAGGAATTGGTACTGGTTTGCCTTTATCATCTACTTTCAGGGCATCGTCTAAATATTCTGGGTGTGTTTTCTCTTCAATTTTTTGCATCTCCTTAATTTCATTTTTAGTTGGTGGAATTGGCAGCTCGTAATTTTTCCATTTCTTGTATGCCTCTTGATGTATTGCTGTAAATCTGTTTCTTCTGTATGAAGCCAGTTTATTTAAGTTGTCAATCTCCTTCCCTAATTTATTCTTTTCTTCCTCATCTTGTTCTTGTGAATGCAAATCACGTTTTTCTCGAATTTGGCTGTGTAATTCCTGTAGATCACCTAAATTTTTCTTCAAAGCTGTCCAATGATCCACTGGGTGGTCGTCAAAAAATTTTTGTACAAATTCTGAGTGCGTATTTGAATTTTGTTGATGAAATTCATCTCTAGTAATATTCAAATCTTTTTCAATAATAACAGATTCTATTGCTTCCAAATTTTTCCTCATACGTTTTATTGAATTAATAAACCTCTGAATCTCATCACCAGAACGAGCATTCTTACCATCCTCTTCCCTACTCTCATTAATTTTATCTTCTAGTTCAATGTATCTTACAATTATATTTATTTCCATCTTTATTACTTGTTCGTGATAATCATTTGGATGTTGTTCTAGAAACAGATTTGCTATTAGTCGATCATCACGCCTGTCTCTCTTATTAGCTTCCTCTGTTAAAAGACGAATTTCCTTCTTTTTACCTTCTGAAAGGGAATGAAGGTGATCAAGTTCTTGCTGTAATTCTTCCTTCTTTGTTTCATCCTCCTCATTAAGAACCTCTTTTGTTTTTTCCTCTACTTTAACTTTATGTTGTTCTAACTCTTGCTCATGATCGCGTATAGCATCCCAGTAATTGTGAGGATACTGGTTAAAAAATTCCTTTATCCACAATGGTACAATATCCACTTCACTTGTCTCCCTTTTTCGCCTTTTCTTAGCTGCGTCAACTACTAAATTAATTTCTGGTTCAATGATAATTTCATCCTCAAATATCTCGATTGAAACATCACGTCTTTTCCTAGACTTTTCCTTATTGGATAATACAAGCTTTAGAAAGAAGCTGAGTCCGTTCGGTGTTAGTTGTGTTGTTTTGGGAATTCCGATTCTATGCGGTTTCTTGTTTTTGTAATTAATTTCGATCCATTGTTTAACGTCGGTGCCAATAGTTGCAGCCCATGACTGGGGGTATTGAATACTGTAAAGTCCACATACCCAGTTTCCACCTTGAAATTCTATTGGTTTAGGGAGATGCACTCGATATTTATTGGGTTTATTATCTGGGTAATCACTAACATTACTAGGAAGAACAACAAAGAATGTATTAGCCATTATTTATTTCAATAAAAATAATAATAAATTGAACAATAATAATGAAAAATGATTACAAATGATTTATGGGGAATGAAAAATTGCCCTTTTATACAAACTGATTTTCGCCAATCCACTGGGGTTGGGGATAATCAAAAAATTTAACAAAAAATTCTTTACTTCCATCCTTTTTCTTTCTACTCTTAATAATCTTCTCAATTCTGTAACTAGTATTCTCATCTTTTCTTACTTTAGTTAGTTCCTCAGGGTAGAAATATCCTTTAAATAATTCTCCATTATCGTCACGGACGCGGTATCTATTTGGATTAGCCTTCTTTTTAACAAGATCTATCTGAAGAATTTCATCACTGTAATTTGGCAGATAACCCTTTGAAAAAATATTTTTACTTCTGCTCATACGCACATGGTCATTTTCATTAAAGCGCGGTTTCTTTCGAAGAATACTTTTTCCAATAGGACCAAATACCATTTCTCTTATTTTCTTTGCATTGCTAAATCTCACATCGACTGGTCTTAGTCCACCTAAAACTCTACACTTTGAATGATTTATTGCGTCTACAATCTTTGGTAATGCTTCTGCCCATTTTAAAGTATGTTTCTCACTCATAAATCTATATAATCTCTGTTTAATGTTCCGAATACATCTTTCAGCTAGAGATGCTTTAACTTCAGAGAAAGTTGCCGTGTATTTTTCAATATCTTTTTTCCTAAAAAAGTCCATAATTTCTTTGCTGCAGAATTCTGTCCCTTATCGCTAAAAATTCGGTGGGGGTGCATTTCCATTCTTGCCAAAATTTTTTCAAATGCATCAATCATATCATTTGATTTTTTAGTGCGCACAGGTTCAGCGAAAACTCTTTTACTTAAAACATCTATTGCAACAAGTGCATATTTCTTTCCATTATTTTGCCGTGATAACTTTTGAAAATCTGCCAAGTCGCACTGAACATCTGTCATATACCCAGATGGATATGTTATTGATCTTTTGAAGTGCACGCGTCTAGGACGGTGAATTGTATAAGTTCTATTTCCTTCCAAATATTCCTCAACATCCTTCCTTTTAATGCTTGCATCTTTTTTTCGAGCCTCTGTCCATAGCTGGTTTACACCAGCAAATCCTGCCGGATTCGCTGGATCATTGTAAAGTTTATCTAAAATCATTTCCATTCTGCTGGAGGTCTCCATTTTGATTCAGCTATTTCTTTGTATTCAGGTATTTTTCTTTTTTGTTTTGAATAAGTTCTTTTTGGAGTACAGCTTTCTCTTGCCTTCTCTATCAACGGCCAAATTTTATGATCACTTTTTAGTTTATTTTCTAAAACAGATGTTCCTGGTGGTGTCAATTCACCCCATCTTAATTTCCCACTGATTCCTGTTCGGAGTATGCACTCTATGGATTTTTGTGCATTGCTTCCCTGTATTTCTTTACCTCCCTTTCTACTTAGAATCTTTCCATCTGTGCTCACATCATATTTATCAAGATTCTCTTGCTTCATACTTTCAAATATTTCTTTTGTTTTTTCTTTTATTTCTGTCTTTTTTGGTTCAGTTTTCCTTCTGGAATCCGGAGAATCCTCATCGGCCGTATGCATACTAAGCTCATTTTCATTTAAATCGGTACCCTCTTCTAGATGTGGATATTTTGTGGTGGTTTTATTTTGTTTAAGTACTTGTTGATTTCTTTCATTGGAGTCTGTTTGGAGTAGGGGAAGTAATTTTTTAATTTGCTCCAGTGCTGGATCTTCCATTTGTCTTATTGAAACATTCATTGGTCTTTCATTTTGGTCCTTCAACATGTGTAGATAACGTCTCAATTCCTGATTATAATTTATATTCTTTAATTCTTTGTTGGCATTTTGACTTTTGATATTTTCCAAATTTTCTCGTGTAAAATCCAAATTAATATTTCCAGTTTCTGGTGTGGGTTGAGTAAGTAGTCCGCGATATATATCTTCAGGAACTAATATAAATTTATTTGCCATTTTTATTAATTGCTTGTCAATGTTTTTGTTAATTCGATAATGATTGGGGTTAGGAGGGCAGGAAACAATCCGATTGGTAAACCGCTTCCTTGTTGTATTACTGTACGTCGGGCTCCTCTTTCTGTTTTTAATCTACTCACGCGGCGAACAAAATCAGCGAATGGAAGAAGACGAGATTTTTGTCTTTTAGTTAATTTAAATTGACTGCGTATAATATTGAAACAAATTTCAGTGAGAGAGAGTAATTGGTCGGTTGAAGCTTTTTTTAAAATGTGTCTTCTTTTAGTTAATGATCGTGTTTTTGCGAGCTGTTTGAGGAAATGTAGATTGTCCTTGACAAGTTGACTAATATTCGCTGACATGTTTTAATTAGAGGAATTCTTGGGTAAAAATATAATAGGTAATGAATTGTATGAGTCTTCTGATTCTTTGTCCTTAAATATATTTGTTCTTAGTCTAAGTGTTGGATCTGATGAGGGGTGTAAATCGATAAAGAGATATGAATAATTGCTGCTGCTTGTAGCTTGTCGATATGCGTCTAGAAAATAGTTTAATCTTCCTGGGAATAATTGTACTCCTAGATTTCGGATGGCCAATGCACTATTTGGTGCGCGTGTTAATACAATATACATAGAATTTTGACGTGCGACTTTGAGTTTTTTCTCGAAGAGATTTTGAGTGATGAAAATTATGCCAAAATTGAGATGATGAGATTTCTTTGTGAAAAGTTCCGATAAATATTTTTCGTCAATTGAGTACATTAGGTCATCAAGAATGACTAGTGCAGGCTGTTCTTGTTTCTTAATAAGATCTTCAGGGGGAACTCCGGAATAGACTGAGACTCCGGCTCGTTGTAGTTCGGGAACAAGAGTATTATATTCGCCATAGCAGTAAAGAATAGATTTTGGAATAGGCTCAATAAGTTGATCAGAATTGAAAATTAATTTTCGGACAAATGTACTTTTCCCAGTTGAACTTGGACCACTAATAATACAACCAAATGGAAGTTTTAATTTCAAGTCTTTATTAGAAAATAAATGATAATTCATTTTACAAATATTTATCAAAAATTAAAAATATAAAATATGATTAATGATTATTGGAGGATTATTAATTGGAGGATTTAATATTATTTGGATGGTTATCTTTTTCTTCTAATTTCTTTTCTTTATCGTCTTCTTTTATATTTTCTTTTGTTTCTTCTATTCCTACTTGAGCTCGGTTTTGTGAAAACTTTGACAAAAATTCCTTGATAGTCATCTGTTCCTCTCCTTTAATAAAATCTTTTTCATTCCACTTTGGCTGCCTGTGAATGATATTGAAATTCTTTCCTTTTGATTTTACGCGAAAAACACATTGTTGAGGAATCTCGTAGATATGATCGAACATTACTACTTTCTCTGATTTTAGGCGGTTGCAATATAAGGTTACATCCTTCGGAGTAACAATAAAATCGATGTCAACATTTTCTCCCTTGCAGCTTTTACATTTTCCTGCCAAGTCAAACTCCACAAAACGTGCTGTTATGAGCCGTGGTGACGAAATTGTCACACCAGAAGAAGACACACTAAATAAAACCTCAGGGAGCACTTTTTCTAAGAGCTGGCAGTTATTCTCAATTACTGACATTTTTTTAAATATTTTTATAAATGAATTCAAATTTTGAATGGAAGTTTGATCTTGGGGAATGTTTCAGTATTTATGCACAGAAAATGGGCGTGGCTTCCGAAAACTAAAATTTGAATTTATAAATTGAAAATTCCTATGTTAACTAATAATAAGGGCAAATCTTAAATCTTTATTTCAAATTAAATTATTACAATTATTGAAATTAATATTAAAAATAACAAGTTTATGTAAAAGAATATCTTTGAAAATTTTATTCATTTTTCATGTTCTGGACCTTCTTTTCATCCCACTCTGAAACAAAATCTTTGAGCTGCATATTCAATTTCGCGCAGCCTTCACAAATTTCAAAACAAATTCCAATATTTCCATTCTCCTTCTGAGTAAATTTATTCTTATCATAATAAAGCGCATTAGCACATTTTTTGCAAATTCTTAATTCAATCCTTGGGGTATCTTTCATGCGCATAATTTTCCAAAGTATACGGGGATTTATTCCATGTTTCTTCTCAATATTTTCATTGTTTATTTTTGAAGTAGCAGATTTTGATTTATTGCTTTTTTCCGTATCCTTTTTTATCTCAACTTCAATTATCTCTTCTTCCTCCTCATTTTTTGGCTTATTAATTAATTCAAGTTTTGGGATTTTTTCATTTTTAAATCCGCTCATTTTTATTTTTCAAATTTTATTTATATGAATGAATGAAGAAATTAATGGAAATTGGGAAATCTTTTGCCTTATATACCCCTCCTAGGCTCCGCCCTTTCCTGATATTTCGTAATAGCACCAATTTTCAAGGCCAAATTTTGAGTATAAAAAGGCAAAATTTTCTTTAATCCTATTATATTAAAATTCATTTGAAAATTTTAGAAAACATTCTAAATTAATCGATAAAAATGAATTCGATTTTGGATGATATTTCGAAAAAATTGAATTCCCCAATTTATCTGGTGAGATATAGATTAATGCATCAGGAAAATGCAGATTTGATTTCAAAATTTATAAATGAAAACGGAAAGATAGAGACAACTTATTCAGATAGGAATGGATTGAAATATACAATTCGATGTGACGGAATTACAACATCTGGGGCTCATTTAGTCAAAGCTTTCGGCGAATTAGCTTATCCATTCAACATATCGGTTGCGGCATACTTCTATGCTCACCATAAAATAAAACTCCAATATCCGTTTCATCAATGTGTTATCGCAAGAACAATTACAAAGGATGGTATTTGCGAAAGATACTTCCCGCTTGAGCTTGTATGTTTTGCTCCTACTTCACCCCCGTCAACAATAAGCGGTTTAACATTTACAGCACGGCGAACACATGCAACTTCGTCTACATCAACAACTAGTCTAAATAGTATTCCAATATCCGACGGAAGTTTACCATCTACACCCACTAATGCAAAATCGAGACCAGGAATATTGTGGATTAAAATAGAAGGTGAACCTAATCAATGGGAAAAACGCAATATTTTGATTAACTGATTCAAAAATTTAAACTTAATTAAATATTAAACAAATTATAAATTTACATGAGAAAATGATTATTAATATCAATAATAAAAAATTATTTTTTAAAATGATTTATAAATTTTTGAAAAAATCTATAATATTTGAAATAGGAGGCTCATATAAAAATCGCCATCTTGAATACATTATGTAATCTGTTCTATTATGTTTGCCAAATTTGAACTTGTTGTCCCAAAGGTCCCAGCGTAGAATCCAACGCCCCATATTTTTTATTTCAACTTGTCTTGCTATATCACTCTTCTTCAGATGACAGATATCTTTTACTAACCATTTCTTAATTAATCTTTCTTTTCCATCAGTCTTATTCAATGAACTAGTGTTTAATTTATCGCCTCGTCGAAATTCGCCAGAATTATTAAGATCTCTGTTAGGGAATATCGGTGCTGGTGTTCTACGCCATATTGGTAGTTCTATTAAATTATTTTCATCTCTTTTAGGAAACATTGGTGGTGGTGTTCTTCGCCATATTGGTAATGGTGTCCTCCGAAATAATGTTGTCACTAATTCTCTCTTCCTGTGTTTATCGTCCGAACTCTCTATCACTAAGGGCAGAATAGATATGAATATTATTGAAAACATTAACATTTTAAAAATATTTGGTGTAATAAAGAAGGTATTATGGCGATATTTTATTTTTAATACTGAGTAATGGGTGCTTATTGAAAATAGTTTTTATTTAAATGAATTTTATTTTTTAGATGTGGTACAAACTCACCCTATCTTTTTGCTTATTTTTTAATTAAAATATGTGTTATTCTCTTAAAATATACAAATTTTTATTATTAAATTAAAAAATAAATAACAGTTGTGAATATTTAATAAGTAAAAATATGAAATCATTTTTGTCCAAAATGTACAATTTTGAGGTTATTGGATATAATTCCTTTTTGTATTATCGGTCTAAATATTTTTTTCATCTTAGTTGAATAAACCGTACCATCCTTCACGTTCCGCCTTATAAAGTTTGGATTTTCAATCATAATTGTTCCTCTATCCAGGTCATCATCTTCCTCATTATCGTCTCCTCCATTTGCATAATGAAGTACACTTTCTTTGAAACTGTCAAAATGTAAAATTTTGCAGACATCAGCCGTTAAGGTTATGCCACGTACTTTCAGAACACTACTAACTTTGGCATTCTTTTTGCTTTCCATTCTAAGTGCGTAAGCCTTGCACGCACCTCCAACATATTCTTTTATTTCAGATCCTGCATATTCTCTTGCTAAGTCTCCTAGATGAGGGCCTGTTTGAAGAGGACATTCCATGTCCTTTGGATGGGAAAATAGTATACTGTCTGTGTCTCCATAGAGAATATTGCATTCTGGTGATTCAGCTACCTTTTGCATTGCTTTCAATAGTTTTATTCTTGCTGCTGATGTTGTCCATAATGATATAACCATATTTGATGTATCATGTTCAATGATAAATTCTTCTTTCTGTTTGTAAGTAAGTAAAATTGTTTCTTCAGTTAAATTATCGATAGATTGTATTTCAATTGAGTTGTTCTTATCATATTCGATAAGTTCAGTTGGCGAATCAATGACTACACTTCTTGATTGACCATTCCTAAGACTGAATCTTCCCCATAGAGAATTGAGCATTAGTTTTGATATGTAGCGCATAGCCTGATCTGGTACCATTTTTTCTCTATCAAGCTCAATTCCAAATTTTTCTTTGCATTCATTTATAAATCTTTCCTCACTTTCAAGTCCTTCTATTCCTTCAGGGAACCCACTAGCATGAATCTTCATTGCCATAAACTCGGCCACATAATTTTTAAATAAATTTTCATCCCATTTTTCATAATGTAGAGCTCTATAAAATCTAGTAACTGTATATCCAACTTTTAATGCCTCTTCCAATTCAATCGATGTACATGTTGAAACCCAGCCTCTTTCATCATCATTGTGTGTACATCGGTAGTCTTTGATGTTTGCTCCATTTGGGTAATTGATTGAGCATTTTCTACATAGTGGGAATAGAAGTCTTTCATCAAATTTGACTGGAATTACAGGGACATCCAACTGGGATGGCGGTATTAAAAATACTTTCAAAATTCCTTTGAATGGGATTTGGTCTCCCCTGTTCCAATTAACTTTTTGTTTAGCTAAAGGTACAACATAAATTTTCGGATGACCAACCGGAAATGCTGTTGTGGCAATTGTTGAAGGGTAGAGCGAATTAAAATCTAAATAAGCAATTTTATGTTGTTCTGAGTCTGCATCAAAGTACATTTGTAAAGGTCCTGTCCTTCCACCAAAATAGCAGTCTCTAATATTTATTGGGCCTTTGTTATGATAATTTGAAAATGATTTGCGCATATTTTTGCTGCGGCGTAGCATTTGACGAATTTCACATTCCCATATTATATCAACATTTTTGATATATTGTCGTATAATTGCCAAACGATTTTCATCATCTTGTTTAGTCTTAGCCATTGTTTTCCCATTTGGTAGAATTTTATACAAATCACTTCCAAAGCATTTTTCACATGCATGCCAAGCGCATCCATTTATCTCTATTGCTCTATCTTCTTCCTTTATATATCCATCAACCTTGTATCTTCCAGCTACCACATGTTCTCCACCTTCTGAATGTGCACTTTGGATTTGAACTCCTCGTGTATCTTCGTACCATTGTAAATATTTTAGTGCAAGTTCACTTTGATTATCACAGTTTTCATATCCCTTTTCAGGAACAATTGCCAAGTGTTGAGGTTGCAGATGGTTAAGTCGAAAATGCTTCATACAAGCTGATGCTATCGTCATTGCATCTTTTAAAATATCAATCCCTTTTTGAGATGATCCAGGTTGTGTATTTTTCTTTTTGCTAATTTCCATAAATTTTTTTCTGAAAGCAATCAGTGCTTCTGTAAGAATCTGTACATCGTTTGTGCAATATTCGGCCAATGCTTCGTCCAAACAAAATGGGTGATTTTTTTCTTCTTCATACCATTTATCAAATTCATTTTGCTTTTGAGGGGGCATTCCTCCATATAAATAATCAGATTTTAAGGGTAATTGTTGAAGTGTTCGTCTATAATTTTCGGGGATGTTTGCCAGATGAGGAAAAAATTGTTTTTCAGTTATTTGCAGTCCAAATGCTCCAATCAATTTCCCCAAAGCCACTGGACAGAGATTATATGAGTCACGAAATATAACCTCATTGCATTTATTGTTGCGCGGAATTTTTAATTCATAAAGTTTATTACCACGACGAATCATTGATGGCACAACCCCTTTCAGATAAATTTCTCTGAATACCATAACCATATCATAACGCCCTCCATTGTGTGAAAATGCCATAGTTGAATATTCAGGGTTAAGTTCAAATAGAATCCATTGAATAAAGTCTTTGAGCGGATTTTGTGTGACAGTTTGTTTATCAACTTTTGTTCGAGTAAATGGCTGATGTGAAAATGTTACTGATCGATTGTTTCCACAGATTGAGCAAGTATTTCCATCCTGGTTCAGAGATGAACGCCATATTTTTCCATCTTCCATACATTTAGTACAGGTCACTGTTGCGGCAATGAAATTTACTCTGTGGAGCCGTCTTTCTTCATTTACATTATTTATCTTCTCATTTTGTGTTGCTTCAAAATCGAATGTTACTAGTCGGTACGGAAGTGATTTTTTAGGTTCCAAAGGGCGAATGTAACAACCTCTTTCAATGCTATGATATTGACGGCAAATTTTACACCATTTTTGTCCGCATACGTGCTGCTTTTGCTCCTCTCTTTTATAATTTTTTATTGACCATATTACACCACACTTTTCACATATTTTTGTTTGCCGACAATTGCTGCTTTTCTTATGATAGTTAAAACAGTCTTCGTTCAAATATTTTTTTCCACAGTCATCACATTTCTTGAAAAAATTTGCTGTTGCCATGCAAGGACGTTCACTTCCAATGCGTCCACAAAATCTGCAGAGAGATTTACATTTCACATCATGTTCCTTTGATTTTCTGAATTTTTTTTCACACGTAAAGCAATATTTGTGGTTCACTCCGAACATTCCTCCAACATTTCTTATTCCATTAAAATGGTTATTTGAGTGAAAAATTGAAATTGGTGCATTGAAATTATCATTTCCATAGTTAAATATAGGTTTCTCATTGGCGCTTCCAAAAACAAATACTTTAAATTTATATCCTGTTTCTTTATATTGTTTGTTCCAAAAATTCACAACAATTGGTACGTAAACCACCGCATCATAATCAAGTAGGTCATTTGGAATTTTTGTAGCTTTTAGAAGATCGAAAACATCATCCATTTGCCTTTTTTTATTTTGCATATATCTTGAAAAATTCCAGCGTGCACCCAATTCTTTGGTGACATATTTTCTTGTAATTTCCAAAGCATAGAATAAGCATAAGTTATTCGTGTTAGCTATTTTAATATATAATTCATCTCTCAAATGTGAATCATCTGATGCAATGTTTTTTGGTGCACTGCCTTTAATTGAAAGATTTTTTGGTAGTGATGAAATACCAAGTGTCTGGATTTTTATTGTGAAGGATTGTCCTAAAAGTGATCCCTTTTCTATTTTAGATTGCGAAACAAGTTGAAATCTTGTTAATATGTTGTCTATTGTATCCTTTTCGAGTTTTCTAATTGGTATCCATATATCGTTATCCAATAACTGTGATGAAATTAATGCTCCTAATCGGTCAGGTTTAATTGATTGATTCTTTGATGCCTCCACGGTTTGATCCATGCACTCTTGAATTATTTCTCTCAATAATTCCTCTGGATTTTCCGGTAGTTTTTCAATAATAAACTTTCCTGTCGTTCCCATCATTTTAAATTTACTATTAAATTGAGTTTCATAATCGATTTGTCTGTAATAATTTTTCAGGGTTGTTCCAGCACCGCTTTGTGTAGTATTGAATAAATGAGGAAGTAGATTCTTGATAAAGAATCTTGGGCGTTTAGTTGGTGAAGGACCATTTTGTCCATTATTAAATGACATTTTATAATTTTTAATTTGAGATTATTTTTAGTTTTTTAGTAAATGATATAAAGAATGAAAAAATCTCACCTTTTATACTCGCGATTTTGGACAACAAATTTGTGCTTACGATAAAATATTAATCATCATCAATCATTTGAGTAATAGAAAAATTTAAATTAAAGCTTGTTTACAATAATTAAAAACATTTTAATTCATATAATATTACAAAAAATTTTTATTAACTTTTGGTTGTACTTCTGGTCATTCAAAATTTGAAAGTTGGTATTTCGAAATAATTTGTTACACTCCTTACATTTGTACTTCCGGCCATTTTTTGAAATCATTTTAATTTTTTCAAAATTTTGTCAAACTTATTTTCTCCTATTTTTTTATTTAATTAATTAATATATTTATTGAATTTTAAATTTTGAATTTTAATTAAAATCTTTTTTAATTTTTAAATACAAAATTCCTGCCAATTTTTAAATTTTGAAATCCCTCCCATTTATAAATTTGTTATTTTGTCGTTTGACATTTTGAAAGTTGGCATTTTGTCAATTGACATTTTGTCGCTTACATTTTTAAAGTTACCATTTTATCGGGTGACCTTTTGGACATCGACCTTATTGTCATATGACATTTTGTCACTGTGGCATTTTGTCGATGTGGCTTTTTGTCGCTTGACATTATTAAATTTACTATTTTATCGGGTGTCCTTTTGTGAATTGGCATTTTGTCAGTTGACATTTTGTCACTGTGGCATTTTGTCGCTTGACATTTTTAAAGTCACCATTTTGTCAAATGACATTTTGAAATTGGTATTTTGTCACATGACGTTCTGAAAGTTGGCATTTTGTCGTCTGCAATTTGAAAGTTGGCGATTTGTCGTTTGACATTTTGAAAGTTTGTATTTCGAAATAATTAGCTCCGCCCCTTACATTTGTACTTCCGTTCATTTTTTAAAATCATTTTAATTTTTTCTAGAATTTTGTCAATTTTTTTTCTCCCTCATTTTTAATTTAATTATTTTTTAAATTTTATAATTTATTTTTATTATTCTTTGGCATTGAGAAATTTTTTGAAAATTATTAAATGCCACCCCCTTCCCCCAATTTTTAAATTTGGTATTTTGAAATCCCCATAAATTTGTACTTCCACTCTTTTTTTGAAATCATTTTATTTTTTTTGTCAAAATTTTTAAAAAATTTTTTCTTCCCCATTTTTAATTAATTAATTAATTAATATTTTTTTATTATAAATTTTGAATTTTCAATTAAAATCTTTTTTTAATATTTAAATTGGAAATTCCCCCAAATTTTAAATTTTGAATTTCCTCCAATTTATAAATTTGCCATTCTGTCAGTTGACATTTTGAAAGTTGGTATTTCGAAATAATTAGCTCCGCCCCCTTACATTCCCCTTACATTTGTACTTCCGCTCTTTTTTTGAAATCATTTTAATTTTTTATCAAAAATTTTATAAATTTATTTTTTATTAATTTTATTTTATTAAAAATATTTTTATTAATTTATTTTTAAATTAAAAAGTCCCTTTAAAAATATTTCAAAATGTCAAATTTAATAATTTCAAACTTTTTAATCCTTTCCACCCAAATCGCTCTTTCTTCTTAACGTATTAATTTATTTGACACCTGTCATCACCCTTTATCTTCAAAAAGTAATTAATTATTTTAAATATGATTAATTACCCTCACACTTTTATTAATCTCCCTTGAACCCCTTCAAAAGGTATAGGTCGGCGGCATAATCAAAATAAAAAAGCTCCAAAAGGTTTGGGTTTTAGAGATTTGGGGGTGAGCGATTTGGGGTGAGCGATTTGGGAGGAGCGATTTGGGGGGGGTTAACTACTGCCCTGCAACAAATTGGTGGTTTGAAAAGAAAAAAAAGGTGGTAAGAAAAATGTTCCCATTGGTTAAAGTTCCCCATTGGCTCTCATACCTTTAAGCTTCCATTGGTCAATCACAATTTGTTGCACGTTGTGCAACAAATTGGTGGAAAAATTCGCAAACTCCCCGTCCAGTTTGTTGCACGTTGTGCAACAAATTGGGGGGGGTTACTACTCTTGGGCCTCCGAAATCCTTGATTCCTCAAAATCCCCAAATTGTTCCAAGAAAAGCAACCTCGGACCTCGGCCTTGGAACTCGCCCAAATTTGCCCCTCAACCTGAATTTCGGCTTTTCCAGCATCGGTGATCCTCGGTCTCGGTTTTTTCAAAAAAAACCTCGACCAATCTATTCTCTGCTACCAATACAGCTCTACTGTCAAGGAGTTTTTTTTAGGGATTTTGGCAATTTGAGGAGGGAAGGCATGGCAATTTGCATTCCATAATCCCTCACCTTTTGATTGTTCAATGTATTGGAGAGAAGAGGGAAGGCATGTATTAGTGTTTCACCGGAACCGGATCCAATTTGACTTTGATCCAACTTTGATATCAGTTTAGATAAGATTTATTTTTTACGTTTGGTGACCAAAATTCCTATTGGTGACCAAAATTTCAGCGCCCAATATTCCGTTATTTACTTGGTGACCAAAATAACGCTGGTGATCAAAATTAGAAGAAAATTGGATACCAAAGTTCTGAAAAATCTTGGTGACCAAATTCCAGTGACCAAAATTCCGCATACCCGTTTCTCGCTGAGAAATGGACCGAGAATTTCAGTATCGGGTTCGAGAACGAGAATGAAAAACAGAGAACGATATTTGAAAAAAGCCGAGCATCTCGGTATCGGTCTCGTCTTTTCCAACTCTACTTTAAATTATCTCTCTCCCCCCCCCCCGATCTCTCCCTACACCTTCACTATCTCCCTCTTCCACATTCCATTGTTTAACAAATTCTCTAAACATGACTGCCCTTGTGATAATAGAATAATAGAATTATTGAGGGAGGGGGGCATATTCCATTGTTCTTCCTTTAAATTATTGCCCCCCCCCTCTATTGCCAATGAAACTCTGCTGTCGAGGAGTTTTTCAGGGATTTTGGCAATTTGCATTTCCCACCTCCCTCTCTTTCAAAGCCATTATCCCTCACCTTTTGATTATTCAATGTAAAGTTGACTGACAATATTGTGGAGAGGAGAGGGAAGGCATGTATGGCATTCTACATTGCTTGTCTTTAAATTACCCCCCCCCCCACCATCTCTCCCTTCACCTCCACTATTTCCCTCTCTCTTGCATTTCCAATATACACTTTCCATTGTTTAAATTCTGTCAATATGACAGCCCTTGTGATAAAGGAATTATTGGGAATTGTCAAGTGCATTTTTTCTTTCTCGATTTTTAACAGAAAAAACATCGATTGCTTCCATTTAATTTGAAAATTATTTTTAATTTTCTAAAACTTAATTGAAAATAAAAATTATAAAACATTAGCAATTGGACAAATTGCTTTAGAGCATTGTCTCCATTCCCTTGCTCAATTCAACTTAATTCTGGTCTGAATTGTCCAAGGTCATGGCGCTTGACTAAGGGCAGGGATGGAGATGTAAGGATGCTTCACCTAGAGCATTTAAAATGCTTGGGCCTCTGAAATCCTTGATTCCTCAAAATCCCCGAATTGTTCCAGGAAAGGCAATCTCGGACCTCGGCCTACAGGCAACCTCGGACCTCGCCCAAATTTGCCTCTCGACCTCGATTTCGGCTTTTCCAACATTGGTCATCCTCGGTCTCGGTTTTGTTTCAAACCGAGGATGACCACTCGGTTTTGTTTCAAATCGGTCTCGGTTTGGTCATCCTCGGTCTCGGTTTGCTCTATTCTTTGCTGACAAAAACATTGGTCATCCTTGGACTTCGCTCAAATTTAATTGAAAATAAAAAATTAGCAGTTGGGCAAATTGCTTTAGAGCATTGCTCTATTGTCAAGGAGTTTTTACAGGGAGTTTGGCAATTTTGGAGGGAAGGCATGGCAATTTGCATTTCCCATCTCCTTCTCTTTCAAAGCCATTATCCCTCACCTTTTGATTATTCAATGTAAAGTTGACTGACAATATTGTGGAGAGGAGAGGGAAGGCATGTATGGCATTCTACATTGCTTGTCTTTAAATTAATTACCCCCCCCCCCCATCTTCCTCTTCACCTCCACTATCTCCCTCTCTCTATTCCATTTCCAATATCCGCTTTTCATTGTTTAAAAAATTCTGCCAATATGACAGCCCTTGTGATAATGGAATTATTGGAAATTGTCAAGTGCATTTTTTCCTTCTCGATTTTCAATAGGGAAAACATCGATTGCTTCCATTTAATTTAAAAATTATTTTCAATTTTCTAAAACTTAATTGAAAATAAAAATTATAAAACATTAGTGCTTGGCCGAGCGGCAAATTGCTTTAGAGCATTGTCTATTTACATTCCTGCCTTCATACAAATTAATACTGGAACCGCGGTACTGGAATCGAACAAGGTTCCATACCGCGGTACTCCCGAATTTTCGGTACTGGGAAATTTGACGGGAAGAATAAAAAATATTGCTATTAAAACTAATAAATATTGTAAAAAAATTTCTGCCCTCTTCAAAATCTCCTTTTATCCCCGATTTAAGAAATGAACGATTTAAGGGTTGGCTTCTTGACCTACATAAACCCTGAAGATCTACATGCTAAAGACTAGGTTTAGTCAGAGGATCTAAAGGAAATAAAGTGGATAATGAGGGATTTGAACAGATTAAGGAGGATATCGGTGGATTTGGATCGATTAAAGGGGATATCAGGGGATATCAGGACATTTGTGGGATTTAGGGAATATGAAAAGATTTCGTTATCCTTCTAAATCTAAATATATTCGGTTTAATTGCTGATAATCCCACAATATCCTTCAGATCCACTGTCTAGATTAATGTTACAAATCATACTTAATTCATAATATTAGATTTTAAAATTTTTTTATTAAGTTAATTCAGCGAGAAAACGTTTAAACAGTGATATTTGTGATATTATTTCATTTTTTTATTAGTACTGAATCCCGCGGTACTCCCGAAAACTTTTCTTCGGTACTTTTCGGTATCGGGATTTACGGCACTCCCGATACCGAAACCGTCCCGGAGTGATTTTGGGAAATTTCGGTACTTTTCGGTATATTAAATTATTTAAAAAATTATTAAAAATTTAAATTTATATATATCAGATTAAAAATCGCAAAAAAAATAAAATAAATTCCCGTAAAATTTCTAGAAAAACATTTTTTTAATTTATTTTCTGGGTTTCTAAGCTCTTTTAAATTTTTTTCTTTAATTTTTTAATCAGCTCTTCTAAATTTTTTCTTCTTCCAAAATTTTTTTTTCTTCTTCATTTTTAAGCACTAATAGAAATATCCGACAACGTGCTACTCGAATTTGCGTTGCTATTATTATTTGTTCCTTCCCCAATTAATTGTGTTTGGCTAGAAGAACTATTTATTAAATTGGTGTTTGTAGAATTACAACTTGTTAATAATAAATTTGTTGGTTTATTGAGGGTTTTTGAGGATTTTTTGTTGTCCTGTAAAGCTTCTGAATTTGTTTTTTTGTGGCAAGAAATTAATAATTGTTGGCTGGTTGCGACACTGTCGGTTGGACTGGAGACGGTGGAAGGCTTCTTTTGGTTACTCAGAGAGATCTTAAATTAATTTTTTTTTATTTTTATTGTATAAGGCTCTCAAAAAATTAAAAATTTTTTGAAACGGTGTATGGTGTATTTTAATTTTATTAATATTTCGTATTTAAAATTATTGAAAAACTTTTTCGAAAAAGTTTTTAGTTTTTAAAATTTTTTTTTATTTTTTAAAAAAATTCTAAAAAATTATTTTTTAATTCATAAAAATATTTCAACAGATTAATTTTGTATATTTTTTTAAAAATTCTCTAAAATTCAATTTAATTACAAACTCCTTCTGATTTAATAGAATATGTATTGAGGTCTTTAATTATAAATATTTTTTAAATAATTTTAAAAATTCAAAATTTAATTAAAAACCCACATAATGAGGTCCACCTTTCCCTCCCCGACTTTCAAAGTCCTCATCATCATTATCATCACCCCCAACCCCTCCAACGTGTCTCAAAGCATTAGTTAAAGTATTTCGACGAATTTTAGCTTTTAAATAATCTTTGTGTTTATTATTTGATTTTTCTCCAAATCGGTTTTTAATTAAATTAATTATTTTTGTTAAAATGTAGAGGAAAATTGTGATGACAAGCTTTAAAAAAAGAATAAATTATTTATTAGAAAATAATTAAAAAAAATTTTTTTATTTAAATATAAACAGAATTCAGACCCATATTTAACTTAAATTTATTTGGATTAATAATTAGGCTTAGATAAAATTATTTTGGATAGGCTTAAAATTAAAACTAATATTTTGAATTAATTTCTGTTTAAGAATAAATTTTATTCATGCTAATTGTTCGATTTCATTAAATTTCTGAATGCCAAAAAATAATTTATTTTTACCAAGGCAAGTAAAGTACACATAACAGTCAATCCGACACTATTTTGATTATTTTGTTGATTTAAATTAACTGACCATAAACTCAGATAAGTAGCTATAATTTTATAGTAATTTTAAATTTTTTTAATTAAAAAAAATTTTCGAGTTTATATATTTTGAAATAACACAAGTTGGGATAGGAAAACGAAAAAATTGAACAGTGACTTTAATTTAAGATTAGCTCAAGTCACAGTAAGCCTTAAGGAACCTCGAAAATTCCAACTTTAAGATGACTTTGGATTCAGAAAAAACCGTGTATGGAAGTGGATCTAGCCCAATCTCTATTCTAATTATTTAAAGAATTTATAGGAAATTGGATAATATAGGCAATTTAAGTAAGCTAGGATGCGACTTGATCTTAAAATCTCTTTGATGTGACTCCCTAATATATATTTTTTATAAAACCGTCTTTTAATTTAATATTTTTTAAATCATTTGGATTTACATTTAATTACCAACATTTTGTTTTTTCAAAATTTTGTTCCAAAATTCCCCCAAAATCATCAGAAAATTGAGCACAAATATTAGCCAAATTATTAACACATTCTTTATCATTTTGTTCAATTTTTGTTGATAATTTTGTAGAAGAACATTTACAAAATTGGTTTGTGCATTCTGCCAATTTTGCACTTAATAATAAAGCAAAGGAATTTCCGTTAGCTTCGATATTCCCATCTCCCAATTTTTTGTTTTGTAAATTGTTGGTACATGATTGTAATTGAACACTACAATCTACAAGTCCTTTAAAAAATTTTTATTGTTGTAAAAAAATAATTTTTAAAAAGTTCAAAAAATTTTTAAAGAATAAATATGCTTAAATTTTTTAATGTTTTTAAAGCAAAAATTAAGAAGAAAATCTTCACGATATGATATTATTTAAAAATTATTAATAAATATTTACGTTTATCTGTACAATCCTTCAATGGGAATTTATGAGCAACTGCACTACTCTTTTCATTTTTACTTGTTTCCTTTGTCTCACTAAATTAAAATTTTAGAAATTTTTCTTTTGGAAAAATTCTTTTCTTTGTTTTACATAGGCAGTTTAAATTAATTTTTGTGATTTTTATATAAAAATTCAAAAAAATCAATGATTATTAATCGGTTATCAACATAATTAACTTTCAAAAATCATCATAAATTCCAAAAATTATCTTAAAATATGGAAATTTAAACCTTTAGGCCTTTTAATATTTTCAGAAAAATTTTTTTTCCAAATTTTCAAAAATTATTTACCCCTTATTTTTCGCTTCGTCCCCAACATTTTTACTTTTATTTTTCTTCTCAGCCTCAATTAATTCTTTTGCTTTTTTCTTCTTTTCAGCTTCTTGTTTTTCCCATACATCCATCGCCGCTTTTTGTTTATTAACTAAATCAACAGAAGAAGCATAAGCAACACCCCCAAATATATTAACAATGTGGCAAAAAGTACTGCTAACATCCAAACATCCATTTTCTTTTATTTCAACAGTTTTGTTGTTTCCGTTAGAATTTTGTGAACGAGCAACTGTTCTTTCCAAACAATGACAAAATTGTTCGTCGCAGATTTGTCGATTGCGTGTTTCATCCATATAACAAGCATCGTGAACAACACAACAAAGATCTGCTTCAACTAAACAAAAGAAATAGAAAATTAAAGTTGAATGTTAGGAACATCCAAACATTCAAAAAAAAATAAATGTTTGGAAATATTTGTATGATGTTTAGATGTTTGGAATACATGTTTTAAGTATGTTTGGGTACTGTTTGGGTAATGCTTTTATGATGTTTGTTTGGAAAAATATATGATAATGTTTAGATTATATGAAAACAATGTTTGAATGATGCTTTAAAACTTTTTTATTAGTTTCAAAATGTTTGTAAAATATTTGTTTTGTTTGGAACATTTATAAAAATGTTTGTTTGAATAATTCTTGGAATTGTTTATTTGAAAAAATGATGTTTAGATCTTATGAAAATGTTTGGGAGTTCTTGTTTTTGAAATATTTTTAAATGTTGGATGTTTGGAAAATGTTTGTGAATGTTTGTTTCAATTATTAAAAATTATTTAGATGTTTTGATATTAAAATTATGTTTGTATAAGTTTATTAAAGATGTTTTTAATTATATAGATGTTAGAACTTTCTTATTAATGAAGTTTTGGGAATGTTTAAAACATTTTAAACATATAACTTACACATTCTTTTTGGGCATTGTTCCCTTGCCATTTGATGTGAGAGACTTTTGTCAAAATCGTCAGATCCACAATGCCACTGCTCCTAAAAAATTTCAAAAATATTTTTCAAATATTCTTTGATAAAATATTAACTCACGTAAGCAACAATCTCGCTTCTCGGCGATTTAATGGCACCTTTTTCTTCATTTCCGACTGGTGCGGAGTGTAAAATGTTCGTCATTTGTGTAAGAAATATAAGAAAAATTAAAGTTGTTCGAAGCCGAAGAAATTTGTTTGAGATGGGAAAATGAGGGGAAGAAGGAGATAAACTAAAAGAAAGATGTCCTGGAAAATAAAAAAAAATCTCAACAAACCCGTTCTTGAATTTGTTGTGCATTAAAATAAAAATAAGCTGAAGTATTAAAATAAAATAAAATTTATGGCCAAGATAAGTAAGGGAAAGCCCTGAAATCTAAAATTTAAAAATACAATGTTTTAAGTTTGTTAAATGTTTGGAGTGTTTTAAAAATAGATGTTTTAGTTGTGAATAGGCTTTAAAGTTTAATTACTTGAGGAAATGTTTGGGAGAGTAATTTAAAGTTTTATTTTTTAAGTCATGTTTAGATAAGTTTGGAAAGGTTTAATTAATTTTATAAAAATTTTATTTGATGTTTTGTTAAAGATGTTAAATGTTTGGAAAAATGTTTTTTGATCTAAATTATTTAGAAGTTCGAAAATAATTGTTTGTTAGATGTTTTTAAAATAAAAAATGATATTTTGATGTCAAAACATTGTTTCTAATATTTATAGATTAAGATGTTTAAAGAACAATAAATGATGTTTGGATAAAAACATTTTTTACTTAGGAGATGTTTTGTTAATGGTAGGATGAATTCTTAAAAATGTTTATTCTTAAGACAACTAATAATTAATAAGATGTTAATTAAAATTATAAAAAATTAAAAAATAAATTAAATGAATAAATAAATAAAATATTTTCTAAATGAAATAAACAAATCTCTCCTATTTATTTATGCCTATTGTTTCTTACAACTTTTCACTGTCAGTTTGTAATAAACTTGTAATAAAAGTTGTCACAGATCTCGAAAAATGATTAAAATCTTTATAGTGCTAAAAGAAAATTTTTTTAGTTTAAATTTTCGAGATGGGAATTTTCTCAGAAAATAAATGGAGAATAAATTTTTTTATTTTAATATTTTTTTGCATTTTAAGAATTGATTTTTGATCAAAAAACTGATGAATACAAGTTAGGAATTTTGAAAAATTGGAAATCTGAAAATTTAAAGATATGAAAATACAAGTCGATAATGACTTGTAAAGTTTTTAAAGATTTTTAAAATTCGGAAAAAATTTTCGAATAATTCTTTAACAAATTTTTAAAAAAGTAAAATTTTTCTTATTCTCAATTAATTAACAGGGGATCGGAAATGGCGAAGGTGCCGAAAATCGGAATGTCGGAAATCGGAAATGGCTCAAAAGTCGGAACTTGGAAATTGGAATAACCGCATACTATATTTAATTTTTTCCTATAAGGCACTATTTATATTTATATTATTTAGAAAATATTTTATTTATTTATTTATTTTTATTTTTTATAAAAGTTTTGGTTAATTTTAAAAAATTACAGTAATTTTTCATATATTTTAAAACAAATTTTTTATATTAAAAAATATCCAAACGGTCACGTTTTGTTTTACAATTTAATTCTCTCAGTCAGTACAATTTAAAAACGGAAACGGGGAAGGGATTGAACATTTTATAATTTGAAAGAAAAATATAGATAGGGGTTGTTAACAATGATATTTTTTGAATTTTCTGTGAAAAAATTATTTTTAATTTTTAAATGTACACGTGAATATGGAAAATTTATAAATTATTTTTGTTCGTTTTTTTACCAGAGACTAAAAATCGGTAAAATTATGGATAGATAAAGCTTTGATGTTTAAATTATCTTATTTTATGATATTCTCAATAAGGATTTTGTCAAAATTTAGCCAGTGATGAGGGTCAAGTTATTTTACCATAACAAATCTGAAAAGGGCAGGCTTTGTGTTAAATATTTAAAAATACAACAGATACCCGCAGTATTATAATAGTAAAGGAAATTATTTTAAAAATAATTAGAATTTTTGATTAGATATAACAGATTTTACATAAAATTAAATAAATTAATAAATTTTTTTGTTTTTGTTAAAAACAACAAACACGTGTTTATTTAAAATTATCTCCTTTTCACGTGCAATTGTTTATTTAATTAAATATATGGACAGAAACAAGAAATATATTTTTTTATTCTAATTAACATCAAATTAGTTTAAATTAATTTGGGAGCGATTTGTTTAGAAGATTGTGACTAATCAATTATATGTACGTGTACTTAACTGATGACATGAAAGAATTGTCAAAAATTAATAAAAATTATATTTTTATTTGATAAATGATAAACTAGAGATCAGACTAAGACGAGATCTCGATTAAAAAAATCTCGGTTATCGAGGTAGATATCTTCAGAGATATGTAGGACTTTTAAAGTAGGTTGAGTCCGGAACCCTTTTCTTAAATCAATTTCACAAACACCAAATAAAGAGTCCTTTTACTTTTCTCTTCAAATAAACAAAATACCTAAATTAACAACAAAACAAACATTGAATGGGGAAGGGTTTACAATATAAAGAGAGGAGAAAATATTTTATGAGGTCAAAATAAGTAAAGAGAAACGAGAGGAAATCTAATACTATTTCTTTTTCGGCACGACAGATACACTCTTGGCCGATTTCTAATATAAATAATTAATTGTTGAAATAAAAGAGAATTTTTAGATTGAAAATTGTTAATAGTTTTTGTAAAAAAGTTTTGCAGTTTCTATGAAAATTAAGAGAAAATTAGATTTATTATTTTCTCTAATAAAATTATGACTCTAAAAAATGTATTAAATTAGAGGTCGGGCGCAGTACAGGATCCTGCACAGGATTTTTCAGGATCCTGTCTGAAATCCTGCCTTTTTCAGTTTCAGGATTTTCAGGATTAATCCTCCAGGATTTAAACCCAATCCTGATACATGATCCTGCAAATATGATTTTACCAACCTCTAGTATAAATAAATAGGTTTAACTTATCTATGAATTCCTTAAAATTATCAGAATGGTATAATTTGAATTTAAACATTTAAAATAAAACTTTAATTTAAATATAATTCTTTAATAATTAAAAGAAAATTTTCTTTTAAAATTCAAAAAGTGAAAATAAGCAAACAAAGAAAGGTAAGAAGCTCTCGGTAACGTCTTTGTTGTCACGTGGCTTTGGAAAAAAATTTTTTTGTGAGACAAAATTGATGAGGGCAAAAACGTGGGTGGACAGAATTTTGTCACGAGATGCCCAATTAAAATATTTTTAATTTTTTTAAAATTGTTTTAAAAATATTTCGTTTCCTTAAAAGATTAGCTTATATTTTTAGATAAATTTAACAATTATTATTTAATTAGAAAAAATGAAAATGAAAAATTCTTGTAATTTAATGTTTATTAAATAATTTGGTAAGGGGGATTTGTCTTTTTCCCATTTTCGTATTATTGCTGTTTAGGCTTTAGTCTTCCGACTCTTACTCGTTAAGATCACTCCTATTAACATTAATAACAAGAGATAGACTCTGTAATATTTTAAAAACGCAGGACGGAAGAAAGAGAGCCCATCCTCAGCTTAAATAATACTTAAATAACTAATAAAAAATTTTCATATTAAAATTTTTTCGCAATCTTGACGAAGCCATAAATCCAATTATTTTCTAAAAATTACTTTCTTTACGCAATTTCCGTACTATTTTATGACTTTTACGCATACTAATTGTATTTAATAATCCCTCTTATATTTAATGAGTTTAGACCCCTTTTTTAATTCTTGGCTTAATTTTGGCTTAAATTATTTTTTTTGTAATCCTTTTTTAAAGATATATTAAAAAATTTTAATTGTAAAGAAAAAATGACTAGACAGGGGCGGGGTGATTAAGTGCATAATTTTGACTTTTAGTCAAAATTATTTTATAGGAAAAAAGGAAATAATTAATGACAGGCGAAAACGTCAAAATTACAGTAATATTGGATGTAAAAATATTTTAAAAATAAATAAAAAAATATTTTAAAGAAAATATTTTTAAAAATAAGAAAATTAAATTAAAAACAAAAAATTAAAAAATTAGAGGTAATGGAAATAAATAAATATTAGAAGTCTAGAAATAACAAAAATAAATTTCACCAGAAATACATAGAACAGAAAAGTTTCAAAAAATAAGTTTTCCAGAAATAAAAATAATTTTAAAGAATTTGGACGTGAATGATAGTTTCCGGAAGTGTTGCTTTCAAAATAATTAAATAAATTAAATAAAACTTTCCGGAAATAAAATATCCAGTAATTGTTTTAATAAATAAATATTTTAGTTTTTCCGGAAATTTTACCATTCCTGAAAAGATTAAAAATATTAAGTTTTTAAGCAAAAAAATAAACATGAAAAATTAAAATAAAACTTTATATTAATAAATAAAATTACTAAAACTTTGTTTTATAAAAGTTTATGTTCTGACGGGCTATAAAAATTATTTATTTAGTACGAACAAGTTTTACAAAATTGTAAATAAATGACGAAATTTTAATTTGATATTTCTATCGTGTAAAAAAATTCAAAAAGAAAAAAGTTTCCAGATTTCTACTTCTACATAAGCTTTGATTGTCATAAAAAAATTTTTAAAATTAATTTTTAATAGGGTAGGGTAATTGTCCAGCTCGTGTCCCCCATGTCCGCAAAAGGCATTCTGCAAAAATGCATATTTTTCAGCAGTCTACTCCTTTCCTCTCTCTACCATAATTTTCTGCAGTCATCAAATGATAGGTGACAGTTTGGCGCGAGTAATAAGTGAGTAAACATGAAAAAGGTTTATTTACAAATAAATAAAAAATTTAAAGAATATAAATCTGCGATAAAGTTTTCAAATATATTTCAAGTAGATCAGGTGGGTATGATCCTTTAATTGGGTTATAATGTAATGATAAAAACCAATAAAAAGCCATATATTTTGGTAATTCACTTTCTGCAATGTGCCTCATCTGTCTAACAATTCTAAATCGCAATCTATTCCAAAAAGCCTCAATTTGTTAGGTACTAGCGCCACCCCTTGAAATATATTTGAAAACTTTATCGCTGATTTATATTCTTTAAATTTTTTATTTATTTGTAAATAAACCTTTTTCATGTTTACTCACTTATTACTCGCGCCAAACTGTCACCTATCATTTGATGACTGCAGAAAATTATGGTAGAGAGAGGAAAGGAGTAGACTGCTGAAAAATATGCATTTTTGCAGAATGCCTTTTGCGGACATGGGGGACACGAGCTGGACATTTACCATAGGGTAGTTGGCGACCTGTTATTAATCGGTACCCCCGGTTTTCAGTTAATCTAAATTTTAGAAACCCGGTTTTCGGTTTGAGTTTTAGGCAAATACCGGTTTTATTTTGGGGGAATTTTTAATAAAATCGCTCATTTTCACAAATTTCCGGTTTTCGGTTTATAAAATTTTCTAAAAACGGTTAATTTTTGGCAGAAAATTTCAAAAATTCCGGTTTTAAAACTAGTCGCCAACTACCCTAATTTTTAATTTAAAAAATTAATTTTTTAAATCGATTATCATGGATTTTCTAAATAATGAAGTTCTAGAAAATTTAAGTTAATTTTTAAAAATTTCATTAAAAATTAAATCCAATAAATTAACAGAAAAAAGAGAAAAAAAGTAAAATTAATTATTTAATAAAAAAATTTTGGGGAATGAGGAAAGTAAAAAAATTTTTTTGAAAAAAAATCTCCCGATTGACACGTGTAATTATAGAGAAAGGTTTGGAGAGGGGTAATTTCTAGGGAGGGAAGACAAAAAAGGAATTGCCAAAATTTGGCAATGTTTGCTTAATAAAATGTATTGAGTGGTGATTTTTAGTGACACGTGTTTTTTGTTTGAATTTATATATTTTGTGTTTTGTACTGAATAAAGAAAATTGAGAAAATAATTTTTAAAATAATTTTAATGGAATATATAAATTTTATTAGGGTTGCCGATTTGGAGGTGAATCTGGGAGCCGATTTGGAAGCGAATTTTTCTTTTCTAGTTATACGCTAACTTACTCGATGTTTCTTCGAATCTGGTTTCGGTAATCCTTTTTGGAAATCCTAAGAAACTTTTTAAAAAATAGAAAAGTTGCATTTCATTAAAAAACGTGTCAGAATTTGCCGGAATGTTCCTTAAAGTTGAAAATTGCTACAGTTACCTGACAGGTAGTTGACAGAAAAATATGGATATTTAAAAGGAGAAATAATAAATTTATAATGAAAAATTATTATTATTAACCCGTGTCACATAATTTGAGATAATCTCTTTAATTTTGTTAAAAATTAGTAAAACCATTGCCTATGCAGCTAACACATAATTACATCCGTTTATTAGTAAATAAATGAAAATTCAATTAGAAATGATCAGAAATATAGTTATGACTAATATTTTTGGAATTAATTTGTTGAAGCACGTGGTTTTGCAAAAAAATAATAATTTAATTTAAAAATTCAATGGAAAAGTTTTTGTTAGAGACTACGGTCAGTTGGTTTTAATCCGTGAAATTCTGGTATTTGTATGCAATCGAATCTCCGATAAGAAGTAAATGTAAGAAGAAAAGAAAATTTAGTTTAGACAGTAATTGTTTTCTCGAAATTTTTGATCACAGAGAGAGAATTTTTGATCAACTACCCCAGAAACTAACGAACCCCTAAGAAATGAATTTTTGGAAATTTTTGGAAATTAAATATAAATTGAATTTGGACTTGAACTGAATATTGATGGCAACAAAAATAAGGGATTTTATATGGGAATTTAAAGAAACAATTTGTGCTTAATAAAATCAGATTAGGATAAATAAGTATTATACTTATTTTAAATAACAAGGAGGGTGTTTTATCCATCATTGAACATTATTGCTCATAGATTAATTTTTGAAATTTTTTAAATATTTTTAAATTAAAAAATTAAAAAAAAAGAAGGAATGTACTTAAAAATTAAATTTTAATACAAAAAAAATATTTTTTAATTTAAAAAAGGAATGTTTGTACTTTTAGACCAAAAAATACTATTTTTTAATTAAAAAAGTGAAAGTAAAAATAACACGTTTGTTCTCAAAATTCCCAAAATTCTTATCTCCAAACTTTCTAAATTTTAATTATTTACTAGATCATTTTGGCATTTTATTTAATTTTTAAAGATTAATATAAAATAAATGTTTAAATATAGTATATTCTTGTTTTCAAATATTTCCGATCTTATATTACAATAATACCACAATTAACTCTTATATACAGCGGGAGAGTATTTTTATTAAATAAAGTCGAAGCTCGTCATTGTCCCACCCCAAGAACCGGCCGATAGTTATAATTATAACCTTATCGGGGCTATATCCAATGGGCCTATAAACAGCTTTAACTAATATTTCACGTTTTAATCAGTTTAATTTCGATAAATCGTCACTTGTCTTAAAGCAGGTAATCTCGCCTTATCAGCAGGCAATACGCCTTATCAAAAGGCATATTAAGGAAGAACTAGACTCGAAAGAAAGAATTTTAAGAAATTCTAAAATTAAAAAAAGTTATGAGTAAAAAAAGAAATTCTTTCAACAAAAAAATGTGGGAAACCTAGCTAAAAAGGGAAATAATAATAAACTGATCAACAAATATCAACTCCTCAATATTTTTTTTAATTTTATTTTAAATTCTAAAATGACTAAAAAACACAAAATATTCGAACATTTAAAAAGCTTATTAACGAGAATTTATTTAAGCTTCTTAATGGGAAGACGTATAAAAAAAAGTAATTTTCTCACATGGTTTTTAACTTTAAATATATTTTTTCTTCTTTAAACAAGCAATTTTAAATACCCCACGTGAAAATTTCTTTTAAAATTCCTACGCAATTTTTTTTGAATTTTCTTTTAAATAATTGTTATTTAAACAGATAATAAACGTTTAATAATAATTTTCTTTAGAAAAAAAATTTTTTTTGACGAAGAAAATTTTTGTCAGAATTTTAAAAAGACAGCTCTACCTTTATGTTTTTTAAACTTTTAAAAGATTTCAAGATTTCCTTCTCTCCCTTTTATTTTTTTTATAATTTTTAGTAGTCAATAAATCTTGATTTTTTAAGTTTTATGAGGTTTTAAACAAATGCTGCTTCTGATAAATGTCAAAAATTAAAAGCAAAAATGTCCATCAACCACCACGTGGTTTGACTAGAAAAACTTTTAACTACTAGCTAATAAATGCAAAAAAACGGAGAGAGGAGAATGAAAGTTGATGAGATCATAATTTTCTAGTAAATAAAATAAATTGATGACTTTCACAAAAAGTACACTCGTGGCTAGTTTTAAAAAGGATAATTGAAAAAAAATTGGAAAAAATCCTTTTGATAGATATTTTTGTGTTGACGAGTTTTTTTGAAAAATGATGAAAATTTGAGACAAAAAGCTTCAATGACGCCACAAAATACTTTGCGAGATAAAAACTTCGTAGTGAACCTTCAAGCTACACACATTTGTAGTGCAAATAAGAGATAGGCATCAGGGGTGGGCCGAAACAGATTTTAAAAAGCGAAACATGAAAGGCGGAAAGGCGAAAACCAATTTAAAAAGCGAAAAATGAAAGGTGAAAGATGAAACACCAAAAAATGCGAAAAATGAAACGGCGAAAAGCCCACCCCTGATAGGCATGGGTTTCTGTTGTGAATAGAAAAAATTTCAGTGACATTTTTACCATGTATTGGAGTTCTATATCCAAAACTTATATTCACTATTGTCAATCCAAGAACAAAAATAAAAATTTTATTCGATAAAATAACTCCAAAAATTTATTTAATTCTCAATTGTGTTTACTCCATTTTTCTGCGTTCTAATATTCCCCAATTATTATTAGCAATAAAATCAACTACATCAATCACTTCACATCCATTGCTGTGCCAAAAACATTCCATTTAGCATTAAAAGAATTATTTATTTTATCGAGTAGCTTATTCCTGTTGTTTGTTTTTCCTCTTATTTATTTACTTATTTTGTTTCTTCAAATAAAAACAAAAACAAAATAATATATATTAAGTAGTTAATAGGTTAAATTAGCAAATAATGTGATATTTAAAGAAGCAAAAATGAAAAACGAGGAAATAAATTGGCAATTTGGCTAGAAATGCTTAAAAATTGTAAAAAATAAAAAATTATTTATTAAGTAGTTCCCAAAAAGAAAAATTTAAAAAAAAAAGAAAAATCACTTAAAATGAACCTGAGAAGTATTTATTTACTTATATTTTAGCTTGTTTTTATTTTAATAAATAAACTTGAGAAAGTTATTTTTTTAAAGTGGGGTTTTCTTTAAATAAATTTTTTGTGTATTTATAATCATTAGAGATTAGGGGGAAATGAATCATTTTTTTATTATTTTATTTTTTAAAATTCTTGTATTTTTAAACAAAAATATACCTAATTATTCCCTGTCCCCGAAAGTCGGGGAATTTGTGCTTTTTCCAAAAATTTTTTTCCAAACAAAGCGAAAAAATTTTTGACGTATTTAGAATTCTTTTGGTTCCCCAAGTTTCCCGTCAAAAAATTTTCCACGTTTACTACAATTGAACCTTCCCCGATACCTCTTCTACTATATGTTCATCAATTTAGGATTCGTGAGAGATAAATTACCCCTTTTTAAAGGAAGTAATTAAAGGAATTACCCTTTTTAAAATATTTCATTAAAATATTATTTTTCATCCCCAAGGCGTGTATATCAGGGATCTAGCCGACCGATTCCCGGAATCTGGAATTTAATTTTTATGGCGGCTAGATAACTGGTGTATATGTAGATCCGACTGTAAAAAATGAAAAAATAAAAAATAGAAAAAAAATCAATCTCTCTTTCAGAAATAATAATTTCCCTTTCCTCTATTTTTCAACAAAATTACCTATCTCTAAAATAAAATTTTTCCTTTTTATGGCCAAATAATAATCCCTCAAATTTCTAACACGCGCACAAAAACTTTTCAAAAAAATAAAAATCTGTCAAATCCCAATGTTTTCCCTTTTCTGTATTTTATTTAATTATTTTTATCCCTTTTTATTTTATTAAAATTTTTAATTCTTTTATTTTGTTTTTTTCCAACAGAAAAATAAAAATAGTAAATAAAATTAAAATAAAATATTTTTTAATCCACAATTTTTAATCCCGCCATATTTTAACTTGGCAATAAAACTGTTCGATATAAAAGTGTTTTTCAATAATAGAAAACTCTTTAAAGAAAATTTTTTCCTTTTAATTTCTAAAGTCTATTGAGATTTTCTTAATCGGGATTTTTTTTATTGTAAGCAACTCTGTTTGGATTAGGTTCTTTATAAAGTTTATATAAGTTTAATGAGCAATCGGTTTGGAACCAAACCGACTAACTAAGGTTACTGTTCGGTTCTTCAGAAAATGAGGAGGTTTTAGGTTGTTAATCTCCCTAAAATGTAGTAAAAAGTTTCGATGTAGTTCCAGATATCCGAAAATTCTTCAAGAACCGAAAGCCTTCTATATAGAGTTAAGTATGTTGTTTAAAATTATGAATTTATTTAGAATTTAAATTTAAGAACAAGCTCATTTCATTTAAGGTTTTTTAAAAAAAATTTCCCAATCGTACGTTATGTACATATTAATTTTCATTAATGTTTAAACAATGTTTATACATACATATTGAACATAAATAAAAATAATTCTATGGATTTTTTGCTGCCATGTTGGAAAAATATTTATTAATTCCTTTGACATTTTGATGTTATCTGGTTAAATTCGTATTTTCAATCAATTCCTCCCCAAAATATTTTAAAAAATAAAATGACATTTCATCCCACCTTTAAAAAAATTTAGCTAAACTTAAAAATGAGGCTTGAATCCTATTCAATATTTATCCCCTTTATTCTACTTGCATTAACCTTACAACAATGCCAGGCATTTTACTATTACCCTTATTATTCATCATTATACAGCATGTACAGTCCGTATAGTATGTATGGTGGAATGGGAGGGTTATATGGTTAGTTTCTTTAAATTAGAAAGTTGGTTCGATTTTACATGAATTCCCGGTAATTCTTCGGTTTACCCCCCCCCTCCTTTTTCGTTCCTCAAAGTATTAAAAAATGGTCAGTCAATCTTAACTTATAGAACACATCGAGCTGAGTCGAATGACTCCAAAATCAACAAAATCCGACTTGATTTGACCGAAATACAGACCCCAGAACCACTGGGGCGTAAAATCTTATGGACGAGAATTCATAGAAATGATAGCTCATTCGAAAGAGGACGTCAAGCTGAGTCGAATGTCACCAAAATCGACGTGATCCGACTTGATTTGACAAAGATATGACATAAATCATCGACTCCGGTAGGTCTTAATAATGTCATAACTTTCTCAAATCAAGTCGGATCACGTCGATTTTAGTGTCATTCTAATCAGCTCGACGAGCTCTTTCGAATGAGCTATCATTTGCATAAACTTTTTTTAATTCAAAAAATCACCCCTGTGGTTGTACAATTTTCAGGAGTCTGTATTTCGGTCAAATCAAGTCGGATTTTGTTGATTTTGGAGTCATTCGACTCAGCTCGATGTGTTCTATAAGTTAAGATTGACTGACCATTTTTTAATACTTTGAGGAACGAAAAAGGAGGGGGGGGGGGGGGGTAAACCGAAGAATTACCGAATTCCCTCCCTAACAAAGGGAACCCTTTTGGGTTCAGTGGCGAATCGACTTTGTTATGTAGTGGTGTCACGATAGTATAAAAGCCGGTAATCCTGCAGAATTGGGGATACACTTTTAAAAACCTTAAAAATCATTATTTTTTTCTGAAAATCATTTTATTTAGGTAATCGACCATGCTGAGTCCGAATCTGAGCTTAGAATTTGTTTATTTCGAACACCGGACCTGAATTCGACCAAGTCGAATAGAGGGGTAAAATTTCGAAATTAAAAATTTAGGGCTAATCTGACTCAACCTTTCGAGCTGAGTCGAATGCCACCGAAATCATCGCGATCCGACTCCATAGGGCCGAGTTATAGACTTCCGAACTTAGAAAATTTTTGGGGTCAAAAAATTCGAATATACAAATGATAGCTCATTCGAAAGGGCTCGACGAGCTGAGTTGAATGACACCAAAATCAGCTTGATTGAGTGATTCTGAACTAATTTATGACCAACGGAATCTTCGCTGGAAAAACTGGGCATATACTAAGCGACCTAAAATCAAGCATATGATAAAAAATCATAGATAAGATGTCATATTTGACAAAATCTGATATCAGATTCGGACTCAGCATGGTCGATTACCTAAATAAAATGATTTTCAGAAAAAAATAATGATTTTTAAGGTTTTTAAAAGTGTATCCCCAATTCTGCAGGATTACCTAAAAGCCATTGTTAGCGTCAGTTTGGGTCACATACTGGCAAGGATAGTCACTGATCTCATTCGTCTGTTTCAACCTCAATCCTTTCGCCTATCTTATGGATTATGGCGGGTAAATGTATAAAATTTTATGTCGGATAAACCTTTATTCTTGTGCAGGTCGACATTGATAAAACTCGGACAGCCCTAGGAAATAAGAAACAATCCATTAATACATTATTATTCAGGTGGCCTGGGTTCGCTATATGGTATGGGTTATGGAGGATATGGTATGGGCTATGGAGGTATGGGTTATGGAGGTATGGGTTATGGAGGTTATGGTGGGTACGGAGGCCTTGGGGGAATGTATGGCGGCCTTGGCAGTATGTACGGAATGGGCGGATACTATCCGTAGGCAACAAAAAATGTTTCTTAAATTTAAATATTTTTTAAGATATAGCTACTACGGAGGCAAAAAGAAGAGAGAAGCTGGCTTAGAACCCCCACCACCCGTCGATGAAAAATATAATAATCAGGAGGAATAAAAAACTGACAAAATGTCTTTCATTCTATTAATTTCTAGCATTTCTCGAATTTAGAAAATTAACGTTTTATAAGTTAAAGATAATTTAGAAAGAAAATTTTTATTTTTTTGTTGAATAGGGTTAAAGAGCTGCTTATTTTAGTTCTTGAAACCCCAAAGCTCTTAAAAAATTTTTATAAACCTATTTAGAGTTTAAAATAAATGTCATCCATCTCATCTTTCCGTAATTTTTAAATTAAATTTCAATTAGGTAGGGTTGTACAGGACCGGTTAATTTTTGCCTGAGGAGGCTCCTTACTTTTAATCCTCCCAGGATAAAAAACAAGAAAATGTTTCTTAATTTTTAGAATATTTATCTTGTAAAAATACAAATTTTAATAATACAAGAAATAACACAAATTTTGAGTAATGTCAATTTTTTATTTAGGTGGTTTCCCGGCCAAATACTAATTTAAATAAATTGCAAAATAATAGCAATATTTTTGTGACAATTTTAGGGAAGAGAATTTCAATTTTAGACAATTTTAGGGAAGAGAATTTCAATTTTAGCAAAGAAATTTTTTTTATCAAAATTATTATTTTAATTATTTTTCCATTTACTATTTTTAAATCCAAAATTTGAACAAATTGATTAGAATTGGAAAGAATAAAATTAAGGGAAGGGGGGGGGAGGGGGGAATATCCCAAAATATTGGCAATATATATGTATAATCCAACCACCAGAGTTTCGTTTATTTAATTTAATTCCCATTCAAACAAAAATTTTGAAGTTAATTTTCGGCAAACGAGGCTCAAAAACTTTGAAGATTTTACGGCCAGCAAAAAATGCAATGGCAAGAATACTTCCATAAAAAGCAAAGCGTACACTTGTGTTTACTACACGGCTGCTCAATGAAGGAGGTGGGATACTTAAAAAATTGGAAAAAAAGTTTTTGTTTAAAATAAAAATTGGAAAAAATTTAAGCAAAGTAAAACTTATTTTAATTTTTATTAAAGACTAGAGATCGGACCGTACCGTACTACGGCCGTATTTCTCGGTATTCCGTATCGGTAATACGGTACGGAACAAAACTCCAATCTCTATTAAAGACTTATTTTTAATATAATCCCATTAATGTACTGAATTTGTAAGACTATAATTGTCTTATACATAAAAATCAAATTTTGCTACAGAAATTTATGAACTAATGTAAATTCTATTTATGGTAGGCTTTTTAAGGACATTTTTTTAGTCTTTAAAACTTAAATGTCCTTGATATTTTAAAAATAATTTAATTTTCCATCCTGATTTAATAAAAAAATATTTACGTTAGTAAAGCAGCTGAATCGATAGGTTTTAGCCAGTTTGCATGAATTCCTTTAACATGACCCATCCCAACAACCGCAACAATTGTTAATGGCTCAAATGTGGCTGAAAATTAAAATTATTTTCACAAATTGAATGTTGTGACTTATAGTGGGTTTTTTGTTTATGAACCGATTTAGACAAATGAGGTGTCATTCGAAAGAGCTTCGAAAACTGAGTCGAACTAGATATGGGGGAAGTCGGTCCGACAATCAGGGACCGAGTTACAGACCCCTAAAGTTTGAAAAAGAGTAGGAGGGAGTAAGCTCATTTTGGGGTGAAAAATTCGAAAATGCAAATAATAGTTCATTCGACTCAGCTCGTCGAGCTGAGTCGAATGACACCAAAATCAGCTCGATATCTTGATTCTGAGCCAAGATAAACAGGTTCAAAATGGTCAACGTAAACCTATGGAGCGTCGGCGAAGCGCTTGTGCAAAACCCGCGCTTCGCGCGGGTTTTTTTCATTTGTCGAAATCGGTTCATGAACAAAAAACCCACTATAAGTCACAATACCCCAAAAATTTTTAAAAATAACCTCGACATTTTTTGCTAGCATTAAGTTTCTCGACTGTTCCACGTTGTAAAAGATGATGTAAAACTTGTGTCATATACCTTTAAATTGAGAAAAAATACAAATTTCTGAGCTTTAAAATAATTTACTGGTCTCGTTCATCGACTAAAATACGGGAAACTTGAGGATATTCGCCAGCCATTTCTTGAAGGAGTTCTTCCAAAATATCGTTATTTTTGCATCTCTCAACGTCTTCTTGCCTTAAAATTTATTTTAAGTAAAATTTTACGGTAAAAATCTGAGAAAGTCAAATATTGACGATTTTAATTAATAAACTAGTGAAATTTTCAGAATTTTTTGAAAAACAAAATTTTCATTCAAAAGTGAAAAAAGAACCTAGAACTTCCAGCAAACAAAAACAATTAAAAAATTTTTCTGTTCAAGGACAAAAAGCTTGAAAAATAATTCTAAGGATTTTAAATAATTGAGGGTGTAAAAAACAGGGCTGTAACCATGGGGAATTCCCCCCCCCCCCCCCCATGAAATGGAGAAAAGGAAAAAATTTGGGCATGTGATTAAAAGAAAACGGGAATTTTTTTCTTCTATGGTCCTCAAAATTTTCGCCTATGGCGCTGAAAAAGGAAGAAATCTAGCCTCTTAGCCTTCAAAAAACTTTCGCCGCAAAAATTAAAATTTTTGGCGCCTTTTGCATCAATAAACCTGGTTACGGCTCTGGTAAAAAACTTTATATTTATAATATAAACAAACTTTATATCCATTCGCAACGATACAAGGAGATGAAAAAAGAATTTCATTTTCTGAAAAATGTTCAGCGAACTCAAAGCCCTCTTTAACGTAATATGCAAAGGACGATCACCCAAAACAAGCTGACAACCACTAACAAGTTTAGAAGCGTTATAAGCTGCTCGGAATTCACCGCCAGGTGCCATATCAAGTTGTTGGGTAATATGGGCAGATAATGAGAGAAGCAAAACTTGCATTAAACCTTGAGCTGCTCCGTGCTAAACGAAAAAAAATAAATTTTTTTAATTTCTAAAATTAGGAGGAATCAGGAGAAGGAAAAGTACCCATAAACCCCCAAGGACATCTATTTGTTTAGCCATATTCCATAAAATTTGAAAATAATTGGATGAAAAACAGACAAAAATCACTAATTTTACCAAGTATAAAGGCGAAAAAAATACGTCAGATTTATAATCGGGTTTTCAAAATTTTCAACGGAACGTATAGAAAAATGTCCGGACTTCAGATAACTTGTGACATTTGGGATAGAAGTTTAATTTAAAAATCCAAAAAAGGAACCTTTAGAAATTCAAAGTAGCAGGCCGAAAAAGACCGATTAACTAGAAAAATCAAAAGCTTAAACCTGTCGAACAATTTCCAACATCTTCTTTTTAGTTAAAGCAGCTGCTTCTTTCAACAATGTATCTTCATCCATTGAGAGTATTTGAATACGGGAAGAGCAAAGTTCAACCTTTTTTAAAAAATTTTTAATTTAAAAAAAAACAAAAAAAAACCATGACAAAATCTGGTTGGGTTAATTGCACAGTTTTACAAACATCCTCGCAACTTTCTTTGCTGAAATGTGCAGTACCCACAAGATAAACCTAACAAAAAGTAGTTTTAAACTTTCATAAAAATTTTAAAAATTAATTATAAGAGGAGGTTACAGAGATGACGAAGATGAAAAAAATCTAAAAAAATAGGAAAAATGAATAAGAAAAGAGAAAAGAAATGAATGCGTAGAAACAAATCGATTTTATGTGCACGTCTCCTTAAGTCAAAAAGATTTCGAAAGTTATTATAACGAGGGAACATTCCGAACTAGATGAGAAAATTTTGTATTTTTTTGCACCATCGTGTAGAGCAGTGTCGGAAACCTATTATAGTTTTCTGCTTTTTTTGGCCCTGGCTCCCATTTCGAAAAGTTATACTCTTAAATATTTTACAATATAAGCCGTTAAAATTGTAAGAAGATTCCAATGATAGAAATAAAATTAGAAAACCCTCAAGTCTCCACTACACTCAAAGGAATACAAAAAACAAGAACCTGTGCTTGAGAAAATGCACGTCGATATTCTTCCTGATCAGTACCAGGGGGTATATTGACAGGCTCAAATGGGTATTGAAGAGTGCTGACTAAAAATAGAAATTAGTATTTAAAAATCAATAAAGAAAAACCTGTTTTTTGGTTAAGATGTGATAATATTGCAGGATCCGTGTTCTTAGAAAATGCATAACCATCAAAGAGGAATACCTTAATCGATAAAAATTTAAAAAATTAAGGTAAATAAAATGGCAGAAAAAGTATGGGGGTAATAACAACAGAAATGATTTGGAAACGAAAAAGTTTAAGCAGGCAACAAAAATAAAAGTAAAACAACGTGATATAGAAGTGATCTGTGGGTACAGCCCAAACCGGCGCGCCCATAAAGGCGCAGAGCCATAACTTAGCTGAAAAATGTCTGGGCGTTCACGATTTCACTATCAATCTCCTTAGTTCGACGATAGGAATCGTTTAATACTAAATTTGTTAAGATAAACAAATTTTGAAGCAAGTTACGACTTTACGCGGTTATCGCCGCGCGCCGTTTGGGCATGTCCCTTGTATAAAAAAATTAAAGCACAAAACCCCCGACAAATTCTAAACCCTTTCCTAAAAATTCCTAATTAAAAAACCTTTCCAGACTGCTCATGATGTGTTGCTCTCTTAACTGCATCAGCATACGACATTGACCGCTGCACTGGCACCATTTGATCAGGAAGCAAGCCTTCGGTTATATCAACCTCTTCTTCGTCAACTTCGCGGTCTTCTTCAATATAATTGCTGGCTGAATCAACGAGGGAAATTGCTGATTGATATTCACTTGCTGCTGGACCTAAATTTGAATGAATAAAGGATAATTTTAAGTAAAGACCGGACTGGGAGTGTCGTACAAAAATCGGAACTTATATGGTTTAGGTACACTTTTTTTTAGCCACGCCACTTTTTTCCTTTTCCATCATTATTCTTTTACTCTTTTTTCACTCTCAACCATCAATCAATTGAATTGGGGTCAATTTTTTGTTTAAGATAGAGTTGACTCGGATGACATCATCGAGCTGGGATGAGACGAATGGCAATAAAATCTGTCCGTGAGATCTCTGAGCTGAATTACAGGGGTCCAAAAATTTCTAAAAAGGGGTAAAAACGGTCAGCATTTTGTAAAAAATATGATTTTAAACACGCAAACTGGAAAACACAATAAAATACCGGACCATTAGTTCTAAAACGCAGACCTTGGATATTTATTGCTAATTAAATAAAAGAAATAGTTAAAAATAGGAATATTGATTCAAATGTTAATTCTATTTTGGTGGCATTAGAAAGGAAAATTAATCTTTTCCTTGTTAATGTCTCTCACTGAAAATGCCACAGGAAAAGTTAAGTGAAATCGAGGAAGAAAGAAAGGCTGACCATTCTGTCCATATTAAGGTTGATTGATGATGGAAAAGGAAAAAAGGGCGTGGATAAAAAAAGTGTACCTAAACCATATAAGTTCCCAAAAATCTAGATCTCGAAAAATTCTCGTTCTCAATAACCAAGATTTTCGATCGAGATCTCGTCTCGGTCCAGTCTCTAATTTTAAGTTCAGCAAATGGGGAAAGGGAAAATTTACAAAATACAGGGCATTGGACAATGATTCCTTCGAGAATGATTAGACATGTGAAGGAAAATCAAGTAGAATCTTATAGAGATCGACCTGGGTCTGGGCCAAGGCCTAGGATTTTCCTGTAAACAGAGTCCAGGACCAAGCATTTTTTGGCCTTCCTGGGTTTTCCTGGACTACAGGACCAGGCCAATAAATCAAACCCAGAGTCCAGGAACAGGCCCAGGCTTTTCAAAAATACCGAGCTCTAGAATTCTATCTCAATTTTCAAAAGTATATTTCAAGGAATAGAAGAATAAGTCTAGTAGACTAAAAGCAATTTCAACAAAAAGAGATCCCCCCTCCCCCTCTAAACTAAAAAATAAAAAAAACCATTTTTCCATTTATCTCTATCAATACTCATACTCTTCATTCGAAAAATATCCTCTTCGGTTAAATCAGTCGTCGGATCCGAAATTGACGGATTTACTTGACTAAGTGTTTCTTCTGCAACACTTGAAGATGTCGAAGAATTGTGAGAACTTGGGACAACATTCTCCTTTTTCTTTGGGGATTTTTCTACAACCAAATGATTCAATTTATCGTCATTAGACGACATTATGTGAGAAGATTCTTCCATAATTTTAACGAGAATTTTTTTAAACTCAAAAATAAATTTATCTAGACAATAAAAAAATTAAAAAAAAACAAAACTACGTAAAAAACAAAACTACGTAACAAAACTACGTAAAATTAATTACTAGGATAAATAATATCGATATAAATCGAATTCATTATTTGTAAAAGTTGACGGTGTTTTTTACTCTAGCGTCCGACGGTATTTTATCAGACGGTGATTTGTCCCTCACCTAATGAAATAGGGTAGGGGACCTTTCAGAGTAGCCGTTTCAGAGTAGCCGATTCAGAGTAGCCGTTTCAGAGGGTACGGCCCACCTTGTCGCGCGGCCACATTGTCGCAGAGCCATAACTTGCTATAAGATTTCCTAATCTTTCCAAATTTAGTATTAAACGATTCCTCTCATCGAGCTAAAGAGATTGGTACCAAAATTGATAAGGGCTAGAACTTTTTTAGCAAGTTATGGACAATGTGGGCGTGTCCCGTTTCAGAGTAGGGACTATTCAGAGTAGGCCGTTTCAGAGTAGCCGGTTCAGAGTACGGCTAAAACGGGACGTTTCAGAGTACATAAATTTTTGGGGCTGGGAAATCTTTTTTCTTGAAATTTTTTTGTTTTTCCTTCTTTTTTGGATCTAAAAATTTAAAAAAGTAGCCTAGGCTTGACTCTAGGCTTTTCTTGAGTTTTTCCTGTCTTATTTGTTAGTGTGAAGTCTTGATTTCGGTTGGTCATAACTTTGTTAAAAATCATTCAATCGAGCTGATTTTGGTGTCATTAGCTTCAGCGCTTCAGTCTGACGAGCTCTTTCGAATGAGCTATCATTTGCATATTCGATTGTTTGACCTCAAAAATCAACTTTGTCCCCATGTTTTTTGACCATTTTTAGCCCTATATACCGACCAGTTGTTTCCGCAGACTAATTTTGGACTTATAAATTGTCCAAATCTAAAAAACGTTGTTTTACTGCGGTCCTGCCGAAATCAAAATTTTTTTTAAAGATTTCAAATTTTTTCATCAAAAAATTTTTTTCCTTGACTAATTGTTGGTTGTTTGTGCCAAATGTTGTGTTCCTGGTCCCTAGAACAACATGAAAGAAGTAAAGAGTAAAAAAACAAAAAAATAAATCAATTATTTTCTGAAAATTTCGATTTTTGGGGTAATTTATTCTAGGTACTCTGAAACGTCCACTTTTAGACGTACTCTGAACCGGCTACTCTGAAACGGCCAACTCTGAAACGTCCTACTCTGAAACGGCTACTCTGAAACGGGCTTTACCGAATGAAATAAGCCTTTAAACAGGGACACGCCCACTTTGTCGCGCGGCCACATTGTCGCAGAGCCATAACTTGCTAAAAAATTTCTGGTCCTTATCAATTTTGGTACCAATCTCTTTAGCTCGATGAGAGGAATCGTTTAATACTAAATTTGGAAAGATTCGGAAATCTTAAAGCAAGTTATGGCTCTGCGACAATGTGGCCGCGCGACAAAGTGGGCCGTACCCCTTTAAACATACTCTTTCTTATGTGTGCTATTTCTCTGTCACCGCTTTTATCTATAAATGTCTACAAAATGTCTATTTTACAAATGCCGACAAATGCGAAATAGTATAAAAATAAAAAAAATGCTAACATATCCAATATTTGAAAAAAATTTCTTTGCTAAGGAGTAAAATTATTTAAAAGAAACATCAATTTATGAATATCATAATAGGGCTCCCGGAAAATGCGTCAGAGGAAAATGCGTCAGTGGAAAATGAGTCAGTGGAAAATGCGTCAGTGCCCGGAAAATGCGTCAGCAGAAAATGCGTCAGTATAGCACTATTTTTAAAAAACCTAGGTAAGGCTAAAGTTGAATAATATATCTAAGATTTATAAAATCCTTTTGATGTGATGATTTTTCACGAAAAAATGTTTGTACTAAATTTTTAACAGTCGGTAATGAAGGAGACGGCTCTATTGTAAATCTGGAATCCGAATCCGGGAAATTTTTTTACCGGATTTGGGATTTGGTCCGGTACTGATAATTCCCTATTTTTCTTACATTTTTTTATAAAAAAAGCATTTTTGAACCTCGGCCTTCTGAATTTCTGATTTATATCTATATCTATCAGGTAGTCTCCGCTACCATACCTACCTGTATTAAGTGTGGCCTGTATCACCCGCTAAATTAGTCCACACCTAGATCCCAGCAAATCTCAAATATCCCACGATATCCTTCCAAATCCCCGATAAATATCCAAATCTCCGGTTATCACCTTTATCCCATTTAATACTTCTATTCCCACTTAATCACTTCTAATCCCATACTTCTAAATTTTAACATTAAAGATTAAAATTTTTTGAAAAATTCGGAAAAACACCACGGCTATTCTGCCGGACTCCGGAAATTATTTTTACCGGATTAAAACCGAGTGTGAAGTCCAAATTCCGGTTTCCAGACCCGGAAAAACGATTTGCCGGTCACTAATTACAATTATTCTACTTTATCATTACCTAGGTTTTTTAAAAATAGTGCTATACTGACGCATTTTATGCAGACTCATTTTCCACTGACGCATTTTCCGGCCACTGACGCATTTTCCACTGACGCATTTTCCTCTGACGCATTTTCCTCTGACGCATTTTCCGGACACGTCATAATAGTAATCTAGTAGAAATAAAAAATAAATTTCCGATTTTCGGGAATCTAGTCGCCAAAATCTATGCTACATAAATGCTTATTGCAATACCGGAGAATTGGGATCCCCGCGAAAAAAAATTTTTTAAATAAGAAAAACTATTTTTCTAGGGTAAAAATCCCCCCAATTCTCCGGGATTGCCAATGCTTTTGTATAAAAAGTTATACTAAAAATTCAAAAAAGGATGTGTTTTAGTGCTTTAACAGTCTTTTGACTCTCCAATTTTTAATCAGACGGCGTTTCCTCACGGTAGCTTGAGCTACCACAAAGTGAATTGAGGCGTGCTAATGTCCCTTTTCCTTTATTTTTCTTTCCCTTATTTTCGTCATTTTTATAACGCAATTGGTGTTCCAAAATTTTTTCAAGCATTTTACTATTCTCTTCATCTTCAAAATCCTTAATAATTATTCCCCGTTCACCATTTACTTGAAAACCTTTCAAAAATTTTATTTTAATTTTTTCGAGCAAATTGTCTGCATATTTGCTAAATTCTTTACAACATGCTTTTAATGTCTTAAAAGGGTAAAGAAATTCAGGTCCCGAACAAAGACTTCGAAGTTTAAGAATTTTTACATAGTTTTGTTCCTCCAAATTTGTCAATGCTCCTGTTAACATCTTGAAAATTAAAAAAAATATGTAAAAATTTATATGTTAAAAAATTCTGTTGTGTAGTGGTGTTAGGATAGTATAAAAGCCAGTGTAAGTGTTATGTCCGAGAGTTGTCCGAGATTTAACTAAAGTCGACGTGTAAGAGAATAACAGTTTATCTGGTGTAGAAATAAACAATGTGTAGGCGAAGGTGGAAAGAGAGCTGGAACAGACGGCGGAGATCAGTGACTAGCCCCTCTAGAATGATCCAACTAGACTAACGCTTACACTGGCTTTTATACTATCCGTACAGCACTACACAACAGTAAGCGTCAGTCTAGTTGGATCATACCTATCGGGGTAGTCACTGATCACCTTCGTCTGTTCCAGCTCTCCACCTTTCATTCATTGTATTTTCTACGTGCGATAAAATATCTGTTTGTGATCATCCACTCAAGCGGGGTCATAACAAATTATATCTCAAAAAACTAAAATAAAATTTTAATTACCGTCAGTTTAGCCTTATCAACTTCCGAGTATTGTTCATCTCCTAATTTTTCAACCAAAAATTTCTTCAAAATTTCAAATTTTTCATGATTACCCAAAAATTTCAAAACTAATTTATTCATTTTTTTAATTTTATCAACTTCAATACGAAGATTTTCCGCTAATTCTTTTTTCAATTCTTCTTCTTGTGCCAAATAACTCTCAATTTCTGCAATATTTTGTTTATAATCATCTCCTTTAGTTTGTTTAAATAAGAAATAAATTGAAATTAGAGGCAACAAGAAAAATATTTTTGACATTAGGGTGTTTTTGAATAAAATGACTGACTTGTTTAGTGGGGGGTCTTTAATGAAGTTTTTTTTATTTAAAAAATTTTTTATTCGATCTCATACGATTTTCTTTGATTTTTTTTATTTTTAAAAATATTTATATGTAAAAGTCAGGGGGAATTAAAAGCACTCAGGCGAGAAGCGCATGCTTTCTGTTTACGTCTTTATAGCCTCGACGATTAATCAACAGACGTCAATAATCATTAATCGTCGAGAAATTGATTAATTAATTTAAATAATTTTATTTTTAAATTAATTTAAATAATATGAAATTATCGGTAAATGCCAAGATTAAATATTTGATTAAGTTTTAAATAATGAAAGAGAAACAAAATTCTAATAATGTGATAGTACATATTTACGGATATGTACACGGATATGTACATATTTACTAGTTTAATAAACCTTGGAAAATGAGAAAATTTAAGAATTTTAAGTGAAAAATGATTTAATTAAGAAAATCAAATAATAAACAAAAATTTATTTGTTCAACCTCAGTTATTTGCCAAGAAGTTGACGTCGTTAAGTTGACGACATAGTTGGGTCGGAATTCCGATTTCCGAAAAAAATTTTGATTTCCGATTTCAGAGCTTCGATTTTTGAGCCAGTTCCGATTTCCGGCTTTTCCAATTTCCGACACCTCTGACTGTTCCGACCAACCTCTCTCTGGTTGACGAGAGGATGGGGCGATTGTTTAATGCTACTAATTAATGTTATACATAAAATTAATTTTAAAAATTTTAATTTAACAAATATTTTATCAGTTAAAAATTCTATAATTAATTTAAAAATTTATTTTTATTTTCATTTTCCATCTATCAAAACAGAATAATACAAAGCTTGTATATTTTATTATAAAATTTTCTTAATTTTCCAATCTTTGGGGTATTTAACTGTTTCTCTATAATTTTATTAAAGTTGTCTTCCCCCTCTTCAATATTTTCCTCTTTAATTAAAATTTTATTATTTTCACCAATTTCAAAATTTGATTCGAAGTTTAAATTAAATTTATTAAATAATTTGTCTACTTTTTTAATTATTTTTTTACATCTTTTTAAAATTGACTTTCGCTTTCGACCAAGAAACATTTTAAATAAAGGAAATCCAGAACATAAAGTCCGTATTTCTAGCATTTTTTCGAAATTTAATTCTTTTAATTTTGTTAAGGACAAATTCAATTTCTGGAAATAAATATAAATTTAGTCTTATTTAGAGAAGTAAAAGTTTTTCTTGGGTAGACTTTGAATTTGCAAGATTTTCTAAATAATGATAATTGCTCTATAGGTGATCTTTCAGGGTACACCACAAGGTACTGCGAGCCTAAGGTACTGCAGAGCAGTAATTTCGTTCAGAATTGTCGTATCCGGGACGTCCTGGCATGGTTCGATGCGCTTTGACGAGCTGAATCGAACCATACCAGGGCGCCGGAATCGACAATTTTGAACGGTTATAGCGCTGCGGTGCCTCGGGCTTGCGGTACCTTGGCCTGCTCCCGATCATTCACCTCCTTTTTTAATAAAGCTTAAACCGTTGCCTTAATAAGCTTTTTAATTAGATCTCTTTTTAAAGAAAAGAGGTTCGGCTCTCATTCATATTCTCCAATCCATAGTGCCGAAGCCATGCTGAATCCATACCCAGAATATAGAGGAATATTGGGAGGGGAGTATATTTGGACTTCCTAGGAAGAGCTTCAGGGTTAATCAAGTCCTTCAGCCTTAGATCTCCCTTCTTTCTTCTAGTCAAAGACTAGTAGGTAATATTGGTCTTCTGGACGGTTCAAGAAAGTAGCACCGAGTGCTTCAAGTAATTGGATTTATTAAGAGTCTCGATGATATTTCTGTCAATCCCCACAATAAAAAATACTATTTATTTTACCTCCAATTTTCCCTTTCTTTCCAAATTTTCTTCACCATCAATTTTGTCAATTAAAAATTGTTTAAATTCATTAAATTTTTTAATATTAACAAATTGTTTAATTACAAGAGAATTCATTATTTTAACTTTACATAATTCTGAACGTAATTTCCACATTAATTTAAAATCCGTAACCAGTTTGTTAACTTCAACTATTTTAATGACATCTTTATATTCAAAACTTTTTGTAATTTGTTGCAATAAAATAAATATTAAAATTAAAAAGAAGAGTTTTTGAAACATTTTTCTCTTTAAGAATCATATATGTACGTCTACAGTTTTTTAATCTTCGACTTCGTCAAGCCTTGAAATTAAAAAAAATATTTCAACACTGTTAGACCTCAAATTTATACACCCCGAAAAGTACATAAACTCTCAATTTGTGATTTTATGTCAACTTGACGGGGGGGGGGGGAGTTTTGCAAACCTCTCATAAGATTTTTCAGCTCCAAAGGGGTATATAAATTCGAGGTCCGACTTTAATCCTATACCCAAAATGAGCGCTAAATTCAAAAGAAATATTTTATTAAGAAAAATAAAAAATGTCCTTAAAATGACTTTATCTAATTTTCCGACATAATATTCCCTCTCATTTTTAATTTTTAAAGTCGGCATAGTCGAGTGATGAAATAATTGATTGAAAATTGGCAAGGAAAATAATAAGTCTAAATAATTAATTTTGTAAAAATTAATATTTAAAAATTTATGTAAATTGAATCTTTTGTTTAATGTATTGGAAAATTAATTTCAAAGAAGTAGAAGAAAACAAACTGGTTCGTACCTGTCTTCAAAAGTTTTCATGTAAAACGGTTGGTCCCGTAACGCAGTGCCTCGTTGTGGAGTAGATGTTCTTTCTTCTATATCTACGTCTAACAAAGAATGACACGATAAAGGCTTTATCACACAACTATATACGATAGTATACGATAAATTTAAAAGTTTGTCAACAATATAAAAATTATTTCGAATGCCATCGTTGGGAAATTACAGCGTTCACATAAAAATTTTTATGCTATACAGATCTCTACTCACCACGAATATCAGCCTAGAGGTTCTATAGGCAGAGAGACTTTTTTTAATTGAGAAATTGTGACTATTTCAAATTTTATACAAAATTATGAATTTTGTTAAATTTTACATTTATTAAAAACATCATTTACTAAATTTTTTTGGAGATTTAAAAATGAATTTGCTTTTGAGTAGATTATATAATTCTATTAAATTTTAATTAAATTCTTTAAAATCAGTTTTAATATAAATTTTAGGTTTGGGATAAAATAAACTTGTAGACTTAAAATTTTAAAAAAGAATTTTGTCAATTCTCGAAAATAAATTTTTATTCAGCACAAAATAAAACAAATTTAGCTAGCTTAAAAAAGAAGGCTTTAGCCTAAAATTACAAAAATTTGTTTTTTTTTTTACAAAATTTTTTAAAGGTTTTTTCCTGAATTACACCAAACTAGTAGTAAAAATATTGATATTAGCTATAATTTTATATAAATCCAAGCTTTGTCAATATTATATTTTAAATTACTATATTCTCATTAGTTTCTACAGTTCTCTAAATAAATATAGGATTACCTACAGAAATTAGTTTTTGAAAAATTTATAAAAATATTAAAATGAAATTTTTTCAATTTGACAGGGTTATATTAATTGTTAATGTAGCACGGTAGATTTGGTAGAAGATGAGAAAAACGGAAATTTACGGGGTGTTGTCCTTTCCCCCCCCCCCCCCCCGACCCGAACCCCGCTCCGAAAAAATTCGAAAACCCCGTTCCCCGAACTGAAAAAGCTTCGGGGATTTTGGGTATAAAATTCCAATTTTAAGGAGAATTTAAAAAGAAATTAAGAAAAATTCTTATCACTTTAATTTGGGCGTATGAAAAAGTCCAAACTTCATCAATATACTTCGAGTCTAAATATATTTTAGGCTATTTTCCCATAGAATTTTTTGAAATAAATTTTATTTAAATGTCAAATTTAAATTTTTTTGCCTTAAGTATAACATTTATTTTTAAAAATTTATTTTATTTTGTTGCCCTTCTCTTCTCATCATTTAAAATCAATCTTTCTAGTTCATTTATTTTTACAACAGGCAATCTTTTCTGCCATTTATAAGAAACTGAACTATTAGGTGCGGACATAATTAGTGGCCGTTTTTAAATTTGGATTTTTAGAATTAATTTCTTTCAAAATATTTTTTATTTTTATTCCGAATCATTTGTTAGTGTATCTTCTAAAGGATCCCAGAATTTGAGAATTTTTGGTTAGGTATTCAGGGAGTTCTGATCGAAAATGTCAAAATTTTTGAAATCATCGAAAATCAAATTTTCTCAAGTATATGTAATGATAATAGTTAGTGTGATATATCATTCTAAAGCCCTTCAAAATCTCTATCCATCGGGCACAATCCCTCGACAATTAAGAAGTGGAAATATCGCGATTTCGACTAAACTGGCCGAGCAGGACCGTTTTCTTAATGACAGCCGTCTCCCTCGACCATGTTTGCTTCTGAGGGTCTTACGGCCTTCCTCGTATAGCCTGAACCCTATTTTTTGCTGTCTAGCATAGACAACGACCCCATTGAATAGATCATTAAGATTTTTGCTTCTTGTGTCCATTTTTGGTAATTTATAATTTTTGGTGTAAATGCTTGAGAATTTCACTACGAGTAGTGAAGTTCAAAAAATCATAACTTTAAGAATATCACCCGTATATAGCTATACATGGTATTAAAATGAAGAGGAGATTCAGATCTTTATGTTGGTTAATAAGAAAAAAGAATATACGTAAAATAACACCCATAAGAATTCGATCGAAAAAAACGGCCACTAATTATGTCCGCACCTAATAGTTCATTTTATATCATTCTTAATATTTTTTCTTAGAAGAATTATTTAAACTACGGATGTATGTACATATCTTTCATTTTTATATCTTTCAAAATTTTTTATTTTAAAAAGAATTTCCAAGATTTTAATGAATATCCAGAAAGTCTGTTATCTCAATCAGGGCTGCATGCATTTGCGGATTGCGAGTTGCGTATTGCGTAAATTACGAGGGTTTTTGCAATTGCGAGTTGCGGATTGCGAGTTACGGATTTTCATGGTTTTCACGCAATTTTCACGCAATGTTTCGAAATTACCCTCACAATAAATGCGAAAATTTGGTTTCTTGATCTTCCAACTTTCTCAAATTTTCGCCGCGGCGCTGAAAAAAGAATATATCTGGCTTCTTGTCCTTCGCAAATTCTCAACATTTTTCCCTCGAAGCGTGAAAGCGATTTGTCTTGTTGGGTTCCAAAATTGCAAAATTTTTGCCTGCGGCACTAAAAATGGAAGAGATTTGTCGGTACTATCGCATTATACCCCATATGTCCGCAAACGCGTCTAACCGCATCTTGAGAAAAAGAAAATCTAACAATTGTTGTGTACATGTTTTGGGGGCGGGCTATGAACAAAGTACCCCCGAGTCTAATTCGTGAAACCCCTCACTTGTCTTTCTATAACTTAACTAAATTTTTGATAAAAATTGTAAGATTTATTTACATGTATATTCTGTATTAATTTTGAATTTTTCCATTTTGAATATTTTCTCATAGAATTTATTTTTTGAATAAAATACATGTATAAAAAATCCCCCCTTTTAAATTTTTTCTTTAATCAATTAAACTTAATTTTTTCAGTGCATTTTATTTTGAAAAGGTCAACATATAACCTCCTCTCATTTATAATACACTCAACCCAATTCACATATATTTTATTGAAAAATTTTCTGTGTTTATCAATTAAAAATAAATATATAAAACCAAAAAGTTTTATTATTGAAAAGCTCAAAATACAAATAAAAAAATTTTTTTCCACTTTAAGAATTTCAAATTTCTAAAAATTTTTTTCCAAAATTTGAATTTTTATCAAAAATTTATTAGAACCCATACTTAATTTTCTCAATTTTTTATTACTTCAAATCTTGAATAATTCTTCAGTTTTTTAATTTATTTCTAGCAATTCAGTATAGGCATAAAATTTAAATTTTAATAAATTCTAAAAATTCATTAATGTATATTGTGTAAAATTTATTATATTTTTAGACCCCAAGTATTAATTTTTTATAATTTTGACAACAAAAATAAAACAATATTTTATTACAATTTTTCTAAAAAATGAAAATAGTTGTAAAATCAGAGGTACAAGAGGAAATGACTTCAGCTTTTGAACAAAATGAACAAATGAATGAAGTGAGGAATTATGTTTAAAGCAAATTCGGAATTTAAATTTTAGTTCTTTCCCCCTTTTTTCCTTCCTCATATTTATATGATAAGACCAGCTTTACTCATGGCTATAGGTACAAGTTCTGCTTTTTAGAAACAATCCCAGGGTGTCCACCACTTTTTCTAATTGTAATAGGTTTCTCGTATCGTTATAGAGGATACTCAATCGGAGTTATGATACACGCATAATTTCCTAACATTTGTTTTAAAAACAGAACTGGCAATTGTAGCCATTAATAAGTAGGTAACACATTTCAAGTCTGACCATCTTAATACTCCGAAGATTGAAAAATATGAGGAGGGGGGGCAGCGAACTTGAATTTTTCCAATTAAGAATTTGAATTCTTTGCTGAAAATTGGGGATTGATCGTAGTTTTACAAAATTATGTCTACAATATGTCAGGGGCTATCAAAGAACCAGGCCTAAACGTAGTTCAGTTTACAATATAGTTATAGATTTTAGATATGACCCTTATAAAGCTATATATTATTTTATTTATTTGAAAAATTAAATACAGAGACATCGAGGAAAATAAGGGATTAATATTAGCTATAGACCTTTAAATTCTCTGTATAAAATTTAAAATAATTAAAATGTTGCAATCTGTTTATTTACAGGTATCTAATGCTTTGACAACTTTTGGAGGCAATGACCTGTTGATAAACAATTCAACAATTGTTCGGTGGGCAAAATTTTATTTATTATAATAAAAAAATTAAATTTTTTTTATTTTTTTTTCTTACATTTTTCTTTAGTTAATTTTTATTTTTTAAAATTTATTGACCAGCCGATTTAAAAATCTTAAAATTTGTTGTTTTATTTTATCAGAAATTTAAAAATTTATTTAATAGAAAATACATTAATTGAAAACAATATTTGAAAAATTGGCTGGTTAATTCTCTTTGCATCAATTTAAAACTTTAAAATTTATTCAAAGTTTCTTTTAATTATTTATTATATTGGTAAAAATATCTTTTATTTTTATTTTTTATTCTTCAATAAATATTTTATTCTCTTAAACTTTATTCATTTTGAATTATGATAAAAATCTTTGAATTTTTCATTTAACTTAGCCAATAATTTTACGATTTTTATAAACTCTTAATTCATTGAATCTTTTAAAACATTTCTTAATTAGGTACATATATTAAAAAATTTTGTCTTAGAAATTTTACAATAACAATAATTTTCGTCTAATTCGTTTTAATTATACTTATCAAAATATATTTTACATAAGAGGTAAAACTTTGGCGGACGCCCCCCTTTATTTCTGTTACCCTGATCATTTTAAACATTTCACTTGATATATACTAATTTATTATATATCATTCGAAAGAACTCTCCGAGCTGGGTCGAATAATACAAGATCAGATTTTCGAATGATGTATAATTTGCCATAAAAAGAGAAAAAGATTGTAAAAATAAATAGGAAAGGGGGGCGCCAGCCAAAGTACCCTTAAAATTCAAAAGATCCATTATTTCTTAATAGAAAATTTCAAAAATTATATAAACAAATATAGAAAACTTCAATCTATCTAACAATATTTAATTTATAATTTTTTCTCCAAATTACAATTTTTTATGATTTTTTAAATAAATATTACACCTGGGGCCTATATCAATTGTCCGCATATTCTGCGGTCTGTGCCAGAGGTGGGTCGGAACATTCAAAGGTGTCTGAAATCGTAAGAGCCGCAAATCGGAACAATCGGAACTGGCTCAAAAGGCTGAAATCGGAAATAAAATTTTTATTTTCAAAACTTAATATTTAAAATAGATAGCGGCAAATTATAGTACCTATTTGAGTGTAATTTGAGCGAGTAAGAATTCTTTTTGCAACTTCCACAGACCGCAGAATCTGCGAACAATTGATATAGGCCCCTGTTAGCCGATGAGAGTTAAAATTTAGCCCCCAACTCCACCGTATACCTTCTCCTTTTTCTCTATTCCCTATTTTTTCGGCGCAAGGTGTCAATTTCATCCTTACAGTCATATGTTTTATCCAAAACTCCGATCGGGGTTCAGGGATCGTGTTTTATAGGGGTAGAGCCTACGGGGTTCGAGTCTGGGGTTTCGCCTAAAAAATCGTCGGGGGACGGGGAGAAGAGGTACTCTATTGTAAACACATTGATTAATAAATTTTCAAAGTTTATCTAACAATTATTTGTTGCCAAAATTTTTAGGTTTGAATGACTACCTAATAATTCTTAATCTTTGAAATCGAACTTGTTATCTTTTATTAAGTTTGCTGTAAATACTTATTTTGATCGGAAAGTATTTTTTTTTCTTTCTTTCTTCTCATTATATTATGTAAAGGTATTGGATACTATCGGTTATTAACCTGTACCCCTATTTTTCTGTTATTACGTGTTTTTGACCTACTTTAGGTTACAGATTTTGTTTATTCCCCACTTTTGACTGACCGAAGTGATTTTGGTTGACGGAGAGTGCCCCTTCATATTTTATTCCATTAAACATTTTCGAAAAATAATGGTAATAGTTTGTTTTATTCTCTTTTTTTTCCTGAATCGCTTTGCGGTATCTGTTCTTGTTTTATACAAAATTATACAATACTATTCGAATCAGCTTTTTTAACTGAGTTGTATGCACAAAATCAACGAAATCTGACTTAAATCAACACTATAACCTGTTTGGTTAACAGTTTGTGTTTAACCTCCTAGTATGTACCAGGGATCGCGCCGACCCGAGAATTCAAAATTTTAGTGAATTTACAGAAGTCGATGTCAAAATCAACACTCCGGCTAAAACAAACAAAATTCGCAGAATTCCCGAAAATCGTGAATTCCCGACAATTTTTGGCTTGTGAATTCACATACACGGAAATCTGGGATTTAAAATTTTCGAGAATTCACGATTCACGAAGATTGTGTATTTGGTTTTCTGTCTGCGTGATCCAAAGTATGTACATTAATCCTTTTTTTTATTTAAAACCAGAAATTATTGTATCTTAAAGGATGTAAAGGTAATTAAATTTCAAATTAAGCCTTCAAGAAATTGTCGGATAGTTTTGTTATTTTAAATTTCTTTTTTAATTAATCTATAATTCTTTTTGATTATTTATTTTAATCTATATACAATACAATTTTAATAATTTTGATTTTCGTTCCGCCTCTCTTGCAAAGTTTTATTGAATTTCATAAAAGTATGCATGAAACTGAGGAATGAAGTCTGAATATCCTCAATAAACACTTTGAATTTAAAAAATGTTGAATTTGTTATCAAGACGTAATATTTCTATTGATAATCATTATCATACTCTTGCAGTTTATGACCCACTGATTTGTAGATTTCATTTTTATTGCGTTTCAACTTTTCTATCTATTATCACTATGTCCATTAAATTCAATATTCATATTTACAAACTAAAATTACATATTGCTTTTGAGTTGGGTCACCCAGAATATAGACACAGAATTCATCACCCTAAGTTGAATGATACAAAGTATCAAATCGCTCTTATATCGTACCGTAAGTATCGAAAACCATAAGGTGGGTCGGAATAGTCCGAGGTGTCGGAAATCGGAAATCAAAATTTTTTTCAGAAATCGGAATTCCGATCCGGTTCGGTCTTCATTAATATCCGCCCCACCCCTATTTGACAACACGGTGGTTCTTGACACGGGGTCTCTTGATTGATCACTGAGGTGATCAATATCACTCTTGTTTGTCACTCTCTTTCTCACCCTCCCGATTGATCACTCATTCGGTTTTCGACTTCGAAATTTTGAAAAATATTTAGGATTTTGGTATTTTTGAACTTTTTCTGATTTTCTATACCAGATACTTTGGGTCATTCGAGGGTGTGGTACTCTGTTTGTCGATACTCTAGGGTCGGCTCTTTTTGATTTATTCTAAAATACACTGCGACGCAAAATTATACGTCCACCTCATTTTTTGAAATTTTTTCATTTGTATTGGTCCGAATTTTCTGAAAATTTAAATACACCCCTTTTAGTGAATAACTAACAAGATGAGTATGGATTTTAGGCAAAATTTTTATTTAAAAAATTTTTAGACCAAAATTTGTGTTTTCGGCCTACGCAAAATTATACGTCCACATTCCGAAAAAGTTATTTCCAACAATAGGAAAAATCTACAAAAATTCCAGTAAGCTCATATATTGATATAATAAAAAATAAAAAGAAAGTAGGTCAAAAAAAAACGCCTAAATATCTTTACCCTAAGCCGAGATACTGATACCTCGGAAATCAACGTAAAATATGGTTTTTCAACTTTAAAAAATATTTTCGACCACTTATAGATTACTGTAAATTTAGATTTTGGGCTCATTAGAAAGCCCTTGAAATTTGCTACAAGACAGCATCAATCTTATTCTCCAGAAAAAATTGTAAAGAGAGATACAGGCATTTAAACTTCTGATCCAGAAAAAACGCCTAAATACCCCATAAAATTCCCCTTAATGTCGCTTCCGAAGTTTAAATGCCTGTATCTCCCTTTAAAATTTTTTGTGAAAAATAATTTTATTAATGTCTTGTAGCAAATTTTAAGGGCTTTCGAATGAGCCCAAAATCAAAATTTATAGTGATCGATAAGGGGTCGAAAAATTTTTTGAAAGAGCCTTACCTCCGTTTTACGTTGATTTTCGGGGTCTCAGTATCTCGGTTTAGGGTAACGATATGGACCTACTTTCTTTTTCATTTTTTATGCTATCAATATATGAGCTTACTGGAATTTTTGTAGATTTTTCCTATTGTTGGAAATAACTTTTTTGGAAAGTGGACGTATAATTTTGCGTAGGCCGAAAACACAGATTTTGGTATAAAAATTTTTAAAATAAAAATTTTGCCAAAAATCCTTAGACATCTTGTTAGTTATTCAGTAAATGATGTGTATTTAAATTTTCAGAAAATTCTGATCAAACAAATGAAAAAATTCCGAAAAAAGGGGGTGGACGTATAATTTTGCGTCGCAGTGTATTATAGTTCATTCCGTACGAGCACGCACGTCTACTATTTGGAAGGGACGAACTGGAGCGAATTTGAGGGAAAAATAAAAAAAGGAGATTGGGAATGAATTTTTGGCAAAATAAATATAATAATTTTTTAAATTTTTTCATAATTGTTATATTCGTATTAATATTTTTAATATTGAGGATTTATTCTAATAATCTTTATTGCTCAGGTCAGGATTAGTTCCTGGTTTTTTTGTAAGAGGAATACACTACAATAATAACAACACATTTGATTGGGAATTTTTATCAGCTATTTCAGTAAATTTTCGATTTAACTCTTCAAATTGTCTAAATTTTAATTAAGATGCGGAGACCTGTTCTTCCTAATAATGAGAATAATGTTGACGCTGTATTACAGCCTGTTGAGAATCAAGGACGACATAGACCTGATGCACCGACTAAAATATTGTCTGATACTGTGAATCAACTTCGACAGGATTTAAATTTTTCTCGGGCACAATACAATGAGCTTTTCCGACTTCATCAACAGCAAATGGTTGATTCACGTGAACAGACAGCTGCTACTAGAGAAGCATTGCGTGCTTCACGCGCTGATGCAGCAGAGAACAGAGAAGCATTGCGTGCTTCACGCGCTGATGCAGCAGAGAACAGAGAAGCATTGCGTGCTTCACGCGCTGATGCAGCAGAGAACAGAGAAGCATTGCGTGCTTCACGCGCTGATGCAGCAGAGAACAGAGAAGCATTGCGTGCGGCTCAAAATCAAATCGAACAATTACAAAATCTTTTACGACAAAATAATAGTACTTTTTATATTAGAAATTAAAAAATAAAAAAGGAAATACTCAAAAAAATTTTTAAATAAAATTTTAAATATCGAAACTTGATAGAGAATTTTCTTAATTATTCTCAAATTTTTAGTTTTGCCACCGAATAACTTGAATAATGGTATTTTGCAAAATGGTGACCCAATGAATCTCGATGTTTATCTGGGTAATTTAATATTTTGAATTTTTTTTTGACTATCAATTTTTTAATTGCGTTCAGGAAACGATGGAGTTCGTGGCGATGGTAATTATAATGAATTCGTTGTTCAGCAACCGAATAATCTAAATCAACGTCGGAATCTGAATCAAATTCAGAATGAGAATATACTTCCAGGTCTCAGAATATTTTAGTCTTAGTATTAACCAGAGGTCGGTGAAATCACATTTGCAGGATCCTGTAACAGGGTTGGGTTTTAAAATTTCGACCAGAGCAGGATCCCTCAGGATTAATCCTGAAAATCCTGCTAATCTTGTCATTTTTTTCAGGATTAATAAACGATTTTTAAACAATCAATTAACAAAATTTTAAATAACCGATAACTATAATTGCGATTCGTAATTGAAAATTTTAGTCTCAGAAAATTTTAGTTTTAGTATCATTGAGTCAACATCCCCTGTTGTTGGGTCAACAGTTTTGTAATTCAAGAGCTTACTCAAGCCTCAATGGCACCCCCGGGTGCCATTGAGGCTTGAGTATCCTGTTGCATACCAAACACGAAACAATATCCTTATCTGCGCAGGATCCTGTCCTGCGCCGACCTATAGTATTAACTAAGATCTAATTAAAATATAATTATTCTTTTTTATTTCAATTATTGCATTTTAGGCTTTCAAAATATAGGGCAATTGCCAAATATGCCACAAAATAATGGTAATTATCTAAAATTAAAAAATCTAAGTATCAAATGTTTTTCTTAATTTTAAATTTTTTGAATTTTTTTCGTTAAAAATGAGTTAAATAGACAATACGATTTAGCTTATCCCAAGGTTTATTAGTCCTTATTCTTTCAGTTGTTGGTATAATTCCTAATCATATTGTTAATAATGGGCTTTTGCAAAATGCTCCTGATCCAAACAATATTGATGTTTTGCTGGGTAATTTTAATCTTTATTTAAATATAATAAATTATTATTATTATTTGTATTAATTTCCTTTTATTCTTAACGCACTTTCTCACTGCCATTTCTTACATTAATTTTTTACGTTCAGTTAACCAAGTTGGTGAGGCCCGTAATAATAATAATAATGATTTTCTGCATGGTGCGCAGCAGCAGAATAATCCAAATAATGCCAACAGGCCTATGTATAATGGACAGTATGGGAATCACCGTGCTGGAAACTTCCCTAATCGAAATGGAAATGGGTAGATAATTTAAAGAAAACTAATGTTTTGCTTTTTTAAAATAATTTTTTGAGCTTTAATTTTATACTTATAATCATATTCAAAAACTCGAAATAAAAATAGTTAAACTAAACAAAAGAACATGCATCTTGAAACACTAAACTTTTTTGCCAGCAGGAAAGGTATAATGCTAAATATTAGGAGTTGGCTTTAGGGTCCATTAGGGTGTTGACTTTCTGGGAGTTGACATCTGGGTTGATCCCCGCATTAATACCTGCTTGATATTTTCCTTTCTTTCTTGGGCTCTTTTCCCAAAAAAATTTCTGAGAATAAGGGAACCTATTGCAAGCAAAAGTTAAAGAAAAATAAATACCCCTTACATTAAGTGCCAATTCGTAATTCAAGACTAAAAATTCTTATTTCAAGTTTCATTTTTTAATTTTATTTACTATAACAAGTTTATTTTGAAGTTATGCGATAATAAAGATTTTATAAATTTTTGTTTCTTTTATTTATGTATTTTTTCTTTACTAATTTGAAATTCTTAGTATCATATCTGATTTTGTTCTATATTCAAATATCGTTTTACCGTATTTTATTGATCAATTCCCCTTGCCAATGAAAAAAAGCACGTTCAAATTATAAAACTCAAATACTTCCTATCCAGGGGTGTGCGCCAAAGTTTACGCGTGGCGCGCCAAACGCCAATTTTCAAATTCTTAAAACACGGCAAACGCCAGAACGCCATGGTGCACAGCCCTGTTCTTATCCGCTGTTGTTTAAATATTAATTCCCCAGGGGAAATAATAAAAAATACGGTAACTCGATTAATCTTACTAATTATGATTTTCTACTTTGTCACTATAGAGTGTAAATAAGGTAGGTTAATTGTATTGTAACTAATGTTCATAACTTATTTTTTAAATATTTCTAAACTTTTACAAATTATTGTTTTCTGCTCTTGTTACAACCAGATTATTTATTCTACTGAAGCTATTACACAAGTCTATTTCCGATTTTCTTTTGTTTTTTGTTTTATCTATCTTTTAGTCTTATTTATTTACAACTGCTCTAATCAATTAATATTAGGTACGGTACGGAACAAAATTCCGATCTCTATAAATATTTCTTAGAGTGTCTTCTAATAAATCCCAGAATTTGAGAAATTCGGCGATTAACTCCGCCTTAGGAGTTCGAAATATTATCATAAACTTTCGAACCCCGAAGGTTTTGAACCCTTTGATGTTTGATTACCATAACTCCCAAAATAACCTAAACTTTTTTGTGCTCTATTAGGAAACATCTAAAGAAATATACTTAATAAGATATAGGAAACAGAAGTGTAAAATAAAAATTTCAAAACCATACGCAAGTTTAAAAAAGGCTAAAAATTATGTCCACACCGAATAACTTTTTATAAATACGTGAACCGCAAATACATAGATATTTGCTCTACTATCTACATATAAAGAAAGGAGAATAATTTTTAAAATAAAAATTATTTTTAATAATTTTTAACTTATAATGTGTATATCAGGGTACTTATTTTGGAAGTACTTGATTACAGATAGACATTTTGGTTAAAAAATTAAATTTAACCCTAAAATTCTCAAAATTATCGCCTGCGGCGCTGAAATTCGTCATTGAGATTATTATCTCATTTAACTTGAGCAAAAATAAATTTTCAAATTTTAGCTTAGTCAATTCATTTTGCAAATTTTTGTTAAATAAAGGGTTTTTTAAATTTACAATTAAAATTTTCTCGATCGGTCCCAGCCATACAATTCTTTGGTTTACTATACTAAATTATGAATTTTTTTGATATTTGTAATCCACAAATTTTCTCTATTTTTTAAATCAAGTTGTATCGTTGTCTATGTCGTTGTCTATGTAAAAATAATTGAATTAAATTAAATTAATTAAAAACCAATGATGGGAAAGTTCCAGTTCCGGAACTAATTAGTTCTAGTTCCAGAACTAGAACCACGGAACTAACGATTATCTGGAACTAGTTTGGAACTAGAACTACGGAACTAATGATTATCTGGAACTAGAACTACGGAACTAGTAAATGCCTGGAACTATCTTGGAACTGGAACTACGGAACTAGTAAATGTCTGGAATTAGCTTTGGAACTAATTCTGGAACTAGTAAATGTCTGGAACTAGCTTGGAACTAGTTCCAGAGCAGGAACTGGAACTGAGGAATTTTAAAAATGGAGTTCCGGAACTGGAACTAAAAAAATTAAAAATCTGGTTCTGGAATTGGAACTAGTTCCAGAGAAATTTTGGAACTTTCCCATCACTACAGATCACAATTAACTTGTTCAATGTAATTATCTTCGTTTCTTGAGCACAAAATTATACATATTTTATTTTAGACATGCAAATTGAATATATTTTTATTTTTAAGGTGGAAACATAAGGGCATTTTGATTGCCAAAAATCCTCCCAACGTGAAAGACGAAAATTTCTGATCTTTAGAAAAACTAAATTGAAGAGAAATTATTTTTCGGAAAACTTTAAAAACTCCAAAATAATTGAATTAAATTGTAAATATTTTTTGACATTTAAAGTTTAAACAATTTTTGTATTTTTGCTTATAAAAATTGATAAAAAATGTCATTCGAGTTTTGTTTGCTCTTAAAACAATATAATTTTTACAAAAAATTTGATTATAAATACTAGAGTTCGAACTTTTCACTTTGCCGGGCCCGGTATCCGGGTTTTTTTCTTCCAATCAGACCCGGGCCGGGCTTCCGGGCTAAAAACCCCGAAAACCCGGAAACCCCGAAAACCCGGTTTTTTTAACACCGGGCCCGGACCCGGTTTTTTAAAAATTTGAAAAATTCTTAAAATTTAGATTTTTTCTGCAAATTTCCTTATTTTATTTAGAAATTTATCAAAAATTTGAGGTCATGCCTAAATACATATTTCCTGAATTCAGGAGGATGTGAAATGATATCGGATTATCAAGGGATATGACGGGATTAAGCGGATTATCGGTGGATTGGATTCATTTTTCCTCTGGAGACGAAAATTGTGTAGACGAGAATTCCGTTTCGTCATCCTTGATGACGAATATTCCGCTGGAGACGAAAATTCCGAAAATGTTGGAGACGAAAGTTCCGAAAAGACTTGGAGACGAATGTTTCAGAGACGAAAGTTCCGGCACCCCAAATAAGGATATGAGTGGATTCGAACGGATATCGGAAGAATAAGAGGGATGTCGAGGATATAGGTGATTAATCCTGAAAAATTCATAGATATCTTTATCCCTTAAATACCTCGAAGTTTAGAATGATCAGTGGTTTTACAACACATGATCCCTCGATATCAGGCCCAAATCCCATTATATTACTTTGCACTCTTGAAATTTCCCGATATTACTCAAGGTCCACCTTAATCCATCCAAATCCCTCGATATATTACGTCTTAGCTTTTCAGCGCCGCAGGCGAAAATTTTGTGATTTTAGATAAAAAAGGAGACAGATTTTTTCCTTTTTTGGCGCCGCAGGCGAAAATTTTTTCTTTTTTGGATGTTTAAGGAGTTAGATTTGGCAAAAAATTCAGAAATTTATTTAAAATTTACTCAAACTTGGACCCGGGCCGGGCCCGGGTTTTTCAGATGCGACCCGGGCCGGGCTTCGGGGCTAAAAACCCCGAAAACCCGGAAACCCCAAAAAACCGGATTTTCTCAAAAATACCCGGTTCGGGGCCACCGGGCCCGGAAAAAACCGGTCCGGGCCCGGCCCGGGTTCGAACTCTAATAAATACTTCAATTTATAAGTAAAAATCCTTTATCTGATCATAAAAAATTATATTTATTTAATATGGAAATTTTATGAATTAGTAAAAAGAGTATGAATGAAGTAATCTACTTGCGGACTTTATGGCGGAATTAAATTATTAATGAAATCCAAAATTAAAAGTTAGGGGGCCAAAAACAAAATTCTGGCACCAGAAAAGTGAGATGACTGATGTGCAATGTGCGAAATTATATGGAAATCCATATTTTTTTCCTGAATTGCTTAGGTTCTGAAACGCACGAAAAACACCCTTTTCGTGCTAATTACTTTCAAAAATTCGTCTCGCCGAGCTGACTTTAAATATGCAAGAACTTTTTACCGAAGACAAAAACTCGCAGTGATACAGGCCCCCAAATATTGAAAGAACATTGGAACAAGCTGACTTTGGACTGAAAAATTCGAATTGCAAATTATAGCTCATTCGAAAGTGCTCGTCGTGATGATTCGGATGACACTAAAATCGATGTAATCTGACTTCATAGGGCCGAATTACAGGCCCGAAATTTTAGGCCCCCGAAATTACATTCATTCAGCCTAGAATGTATCTAAGAATGAGGGTTAACTTTAATTTAACCCATAAAGTTTTTTTTCAAATTTTTTTGATTACTTTCAAATTTCTTTCCTTTAATTCTTCAAAATTATTTGGGTCGTTGTTGACATATTTTTTTCACGAATAACTTTCGCTTTTTCACGCACAAATTGAAGGAAAGGAATTTTTGACCTGAATTGTTGAATTTTTCTAATTTATTTTTCCTTTCATTTTTTGTTTTTTGAACACAAAAAATTTATTCTATTTTATTTAGACGCGACGATTAATTGCAAATTGAATATATATTTTTATTTTTAAGGAGGAAAAGTAAAGGCATTTTGATCCACAAAAATTCTTCTAATGTTAAAGAAGATTAAAGTGAAGAAGAATTATGTCTGTGGGAGACGAAAAAATGAAAATAATTAATTTAATTTTTACTTAAATTTTTTGAGACTACCTATTACATACTTTTAAAAGTTGGATAAAAATTGTATTTTAATTGGAAAAAAGATGGAATGAAAATAAATTTAAATTTTGTAAAAAAATAAGATTTATAACTATATAAAAAAATATAGAATTCTAAAAATTTTTAATTTTAGACTTCTTTATAATTTTCAATCAAGGATCTTTGTCTCATTTTGTATGAATGATTTCTTTGGATTCTAGATTTCTTTGGAATTATTAATATTATTTAATAAAAAAGAAGAGATATTTCCCCTTAATTTTCTTTCTATTCGATTTACCTTATAAAAATTTTTAAAATCAAGATTGATTAGTAAATTAATTTTTAAGAATGATAATAAATTATTTTATTATTTATTATCCATTTATTATCTAATTAAAGTTAAATCAGAATTTTTAATTTTAGGCTTCTTTAGAATTTTTAATCAAGTATGGTTATCCCAGTTAATAAAACGGCTCTATTACACAATATACGTCCAATCAACTATTATGCGTCCAAATAACTTTTATACGTCCAATCAAAGTTTATACGTCCAATGAAAATTTATGCGTCCAATCAAATTTTTATACGTCCAATAAAAGTTTATGCGTCCAAATAAATTTTTATATGTCCAGTGAAAAAATAAATTCAGAAAAAATCAAAATAATTTTTATTTATTATAACGCCTTGCTCAAATAGGGTTAATAGAAACAACTGTTCCCGTCACATGAACAACCGTCCCCGTCAATGGAACAACCGTCCCCGTCACCGGATCAATCTCAAATCCGGTTTAAAATGGATTCAGATCCGGATTTGGCAATGGAGCCGGACCGGATCCAGCCGGATTTTTCTGGATTAATCCGGTCGGGAAAAAATCCGGAGATCGCGAAAAAACCCGGATTTGGTATCCGGACTCTTGAAAAATCCGGCCGGATCCGGCCCGGTCACTAATAAAAATGTGTTTGGACATATAAAATTTGATTGGACGCATAAACTTTTCATCGGACGCATAAATTTTTATTGGACGCATAATCTTTTCATTGGACGTATAAACTTTAATTGGACGTATAAAAGTTGATTGGACGCATAATAGTTGATTGGACGTATATTGTGTAATAGAGCCAATAAAACTATAAAATTTTTAAATTTAAAACGGCATTTTTCGAATTTCTAAAAATTAAAGTATTTTTAAACAAATGTAGTATGAGAGCATACGCTTAGCTACATATTTAATTTTTAAAAATTTAATTTTTGTTGAGAAATAAAAATAATATTTACGTTATAAATTTCTATTAGCCATCATTCATTATTCGACAATTCCAAAAAATAGACGGGTTGCTATTTGGTTGTCGCAAAAATCAAATTACATTCACAAAAAAATTATATATTATGTACTAGTATTAATACAACCAAAATATCTGGATGTGTGGGCGCAATTCATTCCATGCTGTCACATCGCCAGAGGCAAAATTGCAAGAAAAAATGCTCAAAAAGACACACAAGATGAAATCGCAAGCTTATAGCCTCCTAACAAAGCAATATCCACCAACAGACCAGTCATCACATCATCAACAACATCATCGGTCAACGTCGGTCAAAAAGAAAGAAAATAAAGGGGAGAAAAGTGAAAGTATTAAAAGGAGCACATTCACGGAGTGACGGCCATTTAATCGCAAAGACGAAATGAAATAAACGATAAGATAAACAGGTAAAAGTTTAGACAGATAAAAGTCCAGAAAACAATGAATTGAAATAGACATTGAGACTGTACTTTAGTATAGGCCCACCAAGATCGAAATTCGATGTATATACCATTCGATTCATCACGCCGAGCTGAGTTCAAATATACAAGAATTCGTAGAGATATATGCCTCCGAAAATAGAAAAACCATACTTTTAAATACTCAAATGTAAAAAGATGCATGGCTGTATTGATAAAAGGGTGAAAAATTGTTTTGAAACAAAATTGTTTAGGACTCAAGACCTACAAGCTCAAAAAATCAAAACTTTTTTACAAAAAATAATAAGTTATGACCCAGAGATGCAAGTACCCTCTGAGGCAGCTCGCAAATCAAGTGAGAAGGGGCTTTTTTTCATGCGCCATGTACTTTGTACCCCAGCAAAGGGTGAGTACTTCAAGCATTCTTGATTATTTTTGATGCTTATTTGGTTCTCTATTGTTTAAGCTTTATTTGATCTCATTATCTTTAATTTTAATGAAGTTATGTTTAAATAACGTATCATAAATATTTCATGTCTCCCAATCGAAAATCAAAGAAAAAAGAAATGCTGCGAATATGTTACCATCTTGCCCTCTCTCTCCTCCAGCGCCCTCTTGTATATCCACTTTCTTCAAATATTTTTTTATTATTCTCCCAATTCCAGCCTCTTGCGCTGCGCGAATGTTCGTTCACACAGAAAACACGTTGAATATCCCTTTTACCCCTTCAAATCTTTTTTTTTCTAATCCAATCGTTCTTTTCTAAAAATCCCTCATTTTCTCCGAGCAGATCCAATTTGCGTGCCCAAAAAAGAATGAAAAAATTGAAAGGGAACAATCGCCATTTGACCAGTATAGAGGGCTTGCGTTTTATTTTATTTCTTTCCCTTTTTCGTTTTTTGGAATGACATGGCAGCTGGTCTTTCCAATTTTCTATTTTTGTTACTTGCGCTGTTGTAAAACACGATTTTTGTTTAAAAAGTTTTCAAATAAAATTAAATTATTAATTTTTATTTGTTTTATGTCTGTAAATGCCACCTATATTTAATTAATTCAAAGTTTTTATTTCCAATTTTATCTCAGGATAATATTCAATTCTTTTATATTTTTTAAGTTTTTGAATTTCTTTATTTACGAACTATTTGAAAAAAAGTAATTGTACGAATACTCTCTTGGATCTAAATTAAGAAGTTTGTATATGTATATGTACAGTAGTGATGTTCGGGTATCCCGATCCCGACTCCCGACTCGGGAAAATTTCCCGAGTTTTTGGCCTCCCGATCCCGATCCCGACTCCCGATAGCAATTCCCGACTAAGTCGGGAAATTTTTACACCCCTAAGAATGGCTTTTTTTGGCAAAATTTCATTTTTCAAAGGAAAAAATTAAAGGGAAAAAATAAAAAAGGGAAAGTGAAAATAAAAAAAAAATAAAATATTTAATTTTTTTCCCATACAACTATTGTTGAGCGATGGTTCAGTGGTTAGGTTGAGTGACTTCACTCACTTTGAATATCATGGAGACGGGTTCGAATCCCAGGTTGAAAATATGATTAAATGATTTTTCCTTCCAAAAATAAATGTTTTTTAACTTTGATTCTGATTTTAAAATTTTACAGTTATTATATTTTAATATTAGTAAACGTGAAAAAACTCTAGAAAAATTAATTTAGTCATGAATTTTCAAAAATTTTCGCCTGCGGCGCTGAGGGAGGAAAATTGTGACTTCTTGGTATTCCAAATTTAAAAAATTTTTGCTAATTGGCTTTCCGATTCTCAAAATTTTCGCCTCCGGCGGTAGATAAAGTAAGAAGTCGGGTTCTTAACCATCCAAACTTAAAAAAAATTTTCGCCTGCGGCGCAGATAGAGGATTTGAGATTAAGAGGGTTGTCAAAAGATTAAAAGTTAAAAAGTTCGATGGAATAGGTCAAGGGCGTATCGAGAAGGCTAGAGCCCACCCTCCCCTAGCCACGAAATTGGGGAAAGGGGGATGGGGACAAATATGGAGATCGAAAAAGTGAATTTTTTCGCCTACGACCTTCAAAAATTCTCAAAATTTTCGCCTGCGGCACTGAAAAAGAAGAGATCTGGTGGCTTATTTTTCCAAAATTTTCACCTGCGGCGCAAAAAATCGGAATTTTGGCGCCGAAGGCGCCAAAAACTTTTTTATTGTAAATTCCCGACTCCCGATCCCGACTCCCGAGGTCATTTCCCGACCCGACTCCCGTTTCCCGATTCCCGAGTTTTTTCTTCTCCCGAACATCACTAATGTACAGATATATCAAAATTTTTATTCTGATAAATTTAAAATTATTGCTTACTTAGACAAAATTTTTTTCAATTTTTTCAATATTTAATTTTCTTTTAAAAAGATAAAAAATTTTAAATTAATTTTAAAATCATTATTTTTTATTAAATTTTGGAGTTAATTTTATAAATTTGGGTGTGCCTCATTGTTGCAAAAAAAATATTAGAATTAAATTTCTATAAATAAAGGTTTGCCCTCTTCATAGTCTTCAAATATTTATTTTAATCGTCTACTTCATTCCATAAACTGATAAACTTATAAAATTAAACTCTAAATTTTTTTAATTTGCAAAAATAAAAAATTGATTTAAAATACAATTTTTGAATATTACTCATCAAAAACTCGTTTTATTATTTTCTCCCATTTTTATTTCTTATTTTTTTCAATTAATTAGCTAAATATTTTCTTTTATTAATTGAATGAAGCTAAAGTGCCAAAGAGGACACAAAGAAAATAAAAACGAATATGGAAAAGGGGAAGGGGAGGATGATGAAGATGAAGAAGAGGAGGAGGAAGAAGAAAATGAAGACGAGGAAATAAGCAAAGAATTAAATAATTTTGAGATTAGTATAATAAAGAGTGAACAATCTTCATTTACTCAATCCCAGAGTGATACAGAATTATTAGAAGAGGGAGAAGAGGAAGAAAAAAATGGAGAGGATCAGGAGAAGGTAGAAATTTTTATAAAGAAAGTATTGAAGGCTACGATAACTTGCAATATGATAAGGGAAAATTATGCTAGTAAACAGAAATCCTAAAATTTTTATAAAGTTATTCAAATCAGGCTATTAGGAATAGGTTAATCAGCACAAGAATAACAAACTTATACCTAGTTTTTTGAGGAGTTTTAGACAACTACCCTTACACATTTTAGAAAATTTTTTTGTTTTAAATCATAAATAATTAAATAAAATAAATTGAGTTATTGTAAATTACCATGAAATTTAAGTTTTAAGTAAAATTTTTGCTTCCCATTAGTGATACAAACTTTTTGTAAAGATAAATAACAATCAACAAAGTTTACAACGAATATGTAAAATTGAACAAAACAGAACTTACCAACCTCAACAAGAATATTGCGAAGACAATAACAATGTATATTTACAAGGACAACAACAACCAACAGATCAGACAGAAATTTATCGTGAACTGATTCTGAGGCATTTAATTGCTGATATTACTAGTACTTGTGCCAAACTTGGTTTACCTACAGAATTGGCTTTGTGGAGCGCGGATGGTTAGAATTTTTAAGTTTATGAAATCTCAATTTAGAATAGAGGAACTTCCTTTAATTCTCTATAATAGTGTTAATCACTTAAAATGTCTCCCTTTGGAGCATGCCATTCAACATGGCTAATATGTTAAATAATTCTCAAATATATAATAATATAGTACCATGTCTCGAGCCCAACATATGTGTCTTATGCGCATATTCGTCGAAATAGTCCCGAAAATTTCTAAATGTTAAGTAAATTTTTTCCATCACAACTTACTCTGGCTTTAAAGAAACGTTCTTTTATATGTATTGGGATTTGACTAAACATATTATAGAATATTTACTACAAAGCCTCTAAAATATATTTAAGATTCTCGCCGTTGGGTAGCCGAAATGTGCACTCAATTTCAAATACAAATACCTCCAGCCGAGTCATTCGTTAACCTAAACGGTCAAAGAATGTTGACACTTGGAGTTGAAGAATTTCAGCAGCGATTTCCTGATGGTGGAGATACGTTACATGCACAGCTGCAACTCTGGAAAACTGGTGATTATAAATATTTTAAAAATATTTTCCCTAAATTTATTTGCCTTTCTTATATTGTAGTTTATTGAACTATAAATCTTTCTGAATTTTTTAAAATTTTTATATAATTTTTTATTACATAAAGCTTTCGAATCTTGTGGGCAACAACAACAATTTATTGAAATAAATAGCCACAACAGAGATTGGACTGTAAGATATTTATAAATTGATAAAGTTAGATTGTTGGACTTACTTATAGAGAAATAAAATAAAAGATACACTGTAATTTTTATTAGTAGCTTAAACTCGATATAAGATTTAATTTTTTGCCTCAGGGAGTATCTAGAATTAGGCCCGACTTTTAATAATTTAATTATTTAAATATTATTTGTTTAAAAATGTTTTCTCTTTCGCTCTCCCATTCCAAGAATGACAACAATCTTAATTCTTCCACTGCCGTAGCTCTAACAGGATACAACAACGTCACCGTTGGTTCATCAACATCCCCATCCTCTAGCAGTATATGCTCCTCCTCAACATCGGCCTCACAACAATTTAACCAATCAAATTCTTCGAGAAGACAGCTACCCCAACAACAACATTATCAAGCAGTACATACTTATCAAAGTGTACATCAGCAGCAATATTATAGTAACCAAAGAACGCTTGCACAAGGCCCGTTTGATATTAGATTTTAAAGCTTTATAAATTCCTAGACCTTTGGAGACAATGCTCAAAACTCGTATATCTTTACACAATTCGTGACCTAAATTTTTAATGAAGGAATAATTAAATTGTAAATTTAACTTCAAACTAAACTTGCATTAGGAATTTTTTAACCTGCGATTTATATCAACAAATCAAAGAATAATAAATCCACAATTTATAAAAATAATTAAAAATATTTTAGTTCCCCCCTCTTATCACCTACAACAATTTAATGGAGTCCCAGAACAGAACCTTCAAAGACCAGGAAATTCCTTTCTATCATCCTCTGGTCTTCACATTCACCATATTACTAGTGATGAATGTTCTCCTTCAGAATCTGTCATGTCCGAATCCCCCAATACAACACTTCGACAGGACGACTCTTGCTCGGGCATAATTAATTTTATTATATTTAAATTTTGTTTTAATTTATCGAAATTATTTTTTGAAATTAAAATAATATTTTTTTTTAAATCCCCAAAAATCGCGAAATTATTTTCATAAATTTTTTTCGCCAAATTAAATTTTTTAAAATTTTTGTAATAAAAAATTACAGTAGGAGATGAAGAGCAACACCTTAATTACATAAATACAACCAATTCAACAATAACAACACCCTCAACATATTTTATATCAGAAAACGAAAAGGCTGTAAACGCCGCAGCTGCTTTGTTTAGCACTCAAACTGAGGTGTGAATTATTACCTAACCAAAAATTCTGAATACCTAACCAAAAATTCTCAAATGCTGGGATCCTTAAGAACATACTCTAACAGATGATTCGTAATAAAAATAAAAAATATTTATTAAAAACTTAATTTTAAAAATCAAAAAATCCGAATTAAAAAAGCGACACTAATTATGACCCGACCTAATATTTTAAATCCAATAGCAATTTAATTTCCAGAAAACATATTAATTAGCTAAATCTTTAATTTACTTTGCTATAATTTTAGTACTTTGCTATAATTTTAGTAAAAATAGCAAAATAAATTTTTCTAATAGTGTAACGAATATTTCCGATAAGCACAAAAAATAATATTTTTATACATAGAATTTCTCCCTTTTACAAAATCCAAACTTTCATTACAACAATAAAAACCATCAACAACACCGGCAATATTCCCAACAACAACAAAATCCCCGACATCATCAAAGAATTATAGCTGCTCAAAATAATAACCCAAGTAGTGGCACAATACATTTGTGGCATTTTATAAGAGAATTGCTTGACAGGCCGAAGGAGTTTGAAGGATGTGTTCGTTGGGTTAATAGAGAGGAGGGTGAGGGAAAAGACAATTTTTATTATTTAAAATGAAAGCAAATCCCCTTCCACAAATAGATACAGATATAATTTAGCCAGGGTGGCCCTTTTGCCCCATTTAGGAGGCATTTGCCCACTTACTTGACCTTCTCGCCCCCTTTCCAAGAAAACGAAAACTGAGAGAAAAAATCTTCCATAATTCTCAAAATTTTCGCCTGCGGCGCTAAAAAAAGGAAGAAATCTGTTTAAGGCTAGCTTTTTTTGAAATTTGAATTATTTTCAAGTTTTAAAAATAATGCCTCTCTTTTTGCCCCCTTTTTGGGAAGCCATGCCCCTCTTGGTGATTTGGAAAGGGTCACCTGAATTTAACTATCAAATAAACTAAATGTTTTTGTTTTCTTTACAAAATTTAAAATATTTAACAATTTTAAAATGCCAAAAAAATATAATTTTAAGGAACATTCAAGATCGAGTCTTCTCATCACCTTGCCCGTTATTGGGGCATCCGTAAAAATCGAGCAGCAATGAATTATGATAAATTGAGCCGTTCATTGAGACAATATTATAAAAAAGGAATTATTCAAAAACCAGAGAAGAAACAACGCTTAGTTTATAAATTTCTACCCCCATACAATCATTAAATAAAATAATTTATTAACTATTTATATATACTATTAACCTTCATTTACCCAGCAAATATATTATTTAAAAATGTAGAGGACAAAATTTAACTAGAGAAAGGACTTGAGGATCGAGGTTTCGATAACTTGTCCTGAACTGATCTCTAGAACATTTCTCTTATTTGTTAGCACAGTCTTACTCCTTAACCTTAAAATCTCTAGTATTTAACTCAAGTCCTTTCTCTGGATTCTCAAATCCCTTCACAAGTATGAATTTTATTTAAATCTTTATGTGATAATTTTATGCAATAATAAAGTAATAAATACACATGATCTTTTAAATAGAAATTGAATTTAAATTTTAAATTGTTCAAAATAGAAATTGAACACTAATGGTGTCATTTAACACATTGTTATTTTAAATAATTTTAAAAATTGTAGATGGAACAATAATTTTTATGTTTTTAAAAAAATGAGTGGGGGTTAATAGAGACGTTAAAGACCATAAAATATGCAAGAATCGATGATTTTTTATCCCGAATTTGTATCACGAATCAGAAAAAATACAGGACGCAACTCAAGGCCAAAATTTAACGCAAATAACGCAATGCGCTCACATCTGGTACCATCAATGATTTATTTACTGTCAATGAGATTAAATTATGAATTTTCATCTTGCTAGCCGGCCCAGGAGCAAGGCCTAAAATAAATTTTAAAAATTAATTGTTCGTTTATGTGACGCTTATACAATTTTATGATACTACATATAATAATTCTGAGAGGTCCAGGGTTTTAAGTACCTGCGTATTCCGTACCATACTACCGATATAGAATACCTGCAGTACGGTACAGTCCGATCAGTACCGTACTATAAACAACAATTCCATCGGTCCCGATTTACTTCACCTATGTGTAATCAACTCTGGGCTTTTTTGTAAATTAAGTTACCAAAATAGCTCTCTTGATTTATGTATTTACTCGAGTTAAAAAATATTTATAAAAAATAAGTTACAGAAAAACTACTAGATTGTCTACGATATTTTTGAAGAAAAAAATGATAGAGGATTTGTGATTGGGAATTTTATTTTTAAATTGGATTATTTTATTTGACTTTAGTTTAGTATACTACAGACATCTCCGGGAAAAAAGAGTGGTAGGCCTTGTGAAAGGGGTAAAAACAAACGGTCATAACTTTGTCGAATCAAGTCAGATTTCGTTGATTTTTGTGTCTTTCGACTCAGCTCGCCTAGCCTAAAGTCTGATTCCCGTAGGTCGCGACACGCAACAAACAAAGCAAAACACTTTTTTTGTTTATTTAAACATATTTAAATTTCATTAAAAAATTTTTAATTATTGTAAATCAATACTCAATAAAATAAAGGGAGGGCAACATGACACGTTAACGTCGTCAATATATAGCAAGAGGATTGATTCATTAGCTAAGTCGCTATCGAAAATCTCTTTCATAATCAAATTTTAGCCCTAATTTTTTTAAAATAGCAAAATTTAATAAAAACCAAAGTTTTATTAATAAATGTAAGGCGGGAATGGGACTAAGAAAAAAATAATACAATTCAAGAAATAAGCAAAGTAAAAGACTTGCCAGAATATTAGTCAGTTTTCAGAGTATTTTCGATTGCAGTAAAATTGACAGTTTTAAGTTTATTTTCGACAATTTAAATATAATTAATGTCCATTGTATTCCATTTAGTATATTCCGCTTATTAGAGTTACGGCTCTAATAAAGACTGCGCGTGTTTCAAAAGGAGTGTGCTGAAACAAATTGTAAAAAGCGAAAATCGAAAGTCAAAAAGGTCTGCATTCTGGTGAAATTCGAAAGTAATAGAAACCCGGCACACTTCTGGTTTACATGCGTCTACATAAGGCACTGAAATACGTGAGATTAAAGACAAGGAATCATTTCCTTTTTAAATTCTTATTTAACTAAAAATGTTCTAGTCATTTATATTTTTTATCAGTTAATTTCCAAATTACCATATTTTCTCTAGTAATCCCCCAGGGGGATTATTGTTTCAACCCATCTCTAAAGTGGGGAATTAATAAAGACTGGGGGATTACTAGAGAAAATACGGTAACTGATGTTTTAATTAACTGAAAGCGTGTCATCCAAATTTAAATTCACAAAATTTTTTAGAAATGATATTTAAAACTAAATTACCGTATTTCCTCTAATAGAACGACAGCCTCTATTTGAACGACACCCCCTATTAGAACGACAGTCTGGAGGGAGGTTGAGAAATAGAACGACAGCCTCTATTTGAACGACACCCCCTATTAGAACGACACCCTTTCTTTTTTTAATTTAATTATTTACCTAAGCGGTAGTGATGGTCGGGAGTTAAAAAAACCCGAGAGTCGAGACCGAGACCGGGAATCAACCCCGAGACCGAGTTTCGGATCGAGACCTAGAGTCGATACCAACAAATTAGGAGGGATATCACTTGATATACTTCCTAATTCCCAAAAATCCCTATATATCCTTCATAATCCCCTAAATCCATTGAATCTTCAAATCCACAATATAACTTTACTCCTTCTAAATCTACCGATATCCACCTTAACCCACTGATTTCACATTAATCGCTTAGAATCTCCTTATATCCCTCGATATCCCTCCAAATCGAACGATATCTTCTTTATCCCTCGTTGCCGCGCACAAATCCCTTTATGTTTATTTCAATCCTTCCAAATCTCCGGATATCCCTCTTAACTTTAATCCACCTCTATTCCTTTCAAATCCTCATAAGCCTCGATATCTTACAAGTACATTGATACCCCCTACTACTTAAGGTCATCTGCGACAATTCTTCCATTTCCCTCCAAAAATCTTCCTTTTCCAATTTCAGAAGAAACAATTGGAAAATAATTTCTTGGAACTTGGAAAATAACAGGGGGACAGGGCCTGATGGGACAGGGCTAGTGATAATTCCATTGAAATATAAAATTTAACTATTTTTCTTCATTAATAAAATTATTAAAATGATATAGATCTTAATAAAAATTTCAAAAAAATTGCAAAAAAATATGTTGAAAAATAGAACGACAGCCTCTATTTGAACGACACCCTGTAATAGAACGACAGTCTAGAGGGAGGTTGAAAAATAAAACGACATGTCGGTCTATTAGAGGAAATACGGTACTCGTTTTCATTAACTTGCTTCAATTTATTATTTTTGTTAAATGCGTCGATTACGATGTACATCTACAATTTAAAATTAATCATTTGGACAATGTTAACTACAAAAATATTAGAATTCAATGTCAATCTGATAACAGTCACTTGAACATAAAACTCTTCCCAAATTCACTTGCCACAAACATTTATGAGGGAAAAGCATGCCCCGAAAACAAATATAAATTAGTTATGGCTAATCAAAATAACGTAAATTTTAAATTTAAATTAACAAAGTACTATCTAATTGTTAAAATTAAAATTTCAAAATTTTGAAAAAAATTCTAAAATTAATTTTTTAATATCAAGAGCGAAGTTAATCGTGAATTTATTTGCCCTGAATTACATCGAAATGATAGAGCTTCGTTAATTCCAAATGATACAACTATGTTTGGTGTAATACTTTATACAGTCAACATACAAAACATTTGTGATAAATCCATAATTTACATTGACCGTGAATTGTTCGGAACTGATAAATTATTTCATTCACATTCTATTAACCGCAACCAGGCGGTGTCGAGTTTAGCTAATAAAAAGATGACATTTATGGAGAAAATTTATAAAGAACCGGGAATTAATCTTGAGGAATGGCAACAATTGCTTCAAATAGAAACGATAGAATTTTTGTTGCAAAAACTGACTCATACATCGACATATCCCACACAAAAAACCCGATTAGATTCAATCAAAGAAAAATTTAATGAATTAAATAATAGTAAGACTATTTAATTTTTAATGATCTCCTATATCCCATTAATCCCTCTTTATCCACCTTAAGTTCTTAACGAAAATAAACAAGGGCGAATTTACGGAGTATTTTTAAAAATTTTTTAATTTTTAAAATTCGCTAAAATTGTTGTTGAGAATTCCCCTTTTTACTTCTTAATCTGGATCAGACCCAATTCCAATCCTAATAATTGACTTTTGTGAAATTAAATTTAATCTACAGACTTTGTAATAAATACGGATATAGATAATTTCAAAATGCCTGCGGATATCCGCCTTAAAATTCGAATACGGATAGTAAAATTCATGTCCATTACCAAGTCTGTTAATCTAAATGAATAACTAAAGTATTATTTATTTAAAAAGGAAATGCCCATCAACAAATTCAAGGCGAGGCTAGCTCTTCGAATCCTCAAGGAGAACCAAAAGGGAAAAAAACTAAATTATTTGGTGTTTTCATAGATTAAAAGACAGGTATTTAGATATTTAAGATATAAGCTATGGGAGAATATTGAAAAAGCCATTAGTCGGTTGTTTAGTCAGCTAGTTCGTCGAAAATGAGTGTGCCCCTTTCCAAATCACCAAAAGAGATCATTGTTTCACAAAAAGAGGGCAAAATCTGCCAAGAAAGAGGCAAATGCCTCATAAATGAGGTAAAAAGCACACCGGGTCAAGTAGAAGCTTTACTCTAATAAATCAATCAACTCTAGGTTCTTTTGTAAAATAAGTTCCAAAAAATGTACTCTCTTGATTTATGTATTTACTCGAGTTAAAAAATATTTATAAAAAATTTTTAAGTTACAGAAAAACTACTAGATTGTCTACGATATTTTGAAGAAAAAAATGATAGAGGATTTGTGATTGGGAATTTTATTTTTAAATTGGGGTTATTTTATTTTTTTGTTAAAGTGGTCTCTCCGGTTTGGAGGGGGGGGGGGTACTCTCCGGTTTGTTTAATTTCCTTTTATCAAAAAATTTTTTAAATCCTTATTTGCTTTTAAATTTTACACCTTAGAATGGATATTAAAAATAGAAAAAGGAGACGATTTGTATTTTTTCGTATAAAACATGTCAAAAAACATTTGTTTACATTATATTAAAAAAATTGGAAATTTGGGAAAAAATATTTTTAAAAAATTAAAAAAAAATTTTTAGTAGCTGCATCACCTATATAAACTTAGAAATTTAGGGAAATAAGCAGAGTTCTTTGTAAAATTCTCTGAGAGTTTAGATTTAAGAAACTGTTTTTTTATAGTAAGAATACTTGGTAAGACTTCGGCTCATGAACACAACAGAACTTATGTTTTTCTTGTCTAAAAAGATGTGAGAAGGTAAAATATCAATATAAAATTACTCAAATGGTCCTCTTTTGTGTTTTTCCCGGATTTTCAGACCCCTTAAAATCCGGGACCCATATGGGGAGTAAGCTGTTTTGGGGTAAAAAAATTCGAATATGCAAATAATAGCTCATTCGAAAGGGATTGCGAGCTGAGTCGAATGACAACAAAATTATTATAAACAAAGTTACTACATATCTGGACATTAACGTTTTCCAGATTTTTACTCATCTTTATTTCCGGCTCGGTCACTTACATAATTATTAGGGTGCGGATTTTTATTGATAAAAAATCGCAAAATATGGCCATAAAATATTGAAATAAATTGGCAAAATATTGACAAAAAGTGCCAACAATTAGCTAAATATTGAAATAAATTATCGTTTATTCACTAGCAAAATCCAAAATAAAGTTGAAATTTAACAAAAAAAATTGATTACGTTAGCTTTATATTTCGACGAATTGAGTATTTTTACTCACTTGGACTTGGACATTTTAGATTGACGAAATAGGATGGGAGATTTTGTGGTTTTTGCTCAATGTGCCATTTTGGGGGGTTTTGTACTGTGGGACATTTTGAGGAACATTTTGGCCTTTATGGGGATTTTGTTCAGCACACATTTTGAGGGTTGTGTTGATTGGGAAATTTTGGGCGCCATTCTAGGGAATAACTATTTAGTGAGAAGGCAATGGCACTGTAGTGAATAATAGGCCATAATATGTCCTTTTCAGCGCCGCAGGCGAAAATTTTGAGAATTTTGGTTGTCAAACGGTTAGATTTCTTCACTTTTTTCCTAAAATTTATGAAAAATCCCAAAATTTAAGTAAAAATTTGCAAAAATATTGAATTTGCAAAGTGGAAAATATTGAAATAATGGGAAAATTGGCAAAATATTGAAATATATTGAAATGTTATTTTGTTAAAAATCATAATATCGAAAAACTAATGGCATATTTGGGCTTCTCTCGACGAAATGCATTTGCAAAAAAAAATATATTTCAATAAAAATCCGCACCCTAATAATTATTAACAATAAAATAAATAATTTAAAATAATTTTTTATATTTAACTAATAAAATCATATAAATATTTTACAATAAAACTTCAAGAAAAAATAAAATGTTTTAAATAAATTATAATTTTGTTTCATCAGTAATTGAAATGTTTCTGTTTCCAATACGAGGCTGATAACAGCGGCGAAGAAATTCTTTGCGGTGTTGTTGTCGTTGAATCTGAAAATATATAAAAGACTTAAAAAGTAATTCGGTAAGTCTCTCTCATCTCTCTCTCAAGTCTCTCTATCTTGCTGATAATTTTTTTACTTTATAAAAAATGGAGTGTATTAAATATTGAGTAAATACTAGTGTTCGGCACGAGACGATATATCGGCGATATTTTTCGAGATATCGCGAGATTTTTTTCGAGATTATCGATCTCGATCTCGTCTCGTTCAATTTTTGGAAAAATCGAGATTTTTTCGAGATCGAGATTTTTCGATAATCTCGATCTCAATCTCGAAAATCGCAAATGCCGAACACTAGTAAATACAGTTCCTTAGGTTCACTTTAGAAAGAAAATCGAAAAGTAAAAATTGGAAGTAAAAACCATCAAGGACACAAAAAATAATTCCAGATTTTAAAGAATTGGGTTAGAGCTAATCCTATATAGATAAAGCTCTCAATTAATCAACACCACCCTTCACTTCCCCTCTCATGAGAGAACTATTTTATCGGATTTGATGTCCACTTACTTCCCTCCTGTCGTCGGCAAACTTATGTACAGGAGGTGACGTTTATAGAGATTTGACTATATTAATTTTCTAACCTCTTTCCCATTCATCTCGATAAAGAAAAATTGTTCATAAACATGTAAATGTAATCTAAGAGGTTGTACATTCTCAACATTAGATTCAACAGAAAATGTTTTAGGCACAAAACGTTTCACAAGACCACAACGCCTCCAAAACCCATAGGATGAAGTAAAAATTTGAAAATGTTCAGGCTCCGATGGTAAAAAACGAAAAAGAGCACATAGCACAGGAACGGCAAGTTTCCCTTCTGTTGTGGGAAGCAATTCAACAAAGAAATCACTGAAAATTTTAAGATTAGAAGGTTTGAATGAAGGTTTATTACACTAAATTAATTTTCTCCAAACGGAAATATTTCCTGGCAAACTCTTTGAATTCAAATTTTACCATATAGAAAGAGACCGGATTGAGAAGATTCGGGATCAAATCTCGAAAGATAACGATAACGATAAAAGAGATTTTTTTCGAGATCTCGTCTCGCTTCAATCTTTACTTGAATAGAGAGTAGGTAAGGGGAGAATGGATAGAAAAGTGTTGGTCATTCTTCTGTTAAAACCGGGGCACTGGAGAATTTTACACTATTACTAATGACAAACACAATTCGAATTTAAAGTATTAAGCCAAACATTTAGATGTTTACAGAAATTTTATAAAATCGTTTGAGGGATTTTTTAAAAATTATTTCATAACTTTTCTATTTTTTGAAATATTCCATCAAAGACATGTCAAAATTTCGCTTTATATGATTATTTTTTGCATTTATTTGACATTATTATATTTTAATATTATTAAATAAATTGCCAAATAACCACATTTAATGCACTTCGGAATGTAAATATATTTATCCCATTTAATAAAAAAAATAAAAAGGTTAGCCCAACATTTGTCCACAAAATTAATCAACAAAAATATTAACATTTAAAATATTTAAAAATATTTTGGCAAAATATCAAAAATTTTTTTTAATGTTTTTAAAATGTTTTTTTATCTTTTTTTTCGAAAAAATGTCATTAAAAAGCTTTTATGTGTAAGAATATTTTATTTGATAAAATTGGCCTTTGCAACAGGAAAAGGACATTTTTTGCAAAAGATGTTTTAATGCTTAAATTTAAAAATAATAAAAAATTTTAGTTTCTTAAAAATTATTTTCGAAGTAAAAACACCAAAGGAAAACCCTAAGGAAAAACATCCAAAATTGAAATTTCTCGTTCCCGTTGTTATACGTTTAAATTTATTTATTAAAACATTCTCGAATATTATGTAGTATAAAAATTATTATTAAGAAATTAAACACCATTCCTTTAGATGATAATTGCTGATATCCTAGGATTTAACTGGATCTTTCATAAGATAAGTTTCAGGGTTCAAAATTTTTTCAGCCTTTCCCGAACGTTAGCTTAAACTTAAAACGAAATTTCCTCAACTGTCCTTATTTGTTTCTAAATAAATTTTCCATATCTATATAAAGAACAACTCTTTAATGACTAATTATTAGGTCTACATTTAATGAACCGGAACTTTGTTATAGCCAGATAATTAAAATAAAAGAAAAAACATTTAGAAAGCTTTTTAATAATACATATAATAAATTTTAAGTAAATACTAAGAAAATAATATTAATTTCCCGTATTTTTGTTGCTTATTATGCTTTTGGTCTTTGGTTTTCCTGTTGACTAAAGGAATGAATTTATGACAAACTCTATTTCACTTTTAAAAATTATTTTAAAAATTATGAGAAATGAAGAAAAATAAGGAAATATTAAAAATTAGAATCATTCCTCAATATCCGACATTTGAAACGCAGATATGGACAATTTTAATATAATTAGAGGATTCACGTTAAACTACCTTTGAAGGTATTAATAACGGCACGCTATAACGGTGGTTCTAGAACTACATACTGAGGGATCCTAGACCTAATGGACATGGGCCAAAGCCATAAAAACTCCCTATCCAAAAATTACCACCAACACAATAGTGAATAAAGAATAAATAAAGGACCCATAAACGAAACTATTAAATATTATTCAAAATTCCTCACTTTGTCTCCTCATTATGAGTTATTGAAAATTGCGCATTTAATAATTCAATATGGCAAAAACAACGAATTTCTACATTTATTTGTTGTAAAAATTTATAATCGTCTGGAAAATCATTAGCTGCCCAAAAATATGGAGAAATCGGCGATTCTTGTTGGAGGGGTGAGGGTGGCAATAGAGGAGATAAAATGGAAGAACTAGATATTTCATAGCTGGGGATTTCAGCTGTAACAATAGAATTTGTAACATTTATTGTTGTGGGTGAGAAAAGTGAAGTAGTAGCTTTAGAGGGCAGACATGATGGTGAAGTAAAAGAGGGTGGAAGCATTTGTGAGAGAATTTTTTGTTGTTTTTGTTTCGAGGGGTTGTTTCTTTATTTTTGTTTCCTTATTTTATATTTTTCCCTAAATTTTATTTTCTTGACAAAAATTAAATAAATATGGTTATATAAAAATAAGGTCAAGCAAATTTAACGACACGTAGCAAATTTGAGATGTGAGGGGCACTCGATCGACTCCTAATGTCAATTGAGAGAAATAAAACTTAAAAACTGCAAGCCATGAAAAAAAGAGAATTGGGCTATTCTTCTCTATGCGGAAGAAAATTGGTGGAGTAAAACGAGATTTAGTAAAACCTGGGATGCGTTAAATATGAGCTGATTTAATATATTAAATAAATATAATCTGGCGAGGCAAGATCGGACATTGGTTTAGAGGTAAAATAGGAGGGAATTGTTGTGAGCTGGAAAATTGTCGAGATAATTCCTAATAATTTCTAAAATAATTTTCGATTTTATGTAAATAATTTAAAAAAATAAAGCTTTTAAAATTTTAAAAAATAAATGAAATGAATTATTTCTAAACTTTAAATACATATTGGCAAGAAAAAGAAACTCGTGCGGAACAAAATACAAAAGTGAACACCCACATTGCCTTGTTTAAAAATTTTTTTACATTAAATGTGCCTGGTTGGCATTATTAGTTGTTTTATATAAGCTAGAGAGGAGGCATTTTAATGCGAGAAGAACATTTCTAAAAAACACAAAAAGGGCAAGGCAATTAGAGGCACGAAAAGGGTAAAACATCTCTCCACAACGCCCACTAAGCAAACAAATAATAAAAAGAATAAAAGAAATATGAATGGGAAAATGTTTTTTTATTTCAAATATCATTAGAAAATTTGTAAAATTTTTATTATTAATTTGAAAAAATTTTTTTTTAATTTTTTTTAATGCCCTATATTTTTTTTAATTTTTTTTAATGCAAAAATTTTTTATTTAATGCCCTAATTGTTAAAATTAATATTAATTTTAATTCCTAATGTTTTAGTACTTTAATTAGTGGAAGAAAATCATAGGGAACTTTTTTCAAAAAAATTTATAAAGGTATGGCATAGGGACCAGACTGGTAATGTATATCTAGTAACGAGATCGATATCTCGAAAATTCTCGATACCGAGATTTCCCAGTCTCAGATAGATGTCAGACTGAAATTCAGGAACAATTGAATTCTCAGATAGATTTTTTGCCTAGAGAGTTAAAAATTCAGATTTTTATTTCAAGTTTCCATTTTGCCATTAAGTTTATTAATCGGAAATTATATCTAACCATTGAAGAAGTGCCGTTCTTCGAAAGGAAATTTAATTAGAATGTTTAAATTCCAAGAAACATTCGATTATTTTTAAATTATAATATAAAAATTAATTATAATTTTCTTGGAATTAAATAAATTTCAATAAAGTAATGTTGGGTAAAGCCCTAGAAATACACAAAACTCGCATTTTATATTTTTATAAAAAATAATTTAATCAAAATATGTAATTTTATATGTTAAAAAGGAATGTTTAGAAAGAAAGAATAATAGTACATATTTTTACCGAATTATGAATACTTTCCTTAATTAAAAATAATTTAATATATAATAAGTTTTCTATTAATAAAAAAAGGAATAAATAAGTAAATATTTCTATCCTTTTATTAATTTAAATAAAAATGCTAAAATAAAATAATTAATTAACTATAAAATAAATTTTATATAAAAAATTAACAAAATTAATCAACAAAAATTTGTTAGCAAGGCATTAAACAGTGAAGGTGGATATTTGTTTATAATCCTTTAAAATAATAAAACAATTTTAATTATTTAACTTCAAACACTAATCCCTCCTTCTATTTAAATAATAATTTATTTTTTGCTTCTTCTCGTTTTTAACATTTATTTTTAATTTTTATTTTGACAAAATTGAAAAAATAAAAGCTGGGGAATAAAGAAAGGAATTAAAGTTTGTTTTGTAATTTGTTTTTCCGGAAATATTACTAACCGGAATTTTATCTTTTTGTTTTTATTATTTAGAATTTTCCTCTTAATTTAGAATTGCGCGAGGATGAGATTTTTCGAAAAACCGAGATCAGAGAGGTGTGAGGTTTTGATTTTCGAAAACTGAGATTGAGATCACAGAGGTTGAAAAAGCCGAGATATATGTCGAGGTAAATTTGGCCGATGTTTCCCAATTCCTTTCAATTCACTGTTTAAAGAAAATAGTCAAGATTGGAAACAAAAATAAAATATTTTCAATTTACTCATTTAGGTACTACAAAGATTTTTAAATGGGCCGTCTTACCTTGGTAAAGAAAAAAATAAAATTAATTCAATTACATAAAAGTCTGTTAATTATTATTTTGCTTAATTTTTGAAATTTATTTTTAACCATTAATAGTCGAACTAATAATTTTCAACGAACTAATAATTTTAAATTATTATGACCTAGTTTTATTGCAATTTGTATAGACAAACTTTTTCTCGTCAAGTTTATTTACATACATATTTGTTTAAAACTTGCTTTGAATAAGAAGGGAATAAATGCGCAATAGGTTAAAAGAGATATATGTTTCATTTTTAAACTAATAACTAATCAACAAAACAACCATTCCCCATAATATTATCAGCATTTATTCGTGAATAAATCCTCTATTAAATGAAATATAAAAATAATTTAAGTATTTAATTAATCAAAAAATTTTAAAAGGAATAATTGACTTTTCTTTCTTTTTTCTTCTGTTTTTTAGAAAGTTTCCATCTGTTTTTTCGATATTTTTCAGTATAAAAAATTTTTTCTCCAAAGAATGGAAGTCAAGGAAGATTTCAGGCCTTTATTAATTTTTTCAACAACAATTTCAATTTTTACATTTACATTTATTGCAATAATATTTCCTCTATTATTTATAAACTTGCAACAAAAGAATGCTTATTTAATTGAAAATAGTGTTTTATGCAAGGCAAAAAATTCTGTTAAAATTTTAAAAACGAATTTTATTTCCAGACAGAACTTCTTGCTATTCAAGATCGTATTTCGCAAAAATTTGAATCATCTCCTGTAAAGCGAAATAAAAGGGAAATAGAAAAGACTCAATATTCATCGCCATATGCTTTAAGGGAAGCTTGTATGTAATGAAAAATAAATTAAAATCTTGATATAATATATCCTGTTCATAATCCTATATACCTTATGAAGTATAAATATCTTAACCAGTGTTTAAAGCTCGTAAAAAATTGGCAAGCACGAATATAACTACAAAAAAATAAGCGTGTACGAGTACGAGCAAATTTCAAAATTCTACACTGCTGCGACACTCCCAAGCCCACTAATTATAAAAAAATGTATTTTAAACCTTGGTTTATGGTTGCAACTTCTAGCGGGGTACAAATGTATTCAAAAAATATTATTTAAGGTTGTAGTTGTCAACAAGGACCCGCTGGACCACCTGGAAAGCAAGGTAAACACGGTAAAGACGGAAAACCTGGAGACGATGGGTTAGATGGTCGTAATGGCGTTAATGGTGTATATATAAAACTGCAACAAACTGAAGAAGATTTTTGCCAAATCTGCCCAGCACCGAATCCTGGGCCTCCAGGAACACCTGGAGTAAAGGGAAAACTTGGGCCACCTGGGTATTTCTATAATAAAAAGTTAAAGGTACTTTATTAATATCCCACCCCCACTCCTATCACAGTCTCAGACTAATTTTCTTTTTTTTACTGCCAGTCATTTTTTCCCTCACACATTATAAGTAAAATTCAAGTTAGTAGGAGCAAAATTAGAAAAGAGGCCTTCTAATTTGCCATTTACCTAAAATTTGTGAGGTAAAGAAGATTGACTGTAAAATTGGCTAATTAATCGGAGAATCAAATAGGTTGGGGGGTGGGGGGTATAAATAAAGTACCAGTTAAAGAAATTTCAAAAATAATTCTTCAAATTTTAAGTACTCCAGGCATTCCTGGCCTTTCAGGCGTGGCTGGCACAAAGGGACCATCTGGCACCGTTGGATTACCAGGTCCTCCAGGCGATATTGGCATTGCTGGTCCAATTGGGGATCCTGGCAGGCTCGTCTTCCTTGCGGCGACTGGCCCTCCAGGTAAATAAATCACAAAAATATTGAAAAAAACTAAAATATTCCCACAGGGCCAGTTGGCAATCCCGGTCCACGAGGCCCTGCTGGTGTAGCGGGATATGATGGGCATCAAGGGGAAGTGGGACCGAGTGGTTTACGAGGATTTCAAGGAGGTAAATACATACAAACATATTAAAAGACAGAACATTTCCTCAAATTTTAGAAAGAGGTCCCCCAGGTCAACCAGGACTTTCAGGCCCTCGAGGCCCCACCGGACCAATAGGAAAGCAAGGAGAAACAAAATGGATAACCAAATCAACAAACGAAAATATTGAAGATATAAAGAATACAATAACTTCAACAACTACATCTCCAATTATTCGCATTTATGCCTCTAAAACTTTTAAATCGTCAAATAGAAGTACTCCATATTTGAGAAGAAGACGACCTAGAGAATAGATAAAAAATTATTTTTTTATTTACTTTTTATTCAGTTTTATTAATTTTTATTATTAAAGTATTGTAAAGCCGGGATATCTTAAGCGAAATTTCCCAGAGAGAAGTAGTAGAGTAATTTTATCTTCCCAGACAACCCCCTCAATCACATAAAAAGAATGCTTACAAGATCCAACAAGAGAAAGTAAGAAAAGGCCTAAATTTTACAATTAATTTCTCATAGATTTGTCCCTCGACAAAGAATTTTCACTTTTTTATTTAGTTGCAGTAATGATGTAATAATTTTTAAAAAATCTATTTCTATGCATTTCACATTTTATGTATTTCAAATTTAATCATCTTCTAATTTAAATTAAGTTTTTTTAGAAAATGAGACTATGCATATCGTGTAGAAATTTTATAGGCATTCAGAAAAGCCCAAAGAAAAATTTTACAGTTTACTCTTAGTGAAAATATTTTTTAAACTGCATTACCCACATTATCCGTTGATTTTCGAATTTGCTATCTCGAAGATAAAATCAGTTACATATAGCCTTGATCTTTTTCATTCCGACTAAATATTAGGTCGCGTCATAATCAATCGGATCGTTATCTATGCTAGACAGCAATAATAGTGTTCAGGCTTTGTCAATGGAGGCCGTAAGGCTCTCAGAAGCAAATTTGGTCGAGGGAGACGGGTGTCATTAAGATAACGGTCCTGCTCGGCCGGTTTAGATGGAATCTTGTAATTTCTACTGTTGAATTATAGAGGGATAACTGCTCTATATGTATAGCATGCATGACTCAAAAAACGCGGGCTGCGCTTAAGGAAGGCAATCAATAAGATTCATAAAATTACACTTCAATTGTGATTGACGGCATTTTTTTATATACATTTTATTTCTATTATATTTTTTTAATTTTCTAGATTAATTAATAAATGATATAAAACTCAGCAATTTCAGGCTTACTAAAACTGAACAGCAATTCTAAATAAATAAAATAAGATTCATAAAATTACACTTCAATTGAGATTGAAGGCATTTTTTTATATACATTTTATTTGTATTATAATTTTTTAATTTTCGAGATTAATTAATAAATGATATAAAACTCAGCATTTTCAGGCTTACTAAAACTGAACATCAATTCTAAATAAATAAAATAAGATTCATAAAATTACACTTCAATTGAGATTGACGGCATTTTTTTATATACATTTTATTTCTATTATATTTTTTTAATTTTCGAGATTAATTAATAAATGATATAAAACTCAGCATTTTCAGGCTTACTAAACTGAACATCAATTCTAAATAAATAAAATAAGATTCATAAAATTACACTTCAATTGAGATTGACGGCATTTTTTTATATACATTTTATTTCTATTATATTTTTTTAATTTTCGAGATTAATTAATAAATGATATAAAACTCAACATTTTCAGGCTTACTAAAACTGAACATCAATTCTAAATAAATAAAATAAGATTCATAAAATTACACTTCAATTGAGATTGACGGCATTTTTTTATATACATTTTATTTCTATTATATTTTTTTAATTTTCGAGATTAATTAATAAATGATATAAAACTCAGCATTTTCAGGCTTACTAAAACTGAACATCAATTCTAAATAAATAAAATAAGATTCATAAAATTACACTTCAATTGAGATTGACGGCATTTTTTTATATACATTTTATTTCTATTATATTTTTTTAATTTTCGAGATTAATTAATAAATGATATAAAACTCAGCATTTTCAGGCTTACTAAAACTGAACATCAATTCTAAATAAATAAAATAAGATTCATAAAATTACACTTCAATTGAGATTGACGGCATTTTTTTATATACATTTATTTCTATTATATTTTTTTAATTTTCGAGATTAATTAATAAATGATATAAAACTCAGCATTTTCAGGCTTACTAAAACTGAACATCAATTCTAAATAAATAAAATAAGATTCATAAAATTACACTTCAATTGAGATTGACGGCATTTTTTTATATACATTTTATTTCTATTATATTTTTTTAATTTTCGAGATTAATTAATAAATGATATAAAACTCAGCATTTTCAGGCTTACTAAAACTGAACATCAATTCTAAATAAATAAAATAAGATTCATAAAATTACACTTCAATTGACGGCATTTTTTATATACATTTTATTTCTATTATATTTTTTAATTTTCTAGATTAATTAATAAATGATATAAAACTCAGCATTTTCAGGCTTACTAAAACTGAACATCAATTCTAATTAAATAAAATAAGATTCATAAAATTACACTTCAATTGAGATTGACGGCATTTTTTTATATACATTTTATTTCTATTATATTTTTTTAATTTTCGAGATTAATTAATAAATGATATAAAACTCAGCATTTTCAGGCTTACTAAACTGAACATCAATTCTAAATAAATAAAATAAGATTCATAAAATTACACTTCAATTGAGATTGACGGCATTTTTTTATATACATTTTATTTCTATTATATTTTTTTAATTTTCGAGATTAATTAATAAATGATATAAAACTCAGCATTTTCAGGCTTACTAAAACTGAACATCAATTCTAAATAAATAAAATAAGATTCATAAAATTACACTTCAATTGAGATTGACGGCATTTTTTTATATACATTTTATTTCTATTATATTTTTTTAATTTTCGAGATTAATTAATAAATGATATAAAACTCAGCATTTTCAGGCTTACTAAACTGAACATCAATTCTAAATAAATAAAATAAGATTCATAAAATTACACTTCAATTGACGGCATTTTTTATATACATTTTATTTCTATTATATTTTTTAATTTTCTAGATTAATTAATTGATATAAAACTCAGCATTTTCAGGCTTACTAAAACTGAACATCAATTCTAAATAGATAAAATAAGATTCATAAAATTACACTTCAATTGAGATTGACGGCATTTTTTTATATACATTTTATTTCTATTATATTTTTTTAATTTTAGATTAATTAATAAATGATATAAAACTCAGCATTTTCAGGCTTACTAAAACTGAACATCAATTCTAAATAAATAAAATAAGATTCATAAAATTACACTTCAATTGAGATTGACGGCATTTTTTTATATACATTTTATTTCTATTATATTTTTTTAATTTTCGAGATTAATTAATAAATGATATAAAACTCAGCATTTTCAGGCTTACTAAAACTGAACATCAATTCTAAATAAATAAAATAAGATTCATAAAATTACACTTCAATTGAGATTGACGGCATTTTTTTATATACATTTTATTTCTATTATATTTTTTTAATTTTCGAGATTAATTAATAAATGATATAAAACTCAGCATTTTCAGGCTTACTAAAACTGAACATCAATTCTAAATAAATAAAATAAGATTCATAAAATTACACTTCAATTGAGATTGACGGCATTTTTTTATATACATTTTATTTCTATTATATTTTTTTAATTTTCGAGATTAATTAATAAATGATATAAAACTCAGCATTTTCAGGCTTACTAAAACTGAACATCAATTCTAAATAAATAAAATAAGATTCATAAAATTACACTTCAATTGAGATTGACGGCATTTTTTTATATACATTTTATTTCTATTATATTTTTTTAATTTTCGAGATTAATTAATAAATGATATAAAACTCAGCATTTTCAGGCTTACTAAAACTGAACATCAATTCTAAATAAATAAAATAAGATTCATAAAATTACACTTCAATTGAGATTGACGGCATTTTTTTATATACATTTTATTTCTATTATATTTTTTTAATTTTCTAGATTAATTAATAAATGATATAAAACTCAGCATTTTCAGGCTTACTAAAACTGAACATCAATTATAAATAGATAAATAAGATTCATAAAATTACACTTCAATTGAGATTGACGGCATTTTTTTATATACATTTTATTTCTATTATATTTTTTTAATTTTCTAGATTAATTAATAAATGATATAAAACTCAGCATTTTCAGGCTTACTAAAACTGAACATCAATTCTAAATAGATAAAATAAGATTCATAAAATTACACTTCAATTGAGATTGACGGCATTTTTTTATATACATTTTATTTCTATTATATTTTTTTAATTTTCTAGATTAATTAATAAATGATATAAGACTCAGCATTTTCAGGCTTACTAAAACTGAACATCAATTCTAAATAGATAAAATAAGATTCATAAAATTACACTTCAATTGAGATTGACGGCATTTTTTTATATACATTTTATTTCTATTATATTTTTTTAATTTTCGAGATTAATTAATAAATGATATAAAACTCAGCATTTTCAGGCTTACTAAAACTGAACATCAATTCTAAATAAATAAAATAAGATTCATAAAATTACACTTCAATTGAGATTGACGGCATTTTTTTATATACATTTTATTTCTATTATATTTTTTTAATTTTCTAGATTAATTAATAAATGATATAAAACTCAGCATTTTCAGGCTTACTAAAACTGAACATCAATTCTAAATAGATAAAATAAGATTCATAAAATTACACTTCAATTGAGATTGACGGCATTTTTTTATATACATTTTATTTCTATTATATTTTTTTAATTTTAGATTAATTAATAAATGATATAAAACTCAGCATTTTCAGGCTTACTAAAACTGAACATCAATTCTAAATAAATAAAATAAGATTCATAAAATTACACTTCAATTGAGATTGACGGCATTTTTTTATATACATTTTATTTCTATTATATTTTTTAATTTTCTAGATTAATTAATAAATGATATAAAACTCAGCATTTTCAGGCTTACTAAAACTGAACATCAATTCTAAATAGATAAAATAAGATTCATAAAATTACACTTCAATTGAGATTGACGGCATTTTTTTATATACATTTTATTTCTATTATATTTTTTTAATTTTCTAGATTAATTAATAAATGATATAAAACTCAGCATTTTCAGGCTTACTAAAACTGAACATCAATTCTAAATAGATAAAATAAGATTCATAAAATTACACTTCAATTGAGATTGACGGCATTTTTTTATATACATTTTATTTCTATTATTTTTTTAATTTTAGATTAATTAATAAATGATATAAAACTCAGCATTTTCAGGCTTACTAAAACTGAACATCAATTCTAAATAAATAAAATAAGATTCATAAAATTACACTTCAATTGAGATTGACGGCATTTTTTTATATACATTTTATTTCTATTATATTTTTTAATTTTCTAGATTAATTAATAAATGATATAAAACTCAGCATTTTCAGGCTTACTAAAACTGAACATCAATTCTAAATAAATAAAATAGGATTCATAAAATTACACTTCAATTGAGATTGACGGCATTTTTTTATATACATTTTATTTCTATTATATTTTTTTAATTTTCGAGATTAATTAATAAATGATATAAAACTCAGCATTTTCAGGCTTACTAAAACTGAACATCAATTCTAAATAAATAAAATAAGATTCATAAAATTACACTTCAATTGACGGCATTTTTTATATACATTTTATTTCTATTATATTTTTTAATTTTCGAGATTAATTAATAAATGATATAAAACTCAGCATTTTCAGGCTTACTAAAACTGAACATCAATTCTAAATAAATAAAATAAGATTCATAAAATTAAACTTCAATTGAGATTGACGGCATTTTTTTTATATACATTTTATTTCTATTATATTTTTTAATTTTCTAGATTAATTAATAAATGATATAAAACTCAGCATTTTCAGGCTTACTAAAACTGAACATCAATTCTAAATAGATAAAATAAGATTCATAAAATTACACTTCAATTGAGATTGACGGCATTTTTTTATATACATTTTATTTCTATTATATTTTTTTAATTTTCGAGATTAATTAATAAATGATATAAAACTCAGCATTTTCAGGCTTACTAAAACTGAACATCAATTCTAAATAAATAAAATAAGATTAATAAAATTACACTTCAATTGAGATTGACGGCATTTTTTTATATACATTTTATTTCTATTATATTTTTTTAATTTTCGAGATTAATTAATAAATGATATAAAACTCAGCATTTTCAGGCTTACTAAAACTGAACATCAATTCTAAATAAATAAAATAAGATTCATAAAATTACACTTCAATTGAGATTGACGGCATTTTTTTATATACATTTTATTTCTATTATATTTTTTTAATTTTCGAGATTAATTAATAAATGATATAAAACTCAGCATTTTCAGGCTTACTAAAACTGAACATCAATTCTAAATAAATAAAATAAGATTCATAAAATTACACTTCAATTGAGATTGACGGCATTTTTTTATATACATTTTATTTCTATTATATTTTTTAATTTTCTAGATTAATTAATAAATGATATAAAACTCAGCATTTTCAGGCTTACTAAAACTGAACATCAATTCTAAATAGATAAAATAAGATTCATAAAATTACACTTCAATTGAGATTGACGGCATTTTTTTATATACATTTTATTTCTATTATATTTTTTTAATTTTCGAGATTAATTAATAAATGATATAAAACTCAGCATTTTCAGGCTTACTAAAACTGAACATCAATTCTAAATAAATAAAATAAGATTCATAAAATTACACTTCAATTGAGATTGACGGCATTTTTTTATATACATTTTATTTCTATTATATTTTTTAATTTTCTAGATTAATTAATAAATGATATAAAACTCAGCATTTTCAGGCTTACTAAAACTGAACATCAATTCTAAATAAATAAAATAAGATTCATAAAATTACACTTCAATTGAGATTGACGGCATTTTTTTATATACATTTTATTTCTATTATATTTTTTAATTTTCTAGATTAATTAATAAATGATATAAAACTCAGCATTTTCAGGCTTACTAAAACTGAACATCAATTCTAAATAAATAAAATAAGATTCATAAAATTACACTTCAATTGAGATTGACGGCATTTTTTTATATACATTTTATTTCTATTATATTTTTTTAATTTTCGAGATTAATTAATAAATGATATAAAACTCAGCATTTTCAGGCTTACTAAAACTGAACATCAATTCTAAATAAATAAAATAAGATTCATAAAATTACACTTCAATTGAGATTGACGGCATTTTTTTATATACATTTTATTTCTATTATATTTTTTTAATTTTCGAGATTAATTAATAAATGATATAAAACTCAGCATTTTCAGGCTTACTAAAACTGAACATCAATTCTAAATAAATAAAATAAGATTCATAAAATTACACTTCAATTGAGATTGACGGCATTTTTTTATATACATTTTATTTCTATTATATTTTTTTAATTTTCGAGATTAATTAATAAATGATATAAAACTCAGCATTTTCAGGCTTACTAAACTGAACATCAATTCTAAATAAATAAAATAAGATTCATAAAATTACACTTCAATTGAGATTGACGGCATTTTTTATATACATTTTATTTCTATTATATTTTTTAATTTTCTAGATTAATTAATAAATGATATAAAACTCAGCATTTTCAGGCTTACTAAAACTGAACATCAATTCTAAATAAATAAAATAAGATTCATAAAATTACACTTCAATTGAGATTGACGGCATTTTTTTATATACATTTTATTTCTATTATATTTTTTAATTTTCTAGATTAATTAATAAATGATATAAAACTCAGCATTTTCAGGCTTACTAAAACTGAACATCAATTCTAAATAAATAAAATAAGATTCATAAAATTACACTTCAATTGAGATTGACGGCATTTTTTTATATACATTTTATTTCTATTATATTTTTTTAATTTTCGAGATTAATTAATAAATGATATAAAACTCAGCATTTTCAGGCTTACTAAAACTGAACATCAATTCTAAATAAATAAAATAAGATTCATAAAATTACACTTCAATTGAGATTGACGGCATTTTTTTATATACATTTTATTTCTATTATATTTTTTAATTTTAGATTAATTAATACATGATATAAAACTCAGCATTTTCAGGCTTACTAAAACTGAACATCAATTCTAAATAAATAAAATAAGATTCATAAAATTACACTTCAATTGAGATTGACGGCATTTTTTTATATACATTTTATTTCTATTATATTTTTTAATTTTCTAGATTAATTAATAAATGATATAAAACTCAGCATTTTCAGGCTTACTAAAACTGAACATCAATTCTAAATAGATAAAATAAGATTCATAAAATTACACTTCAATTGAGATTGACGGCATTTTTTTATATACATTTTATTTCTATTATATTTTTTTAATTTTAGATTAATTAATAAATGATATAAAACTCAGCATTTTCAGGCTTACTAAAACTGAACATCAATTCTAAATAAATAAAATAAGATTAATAAAATTACACTTCAATTGAGATTGACGGCATTTTTTTATATACATTTTATTTCTATTATATTTTTTAATTTTCGAGATTAATTAATAAATGATATAAAACTCAGCATTTCAGGCTTACTAAAACTGAACATCAATTCTAAATAAATAAAATAAGATTCATAAAATTACACTTCAATTGAGATTGACGGCATTTTTTTATATACATTTTATTTCTATTATATTTTTTTAATTTTCGAGATTAATTAATAAATGATATAAAACTCAGCATTTTCAGGCTTACTAAAACTGAACATCAATTCTAAATAAATAAAATAAGATTCATAAAATTACACTTCAATTGAGATTGACGGCATTTTTTTATATACATTTTATTTCTATTATATTTTTTAATTTTCTAGATTAATTAATAAATGATATAAAACTCAGCATTTTCAGGCTTACTAAAACTGAACATCAATTCTAAATAAATAAAATAAGATTCATAAAATTACACTTCAATTGAGATTGACGGCATTTTTTTATATACATTTTATTTCTATTATATTTTTTAATTTTCGAGATTAATTAATAAATGATATAAAACTCAGCATTTCAGGCTTACTAAAACTGAACATCAATTCTAAATAAATAAAATAAGATTCATAAAATTACACTTCAATTGAGATTGACGGCATTTTTTTATATACATTTTATTTCTATTATATTTTTTAATTTTCTAGATTAATTAATAAATGATATAAAACTCAGCATTTTCAGGCTTACTAAAACTGAACATCAATTCTAAATAAATAAAATAAGATTCATAAAATTACACTTCAATTGAGATTGACGGCATTTTTTTATATACATTTTATTTCTATTATATTTTTTAATTTTCTAGATTAATTAATAAATGATATAAAACTCAGCATTTTCAGGCTTACTAAAACTGAACATCAATTCTAAATAAATAAAATAAGATTCATAAAATTACACTTCAATTGAGATTGACGGCATTTTTTTATATACATTTTATTTCTATTATATTTTTTTAATTTTCGAGATTAATTAATAAATGATATAAAACTCAGCATTTTCAGGCTTACTAAAACTGAACATCAATTCTAAATAAATAAAATAAGATTCATAAAATTACACTTCAATTGAGATTGACGGCATTTTTTATATACATTTTATTTCTATTATATTTTTTAATTTTAGATTAATTATACATGATATAAAACTCAGCATTTTCAGGCTTACTAAAACTGAACATCAATTCTAAATAAATAAAATAAGATTCATAAAATTACACTTCAATTGAGATTGACGGCATTTTTTTATATACATTTTATTTCTATTATATTTTTTAATTTTCTAGATTAATTAATAAATGATATAAAACTCAGCATTTTCAGGCTTACTAAAACTGAACATCAATTCTAAATAGATAAAATAAGATTCATAAAATTACACTTCAATTGAGATTGACGGCATTTTTTTATATACATTTTATTTCTATTATATTTTTTAATTTTAGATTAATTAATAAATGATATAAAACTCAGCATTTTCAGGCTTACTAAAACTGAACATCAATTCTAAATAAATAAAATAAGATTAATAAAATTACACTTCAATTGAGATTGACGGCATTTTTTTATATACATTTTATTTCTATTATATTTTTTAATTTTCGAGATTAATTAATAAATGATATAAAACTCAGCATTTTCAGGCTTACTAAAACTGAACATCAATTCTAAATAAATAAAATAAGATTCATAAAATTACACTTCAATTGAGATTGACGGCATTTTTTTATATACATTTTATTTCTATTATATTTTTTTAATTTTCGAGATTAATTAATAAATGATATAAAACTCAGCATTTCAGGCTTACTAAAACTGAACATCAATTCTAAATAAATAAAATAAGATTCATAAAATTACACTTCAATTGAGATTGACGGCATTTTTTTATATACATTTTATTTCTATTATATTTTTTAATTTTCTAGATTAATTAATAAATGATATTAAACTCAGCATTTTCAGGCTTACTAAAACTGAACATCAATTCTAAATAAATAAAATAAGATTCATAAAATTACACTTCAATTGAGATTGACGGCATTTTTTTATATACATTTTATTTCTATTATATTTTTTAATTTTCTAGATTAATTAATAAATGATATAAAACTCAGCATTTTCAGGCTTACTAAAACTGAACATCAATTCTAAATAGATAAAATAAGATTCATAAAATTACACTTCAATTGAGATTGACGGCATTTTTTTATATACATTTTATTTCTATTATATTTTTTTAATTTTAGATTAATTAATAAATGATATAAAACTCAGCATTTTCAGGCTTACTAAAACTGAACATCAATTCTAAATAAATAAAATAAGATTCATAAAATTACACTTCAATTGAGATTGACGGCATTTTTTTATATACATTTTATTTCTATTATATTTTTTTAATTTTCGAGATTAATTAATAAATGATATAAAACTCAGCATTTCAGGCTTACTAAAACTGAACATCAATTCTAAATAAATAAAATAAGATTCATAAAATTACACTTCAATTGAGATTGACGGCATTTTTTTATATACATTTTATTTCTATTATTTTATTTATTTTATAGATTAATTAATAAATGATATAAAACTCAGCATTTTCAGGCTTACTAAAACTGAACATCAATTCTAAATAAATAAAATAAGATTCATAAAATTACACTTCAATTGAGATTGACGGCATTTTTTTATATACATTTTATTTCTATTATATTTTTTAATTTTCTAGATTAATTAATAAATGATATAAAACTCAGCATTTTCAGGCTTACTAAAACTGAACATCAATTCTAAATAGATAAAATAAGATTCATAAAATTACACTTCAATTGAGATTGACGGCATTTTTTTATATACATTTTATTTCTATTATATTTTTTTAATTTTAGATTAATTAATAAATGATATAAAACTCAGCATTTTCAGGCTTACTAAAACTGAACATCAATTCTAAATAAATAAAATAAGATTCATAAAATTACACTTCAATTGAGATTGACGGCATTTTTTTATATACATTTTATTTCTATTATATTTTTTTAATTTTCGAGATTAATTAATAAATGATATAAAACTCAGCATTTCAGGCTTACTAAAACTGAACATCAATTCTAAATAAATAAAATAAGATTCATAAAATTACACTTCAATTGAGATTGACGGCATTTTTTTATATACATTTTATTTCTATTATATTTTTTAATTTTATAGATTAATTAATAAATGATATAAAACTCAGCATTTTCAGGCTTACTAAAACTGAACATCAATTCTAAATAGATAAAATAAGATTCATAAAATTACACTTCAATTGAGATTGACGGCATTTTTTTATATACATTTTATTTCTATTATATTTTTTTAATTTTAGATTAATTAATAAATGATATAAAACTCAGCATTTTCAGGCTTACTAAAACTGAACATCAATTCTAAATAAATAAAATAAGATTCATAAAATTACACTTCAATTGAGATTGACGGCATTTTTTTATATACATTTTATTTCTATTATATTTTTTTAATTTTCGAGATTAATTAATAAATGATATAAAACTCAGCATTTTCAGGCTTACTAAAACTGAACATCAATTCTAAATAAATAAAATAAGATTCATAAAATTACACTTCAATTGACGGCATTTTTTATATACATTTTATTTCTATTATATTTTTTTAATTTTCTAGATTAATTAATAAATGATATAAAACTCAGCATTTTCAGGCTTACTAAAACTGAACATCAATTCTAAATAGATAAAATAAGATTCATAAAATTACACTTCAATTGAGATTGACGGCATTTTTTTATATACATTTTATTTCTATTATATTTTTTTAATTTTCGAGATTAATTAATAAATGATATAAAACTCAGCATTTTCAGGCTTACTAAAACTGAACATCAATTCTAAATAAATAAAATAAGATTCATAAAATTACACTTCAATTGAGATTGACGGCATTTTTTTATATACATTTTATTTCTATTATATTTTTTTAATTTTCGAGATTAATTAATAAATGATATAAAACTCAGCATTTTCAGGCTTACTAAAACTGAACATCAATTCTAAATAAATAAAATAAGATTCATAAAATTACACTTCAATTGAGATTGACGGCATTTTTTTATATACATTTTATTTCTATTATATTTTTTTAATTTTCGAGATTAATTAATAAATGATATAAAACTCAGCATTTTCAGGCTTACTAAAACTGAACATCAATTCTAAATAAATAAAATAAGATTCATAAAATTACACTTCAATTGAGATTGACGGCATTTTTTTATATACATTTTATTTCTATTATATTTTTTAATTTTCGAGATTAATTAATAAATGATATAAAACTCAGCATTTTCAGGCTTACTAAAACTGAACATCAATTCTAAATAAATAAAATAAGATTCATAAAATTACACTTCAATTGAGATTGACGGCATTTTTTTATATACATTTTATTTCTATTATATTTTTTTAATTTTCGAGATTAATTAATAAATGATATAAAACTCAGCATTTTCAGGCTTACTAAAACTGAACATCAATTCTAAATAAATAAAATAAGATTCATAAAATTACACTTCAATTGAGATTGACGGCATTTTTTATATACATTTTATTTCTATTATATTTTTTAATTTTCTAGATTAATTAATAAATGATATAAAACTCAGCATTTTCAGGCTTACTAAAACTGAACATCAATTCTAAATAAATAAAATAAGATTCATAAAATTACACTTCAATTGAGATTGACGGCATTTTTTTATATACATTTTATTTCTATTATATTTTTTAATTTTCTAGATTAATTAATAAATGATATAAAACTCAGCATTTTCAGGCTTACTAAAACTGAACATCAATTCTAAATAAATAAAATAAGATTCATAAAATTACACTTCAATTGAGATTGACGGCATTTTTTTATATACATTTTATTTCTATTATATTTTTTTAATTTTCGAGATTAATTAATAAATGATATAAAACTCAGCATTTTCAGGCTTACTAAAACTGAACATCAATTCTAAATAAATAAAATAAGATTCATAAAATTACACTTCAATTGAGATTGACGGCATTTTTTATATACATTTTTTTTCTATTTTATTTTTTAATTTTCGAGATTAATTAATAAATGATATAAAACTCAGCATTTTCAGGCTTACTAAAACTGAACATCAATTCTAAATAAATAAAATAAGATTCATAAAATTACACTTCAATTGAGATTGACGGCATTTTTTTATATACATTTTATTTCTATTATATTTTTTAATTTTATATTAATTAATAAATGATATAAAACTCAGCATTTTCAGGCTTACTAAAACTGAACATCAATTCTAAATAAATAAAATAAGATTCATAAAATTACACTTCAATTGAGATTGACGGCATTTTTTTATATACATTTTATTTCTATTATATTTTTTAATTTTCTAGATTAATTAATAAATGATATAAAACTCAGCATTTTCAGGCTTACTAAAACTGAACATCAATTCTAAATAAATAAAATAAGATTCATAAAATTACACTTCAATTGAGATTGACGGCATTTTTTTATATACATTTTATTTCTATTATATTTTTTTAATTTTAGATTAATTAATAAATGATATAAAACTCAGCATTTTCAGGCTTACTAAAACTGAACATCAATTCTAAATAAATAAAATAAGATTCATAAAAATACAAATCAATTGAGATTGACGGCATTTTTTATATACATTTTATTTCTATTATATTTTTTAATTTTCGAGATTAATTAATAAATGATATAAAACTCAGCATTTCAGGCTTACTAAAACTGAACATCAATTCTAAATAAATAAAATAAGATTCATAAAATTACACTTCAATTGAGATTGACGGCATTTTTTTATATACATTTTATTTCTATTATATTTTTTAATTTTATAGATTAATTAATAAATGATATAAAACTCAGCATTTTCAGGCTTACTAAAACTGAACATCAATTCTAAATAGATAAAATAAGATTCATAAAATTACACTTCAATTGAGATTGACGGCATTTTTTTATATACATTTTATTTCTATTATATTTTTTTAATTTTAGATTAATTAATAAATGATATAAAACTCAGCATTTTCAGGCTTACTAAAACTGAACATCAATTCTAAATAAATAAAATAAGATTCATAAAATTACACTTCAATTGAGATTGACGGCATTTTTTTATATACATTTTATTTCTATTATATTTTTTTAATTTTCGAGATTAATTAATAAATGATATAAAACTCAGCATTTTCAGGCTTACTAAAACTGAACATCAATTCTAAATAAATAAAATAAGATTCATAAAATTACACTTCAATTGACGGCATTTTTTATATACATTTTATTTCTATTATATTTTTTAATTTTCTAGATTAATTAATAAATGATATAAAACTCAGCATTTTCAGGCTTACTAAAACTGAACATCAATTCTAAATAAATAAAATAAGATTCATAAAATTACACTTCAATTGAGATTGACGGCATTTTTTTATATACATTTTATTTCTATTATATTTTTTTAATTTTAGATTAATTAATAAATGATATAAAACTCAGCATTTTCAGGCTTACTAAAACTGAACATCAATTCTAAATAAATAAAATAAGATTCATAAAATTACACTTCAATTGAGATTGACGGCATTTTTTTATATACATTTTATTTCTATTATATTTTTTTAATTTTCGAGATTAATTAATAAATGATATAAAACTCAGCATTTTCAGGCTTACTAAAACTGAACATCAATTCTAAATAAATAAAATAAGATTCATAAAATTACACTTCAATTGACGGCATTTTTTATATACATTTTATTTCTATTATATTTTTTAATTTTCGAGATTAATTAATAAATGATATAAAACTCAGCATTTTCAGGCTTACTAAAACTGAACATCAATTCTAAATAAATAAAATAAGATTCATAAAATTAAACTTCAATTGAGATTGACGGCATTTTTTTTATATACATTTTATTTCTATTATATTTTTTAATTTTCTAGATTAATTAATAAATGATATAAAACTCAGCATTTTCAGGCTTACTAAAACTGAACATCAATTCTAAATAGATAAAATAAGATTCATAAAATTACACTTCAATTGAGATTGACGGCATTTTTTTATATACATTTTATTTCTATTATATTTTTTTAATTTTCGAGATTAATTAATAAATGATATAAAACTCAGCATTTTCAGGCTTACTAAAACTGAACATCAATTCTAAATAAATAAAATAAGATTCATAAAATTACACTTCAATTGAGATTGACGGCATTTTTTTATATACATTTTATTTCTATTATATTTTTTTAATTTTCGAGATTAATTAATAAATGATATAAAAAACAGCATTTTCAGGCTTACTAAAACTGAACATCAATTCTAAATAAATAAAATAAGATTCATAAAATTACACTTCAATTGAGATTGACGGCATTTTTTTATATACATTTTATTTCTATTATATTTTTTAATTTTCTAGATTAATTAATAAATGATATAAAACTCAGCATTTTCAGGCTTACTAAAACTGAACATCAATTCTAAATAAATAAAATAAGATTCATAAAATTACACTTCAATTGAGATTGACGGCATTTTTTTATATACATTTTATTTCTATTATATTTTTTTAATTTTAGATTAATTAATAAATGATATAAAACTCAGCATTTTCAGGCTTACTAAAACTGAACATCAATTCTAAATAAATAAAATAAGATTCATAAAATTACACTTCAATTGAGATTGACGGCATTTTTTTATATACATTTTATTTCTATTATATTTTTTTAATTTTCGAGATTAATTAATAAATGATATAAAACTCAGCATTTTCAGGCTTACTAAAACTGAACATCAATTCTAAATAAATAAAATAAGATTCATAAAATTACACTTCAATTGAGATTGACGGCATTTTTTTATATACATTTTATTTCTATTATATTTTTTTAATTTTCGAGATTAATTAATAAATGATATAAAACTCAGCATTTTCAGGCTTACTAAAACTGAACATCAATTCTAAATAAATAAAATAAGATTCATAAAATTACACTTCAATTGAGATTGACGGCATTTTTTTATATACATTTTATTTCTATTATATTTTTTTAATTTTCGAGATTAATTAATAAATGATATAAAACTCAGCATTTTCAGGCTTACTAAAACTGAACATCAATTCTAAATAAATAAAATAAGATTCATAAAATTACACTTCAATTGAGATTGACGGCATTTTTTTATATACATTTTATTTCTATTATATTTTTTTAATTTTCTAGATTAATTAATAAATGATATAAAACTCAGCATTTTCAGGCTTACTAAAACTGAACATCAATTCTAAATAGATAAAATAAGATTCATAAAATTACACTTCAATTGAGATTGACGGCATTTTTTTATATACATTTTATTTCTATTATATTTTTTTAATTTTCTAGATTAATTAATAAATGATATAAAACTCAGCATTTTCAGGCTTACTAAAACTGAACATCAATTCTAAATAGATAAAATAAGATTCATAAAATTACACTTCAATTGAGATTGACGGCATTTTTTTATATACATTTTATTTCTATTATATTTTTTTAATTTTCGAGATTAATTAATAAATGATATAAAACTCAGCATTTTCAGGCTTACTAAAACTGAACATCAATTCTAAATAAATAAAATAAGATTCATAAAATTACACTTCAATTGAGATTGACGGCATTTTTTTATATACATTTTATTTCTATTATATTTTTTAAATATCAAGATTAATTAATAAATGATATAAAACTCAGCATTTTCAGGCTTACTAAAACTGAACATCAATTCTAAATAAATAAAATAAGATTCATAAAATTACACTTCAATTGAGATTGACGGCATTTTTTTATATACATTTTATTTCTATTATATTTTTTTAATTTTCGAGATTAATTAATAAATGATATAAAACTCAGCATTTTCAGGCTTACTAAAACTGAACATCAATTCTAAATAAATAAAATAAGATTCATAAAATTACACTTCAATTGAGATTGACGGCATTTTTTTATATACATTTTATTTCTATTATATTTTTTTAATTTTCGAGATTAATTAATAAATGATATAAAACTCAGCATTTTCAGGCTTACTAAAACTGAACATCAATTCTAAATAAATAAAATAAGATTCATAAAATTACACTTCAATTGAGATTGACGGCATTTTTTTATATACATTTTATTTCTATTATATTTTTTTAATTTTCGAGATTAATTAATAAATGATATAAAACTCAGCATTTTCAGGCTTACTAAAACTGAACATCAATTCTAAATAAATAAAATAAGATTCATAAAATTACACTTCAATTGAGATTGACGGCATTTTTTTATATACATTTTATTTCTATTATATTTTTTTAATTTTCGAGATTAATTAATAAATGATATAAAACTCAGCATTTTCAGGCTTACTAAAACTGAACATCAATTCTAAATAAATAAAATAAGATTCATAAAATTACACTTCAATTGAGATTGACGGCATTTTTTTATATACATTTTATTTCTATTATATTTTTTTAATTTTCGAGATTAATTAATAAATGATATAAAACTCAGCATTTTCAGGCTTACTAAAACTGAACATCAATTCTAAATAAATAAAATAAGATTCATAAAATTACACTTCAATTGAGATTGACGGCATTTTTTTTATATAAATTTTATTTCTATTATATTTTTTTAATTTTCGAGATTAATTAATAAATGATATGAAACTCAGCATTTTCAGGCTTACTAAACTGAACATCAATTCTAAATAAATAAAATAAGATTCATAAAATTACACTTCAATTGAGATTGACGGCATTTTTTTATATACATTTTATTTCTATTATATTTTTTTAATTTTCGAGATTAATTAATAAATGATATAAAACTCAGCATTTTCAGGCTTACTAAACTTAACATCAATTCTAAATAAATAAAATAAGATTCATAAAATTACACTTCAATTGAGATTGACGGCATTTTTTTATATACATTTTATTTCTATTATATTTTTTTAAATTTCTAGATTAATTAATAAATGATATAAAACTCAGCATTTTCAGGCTTACTAAAACTGAACATCAATTCTAAATAAATAAAATAAGATTCATAAAATTACACTTCAATTGAGATTGACGGCATTTTTTTATATACATTTTATTTCTATTATATTTTTTTAATTTTCGAGATTAATTAATAAATGATATAAAACTCAGCATTTTCAGGCTTACTAAAACTGAACATCAATTCTAAATAAATAAAATAAGATTCATAAAATTACACTTCAATTGAGATTGACGGCATTTTTTATATACATTTTATTTCTATTATATTTTTTTAATTTTCGAGATTAATTAATAAATGATATAAAACTCAGCATTTTCAGGCTTACTAAAACTGAACATCAATTCTAAATAAATAAAATAAGATTCATAAAATTACACTTCAATTGAGATTGACGGCATTTTTTTATATACATTTTATTTCTATTATATTTTTTTAATTTTCGAGATTAATTAATAAATGATATAAAACTCAGCATTTTCAGGCTTACTAAAACTGAACATCAATTCTAAATAAATAAAATAAGATTCATAAAATTACACTTCAATTGAGATTGACGGCATTTTTTTATATACATTTTATTTCTATTATATTTTTTTAATTTTCGAGATTAATTAATAAATGATATAAAACTCAGCATTTTCAGGCTTACTAAAACTGAACATCAATTCTAAATAAATAAAATAAGATTCATAAAATTACACTTCAATTGAGATTGACGGCATTTTTTTATATAAATTTTATTTCTATTATATTTTTTTAATTTTCGAGATTAATTAATAAATGATATGAAACTCAGCATTTTCAGGCTTACTAAACTGAACATCAATTCTAAATAAATAAAATAAGATTCATAAAATTACACTTCAATTGAGATTGACGGCATTTTTTTATATACATTTTATTTCTATTATATTTTTTAATTTTCGAGATTAATTAATAAATGATATAAAACTCAGCATTTTCAGGCTTACTAAACTGAACATCAATTCTAAATAAATAAAATAAGATTCATAAAATTACACTTCAATTGAGATTGACGGCATTTTTTTATATACATTTTATTTCTATTATATTTTTTTAATTTTCGAGATTAATTAATAAATGATATAAAACTCAGCATTTTCAGGCTTACTAAAACTGAACATCAATTCTAAATAAATAAAATAAGATTCATAAAATTACACTTCAATTGAGATTGACGGCATTTTTTTATATACATTTTATTTCTATTATATTTTTTTAATTTTCTAGATTAATTAATAAATGATATAAAACTCAGCATTTTCAGGCTTACTAAAACTGAACATCAATTCTAAATAAATAAAATAAGATTCATAAAATTACACTTCAATTGAGATTGACGGCATTTTTTTATATACATTTTATTTCTATTATATTTTTTTAATTTTCGAGATTAATTAATAAATGATATAAAACTCAGCATTTTCAGGCTTACTAAAACTGAACATCAATTCTAAATAAATAAAATAAGATTCATAAAATTACACTTCAATTGAGATTGACGGCATTTTTTTATATACATTTTATTTCTATTATATTTTTTTAATTTTCGAGATTAATTAATAAATGATATAAAACTCAGCATTTTCAGGCTTACTAAAACTGAACATCAATTCTAAATAAATAAAATAAGATTCATAAAATTACACTTCAATTGAGATTGACGGCATTTTTTTATATACATTTTATTTCTATTATATTTTTTTAATTTTCGAGATTAATTAATAAATGATATAAAACTCAGCATTTTCAGGCTTACTAAAACTGAACATCAATTCTAAATAAATAAAATAAGATTCATAAAATTACACTTCAATTGAGATTGACGGCATTTTTTTATATACATTTTATTTCTATTATATTTTTTAATTTTCGAGATTAATTAATAAATGATATAAAACTCAGCATTTTCAGGCTTACTAAAACTGAACATCAATTCTAAATAAATAAAATAAGATTCATAAAATTACACTTCAATTGAGATTGACGGCATTTTTTTATATACATTTTATTTCTATTATATTTTTTTAATTTTCGAGATTAATTAATAAATGATATAAAACTCAGCATTTTCAGGCTTACTAAAACTGAACATCAATTCTAAATAAATAAAATAAGATTCATAAAATTACACTTCAATTGAGATTGACGGCATTTTTTTATATACATTTTATTTTTATTATATTTTTTTAATTTTCGAGATTAATTAATAAATGATATAAAACTCAGCATTTTCAGGCTTACTAAAACTGAACATCAATTCTAAATAAATAAAATAAGATTCATAAAATTACACTTCAATTGAGATTGACAGCATTTTTTTATATACATTTTATTTCTATTATATTTTTTTAATTTTCGAGATTAATTAATAAATGATATAAAACTCAGCATTTTCAGGCTTACTAAAACTGAACATCAATTCTAAATAAATAAAATAAGATTCATAAAATTACACTTCAATTGAGATTGAAATAAATAAAATAAGATTCATAAAATTACACTTCAAATGAGATTCTTTGGAGGGGTTGAGAGAGGGGAATCTAGTAAGGCATTTATGGAACCAGTAGAAGCAAGAAATGCAATTACATTACTCCCGATTCTGCAGAAATATGTTGAACCGGGTTTATTTTCAAATATTTGCTTTTATATGATTTGGTTTTAGGTTCCATTATAGTTTCGGACTGTTGGAAAGCTTATGGAGGGATTGAAAAATTGCCAGAGGGTTACCGTCACTACACTGTAAACCATAGCATTGAATTCAAAAATAAAGAAACTGGGCAGCACACGAACACAATAGAATCACAATGGCAGAAATTTAAACAGGACCATAAACAGCGTTATGGGACTAATAGGGGATTATTGAACAGTTATATGGAAGAATTTTTGTGGAGAAAAAAATTTGGAGGGAAAGATATTTTTTACCATTTTTGGACCCAAGTAACCGAAAATTATAAGATTGACACTTAAAATTTATGATTTTAGGTACTTTCCTGTTATCTGCCCACATTTTATTTTCTTTTTTCCCCTTCTATTTTTCCTTAATATTATATACAGAACGGTCAAACTTTATCCCTTCCCCAATTTCTTTCCGTTTTCCGTGGCAAAATTAATACGGAATGCGTTATGGTACATTATGGTATATACAACGGACCATAGGTTATAAATAAAAGAGCTGGTACCTGTCAAGGTAAAATTGAACTTGGTACCCTTGCTTTTTCCGTTCAACAAAATGCAAAAATGATCAACTTAAAATATGTTACTTATTTATGTCAGTAGTACCCAGTTCTACTTTTTAGAACCCATGCAATGTTGGTTGTGTGTACCATTAATTCTATTCGCATTAGGCACCTTGCCGGACAATTGATGCTAAAAGGAATGACACATTAAGACTGACCAATTTTGCATTTTTTGGAACGAAAAAAGGGGGTACGAACTTCAATTTTACCATTGTCACCAAGGTAGAAGGTATGTCACCACAGCAATTTGGGTCACAAAAAGATTTTAAATTTTGCTTTCCTTCACTTCTTTATTAATGTCTCGCATTTTAAGATGCCACAGGGAAACGGAGTGAAATTGGGGAAGGAATAAAGTCTGACCGTTCTGTATATAATATTAAGAAAAATAGAAGGGGGAAAATGAAAATAAAAATGTGGGCAGATAACAGGAAAGTACCTGATTTTATTTATCACTTAATTTATGTATTCAAAATAAAATTAAAAAAAAACATTTTCATCGTTGAATTGATTAATTTGTGAGAAGGAAAAAGAATAATATGGAAAAGGAAAGAAAGACTTACCATTTTGTACGTATTGCGTTTGATTGACGAGGGAAAAGGAGAAAGGGGCGTGGCTAAAAAAAGCGCACCTAAACCATACAAGTTCCATTTCAATAATTAATATTTTATAATTAAAGTGCCGGATAGATATTTTCATCTTCAACATATTGTGTCAGAATATATGTCAGACGAAAGTAAAGATAGACTTGTTGATCCTATTATAAAGGTAAAAATCTTGAAGCTTAAATAATTAATTTGATAAAATTTTCAAAATTTGTAGCATTTTTTATTTTCAGTCCCTATATGAAATTTTTTTACAAAATATTATTTATCTTCTCTTCCCAAAACTTATTTAAAAACATAAATTTAACTTTGGATATAATGATTTAATGCAAATAATATCATTTAAATATATGTGTTTACAGGCCTGTCTTCAGAAGGAACCAAAGGATCGTCCAACAATTGATAATATTCTCAAATTTCTTGATGGGGATATTACTTATTTTGATTACGAGGTTCGTGTGATTGAGAAAGAAACTGGAAAAAAGCCGAAAGAATAAGAAAAAAGCAGTAAGTGTAAACGTCCTGAAAATACCAGCAAAGTTAAACAGTGGGAAAAATTTTTTTTTAATTTCGAAATCGTAATTTGTAACTTACAACAATTTGCAATATAAATTTATAAAAAATATTGAATTAATTTCAATATTAAATACCGTATTTTCTCTAATAGAATGCCCAAGCATTCTATTTTTCAATCACCTTCCAAAAAGGCATTATGTTAGAGTGGTACATTCAACTGGAGGGGGGCATTATATGTTTCAATTGGTAAATTTTAAAATTAACTAAGGCTTTAGTCTTAATTAGATGCGGCAAAAGTAATATCTCAAATTTGAAGATTATTCAATTTTACAAGAAAAATTGTGCCGAAGTCGCGTCCAAATTATACAAAAATTATTCGTTCTCGAATAATTCACCATAAAATTGTCTAGTATTTCAAATTTCGAATATTTTAAAATTTCATAAAAAATAGAGTTGAGTTTGATATAAAAAGTGGAGGAACTAACGGTCTTCTTCCAAACCCGACTTCTTTTATAGAACATTTGTCTTCTTGATTTATTCATATCCCTTTTAATCTCAAATCACTTATCTGTGCAGCAGGTGGAAATTTTGGAAAGCCTTAGGAGAAAAATTCAATTGTTAAAATTGGAGGCAAAAAATTTCTTTTGAAGTTGGGGAAGATTCTTGGACACTTCTACAAATGCGCATCATGTTTATCTAGGATCTAGTAAAAATTTTTTTGAAAAAGATGTCTGTGAAATTATCTAATATCTACTTATAAAATAAATCTTTGATCCAATCCTTTAAAAATTTGGGAGCAAATAAGATTTGTTCTGTAAGTCATATCTGTATTTCTCTCAATTCCTTCGACAAAATCCAAAGCACGGCAGCCAACTTGAAAAGCGATGACTTCGTTTTTCTTTTCGCTTTTCTTCTCTATGTCCTTTCTCATTTTTCAAACGCATTTCATATTCAAAATATTCAATTTCAAAATTCAAAAAACGGAGTATTTCACTCATAGAAGTTCTTTCATTGATGTTTTCGCGTGTACATGCCTTAAATATAAATAAACTTTTTTGCGTAGTGTAGGGGAAACCCGGAATTTATAAATAAATTAAGAGATCACGGTTAATATACGGAAACAATAAACGTGTTTAGACTAGCAAAATTGAATATTTAGTTACTCAAATACCTCAATTACCCTAATAACCTGCTTTACCTTAATAACCCGTTCCAAATGTCCATTATATTCTGAGTTTAATTGGTATTTTTTCATTCTCGCGTAAATTTCAGAAACGTTGTTGACTGTTAAAAAGGGTTTATTTATTAATATATTTAACGAGCAAAATTTTTAAATTTAAATAAAAAGTTACATTGCTCGTCATACATAAATTGATAGACCATTACCCCAAACGCCCATATGTCCGCCTTTTCAGTAACCTTAAAATAAATTATCTTGAGAAATGTCGCCGAAGCGACGTCTGCGATGAAATATATTTAAATATTTTTGATTATTTTGTGGTGACCTTTTGCGCCGTCTATTTTAAGCGTTTGTACCAGTTGCCCATCTCTTTTGTTAGCCACACCCTTTTTGCTAACCGCATTTTTTCTGATCGCTTCTCCATTAGCTTAATCATTTATTTATTTTTAAAGTTTTAGCTAATTTTAGCTCTATTTCTCTCTGTGTAATTTCTCTTTATTCTAATTACGTTTTTCCCCACCTGCGTTTATTTATCTTTTATACTTAGGTTTAGGCCTTTACAATTCAATTTAACTTTCTGGCCAAACCTAAGTCTATTATTCTTCACCTAATTTCTAAATATTTCTAATTAGGTTTTTTTCAATTTATGCTGGATTCCTATAACTTTAGGCCTCTCATAATCTCATTACTAAATTAACTAAAACTGAGGCCTAAAGACCACTTTTTTACTATTTTTTGGCCATTTTCAATTAATCACTTTTTAATCATTTTGTGGCCTATAATCAATTTATTCTATTTTGTCTCACATTTTTGTTTTACGGTTTTTTACCCAAGTTTAAGTTTAAGGTTCTCGTAAATAAATATTTGAATTTGATTCTTTTTTTCTTTGCTTATTTGGTATTCTGACAATTGCTGCCCTTAGGCATTATTAGCTCGCCAATAGAGCTTTGGTTCCATCTACTCGCCCCAGAGAGTTGGATCACAATTTTGGAGAATTAAGGGGCTTCCCTGGACAATCCATTTCAATTCCAACAGTGCGGTTTCATACCTGTCGCGCCGCACACCCCATTTCTGTTTTCTTCAGCGACAATAAAGTATTAAGATAATGGTTCAGAATTTATTTTGTTCTGATAATTGATTTATGGCCTAAATTTTGTTCCAAAATTAGTTTCTAGCTCTGTTTAATTCTATTGCTTTAGTGATTTCTTTTTTAATTCCTATTCAGTGAAAATAATTATTACCTCATCTCTTCCAATTTCGGGGGCTTTGTTTAATACAAAACTAATATCTTCCTCTCGTCTTATAGGATGTTTTAAGTTGTCTGGTATTCCTTGGCCCGTTAGAACAGAATAGTTAAAATCTATTAATTTACAGTCGATTACGTTTTGATTTAAACTTTGGTTAATTGATACTACGAAATTTTCTGGTTTAACATCTCCATGAATTCCAACTAAATAGAAATTATTTTTATAAAACGAATAGACTTCATTTTCAAGAATAATTAAGAATAAGAAAAAAAGTTTTATAAAGATAAGGACAGATTAAACGTCAAATTCCATGAAATAACATTCCTTGTGTTCATTGTTGCTATGTCCGAAAATCATCGAGATTAATGCACAGCTAATGGTTTATGACACGCGGGGAAAGATGCTGAAACTAACCACGGACTAGCCTATTTACTGATCTATTATAAATTTCTTCACCGTTACACAACAATTGTTGTGACTTAACAAATAAAAATGCGGGGTATCGTTATTCCAATGTTATTATTATTTAAAAATTCATACATTTAAGGAATTGTTCAAGTGCTATAGCCGCTCCCCTAATAATTTTGGTAAGCTCAATTCTTCCTTCACTTCGTACATTCTTAATTCGTTCATTAAAATAATCGCTCAAATTCATTCCTCCAAATTCCATAACTAAATATAAAGTCTCTCGTTGTTGTGTATCTACCATTTCCTTACTAAATAATAGCAAATTAAGTCCAAATTTTTTATTGTTAATTTAAAAAATATTACTATCCGAGCAGTTTTATTATATGGCTTCTATCACTATCATCAACCGATTTGTTAACGTATTCCAAAATGGCAGCTTCTCTTCTTATCGCCTCAATACTCCCGTTTCGTTTTGATATTTTCAATGCTGCACATTTGCGTTCAGCCGGTATATATGCGTGATGAATCTTTAAATGGGAATAATATTTTTTCAATAAATGGAATGTTTTAAGATTTCATATTTGTAATAAAGATTCGAGAATCAGTAGTCCATAAAAGGTCGTTCACAATTTAAATTTTGACATTCCCTTTGCAGGGAATAAAAATAGACTAAGGTTCCAACATCGACGAAGGTTATTACTTGGAAATTTTAATACCTTGCGTCAGAAAATTGTAACCTTATTTTAAACCTACCAGGGCAAATCCCCCAAAACCAATATTGACACCAGCTCTGTATATCAGATTAACTTCTCCAATAGTAACACGAATATTTTCTTCATTATTTTCATCCATCAAGTCAGAAATGATGCTTAGGCCACATTCACATCTTTCTTGCGAAGTTGAAGCCTCTTATTCAATTTAAATAAATTTATAAATTAAATTTCAATTTTTTCCCTTAGGCTGCACTTAGATTGCGGTATATGTATAACAAAGACGAGAATAGGACAAATTTGATTATTTTATTACCGCACTTACCTGGTTGGATTTCATTTTTTGAGTCATAAACAGCAAAACATCCTTAAGTTAATATTCTTTATATAAAAAGATATAAATTGAGGTTTTAGTGTAATATTCCTGGTGGTAAGGCTAAGTCCAACGGTACCACTCTTTTTTACGAGTTGTCTGTGGACCGAGATATAGGTTCCCAAAAATCAAAACCATGTGGTCCTTTTTTGAATGATAGCTCATTTGAAAGAGCTCATCGAGCTGAGTCGAAAGAACGTTCGACTCAGCTCGCCGAGACGAATCGAATAGTATGGGTCTCATTAAAACCTAAATTAAATTAAAAATAATTACTATTTATTAAACAAAGCAACACCAAAACAAATGGCGGAAAAGGAATTAATTGAAATATTTTCATAAATTAAATTTATAGCTGAAATTTATATATTTTGTTAATTTAATATTGCAATTTAGAGCGTAATTTAGAAAAATTAATATATAAAGCTTATTTTATTTTGATAAAAAAATAAAACAAAATATTCTTCTATGTAGAATCAAAACTCGCTTAATAAAGTCTTTTTTTTAATAATTTAGCTGTATAAAATTCTAAAAATCCTTTAACGAACATAACACTCAGTTGAATAAAACAAAGTTAGATGTAAATTTCCACCTAAAATTTACATGAATATTTAATAAAGCATCCTCCTATAAAGCCCTATACGAATATCCAGAATTTTACTTTATTCATTTTCTATTTTTAAGTTTTTAGCTTTTACCTAATTCTTTTCTAAACTTACAAAAAAAAATATATATATTTATGTTTAGCTAAGAGAGTTAATAAATAAATTTAAATAATTTTAGAGGGCTTTAGTTTTTAATAAATCAAGGCCAGCTTATTCATTAAGTAAAAAGCGGATGTACAACGCTTGCTTAACAGTCGATGTTAAGAGAGAAAGGGTAGTCGCGTAAGAGAGGGTAAGTCGCGTGCGATTTTATCTCCTTATTTTGAATGCTATTTTGTCCTCTACAAAAGATAGATTTTAAAGGAGACGCGTTAACAGCTTTCTCTCTTGGCGATCGTAGCGAAGTGGCAGCTAATTTTCCGCGGATATACTTAACAAAATAAAGCTTGTAGACTTTTGCTATGTTTGTAATTTCAATCTCATTTGCTATTGTTATGATCTTTTGCTATGATTATAACTTTGCTATGATCAACAGAATTTATCGAGGGATACTCGTAAAAAGACAATATCAATGCTGAGAAAATTAGAAAGTTTTTTAATTTCATTTTTACCCTAAAGTTTTGCAATATTTTGTCATTTATTTTTAAATTTTATTAAGATTCAGTATGTTTTATGTAAATTTTCATTGCTAGATGTACTATCTTATAATGCAGACATCCAAAAGATTTAAAAGTTAACGGCCAAAATACATATAAAGCTCTCGCAAACTTCAAAAACTCGCAGTTAATTTTATTTACCGTAGTGTTTCTAATACAAGCCCTGGGCGTTTATTTTTCAATACCCCTCATTGAGTGGGCTTCTAATGGGGCATGGGCTTCTATTAGAAACATTACGGTATATGTATAAAACTAGAAGAAAAATTCACTTTAATAATAATTAGGCAATAAGGCACTCTTAATTCTTATTAAATTATTAAAGGAAAGGCAATAAGGGAGAGGGCATATGTAAAATTTTAAAGTGAATTTATTGACTAATTTTTATTGACAGGCTTTAAAAATTAAAAAAATTAATTTAAAATGGCAAGAAAATATAAATAGAAATTATTACAAGTTTTATTTGATAAACAATAACAAAAACATAATCATATAATTTGATAGATCAAAAATATTTGAATTGTTGAAATGTCGTTATTGGAGTTATTGTATTCTTTATATCTTCAATATTTTTATTTGTTTACTTGGTTGTCCATATTATTTCTAATGGGTTTTCAATAGGTAAATCCATTAAAACGATGTAAAAACTGAGCATTTTCTCAAATTTTAGAGAGAGGTCCACTAGGTCAATCAGGACTTTCAGGCTCTCGAGGCTGTCTCGGGCCAATAGGAAAACAATGAGAAATAAAATGGACAACCAAATAAACAAATAAAAATATTGAAGATATTTAGAACACAATAACTCCAATAACGACATTTCAACAATTCGAATTTTGTTGATTTATTAAATTATATGATGTTGTTTTTTTTATTGTTTTATCAACTATAACTTGTAAAAATTTATATTTTCTGCTTTTTTAAATTAATTTTTTAAATTTTTAAAGCCTGTCAATAAAAATTTGTCAATAAATTCACTTTAAAATTCTACATATGCTCTCTCACTCATTGCCTTTCCTTTAATAATTAATAAAAATTAATAGTAATTAATGAAAATCAATTATATATTTCCTTAAATTTATCCTTCTTTTTTTAAATTTGCCTTTAAATTAAAAATATTTAATTTATTTATTAGTTTTATATAGTTTTAATTAACTGCGGGTTTTCAAAGTTTGCCAGAGATTTATATAGTTTGCCCCTTAAGTTTTTAAATCTTTTGGATAAAATAGTATCTAGCATTGAACATTTACATAAAATAGCCTAAACTTTATAAAATTTAAAAATAAATGACAAAATATTGCAAAACTTTAGGGTAAAAATGAAATTTAAAAACTTTCTAATTTTCTCAGCATTGATATTCTCTTTTTACGAGTATCCCTCGATAAATTCTGTTGATCATAGCAAAAGTTCAGGGAAAAGAAAAGGTGATTTCACTTAAGTTTTCTTAATCTCGGCGGAGGATAGTGTTTAAAATAATTTTAAGCTGTGTCAACCACTCATGACGATCAAGAAAGGTGCAATTGCGGAGCATTTTTGTTGGGGCAATTAGACCAATATGTGCAATTAACAGGAATTTATGGAGAAGTCATGGAACTAAAATATACTACAGAATCATTAGGCCTAATTGGAGAAGGTCAAACTAACAATGCAAGTTTTATTAATAACAAAAATAAAAATCTCAGTGTATCAAAATTGAGAATCTAAAAAATAATCTAAGGGAAATTTTGAAATTGATTGCGATTTTAAAAAGTTAACATGTTAAACAATAAATATTTTTTAATTAATTAAATTACTTGTATTATCTACTGATGATATCAATGGAAAATATTCGAAGGATGGGCTTTCTTCATCTACAGTTAATTCCAATGTTTGGCTCTAAAGCTTTCGTGTTCCGACAAGTATAGGAAGTGACCGAAAATTTTCCGCAGCCGCAATCCGCAATTTTGTCAGAATTTTTATTCTAAAATGCGCAATCCGCAAGTCAAAAAACATGCAATTTACATTCTGCAATAATTAATACGCAATTGGTTCGAGCAGTGTTCCGACTGTTACATTTTATTCCTCATACTTTGGCCTTTCTTTCGCAATTTGAAATTCGAAAGGGTCACCCCTGCTTCTATTATCTGATTTAAAAAATTATTTCAAATTATCATTTGATACAATACTAACTTTAAAATTTCAAAAGGTTTACCACGCACATTGGATTGGTGAGAATACTACTTGTGTGGCATTAAAAGTATACTATTCACTTAATGGTTATAGAAATGAGTTGTTTGTTTTGGAATATTTAAACGGAATTGATGTTTCTGAAAGGGATCACATCATTAAAATGCTCGGGCAGTGAGTAATATTAATTTTGTTAAGATAAATTTTTCTTAAACCTTTACTAAGTATTCGTCTTACAATAGTTCATCGTTTACTGTTAGTGCGAATTTGATAATTTTTTATAACATTCGATATAGGACCCTCGACTTACTATTGTGGAGTGATCCGTTTTTTGTTGCAAAATAACTTTGGGCAAAGTTATGGCCTTTCAAACTTGGCTCAAAGTAATTTTGAAAAAAGGATCACTCCACAATAGTAAGTCGAGGGTTCTATATCGAATGTTATAAATAATTATAAATTCGCAGACATTAAACGATGTTCCCTTGTTAGTTAACTTAAATATGAAGAGTAATTTAAAATTTGAAGATAATATCCTAATTTTATAAATGAAAAAATAGATTATTATAATTTGAAATTTTTAGTGGGAAAAAAGATGGAGATTTTTTTATTGTTTTAGAACTTGGAGGAGGGAATTTAAAAAATTATTTTAACGAAAGAGTTAAACAAGCGAGAAACAGAAGAGCGTCATTAAACAAAGAGGAGCTCTTTATTTCAATTATAAAAGGAGCAGCCCGAGCAATTGCACAATTCCATAAATGTGATTTAATTTTGTTTTATTTTTAAAAATAGCAAAATTTAGATGGAAGTCATGGCGATATTAAACACGAAAATTTTGTTGTGTCTCGTGATCAGGATCAAAATTCCGATGTTATTAATGTTAAATTGATTGATTTCAACAATTCTTTGATTAATGAGGTTTAGAAGTTAATTATTTTGTACATATATTTTGTGCCTACTGAAAAAATAATTATTTATTCCGTTCTTAATATGTACAGAATGGTCAGACTATTCTATTCCTCAATTTTAAACAATTTTCCACGTGACATATTCAAATGATAGGGATTATTAAAAAAAGATAAATTTATCATGTTGCAATAATGACTGAATAAGGAAAGAGGATAGTATAACCATTGTCTACTACAGATGAAGGAATAATAGAATTATTTTTCTCAGTGATCCCATTATTTCAGCACCAACAAAATATAACTGAGGAAAACAAAAAGGAAGATGTTAGGAATTTCGGAGAAATGGTCACCATTCTATCCAAAGAATTTTCAATTGACATTCAAAAAGGTGCTACTTTTCCGAAAAATTGTAAAATAACTTTTAAAAAAATTTAAAATATTTCTGTATTTATTTGAAAATCAAAATGCTAATGTACTAGAGTTTCACCGGAAGTTCCGGTTCCGGAAAGTTCCGGTGTTTTTTTGGTTCCGGGAACCGGAACTCAAATTGGATCCGGTTCCAGCTCCGGTTTACAAATCGGTTACGGGCAAACCGGAACTTTTTTACACCCCTAACGATCCGTTTTTTAAAAAATATGGGTTGACTTTGCAATATTTTCACCGGTTGGCCTTCCAAAATTATCAAAATTTTCGCCTGCGGCGCCAGAAAAGGAAGAAATATGCATCCTTGGTTCACCTAAACTCCCAAAATTTTCGCCTGCGGTGCTGTAAAAGGAAGTTTAATGGCATAACGAAGGATTTGGATGGATGAAGGTTGATTTTGAGTTACATCGTGTGAATTCAAGGGGTCATAGGTAATATAGAGGGATTTAGTGTGATGTCGAGGGATTGAGCTGTGCAAGGTAAATATCAGGGATTGGATATCGGGGGATTTGGCCTAAAAAATCTTGGCACTTCTCACTTGGCCTTCCGAAATTCAGAAAATTTTCGCCTGCGGCGCTGAAAAAGAAGGAAGAATATGTATTATTGAGAATTTGCATGGATTAATGGAGATCTGGTGAGATATCAAAGGATATCATGAAATTGGTGGGGTATTGGGCATATAGGTGATTTGGGTAGTTTGGTTCGGTTTTTAGGTTCGGTTTTGGTTAACCGAAAGTTTCGGTTTTGTTATTCGGCTAGATTTCGATCAACCGAAGAATTTGGCAGAATTTAATCGAAGAATTTGGCGAAACCAACACCCCTAATTAAAATACAAAATTTTTAAAATTTGCTAGCAAAATTTTTTTAAAAGTTCCGGTTCCGGGAACCGGAACTTAAATCGGATCCGGTTCCGGTCAAAATTTCGGTTCCGGTGAAACACTATAATGTACCTAATTAATTTTATAGTTGATTATTCAGACTTCAATCATAACTCGAAGCTGGATCGTGTTATAAATGTAATAATTAATTAAAAATTTTAATTGTTTACTTAATACGAGATCGTAGGCACTCTTAGTTTAATATTCGGAATTTAATTTCAAGAATTTAATTTCAAGAATGTGCAAAGACTGCACAAACTGAAAAAATTTTCATTTAAATTAAATATTTACAGGCATGCTCTCAAATCGAATCAATTCGCCCAAGTATGCAAGAAGTTGTAGAATTTCTGAATGGGGACATTGATCAGTTAGAATGTGAAAGAAATGCAGATATTGGTCATCATCAACATCATAATATTGAATACTTCCACCCATACGATCTATATCAATATGAAATTCCTCATGCTGAACATGGACATATTGAAGGTCATGGGGGACCTAGTAATGTCCATGGCGAAGTTAAGCGAAGTCCTCGTCACTAATTTTTCCAAGATTTATGATATAAACGTCTGTCATTTAACCAAATCTTTTTTTAGATATTTGATAAACTTTCTTCCTTGATAATAATTTATTTTATAATAGAGACTAGAAGATAGCAGCAAGTTTATTGAAAAGAAATATTTCTAGTATAGCAAATTATCTAACACTTCACAAGTTAAATCTAAAAATTTGCTGTGCCTCTAAAACAATTTTGAAATTAAATCGGAATTTGATTTCGTCTTCCGCGTTTAAAATCTGTTTTGTAACGCCCAGATCCGCTTACCTTAAAAATATTATTCAATTATTCTTTCTAGTAGAAAAATAATGAAAAATACATAATAGGTAGTTTTAAATCTACTTTTTACCAAAAAAGCTGTCAGTAACAATTTTTAAAAATAATAAAGTTATATTATAGCTAATTAAAATGCATCAAAAAGCTTTAAAATAAAATAAGGATAAGAACTTTTAATGATACATAAATAGATTTTGAAGGTTCCAAAATTGTTCCAGACTATGTCCTATTTTATCGTTCATATCATATTTAAATGTATGTCCTTTAATCCTTACATTATCATATAAAATGGTATCAAAGCCCGATCGAATTTTCATGTTTTATTGGAACTATGTGTTGTAGAAACTTCTTTAAAGTGAAACTAATCAATGTTAAGCCATTAATTAGATGTAGAGCAGAGCGGGATTGAAATTTCGAAACAGCTCTCAATCCCTCATTGCCTTCGATGTACTGATTTATTAAAGATGCATCGTTGGCTATTATTCAAGGAATACATTTAGAATAAACCATAGTGGTTGGTATTGCCGGAAAAGGAACACAACTAAATAAATATTATAGTCTCCTTTAATTTTACTCATTTAATTAAAAAATTCAAATAAAAAAATTATTTAAATTATTTATTATTTTGTTATAAAATTAACTCAGGTTTCGAATTTTGCGAAAAACTTTTATAGTATCCTTGTTAAATAAACGATGTACCATTATAAAATAAAATTATCTAGAACTAGACTTGATATTGCTAAGCGTATAACTCTTCAAGTCTCAGGATCAGTAAAATCTGGATCGGGATTAAAAAGACGATAATACCGCCCTGGCACTTTTGTGGAGGATTGACAAAACCGAAAAGTCCACCAACTCTGTTCGAGGCAGAAGACTTTTAGAATAAACCTTAACTTTTAGAATAAACCATAGTGGTATTGCCGGAGGACAAAGAAGGAACCCAAGGACAAAGAAAGAAGACGCACAGACAAAAAACCCAAAACAATTTTTTTATTTTTATTCTATTGTGCTTTCATATTGGCTCCTTACCTTTGATCTTTTTGGAGGTTTTGCTCCTGCGGAGAATGGCAGGCATGCCCACTGCAGCGATAATAGAAATAGGTCTATGTTACTACTGCAGAACCCAGCGACCGTTGACTTTCTGCGAGACGCGTGCCGCAAAACCCCGCGCTTCGCGCGGGGTTTAATCCTCTAATATCAGACAATATCTTCCATAATCTACCCTTATCTCCCAATGAAAAATAATTCTAGTATGCCGAGTTTTAAAAACCCGAGTTTGGTTTCAACTTTTTAGGTCAAGTAATTTTTATAAAATATTCTATCCCTCTTTTTTTTCGCCGCAAACGAAAATTTTGGATTGAAAATTTTGAAATTCTAAAATTTTAAAAACTTAACAGCTTATTTTATTATATTATGTGTTTATTTATGAGAATTGGTATATTTTTAATAGGATTTTTAAAAAAATTTTTGGAACTGGAACCGGTTTAAAACCGGTTCCAGAACTGGAACTGGAACCGCCAAAATTTTGGAACTTACGCATCACTGCTGTCAAGACGTTTTTCCAGGGAGATTGGCAATTGCGTATTACACACCCCTTTGAATTAACCACGCTCTCTGGATTTATTATCCCTCGCCTATTGATTTTTCAATAAAAAGATGGCTAACTATCTTGTAGAGAGAAGAGAGAATCCACGTATGGCATTCTACATTGATTCTTCCTTAAAATTATCCCACCTCCCTCCCTATTGCCAATGAAGCTTTGCTGTCAAGGAGTTTTTCCAGGGATTTTGGCAATTTTGAGGGAGGCATGGCATTTTGCATTACCCACCCTCTCTAGATTCCATTATCCCTCGCATTTTGATTTTTCAATGTAAAGCTGGCTGGCAATGTTGGAGAGAAGAGAGAAGCACGTATGGCATTCTACATTGATTCTTACTTTGAATTACCCCCCCCCCCCCCCCCCCCCCACATCTCTCCATTCACCTCCGCTATCCCCCTATTCCACTTTCCATTTTTTAACAAATTCTCTAAACATGACAGCTCTTGTGATTAAGGTTGTCGGTTTTACAAATTCTTCGGTTAACCGAAACCAAACCGACAAACCGAACCTGCACTTTCGGTTAAAGATTAGCAGTGAGGTATAAGTGAATTTGTTGGATATATGATGTTTGATATCGGGTGATAAAAGGGGTTCTGAACTGATCAAGGGGGATTTAAGTGATATCAATGGAAGGATATACGTTTTGTGTGAAAAAAGAAGAATTGAGGGATATTATGGGATTTGGAGGATTAAGGAGAGAAAGCATAGTTCTATCGATATCCTAACCAAATCCTCTGATATGCCCGATAACCCACCAATTTGATCTTTTTTGATCACTGAATTTGTTCGAATTATCTTTAATCCCACCAGATATATTTTAAAAAATATAAAGACATACAAATATAACTCTTGATACATCAAAATCCCCCAATATCACTCCAAATCCCCATTATTCTCTGCAATTTCGAAAATACCCTATTCTTTTTCCTTTTAGCGTCGCAGGCAAAAATTTTATAATTTTGGAAGGCCAAGAAGGCAGATCCCATCCGTTTAAGGAATGAGAAAGAAAAATTTTTAAAAGAGAGATTTTAAAAAAAGAGAGAGATTTTTTTGGGACGCATATACTTTCATACTTCCATTTTTTGAATTTCCAATGGACAAGACGCAAAAATTTACACTTTTTGGCGCCAAAATGTCAAATTTTTGTCAAAAATTTTTTATATTTTGCTAGATTTTTAAAATAATTTAAAAAGATTGAAAATTTTATTAAATTAGGATAGTGCTTTCTGTAAAAAACTTTTTCTGAATTCGAGTATTTAGACTTATATAAAATATTAAGGAAAAGATCTATATTTAATTTTTTAAATTATTTTAGGCTATTAATTTATGCTTATATTTAAGTTGCCGATTCTTTCGCCATTTACTTTGGCTCTGCTAAGCTTAATTCGAGGTAATTATTTTTTGTTATTAAGTGTAATGCTTTGAAAATTATTAAAGGATTTTTAATAGCCTTTGGGGATTTGTGTTAGGGTTGTGGTAGGTCGAGGGATTTCTAAAAAAACTGAGACAGAGATCACCGAAGCTGTAAAACCGAGATCGAGAGCCGAGGGGCAAATTTGAGACCAGGTCCGGAGTAGTTGTCGCGCAACCCTAATTTGAGTTGGCGAATCCATAAACCTTGAAGGCCTGAATGAACAATCGTTCCACGAAATATAATAACTAAATGGCTAAACAACACGAAACTAACTTTTGAAAATAGGAGTCTAATTAGATAGGGTCAAATGGCGAAGATCCGAAACTAACTCTATTTGAAACGGGAGTCTTTTTGCTTGGGCGGACAGTGAATACAACTAATAAGGAGTATTTTATAAAATGGATCATTAAAATTAGGTAATCCAAAATTATTAAAAATTATTCGAACATTTAAACATAATAATTTTGTTACATTTAAACACTAAATAAAGGATCGTTTGCTGGTTGTTATCAAAGTACTCAAAGTCATGGCACTGAAGTATTTGGTTAGCTTTTGTTTATTTCAATTTCTACTCTTAATATAATTTTATTTTTTTAAATTTAACTTTTAAGAACTAGCTACAACCTCTCAGGTAAACGAACCTAGATCTAGTGGCAAGCAATGCATAATATCAAATAAAATGATGAGTGTTGTTTAAATATTTTCTCAAATTGTTTGAAAAAGTTTGAAAAGAAATTTTAAAAAATGCTTTTTAAAAAAAGCATTGAAAAAATTTTATGTACAATTGTAAAAATTAATTTTTAACTCCTTCAACATAATCCACAGAAAAGCCGATTTCCAAGCTTTCGACGACGTTCAACTTTTTTACGTTTCTCTTCTTCAACCCGTTCATTTTCCAAACGTTCCATATCAACCATTTCATATCCAAAATATTCAATTTCATCATTGAGGAATTGAACAATTTCTTTCATTGTAGGGCGATCAGTTGGATTATGTTGGACACAAGCCTGTAAAATTATTTTTTAAATAATTTTACCAATTATTTTAAATTATTTATAATCGATTTAACTATGTGTTATCCATTTAATTTATAATTTATTACCTTTATTACACGATCTAATTTAGTATCAAATTCAGTATTTGAACGATATACTTCCATTATTTCAATTGCATCGTAGTAGTCAATAGCTGATTATTTGGTATATATTTACGTTTTTAATTGTATTTTTAATAAAAAACGGATATAGTACATATATAGTATACCGGAAGCAACCACACCAAACAATTTGTCACACCAAATCAATCCGCTAACCAACCAAACCAAATCAACACCAAATCAATTGTCAAATGGCCCGAAAAAATACTCGAAAAATGTAACCCGACGAACAAGACTCGATAAAGTTTTACGAAATTTGCAGATAAAAACGGGAGAAATCTTTTAACACGTCTCAAATATGTCTACCGTACTCTCCGAATTTGATTCCGATGGATTACTTCTTCCGCTATTTTTGGGGGAAGGGTCTGTTCTTAATAACCCTAAAGTTTTAACACGCTCCTGTAATCGCTCATTCGGGAATGGTAGAAAGTCTCACCCAAGGTGGTGCGAATTTTTACCAAAAAGTTTGCTACGCGCCTTCGACTGTGTTTCCAAGGAAAGGGTGGGCACTTCAAAAATTCTTGATTATTCTTGTTTCTTGTTTAATTCTCTATCATATAAGCTTTATTAGATCCCTTTATCTTATATTTGAATAAAGTCATGGCATAAAATCTGTGCCCCATTACTTTCTTGTCACCCTGTACATATACCTATGTGTAAATCTAATTTAGTACAATCGTATTTATGATTACAAATATTTTATAAAAGAAAATTTTTTTAATTATAATAAAAATCATATAAGCATACGATATTTATTATTGAAGAGAATGTAAACCATCAAACCAAACGCCCAAATGTCTGCCTTTTGTGAAATCTAAATGATGTTTATGAAGATTGTAGGATTGATTTTGAATTTTCGATATTTCTAGTGATGCGTAAACTGGATAAGAGTCAACGATATATATTCTTTTAGGTTCATGGAACTTTTTGGACCATCGGGTCACAAATTTTAATAAATTCTTTTAATTTGAAAATTTAACGGAATATACATGAAAATATTTAAAATCTAAAAACTGTTAATATATATTTGAACATAAATTTAGGAAATAGACAATTGATAGTTCCTGAATATATTCTATTTATATTCCCGAATATAAATAATACCTGATTTGTGTATGATATCTCTGGGGCTTTGCTTAATTGTGCAATATGCACCATATCTGGTATGGGTTCCTGCTTATTTACTACAGCCGTGTTGAAATCTATCAACTTACAAACGATCTCATTCTCATCCGAACTTTTTTCAGACGAAACTACAAAATTTTCACATTTGATGTCTCCGTGAATTCCATCTAAAAAATTATATTTTTATATTATAAAAACGTGATATAGATGGTCAAACACGATAAAACTTTGACTCTTATTGTGTGAGCGTAAAATCGCTTAATATTTCGAGTCGATTGTAAATATAATTAAAATATTCAAACGTTTATGAAATTGTTCAAGTGCTATAGCAGCTCCTCTAACAATTTTGATAAGAAGATCCCCGTTTGTCCTTTCCTCTACTAAACCTCCTTCATCTCTAATTGTCTTATGAAAATATTGTTTTAAATCCATTCTACCAAGTTCTAAAACTGTAAACATCACATTATTGTATTCTTTTTTTAAAATCTTGCTTTAAAATATTAATGATTACTAGAAATTAGTTAAAATATTTATTTATATGAAAGGGTAAATGTCCAGTTGACTCCCTACATGTCCGCAAAGAGAATGCGCACTTTTCTTCCCTTTCCTTGCATTTTTGGCGTTAGGAGAAATGCCCGCTTAAAGGAAAAGTTCTCCCTCATTTTTCCTTTTCTGTTATACATGCATATTATGCCCTCATGAAAGGGAGAGAAATGAACAACTAATAACAAAATGCAAACAAATATCTTTATTTTATAAATGATCAAAAAACATAAATTTGGGATAACACTCTCAAATAATATTTTTAAAAGATCAGAGGGATAACAGCTTTTAATGGGGCTTCTAAATCTAACTTTAACTATGTGCGCCGCTAAATAATGGAAAAATAAAGGAAAATTTTCGCCGCTGAATTAAATTTTTTAACTGATCCACCCAGATACCCGGTCTTTTTTCGAACAGAAATCTTTGCGGACATGTAGGGAGTCAACTGTACATTTCAGACCTGCTCATGGATACGGATTTTGCTATCCGTATCCGGATATATCCGTGAGGTCCATATCCGTATCCGTTTGTATCCGTCCAACTTTTTAGGCATATCCATCCGCGGATATCCGCGGATATATCCGTTTTTTCTCAAAATGGTCAGCCTGGCTAGAATTTTCAAAATGGTCAAATTTATTTAAATTCGAGTAATGGTAGATAATGAGGTATAACTGGATGCGCAAAACTAACCTTGCTTATGGTTAGTTCGGTTCGAAAATCGGAAGGCAGAGATAGAAATTCTGATCCAACGCTCCTTATCAGGGATTATACCGATAAAAAAATAAAATTTTTAAAATTTTTGAAAATGTTTGAGAATTTTTGAAAAGTTAAATTCCCGGTTTCCGGCCGAAATAAAAATTTTGGTTAACTGACCAGTTGATTTTAGCGCCGCAGGCGAAAATTTTGAGAATTTTGGAAGACAAAGAAGCAAAAAATCTTCCATTTTCAGCGCCGCAGGCGAAAATTTTGAGAATTTTAGAAGGGCGTAGACCAAAAAATTCACTTTCTTGCAAAATCCCTCACCAAATTTTTTTTTATTCCCAATTCGGGATTGGGTGGAGGAATTCCCCATACCCCTCTGAATATTTTCGTTTGCTCAGCTAAAAGAGTACGAGCTAAATTTGCTCGTACTCACCACTGAATCTGGCCTGAACTTGTACTTCGTACCTTAAGTGGGTAGGCACATTGGAGTGTCGTAGATGGAAATTTCGGAACTTGTATGGTTTAGGTGCGCTTTTTTTAGCCACGCCCCTTTCTCCTTTTCCCTCGTCAATCAAACGCACTACGTACAAAATGGTAAGTCTTTCTTTCCTTTTCCATATTATTCTTTTTCCTTCTCACAAATTAATCAATTCAACGATGCCCACATTCACAAAAACGGGTGGTCCAAATTAATTTTCTTTCCCTAAGCCATTCCAAAAATTCTTCATCTGACTTACCAATTAAGCAAAATAAATCGTGAATATTAAAATTTCTAAGATCTTCCATATCCTGGACTAAATTAAACAAAGTTAAAAGTCTGAAGCCTAAGATGAAATGAATTTTTTAAAGGATAAAGTAAATGAGGAAAAATGAGAATGAAAATGAAAAAGGGCGTGGTGTAGTGCAGTTGCTGATAAAAAGGAAAAGTATTAAAAGTGATGGAAAAGGAAAGAAAGACTTACCATTTTGTACGTAGTGCGTTTGATTGACGAGGGAAAAGGAGAAAGGGCGTGGCTAAAAAAAGCGCACCTAAACCATACAAGTTCCGAAATTTCTAAGCTGGTAGGCTAAGAAACCAGAGTTCTTCATTCTAGCGCCGCAGGCGGAAATTTGAGAATTTCAATGATTTAAAAGCCAAATTTCTTTCTTTTTTAGCGCCGCAGGCGAAAATTTTAAAAATTTTGAAAGGCCAAAAGCGAAAAAAATTCATTTTCTTTGCACAGCAGGCTAGAATTTTGAGATGGATATCCGCGGATTTGGAGCATCATATCCGTATCCATCCGTATCCGTCCAATTTTTTTAAAAACACTATCCATATCCATCCGTATCCGCGGGTATCCGGATATTATCCGTATCCGTGAGCAGGTCTGGTACATTTACCATATGAAAGTTAGTCCAAAATATCTGAATTTAATTAGTACTCTTTAATCTAGGAGGACATTCTATGTGACTAAGTCCCTAAATACATACAACAATTTTATCCGCAATTTTTTACAACAAAGGCCAAAATTTGACGCAAATAACTCGATGCGTTTGACTTTAATATGTATTACTATTTATCTATAACATTCATGAGCTAAATCTTTTGTTGGAATGAAAAGCTGGTACTTTTCTGTTTTGTGACCGCACTTTAAAAATGTTTAAAAAGGGTCATGAACATGGACAAACTATATGTCATTCGAAAGAGCTCTTCGATCTGAGTCGAATCACACCAAAATCATAAGACGTTCGAGATAGTACGGGCTCGAAATGGTCAAAAAATACAATGATCAAAATGGTCAAAAATCATGAATATGACCAAAATGTATTTCATTTGAAAGAGCTCGACAAGCTGAGTTGAATGGCACAAAAATCAGCGTGATCGAACAAGATTGGACGAAGATATGATCGTTTGTATTAGCTCCTTACCTATCGCATCTGTGGAGGTTTTGCTGTTGCGGAGGAAGCTGAGATGCCCGCCTCATAATGATAAGAATAGGATGATGTTACGAGCCCAGAACCCAGCGACCGTAGACTCCCCGCGAGGCGCGTGACGCAAAACCCATCGCGAAGCGCGGGGTTTTGCACAGGCGCCTCGCTTATGCCCCATAGGTTTATGTTGACCATTTTGAACCTGTTTATCTTAGCTCTTAATCAAGATCTCGAGCTGATTTTGATGTCATTCGACTCAGCTCGAAGAGCTCTTTCGATTGACATATAGTTTGTCCATATTCATGACTCTTTTTAAGAATTTTTAAAGTGCGGTCACAAAACAGAAAAGTACCGAAAAGCTTGTTTAGTTGCAGGACAACAACATTGCCAAAGGATGGGAGCATGCTTAATTTTACGGGATTTTAAAATCAACTACACATTTTTAAAGCCTTCCAGATGAGAATTTTAATGGACCTCCAGAAAGAGTTTGCAAAAGTTTAACAACCGGGCAGGATTCGAACCTGCGACCACCTGCTAGTTGTTGCTAGGCGCTTTCGCTTACTATATGCCGGAGCTCTACCACTGAGCTACCGGGGCTAATGCTTTCTCTTTTTTTTTAGATCATTTAACCCCCGCCTAAGCGTTATAAATGTTGCTAGGTGACACTCCTCAATATTAGTTTCAATGTCTTGCTAAGCTGTTTCATATGTTTTAGAACTGAATATACATACTATCCAAACATTTTTATTATATGATTCCTTTCATGTTCTGGCAATTCATTAAAATAACTCAAAACATTAGCTTCTCTCTGTACTGCAGAAGATCTATTTCTAGTCATTACAGATATTTTCAAAGCTAAACATAAATTCCTTTCTGGCCAATATGCATGTTTAACCTATAAAAGGAAATTTATTAGTTTAATTTCATTGACAAATGTAATTCAACCCAGAAAATTATAAAAGAACGAGTTAATAAACATTCAGACTTACTATCGCGATCGTGATTTTATAAATTGAAAAATCTAAGTCGTGAATGAGTTAAAAAATTCAAAAAGTTCGGAAATTACAGCTACAGGCTATAGCCCGGTCTGTAGCTCAAAATTTAATAAAGGTATTTATAATTGTTTGTAATGTCAATAGAACTCCATTTTCACAATTTATAGTTTAAAAAGACATGACAAAAAACTTACAGATCCAAAACTACTTTCTCCAATCAGTTTATCGTTAACTTTCAATTTAATTCCATTTATATTTTCATCCAAATTTAAATCAGAAAGTTCACTTTTACCGCATGGACATTTAGATTGCTCATTCAGGGATGTTGAGACTAGGCCTTTAAATGCTTATTTTTTAAATAACTACAAATATCTGTCTCACCTATTCCCTTTACATTTTTTCCAGCCAATACACCTAAAAATCTAAGAAAATTTTAAAATTTCTTATAATAGTAAAATGTCGGAATAATACTAGGGCTAGGAATTTTAGGCACTAAAAAGTTAAAAATAGGCGCCTATATAGGCACTAAAAAACTGCCAAAATAGGCACTAAAATCCGAAAAGAAGACTAAATAGCCAAGAGTATTATGCACTAGATATGCACAAAATTTATTAAACTTTATCTATAAAGTTGAATCTAAGCAATAATTTGCTAAATAAATTAATTTCGATGATCAGAAAGAACTACACAGAATCAATTTATATTAATTATTTTGTTTACGAAAATAATTTGAATAAATTTTTAAGGAAAAAATTTTTTTTTAAAAAATTTTTTTTGGAAAAAATATAATTTTAAAAAAATTTCTGGAAAAATTATATTTTTTACCAAAAAATAATTTTTAGACAACAAATTTCTCAAAAAATGCCCAAATATGCATAAATTTTAGCAAAAATATGCAAAATAGGCTGAAAAAAGGCAAAATAGGGCATTATGCAAGCAAACGTTAAAATAGGCAATTTTAGGCAACGATAAAACTAGTTAGAAAGAAGATTTTAGTAAAATAACACCAATTTGAACGTTTCAGCATCAGGCCTATCTAGGATAAAACAGGCATTTTGCCTAAAATCCTAGCCCTTATAATAACCAATCCTTTCCTAAAGTTGGGTTGAAAATTATTACCTTTATATAAACAAAGGAATTCCATTACCAATTTCAGTATAAATAATAATTTGGGTATTTTCATTTTATAAAATTCGACCTGAAATAAGTATTATACTTGGAAAATTATTATTTATCTACACTTTGGAAAAAGATACAAAATTTCTAGAGAAGATTTAACCAAGAGGAATCGTTAAACAAAAATATTTGTATTTTAGTGCTGTTTATTTTTCATTACATTGCTTTTGTTAACATAATTTTTAGTAGTGACCGGCAAAATAAATTTTTCCAGACCCGGATTTGCAACTAGAGCCAGACCGGATCCGGCCGAATTTTTTTGGATTAATCTAATCAAAAAATCCGTATTTGAGACCGGATTCAGGAAAGATCCGGCCGGATCCTGTCCGGCGGCATCTATTTTTAGTTTATGTTTCATAACAAAAACCTTTTCCCTCCCCTTTTCTCAACGATTATATTTTTAAATTTGTGATATTAAAAATTCTTTTAACAAATATAAATTTAAAAATAAATATAGTGAAGAGCTGTGATCGAGAGAAATTACTTATGTAGTATGTGTGTAGTCGAGAATATAGCCAGAAAAGGATGACAAAGCCATCATTAAAATTTTTGCGAGAGGAGATAAATAGAGATAAAAATGATTTAAATTGTTAATTGGGTACGTGTGGTTTAGTTCAGAAAATTTGTTAATTTCTTTTCAGTGGAAAGGTCAGAGTTATAATGGTCAACTCTCGATAACTCGTCTCCACATTTTTCTTTTAATTAAAATACGAATTATAATTTTTTGTAATTTTCTGCACCAGAAAATGTTAGTTCGCACCCAACAGCGGAAACAATTCATTATCTAAACGGAACTATCTAGTTTAATTCAGTTTTATTATATTATGTTTATTTGTTTTTTAAGGGGATCTGTCTTAACAAATATAAATTTAATAATTAAAAAAGTGAGGAGCTGTGATAGAGAGAAATTACATACTATGTCCGCGGTCGAGAATATAGCCAGAAAAGGGGGCGAGAGGAGATAAATAGAGATATAATTGATTTAAAATTTTAATTGAGTACGTGTGGTTTAGTTCAGAAAATTTTTTCATTATTTTAAAGCCTGCCAATAAAAATTTGTCAATAAATTCCTTTAAAATTTTACATTACACTCTCCATTAATTGCGTTCTTTCTATTAATTGAATAAAAATTAAAAACGATTTTTGGCTAGTTATTATAGTCATGTAGTGTATGACGGTCCGTAAAAGTCCGTCATCTTGAGCGAATCCACAAAGGTATGTCCGCGAGTATCGGTCCACAAGTGTCATTTAGCCTTCAGAAAATACCTTCGTTAAATTGGGAATAAAATTTCCAATTTATGTCTTTGTTTAGAATTTTTATACTTAAGTGTCGGTCAGTACCAACCATTCCGTACACTAATTATGACTTTATTATAGGGCCTTGGCTTTTGGTTTTATGTGAAACAAACACTTCGACGAGTTTTAAAGGAGTATATTTGTATAAACTGGGACACGCCCAAAAGGGCGCGCGGCCATAACGGCGCAAAGCCATAACTTGCTTCAAGATTTCCCAATCTTACCAAATTTAGTATTAAAAGATTCCTCTCATCGAGCTAAGGAGAATGGTATCAAAATTGATAAGGGTCAAAAATTTTCAAGCAAGTTATGGCTTTGCGCCGTTATGGCCGCGCGCCGTTTTGGGCTGTACCCGTATAAACTAATGAAACTATTTTGCCCTATTTTTGACCGCACGTATTTTGTCAATTGTTTGAGTAGCTGCACTCTATTTTACTGTTTAAGAAGTGATACCCTGGTGAATTATAAAATATTAAAATACAGGGTGCGGCAAATTTAGCGCCGACTTTATTTTTTTAATAACTTTCTTCAAACTCAATGAAAATTGATAATTCTTCTTTTATTTGATTCCCAATACTCTAGGAAAACTTCTGATACAAAAATAGTCTCTAAATTTTATAAATTAATTTGAGTATTTTTTCTTAAAGTTTTGGCAAAAATTTTTGAACCAAAAGTCTTCTGATTTAAAAACCGCGTGTCTGATATTCAGGATGTTTATATCATTCAAATAAGCTCTTTTGTCTGATTCGATTGACGTAAGAACTAGACGATTATCTTGTTCTTGAGCTGAGATATGGACCTTTGAATGATAAATTTGAACTTGATGTTAAATTTGACTTTTTTAGGTGAAATTTCAAAAATCTAATTATAGACTATTTCGATGCTCCTCGTTGAGGCGAGTCGATTAGTACCAAAATTAGTAAGATTGGATGACTTTGAACGAAGCTATGGTAAAGTAAACTTTGGCATAAAGATATATTTCTTGATGCGATTTATAGATTATTTCGGGCATATCTTTATTATCTATAAACCAAATTTCTAATATTCGGTACCAAAAAGTTTCCTAGAGTGTTGGGAATCAAATAAAAAAAGAATTATCAACTTTCATTGAGTTTGAAAAAAGTTATTCAAAAAATAAAGTCGGCACTAAATTTGCCGCACCCTGTAAGTAAATAATTTTATTTTAAAAGCTAAATTTTTAAATTAAGACTAATCAATGTTAAGCGATTAATTAGATGTAGAGCAGAGAGAGAGATTTTAAAACAGCTCTCACTCCCTCATTGCCTTCTTTATAATGAATTATTAAAAAGGCATAGTGCTCTTATTGTAAGGATACATTTAGACAAATCCTTAGTGGTGTTGCCGGTCGTGGGGGTGGTTGTGTTCGACAGCAAGCTGGTAAACACTGATACATACCGAACATATTTCCTTGAATTTTTGTGGCGAAAACAATATGCGATATTTTTCAAGTTTTTTTATAATTTTTGGTATCATGCATCTTTTTTATCCTGTTCAACGAAAGTAAATAAATGTTACTGATAATCCTTTTTAATATTTGCCTCGTGAAAAAATAAAGAAAGGGAAGGAAAAATGGTCAGAAAAAAGAGTGCGGGGGCTCAACAGAATTATTACCCATCGAAGGCAATGAGGGAGTGAGAGCTGTTTTAAAATCTCTCTCTCTGCTCTACATCTAATTAATCGCTTAACATTGATTAGTCTTAATTTAAAAATTTAGCTTTTAAAATAAAATTATTTACTTTAAATATTAAAAATGAAATTTTGAAACAACTATTTTCAATGATGATTCCAGCGCTATTTTATATAGCTTCAACTAACCCCGAAGCTATAATTTTATAGGAAATATAATAATTTCTATGGTAAACCAAATGTTTGCACGTTTGATTTTCAATTTCTTAAACAGCTTCGGGCTGTTTTCTACTAGCTAAAACACGAAAACCCCATAAAAACGAATTTTATAAAATACCGGTTCCCGGGCTACGTCTTACAATTTAAAAATTAACAATGAAATACCCTTAACTTTAGATCTGCCAACTTTTGTTGTTGAAGCTATATAAAATAGTAATGGTATTATCATGAAAATAGAATTAATTATATTTTCAAATTTCATTTTTCAATACATATTTAAAGTTAAAAAATATTTTTTTTTATTTTGAATTATTAATTTAAATTAATAATTTAAAAACTAATCAATGGCCAGCGATTAATTAGATGTAGGGCAGAGCGGGAGGGATCGAAATTTCGAAACAGCTCTCACTCCCTCATTGCCTTCCCTATAATTATTTATTTAAAATGCATCGTTGTCTATTATTCTAAAGATAAATTTAGACAAACCATAGTGGTATTGCCGGAAAAGGAACACAGCTATTTAAATATTATTTTACTCCTTTAATTTTTTTCATTTAATTTTAAAATTAAAATTAAAAAAATTAATTAAAATTATTTATTTTTTTCAAAAAAATTCATTAGAAATTTTTATCGAAAGTTGATTTATCAAATTTAAAAATTTTTTTAGAAATATAAAAAATGGAAATTCAACAATTATTATTAATTCTGCAATTTGTTTTTGCAATTGAATATTTATTTAAAGGTATACAATATAGTAAGAGCGAGGTAAATCCCTGCCAGGGATTAAAATCCCTGGCAGGCTTCGATCCTGCGACCTCCTGGCAGTTCCTGCGACCTCCTGGCTTTCGCTCACCACGTACCGTAGCTCTACCAACTGAGCTACCGGGACGCTGCTTTCACCTTCTCTTTTATTAGATCTTAAACCCCCGCCTAGTGAGCGTTTTAAATGCTAGCCAGCTGGATCTTTCTCTCTTTCTCTTCCTTACAATATTTACAGATCAGAACTGGCTCGGTGCACGACGCCGTTTTCCGGTCCCGATCTTTTTTCCCTACTTTTTTGGAGATGCCTGAAGCAAATTGAACCAGAATTCCTGGTTCCTATCCCTATCTCAATTTCCTTAATTATTCTTGGCTATTTTGATTGGTAAACAAAAAATTTAGCCTGCTGTAATTTGTAGAATAAAAGACTAATTATTTATTAACAAAAAGGAGCTCTTGGCGGGTGCGTTGGAAGCTCTACAACACTCGAAGGCAATTGTCAATGTGAAAAATATGATTTGAACCAATTTAACGTACAAAGAAAAATATCTTCCATTAACTTAAAAGTTAATGAGAACGAACGAATAGGAGGAGAGAGTGGATTTGGCAAAGTTTGTTGTCAATTTTTATATTATGCTTAGGGATGTAGCTTCCCGATTTTTTTGTAAATGTCGAAGCTTTTGCCCTATTCTCCATATCAAGTACGTATACAAAGTTCTATATGTATTACGACTTTGGTACATTGTACTATCTAGAGACCGTCGCGGGAAGTATCTCGCGCGGGATTTCGCGGTATCCCACGTACTCAATCCAGCACTATTTGAAATTTGGGGTATGCGGGATTTTTGCTGGCTTTATCCCGTAAATCCCGTCCCTTAAAAGTTTGAAAAAAATTCCGCATGAGGGTTTTTGTATTTTGCGGGATTTTTGGAAAATTGAGTATTTTCTGTCTTGAACTTCAAAAATTCCAAAAATTTTTGCCAACGGCGCTAGAAATTTGAGATTTTACTACTCAGCCGTCCTTAAATTATCAAAATTTTAGCATGAGGCGCTGAAAAAGGAAGAAATCAGGATAAATAACCTTCCAAAATCTTCGCTTGCGCCGCGTGTAACCTTTCTTTTTAGTCAAAACTAAATTGTTCAAATTGTTAGATTACGATATCCTTGGCCACGGGATCAGCAAAGGTTGGATCCTCAAAAGTCGGGGTTTTGCATTAGGAAGTGGTATTATTTCATTTAGCTCACTGAGCGGATCGAATCTTGTTTTTCAGGTTAAACTTTACCGTCCTGCGTAATTTTTCGAAATTTTTTCAAAATCAAAAAAATTGCCGGTCTAGTTATTTTCATTAACATCGAATAACCTGCAATTATTCTCTAGATTTAAAAATATTTTAATTTAAAGGTTTATCACGCATATAATCGTTCAAGAAATAAGTGCTTTGCCTTAAAGTCATGTGAAATGAGTGATAGATGGCGTGATGGAATATATAGAGAAATTTTAATTTTGAACTACCTTAATGGATTGAATCAGAATGCAAGAAATCATATTATAAAAATGGAAGAACAGTAAGTTTTTATCTTAATCAAACAAATATGTTTTGTATATTGATAATTTGTATTGGTGTTGATTAGGAAAATTGTGAAAGATTGAAAGTTCTCATGGTGTGTTTCATAAATTATTATTTATTGTTGGATATTTTCCAAACTCAAAGCTAATAAAATGTGGGAAGTAGACCTAATAACCGGGGAGATATAAGAGATATATAATGATAACGGAGGTATATAATGCATATTTGTATTTCAATTAAATATTTAATTTTTTAGTGAATTAAAAGATAACGGACGCAGGATGTATATTGTATTAGAACTTGGTGGAAAAACATTAATGGATTATTTTCATCGAAAAATTGAAGAATCTGGTCGACCTGTAAGAATGATAACAACGAAAGAAAATGAAGGTCTTCTTACAAAAATTCTTTTAGGAGCAGCCCAATCACTACAACAATTTCATCAACGTAAGAAAAAATAATTAGGGAAAATGTTTTCACTATTTTGGCTAATTTTGATGGAATTTAGAGACAGAGAAGACAAATTTTCCTTAAATAAATTTCCGCTAACTTTGTAACATTTATTTTGAAAATTTAAAATTTAGTCGATGGCATCCACTTGGACATAAAGGAAGGAAATTTCGTTGTCTCTCGTGAGCAAAGTCAGGATGAAAGAGTTATTGAGTGCAAATTAATAGACTTTAATACTTCTGTTTTGTTAAATAGAGAGGGTAATATAGCAACCGATACTCCAGTTAATTTTCAATATTTAAATAAAACTCTAATGGCTCCAGAGGTACAAGATGATGACGCCAGACTTGTAAGTATTAGATTAAAACTTATATACTTAATAAATTTTTTCGATAGCCAATTATTAAAAATTTTAGGTAACCAAAAAGTCAGATGTTTATTCTTTTGGTTTAATGGCATTTCAGCTTTTTTATGATCAATTTTTCAGTAAATTTTTAAATTAAATTTGTCATTCTGACTAGGGTTCAGCGGTATCGGGATCCCGACCGGTATCGGGCGGTATTATACCGGTCTCTTTGAATACCGATTTTACTGATACCGATAGATAAATCCCGATACCGTTTTTGCTGATACCGAGGCCGGTATCGGGATTCCTCGGTATCGGCTGATACCGAGGCCGGTATCGAGATTCCTCGGTATCGGCTGATACCGAGGCCGGTATCGGGATTCCTCGGTATAGGCTGATACCGAGGCCGGTATCGGGATTCCTCGGTATCGGCTGATACCGAGGCCGGTATCGGGATTCCTCGGTATCGGCTGATATCGAGGCCGGTATCGGGATTCCTCGGTATCGGCTGATACCGAGGCCGGTATCGGGATTCCTCGGTATCGGCTGATACCGAGGCCGGTATCGGGATTCCTCGGTATCGGCTGATACCGAGGCCGGTATCGGGATTAGTCAATCTATTGAAATTGACTAAAACTTTTTGAATATTATCCCTCTTTTTCAAAAGATTAAAATTATTTCACATAAAAATAAGAGGCTGATGTTAAACTATGGTTTGTTTAAGGGAGAGTGAAACAAAATTAATTAAAAAATTAACGTCTAATGGAGAGTCTGGGTCCTTCCAATTGAGGTTATTATGTAGCAGTTCCTCCCAGTACCAAAAATTTAATATTTCTTTTAAAAATAAATAATTTAGCGGGAGGTAACCGATATGGCGAAGTTAAGAATCATATTAATGCTTATCTCAACAAAACATTTCAATATAGTTCAATAAATTATACGCGCTTGGATCGACTTATAAAGGTAAATTGTATAAATTATTAAGCTTTTCTATGAGTGAGGCACTAGCAATTAAGTGTCCGACATCGGGTTTAAGGGCGGTACGACTTTTCGTCAAGGGACTTTCCGAAAATATTTTTCGTCAATGGACCTTACGTAACGGACTTTTCATCAATAAATGAACGCTTTTTTTTAAGTATAGGCATTTCATTTTATTTAAAATCCTTTCAATTATAAAATCCGGACCTTTTGAATCCTATTTCCGTTATATTCTGAAACCGATATCGAGCAAAATACCAATAATATTTTTCACTCACAATCTCGATACCGAGTTGGTTCCTTTATTCTCAAATCACAATAACTATTGTGAAGATTAATTATTACAGAGAATTAACAAAATACATGAATTTATATTTAAATAATTATAAAATTTTAGGCGTGCCTCCAAGATGATCCAAATAATCGTCCATCTATGAAAGCTATTGTTAGTTTTCTGAAAAACGAATGCGACTATTTTTATTACCAACGTAATCGTGCAAGAAGTAGTCGAGCACGATTGTGCATAGATTGATTATGCTGAGAAGAATTTGAAGTAAATCTAGTGGTATCCGGTTTTTTATTTCCTATTTGGGTATATTAAAAACTAGAGACGTTAAAGATTCTTGGTTTATTAAGGAATTCTCTTTCATATCTTCGACATTGGTTAAGGGTTTCGACTTTTTCGAGCTTTTACAAATTTCTCTAGATAGAATAAAAAATTAATTCTTCCTAAAACTGGCTTAACAATAGTACCAAAATTTTATTTTGTAATGCTGTTTATTTAATTTTGAATTTTTGGGACTTCGCAGCACCAAGTTATAAAGTATTTTGCCAAGGAAAAATCAAAATTCGTCCTTTAAATGAAATTTTCTATTATTCCTGGGTTTTTTCTGTCTTTAACGTTTCTATTAACCTCAATCATTTATTTAAAAATTTACAAAGTTATGGTTCCCTTAAACTATTTTTAAAAATTATTTAAAATTCACTATGGGTTAAAGGTTTTTTTATTATATGGGACCTTGTTTTAGTACATTTTTGGGTTTGTTATTTTGGTACTTAATGTTTATACCGCACTCCTTTTTATTTGAGTAGGAGTTATATTCAAATGAGAGACATTACACAGAGAAGATTAATTTTCTTATTACTGTATGCCATGTGTTAAAGATTATGCCTAAAACTTAACTTTTAAAATCCTTGATCCGCTATTAATTCATGGGCCGGTGTCTATTATCTTTAATAATTTAATGAAAAAGTAAAAACAAAATGTTACTTTGTATTTGATGAGATTAAATAATGATCTTCTAATGTAGTGAAATTGAAGAGAGGTCTGACCATTACGTACATTTTAAACACTTATGTTCAAACTTGAGGGGCGGTATAAACAAAAAGTACTGCCTGCATCTATTAAATTCACATTTTATTTGTTCTTTTCTGGGGCAAGATTTTATTCTGGTTTTATACCGACATACTTGGGAAGAAGAAGGAAGGATACCTCCTGATTTCATCCATATTTCCTCATTTTTTTATTATCCCTCTACAGTCGTGGGCAAAATTATAAGGACCCTTTGCTTCGCTTTGTTTAAAACTTATAAATGTTTTAAAATTTTCCTATGAAAAAATCTTGGGCTCATTTTTAGTCAGAATTATCCTCTTTATGATGGGCTATAATGTATACCTTTTAAGGCTTCATAAAATTTAATATAATTTTGTAATACAATACAGTAATTTATACTATAATATAAAATTTTTAAATTTATAGTCCATTTTAAAGCGGATAAATTTGGCCAAAAATGAGCACAAAATTAAATTAAAAAAAATGCAAAATGCCCATAATTTTGCTCACCATGTCTATTTGATATTATTTATCCCCTTATTATTTATCACCTTACTCCCTTATTATACTCCTGCTACACAACTAAATTAAATTTCCTTAAACATGTTACAAAAACTTTTTTATATAAATACGAACGCTTTTAAGAACTATTCAAAAATTAAGAAAAAATATTTAAAATGTTGTGGAGCAATCGGTTATAATTTGAACTATCTAGGATATATTTATCATTTGCATGTTATTTTTAATTTCGTAACTATATGTAAAAATCTATCACATAACTTGCATAAACTCATTTTGGGAAGAAGTATATTTTAATATTTCATAATTCCCCAGGGTATCACCTTCTAAACAGTAAAATAGGGTGTCAAACAATTGGCAAAATTAGTGCGGTAATAGGGCAAAATAGTTGCATTAGTTTATGCAACTACACTCCTTTGAAACTCGCCATAAAAATGTTCGTTTCACTTAAAGCCAAGGCCTTACAATAATGTTATAATTAGAGGGCGGATTTTTATTGAAATAGGGCACAAAAACGACCTTGGTCATGAACAAGCCTTGACTGACCAGTGTCTGACCATTGAGTTCTAATAGAAGAAAGACAGAAATGACCAGTGATAGATGTAATAAAAAAATGGAGAGACAGTGGTCAGTTCGCGGGCAGGGCCGCTTCAGTGATTTATTTAAATATAAATCCGCCCTCTAGTTATAATTAGTGTTCAGAATGGTAGATTTCGAAGAGTGTCATGAGGAGTGAAAACAGGTGATTGAAAATTTAAACGAATATACATATATTGATAAATTTTATTGACAAGTTTTAAAAATTTTATTTAAAAAATTTGACGATGCCGTTTTCGTATTAATGTTTTTCAAATTTTTTTTCTGCCGGGCTAAAAAGAATATTATTATATAAGTTCTTAGGGAGTTAAAATATTTTTTCAATCATCTGTCTTCACTCCTCATGACACCTCTTTCGAAATGGTTGCTTAAATAAAGGTCGCTACAATAAAAAAAGTAGAGCTAAAATTGATCGCGACTTTCTGCCGCAAGACCCTCTCGAGTTTTATCTTCATGTATCCTCTAATAATTTAATTGGAATTTAAAATGAATAAATTCATTATTTATTTATTTAGACAAAAAATTATTTATTAGACATTAATTTATTTAGATATTTAATTGCCATTAAAATTAAAAAATTTAAGTTAGAAATTATTTTTATTTAAAATAATAAATTATTGGGTCTCCTTCCCCCAGTCAATTTTTTGTTGAAGATTTTTTTTGAAAATTTTTTATTTTAGATTTTTTATTTCAAATTAAAATTTGTATTTTAAATTTTTTATTAATTACTTTAATTGTTATAATATTAATACATAATTATTTTAAATTAATTATTTTTTAAACATAAATTTTAAAATGTCGGCTTGGGTTATAGTATTTATGTTGATGACATAAGTCAATGTAAAAAGTAATAAAATAAGGGCTGCCATTTGAAATTTATGTTTAAAAAGTAATTATGTGAAAATATTTAGGTCGATTTTATTAATATTAATTGAAGTAATTAATAAAAATTTAAAATAAGATTTTTCAAAAAATATTTTCTATAAATAGAGGTGTAAAGGGACGGCTCGTGCCGCGGACATTGGGTCGGGTCACTCCCTTTCGGGAGGACCCGACGTGTCCTAACTCTCTAATTAAAGCTTAATGTATATATACAAATATATATATTTAATTCTTTATTTAACAAAAATATATAAGGGGGAAGGAGAGGCCAAAATAAACGTAAAGTAAAGTGGAAGTGAGTTTTTTGGATAACTTGGCCCATCCTTTTATTTGATTATTTTTAGCCAAAGAATTAGTGTCAGCTGTTGAAAACGATTATATAACATTGGTCACCTAAAAGAAGCGCGCCTCGCGCTTTAAAATTTTGTGTAAAAATTAAAAATATATATAAGCGCGAGGACACCTTCACATAACTGACCAATATTATTTTCAATTCAGAAAATCGACTTTTTGTTATTATATTTGTATTTTGATTTTTTTAAATTTATTTTTCTTTTCTTTTTGTTTTCTTTTCATTTCCCAGTGAGAGAGAGATATTTAGAGAAAAAGCAGGGAAGCGGCCAAATTAAGTTTGTATTTCAAAAGCAAAGAACTGTTTCACCAACACGTGTTGATTTTTACTTGTTTTGGATCCAACAGCAATGTCGGGGAGGGTAAGGGAAAAAGGGAAATAGTAATCACTGAAAACATTTTTTTCATTTAATATTCTTCCAAAATTAATTTATTGTTTAAATTTATTTTCTTCCAATATTAAATTGTTAATGTTGGCCTTCCTTATTTTGCTGGTGGTTATGAGCCTCAACTATGGAAATGCATCAATTAGTAAAATTTAAATTAAATAAAGTTGTTTTCTGAATATTATTTGATTATTATGTGGTAGTGATGTTTGCTGACATTGATTAATAATTAAAATATAATTTTTTAATTTTAAAAATATAATTTAGTATTAAAATATAATTTTGGTGTTTAATATAATTTTTGTGGTGTTGTTGATTATTGTGTATTATTTTGTTGTTATTATTTAATCAAATTTTGTTTATTTGTTGTTAATGATTACAAGCTAATTAATTCAAATTATTATTTATTTACATTTTTTTTGTTTTCTTTGCTTCTCATTTGCTTGGGGGTAATGGCGCAATCTCAAGGAGATCCTTAGTCTCTAACAGATTATCTATAATCCGAGCCCACAAAGCTCCAGTAATTATAGTGTTGACCCCAATTTCTGATGTCTTCGCAACTTCCGGTTTATTTTTCCCCAACTTAGCCATAATGTCTTTTCGTTGCTTCTCATCCACAATAATAGGTTTCCTTATAGGTGACATTGAATAATCCCTTTTTCTTATTGCATTTTTTCCAACTCTATCCTCAAAAGTATATCTCTGTCGACTTCTTCCTCTATTAAAGGTGTTTCTATCCACTTCAGAATTATGTTGTCGACTTCTACCTACCTCCTTTTCTCGTTTTTCCTCTTCATTCTTCTTCTCCTTTAAATATTCCTCCTTTTCATTAGGTAGATTCTCTGGTATTATATCTTCTTCCTTATCCTTCTCCGCTCTTCCTATCACGTTTTTTGCAAATTTTTTAAAATTATTTTCTTCTTTTTCATTTTTAACTTTATATTTTCTTTCCAATTCTTTTTTAAGAGTTTTTAATTCTTTGTCCATTCTTGATTGAATTTTAGCCTGAAGTTCATCCCCACGTTTGAGAATATCGTTCCAAATTTCTTTATGTTTAATTAACATATCCTCCTCATATTTTGATCTAACTCTCCTAGTTTTAGCAATCATTTCCCAATCAGGCACAACCTCATCAGGCACTTCTTCTCTTTTTCTTTTTAAAAATCCCTCTTTTCCTGGTTTATCCAATAGTTTACTTCCAATTATTTCCCCTCGCTTCCTCGCTTCCTCAATACGTTTCTTCTTTTCCTTTTCCTCTAATTCCTCCTTCACTTCTTTTTCCTCCTCAATTCTTTTATTCTCTTCCTCCTTCTGAATTCTTTTTTCTTCCTCCTTTTGAATTCTTTTTTCTTCCTCCTTTTGAATTCTTTTTTCTTCCTCCTTTTGAATTCTTTTTTCTTCCTCCTTTTGAATTCTTTTTTCTTCCTCCTTTTGAATTCTTTTTTCTTCCTCCTTTTGAATTCTTTTTTCTTCCTCCTTTCGCTTCCGTTTTCCCTCTTTTAATAATTTTTTTTCTTCCTCCGTATAGGGTAATAGACGCTCTTCATCTTCTGAGATATCAGAGATCGGCTCCAGATGCCAAGGAAGTTTTCGAGAATTTTCGTCGTCTGAAATGTAATCAAGACTAATAATGCTTGAAGCTTTCGACATCTGCAAATTATTATGATTATTTTCATCCTGAATTTCATTGTTAGTGTTATTAGCATTTATTTTTGTTATATTGTTAGAGAAATCCAAATTGTTAGTAATAGCATTAATATGTATCCTATCTTCCTCTGATTCACTTTCCACTTCCGAACTCTCGAGATTTTGGTCCCCAAATATTTTAGTTTTACTTCCAATATTTTCTTCAACTTCTTCCGAATTAAAATGTTTACACCGGTCCATATGTACAAGCCAAGAATTTTGAATAGATCCCGAATCAGAAATAAGCAAATTTGGGGTTTGTATTTCGACTATCTCAAAGGGCCCCTCAAATTTTTCTCCAAATTTCTTAATGTTTTCCATTTTGCGAATTAAAATTTTTTCTCCTTTTTTCCAGGTCTTTTTATTGATTTTTATTTGTTGCTCTTTCATTATCCCCGTATTTTCTTTTAATCGCATTTCCACATCCTTTCGAATCTTTTGGAGATTCTCAACCAAATTCTTTACATATGAATTTATATCATCGAATTTTTCTCTTTCTACCTCAAGGGCGGCTTCAGTGGGTAATTTTGGTAAAAATCCGTGTAAAACAAAGAATGGTGAATTCCTTATTTGGTGATTATAGGAAGTATTATAGGCAAAAATGACGTGCGGGAGCGTCTCTACCCATTTCTTCCCCTGGTCAGTACATGTCGAAATCATGTCCGCCAAAGTGCGATTAAACCGCTCCACTAAGCCATTAGCTGCTTGGTGGTAAGCAGTAGTGGGTTGGTGCCGAAAATTTAAAGTTTTTGCCAAGTCTTGGAAAGTTGATGACATGAACTGTGTCCCTTGATCTGTTACAATTAATGAAGGTATTCCAAATCGACAGATGATCTCTTTCATTAAGACATCCGAGATAGTGCTTGCCGTCTGATTCCTAATTGGTATTGCTACAGCCCATTTACTGAATGAGTCCATAGCCACAAAAATATATTGGTGTCCTTGTAACGATTTTTGAATAGGTCCCAACAAATCAATATGAACGCGATCAAAAGGACGTGAAGCTGGCTCAATCGGACAAATTTCCTCGCGGCTTTGATGTCTTCCAACTATTTTTCTTCGCTGGCAAACCTCACAAATTCTTAATTTTTCAGTAATATCCTTAGTCATTCCTTTCCAATACATAGTCCTCTTTATTTTTTCCAACGTCCTCTGGAGTCCCAGATGGGCTCCTTGCAGAGGATCTTCGTGGAATTCTTCGATAATTTTATTTTTTAGTCCTTTAGGTATTAAAATCTTCCAATCATCCCTTATTTTCGCTGATATTACTCCATTTATTTTTTGAATATTTTCATCATTATTTTGGATCAAAGAAGGAATTTCCTTATCTTCCTTTTGTTCCTCAATTAATTTTTCAAGAGAGATTTTGTCTTTAATTTCCAAAACTTTAATATAAACATCATCTTCCGGTGGATAGCGAGAAAGGTGATCCCCAACTTTATTAAATTTTCCTGGTCGATAAACAATATTCACATCAAAAGCCTGCAAAACAATTTGGTAGCGTGCGAGTCTTCCTTGAAGATCTTTTCTTCGGAAAAGGGAGGTAAGCGCCGAATTGTCCGTAATCACTGTAGAAGTCCCAGCTCCCTCCAAATATACTCGAAATTGTTTTAGCGCTGAAACTAATGCCAAAGCTTCCAATTCTACAACGCTATAATTTTTCTCATGTTTATTTAAAGTCCGTGAGTAAAAAGCAATGGGGTGAATTTCCTTTTGTGCATTTTCTTGTAAAAGACAAGCTCCAATTGCGGTTCCACTAGCATCTGTTTCGAGTCTAAAAGGCTTCCCAAATCGTGGTGTTGCCAAAATAGGGGCCGTGGTTAATCTTATTTTCATTTCTTCCAGAATTTTATCGTGTTTTTCTGTCCAATCCCTAGTAGATTCCTTTTTAGTGAGGTCATAAATAGGCGCCATAAGTTCTGCAAATCCCCGAATAAACCTCCTAAAATAACTAAATACTCCAATCAAGGAGCGAAGTTCAGCTAAATTTTCAGGTTTCTTCAATTTAAGAATAGGCTTTAAATCAGAATCATCCATCCGTACTCCTTTTTCAGAAATTAAAAATCCTAAATAACGAATTTCAGAACATCCCCATCGGCATTTTTCTGCTCTAAGTTTCATTCCAACTTCGCACATTACATTTAAGAAAGCTTTTAAATCTTCTAAATGTTCATCTTCTGTTTGACTTCCCAAAATAACATCATCCAAATATACTAAAAAGCTTCGCGATAATTGTTGTCTCATTTCTTCCATAACTTTTTGGAAAGTATGGGGAGCTCCTGCCAATCCGAACGGAAGCCTTAAAAATTCGTATAGACCACAGTGGGTAATAAATGCGGTTCTTTCAGTATGTTTTTTCTCCATTTTTACTTGATGAAAGCCACTTTGTAAATCAAAAATAGAAAATAAACTTTTTCCTCCTATTACATCCAGTAAATCTTGAATCCTTGGTAAAAGATAAGTTTGCTTTCTTGTACATTTATTAAGTGCTCGGTAATCGACTGCAAATCTCCAAGATTTTCCATCAGCCTTTTTAACTAATACAATCGGTGATGCCCAGGCCGACGAAGATTGCCTGATAATATTTTGTTTTAACATTTCTTTAATTTGTTTTTCCACTTCTTCACGCAATGCATGAGGAATTGTGTATGGTCTTTGTTGGATAGGTCTAGTACCGGATTCCAATTCAATCTGATGTACAATCTTCCCTTTGTAAAGTCCAATAATTCCATCCGATTTAACAAACGCATCATTTTTAGCATTAACCATATCCTTTAATTTCTTAATTCCTTCAATCGATAAAGCAGTGCCTTCCAAATTTAATTTATCTGAAATTTTTTCATTTATATTTTCAGGTTTTGGCATTTTTGGTAATTCATTTTCCCAATCAACTTCCGGTGAAATGTATTCATCCTTTCTTTTGAAAACTTCAATAGAATTAGTTTCATTTTCATCACACGTAATTGGTTCCAGAATTCCAACTCTCGAATTTGCATAAATTTGAATGTGCGAATTTCCAAAATTTAATAATCGCATTGGAATTAATCGCGAAGAACCAGGTCGTGAGAGTGTTTTCCCAACTTTTAATGGCCAATAATCATGTTTTTCCCATTCTTCCAAAATAAATTCTTGACTAGGGTCAAAACTTCTATTAACAGTTCCCCAAATAAAATTATCAGACTGTGGTGGCAAAGTTTGATTTTTCAAAAGTCGTACTTCAGTTTGTCGTTTTGGTCTTTCCTGGTAATCCATAGCAGCGATCATTGGCAATAAATCTCCCCCCAATTGAATAGTTTTGTTTTTAAAATTTAAATGGATTTCTTCCTTTTCCTCCATTAAATCTGTTCCTATTACCAAACCTCCCGGGCACGCATTATCTTCCGAAATTAAAAATGGCCAGTTAATTTTTGATTCTCCAATTTCCACGTTTGCCATAGCTGAGCCTAAAAATGAAATTGGGGTGGAATTTGCAGCCCAAGCCAAGGGGACATCTCCTGGTCTAATTTTCAATCCACATTTCCTAGCCACTGATTTTCCACAGTAAGAAATATCGGCACCACAATCAACAAGTGCTTTCTGTCTTTTCCCTTCCAAAATAACTTCTATGTAACATCTTTTTCGACTTCCCACTGAACAAATCGATGGAATATAATCCAATATATAAGCTTTTTCCTCCAATTTGTCCAGAGGTGGTGCTGAGGGCTTTGGATTTAATTCCTCCAATTCAACTGCTGCAATCTTTATTTCCTTCCCTCTATTCCTCTCATTTGTATTTTTAGTAAGAAAAATTCTAGCTATTGATCTTCCCAACATAATTCCCTTCCAAAGTAAAGTAAAAATTATACGAAATTTCCAAGATAAATAAGTAATTATTGAGAGAGCCGCCAATATTCCAAAAGTAATCAGAAGCCAATATAATCTTGTCATAAGCGTCCATTTTTCTTCAATAATTTCTTTTGCATCTGAAATAATTTCACTTCCTTTTTCTTTAATATTTACAGCCATTTCTTTCCCAATTTCGATTCCATTACTCACACTATCTTTTATACCATGAACCACATCTGTTGTAATATTTTTTGCTCCTTCCGGAAATAGATCTATCGATCCAAAGAAGTCAGTCAGAACTTCTTCGACCTCTGGTTGATGAATATCCATTGGCAAATTCAAGTGTGACTGTTGTAACAAATCTGAAAATTTTTGCAAATCTCCTTTTATTGTTAATTTTTCTCTTCCAAAAGTATTTCCTGCTTTGAAAATAATTCCTGTTCTTGAATCAATTATAGGTTTAATAAATAAAGAATGTTGCTTTTGGTTAAAATCCAAAATTTTAGTTTTATTTACGACAATTTTCTCCTTGTCGCACGGTATTATTTTTGCTTCCGAAATTAAATCAGGACTTCCTGGAGATGCAAAAAGAATTTTCCCTTTTACTTTAATAGGCAGTAAATTATAACAAATTCCATTAATTTTTTGTTCCCAAATTATTTCTTCAATTTCAACGGGGGTGCACAAACTTAAAGTCCATTTTAATTTACTATCTTTTTCCAAAAAAGCAGTAATATCTTGTCGTCCATAAAGCAATCTAGCAGCTCCCCTCGGGTTTTGTTCCGCTAAAATTTTTGCAACTCCAAGCTGGTGATTTCTGGTTAAACATGAATCAATCCATTGATCTCGCATTATTTTTTCTCTTTCCTGTGATTCTTGCCAAGCCAAATAATTTAGCCTACTTTTCTCATGATTTTGATCCATAATTCGGTCCCTTTCACTTTGTGCTTCCTCCGGGTTAAAGAGATCTCGTTTATTAGTTAAGGGATTTAAATTTTCCTCCCATGTTCCGGTATCCCCTTTTGTTCCTGGTATGCCATCTTTTCCATTCAGTCCTGGACTTCCTCTTTCGCCTTTCATACCAGCTGGTCCCTGCAGCCCCGGTACTCCTGGTTGTCCATTAATTCCATTGGTCCCACTCATTCCTTTTTCGCCTTTAGGGCCAGTCGTTCCCTGTAGCCCTAGTAATCCTGCTTTACCGTCTTTGCCTCTCATTCCTGGCAATCCTCCTAATCCTGGTTGTCCCGGCATTCCAGCATCTCCTTTTTCTCCTTTTACATTTTTTCCAGGTATTCCATTCATCCCTTGTGGCCCGGGAAATCCATCCATTCCTTTAGGCCCAGGCATTCCTTTTTCTCCAGGCATTCCTTTTTCTCCTTTTAAAAAATTATTTTTTACTTGTAAATTTGGTTGTCTCGCAGGAATATAATTGGGAGGAATATCAATATTAGAATTAATAAAATTATTTTTTTGAATAGGCAAATTCGTCGTCGTGGTTAATATTGTTCGTTTTGTTGGTAATATTGGACGAATTGTTGTTGTTAATAAAGGCAATTTTGTAGTTAATATTTTTGATTTAATAGTTGTCGGAATAGGTGTTGTCGTAGTTCTTCTAAAATTTTGTTTCTTTTGAATTTGTCGTTTTCGAATTATTTTTTCTGGTGTTTCCTGAATTTTAATTAATACATCATTATCCATAAGCCAGGCATCATTGGGGACTCCTAAAATGTAAGAATTTCTTGTTTGATTTTCCGACGGAGAGAAAACATATTCTATTTCTTCAATTTTAACCAATCCAATATCAGAATCATCCTTATAAAATATTTCAGCTTGAGTTGGGCCAAAAGGATAATGAGTATAAATATATTCTTCTGAGGGTGCATTCCAAATAATAATTGAATTAAATAATTCGTGGTCCTCAAACGATCCATTAATTTCATGTGCCTGTAAAGATTTTGAAACACCAAAACTTGTTTCGATTTTATTATTAATTATTGCTCCTTCCCCTTCTTCCAAAAAATAATTTTTTCCTTGAACGCATTGTTTACCAAACCAAGCATATTCTTTTTGAATAGGGTTAGGCGTTTTCCATGTCACCTCATTTAATCTAGATAGTCTCGAACCCTTGGTCATTTTCCGACAAACTTCAGGGGAAGTAATAGTTTTTTCCAATTTTAGCGGTAATTCCTCCGTAAAAATTTTCAGAAATGACTCGGTGCATTTTTCGTGTTTTTCAATCCAACATCGATATATAGGAAAATATCTTGGGACTAACTTCGGCAGGAAAAGAGTCACATTTTTTAATTCCATTCTATGGGTTGGCGGTAAATTACAGTCCTGAGTTGTGGGAAAATCCACAGGAATTCCTATCTTTTCCTTTGGGCATATTTGATATTGAGACAGACTTCCTGGACAGAATGCCAATAAAATCATCATTATAGTAATAAATGGCATAGTTATGCTGCTTATCCTAGCTGAATTCGAAGGCCCAGCTCCCGACTCAAAGTTTCGTTGTGAACTTATTGGGATTCGATTCGAATTAAAGGCTCCGGCTCCTCTTCTCTGACCCCACCTTCCTTGAAAACCTCCTCTATTGTAATTTCCACGCCAATTATTTTGATATCCAGTCCTATTTTGTCTATAAAAATTCTGATTTCCTCTATTCCCTCCAGAGTTCCAATTTGCGCCGACGGGGAAATTTCCTCTTCCTCGCCACTCATTTCTTTGACCTCCTCTCCAATTCTGAAAAGAAGCAACTCTGTCTTTCTCAACTCTCTCCTTAATCGCATTTACTTCGGCACGGACCGCATTTACTTCAGTTAAGGCTTTTTCTGTTAAATTATTTTGATAAAAACGACACTTATCTTCCTTGAGAGCATTTTGAATCTCCTCAATTTCTTTTGCGCAAGTAATGGTCTCTTCCATTGAATTAGTAGGTTGAAATGCCAATTTCTCTTTTATTTCCATTCGTAAACCATTTTTAAAATAATCCTTAGCTATGTCGTCTCGCCAATTTTTTATACGTAAAAGTCGAGCTTCCGGGGTTTCTCCAACAATTTCTGTAAAGGAATTTTCAGGGAAAGCTTTAGAAATTAATCCTCTAATTTTTTGGGCAAATTCAAGAATAGATTCATGAGCCTCTTGTTTCCTGGTCGAAAGAATCCTCCGAGCCGATTCTTTGGAATTTAACTTTTTTAATTTGGACGCCAGCGCATCAGTTACATTTTTCCAAGTACTCTTTGCTTCCACGTCCAAAGAGTCATATATTGCGCGTGCCTCTTCCGTTAAATACAGTGGTAGAATTTGACAACAGCGAGGCGCTGTCCATTGGTGAGCAGTAGCCAATTTATTAAAACGCCGTAGATAATTATCAAAGTCTTCCAACCCCGAATAATATTCAGGTAAGGGTAATCCATTAGAATTAATTCCAAGATTAACAATTTCTTTTTCTAAATTTGTAATTTTTCTTTCAATACCTTCCATTGTTTGTTGAAGTGTTCGTCTTCTGATTGTGGTTGGTTCCTCCTCGTCAGCCGTGAACAATTCGTCTTCCGATGCCAGAATTGAATAATATGGGAAAGGTTAAGAATATAATAAAACAAGAATGATTATCGAATAAATATAATTAAGTTGTCAGAGTAAACGTTAAAATGTTTGCCAGAATAAAATCTTTAAAAATTCAATTATTGTACGTTGTCTGTAAAAATTAATATTTATTGTTGAAGAATATTTTTTTTGTTGCTTCCAATTAAAATTTTAAGTTTTGTGTAATTAATGTTTTAGTAATGGTGTGAATATTATGAATGTTTTATTTTAGTAATTTTTAATTTGGTAAATGATGACAATTTTTTAGATTAATTTTTATCCTCCATAAAACACAAGATCACTTTTTAATCCTTTTTAGATTTAATTCTCCTATAATAAATCAGGGCAGCACCATCCTTTTCTATTTTAGTAGTTTGCGTTGTATTCTCGACCCTGTTCAATTGTTATCGGCCGCTAACAGAAGAACAGATCATCCGAGAATTTTTTTCCACGTGGACATGTCCTCTTTTCAAATATTTAGGCTCAATTTAGCCCAATAATTAATTACCTTTACTGTTATTTTTGGGGCCCCTTTTTATTTATTTTATAGAAAAGACTATTTTCGGCTTTATGCTTTGGCCCTTTAATTTATTATTTTTATTTTTGGAATTGTGTTTTGAATATTTGTTAGTTTGTATTTTATGGTATTTGTATTTTGGAGTTTTGTATGTGATTGAATTTTTGTTTAATTTTGTTGTATTTTATTATTGTATTAATTTTAGCTGATCTGGAGTTCGAACCAGTCGATTGCCCTGAGGAGATGGTTTGTTCCTACCAATGTTGGGGACCCACTGAATGGCTTCAACCCATTCTCTGCTCAGAAGAAAAACCCATGGTTATTACAGGACGTTCAGAGGGTTCAAACCACAACAAACACATAAACTGCAACATACAAGGAACTAGTTCCAAACAATTAACATCCTCGCAACATTTAATGGTTATACACTTCACTCATGGGGGAATTTTGGTTTTGTTGTGTGTTATTTTGTGCTTAGTTTTCTTTAAACGTGGGACTCGTAAACCCAAACAACATTTGGCTTCAAAAACTTCAATTTCCAAACGCACTCATCAGGGAATTCCTCCTTTGGAAATCTCCGCCGTTTAAGAATTTTAATTCACATCAAATTAATTTTTATTAATTTTGTTAATCATTTGTTATAATTATTAATTTTGTTAATTTAATAAAATTTATTTATAAAATCAATAATTCGCGTATCAAAAATCAAAATTCGCGTATTGAAATATTGAACTTTTTACAAATATCATAAATAAAATAGTATATTTTTTTAACAAATATTAGATTGAAAAAGAAAACATTGATAGAAAGCATTTATAGTACTTTAAAAATTTTTAGAAAAATAAGTTTGTTGTAAACAGGAATTGTTAAAAGGATTTTAGAAATAAATATTTCAAGAATTATATAACACAGAGCCTAGACAGTTGTTTGATTGAAAATTTTTTTGCGTGGGCTAATAATATGGATTTTATATAAAGATAAAGAAGACAAAATTTTATTTTAAAATTAATATAAACTTAGTAAGTATATATAATAATTTTAAAAATGTGAGGGTAATAATTGAGATATTAAAATAATATATGATTGAAATATTAAAAATTTTTATTAAAATATATTTAAAAATCTTATTAAATATTTTGGGGAAATTTATTGTATTTCTAGGACCTCCATGTAAAGGGACGGCTCGTGCCGCGGACATTGGGTCGGGTCACTCCCTTTCGGGAGGACCCGACGTGTCCTAACTCTCTAATTAAAGCTTAATGTATATATACAAATATATATATTTAATTCTTTATTTAACAAAAATATATAAGGGGGAAGGAGAGGCCAAAATAAACGTAAAGTAAAGTGGAAGTGAGTTTTTTGGATAACTTGGCCCATCCTTTTATTTGATTATTTTTAGCCAAAGAATTAGTGTCAGCTGTTGAAAACGATTATATAACAAGAGGGAAAGGGAGAGGTAACGCTAAAATAAACAAAATTAAAATTTCTTAATAAATAGTTGCTAATTAGGGAAGGGTATCTTTTTAATAAATACATTTATTTATTTTAAATTTTAATTAAATTATTAATATATACGTGTACAAATCGAGCGGATCTTGCAATTGGACGTCGCGATCAATTTTAGCTCCCCTTTTTGAATGTAGCGGCCTTTATTTAAGCATAGATTTCGACGAGTCTGAAGCTGATGGTAATATTGAAGAGGAGCAAGTCGAACAACAACAGTAAAGAATGCAACCATAGCAGCAGCAAAACCAAATTGCCAAGAGGAGCCGACATATCCTCAAATGTCGGCTCCTCAAAAGTCGTATCCTCAAAGGTCTGTTCCTCAAAAGTCGTATCCTCAAGTGTCGCGCCACGTATTCTTCGATAACTTCAAATCCTCTTAATCCTTCCAAATCCCTCGATAGGAATACTGATCGGTAAGAAAAATAGGAATATTGATCAATAAGGTCTTAATTTCTCCTAATCTCTCCAGATATCTCAATTCTCGATACCCCCCCCTCTTATAATTCCAATTCTCAAAATCAACCAATATCAAACTTAATCTTTCGAATTCATCTTTAATCATCAAACAATTTTCCCCTTTCGTTTGGTGCTGGCCTCGTGAAGGTTCATTTTTTCCAAAACTAGTTACGGTCCCAAATCAATTATAGAAAATTTGCTGGAGTTTTTTATATTTAATTTAAAAATTCATTTCGGATCCGCAAATATCCGTCAGCAAAAGTCGTTTCGTAAGTGTCGGTCCGCAAGGAAAATCCGCAATTGTCGCCTGCAAGTGCGTGTCCGCAAAAGTCGGCTAACCAAAATAACATTCAAAAGGAGATATAAAATCGTACGTCATTTTTCTCTCGTTTTTCACATTATCTTTTCTATCGCAAGACGCTTGCGTTTTTTATGTACACGTATGTTATAATAACTTAATTAATATTAAAAATGAATAGATTTATTTATTAAAATCCCTCCCCCCTCACTACGACTAACTGATTATTTAGACATTAATTTTTTCGATGTCATTAATTATTAATTATTTCGTTTCTCAATTAAATTAAATTTAAAAAAATTAAATTTAAGAAATATATTTAATCAGTGATCTTCCCCTTCGTCTACCGCGTTTCGCTTCTTATTTTGTTCCTCTTTCTTTCGCATTCCGTATTCCGCTTTTTAAAAAGCTACGGTGATATACGGTGATATATATTTTTAAAAAGCTACGGTGATATAATGCATATTTGTATTTCAATTAAATATTTAATTTTTTAGTGAATTAAAAGATAACGGACGCAGGATGTATATTGTATTAGAACTTGGTGGAAAAACATTAATGGATTATTTTCATCGAAAAATTGAAGAATCTGGTCGACCTGTAAGAATGATAACAACGAAAGAAAATGAAGGTCTTCTTACAAAAATTCTTTTAGGAGCAGCCCAATCACTACAACAATTTCATCAACGTAAGAAAAAATAATTAGGGAAAATGTTTTCACTATTTTGGCTAATTTTGATGGAATTTAGAGACAGAGAAGACAAATTTTCCTTAAATAAATTTCCGCTAACTTTGTAACATTTATTTTGAAAATTTAAAATTTAGTCGATGGCATCCACTTGGACATAAAGGAAGGAAATTTCGTTGTCTCTCGTGAGCAAAGTCAGGATGAAAGAGTTATTGAGTGCAAATTAATAGACTTTAATACTTCTGTTTTGTTAAATAGAGAGGGTAATATAGCAACCGATACTCCAGTTAATTTTCAATATTTAAATAAAACTCTAATGGCTCCAGAGGTACAAGATGATGACGCCAGACTTGTAAGTATTAGATTAAAACTTATATACTTAATAAATTTTTTCGATAGCCAATTATTAAAAATTTTAGGTAACCAAAAAGTCAGATGTTTATTCTTTTGGTTTAATGGCATTTCAGCTTTTTATGATCAATTTTTCAGTAAATTTTTAAATTAAATTTGTCATTCTGACTAGGGTTCAGCGGTATCGGGATCCCGACCGGTATCGGGCGGTATTATACCGGTCTCTTTGAATACCGATTTTACTGATACCGATAGATAAATCCCGATACCGTTTTTGCTGATACCGAGGCCGGTATCGGGATTCCTCGGTATCGGCTGATACCGAGGCCGGTATCGAGATTCCTCGGTATCGGCTGATACCGAGGCCGGTATCGGGATTCCTCGGTATAGGCTGATACCGAGGCCGGTATCGGGATTCCTCGGTATCGGCTGATACCGAGGCCGGTATCGGGATTCCTCGGTATCGGCTGATATCGAGGCCGGTATCGGGATTCCTCGGTATCGGCTGATACCGAGGCCGGTATCGGGATTCCTCGGTATCGGCTGATACCGAGGCCGGTATCGGGATTCCTCGGTATCGGCTGATACCGAGGCCGGTATCGGGATTAGTCAATCTATTGAAATTGACTAAAACTTTTTGAATATTATCCCTCTTTTTCAAAAGATTAAAATTATTTCACATAAAAATAAGAGGCTGATGTTAAACTATGGTTTGTTTAAGGGAGAGTGAAACAAAATTAATTAAAAAATTAACGTCTAATGGAGAGTCTGGGTCCTTCCAATTGAGGTTATTATGTAGCAGTTCCTCCCAGTACCAAAAATTTAATATTTCTTTTAAAAATAAATAATTTAGCGGGAGGTAACCGATATGGCGAAGTTAAGAATCATATTAATGCTTATCTCAACAAAACATTTCAATATAGTTCAATAAATTATACGCGCTTGGATCGACTTATAAAGGTAAATTGTATAAATTATTAAGCTTTTCTATGAGTGAGGCACTAGCAATTAAGTGTCCGACATCGGGTTTAAGGGCGGTACGACTTTTCGTCAAGGGACTTTCCGAAAATATTTTTCGTCAATGGACCTTACGTAACGGACTTTTCATCAATAAATGAACGCTTTTTTTTAAGTATAGGCATTTCATTTTATTTAAAATCCTTTCAATTATAAAATCCGGACCTTTTGAATCCTATTTCCGTTATATTCTGAAACCGATATCGAGCAAAATACCAATAATATTTTTCACTCACAATCTCGATACCGAGTTGGTTCCTTTATTCTCAAATCACAATAACTATTGTGAAGATTAATTATTACAGAGAATTAACAAAATACATGAATTTATATTTAAATAATTATAAAATTTTAGGCGTGCCTCCAAGATGATCCAAATAATCGTCCATCTATGAAAGCTATTGTTAGTTTTCTGAAAAACGAATGCGACTATTTTTATTACCAACGTAATCGTGCAAGAAGTAGTCGAGCACGATTGTGCATAGATTGATTATGCTGAGAAGAATTTGAAGTAAATCTAGTGGTATCCGGTTTTTTATTTCCTATTTGGGTATATTAAAAACTAGAGACGTTAAAGATTCTTGGTTTATTAAGGAATTCTCTTTCATATCTTCGACATTGGTTAAGGGTTTCGACTTTTTCGAGCTTTTACAAATTTCTCTAGATAGAATAAAAAATTAATTCTTCCTAAAACTGGCTTAACAATAGTACCAAAATTTTATTTTGTAATGCTGTTTATTTAATTTTGAATTTTTGGGACTTCGCAGCACCAAGTTATAAAGTATTTTGCCAAGGAAAAATCAAAATTCGTCCTTTAAATGAAATTTTCTATTATTCCTGGGTTTTTTCTGTCTTTAACGTTTCTATTAACCTCAATCATTTATTTAAAAATTTACAAAGTTATGGTTCCCTTAAACTATTTTTAAAAATTATTTAAAATTCACTATGGGTTAAAGGTTTTTTTATTATATGGGACCTTGTTTTAGTACATTTTTGGGTTTGTTATTTTGGTACTTAATGTTTATACCGCACTCCTTTTTATTTGAGTAGGAGTTATATTCAAATGAGAGACATTACACAGAGAAGATTAATTTTCTTATTACTGTATGCCATGTGTTAAAGATTATGCCTAAAACTTAACTTTTAAAATCCTTGATCCGCTATTAATTCATGGGCCGGTGTCTATTATCTTTAATAATTTAATGAAAAAGTAAAAACAAAATGTTACTTTGTATTTGATGAGATTAAATAATGATCTTCTAATGTAGTGAAATTGAAGAGAGGTCTGACCATTACGTACATTTTAAACACTTATGTTCAAACTTGAGGGGCGGTATAAACAAAAAGTACTGCCTGCATCTATTAAATTCACATTTTATTTGTTCTTTTCTGGGGCAAGATTTTATTCTGGTTTTATACCGACATACTTGGGAAGAAGAAGGAAGGATACCTCCTGATTTCATCCATATTTCCTCATTTTTTTATTATCCCTCTACAGTCGTGGGCAAAATTATAAGGACCCTTTGCTTCGCTTTGTTTAAAACTTATAAATGTTTTAAAATTTTCCTATGAAAAAATCTTGGGCTCATTTTTAGTCAGAATTATCCTCTTTATGATGGGCTATAATGTATACCTTTTAAGGCTTCATAAAATTTAATATAATTTTGTAATACAATACAGTAATTTATACTATAATATAAAATTTTTAAATTTATAGTCCATTTTAAAGCGGATAAATTTGGCCAAAAATGAGCACAAAATTAAATTAAAAAAAATGCAAAATGCCCATAATTTTGCTCACCATGTCTATTTGATATTATTTATCCCCTTATTATTTATCACCTTACTCCCTTATTATACTCCTGCTACACAACTAAATTAAATTTCCTTAAACATGTTACAAAAACTTTTTTATATAAATACGAACGCTTTTAAGAACTATTCAAAAATTAAGAAAAAAATATTTAAAATGTTGTGGAGCAATCGGTTATAATTTGAACTATCTAGGATATATTTATCATTTGCATGTTATTTTTAATTTCGTAACTATATGTAAAAATCTATCACATAACTTGCATAAACTCATTTTGGGAAGAAGTATATTTTAATATTTCATAATTCCCCAGGGTATCACCTTCTAAACAGTAAAATAGGGTGTCAAACAATTGGCAAAATTAGTGCGGTAATAGGGCAAAATAGTTGCATTAGTTTATGCAACTACACTCCTTTGAAACTCGCCATAAAAATGTTCGTTTCACTTAAAGCCAAGGCCTTACAATAATGTTATAATTAGAGGGCGGATTTTTATTGAAATAGGGCACAAAAACGACCTTGGTCATGAACAAGCCTTGACTGACCAGTGTCTGACCATTGAGTTCTAATAGAAGAAAGACAGAAATGACCAGTGATAGATGTAATAAAAAAATGGAGAGACAGTGGTCAGTTCGCGGGCAGGGCCGCTTCAGTGATTTATTTAAATATAAATCCGCCCTCTAGTTATAATTAGTGTTCAGAATGGTAGATTTCGAAGAGTGTCATGAGGAGTGAAAACAGGTGATTGAAAATTTAAACGAATATACATATATTGATAAATTTTATTGACAAGTTTTAAAAATTTTATTTAAAAAATTTGACGATGCCGTTTTCGTATTAATGTTTTTCAAATTTTTTTTCTGCCGGGCTAAAAAGAATATTATTATATAAGTTCTTAGGGAGTTAAAATATTTTTTCAATCATCTGTCTTCACTCCTCATGACACCTCTTTCGAAATGGTTGCTTAAATAAAGGTCGCTACAATAAAAAAAGTAGAGCTAAAATTGATCGCGACTTTCTGCCGCAAGACCCTCTCGAGTTTTATCTTCATGTATCCTCTAATAATTTAATTGGAATTTAAAATGAATAAATTCATTATTTATTTATTTAGACAAAAAATTATTTATTAGACATTAATTTATTTAGATATTTAATTGCCATTAAAATTAAAAAATTTAAGTTAGAAATTATTTTTATTTAAAATAATAAATTATTGGGTCTCCTTCCCCCAGTCAATTTTTTGTTGAAGATTTTTTTTGAAAATTTTTTATTTTAGATTTTTTATTTCAAATTAAAATTTGTATTTTAAATTTTTTATTAATTACTTTAATTGTTATAATATTAATACATAATTATTTTAAATTAATTATTTTTTAAACATAAATTTTAAAATGTCGGCTTGGGTTATAGTATTTATGTTGATGACATAAGTCAATGTAAAAAGTAATAAAATAAGGGCTGCCATTTGAAATTTATGTTTAAAAAGTAATTATGTGAAAATATTTAGGTCGATTTTATTAATATTAATTGAAGTAATTAATAAAAATTTAAAATAAGATTTTTCAAAAAATATTTTCTATAAATAGAGGTGTAAAGGGACGGCTCGTGCCGCGGACATTGGGTCGGGTCACTCCCTTTCGGGAGGACCCGACGTGTCCTAACTCTCTAATTAAAGCTTAATGTATATATACAATATATATATTTAATTCTTTATTTAACAAAAATATATAAGGGGGAAGGAGAGGCCAAAATAAACGTAAAGTAAAGTGGAAGTGAGTTTTTTGGATAACTTGGCCCATCCTTTTATTTGATTATTTTTAGCCAAAGAATTAGTGTCAGCTGTTGAAAACGATTATATAACATTGGTCACCTAAAAGAAGCGCGCCTCGCGCTTTAAAATTTTGTGTAAAAATTAAAATATATATAAGCGCGAGGACACCTTCACATAACTGACCAATATTATTTTCAATTCAGAAAATCGACTTTTTGTTATTATATTTGTATTTTGATTTTTTTAAATTTATTTTTCTTTTCTTTTTGTTTTCTTTTCATTTCCCAGTGAGAGAGAGATATTTAGAGAAAAAGCAGGGAAGCGGCCAAATTAAGTTTGTATTTCAAAAGCAAAGAACTGTTTCACCAACACGTGTTGATTTTTACTTGTTTTGGATCCAACAGCAATGTCGGGGAGGGTAAGGGAAAAAGGGAAATAGTAATCACTGAAAACATTTTTTTCATTTAATATTCTTCCAAAATTAATTTATTGTTTAAATTTATTTTCTTCCAATATTAAATTGTTAATGTTGGCCTTCCTTATTTTGCTGGTGGTTATGAGCCTCAACTATGGAAATGCATCAATTAGTAAAATTTAAATTAAATAAAGTTGTTTTCTGAATATTATTTGATTATTATGTGGTAGTGATGTTTGCTGACATTGATTAATAATTAAAATATAATTTTTTAATTTTAAAAATATAATTTAGTATTAAAATATAATTTTGGTGTTTAATATAATTTTTGTGGTGTTGTTGATTATTGTGTATTATTTTGTTGTTATTATTTAATCAAATTTTGTTTATTTGTTGTTAATGATTACAAGCTAATTAATTCAAATTATTATTTATTTACATTTTTTTTGTTTTCTTTGCTTCTCATTTGCTTGGGGGTAATGGCGCAATCTCAAGGAGATCCTTAGTCTCTAACAGATTATCTATAATCCGAGCCCACAAAGCTCCAGTAATTATAGTGTTGACCCCAATTTCTGATGTCTTCGCAACTTCCGGTTTATTTTTCCCCAACTTAGCCATAATGTCTTTTCGTTGCTTCTCATCCACAATAATAGGTTTCCTTATAGGTGACATTGAATAATCCCTTTTTCTTATTGCATTTTTTCCAACTCTATCCTCAAAAGTATATCTCTGTCGACTTCTTCCTCTATTAAGGTGTTTCTATCCACTTCAGAATTATGTTGTCGACTTCTACCTACCTCCTTTTCTCGTTTTTCCTCTTCATTCTTCTTCTCCTTTAAATATTCCTCCTTTTCATTAGGTAGATTCTCTGGTATTATATCTTCTTCCTTATCCTTCTCCGCTCTTCCTATCACGTTTTTTGCAAATTTTTTAAAATTATTTTCTTCTTTTTCATTTTTAACTTTATATTTTCTTTCCAATTCTTTTTTAAGAGTTTTTAATTCTTTGTCCATTCTTGATTGAATTTTAGCCTGAAGTTCATCCCCACGTTTGAGAATATCGTTCCAAATTTCTTTATGTTTAATTAACATATCCTCCTCATATTTTGATCTAACTCTCCTAGTTTTAGCAATCATTTCCCAATCAGGCACAACCTCATCAGGCACTTCTTCTCTTTTTCTTTTTAAAAATCCCTCTTTTCCTGGTTTATCCAATAGTTTACTTCCAATTATTTCCCCTCGCTTCCTCGCTTCCTCAATACGTTTCTTCTTTTCCTTTTCCTCTAATTCCTCCTTCACTTCTTTTTCCTCCTCAATTCTTTTATTCTCTTCCTCCTTCTGAATTCTTTTTTCTTCCTCCTTTTGAATTCTTTTTTCTTCCTCCTTTTGAATTCTTTTTTCTTCCTCCTTTTGAATTCTTTTTTCTTCCTCCTTTTGAATTCTTTTTTCTTCCTCCTTTCGCTTCCGTTTTCCCTCTTTTAATAATTTTTTTTCTTCCTCCGTATAGGGTAATAGACGCTCTTCATCTTCTGAGATATCAGAGATCGGCTCCAGATGCCAAGGAAGTTTTCGAGAATTTTCGTCGTCTGAAATGTAATCAAGACTAATAATGCTTGAAGCTTTCGACATCTGCAAATTATTATGATTATTTTCATCCTGAATTTCATTGTTAGTGTTATTAGCATTTATTTTTGTTATATTGTTAGAGAAATCCAAATTGTTAGTAATAGCATTAATATGTATCCTATCTTCCTCTGATTCACTTTCCACTTCCGAACTCTCGAGATTTTGGTCCCCAAATATTTTAGTTTTACTTCCAATATTTTCTTCAACTTCTTCCGAATTAAAATGTTTACACCGGTCCATATGTACAAGCCAAGAATTTTGAATAGATCCCGAATCAGAAATAAGCAAATTTGGGGTTTGTATTTCGACTATCTCAAAGGGCCCCTCAAATTTTTCTCCAAATTTCTTAATGTTTTCCATTTTGCGAATTAAAATTTTTTCTCCTTTTTTCCAGGTCTTTTTATTGATTTTTATTTGTTGCTCTTTCATTATCCCCGTATTTTCTTTTAATCGCATTTCCACATCCTTTCGAATCTTTTGGAGATTCTCAACCAAATTCTTTACATATGAATTTATATCATCGAATTTTTCTCTTTCTACCTCAAGGGCGGCTTCAGTGGGTAATTTTGGTAAAAATCCGTGTAAAACAAAGAATGGTGAATTCCTTATTTGGTGATTATAGGAAGTATTATAGGCAAAAATGACGTGCGGGAGCGTCTCTACCCATTTCTTCCCCTGGTCAGTACATGTCGAAATCATGTCCGCCAAAGTGCGATTAAACCGCTCCACTAAGCCATTAGCTGCTTGGTGGTAAGCAGTAGTGGGTTGGTGCCGAAAATTTAAAGTTTTTGCCAAGTCTTGGAAAGTTGATGACATGAACTGTGTCCCTTGATCTGTTACAATTAATGAAGGTATTCCAAATCGACAGATGATCTCTTTCATTAAGACATCCGAGATAGTGCTTGCCGTCTGATTCCTAATTGGTATTGCTACAGCCCATTTACTGAATGAGTCCATAGCCACAAAAATATATTGGTGTCCTTGTAACGATTTTTGAATAGGTCCCAACAAATCAATATGAACGCGATCAAAAGGACGTGAAGCTGGCTCAATCGGACAAATTTCCTCGCGGCTTTGATGTCTTCCAACTATTTTTCTTCGCTGGCAAACCTCACAAATTCTTAATTTTTCAGTAATATCCTTAGTCATTCCTTTCCAATACATAGTCCTCTTTATTTTTTCCAACGTCCTCTGGAGTCCCAGATGGGCTCCTTGCAGAGGATCTTCGTGGAATTCTTCGATAATTTTATTTTTTAGTCCTTTAGGTATTAAAATCTTCCAATCATCCCTTATTTTCGCTGATATTACTCCATTTATTTTTTGAATATTTTCATCATTATTTTGGATCAAAGAAGGAATTTCCTTATCTTCCTTTTGTTCCTCAATTAATTTTTCAAGAGAGATTTTGTCTTTAATTTCCAAAACTTTAATATAAACATCATCTTCCGGTGGATAGCGAGAAAGGTGATCCCCAACTTTATTAAATTTTCCTGGTCGATAAACAATATTCACATCAAAAGCCTGCAAAACAATTTGGTAGCGTGCGAGTCTTCCTTGAAGATCTTTTCTTCGGAAAAGGGAGGTAAGCGCCGAATTGTCCGTAATCACTGTAGAAGTCCCAGCTCCCTCCAAATATACTCGAAATTGTTTTAGCGCTGAAACTAATGCCAAAGCTTCCAATTCTACAACGCTATAATTTTTCTCATGTTTATTTAAAGTCCGTGAGTAAAAAGCAATGGGGTGAATTTCCTTTTGTGCATTTTCTTGTAAAAGACAAGCTCCAATTGCGGTTCCACTAGCATCTGTTTCGAGTCTAAAAGGCTTCCCAAATCGTGGTGTTGCCAAAATAGGGGCCGTGGTTAATCTTATTTTCATTTCTTCCAGAATTTTATCGTGTTTTTCTGTCCAATCCCTAGTAGATTCCTTTTTAGTGAGGTCATAAATAGGCGCCATAAGTTCTGCAAATCCCCGAATAAACCTCCTAAAATAACTAAATACTCCAATCAAGGAGCGAAGTTCAGCTAAATTTTCAGGTTTCTTCAATTTAAGAATAGGCTTTAAATCAGAATCATCCATCCGTACTCCTTTTTCAGAAATTAAAAATCCTAAATAACGAATTTCAGAACATCCCCATCGGCATTTTTCTGCTCTAAGTTTCATTCCAACTTCGCACATTACATTTAAGAAAGCTTTTAAATCTTCTAAATGTTCATCTTCTGTTTGACTTCCCAAAATAACATCATCCAAATATACTAAAAAGCTTCGCGATAATTGTTGTCTCATTTCTTCCATAACTTTTTGGAAAGTATGGGGAGCTCCTGCCAATCCGAACGGAAGCCTTAAAAATTCGTATAGACCACAGTGGGTAATAAATGCGGTTCTTTCAGTATGTTTTTTCTCCATTTTTACTTGATGAAAGCCACTTTGTAAATCAAAAATAGAAAATAAACTTTTTCCTCCTATTACATCCAGTAAATCTTGAATCCTTGGTAAAAGATAAGTTTGCTTTCTTGTACATTTATTAAGTGCTCGGTAATCGACTGCAAATCTCCAAGATTTTCCATCAGCCTTTTTAACTAATACAATCGGTGATGCCCAGGCCGACGAAGATTGCCTGATAATATTTTGTTTTAACATTTCTTTAATTTGTTTTTCCACTTCTTCACGCAATGCATGAGGAATTGTGTATGGTCTTTGTTGGATAGGTCTAGTACCGGATTCCAATTCAATCTGATGTACAATCTTCCCTTTGTAAAGTCCAATAATTCCATCCGATTTAACAAACGCATCATTTTTAGCATTAACCATATCCTTTAATTTCTTAATTCCTTCAATCGATAAAGCAGTGCCTTCCAAATTTAATTTATCTGAAATTTTTTCATTTATATTTTCAGGTTTTGGCATTTTTGGTAATTCATTTTCCCAATCAACTTCCGGTGAAATGTATTCATCCTTTCTTTTGAAAACTTCAATAGAATTAGTTTCATTTTCATCACACGTAATTGGTTCCAGAATTCCAACTCTCGAATTTGCATAAATTTGAATGTGCGAATTTCCAAAATTTAATAATCGCATTGGAATTAATCGCGAAGAACCAGGTCGTGAGAGTGTTTTCCCAACTTTTAATGGCCAATAATCATGTTTTTCCCATTCTTCCAAAATAAATTCTTGACTAGGGTCAAAACTTCTATTAACAGTTCCCCAAATAAAATTATCAGACTGTGGTGGCAAAGTTTGATTTTTCAAAAGTCGTACTTCAGTTTGTCGTTTTGGTCTTTCCTGGTAATCCATAGCAGCGATCATTGGCAATAAATCTCCCCCCAATTGAATAGTTTTGTTTTTAAAATTTAAATGGATTTCTTCCTTTTCCTCCATTAAATCTGTTCCTATTACCAAACCTCCCGGGCACGCATTATCTTCCGAAATTAAAAATGGCCAGTTAATTTTTGATTCTCCAATTTCCACGTTTGCCATAGCTGAGCCTAAAAATGAAATTGGGGTGGAATTTGCAGCCCAAGCCAAGGGGACATCTCCTGGTCTAATTTTCAATCCACATTTCCTAGCCACTGATTTTCCACAGTAAGAAATATCGGCACCACAATCAACAAGTGCTTTCTGTCTTTTCCCTTCCAAAATAACTTCTATGTAACATCTTTTTCGACTTCCCACTGAACAAATCGATGGAATATAATCCAATATATAAGCTTTTTCCTCCAATTTGTCCAGAGGTGGTGCTGAGGGCTTTGGATTTAATTCCTCCAATTCAACTGCTGCAATCTTTATTTCCTTCCCTCTATTCCTCTCATTTGTATTTTTAGTAAGAAAAATTCTAGCTATTGATCTTCCCAACATAATTCCCTTCCAAAGTAAAGTAAAAATTATACGAAATTTCCAAGATAAATAAGTAATTATTGAGAGAGCCGCCAATATTCCAAAAGTAATCAGAAGCCAATATAATCTTGTCATAAGCGTCCATTTTTCTTCAATAATTTCTTTTGCATCTGAAATAATTTCACTTCCTTTTTCTTTAATATTTACAGCCATTTCTTTCCCAATTTCGATTCCATTACTCACACTATCTTTTATACCATGAACCACATCTGTTGTAATATTTTTTGCTCCTTCCGGAAATAGATCTATCGATCCAAAGAAGTCAGTCAGAACTTCTTCGACCTCTGGTTGATGAATATCCATTGGCAAATTCAAGTGTGACTGTTGTAACAAATCTGAAAATTTTTGCAAATCTCCTTTTATTGTTAATTTTTCTCTTCCAAAAGTATTTCCTGCTTTGAAAATAATTCCTGTTCTTGAATCAATTATAGGTTTAATAAATAAAGAATGTTGCTTTTGGTTAAAATCCAAAATTTTAGTTTTATTTACGACAATTTTCTCCTTGTCGCACGGTATTATTTTTGCTTCCGAAATTAAATCAGGACTTCCTGGAGATGCAAAAAGAATTTTCCCTTTTACTTTAATAGGCAGTAAATTATAACAAATTCCATTAATTTTTTGTTCCCAAATTATTTCTTCAATTTCAACGGGGGTGCACAAACTTAAAGTCCATTTTAATTTACTATCTTTTTCCAAAAAAGCAGTAATATCTTGTCGTCCATAAAGCAATCTAGCAGCTCCCCTCGGGTTTTGTTCCGCTAAAATTTTTGCAACTCCAAGCTGGTGATTTCTGGTTAAACATGAATCAATCCATTGATCTCGCATTATTTTTTCTCTTTCCTGTGATTCTTGCCAAGCCAAATAATTTAGCCTACTTTTCTCATGATTTTGATCCATAATTCGGTCCCTTTCACTTTGTGCTTCCTCCGGGTTAAAGAGATCTCGTTTATTAGTTAAGGGATTTAAATTTTCCTCCCATGTTCCGGTATCCCCTTTTGTTCCTGGTATGCCATCTTTTCCATTCAGTCCTGGACTTCCTCTTTCGCCTTTCATACCAGCTGGTCCCTGCAGCCCCGGTACTCCTGGTTGTCCATTAATTCCATTGGTCCCACTCATTCCTTTTTCGCCTTTAGGGCCAGTCGTTCCCTGTAGCCCTAGTAATCCTGCTTTACCGTCTTTGCCTCTCATTCCTGGCAATCCTCCTAATCCTGGTTGTCCCGGCATTCCAGCATCTCCTTTTTCTCCTTTTACATTTTTTCCAGGTATTCCATTCATCCCTTGTGGCCCGGGAAATCCATCCATTCCTTTAGGCCCAGGCATTCCTTTTTCTCCAGGCATTCCTTTTTCTCCTTTTAAAAAATTATTTTTTACTTGTAAATTTGGTTGTCTCGCAGGAATATAATTGGGAGGAATATCAATATTAGAATTAATAAAATTATTTTTTTGAATAGGCAAATTCGTCGTCGTGGTTAATATTGTTCGTTTTGTTGGTAATATTGGACGAATTGTTGTTGTTAATAAAGGCAATTTTGTAGTTAATATTTTTGATTTAATAGTTGTCGGAATAGGTGTTGTCGTAGTTCTTCTAAAATTTTGTTTCTTTTGAATTTGTCGTTTTCGAATTATTTTTTCTGGTGTTTCCTGAATTTTAATTAATACATCATTATCCATAAGCCAGGCATCATTGGGGACTCCTAAAATGTAAGAATTTCTTGTTTGATTTTCCGACGGAGAGAAAACATATTCTATTTCTTCAATTTTAACCAATCCAATATCAGAATCATCCTTATAAAATATTTCAGCTTGAGTTGGGCCAAAAGGATAATGAGTATAAATATATTCTTCTGAGGGTGCATTCCAAATAATAATTGAATTAAATAATTCGTGGTCCTCAAACGATCCATTAATTTCATGTGCCTGTAAAGATTTTGAAACACCAAAACTTGTTTCGATTTTATTATTAATTATTGCTCCTTCCCCTTCTTCCAAAAATAATTTTTTCCTTGAACGCATTGTTTACCAAACCAAGCATATTCTTTTTGAATAGGGTTAGGCGTTTTCCATGTCACCTCATTTAATCTAGATAGTCTCGAACCCTTGGTCATTTTCCGACAAACTTCAGGGGAAGTAATAGTTTTTTCCAATTTTAGCGGTAATTCCTCCGTAAAAATTTTCAGAAATGACTCGGTGCATTTTTCGTGTTTTTCAATCCAACATCGATATATAGGAAAATATCTTGGGACTAACTTCGGCAGGAAAAGAGTCACATTTTTTAATTCCATTCTATGGGTTGGCGGTAAATTACAGTCCTGAGTTGTGGGAAAATCCACAGGAATTCCTATCTTTTCCTTTGGGCATATTTGATATTGAGACAGACTTCCTGGACAGAATGCCAATAAAATCATCATTATAGTAATAAATGGCATAGTTATGCTGCTTATCCTAGCTGAATTCGAAGGCCCAGCTCCCGACTCAAAGTTTCGTTGTGAACTTATTGGGATTCGATTCGAATTAAAGGCTCCGGCTCCTCTTCTCTGACCCCACCTTCCTTGAAAACCTCCTCTATTGTAATTTCCACGCCAATTATTTTGATATCCAGTCCTATTTTGTCTATAAAAATTCTGATTTCCTCTATTCCCTCCAGAGTTCCAATTTGCGCCGACGGGGAAATTTCCTCTTCCTCGCCACTCATTTCTTTGACCTCCTCTCCAATTCTGAAAAGAAGCAACTCTGTCTTTCTCAACTCTCTCCTTAATCGCATTTACTTCGGCACGGACCGCATTTACTTCAGTTAAGGCTTTTTCTGTTAAATTATTTTGATAAAAACGACACTTATCTTCCTTGAGAGCATTTTGAATCTCCTCAATTTCTTTTGCGCAAGTAATGGTCTCTTCCATTGAATTAGTAGGTTGAAATGCCAATTTCTCTTTTATTTCCATTCGTAAACCATTTTTAAAATAATCCTTAGCTATGTCGTCTCGCCAATTTTTTATACGTAAAAGTCGAGCTTCCGGGGTTTCTCCAACAATTTCTGTAAAGGAATTTTCAGGGAAAGCTTTAGAAATTAATCCTCTAATTTTTTGGGCAAATTCAAGAATAGATTCATGAGCCTCTTGTTTCCTGGTCGAAAGAATCCTCCGAGCCGATTCTTTGGAATTTAACTTTTTTAATTTGGACGCCAGCGCATCAGTTACATTTTTCCAAGTACTCTTTGCTTCCACGTCCAAAGAGTCATATATTGCGCGTGCCTCTTCCGTTAAATACAGTGGTAGAATTTGACAACAGCGAGGCGCTGTCCATTGGTGAGCAGTAGCCAATTTATTAAAACGCCGTAGATAATTATCAAAGTCTTCCAACCCCGAATAATATTCAGGTAAGGGTAATCCATTAGAATTAATTCCAAGATTAACAATTTCTTTTTCTAAATTTGTAATTTTTCTTTCAATACCTTCCATTGTTTGTTGACGTGTTCGTCTTCTGATTGTGGTTGGTTCCTCCTCGTCAGCCGTGAACAATTCGTCTTCCGATGCCAGAATTGAATAATATGGGAAAGGTTAAGAATATAATAAAACAAGAATGATTATCGAATAAATATAATTAAGTTGTCAGAGTAAACGTTAAAATGTTTGCCAGAATAAAATCTTTAAAAATTCAATTATTGTACGTTACTACTATATAATGCTACTTGGATTATCGATTGATTCTCTCTTCTTCTTCAAAAAGGCATAGGCTTTTATTCAAAGCCTTTCCTTCGTCCACGTGACATTCACGTGCAACCAGCCAAAACCTTTTGAAGGGTTTTTCGGTAAATTTTTTCCCAGCCAATCCAAAACCCTATGAAGGGTTTTTTTTTCCAAAACCTAATAAAATTATTTTTAAAATTAATTTTCCACCATCGGTTTCGAACCACCATCCTTCAGCCTGTAGGCGGACGCCTTATCCATTCGCACAACCGCGAGCTTTAATAGCTTTGAAATAAAATTGAATATATGTCGGCTGGTTTCCTCCTCTCTTCAACCAGCTTCAACGGCAAAATTTATTATCGATTGAATCCCCTACTAAATGCCCGCTAGGGGAAAATAGAAAAAGAAAATAAAAAGATAGTGTGTTGAATAAAGAGAGACAACACTGACTCAACATGGTTGAGTCTGTGCATGTTCTCTAACCCAACCTCTTCCCGCGACAAAATTTATTATCGATCGAATCACCTACTAAACACCCACTAAGAGAAAATAGAAAAAGAAATAAGGGAGATAGTGTGGTGAATAAAGAGAGACTGCTCTGACTCAAACGGTTGAGTCTGTGCAGGAGAAAGTTCTCTAACCCAGCCAGATGGCTGTGTTAGAGAAAAGAGAAATAGTGTGACAGCGGGATGGCTGTCACAAACTACAACAACCCAGCTGCGGGGGAAGAGAGAGAGTGTAATATCTCAAGAAAGTACACTCTCTCTCAATTATATTTCTATTATTCCTGTTGCAGTGCTAGACATTTAGGACAAAATATAAAAGAGAAAGCTAAGAGCGAAATAGTGTGTTAGAGCGAAGAGTCTAGAGTCTGGCTGATCGGAGAGTTGGTATAATTATATTCATACAAAGGTGCAAATCAGCTTGTATGGGAGAGGAGCTCTCCCAGCTGAAAAATAAAACTAAGTGATTTCACCCATGATCGGGTGGGTTTTATCGCTAAAATTGAGTGTAGCAGCCGCGGTAATTCCAGCTCTGCTAATGCATAGAAATATTCGTGAAGCGAAAAAGCTACTAAAGAAAACGACTAAGTTAAGTCTCGTGTTATGGAAAATCGAGACTCGAGGCCAAAAGTCGAGACTCGATATTTTTGGCCTCGGCCTCGACATGTCCTAAATTACTCATTTTTCATTTTTTTATCGCGTTCACAATTTATTTTTCATTATTTTGTCGCGTTCACATTTTTACCTTATTATTTTTAAAAAATTTTTTGTTTTTGCAGATAATATTTATTAATATTCTAATAATATTTATTAATATTCTAATAATAATGAATTCTAACGACCGTCGACGTACAATGATCAGCGACAGCGACGTTCCTAGACAGAGACCTCGACAGGAGGTAAATCTGAGATTTACTTAGTTGGGGATAAGCTAAGGTTAACTAGGTAACTACACAAAATTAACAATCTATTTTAAATGAATTTTATTGAAGTTCAAATTTAATCTTAACTGACTTTATTTCTAATTTAATCTAATTTTAATATACATGAATTTTAATTGAAAAACACAACTTTTAATCTAATTTAATATAATTGTAACTTTATTTAAACAAGTGAATTAATCTAATCTTAATTGCAATTCACGCATGAATTTAAGACAATTTAATCCAATTTAATTTTACTTTAATCTAATTTAAGTGAATTTTTTAATGTATTTAAGACAATTTAATCTAATTTTAATATAATTTAATTTTAATTTTTTAATCGAATTGAATTTTTACTTAATCAACTTTTTTAATTTAAATGAATATAATTTTTTATTAATCAATTTAATTTTAATCTAATTTAACTTTAATTTTTTAATGTATTTGAATTTGAACAAGTGAATTTAATCTAATTTTAATATAATTTTAATTGAAAAGCACAATTTAACTTAATAAACTGAATTTTATAGAAATTTAATCTAATTTTAATGGAATTTTAATTTAATCTAATTTAATCGGATGTAATTCGAACACTCAAATTTATCAATCTAATTTTAATTTAATAAAATCTTACATGCATGAATTTATTTTTAATGAATTTAGCAGTGAACCTAATTTAATTTAATTTAATTTATTATATTCTTTCGAAACCGAATTTAGCCTTAATCAACATTAATGTAATTTAAATGAATTTACCAGCGAACTTAATTTAATAGAATCCTAATTCAAGCTTAAATAATTTAATTTAAATTTACTAAGGACGGGTCCTACTTAACCTGATAAACTTGTTCCCAACTAAGTTTCAAATTTAGGAATGCTTCACAATTGAGTCATCAGAGCCGTTTGCTTCAACATCACGCAACACAAGGGGAGAAGTGTGCACCATCCGATTCCGCCCTTTGGAGGAAAATGCCCGTCCTGACCTGGCCATGTCCGACGTTGTCTCTCAGCTTCTTGACCGTGTATTGGCGGGGCGCCCAGAGCCTATTCTTGTAGGTCTTCAATTACATCCACCAAACTTCCACCATCCGTTCACGCTCCCACTACGCCCATTGGCACAAAACAACCCTGAAGCTCTTGCAGCGGCTATTGAGCGCTTGAATGAGATCTCCCAAGCAGGGATCGATCTACTTAGTGGAACAACAACAACAAAAGTGGTGGCTGTTTGGCCTCTCGGAGCACAGCGGACAGCCAATCCTGCTGGCAACAGCGGTGAGTAACAGTTTTGATTCACATTTTTGTTGTATATTTTTGTGAGTTCAAACATGTTACTCAAGGTGGTTGCGTCAACGATCAAGAACATGTTGTCACAGCAAGGTGTAGATCAATTGTTCGGATCATCAACCCAAACGATCGGCTATGTCTCGCACGGGCAGTATTTGTAGGATTGACTAAAATCTGGATGACGGAGAGAGGGGAAGCAGCAGAACGATTCAAGGCGTTTTGCAAACAACCACAAGATCAACACGCAGGACCGGCACAAGAAATGCTACGAAAAGCAGGTATCCCTCTCAATCTTCAGGAATACTCGCTGGCCCATCTGGAAATTTTGCAGCAATCTTTAAGTCATCACATGGGAGGTGCGGGATATATTCGTCTGGTAGTATTTAAAAAGGAACAACAGTATCGGATAGTATACAAAGGAGATGGAAAGGCTGCTCGGTTCAACATTTGTCTTTTCTTGGAAAACAACCATTATCACTACATCGACAGGCCAGAACAGCTATTCAATGTTGATCGTTACTGCGTCGACTGTGAGAAAGGTGTTTCTAGGTGGAGCCATTGGGCGGGATGCAGTGTTGTTTGTAGGCTATGCATGAGATCGGGGCCAGAATTTCCGTGTCAGGTATTATTCTATTCTTATTACAAACATTGTTGGTTTCCTTTAGTTGGAGGTTAGAATTCCATGCGCCGCTTGTGGTTTTGTTTTCCCGAATCGATCGTGCTACGACTACCATCTGAGAAATGAGGCTCCCGAAGAGATGATCCGACGTGGAAATAGACCATTTAGATCGATCTGCCAGATGAGAAGAATTTGCTCGCAATGCTCCCACATCATTTATGCTGAAAACGAACAGAGACACCAAGCAGAATGCCAGCCATGGGGACAACGACAGCAACAACAAAATATAGTTATTAGCCCGCAACAACCTGCTATGTGTAATCAATGCAAAGGGCCTCATGCTCAAGAACAACCGTGTTACATCCAGCCACTAAAGGGAAGGGGCGACGAAGATGATGATGATGAGAAGCGAACACCGTTACGCCTGTGCTTTTTTGATGCGGAGACCTGTCAAGATGAGCCACTGCAAGTGAGCAACAACATCAATGGCTACAAACATGTGCCTTTACTAATAATTACAGAGGTAATCTTTTTTCATACTAATAAAAATATCATTTTTGTAAGGTCATTTGTGAAAAGTGCATCATTGGTGGTTTAGGAGTTGAAAATATTGGACAACGAGCGGAAGGGTGCTTTTGTGGAAAGCCGTGTAATGATCGATGGCGGCGCTGGTGCTCACCTCCCTTCAGAAATTCAAATGACGACTACACACCATCACCTGCCAACATTACATACAATCCTCGTCGTATGTACTTCCATTCATTCGACAACGATCAACAAAGCCCTGTAGATCAATTTCTTGATTATTTGCAACAACATGGGCCAAAAAATATTCTCACAGTCTGCATCGCCCATAATGGTGGCAAATATGATTTTCATCTTTTGCTGGAGGCTCTTCACCATCGCAGTATACCACCAAAGCGGCTCTGCACAACAGGACTTAAAGTCTATTCAATGCGTTTGGGTGGTAGTAATCAAAGAAAGGTTCTGTTCAAGGATTCGCTCAACTACTTCTTCTGTGAACTTGATGCCCTCACCAAAGTCTTTGCTCTTCCGGAGGAAGTGGCTACGACTAAGCCATTCTTTCCTTATCTCTACGTGAAAAGACAACATCTTCACGAAAGAATAAGAGGCGTCCCTCCATTGCAATACTACCAGCCTGATTACAAGAAGTCCGAGAAGAGAGCAAAGCTACTGGAATGGCATTTACAACAAATGAATAATCCATCTACTCACTTCCAACTACGTGAACAGCTTATCGTCTACTGTGTAAACGACGTGGCCATTCTTCGTGAGAGTGTTCTCCGTTTTAGGCATCTAATCGGAGAACACACTCAGAATCTGGACCCGTTCATCGCTGCCTCAACAGCGGCAGGCCTGGCTTTAACAACATTACGCCGATGTTTTTTGCCGGAAAATTGGCTTGTTCATTCGCCAGAAGGAGGCTATTTGCGGGGGAGAAGGGCATCAGCTGAATCGCAGCGCTACATCAAGCTGTTTGAACAGGAAAACCCTGAGGCTGAAGGAAAAGTGCAGTGTGCTCAGTGGGCGATCGGCGAGGCTCATGTGGAGGATACTGGTTACCGACTTGATGGACTTTGGTATAGATCACCTCCACTTCGACCATTGGCAATCGAATACATGGGTTGTTATTACCACGGTATTTTTTATTCTTTTCCTAGTCAGCTATTATCAAATTTAGGTTGTCCCGTCTGCTTCCCTGTTCGCAGCCAACGCTTGGCCGCTGGAAAAACTGCAGAAGAGCTGTATGAAAGGACACAACAACGTCTATGGGAGCTAGAATATCAGCACGGCTACGCTCTTCATGTAGTCTGGGGCCATGAGATGAAGGAAAGGTTGAATGGAAATCGCGAGCTGAAGCGTCAATGGTGGAAGATTGAATATATGAAGCCGATGGATCCGAGAGAAGACTGCTTAAGAGGGGGAAGAACTGAGCCTTTCAAGCTCCATCACGTCTGTGGCAATGGCGAGGAGATTCTCTACATTGACATTGTAATTTTTTTTATTAAATTTAATTCAAGTTATTATTTTATTTTAGGTGAGTCTCTACCCATACGTGATGAAGGCACGCGAGTTTCCAATTGGTCATCCAACAATTCTGACGAGAGAGACTCTAGCCAACAGTTTGCCTTGGACTAGGCCTGACGACAATTCTTACAGAGGACTTTTGCTGATCAGAGTGCTTCCGCCAACATCAATACGAGGACTGCCACCTTTACTTGGTTACCGCACACATGACGGACGTTTAACGTTCCCACTGTGTGCTGCGTGCGCTGACGACAGGCAACAACATCAATGCCATCATTCGGAAAAGCAACGGGCGTGGGTGAGTGGGTATACCCACGTGGAAGTAAACAAGGCATTGGAGCTGGGGTACAAAGTAATCGACGTCCATGAGGTTATTTCACTTTTACAGCTTTTCAATTATTATTAGGTTTGGCATTATGAACGCTGGGATCCCGATTTGTTCAAGGGATACGTCAACACTTTTGTGGGGCTTAAACAGCAGGCAAGTGGCTGGCCGCAAGGATGTGAGACATTGGAGCAAAAACAACGCTATGTGGCGGAATTTGAACAGGTGGAAGGTATACGCTTGGAGATGGCCAAAGTCGAGTTCAACCCAGGCCTTAGAATGATTGCGGTATTTTTTTAGCAAATTTCAAATATTTGTAAATTTCAGAAAATATTGGCCAACTCACTTTGGGGAAAGCTGGCACAGCGTGTTGGAGGAACTGAAATTCGATATGCACGTACTCCAGCAGAATTCCATCAAATATTGGAGGACCCGACTCTCGACACGCTGGACTTTGCCCACGTTAGTGAGGAAATGGACAGATGTGTGGTCAGGAAAAAGGCTGAATTTGCAACGGCGCCTGAGACCAACTGCTTACCCGTTGCAGCATTCGTCACTTCATATGCTAGGCTACATCTGTACGGGTATATGCAGCAGGTTAACGACATTGGTGGTCAACTCTTGTACTGCGACACAGATTCGATCATCTATGTTGCAAGGCAAGGAGGGGAGAGAGTGGTTGAAGGAGAAGCACTTGGCCAGATGAAGAGAGAAATTCCAACTAGAAGAATTGTTGAGTTTGTTGCTGGTGGCCCAAAGAACTACGGCTACCGTCACGTGGATGCAGCAACAGGAGGGGATGAGAGAGCTGAGCTGAAGATCCGTTCATTCCCTCTCTCCTATGCCACACACCAACTTCTCAATTTCCATTCAATGAAACAACCTGTGCTTGATCAATTCAATATTGATGGGGAGATGTAAGTTTTTTAACAATTTTTCATTAATCATTCTCTAATTAGTGACCAAGTTCTTGCTGATGGGATGATTGGCGTGGACTTTCCTCAGATTGGGCGCACTAGACTTTCGGAACTCTACACACACATGGCTCACAAGGATTATAGGCCCTGTTATCAAAAGGGAAGAATTTTGCCTGGAATGGAGACTTTGCCATTTGGATATAGGGAAGAGGTAATTAAAGGAGAAATAACCAAATAAACAATTTTATATTATAGCCTGCAGAACTACAAGAAGATTTTGAAGCATTGCCTGGAGGATCAGAATGGACTAGAGATGATTATTTGGCAAGATACTCATAGATATTATTTTTATTGTATTCATTCATTTAACTGTCTAGTAAATCTTATGAAATTTATTTACGTGTATATTTTTCAAATAGGGGTAAAAGAAATTTTTCAAACATATCTTTCATCTGTTCTTGAGTTTTTATTCCCGTCAATATGACGCGTCCTGAGATGTAGCAGAGACATGACGTTTCTTTAACTCTAAATCTAAGTGCTGGAAAGATTGTAGGATCGTAAAAGACTTGTCGAAAATTATTGTTGTTTCTGAGTTGTGTGTAAAGTTGTTCAATAGCCAAACGTTGTGGGTGGCGATAGACACCTACAATATTGGTGACTCGGAGATTCCTTGGCCTAATAGAAGAATTGTCATTTCCAGCTGCCTTGTTAGAAGACAAAATTCTTTTTGTAACTTTCCAAGCCAATTTTCTAGCAAGCTCAGGTTTGGGAACACCAGTAAGGACTACTTTTGAAGATTGGAATACGAGTGCAGCAGTAGTTCTATTTTCTTTTAATCGAAGACGCATAATTATTGAATGGAATCTCTTGGGATTATACTCTGTGTTAATACCAAATCTAGCTAGTTGGATGAAATTTTCATGGGAAAACCTTAATTTCCTAGGCAAAAGTTTGAATACAGCTGTACAATTTTCTATTTTCATAATATTTACTTTAAAAAACAATTTAACAATTGAAAAATTCAATTAAAAATCAAAAACATCTTTTCATCTTATTCTCAGTCACAGACAGAACTTCCAACGGGTAGTAAGAACGGTGACGGCCTCCTCCAAATTCAATGATACAAGGTAAATAGGGATGCTCCAGTTTGACTTTGTGTTTGATGTAGTAGTATCCACGGACCTGAATATAAAATTTACAAGTATTTTTATAAATATTTACCGTTATGCTCAAATATCCACCCATAGCATGTACCACACTTGCCGATCGAACAGTCAGATCATTGCAGTGAACAATAAAGTTTTTGCAGCAAGGTTTGAGATGACATGTACGTAGTTCAACATTTCGGCGCAGATGATTAATTATGTCCCGACGCTCCTCAAGATTATGGAAGAGAACATGAAGTTCTTTGAGAGAGCACTTCTTCAAATTGCACAAATATTCAATTAGCGGTACAGATTCCGGTGGAGGCGGTGGAGTAGGTTCACGAAACGGATTTTCGACAGTCCAGTCCAATGGTTCGTCTATAGTTATACGAAGTAGCTTCTCGCTCATATCGAGCATCGCCTCGTCAATATCTTCCTCTTCCTTTTCTTCTTTGATTTTTACTTCAACAGGAACACCAAATGCGGGTGTAGGAGGCTGCAATTAAAATTAATTAGATTTTGAAATAAAAATAGTACCTTTTGCTCCAATTCTTCTTCCTTAATCTTTTCTTCCCCATGTGCTGGTGTAGGTTGCTAAAAATTAAAAATAATTGGAGTTGAAATAAAAATTAAACCTCCGGTTCTTCGTCAGCAATAACTAATTCAGGCTCAGGTTGCGCAGGCTCAGGAATAAATGGCACCCCATCTTCCACACCCCAAGTCATAAGTGAGAGAAATTCCATAGTTCTGAATAGAAATTACAATTTTTTGGATCTATATATACTAGTAAAATGGTTGAATTGTACCTTTTAAAATGAACGGATTTGAACACGTTGATTTTATTCACACACTATTTAAGCACCCTTTCACGATGATTGTGTCAGGAAGCACTGGGTCTGGTAAATCCGAATGGGTAAAAAAGTTTTTGAATAATCTGAAAGAAATGACAAGTGAAACAATTACAACGATTCTTTATTGTTATGGGGAGTTAAATTCAAATATATTACAAATGCAGCGTAAAGGTTCGGTGGGAGATATAGGTGTAACTGTTCATTCTGGAATGCCGAGCGAAGATTTTATTAAAAGGCAGGATAATGGAATGTTACTTGTACTTGACGATCTAATGGTTGGAGTTGATCAAACTATATTAGAAACAATATTCACAAGGGGGTCCCATAACTGGAAAATGAGTGTTATATTGTTAACACAACATTTATTTTGCAAAGAATTAAGAATCCCGCGTAATAATTCACATTATTTGGTATTAATGCGGAATCCCGCTGGTTCTCTACAGATTAAAAACCTTGCTACACAGTTAGTCCCCTCGCGGACAAAATACTTTTTAGAGTCGTATGCTGACGCGACAAAGGAAATGTATGGTTATCTGTTAGTTGATCTTCACCCAAGTACCCCAGAAAAGCTTCGTCTCAGAACACATATATACAATGAAAAGGAAACAATAGTTTATGTTCCAAAATGACAAAAACTAGCGAATTAATAGAAAGGAATGCTGATTTTTACAATCGGCAAATACAAATTCAAAAAAAGTATTGAGAAATCTTTTGGAGAAAGCGACTGATGAACAATTATTATGTTTTGTTGAAATTTGTTTAAATTTGCTAAGGGGGCGTCTCGCTTTTCATAAAAACAGGATAACTACTCTTCAAAGAAATGCAAGTATTTTACGTAAAATTAGTCGGTCTCGGACCGCCCCTTCAACAAAAAATTTGTTACAACAAGGAAAAGGTATACCTCCCTTGGCGGGACTTATCGCAAGTCTAGTTATCCCGTTAATTGTTGAAAAAGTAAATAATATAAATATGAAACAATAAAAGAAAAGGAGAAAAAATGCAACGAATGTTTCTTATTCCTGAAGATTTTTACAATTCTCTTTTAGAGAAAAATGAACAAGGGGATGGTACTGCTATTGGCTTAATCAAAAATCGCTTGCAAAATGCTGTTGCCAATAATGAGAGAATGGATCCCGATTCTCAAGCAATTAATTATGAGCAGAATTTGAAGAGATTTAATAAACTTTTAAAAGAAAAAGAGGAAAAAACCGATTAATGTAAATGTAAAAAATTTTTCTGAAAATTTAGGTGTAAACAATTCTAGAATAGTCCTGAGAAAAAGGGTTAGGAGAAAAATTGGAAAGAAAAGGCACATTCCAATTAAGATTGAGGAGGATGTGGAAGAGGAAGGGGGCGGGGAAGAAGAATACCAGTCAGCTGAAAGTGATGCTGATCCAAAAGAGCAAGCAATGGATTATTTAAGAGAAAATGCTAATATTCTAGGCGTTTTGGAGGATGGAAGACTTGCCAGAAAGATTGGTAATGATTATCCATTAATTACAAGTAATGTTGAGGAAATTGTAAATCATATAATTAGAAATAGAGGCATGCGTACAAAGAAATTACCTACAGGTTATGACGAATTTATTAAAAGAATAAACGATCATCCTATTTTACAACAAATTTTATTCCCTGAATCTACAAGTAAGCAAAAAGGTTCCGGTGTATTCTGTTTTAAGCCTTCGTTATGGAAAAGACCAAGCTTTTAAATAAATTGTATAAAAATGTAAACTCCCCTTCTTGCTTCACTTCTATGGAACCTCTATTTCGAGATGCTAAATGTTTTGACAAAAGCATCTCAAGGCAAGATGTTAAAAACTATCTTGCAGGGCAAAATGTCTATAGCCTCCATAGAAGAGTTGTGAGAAAATTTAAGCGAATGCCAACACTTGCTCCGGGTTTGCATACTGAATGGCAGGCTGATTTGAGTGTTTTTAATCGTATAAGCAGTCAGAATAGAGGGTTTAACTATCTCTTAGTCTGTATAGATACACTTAGCCGCCAAATATTTGTTGAACCTGTCAAAAGTAAACATAGCGGGAATATGATTAGTGCATTTAAAAAGCTATTTGCTAGAGTAAAAATTGTTCCTTGGAAACTTTTGACTGATCAAGGACTAGAATTTACTGCGACCCCAGTACAAAAATATTTCAAATCATTAAATATGGAACATTTCTCTATGATTACTTCTCCAATATGGCATGCAGGAATGGCCGAACGAGCCAATCGTAGCATTAAAGAGCGATTATACCGCTATTTTACGGAAAACAAAACATTAAAATGGGTAAATGTTATTCAGGATATTGTTAATTCTATAAACAATTCCTTCAATTCAAGTATTGGGATGCGTCCTGTAGATGTTAATTATGAGAACGCTGAATTATTGCGAAAATTTTTAAAAGAAAAGGCACTTGAGCAAAATGGGCCGACACGGTGGAAAGAGAATAGCTTTAATGTAGGCGACCCTGTAAGAGTGGAAAAGAATAAGCAAGTGTTCAAAAAGGGATATTTGCCAAACTTTACAAATGAAATATTTATTGTTGCTAAAGTCCGATTGGTTCCACATCAGCCCCCCACATATAGAATTCGCGATAGGGGAGGAGCTTTAATTCGTGGATGGTTTTATGGGAATGATTTAGTTCTAGTCAGAAAAAGATTAAAAGAAAGTATCTATATTGTGGAAAAAGTTTTGGATAAGCGAAGACATAATAGAGAGGATCAGATTTTTGTAAAATTTAAAGGATACGGTGACGAACATAACAGGTGGATTCCTGCTAGTGCCATAACCTGGAAATGATATAAATATTCTCTCAATTTCTTAACCGTTCTGTTAAAATGACTTCGTTCTATATCATCCTTCCTTCAAACACCAATGTTGATGGAAACAGGACAAACTCATTTAGAGTCCGTCTTCCTCGTAAACTACAATTTAATTCGGAGTGGTATGTTGGCTTGACTGTTATGGTCTACCCCCACTCATGGCCTTCAATAGGGACTAGTACTGATCAATTTGTGACTGTAACTTGGCAAAGTGGTGAGGTTGTTAGAGTAGCTGTTCCCTCTGGTAATTTGACAAATCCCCAGCAACTCAAGGAAAGCTTGGATAGGTCTTTAAGTGAAGGGTGTGAAACATTTGCTGAAAATTTACGGGTCAGTGAAATGGAATACAAGAAACAATTAAAGGAACTTAAAACAAAATCAAAAGAAGTGTATAATAGACAAAAAGAGGTGAAGAGAATAGAATTAAATGCAACTGAAATACAAGAGGAGCATCTAAAATCTGAGAATGAAATTTATGAGGATATGGTAAGGGATTTTAACTCGGGTCTTGATGAGAATACTAAAAAATTATTATCTGAAGCTGGGTTCGAACCTTGGCTGCAGGTTTATCGTAAACCAGGAATTGCATGTGCCTTCGATTTTCATTCATATAAAAATCGTTTTTCTCTATTTGTAGGTAGAAAATATGTAAAGAAAGTTGAGATTACAGAACAATTAGCTTATATTCTAGGATTTGATAAAACTATATTGAATGAATCAACTATTGCAAAATTCATGCCAGATATGAGTGGCGGTGTCTCTAGCTTTCATGTTTATGCCCCAGGATTAATTGAACCAATGGTGATTGGGGATGTTACAGCTCCAGTACTTCGTATTGTGACAATTCGAGGCAAGCAGGATGAAATTATTGAGGAACAATTTCTTTCTGTACAGTACCATAAATTACTTGTAAAAGAAATTGCCGAAATACTCATTGAAATACGCACGGGCGGTGGGGTACTTATGCCATTCCAATACGGAACTTGTACTTTAACTCTCCACTTTAAAAAATCTGCCTACTTTTAATGAATACGATACAAATTGACAAAATCCTGAGAAGGAATGCTATTACAAAAAGGTTTTATATTGGCTGTTTTGCATCTGATAGGATTCCTCTATCAATATCTACTTTTCCCTTTTGTATGGTTGTTAATACTGACCCTTCAATGCTCCCAGGCTCTCATTGGATAGCTATATTTTGCTCCTCTCCCTCTAGTGCTGATTACTTTGACTCGCTAGGATTCTGGCCTCCATTTAGCTTTTATATTAAAAAATATTTATCAAATTTTACAAAAGTTTCCTATAATAATATTCAAATACAGCAGCCAGGGGGGCACACTTGTGGTAAATACGCAATATTTTTCTTGTTTATGCGTTGTTCAGGTTTTTCTATCGAAAATATTATTTTAATATTAAGCAGAGTAAATGCTGATAGATTTGTCTCGCAGTTTATTGCTACTAAAGCTTTTAATATAAATAATTGAAAGAGCAAATTTTGTACATTACAATGCATACTGACTTTAATCCTCTCTATGTTGATTGGTCGTCGTTGACCGAATCTCATGACCAATGGGGTGGTTATAACGTTTTTCGTGGTGTTCCCTTCCAAAGAGGTAGCGGTTTAGGATCTGTTTTTCGAAGTTTGCTAAGGTATTTGATACCAATTGGAAAAGACATTGGCACAGCCATTGGCCGCCAAGGGTTGGAATCAGGCAATCGTGTCTTGAGTAACGTATTGGAAGGGAAAGACCTTAAAGAATCTCTTGTAAATGAGGGTAAATCAGGACTGAAGAATTTGTTAGAGAAAGCAGCCAATAATATTGAGCAACAAAAAGGAAATGGTTTTGAATTCAAAAGACAAAAGGAAATTCGTCCCAAAACAATTGGGCAGATGAATACCGAAAATATAAATAAGACCTGTTATTCCAAGATTGGCCCACCAAACTTTATTCCTACTTTTTCAAAAAAGAAATCATCTCGTCCAAAGAAACGTTTACGCATAGACGCATTAGGACCATATTAGAATGAGTTGTTCCAAGAAGATTAATGAGAACAGCCCGCTGGCGCTCAACAGTGCTTTAAGCATTTTTTCTGTTCCTCCCACAAATGTTTCAGTTATTCGTTCCTTCTTTCGTGAAATTCTTCCACTAAGTACAATAACACAAGACTCTCCCTATCTATTTCGCTTGTTTAGCGATAATCTCTGGACAGACTTGAGTCGCACATATCTTCACCTTGAGCTTTCAATTGAAAAACAGGAAGCTGGCGGAAAATGGACACGTATTTTGGCAACTGATAGTGGTATTGGGTCAATCCAAGGAATTGGGCAAACGTTTGTTCAACAACTTAAAGTTACTGTAGGTAACACAGAGGTTTATGATAGTGGGACTCTTTATCCTTACAAATCATATTTGACAAATGAACTCTCATTTCCTGAGAGTGTAAAAACAAATTTTCTTTCCTCCATTGGCTATCGGTTGAGCACAAAACATGATGATATTACTGATGATGGCTTTCTTGAACGTTGCTCAATTTTTAAAGAAGGAAGGCGAGCCCAGTTCCTTTCTCGTTTAGATTTTGATTTGGGAAATCAGGAATTATTTTTACTCAACAATCTCGATATTCACTTTAATATCTATCGGTCCAAGGATGCCTTTGCACTTCAGAAATTAAATCCTGCGGATGAGAATCATTATAGAATTTTTGTCCATGATGTTAAATTACTGGCTAAAATGATTGAGGTTCAACCCTCCCTTAACATGAGTATTTACAAAACCCTCGAATCAAACCCGGCCACTTATGCCGTGAGAAGAACTGAGCTTAAATCTACTTTCCTTAGTCCTGGGAGGACCGAGATTGAATACAATGCATTTAGTTCAACCATTCCTAGAAGAATAACAGTTGCACTTGTTGCAAATGGCGCGTTTAACGGGGACATTAGTCTTTCGCCTTTTAATTTTAAACCATTCAATTTGAGGGATATTTCTGTTCATACTGGTGGCCATATTTATCCAATGGTCTCTTATAAGCTTAAGTTTGACGAGGATATTTTCGTAAGGGCATATGTTGACATGTATGAAGCATTGGGAATGGCCAATTCTGATAGGTCCTTTGACATTTCACTGACTCAATTTAAATCGGGCTGGAGCTTCTTTGTTATTCCCCTAACATCAACTTTAGATGATTCTTGCGGATTTGAGCTGCTACGAAGTGGTACAACGAGTGTTCGCCTTGAATTTAATTCTCCAATTCCAACAGGCGGTGTTGAAATGATAATTATGGGCGAGTTTGACCAAATGTTAATGATTGATTATAACAGACATATTGTTTCTGACTCAACACTAGGTTAATACATAACAGTCGTCCAAATTTTGGTAATAACAATGAACAATACGAGCTACATTCCTTACGATTTTTTATCTCTTGATAAAGAATATTTGGAGGGTAAACAGGGACAAACAATAAGTACAGGATTTCCCATTATTCTATTATTATATTCACTTTTATTACCCATCCTAATCATTTGTTGGGTTTCAGCAATAAGATATTTGCGCAACCGCGGCTATTTAACCAGTAGTGAGGCAGAAGATATTGTCCAAAATTTTCCTCTTGTTTCTAGGAGGAACCCAAAATAATAAACAAAGACCAAATGAGGCTAGCTGTAGTAGTTGGCCGACTTTGGTTTTTGTGGTCGTTGGCCAAATGTGGTGTTTAGGGTAGTTGGCGAAATGTGGTGTTCTGGGTAGTTGGGCAAATGTAGCTGGCCAAATGGGTTGTTCAATGAGAGAGTGTACTTTCTTAAGAGAGTAACTCTCTCTCTTCCCCCGCAGCTGGGTTGTTGTAGTTTGTGACAGCCATCCCGCTGTCACACTATTTCTCTTTTCTCTAACACAGCCATCTGGCTGGGTTAGAGAACTTTCTCCTGCACAGGCTCAACCGGTTGAGTCAGAGCAGTCTCTCTTTATTCACCACACTATCTCCCTTATTTCTTTTTCTATTTTCTCTTAGTGGGTGTTTAGTAGGTGATTCGATCGATAATAAATTTTGTCGCGGGAAGAGGTTGGGTTAGAGAACATGCACAGACTCAACCATGTTGAGTCAGAGCAGTCTCTCTTTATTCACCACACTATCTCCCTTATTTCTTTTTCTATTTTCTCTTAGTGGGTGTTTAGTAGGTGATTCGATCGATAATAAATTTTGCCGTTGAAGCTGGTTGAAGAGAGGAGGAAAGCTGCCGACATATATTCAATTTTATTTCAAAGCTATTAAAGCTCGCGGGTGTGCGAATGGATAAGGCGTCCGCCTACAGGCTGAAGGATGGTGGTTCGAAACCGATGGTGGAAAATTAATTTTAAAAATAATTTTACTAGGTTTTGGAAAAAAAAAAACCCTTCATAGGGTTTTGGATTGGCTGGGAAAAAATTTACCGAAAAACCCTTCAAAAGGTTTTGGCTGGTTGCACGTGAATGTCACGTGGACGAAGGAAAGGCTTTGAATAAAAGCCTATGCCTTTTTGAAGAAGAAGAGAGAATCAATCGATAATCCAAGTAGCATTATATAGTAGTTACGTTGTCTGTAAAAATTAATATTTATTGTTGAAGAATATTTTTTTTGTTGCTTCCAATTAAAATTTTAAGTTTTGTGTAATTAATGTTTTAGTAATGGTGTGAATATTATGAATGTTTTATTTTAGTAATTTTTAATTTGGTAAATGATGACAATTTTTTAGATTAATTTTTATCCTCCATAAAACACAAGATCACTTTTTAATCCTTTTTAGATTTAATTCTCCTATAATAAATCAGGGCAGCACCATCCTTTTCTATTTTAGTAGTTTGCGTTGTATTCTCGACCCTGTTCAATTGTTATCGGCCGCTAACAGAAGAACAGATCATCCGAGAATTTTTTTCCACGTGGACATGTCCTCTTTTCAAATATTTAGGCTCAATTTAGCCCAATAATTAATTACCTTTACTGTTATTTTTGGGGCCCCTTTTTATTTATTTTATAGAAAAGACTATTTTCGGCTTTATGCTTTGGCCCTTTAATTTATTATTTTTATTTTTGGAATTGTGTTTTGAATATTTGTTAGTTTGTATTTTATGGTATTTGTATTTTGGAGTTTTGTATGTGATTGAATTTTTGTTTAATTTTGTTGTATTTTATTATTGTATTAATTTTAGCTGATCTGGAGTTCGAACCAGTCGATTGCCCTGAGGAGATGGTTTGTTCCTACCAATGTTGGGGACCCACTGAATGGCTTCAACCCATTCTCTGCTCAGAAGAAAAACCCATGGTTATTACAGGACGTTCAGAGGGTTCAAACCACAACAAACACATAAACTGCAACATACAAGGAACTAGTTCCAAACAATTAACATCCTCGCAACATTTAATGGTTATACACTTCACTCATGGGGGAATTTTGGTTTTGTTGTGTGTTATTTTGTGCTTAGTTTTCTTTAAACGTGGGACTCGTAAACCCAAACAACATTTGGCTTCAAAAACTTCAATTTCCAAACGCACTCATCAGGGAATTCCTCCTTTGGAAATCTCCGCCGTTTAAGAATTTTAATTCACATCAAATTAATTTTTATTAATTTTGTTAATCATTTGTTATAATTATTAATTTTGTTAATTTAATAAAATTTATTTATAAAATCAATAATTCGCGTATCAAAAATCAAAATTCGCGTATTGAAATATTGAACTTTTTACAAATATCATAAATAAAATAGTATATTTTTTTAACAAATATTAGATTGAAAAAGAAAACATTGATAGAAAGCATTTATAGTACTTTAAAAATTTTTAGAAAAATAAGTTTGTTGTAAACAGGAATTGTTAAAAGGATTTTAGAAATAAATATTTCAAGAATTATATAACACAGAGCCTAGACAGTTGTTTGATTGAAAATTTTTTTGCGTGGGCTAATAATATGGATTTTATATAAAGATAAAGAAGACAAAATTTTATTTTAAAATTAATATAAACTTAGTAAGTATATATAATAATTTTAAAAATGTGAGGGTAATAATTGAGATATTAAAATAATATATGATTGAAATATTAAAAATTTTTATTAAAATATATTTAAAAATCTTATTAAATATTTTGGGGAAATTTATTGTATTTCTAGGACCTCCATGTAAAGGGACGGCTCGTGCCGCGGACATTGGGTCGGGTCACTCCCTTTCGGGAGGACCCGACGTGTCCTAACTCTCTAATTAAAGCTTAATGTATATATACAAATATATATATTTAATTCTTTATTTAACAAAAATATATAAGGGGGAAGGAGAGGCCAAAATAAACGTAAAGTAAAGTGGAAGTGAGTTTTTTGGATAACTTGGCCCATCCTTTTATTTGATTATTTTTAGCCAAAGAATTAGTGTCAGCTGTTGAAAACGATTATATAACAAGAGGGAAAGGGAGAGGTAACGCTAAAATAAACAAAATTAAAATTTCTTAATAAATAGTTGCTAATTAGGGAAGGGTATCTTTTTAATAAATACATTTATTTATTTTAAATTTTAATTAAATTATTAATATATACGTGTACAAATCGAGCGGATCTTGCAATTGGACGTCGCGATCAATTTTAGCTCCCCTTTTTGAATGTAGCGGCCTTTATTTAAGCATAGATTTCGACGAGTCTGAAGCTGATGGTAATATTGAAGAGGAGCAAGTCGAACAACAACAGTAAAGAATGCAACCATAGCAGCAGCAAAACCAAATTGCCAAGAGGAGCCGACATATCCTCAAATGTCGGCTCCTCAAAAGTCGTATCCTCAAAGGTCTGTTCCTCAAAAGTCGTATCCTCAAGTGTCGCGCCACGTATTCTTCGATAACTTCAAATCCTCTTAATCCTTCCAAATCCCTCGATAGGAATACTGATCGGTAAGAAAAATAGGAATATTGATCAATAAGGTCTTAATTTCTCCTAATCTCTCCAGATATCTCAATTCTCGATACCCCCCCCTCTTATAATTCCAATTCTCAAAATCAACCAATATCAAACTTAATCTTTCGAATTCATCTTTAATCATCAAACAATTTTCCCCTTTCGTTTGGTGCTGGCCTCGTGAAGGTTCATTTTTTCCAAAACTAGTTACGGTCCCAAATCAATTATAGAAAATTTGCTGGAGTTTTTTATATTTAATTTAAAAATTCATTTCGGATCCGCAAATATCCGTCAGCAAAAGTCGTTTCGTAAGTGTCGGTCCGCAAGGAAAATCCGCAATTGTCGCCTGCAAGTGCGTGTCCGCAAAAGTCGGCTAACCAAAATAACATTCAAAAGGAGATATAAAATCGTACGTCATTTTTCTCTCGTTTTTCACATTATCTTTTCTATCGCAAGACGCTTGCGTTTTTTATGTACACGTATGTTATAATAACTTAATTAATATTAAAAATGAATAGATTTATTTATTAAAATCCCTCCCCCCTCACTACGACTAACTGATTATTTAGACATTAATTTTTTCGATGTCATTAATTATTAATTATTTCGTTTCTCAATTAAATTAAATTTAAAAAAATTAAATTTAAGAAATATATTTAATCAGTGATCTTCCCCTTCGTCTACCGCGTTTCGCTTCTTATTTTGTTCCTCTTTCTTTCGCATTCCGTATTCCGCTTTTTAAAAAGCTACGGTGATATTTCACTATTTTCGTGTGTAATTAGCTCCTAGTTAAGATTAAATTGAAATTTTGTGAGAATTTAAAAATTTAAACCCCTAATTTTAAAAGAGTTGGGAAAATCCTTAACTATTATACAAAATAATTATTTAAACTAGAATTCCCATAAAACCCAATGTTCTAGTAAATAGATTGAAAATTATTCCACTTCCGTAAATTGTAAATACAAACTATTCTAAAATTAAATTTTTAAGATGAGAGAAAAAATGAAAATTGAAGACATACTTCTATTTTCAATGATGATACTACTATCATTTCTCGAGTGTTTTTCAACAAAAAAAGGTGGTGGTATGTATGGCGAAGGTTCATCTAAGGGAAAAGGTTATTTCATTGTTAAATTTTAATTGTTCCCTGAAAAATGACATCCTCGGCAGAAAGGCGGCAGCAAAATGGTGTCAATAGATACGAGAATAACGAAATAAGACAGAATTCTTAGGAATCGGAAGAAGCGTAAGACCTATATTTACGGATCGCCTGAAATTTTCATTAAAACAATAAGATTTTGAATAAGTGGGCAATTGTTTTTCTGAGTTTTACGCTATTAATTTTGATTAAAATGCAACTTTTGATTTTAAGAAATAGCTACAAACTCTTATCGAGATCCACGTAAATGTAATTGCCAACAATATTTCCTTAACCAGTTGACAGATAAAGTAGAAATAAGCAACAGAGAATTGAATGTTCAACATTTAAGCATTGGAAATCTACCTATTCCTGGAGTCACCGTAGTAAATTATGGTCGGTTTGGTCATGTAAGTTAATTTTATTAAAGTAATAGTTTGATCTCAAACGGGTATCGGTCAATTTTTTGCCGACTCGATTCACTATTTCTCAATTGACATCCATCTACACTCACGAAACATCGCTTAGTTAACGTTTAAATGAAGTATTTTAAATTTACAGTGGCAATGCCGACTCGATTCACTATTTCTAAAAATATACGGGAATATTCTTGGGTACTTTATTAATATCCCCCCCCCCCCACCCTATTTGAGTCTCAGATTAATTTTCCTTTTTTTACTTTCAAGCATTTTTTCCAACAAACATTATAGGTAAAAGGCATGTACACTGCTTTCCAAAACGATACGCACCCCATGTTTTTTAGAAGTTTTATATATTTTCCTTTGTTATTCTATGTATATAAACGTGATTTTTAAACAAGGAAATAGAAAAATTCTTTAGTTTTTATGCCAATCTACCTAAATTATCACTGTCCAAAAATTATAAGACACCCTCGTAAAGTTTTTGCTTATTTTTCTAAAATTTACAAAAATTTTTTGCATATCTATCAGTGTCAATAAGAAATAAGAAAGAAATGAAGTTCTAACTGATTTAAAGACATTTATCCCGGTTTTTCGTCTCGATGATCAGATGCTCCACTTAACTTTACAGCCACTCAAATTTTTTACTGTTTTACCCCTAGAATGTCAGAAAAAATTTATAGATATAAATTAAAATAGTGTTTAGGACACAAGAAGCCCGATTATTAATAAAAATTACATTTAAAATTTTTACTATTAAAATAAAGACGTTTTTATTTTTTGCCCCCTAATGCCGTGTTTACATAAAAAGCGTCTTGCGTTTTGCGGAAGAAAATAGCATTCAAAAGAAGGAGAGACAAAATCGCGTCTCTTTATTTTCAATGCTATTTTCTTCCGCAAAACGCAAGACGCTTTTTATGTATGACCTCCACATAAATATAACGGCACTTGTATTATCAACAATAGGAGTGGTGATAGAATGATGTTATAAGTTAGTTTCTTTTGTATTTTATATTAATATCAATAGATAAGTTTGCTGGATTTTTCGATTGGGAATAAAAATTTTATTAAGGGGGTGCGAATAATTTTGGAACACAGTGTATTAGGATAAAAAAAAGACGTCAACGACAAAAATCGGCCTAACGGCAAAAATTAACATTTATAGGTGAGGAAATTTGACGATTCCGAGGCAAGAAAAATAAAAAGGAAAATTAATCTGAGACTCAAATAGGGGTGGGGGTGCGGGATATTAATAAGGTAACTATTCTTGTTACTAAATTGAAATAATTCTATTTTATCAACTACAATATTCCATACTAAATTAAAGGTTAAACATGCTTATGAACATATAAATATAATTCAAGAATATGTTTTGCTTTAAAAATAATAGGTGGAGATTTTCCAGAATTAATCGAAAGAGAAAGAGAAGTTTTAGAATATTTTAACACATTTGATTGGCAACAAAGGAATCATATTATAAAAATGGAAGCTTGGTATGCATGTTTATTGATAAGATAAATTGAAACAACCTTAGCGACAAAATGATTAGACGGGATATTTTCAATATTGATATTAAATAACATTTTTGAACAAAGTTTTGACCGCTTTTAACAAATATGATCATAGCCCGAACTAGCAGGGTTGATTGAAATCGATATTTCGAAAAGTCGATACTCAAAGTATCTCGAAAAATGGGTACGGTCCACTTTGTCGCGGGCCACTTTGTCGCAGGCCACTTTGTCGCGAAGTAGCTAAAAAGGAGTAGCAGGCATGGGATCTTCGCGAAGTAGCTAAAAAGGAGTTCCTGGCTTCCGCCTGGCGTCTCCCGCCGATTTCCATATTTTTGCTCTTCCGGCTTCCGTTCTTTAAAAGTCGGTGTTCATCAAAATTTATTAATGATCTCTTGGTCCGTTCTCGAATTATGATAATAATTCGGGTTGCCATTGAGGACGTAATCAATATAAATTTTTGATATTAATCGAAATTTATTTTTTTGATTTACATTCTGATAGAAGATTATTGCACAAATAAAGGGGAAATTAGTTCATTAATGAGTAAATGAATTACATTGTCATTTTAAGGAAAAGTGAAGGTAATAGAGTTTATTTTCTCTTAGAGCTGGGTGGAAAGAGATTGAAAGATTATTTTGACCAAAAGGTGATTGAAAGACATGGAAGTAAAGTCGCGCTTAATAGCAAGAAGGAACATTTGCTTTTAAGAAATATTCTTAAAGGTGCAGCCAAAGCTCTCCAACAATTCCATCAACGTGAGTTGATTATTATTTGCAAAATAATTAAAATTGAATAAATTTAGATGGAATTCATATGGATGTTAAGTCAGATAATTTTGTCATAGCTCTTAATGAAAATCAATCTGAACCAGATCCTGGTCCCAAATCAACTGAAACAATTCCTGTTAAACTGATTGATTTTAATCTTTCTGTCATAGATTCAAAAGGACATGTTGCGAATGCTATCAATAAGGGACAAGGAATGAGAGCACCGGAGATATTAAACAATTCTCATCCTGTGAAGGTTTAAAAACCTCTGATACCACGTCTATATCTCTAATAGAATTATATATTCAAAATTAAGGGGTTTTACAGTTTAACGAACGGTACTAATATATTTAAAATATAATGTTCAGAAAAGAAAATTGAAATTTTCTCCATGGGGACCACATAATCTGCCTTACTTTTAGTTTTAAGTTATGGGAACTACCGTATTTCCTCTAATAGAATGGCCGGCCATTCTATTTTTCAATCATCCTCCAGAGGGCCATTCAATTAGAGGGAGGAGGGGCCATAGTATTTTTTATAAGAAATTTTGAAATTATAAAAAAATTTTGCTTACTAAATTATCAAATTAGAACAAGCAAATTCAATTGCGGAAATCTCTAATTCTGATTAGAATAATTTAAAATTTTCAACAACCTCAAGCGAATAGGGAGGATTTGGAGAGATGCTGTTGTTTTTAAGTATTAAGAGAGCGGAGTGATTAAAAAATAACGGAGAATTAAGAGGAATCAGAACGATATGGATGAGGTATTCAAAGAATCGGAAAGATTAACAAAGAATTAAAGCGATTAGTGGAAATGAAGAGCATATCGGACCCTGATAAAATATCACCTATATCCCTCCAAATCTCCTTCAATCGTTTCAACTTCACCGATATCCATCTAATCCCTCTTATCTCTTCAAATAGTCTAGTCTTAAATTTTTCTAATTATTCGATAATTAGATGCAAAATTTCAATGATACTGTTGTGTCCATACTTGCAGAAAGAATATAAATAAAATAAATAACCCATCATCGGGTTGGATGGTGGCACAGTCGGTTGTGCTTCGGTCTGGGCCCTTTCCATGATGGTTCCACAGCAGGGGTGAGCGCAAGAGACAATTTCCAAAAACGCAAAACGCAAAACGCAACGCAAGGCCAAAAATCAACGCAAAACGCAAAAAACGCAAAACGCAAAACGCAAGAACGCAAAATTTAAAATTTTATTCATAGATTATGCATTGGCCATTTTTCCTTCGATTATCAGTAAATTATGATGTAAAAAAAGTTGTTTTTCAAATGTTTCATCAGAAATACTTGTTCTTAAATCAGAAATCAATAATTTAGCAGCCGAAAATAAGTTCTGATTCGGAGGAAGTAGCCGGAGCACTGTGATATTTGTAGACCTAAAATTTAAAAAAAATTAAAAAAATTAAAAAAAACTTATTATTACCAATGACTTTAAACGTGGATATTTTGAACTGTTAATTGGATCATTCCAAAAAGCTGAGGATGTGTTAAAAGTTCTGAGGATGTGTTAAAAAGTTTTTAAAGTTTTTTTCTTTCGAAACCCATGATCTTCAACGAATTTGAAAGGCCTTAAATCCATACAAATTGATTGAATTATTAATTTATTTATTAATTTCGTCTTTTCGCCGTTTTCATCCCACTGTTCTAATTTTATATAATTAATGAATTAAAAATTTATGAGTCATACTTAATGTTACATCAATTCTTGGAGTATTATATTCAATTCTAGGAGTTTTTTCCTTGCTTGTTCCTGCTTGCTCTTCTCCATTATTTGGCAAAAATCTTTTAATTGAATTTCGGTTTATAGATGATTCGATCGATTTTTTTTCATTTGATTCATTTTTAAGTAAAATTTGGAATTGGTCATCATGTTTACTTTGCAAATGATAGCGAAGACCAGAAGTAGTTTTAGTTGATTTATATGAACATTTGTAGTCACAAAATTTGCATGCTGCGCTATCAGCCGTAATAATAAAAAAATTCGAATATTTACTTTTACTAACCATCTAAAATCGGGAATTTTATAATGATTAAATCAATTCTTCTGAAAAAATTAGATGAATTTCATCAGCAATTAGTGGATTTTTTCTATTTTCAGCGCCACAGGCGAAAATTTTGAGAATTATGGAAGGTATAAGACAGATTTCTTCAAATTTTTGCCATCAGATTGGGTATATTTTTTGCGTTTTTTTGCGTTAATTTGGGCCAAATTTACGCAAAACGCAAAACGCAATGCGCTCACCCCTGTTCCACAGCATGAACATCGTATACAATAGATACCTTTTAATAAATCAATTTTTAATAATTAAGATATAGGTGGCTTTATGGGATTATGAGATTTGGACGAGATGGTAAAGGAGTTGTCATGAGTTGAAAGAAATAGAGAGATTAAGAGGATCTGAACGTTTTAAAAAGGCTTGAGAGTATTTGTGGTCGATCCGTTTAAGCCATCTAATATCACAGATATCCCTCCAAATCACTCATTATTTAACCTAATCCCTTTTATCCCTCAAATTCTCATAGATCACACACATCTAAAATTGGAAATTCGAAGAAGATATTAATTAAAAATATTTATTGAATAATATTCCGAAAGATAATTGAAATAGCATTAAATTGATTAACCTTTTATATTTGGAAAAATTATAGATTAAAATAGGGGGCCACTCTATTAGAGGGGGCCATTCAAATGGAGGGGGCCACTCTATTTTTCAATCATCCTCCAGGGGGCCATTCTAACAGAGGGGGCCATTCTAATAGAGGAAATACGGTTGTTTTGTTCTAGCCTTGAGTCTTAAAATTGAGTATTTAGTCTTCTGTTTTAGTTAGATATTAAATGAAAATTTACAGGTTTCTATCAAAGTAGATGTGTGGTCTTTTGGTTTGATGGTTCACGAACTCTACAACCATGATAGTTTTGCAAGTATTTTTTAATTAAAATTTTAAATATTTATTTAAAATATATCTATATGAAGAAACTAAACATGAAAATATGATTAATATACTGAATATGCGGATAAAGCCAAATCAAAATGATAGTTTGAATCGACTTATAAAGGTGAATGTAAAATTGTTTTAAATTAAAATATATTAACTAATCTTAATTAAATCAAAAAGTTCTTTATTTTTAATATTTCTTGGTATTAAATGGAGATAAAAACTTTTAGATAAAATATTAAACATGAACATAAAACTAGATATGTCAATATTTAAGTTTTATATCCAAAAATAATTTTACAGGTTTGTGTCCTGGATAACCCACCTGATCGTCCTACAATGGATGAAATTGTTCAATTTCTCAACGGAGAAATTGAATATTTTAAATATGAACTCCGTGAAATGGAACGTTTGGAAAATGAACGGGTTGAAAAAGAACGACTTGAAAAGGAACGTCGTCGAAATCGTAGAAATCGTTTTTTCTGTGGATTTTGTTGAAGAAGTTAAAAATTAATTTTTAACACTGTAAAATTTTTTCAAACTTTTTTTCTAAATTTTTTTTTAAACTTTTTCAAACAATTTGAGAAAATATTTCAACAACACATATCATTTTTTGATAATATGCTTTGCTTGACACTAGAATACCATTCATTTGTGATCTGTCTTGGGTTTTTTGCAATTTTCCAAATCCATTAAAATCACCTTTAGCCTAACAATTCTATAAGATTTCCACATTCTTATCTATTTTAAAATATCTTTAATTTAACTATAATATAAACTTTCCGCGACATTCAATAAGGCTTGACAAAATTAAAAAAATTTTATTTGGAAAAATGAATGGTGTTTTTATATAAACTTTTTCCTTTTAAGGTTTTATTTAATTGTAGCGATTAAAGTTTGTGCTAGTCTAGTTGTTTGTCTAGATAGAGTTCTTCGGAAAAACAAAATTTGAGATATTTAAAATCTTTTTAAGTTTGGCAAAATTTCTTGACAAAAATTTATAGAATTAATCACAAATAAATTTAACTAAATTTCTAACAAAAAACATTGAAAAATATTGAGATATCTAAGTACGGATTTTGGAAGAATGAAGGTCGATTTTTAAGTACTTCGATTTTTAAGTACAGTACTTTCAAAATAATTACTGATCGGAGCCTTTTTTATAATCTACATATTTTCCATTCTTTTTAATAAAGGCATGACTAAATTCGAGTTTATATTTAGCAAATAATAACTCGACGCTAATTTTAGAATATAAATAAAATTCTAAAATCTTTTTTATTTTTAAAATTTAATTATAAAATTTAAAAGCGAGATGAAAGAAATAGAAGGCAATAAAGTAATGTATACAATTTTAGAACCTGGTGGAATGGACTTAATGGATTATTTTAATAAAAAAATTAGAGATGGACGCTGTTTAGCAAAAGAAGAGTCAAACGAAGATTTCCTTGTTAAAGTTTTTAGGAGAGCGTCTCAGGTGTTTGGTATTTTAAAGTGAGGTTGAGTGGGATCGGGATCCCGACAAAAAATCGGGATCGGGATTTTCAAATTTTAAACCCGATCCCGAGTCGGGATTAGATAATCGGGATCGGGATTTTACAATTATACAAAAGTAACTAATAAAATTTAATGCAAAAATTTACGAGACCACAAACCAACATTAATAAAAATTAATAATAAATATATAATGAAAAATCATCATTTTCACTATCAGAAAAATCATTTTCTATTTCAACTGCCGGAGCCAAATAGATTTCCGTCCTATACTTTTTCGACATTCCTTTGTCCACTCCTCAATCAAATTGTTTATATAAATAAGCGCATCGTTCACCACAAGGTTAAAAAATGGCAAACGCATTGGAAATTAATTGGAAACTAATTGGAAACTTATGGAATAATTATAATTAGAAAATCCTTTCGATCTCCATCTGTTTACTAGCACTTATCATATTTGAAGCATCGTCCCGCACTATACACGTAATTTGTCAAGTTGAAATCCATTTTCCTTTAGACACTCTTTGAGTTTTAAACAGATATTTTCGCCAGTTTGACGTAAAGGTCCCATGTCAAAAGCTGCTAGAACTGCATCATTTTTTTCAAAACTATCGTTAATCCAATGAATTTTAATTTTTTCGAATTTTCGGGATTGATCGGGATTTGGAAGGGATTAGAAAAAATCGGGATCGGGATTTTGAAAAGTCGGGATAATCCCGCCCGATCCCGACGGGATCCCGATCCCGCTCAACCCTATTTTAAATAGGGTTGGTCCCCGTCCCCGTCCCCGTCCCCGAAAGTCGGGGAATTTGAGAGATTTTTTGAAAATTCCCCGTCCCCGTCCCCCCCCGTGAAAAAAGAAAAAATTTTCCCCGTCCCCGTCCCCCCCCGTGGCAGAATTTTCCCCGATCTCCCCCCGAAATTTTTATGCAGAACTAAAAATAATTTCTTTCTCTTTGATATTTCTTTTACTGAGTAAGAGAAATATATTTTCTTTCATAATCAATTAGATGAGCGGTTAGTTGAGTGGTTAAGGCGGTTGATTTTATTTAAAGGAGTGTTAGGTTCGAGTAATAATCATCATTTGAGATTTAGTTTCAGATTATTTTAACTTTTTTTAATACAAGAGACGATTTTAAACCTTTGATATTATTTTTTGAAATTCAAAACTCTAGATTTTTCAGCTTTAGCGCAAAAAATGGAAGAAATCTGAAATGGAAGAAATCCAAAAAATGAAATGGAAGAAATCCAAAAAATGGAAGAAATCCAAAATTCCCAAAATTTTCGCCTGCGGCGCAAAAAAATGAAAATTTTTGGCGCCGAAGGCGCCAAAGAAAATTTTTGATTCCCCGAAATTTCCCCGTAAAAATTTTTCCCCCGTCCCCGTCACCCCCCCGTAAAAAATGAAAAAATTTTCCCCGTCCCCGTCCCCCCCCCGTGGCGCTGCCTCCCCGAAAATTTTCCCCGTGGCCCTCCCCCCCCGTCGGGGACCAACCCTAATTTTAAAGTCCAATGGTTTTAAGTCCAATTGTGTTTTAAAATATTTAAAAGAACAAATCAAAAATGAAAAAATATTTAGATGAGTATGTTGAAATGTAAAATTGTGATAATTCTTATCTTAAATTTTTTATGTCTGTTGTATTGATGTAAAATCTGTATATTTTTTATTTCTTTTGTTTGTTTTGAATAGCCGTTATTGTAAAGCTTTGGCTTTAAATGTAACCAAACCTTTTTTATGAGGAAGTGTTAAATAATATATCTTTTTCCCAGAATAAATTTATGCAAGTTTTTCTGATAAAATGCTACATACCTAATAGAGATTTAGTTACTAAATTAAAGATAATAATTTCGCTTACAGATTTTTGAAATTTCTCTAAAAATGAAAAATTGAGGAAAGATGAATAAAATTAGAGTTGCATCCCGTAATTTGTATGCAGATATGTCGTGCTATTTACATTTTGTTTTGAAGCGAGTTTCGGGTTTAAAGACCAAACCATGCTCGATTCAGGCTTTTGTCTCGGGTTTTTTGAACAAGGTCTGGAGCAACTCTAAATTTCAGCAAATTTAACAGCCAAAACAAGAAAATTTGCTACGACTGGGAGGCGAACTGTCATCACGGTCTACATAATGCCCATGCTCAACTTGCTGAGTCTCATAATGCGGTTGCTCGTGTTCTTGCGGATGTGGGTTTCTTTCATATTCAAACTCACCAATCTTCTTCCTATTCAGAAAATTTACAATTTCTTGCATACTTGGACGAATAGATTCATCTTGGAAGCAAGCCTATAAATATTTAATTTAAATGAAGATTTTTTAAAGTGTTTATTTTTTATCAATTTTATACATATGTATAGACAATAAATTTTTAAAATTTATAATTAATTATTACTTTAATAACACGATCCAATTTTGAGTCATTATCGAAGTTTATTTCATGTAATTCTGGTATGGCTATAAAAATTAATTTTAAATTTTAAAACAAGAAACGTCTTTCCCTTTATATCCTCATAATTATGTATTACAATACTTGTAGAAATTTTGCGTATGTGGTACGATTTTAAGATTATTAGGGATTTCAAAAATATTTTTTTGTAATTGTACCTAAAATAATATTTGCGGATACCTTTAAAGTATTTTGGACGCATAAAGGAAAAGAAACAATATTTTTTAAAAATATTTTTAAAATAAAATAGCACTCTGATCATATTTTTCATTGAATAGTATGTAAACCATTTCACCAAACTTCTTAATGTCTTCCGTTTGAATTCCCTCAACAGAAGCTATGTAATTAGGCTGAAATTAATGTAATTAAGATTGAAAAACTTCAAAATACGTCATAAAGATGAGATTCGTTAAAATCAATCAATTTAACGTCAATAACATCAGCATTTCGTTTATGATCACGAGAAACAACAAAATTTTCGTGTTTAATATCGCCATGACCTCCATCTAAATTATACTATTTTTAAAAATAAAACAAATTTTATCACATTGATGGAATTGTGCAAGTGCTCGGGCTGCTCCTTTTATTATTTTAGTAAGAAATTTCTCATTGGATCTTGGATGTCTTCTGCCATATTTTGGATCTCTTTCGTAATAATTTCTCAAATCTTTTCCTCCAAGTTCTAAAGCAATAAGAAGCTTCCCATCTTTTTCCCCACTAAATTTTTTTAAAAAAGTTATGTATAGAGAAAAAAGTAAAAAAAAACACACAACTTTTACTAATGCAAAAATAGCAATTTAGAGAAAATATATATGTACGATCAGAACTGTGTATGGTTCCGGAAAATAGTTTAAGAGGTAAATTTTGGTATGTTCGAAGACTTGGACAAGATCTATAAAAGGATTTCGGAAAATTTTAACATATAGGGACTTTTTGCGGTGACAGATATTGACATATGAGGAGTGGTGGATGGTGTTGGTACGACAACCGTGGACCCTGATACAAGGCTAAAATTGTCAAAAAGTGTAGGAGAAAACCAAATGACTGTTTTAAGAAAAATTGAAGATAAAAATGCGGGCAGATAATGCGATAGTAACATAATAGGAACTTTGTTAACATGAGGTATTAAAAATATCAGCGTATTCGAGCTTTTCTCAATATAACAGAAAAATAGTTTACAACCTATAAATTCAATCCTTAGTTATAATCTAAAAGTTAGTTAGTTTAAATGCAGGTTAAGAAATATAATAACAAAAATTAATTATTACTCACACTCCAAGCATTTTAATGATATGGTTCCTTTCAAAATCATCAAACTGGTTAAAAAATTCCAATACTTTAATTTCTTGTTGTGGATTATATTGCTTATAATATATTTTTATTGCCACACAAGTAGTATTTTCACCAAACCAATGTGCGTGGTAAACCTTCAATAAATATTGAAATAGAATTTAAATATTGAATAAATTCGTTTAACTTAATTCATTTAACTAAATTAGAACTAAAAGAAGAAAAAGGAAAAAACTTTTCTACTTAAATGAAATTATGAATTTTTGCAAGCCAGCACATTTTTAATATGTAAAAACTTGCATTGGCATAGCTACCAGATCCAATTCTGCCTATAGCTGCGGTAGTATATGTCAATTCCATTACATTTTCATCACTCCCTTTTACTTCCACATATTCGTCCAATTGTTCCAAGAAAAATTTTCCGCATTTACACTTTACTTCAGTGTCATGAGAAGTTGACGCACCTTAAAATTAAATAAAAATTTCTGGAAATGTATTAATGATTGAAATAATGATTGGAATTTCAATCGTTCTATTTTTGCATTCCATCAATCCCTTTTTTATTTTTTCATCTTCATTGCATTATTATTGGAGAAACACAGTTGTAAGTTACTAATTTAATTATTGCTCGGACATACCGCAGTCAAGAACAATTAAAGTGAAATTACCCTTTCCTTTGTCCAAACGTTTGTTAGGATCCACACCTTCTATTGATGAAAACTCATAAAACGACCATATCACTTTGGAGAAGATAAGAAATATGTTTAGTTTCATAGTTTCTTTTATCTTAAAAATTTGCTTTAGAGGCTATTTTGTCATTTTTTATTATTCAAGTAATTGAAAATTAATACAAAACCCTTATTTTACTACTTTCTACATTGACTTATGTCATCAACATAACAAATACTATAACCCAAGCCGACAGTTTAAAATTTATGTTTATAAAATAATTATTTGAAAATAATTATGTGTTAATACTAATTTAAGTAATTAATAAAAATTTTAAATGAAAATTTCAATTTTAAATAAAAAATCGAAAATTAAAAATTTTCGGAAAAAATCTTAACAAAAAATTGACTGGGGGACCCGACGGGTATTTTAAATAAAAATAATAAATACTAACTTTAATTCTTTAAATTTAATGACAACCATTTCAATATAAGCAATATTCAATGGTTGTTAATTTTATGTTTCAAATTTTTCGAGAAACTTTTATAGTATAAGTGTTAAATAAATAGGTATTTTAAATTATTTTTTAAATTGTAATTTTAATTCCTTAATTAAATGGCAAACATTCAAAATGAAGGGAAAGTTAAAATGCACTCTAATAATAAACAGCTAACGATGCATTTAAAATAAATTATTATACATATAAGGAAAGCAAAAAGGGAGAAGCAGGGCTGATTCGAAATTTCGAATCTCGAGGTCAGGTCTTTTACTGACGCTTTCGACTCTTTGACATTATTTTCAATTTTCGAAATTTCCAAAAATTATTTTTAAGTAGTGACACTAGAAAGGAGGGATTGTGGCTGAATAGCCATCGGAAATTCTAAAAATTCGCCAATGGCGCAAAGAGATCATTTTCTATTTTCACTATTAGAATTTCCAAATAAGTGTAAAAAAGTAAGAGTGAGATCTTTATCCGGTCCTTTTTCAGGCTCTTTGTAGTTTTGTGAATTATTTTCTTAAAGAAACATCAAAATTGTTTATAATAATAATAAATTCACCCTTTTTAATGTCAAAAATTCAATTTATTAAAAAGCCTCGAAATTCGAAATTTCGAAACAGCTCTTCTCTCCATTTAATAAATCGCCTGACAATAATAAGTCAGGCGATTTTTCTTGCCCCTCTAAAAATTACCCTTTAAAAATTTATTTAAAAATTCTAAAAATAATTAAAAATTGGTTTAATTTAAAAATTAATGGTTTAATTTATTTAATAATTTAATAAAAATTTATATTTTTGTTTAATGATTGCGTTTGGGTGAAGCTAGGTTTTAATTCCTGAGCCGGGAAATCCACCATTATCTGTCAAATCATTCTTAAACCCGCTAAATCTACTGTTATGGAAACGGAAAATATACATATATATATTTAAATTAGGGTTGGGTCGGGCATTTCGGTGATTGGGGTTTGCTTGGGAGGGCATTCGGGGTTCCTGTCGGGCTGATGAACATTTAAAGAATTTTTTTAAATTGTAAACATTTATAAATTAACAAGAATGTCAATTTTTGACTCTAGAAATTTGCCCTCTATCCCCTCTCCCCTTATTTAAAAAATTATGTGGCATACAGAGGTGGATCGGAACAGTCAAGGGTGTCGGAAATCGGAAGAGCCGGAAATCAGAACTGGCTCAAAAGACGGAAATCGAAAATCGAAATTTTTTTTCGGAAATCGGAAGGAAAAAAACGCCGGAAATCGGAAGTCGGGAATCGGAAGTAAAATTTATATTTTCAAAGCTAAATTCATAATTAAGATTGTAAAGTGGCAAATTATGTTGCCTTCTTGAGTGTAATTTGAGGGAGTAAAGGTTCTTTTTGCAACTCAAAAGTCAGATTTGAAGGGATTAAAAGTGAAGGGACTAAAGTTTCTCTGAGCCGAACCATGATAAAAAAATCGCAGTTTATAATAGAGTTTGACCCGACCCCGATCCCGTTCCCGAACGATTTTTTCACGATTATCCCCGACCCGAACCCGCCCCGAAGAAAGTGAAAACCCCGTTCCCCGACCCGAAAAGTTTCGGGGTTATTTAATCCGGCTTTTTAACCTAAAAAATTCCCAAAATTTTCGCCTGCGGCGCAGAAAAAGAGGAGAAAACCTGATATCCGATATATACCCTTATATTCGATATATACCCTGATATCCGACAATACCCCTGATATCTCTGCAATCCCTTAAAATCCCCAAAATTTTCGCCTACGGCGCGTAAAAGGTTAAATTATGGTGTAGATTAAAGCGTGGTGCGACACATGAGGATATGACTTTTGAGGACAGACACTTGAGGACCGACTTTTGAGGACGCGACCTTTGAGGACGCGACCATTGAGGATGCGACTCTTGAGGACGCGACTTTTGAGGATGCGACATTTGGGGATGCGACCTTTGGGGATGCGACTTTTGAGGATCATAAGTCGGTCCTCAAGTGTCTGGTCCTCAAAAATCATATCCTCAAGTGTCGGGTAGCCGATTAAAGCGTAGTGATTACGAAGATTTAAAGTGATTACGAAGATTTAAAAATTTTTTTCTCATTATCCCTCAAAATCACTGATATCCCATGAAACCTCATTTAATCCCTCCAAATACACTTAATCCCTCCCTTAATAGCTCCAAATCCACTTATATCCTCAGATATACACTTTAATGCCTTCAAATCACATTTAATCCCTTAAAAACCTCTTATATTATCTCCCTCTATCTTATATTATCTCTAATTTTTGAAAAATTAACGAAAATATACCGAAAATGGCTTATTTTTGAATATTTTTTTCACTAAAAATTTTTTCCCTAAACCCGCGTACCCCGAACCGAACCCCGAGCATATTTTGCTCCCCCGACCCGAACCCCGCCCCGAAACAATTCGAAAACCCCGTACCCCGACATACCCGCCCCCGAACGTTCGGTTCAAACCCTAGTTCATACTTATAATTCCGCCACACCTCGGAATTCCGACCACCTATACATTTTTGAATTCCCCTACACACATAACTAGCTGGCACCCAATTCTCGATATACACATTAGTTTATATGTTGAAATAACGAATTTTTTAAATTTAAAGAATATTTTTCCAAATGCTAAATAATTTTTACTTATTTTTTAAAAATAATTTTAGGCTATTATTCAATGATTATATTTCAACTGCATATTATTTTGGCATTTATCTTGACATTGCCTAATTTATTTCGAGGTAAATATTTTTTCATTATTAAGTACAATGTAATTATAATAATAATAAATAATTTACGAAATGTGTAAAAAGAAGCTAAGCTTAGATTCGTAGTTGATTCGTAGTTCATAATTTTATTACATAATTATAACAAACTTTAATTTTGAATAAAGAATCGTTTGCTGGTTGTTTTCAAAGCACTCTAAAGCATGGAACTGGAAAATCTGGTTAGATTTTTCTATTTTAATTGATAAATTTTTACATTTTTACCGCTTAAGAACTAGCTTCAACTTCTCAAGGTGGTGGAGATAGATGTCATTGTGGACGATTTACAATTACGGAATTAAAAAATGAATTTACAATTAAAAAATTTAAATTAAAAATTCAACCGGAAGATGAGGAAATAGGTGAAGGTCAATTTGCTCATGTGAGTTATCCTAACTATACTCTGTTTTGAAATTATTAACACAAAAGTATTTTTCCAAGCACAACAAATACCAGAATTCTCGAAATTTTTTAAATTTCCGATTTCAGGAAATGTAATTCCGTTTTTTTCTTACAAAATTTTTTCCTCCTGAATCCCTAAATATCCCCTGATATATACGATCTATGGATTAAGGTGGATGACAAATAGTTTATGAATGATCAAAGCTTTGAAATTAGGCATTTAATTAAGCTTTGATTTTTTCTCTCTATAGATCAGTCTTCTAGAGATCCGTCTTTCATCTTTCGCTTTTTAACAACTTTTCCACCACAACTGGGATTTATTTATGTACCTATAGAAAATTGAAATATTAATTTATTTCAAACGCTAAGATCACTTTAAATTTTGTAAATTTAAGGTTAAACATGCTTTTAACCCTAAAGAAAATAAATGTTTTGCTCTGAAGATATCTCGAATGGATAGAGTCGGAGAAAACAACGAAGTTAATAGAGAAAAGGATGTTTTAGATTATTTTAACACCTTGAGCGTTCAACAAAGAAATCATATTATTCAAATGTATGCTAGGTATAAACTTTATAGTAATGTAAATTGCTAAAATAGTCTTTTTCTAATACACCGTAAAATCTCTAATAGAATCCCTCACTTCATTTGAATGTCACTTTAATAGAATCCCATTAATGATTGAAAAATATAATGCCGCCCTCCAGCTTGAATGTCCCCTCTAATCCACCTTTGGAAGGTGATTGAAAACTTGAAAATGCCCAAGTAGTCTGTCTATTAGAGAGTTTACGGTAGTATTAAATAGGAAAGAAATTATTGAATTTTATCAATTAACATTTCACGATTAAATTTTGTTTATCAAAGACAACTTTATACAACTTTATTTTTAAGGGAACATCGACGTACTAAAATGTATTTTCTCTTAGAGCTAGGAGGAAAAACATTGAATGAATATTTTTATCAAAAGGTTCGGGAAAGACAGGGATATTTCCACATCAACAATATAAAAAAGGAACAACTTCTTTTAACAAATATTCTTAAAGGCGCGGCTCAAGCACTCCAACAATTCCATCGACGTGAGACAAAATAAACTAAAATACATATATTAGATAGTTTCAGATGGATTTCATTTAGATGTTCATAAAAGAAATTTTCTCATAGCTCTTGATGAAAATCAATCTGAACCAAATCCAAATCGTCAATCAAATGAAACAATTCCTTGCAAATTGATTGATTTTAATCTTTCTGTTATTACTTCAAAAGGACATGTTGCTCATTTTGATCATATGATGAAATCGATAAATGCACCAGAGATAGCTGATAATAATCCTGCTAATGTAAATTAAAATTTTATTTTTATTTATTTATAGTGTGTTAATAAATTATAACCCCCTTTTAATTTTCTGAGTTTCTAAAGGTTACCGTTGACGGATTGTTATGAAATGTAATCACTTTTGGGCAATATGTATATCCAAAAGATTTTTAAGAAAATTTCACTTGATCGAATCATTGAAATGTTATTTAAACGATGAGAAGCTAAATTAGTTGTTATTTTTTGTATATCTTGTGTTTGCGGGAACGTGTTTTTACATATCAAACCAGTTCAGCTGAGTCCGCACGATTATGTCCCCACGATTGAGTCTGCACGATTTAGTCCCCCTTGTATAGGGTGAGGGGCGACTCAAAGAATTCCAAATTACGGAACAGACAAGTCATAAAACGACAAGTCACGGAAAAATCACGGAATAATCAACTCAAGGAATGTCCAAAAACACGAATAATTTAAAAATTAGAATAGGTTTTTTAGAATAGGTATTTATTCTTGTCTTGAAATGAGAGAATTTGCTGGTCTGAAACGGGAAAGTTCACGCCTTTAAGTTTCCCTTCATCATGCCGAAAGTTTACTCAAAATTACCCAGCTGTAATAGGTTGCACAACAAAGAAACCTCCCACACCTTCCCCTTCATTTCAAAGGCCCATTTTCTTGTAATTATACAAGAATATTGCCAAGATCATTTCTTCTCACCCCACCACCCCTCTGCCCCACTGGGACTGATGTGGTGGGATAACTACTAACATGTTTTAACATATGTATTTAAAGGTTTTTAGAACATAAAAGTCTGATCACTAATAACATGAATAGAGATTCTGAGACTGAAAATTTTTAAAACAAATAAAAATTTTTTGACAAAATTTGGCAAATGAAAATTTTATAATTGACTACAATATTTCAAAATTTTAGCTATCCGACAAAATAGACGTGTGGTTATTTGGAATAATGGTTCTAGAACTTTACACCTATTTTAATTATACAGGTTTGTTTTTATACGAAAATTAATTTTTTTATTTTAGAAAATAATGACATTGGTGATGTCATGAATGAATTGTATGTGTTAAAAAGAACAGAACCATCTAATATTATAACTCGACTTATACAGGTCTAAATTTTTAATATAATGTTAAAAAATAAAGATTGCAAGTTTAAATGTTATCCTAAAATTTTCAAAGGCTTGTGTCCAAAATAATCCATCTGACCGCACTGCAATGGAAGATCCTGGTACTAATCCCGACCTTTTGAATCCTAATTCCGTTATATGCTGAAACCGATACCGAGCAAGATACCAATAATATTCTTCACAATCCCGATATCGAGATGTTTTCATTATTCTAAAATCACAATGATATTGAGAAAATTAATTATTACAGCGAATTAGCAAAATGAATGAATTTATATAAATATTCACAAAAGTTTCAGGCGTGCGTCCAAATGAATCCAAATGATCGTCCATCTATGAAAGCTATTGTTAGTTTTCTGAAAAACGAATGCGATTATTTTTATTACGAACGTGATCTTTCTAGAGGTAGTCAAGCACGATTGTGCATAAATTGATTATGCTGTGAAAGATTTGAAGAAAATCTAGTGGTATCCGGTTTTTTATTTCCTATTTGGGTATATTAAAAACTAGAGACGTTAAAGATTCTTGGTTGTCACAGGAATTCTCTTTCATATCTTCGACATTGGTTAAGGGTTTAGACTTTTTCGAGCTTTTACAAGTTTCTCTAGACAAGTTTCTCCCTCAAAATCACTGATATCCCATGAAACCTCATTTAATCCCTCCAAATACACTTAATCCCTCCCTTAATAGCTCCAAATCCACTTATATCCTCAGATATACACTTTAATGCCTTCAAATCACATTTAATCCCTTAAAAACCTCTTATATTATCTCCCTCTATCTTATATTATCTCTAATTTTTGAAAAATTAACGAAAATATACCGAAAATGGCTTATTTTTGAATATTTTTTTCACTAAAAATTTTTTCCCTAAACCCGCGTACCCCGAACCGAACCCCGAGCATATTTTGCTCCCCCGACCCGAACCCCGCCCCGAAACAATTCGAAAACCCCGTACCCCGACATACCCGCCCCCGAACGTTCGGTTCAAACCCTAGTTCATACTTATAATTCCGCCACACCTCGGAATTCCGACCACCTATACATTTTTGAATTCCCCTACACACATAACTAGCTGGCACCCAATTCTCGATATACACATTAGTTTATATGTTGAAATAACGAATTTTTTAAATTTAAAGAATATTTTTCCAAATGCTAAATAATTTTTACTTATTTTTAAAAATAATTTTAGGCTATTATTCAATGATTATATTTCAACTGCATATTATTTTGGCATTTATCTTGACATTGCCTAATTTATTTCGAGGTAAATATTTTTTCATTATTAAGTACAATGTAATTATAATAATAATAAATAATTTACGAAATGTGTAAAAAGAAGCTAAGCTTAGATTCGTAGTTGATTCGTAGTTCATAATTTTATTACATAATTATAACAAACTTTAATTTTGAATAAAGAATCGTTTGCTGGTTGTTTTCAAAGCACTCTAAAGCATGGAACTGGAAAATCTGGTTAGATTTTTCTATTTTAATTGATAAATTTTTACATTTTTACCGCTTAAGAACTAGCTTCAACTTCTCAAGGTGGTGGAGATAGATGTCATTGTGGACGATTTACAATTACGGAATTAAAAAATGAATTTACAATTAAAAAATTTAAATTAAAAATTCAACCGGAAGATGAGGAAATAGGTGAAGGTCAATTTGCTCATGTGAGTTATCCTAACTATACTCTGTTTTGAAATTATTAACACAAAAGTATTTTTCCAAGCACAACAAATACCAGAATTCTCGAAATTTTTTAAATTTCCGATTTCAGGAAATGTAATTCCGTTTTTTTCTTACAAAATTTTTTCCTCCTGAATCCCTAAATATCCCCTGATATATACGATCTATGGATTAAGGTGGATGACAAATAGTTTATGAATGATCAAAGCTTTGAAATTAGGCATTTAATTAAGCTTTGATTTTTTCTCTCTATAGATCAGTCTTCTAGAGATCCGTCTTTCATCTTTCGCTTTTTAACAACTTTTCCACCACAACTGGGATTTATTTATGTACCTATAGAAAATTGAAATATTAATTTATTTCAAACGCTAAGATCACTTTAAATTTTGTAAATTTAAGGTTAAACATGCTTTTAACCCTAAAGAAAATAAATGTTTTGCTCTGAAGATATCTCGAATGGATAGAGTCGGAGAAAACAACGAAGTTAATAGAGAAAAGGATGTTTTAGATTATTTTAACACCTTGAGCGTTCAACAAAGAAATCATATTATTCAAATGTATGCTAGGTATAAACTTTATAGTAATGTAAATTGCTAAAATAGTCTTTTTCTAATACACCGTAAAATCTCTAATAGAATCCCTCACTTCATTTGAATGTCACTTTAATAGAATCCCATTAATGATTGAAAAATATAATGCCGCCCTCCAGCTTGAATGTCCCCTCTAATCCACCTTTGGAAGGTGATTGAAAACTTGAAAATGCCCAAGTAGTCTGTCTATTAGAGAGTTTACGGTAGTATTAAATAGGAAAGAAATTATTGAATTTTATCAATTAACATTTCACGATTAAATTTTGTTTATCAAAGACAACTTTATACAACTTTATTTTTAAGGGAACATCGACGTACTAAAATGTATTTTCTCTTAGAGCTAGGAGGAAAAACATTGAATGAATATTTTTATCAAAAGGTTCGGGAAAGACAGGGATATTTCCACATCAACAATATAAAAAAGGAACAACTTCTTTTAACAAATATTCTTAAAGGCGCGGCTCAAGCACTCCAACAATTCCATCGACGTGAGACAAAATAAACTAAAATACATATATTAGATAGTTTCAGATGGATTTCATTTAGATGTTCATAAAAGAAATTTTCTCATAGCTCTTGATGAAAATCAATCTGAACCAAATCCAAATCGTCAATCAAATGAAACAATTCCTTGCAAATTGATTGATTTTAATCTTTCTGTTATTACTTCAAAAGGACATGTTGCTCATTTTGATCATATGATGAAATCGATAAATGCACCAGAGATAGCTGATAATAATCCTGCTAATGTAAATTAAAATTTTATTTTTATTTATTTATAGTGTGTTAATAAATTATAACCCCCTTTTAATTTTCTGAGTTTCTAAAGGTTACCGTTGACGGATTGTTATGAAATGTAATCACTTTTGGGCAATATGTATATCCAAAAGATTTTTAAGAAAATTTCACTTGATCGAATCATTGAAATGTTATTTAAACGATGAGAAGCTAAATTAGTTGTTATTTTTTGTATATCTTGTGTTTGCGGGAACGTGTTTTTACATATCAAACCAGTTCAGCTGAGTCCGCACGATTATGTCCCCACGATTGAGTCTGCACGATTTAGTCCCCCTTGTATAGGGTGAGGGGCGACTCAAAGAATTCCAAATTACGGAACAGACAAGTCATAAAACGACAAGTCACGGAAAAATCACGGAATAATCAACTCAAGGAATGTCCAAAAACACGAATAATTTAAAAATTAGAATAGGTTTTTTAGAATAGGTATTTATTCTTGTCTTGAAATGAGAGAATTTGCTGGTCTGAAACGGGAAAGTTCACGCCTTTAAGTTTCCCTTCATCATGCCGAAAGTTTACTCAAAATTACCCAGCTGTAATAGGTTGCACAACAAAGAAACCTCCCACACCTTCCCCTTCATTTCAAAGGCCCATTTTCTTGTAATTATACAAGAATATTGCCAAGATCATTTCTTCTCACCCCACCACCCCTCTGCCCCACTGGGACTGATGTGGTGGGATAACTACTAACATGTTTTAACATATGTATTTAAAGGTTTTTAGAACATAAAAGTCTGATCACTAATAACATGAATAGAGATTCTGAGACTGAAAATTTTTAAAACAAATAAAAATTTTTTGACAAAATTTGGCAAATGAAAATTTTATAATTGACTACAATATTTCAAAATTTTAGCTATCCGACAAAATAGACGTGTGGTTATTTGGAATAATGGTTCTAGAACTTTACACCTATTTTAATTATACAGGTTTGTTTTTATACGAAAATTAATTTTTTTATTTTAGAAAATAATGACATTGGTGATGTCATGAATGAATTGTATGTGTTAAAAAGAACAGAACCATCTAATATTATAACTCGACTTATACAGGTCTAAATTTTTAATATAATGTTAAAAAATAAAGATTGCAAGTTTAAATGTTATCCTAAAATTTTCAAAGGCTTGTGTCCAAAATAATCCATCTGACCGCACTGCAATGGAAGATCCTGGTACTAATCCCGACCTTTTGAATCCTAATTCCGTTATATGCTGAAACCGATACCGAGCAAGATACCAATAATATTCTTCACAATCCCGATATCGAGATGTTTTCATTATTCTAAAATCACAATGATATTGAGAAAATTAATTATTACAGCGAATTAGCAAAATGAATGAATTTATATAAATATTCACAAAAATTTCAGGCGTGCGTCCAAATGAATCCAAATGATCGTCCATCTATGAAAGCTATTGTTAGTTTTCTGAAAAACGAATGCGATTATTTTTATTACGAACGTGATCTTTCTAGAGGTAGTCAAGCACGATTGTGCATAAATTGATTATGCTGTGAAAGATTTGAAGAAAATCTAGTGGTATCCGGTTTTTTATTTCCTATTTGGGTATATTAAAAACTAGAGACGTTAAAGATTCTTGGTTGTCACAGGAATTCTCTTTCATATCTTCGACATTGGTTAAGGGTTTAGACTTTTTCGAGCTTTTACAAGTTTCTCTAGACAGAATAAAAAATTAATTCTACCTAAAACCTGACTTAACAATAGTACCTGAAATTTAATTTTGTAATGGTTTTCGCTAATTTAGAATTTTTGGGATCAATATATAAAATATTTTATAAATTGATGCGACAAGTCCCAAGGAAAAATCAAAATTTGTCTTTTAAATGAAATTTTCTATTATTCCTGGGGGTTTTCTGTTTTTGACGTCTCTATTAACCTCAATTTTATTATTTAAAATATTTACAAAGTTATGGTTCCCTTAAACTATTTTTAAAACTTATTTAAAATTCATCATGGGTTAAATGTTTTTTTTTATTAGGGGACTTGTGTTAGTATATTTTTGGGTTTTGGATTGTTATTTTGGTACCTTATGTTTATAGCGCCTCTTTAACCTATTTGAGTATGAGTTAATCCTTCTTAAATTTCACTCCATTTCCCAATGGTATATTGAAATGAGTGACATTACAAAGTGAAAATTAATTTTCTTATTCCTGTGTGCCAAGTGACAAGCTAGCCAATAACTTGACAAGCTAGCTTTTTAAAATCCATGATATGATATCAATTAATGGGCTGTGTCTATGTAGTATGTATTTAATGAAACAGATAAAACCAAAATGTTGCTTTGTATTTGGTGAGATTAAAAAATAATCTTCTAATGGAGTGAAATTTAAGAAAGGTGAAAGTCTGATCATTACGTACATTTTAAACACTGATATTCAACCTTGAGGGGCGGTATAAACAAAAAAGTACTTCCTGTTGTGTCCGTACTTGCAGAAAGAACATAAATGAATATAAATAACCCATCATCGGGTTGGATGGTGGCACAGTCGGTTGTGCTTCGGTCTGGGCTCATTCCATGATGGTTCAATTCCATCTCCCATCCACAATTTTTCCACAGCATGAACATCGTATACAATACTTCCAGCATCTACTAAATTCACATTTTATTTGTTCTTTTGTGGGATATTATTTATGCAACTATACCCCCTTATTATACTTTTGCTACACAACTAACTTAAATTTTCCTTATCAATGTATCCAAAAATTTTTTATATAAATACGATCGCTTTTAAAGCTATCCAAAAATTGAGAAAAAAATACTTTAAATGTTGTGGAGCACTCGGTTATAATTTGAACTAAAATATTATTTTCATATTATTTTTAATTTCGTATCTATATCTACTATGTAAAAATTTATTGCGTAACTTGCATAAACTCATTCTGGGAAGTACTATATGTTTATATTTTATGCATCTTAATATTTCATGTTTCACAAGGTTATCACCTCCTAAACAGTAAAATAGGGAGCAGCTACTCAAACAATTGGCAAAATTAGTGCGGTCAAAAATACGGCAAAAAAGTTGCATTAGTTTGTGCAACTATATTCCTTTGAAACTCCTAGGCCTTACAATAATGTCATAATTATTCTATGGAATGGTTCGTACTAACCGACACTTAAGTATGAAAATTTTAAACAAAGAAACATTCCATGTTTAGTTACATAAACTGGAAAAGTTATTCCCATGTTGGCGAGTGTATCTTCTGATAATTTTTGGTAATTTTGATAATTTTTGATATAATTAATAATTTAAATAATTTTTGGTACCCTCCAAATACATTATTATACTTCTAAAAATCCCTCGACATCCTTTGTTTTGTCTCTAGTGTTTGAATATCTCGATATTTACTCAATTTTACACTAATTTTTATAAAAGCCTCGGAAGCGAAAACCGAGGATACAATTAATAGCAGATAGTTTGTAACATTCTAAAAATCCATCAATCCATAGGAGATTCTTTCAACTGAAATATCAAAAACGATATTTGTTTAATTTTGTTTTCAATTTTAGCAAAATTTTAAATGTGTTCAAAGCTAATTTAATTAAATATGTACATATATTAAGATTCAATATTTTTCTAAAAAATTTCAATTTATAAAACAAATTAATTATTAGAAGTAAAAAAATAATTTATTAAAAAAATAATTTATCCAAAATACTACTAATATAAAATGTTTAAAAATAAAAATGAAAAATTACTGGTAAATAATAAAAAAGGGTTTTTAATAAAAATATAATTTATGGAAATTTTGAAAATAAAAATGTTATATGTACTATACATATTCGAATATGCTCAAATAATTATTGTGGGTAATTATTGTTTTAGATAATCGAAGTTGGAAATTAGTTGAAAGAGTTATTCGAGCATATACGGTGTTGTAAAGAATTGTTTTAAAAAATGTTGTCAAGAATAATGAAATAATGATGACAATAATTGAAGAAGTTTGTGGATATTTTTTGAAATAATTTTTGGTACTATCGAATTATCTCACCCATCGTCGGTAAATGTTTTTCGGAAATTCTTGCGTTCGTATATTTATGATGATATCTGGGTTATAAGAGGATTTTGAGTCATATCTGACGAGTGATATAGTGATATTGGAGGATTAAGAGGCAAAAAATTCACTTTTTCAGCATCACAGGCGAAAATTTTGAGAATTTTTAAGGTCGTCGGCCAAAAAATTAACTTTTTTAGCGCCGCAGGCGGAAATTTTTAGAATTTTGTGGCTCAAGCAGCCAGATTTCTTGCATTTTCAGCGCGCTGCAGGTAATTAACAACATTATTGAAAATCCCGTAAACTTCGTCGAGGAAATTTTGGCATAAAGGGGATAAATCTAGCTACAAAATGAGCCCAAAATTATTTTCATAGGAAAATTAAAAAATTTATAAATTTTAAACTAAGCGAAAAACATCTAAGACTGGGTATAGGTCTCAGGTTTAATGGACTCGGTTCGTGTCAGGATAACCCATAAAAAATTTTTCGTAAATAAGTTCTGGGGCAACTCTAAAGTATAGCAAATTTAACAACCAAAACAATAAAATTTGCTATGACGGGGAGGAGGACTGTCATCACGTTCTACATAATGCTGAGTCTCATAATTCTCTTGTTGTTGAGGAGGTCGGGTTCTTTCATATTGAAACATTTTAATCTTCCCATTCAGAAACTCTACAATTTCTTGTATATTTGGACGTCTGTTTTCATCTTGGAAGCAAGCCTACAAATATTTAATTTAAATGAAGATTTTTTAAAGCGTTTATTTTTTATCAATTTTATACATATGTATAGACAATAAATTTTTAAAATTTATAATTAATTATTACTTTAATAACACGATCCAATTTTGAGTCTAAATTTTTTTGTGTAAATTAATTAAATTATTAATATAGTAAAGCAGCTGGGCTATAGCTATTTCTCTCCTTTAGCTAGTGCAAAAGGTTATTCGGCGGCTGGGAGCGAACCAGCATCTTCAGTAGACCGGACTGATGTGTTAGCCATTACACCACGCCGCCTACTGCTCAGCCTTAGGAAATTAATAGCTATATGCTTTACAATATATACGTGTAAATAAAAATCAAGAGGGTCTTGCAAATGAAAGTCGCGATCAATTTTAGCTTTCCTTTTTTTGAATGTAGCGACTTTTATTTAAGCATAGATTTCGAAAGAAGTGTCATGAGGAGTGAAAACAGGTGATTGAAAAAATATTTTAACCCCCTAAGACCTTATATAATAATATTCATTTTAGCCCGACAGAAAAAAAATTTGAAAGAAATTAATTCGAAAACGGCATCGTTAAATTTTTTAAATAAAATTTTTAAAACTTGTCAATAAAATTTATCAATATATGTATATTCGTTTAAATTTTCAATCACCTGTCTTCACTCCTCATGACACTCTTCGAAATCTATGCTTAAATAAAATGTCGCTACATTTAATAAAAGCGGAGCTAAAATTGATCACGACTTTTAATTGCAAGACCTCTCGATTTTTATGTACACGTATATATTAATAATAGAATTAAAATTTAAAATATAAATAAATTTATTTATTAAAAAGACCCTTTCCCCTTATTATCAACTATTTATTTACAAATTAATTTCTTTAATATCCTGAGTTTTTTAATAAACCCGGTTTCGAAATTTTTTGAGAATTTAAAATATATGGCCCATGACATTAAACATGAAAACCATCTAATCCCACATTATTTTTATTAAATTCTGAATAAATTAACGAAAATAGACCGAAAACGGCTTATTTTTAGAGCATTTATTCTTTGAGAAATTTTTCCTGTAAACCCCCGTACCCCGACCCGAACTCCGACCATATTTTGCTCCCCCGACCCGAACTCAGCCCGAAACAATTCGAAACCCACGTACACAGACACACCCGCCCCGAGCGTTCTGGGCGCAACCCTACTTTGAGAAGAGTTAAAATTTTGCACACCTTAAATCTTAAGGAAAATGGTTCAATAATAGAATGGCGCTTATAAGCCATGAAAGACTATATAGCTCTGATACTTTTTCTGGTCATACATACATACTTTAAAATTTGTAATATGTATGTACTTGAAAATCAAATAAAAAGCAATATTTTGTCTTGTCTTATCTAAACTAGAGTTGGACAAAACGATACTGGTATCGGACAACCCGAGACCGAGATTGACCGATACACAAGAACCCGATACCGATACCAACATTTTGAGCCGAGACCGATACCGAGAAACGATACTGACCGAGACTAACAGAAATTTGAATTTTATGTCAAAAAATACGTGTAAAAATAATTTATTCATCATTTTCATCATCCAAATCATCAGATAAATACTCTTAATCATCTGGATCCGATCAGGCTTGGCAATGGATACAAATTTTTGTGTCCGTATCCAATTTTCAGCGCTGCAGGCAAAATTTGAGAATTTTGGAAGGCCATGAAGTCAGCGCGCTCATCCCTGCTTCCGATCATTTTAAATCCCCTTAATTCACTGGTGGGAACTACATTTGCCGAAAATAGGAAGGCTCTGTAATCAAAATCCTGAAAATCTAACCCGAGGGCTCGGAAAATTCAATATTTCAGCGCAATTTTGGAAGGCCAAGTCACCAAATTTCTTCTTTTTTCAGCGTCGCAGGCGAAAATTTTTTGAATTTTAGAAGACCTTATTCGAAAAAAATTCACTTTCTATGTTATGGACGGATATCCGAAAAAATTATGGACGAAAACTTGGACAATATTTAGGATTTTGTTTCTTTGAGTCAGTATCGTTTCTCGCCGAGAAATGGACCGAGAATATCGGTATCGGTTTCGAGACCGAGAATGAAAAAACCGAGACCGATATTGGAAAAAAGCCGAGAGTCTCGGTATCGGTCTCGTCCTGTCCAACTCTAATCTAAACTAAAGTGACTGTTTCTTTTAGACTTATGATTCTTGTTTAATGGCTCCTCTCGTTTTTACTGACCTTTCATGCCATTTACTTTTTTCTTTTTTTATTTAGAAAAAAGTGAATACAGTTGTTGGTTTCAAACCGAACTGAACCGAGAAACCGAAGATTGTGGGTTCGGTTTATCGTTTCAATTTCTCTTAATTGAGAAATTTATTTTTGTTTGCCGGTTTGGTTTCGTTTAACCGACCATAAACCCTACATATGGATCATTTCCAGCTAGTGATTCTGTGATTCTCCTTGCGATATTTAGATATTCAAATTAGATTTCGATACATAAAACATCTTCTCAGTTTTTACTATATTTTGGAACTTTAAAAAAGTAAAATAAAATTGCAAAATATCGCCAAAATTAAAACTATATGATAAAAGAAAGAATGGAATTAAAAAAGTTGCTAATCTTCTCAATATTGATATTGTTTTTTTATGAGTTTTCCTCAATAGAATGTGGAAGGCATGGCAAAAGTTTAGACAAAGGAAAAGGTGATTTCAATTAAATTGTTTATTAATTTAGCTGGTGAATAAATCTGTAGGGATTAATGAAATTTGTTTTCAGCTCTTAATTGTTCAAAAGTAAACTAAATATATATTTACAAATACATATCATTTGAAGGTGTGTCATCATCTCATGATGATCATAGATCCTGTCAACTTTCATCATTGACCAAATCTGTGGAAGTAAAAGAGATTGATGGAAATGTAATGGAATTGAGATATACTACACGGCCTTTTGGCATAATTGGATCTGGTCACTCTGCTATTGCAAGTTACGATAGCACGCGCCCAGATCCCTTAATCTTCCTTTTATTCCTCCAAATCTACCTGAAAATTATTCATACTTCCTCGTTCTTTAGCGCCGCAGGCGAAAATTTTGGGAATTTTTGAAGACGTGAAGTTAGATTTCTTCCTTTTTCCAATTTAGGATCCGAACCAGAATTTTCGGATATCCGGATCCGAATCCAATACCCGAAACGAAAACATCTAATATTCGGATCCGATTCCGGTATCCGAACCGAAAATTTCCTGATATCCGGCCTTTTTTCGGATCCATATATCCGGATCCGCCAACATTAATCTCCTATTTTGGTGGGATATATCGATGAATTAGATGGATATTGGTAGATATTAGGGTTTTCTTGTTTACTGAAATGTTTTTGTTTCCAATCTAGTACTTGTGGTGCTTATTTATCATTTTTGTGGTGCTATTTTTTTGTGGTGCTTATTTATCACTTTTTTGAAATGAAAAATGAATTTGTTTATTAATGAATTTATTTATTTTTGCTTCTAATAAATTTTTTTGATAAATACTGGAATCCCGATCCCGAGTCGGTATCGGCATCGGTATTATCATTCCAATATAACAATACGGATTTTTTCTCGTAATACGTTACCGCTTAACTCTATTTATGATCGGTTGTTTTAACACCTTAAATTGTGTTTCCATGAAAAAACATTTGCTGGTGCCGTGTCCGGAAATTTGGGGAGTGGACAATTGGGGAGTGGAAAGTTGGGGTGTGAGCGGACATTTGGGGAGTGGATGAAAAAAATAATTTAAAAATAGATTTTTTGGACAATAAAAATAATTTATACACTTGTGATAGTGTTGTTGTGGAGTTTCAAAGATTTTAAGGATATTTTGATGTCTGTAACACCTTTGTTTCTGCGATTGGGGTCAATTGAGTACCGGTAGTTGAGTACTTCTGTTGAGTGTCGGCGTGTTGTTATGCCGATTGAGTACGCCCATAAAAGTAAGTTAGCAACCTACCCTTCGGGGACGGGTGTGTCGGGGATCGGGGGCGCAATAAGCACCCAAAACTCACCAACTTCCATTTATAAGTGAAAATGTGCCAAAGAATGAAAAATTCATGTCTTAGCGCCGCAGGCGAAAATTTTTATAATTTTGGAAGGCGAATGGACAATATTTCTTTTTTTTCTGAAAATTTTCAATTTTTTAGGACCTATAACTCTGCCCAGAATCATTTCCTGAAGTAGAGAGTGGTATGTTCGTCTCAGCTCGCCGAGACGAATCGAATGACATATGTCACGTCCAGAAATTTTACCACCGGTACACTCACTACAGCCGGATTTTTTTGATTTTGGAGTCATTCGACTAAGCTCGACACAGCTCAACGAGTTCTATAACCTAAGATTGACTAAGCATTTTTTAATACGTTAAGGAAGGAAAAAGGAGCCCGGAGCCGGAGCCAAGATTTTCAAACCCCGGAGCCCGGAGCCGGAGCCGGAGCCAAGATTTTCAAACCCCGGAGCCCGGAGCCGGAGCCAAGATTTTCAAACCCCGGAGCCCGGAGCCGGAGCCAAGATTTTCAAACCCCGGAGCCCGGAGCCGGAGCCAAGATTTTCAAACCCCGGAGCCCGGAGCCGGAGCCAAGATTTTCAAACCCCGGAGCCCGGAGCCGGAGCCAAGATTTTCAAACCCCGGAGCCCGGAGCCGGAGCCAAGATTTTCAAACCCCCCCGGAGCCGGAGCCAACAAATGGCAAATACCCAGCACTGATCCCCATAATGCATTATGAAACTTTAAAAAAATTAAAATAAAATGACAAAATATCCTCGAAATTAAATTTTTTAGATAAAATTAAAAAAAATGAAATTCGAAAGAATTATTTTATTTTCAATGATTATACTATTTTCATTTCGTGGGTGTGCATCAACATCGGGGAAACAAAGTTCGAATAAAGGAAAAGGTTATTTAATTGTTAATTCTTTATTGTTTGCCTAGTAATGGCCTTCATAAGGAGGCGGAAATATTTTTTAAAAGTAATCCCTGTTAAGGAGTTAAAATATCCCTGTTAAAGTGCTGAAAAAAGATGGTAACTCTCATGTCTTTTTAAAGAGTTGACCTGTTTTTTGAGAGTTGACAAATATAGACTATATCGTTATTTATTAAACGATATTTGACAAAATATATTTTTCGTTTTCACCGCTTATATGGAAGATAAGGACAGCTATTTAAGCATTTAATAGCTAACCCATTTAAACCGAACTTCCAACCAGAAGATTTTTGGTTCGGTATCTGTTAATTGAAAAATTTAAGGCAACCTAGTATCCTTATCCTGAAATTTTACCTTTCTCAGAAAATTCATACACATTCAAAAACTAAAAATATTTATTAAAGTTAATTCAAGTATTGAAAAAAAAATAATTTAAGATGTTTCGACATCAACAATTTTTAATGAAAAATGTCAATGTGGTCGAGTTCCCAAGGCTGATTTTAATATTGATGTAAAGATTAATGGACACATATTTAAATATAATAGAGCTGATAAATTAGGAAGTGGTAGCTTTGGAAATGCAAGTTTTTGATTTAATTATATAAAAATACTGAATTTTATACACAACAGTTTAAATTTTAAAGGTTTTCTTTGTTGTATCTTAAATCCCTAACAGGTACACTTGAGAAAATTTGATGCAACTTATTTTTTTTAATTTTTTCAAATTTTTCCAAGTCAAATTTTTTGATCAGTTTATATAAATTTGGTCTGTCTCTATTAATTATCCATTTTATTAAACTTCAAAATTATGATAGAGTAAAGTAGAGCTGGGCTAGCTATTTCCTTCCTTCAGCTAGTTAAAAGTTTATTCGGCGGTGGGAGTGAACAAGAAATTTTAGTAGACCGACCTGTCTCGATTCACAAAAATTGTTAATTCGAAATTTTCGTGAATTCACGTTCCCGATTCACGACATGAAAAAAATCGGAAATTTTTATTACTTATGGGAGCTAAAAAGGGAACAAATCTGATGACTTGGTCTTCAAAAATTCTTCAAATTTTCATGAAGAATTCACCCGCAGCGCTAAAAAAGGAAAAATATGGTTACATGGTTTTCAAAAATTCACAAATTTGTCGCCTGTGGCGCTGAATAAGGAACACTTATAGCTTCTATGCTTTCCGAAATTCTCAAAATCTTTGCCAGCGGCGCAGAAAATTGAAGTAAACTGGCCTGAAATCCAAATTTCAAAAAATTTTTGCCTTCGGCGCAGAAAATGGAATAATGAGATTGAGAGATTTAGAGACTATCTTGGTCAACTGATCCAAATCCCATTTCATGACTAAAATTGATTGGGAAATTTCAGTATATTGGTGGAATTGAAAAAGAGATAAAGAGAACCACCGATATCCATCCAAATCCGCAGTCGAAAATTTTAGAATTTTCGAGGTCTTGTTGAGTCTTGTTGAGACAGAAATTCACATTTTCCGGCACCTAATTAATTCTTTCCTAAATGCCTTAATACTCCCTCAGATCTTCTATTATTCGATTTATTCGATCTTTTGATCACTCCTAATCCTCCTAATGCCTAATATCCCTCAATCCATTTTTATATCCTCAAATCCCTTTATCCTTGATACACTTATATCACTTAAATATCCGTTAATCAATTAAAAACCTCTAGTGCATCTAACCTTTCGTAATTACTTCTAATCCCCAAAAAAAAAGAAAATTCCCGAAAATCGAGAATTCCCGATGATTTTTGGCTCGTGATTCACGATTCACGAAAATTTGGGAATTCACGATTCCCGAAAATTGGGAATACAATCCAGTCACTAATAACTGGATTGTATACGATCAATATTATAGCTGTGAATTTTATGCATTAAAAATGCAAAATATGCACTATAATATGCATAAAAAATACAAAAATATACACAAAAATATGCAAGAAAACCAAAATATGCACGAAATTACGCAAGAAAATACAAAATATACTTAGAATTTTTACATTTTTTTAGTCAAAAACATTCAAACACCTATTTTTATTTAGATTACTCCCAGTTCATATACATATATATTATTCAACAAATTGAGTATTTTTACTCTGTTGGACATTTTGAGATGAGGCATTTTGGCGGTGTGCCATTTTGGGGTGGGACATTTTTGGGTCGTGCCCAATAAACAAAAAAAATTTTTTTTTAATTTGTAATTTTTACAAATTTTGGATATACAGTCTGGTGCAAAAGTATATGATCAAGGGTGTGTGAATTTTATGCATTAAAAATGCAAAAAAATTGTTAAATCGAAAAATTTTAAAACTTTTTTATTTTATATTACAGTGTGTTAAGAAATTATAACCCCCCTCGAATTTTTTGAGTTTCTCTATCTTCCCGTTGTCGGATTGTTCTGAAATTTTTGCGGTAGTGTTGTAACGTATATTAAATAATATTTACAAAATATCTTTAAAAATTTCTGATCTCAGACTTTTTTTTGGAAGTTTTTACAAAAAATTAGTGTTAATAAATTATAACCCCCCTATATTAAAATTTTTTTAACGCAAGAAATATCTCTACAAAAATTATTCTAAACATATCTACCAATATAGATAAGAAATACAAAAGAATTGAAGTCCTTATGTATTCCCATCATCGAGATCTCGAAATCCGAAAATCAACGTAGAACGGGGGTAAAGGTCTTTAAAAAATATTTTCGACCCCTTATAGGTGAAATAAAAATTTTATTTTGGGCTTATCTGAAAGCCCTTTAAATTTGCTACAAGATAGTATTAATTTTATTCTCCGGAAAAAATTCACCTATAAGAAATAATGAGTTTAGTTTCTAAGTTACATTTCTAACACTTTTTGGGGGCGTTTGAGTGACTTTTATGACGTGAAAATTTATCACTTTGGCTCTCGACGGTGAATTTTTTCTGTTTAATGAGATAAAAACCAATTTATAGCAAATTTAAAGGGCTTTCAGATAAGCCCAAAATAAAATTTTTATTTCACCTATAAGGGGTCGAAAATATTTTTTAAAGACCTTTACCCCCGTTCTACGTTGATTTTCGGATTTCGAGATCTCGATGATGGGAATACATAAGGACTTCAATTCTTTTGTATTTCTTATCTATATTGGTAGATATGTTCAGAAAAATTTTTGTGGATTTTTTGACTGGTAAACAAAAATTTTACTAAAGGGGGGTTATAATTTATTAACACTAATTTTTTGGAAAAACGTTCAAAAAAAGTCTGAGATCAGAAATTTTTTAAGATATTTTGTAAATATTATTCAATATACATTACAACACTACTGCAAAAATTTCAGAACAATCCGACAACGGGAATATAGAGAAACTCAAAAAATTCAAGGGGGTTATAATTTCTTAACACACTGTATAGCATTTTTTGCGGGCTTTAAGATGATGATAAATTTATAGAAAAATATTTCCATTTCATAGAGTCGATTCGTCTCGCCGAGCTGAGTCGAATGGTACCACTCCCAGGGTGCAGAAACTCCTGTGGACCAAGATATAGGTCTTCGAAAATCGAAAAACCATAGGGGGGAGTAAGCTCAATTTTGGTGTAAAAAATCGATTTTTTTCATGTTCGGGATTTACACCCACTGGGTCTGGGACCGTTCCTTACCCTATCCCTCGAAATCTCTGAAAGTTAAAATCGTTTTTCTGAAATTTTTAAAATTGGCTATAACTTTCAGAAATTTCGAGGGATAGGGTAAGGAACGGTCCCAGACCCAGTGGGTGTAGGTCCCGAACATGAAAAAATGTTTTGGACCCATACCCCTACTTTCCAACACCAAGAAAAATCCAACTATTTTGTTGATGGGACGCATATACTTTTATGGAACGCATAAAAGTTCATGGGACGCATGTCCTAAGATAGAGCCAAATTTTTACTATATTTTCACTTTATGGCAGGCTTTTAGGCAATTTTCTCGATATTTTCCCCAAAAACCTCAAAATATGCATTAAAATATGCATTTATGCACCAGTCTGAAATATGCAAAAATATGCATTATATTCAAATAGAAACCCCCTTTAAAGTCTTCAAAACATGCTGGAACATTGTTTTTGTGCATTATACATGATGCCAAGTTTACAAAAAATATGCATTTGCATAAAAATCACAGCCCTAATCATTATACAATCCAGTCATTAATAAATTTAAAATTTAAGGTTTACCACGCATTTTGGCCGGAAAATATTTGTGTTGCATTAAAACAACTGCATTGTATGTTGATATCCCATTTATTCATAGAGAAACCGAAGTTCTTGAATATTTCAAAAACAATGTTGATGATGAAGATAAGAGTTATATTATTAAAATGTTTGAATAGTATGTTTTTTTATTTTATGGTAAATACCGTAAATCCTCTAAAATAGCCCCCGGGGGCTATTTTTTTCGATCGACCTCTAGAGGGGGTCTATTTGGCTGTACTTTAGTATATTTTCCATTGAACCTCAAACTCATTTAATTTGTATTTTAAACATTAATTAGATGTTTTAATTTATTCTAGTTGAATTAGTCATAAGATCCTCTGCGCATCCCCCACTCAATCCCCAAATCCCCCAACCGTCGCTCTGAAGGTGCGCCAGACCGAAAGGTCTGATGCGCATAATTCTATATACTGCAACCATGGCCTCTTAGGGCATTGTTATCAAATTTAAGCCAGAATGTTGAATTATTATTTACTTACATTTATGGAATTGTTGTAGTGCCAAAGCAGCTCCTTTTAAGATTTTAGTTAAAAGATTTTGAACATTTTTCCTATTTTTCCTATAGTAGTTGTCTAGCTTATCTCCACCAAGTTCTAGGACAACGTGCATCATTGGATAATATTCTCCTGATTTTACTTCACTATAATTTTTATTTTTCTTAAAATTAATTTGTTAAATAAATTTTATTATTTATGTATGTATTTGCTCATAAAAGAGGTTTTTGTTGAATTAAAAATAATTTTAGTTGGCGCCAGGGATGAGCGCAAGAGACAATCTAAAAAACGCAACGCAAAGCCAAAATTTAACGCAAATAACGCAAAACGCAAGAGCGCAAAAAGAGGGAAAATTATTTTAATCAAGTATTAGTCATTTTTCAGTTAAAAACTGAAGTATTACTATAAGTCGACGTTTCCTACTCGACTTTGTGATACATGTAAGATGGATGGGTAATGATTTGGGGAGTTATCCTGGATACAAGGCATTATGAAGCATATCAGAGGATTTAGAGGGATACTTTGTAAGGATCAAGGAAATTTAAAAAGATACCATGGGATTATCGACGGAAGTCGGGTGAGTTGGTGAGATAGCAAAGGATGAAGGCTATCAGTAGTTATGGATTGATACGGGGATATCAGGGGATTTGGAGGTTTTCAAAAAATTTAGGCATCGAAAAAAATAGCCCCTCCCTCTAAAATAGCCCCCCCCCCCTCTAAAATAGACGGGGTCACTTTAGTATATGGGTGCCGAGCTTAAAATACAAATGTTATACCATTTGAAAGAGCTCGTCGAGCTGAGTCAATGCCACCAGTTTTAGCCTGAGGAATTTTGAACCGAGATATAGGCCCCCGAAAATCGAAAAACCATAGGGGGGAGTAAGCTCAATTTTGGTGTAAAAAATCGATTTTTTTCATGTTCGGGATTTACACCCACTGGGTCTGGGACCGTTCCTTACCCTATCCCTCGAAATCTCTGAAAGTTAAAATCGTTTTTCTGAAATTTTTAAAATTGGCTATAACTTTCAGAAATTTCGAGGGATAGGGTAAGGAACGGTCCCAGACCCAGTGGGTGTAGGTCCCGAACATGAAAAAATGTTTTGGACCCATACCCCTACTTTCCAACACCAAGAAAAATCCAACTATTTTGTTGATGGGACGCATATACTTTTATGGAACGCATAAAAGTTCATGGGACGCATGTCCTAAGATAGAGCCAAATTTTTACTATATTTTCACTTTATGGCAGGCTTTTAGGCAATTTTCTCGATATTTTCCCCAAAAACCTCAAAATATGCATTAAAATATGCATTTATGCACCAGTCTGAAATATGCAAAAATATGCATTATATTCAAATAGAAACCCCCTTTAAAGTCTTCAAAACATGCTGGAACATTGTTTTTGTGCATTATACATGATGCCAAGTTTACAAAAAATATGCATTTGCATAAAAATCACAGCCCTAATCATTATACAATCCAGTCATTAATAAATTTAAAATTTAAGGTTTACCACGCATTTTGGCCGGAAAATATTTGTGTTGCATTGAAAACAACTGCATTGTATGTTGATATCCCATTTATTCATAGAGAAACCGAAGTTCTTGAATATTTCAAAAACAATGTTGATGATGAAGATAAGAGTTATATTATTAAAATGTTTGAATAGTATGTTTTTTTATTTTATGGTAAATACCGTAAATCCTCTAAAATAGCCCCCGGGGGCTATTTTTTTCGATCGACCTCTAGAGGGGGTCTATTTGGCTGTACTTTAGTATATTTTCCATTGAACCTCAAACTCATTTAATTTGTATTTTAAACATTAATTAGATGTTTTAATTTATTCTAGTTGAATTAGTCATAAGATCCTCTGCGCATCCCCCACTCAATCCCCAAATCCCCCAACCGTCGCTCTGAAGGTGCGCCAGACCGAAAGGTCTGATGCGCATAATTCTATATACTGCAACCATGGCCTCTTAGGGCATTGTTATCAAATTTAAGCCAGAATGTTGAATTATTATTTACTTACATTTATGGAATTGTTGTAGTGCCAAAGCAGCTCCTTTTAAGATTTTAGTTAAAAGATTTTGAACATTTTTCCTATTTTTCCTATAGTAGTTGTCTAGCTTATCTCCACCAAGTTCTAGGACAACGTGCATCATTGGATAATATTCTCCTGATTTTACTTCACTATAATTTTTATTTTTCTTAAAATTAATTTGTTAAATAAATTTTATTATTTATGTATGTATTTGCTCATAAAAGAGGTTTTTGTTGAATTAAAAATAATTTTAGTTGGCGCCAGGGATGAGCGCAAGAGACAATCTAAAAAACGCAACGCAAAGCCAAAATTTAACGCAAATAACGCAAAACGCAAGAGCGCAAAAAGAGGGAAAATTATTTTAATCAAGTATTAGTCATTTTTCAGTTAAAAACTGAAGTATTACTATAAGTCGACGTTTCCTACTCGACTTTGTGATACATGTAAGATGGATGGGTAATGATTTGGGGAGTTATCCTGGATACAAGGCATTATGAAGCATATCAGAGGATTTAGAGGGATACTTTGTAAGGATCAAGGAAATTTAAAAAGATACCATGGGATTATCGACGGAAGTCGGGTGAGTTGGTGAGATAGCAAAGGATGAAGGCTATCAGTAGTTATGGATTGATACGGGGATATCAGGGGATTTGGAGGTTTTCAAAAAATTTAGGCATCGAAAAAAATAGCCCCTCCCTCTAAAATAGCCCCCCCCCCTCTAAAATAGACGGGGTCACTTTAGTATATGGGTGCCGAGCTTAAAATACAAATGTTATACCATTTGAAAGAGCTCGTCGAGCTGAGTCAATGCCACCAGTTTTAGCCTGAGGAATTTTGAACCGAGATATAGGCCCCCGAAAATCGAAAAACCATAGGGGGGAGTAAGCTCAATTTTGGTGTAAAAAATCGATTTTTTTCATGTTCGGGATTTACACCCACTGGGTCTGGGACCGTTCCTTACCCTATCCCTCGAAATCTCTGAAAGTTAAAATCGTTTTTCTGAAATTTTTAAAATTGGCTATAACTTTCAGAAATTTCGAGGGATAGGGTAAGGAACGGTCCCAGACCCAGTGGGTGTAGGTCCCGAACATGAAAAAATGTTTTGGACCCATACCCCTACTTTCCAACACCAAGAAAAATCCAACTATTTTGTTGATGGGACGCATATACTTTTATGGAACGCATAAAAGTTCATGGGACGCATGTCCTAAGATAGAGCCAAATTTTTACTATATTTTCACTTTATGGCAGGCTTTTAGGCAATTTTCTCGATATTTTCCCCAAAAACCTCAAAATATGCATTAAAATATGCATTTATGCACCAGTCTGAAATATGCAAAAATATGCATTATATTCAAATAGAAACCCCCTTTAAAGTCTTCAAAACATGCTGGAACATTGTTTTTGTGCATTATACATGATGCCAAGTTTACAAAAAATATGCATTTGCATAAAAATCACAGCCCTAATCATTATACAATCCAGTCATTAATAAATTTAAAATTTAAGGTTTACCACGCATTTTGGCCGGAAAATATTTGTGTTGCATTGAAAACAACTGCATTGTATGTTGATATCCCATTTATTCATAGAGAAACCGAAGTTCTTGAATATTTCAAAAACAATGTTGATGATGAAGATAAGAGTTATATTATTAAAATGTTTGAATAGTATGTTTTTTTATTTTATGGTAAATACCGTAAATCCTCTAAAATAGCCCCCGGGGGCTATTTTTTTCGATCGACCTCTAGAGGGGGTCTATTTGGCTGTACTTTAGTATATTTTCCATTGAACCTCAAACTCATTTAATTTGTATTTTAAACATTAATTAGATGTTTTAATTTATTCTAGTTGAATTAGTCATAAGATCCTCTGCGCATCCCCCACTCAATCCCCAAATCCCCCAACCGTCGCTCTGAAGGTGCGCCAGACCGAAAGGTCTGATGCGCATAATTCTATATACTGCAACCATGGCCTCTTAGGGCATTGTTATCAAATTTAAGCCAGAATGTTGAATTATTATTTACTTACATTTATGGAATTGTTGTAGTGCCAAAGCAGCTCCTTTTAAGATTTTAGTTAAAAGATTTTGAACATTTTTCCTATTTTTCCTATAGTAGTTGTCTAGCTTATCTCCACCAAGTTCTAGGACAACGTGCATCATTGGATAATATTCTCCTGATTTTACTTCACTATAATTTTTATTTTTCTTAAAATTAATTTGTTAAATAAATTTTATTATTTATGTATGTATTTGCTCATAAAAGAGGTTTTTGTTGAATTAAAAATAATTTTAGTTGGCGCCAGGGATGAGCGCAAGAGACAATCTAAAAAACGCAACGCAAAGCCAAAATTTAACGCAAATAACGCAAAACGCAAGAGCGCAAAAAGAGGGAAAATTATTTTAATCAAGTATTAGTCATTTTTCAGTTAAAAACTGAAGTATTACTATAAGTCGACGTTTCCTACTCGACTTTGTGATACATGTAAGATGGATGGGTAATGATTTGGGGAGTTATCCTGGATACAAGGCATTATGAAGCATATCAGAGGATTTAGAGGGATACTTTGTAAGGATCAAGGAAATTTAAAAAGATACCATGGGATTATCGACGGAAGTCGGGTGAGTTGGTGAGATAGCAAAGGATGAAGGCTATCAGTAGTTATGGATTGATACGGGGATATCAGGGGATTTGGAGGTTTTCAAAAAATTTAGGCATCGAAAAAAATAGCCCCTCCCTCTAAAATAGCCCCCCCCCCTCTAAAATAGACGGGGTCACTTTAGTATATGGGTGCCGAGCTTAAAATACAAATGTTATACCATTTGAAAGAGCTCGTCGAGCTGAGTCAATGCCACCAGTTTTAGCCTGAGGAATTTTGAACCGAGATATAGGCCCCCGAAAATCGAAAAACCATAGGGGGGACCAAACACTTTTTTGGGGTGAAAAATTCGAAAATGCAAATTATACATCATTCGAAAGAGCTCATCGAGCTGAGTCGAATGACAACAAAATGAACGAAATCTGACTTGATTTGACAAAGTTATGATCTTTTGTTTTAGCTCCTTACCTATGGCATTTGTGGAGATTTTTGCTGCTACGGAGGCCCCAAATACGTCCAGAGCAAGGAAGATAGGAATAGGGTTATGTTACGAGCCCAGACCCAGCGCCCGTAGACTCCCCGCGAGGGGAGTGCCTCGCCGACGCTCCATAGGTTTAAGTTTCTTGTGTCGTAACTTTGTTCAATCACGGTGATTTTGGTGTCATTCGACTAAGCTCGTCGAGCTCTTTCGAATGAGCTATTATTTGCATATTTGAATTTTTTGACCACAAAAATTCCAAACTTCGGGGGTCTGTAACTCGGCCATATGAAGTCAGATTTCGTTAATTTTGGTGTCATTCGACTCAGCTCGATGAGATCTTTCGAATGATGTAATTTGCATTTTCGAATTTTTCACCCCAAAAAAGTGCTTGTTCCCCCCTATGGTTTTTCGATTTTCGCGGACCTATATCTCGGTCCAAAAATTTTTCCTCGGGCTAAAACTGGTGGCATTCGACTCAGCTCGAAGAGCTCTTTCAAATGGTATAACATTTGTATTTCAAGCTCGGCACCCATATACTAAAGTGACCCCGTCTATTTTAGAGGGGGGGGGGCTATTTTAGAGGGAGGGGCTATTTTTTTCGATGCCTAAATTTTTTGAAAACCTCCAAATCCCCTGATATCCCCGTATCAATCCATAACTACTGATAGCCTTCATCCTTTGCTATCTCACCAACTCACCCGACTTCCGTCGATAATCCCATGGTATCTTTTTAAATTTCCTTGATCCTTACAAAGTATCCCTCTAAATCCTCTGATATGCTTCATAATGCCTTGTATCCAGGATAACTCCCCAAATCATTACCCATCCATCTTACATGTATCACAAAGTCGAGTAGGAAACGTCGACTTATAGTAATACTTCAGTTTTTAACTGAAAAATGACTAATACTTGATTAAAATAATTTTCCCTCTTTTTGCGCTCTTGCGTTTTGCGTTATTTGCGTTAAATTTTGGCTTTGCGTTGCGTTTTTTAGATTGTCTCTTGCGCTCATCCCTGGCGCCAACTAAAATTATTTTTAATTCAACAAAAACCTCTTTTATGAGCAAATACATACATAAATAATAAAATTTATTTAACAAATTAATTTTAAGAAAAATAAAAATTATAGTGAAGTAAAATCAGGAGAATATTATCCAATGATGCACGTTGTCCTAGAACTTGGTGGAGATAAGCTAGACAACTACTATAGGAAAAATAGGAAAAATGTTCAAAATCTTTTAACTAAAATCTTAAAAGGAGCTGCTTTGGCACTACAACAATTCCATAAATGTAAGTAAATAATAATTCAACATTCTGGCTTAAATTTGATAACAATGCCCTAAGAGGCCATGGTTGCAGTATATAGAATTATGCGCATCAGACCTTTCGGTCTGGCGCACCTTCAGAGCGACGGTTGGGGGATTTGGGGATTGAGTGGGGGATGCGCAGAGGATCTTATGACTAATTCAACTAGAATAAATTAAAACATCTAATTAATGTTTAAAATACAAATTAAATGAGTTTGAGGTTCAATGGAAATTGGGAATTAGTATTGGGACTTCGTTGGGTCATAGGACACTAATGGGTTAAATACAGCCGAACTGAATCATTTGTTATTCATCACTTTGGTTAAATATTGGGGAAAGTGGAAGGGAGGAAATGTGAAATACAAATTGAACGTTCTGGGAAAGTTGATAGAATGATTGGGATAATGCTGGGAAACGGATGGTGAATAAAGTTGTTTACATTGTTGGGAAATGTTCGAGAAGGATAATGAATGGGAACGGAAATTAATAATATAAGTGCGCAAAATTAAATAACAATAAATGTACAAATTGGAGATAGAGGGGAAGGATAGGATGGGAAAAAATACCTAGGTGTAATAAATAAATATAAATTGAAATGTGAAATAAGTCGGGGTCGGGACTTGATTAAATTAATAAGTATCGAGTCTCGAGTTCGGGGATACAATAGGTAGTCTCAGCTGAGCGGCCACAGAACCAATACGAGAGCAATAAACAACACTTTATATTTATAAAATAAAATTTAAATTATAAAAGGTGCATTATTTTTTTATCTAACTTCATAATGAATATATTAAGATGGAATACACGGTGATGTTAAAGAATCTAATTTCCTTTTATCAAGTGAGCAAAATCCAAATGACAACTTCATCTCCTTTAAATTAATTGATTTTAACACTTCTACTCTAAAACATCAAGCAATTTTACCTGGTATGAAAGATATGGGAGTGCGTACAAAAGCACCAGAGAATTTTGAAACTGACAAAGTAACTTTAGTATTAAAGTAACTTAGCCAAAAACCCACTATAAGTCAATACCCGTCCTGAGCCCACGACCGAAGTTATGCTGCTAAGAATTTTTCAATAGCATATACATATCTCTGCGATTTTTATCAAAAGAATATTAAATATTTGAACTAATTTAGAAGAGAGGAATCGAATGGTATGCACTTTGATGCCTCACTTGGTGGATATATAATAAAGCGGCCCCAAAATAATTAGTAACTACATATATTTATTATATTATTTTTAGGTATCCCATGAGGCCGACATTTGGGCATTCGGATTAATGGTCTATGAGCTGTCTGTCTACAATTGTAATTTATTTAAAATTTTAAGATGAATACTATGGTTTTTAAACATTTTATCTTGAATCATTAATGGTACACTCCAACCTACTCGAGACTTACTTACAGATTAGGCTATAACTTTCTCAAAATTGTCAAATCCGAAACGACCTGGTTCGATTCAGATCGCCCTCCTATTGTTTTTTGATTTTCGGGGATCTATATCTCGGTCCACAGCAGGGATACTGCCGTCCCGATTCCCGAAAATAAGATGTTATTTACATCAATATCCCCATAATTCCCCTTATCCTATCCTTTTTATCCCCCGAAATCCACCGTTATATCCTGATAATACCTCTTAACTTTATGCTTTTGCTTACATTGCCTCTACTAAAATGGTTATCCTTTATCTTGAATCATTAATGGTACACTCCAACTATTTTGTTAGAATCCTTTTTGTCCCAATCTCTAAAGTCGACTCACCAATACAAACAAGCAAAAATCCCAAAATTCCCGAAATCAGGAATTCCATTTTTTGTCGGGATTCCGAATTCCCGAAATCGGGAATTTTGTTTTTTTGTCGGCAGGATCCCTGATCCACAGGCATCTTCGTAAAAAACTGGTTCCACTCGACTCAGGTCGTTAAGACTAATCCAGGGCTCGGATCTCAAATTTTTAAAAATCCCCAATTTTGAGCTAAAAAATCCGCAGTTTACTCAAAAATCCGCAAAAACATTTTTGGAGTCCTTAAGTCAGATTTTTTCCTTTTTCAGCGCCGCAGGCTAAAATTTTGGGAATTTTGGAAGGTCAGGAAGACAAAATACTACATTTTATCCTAAAAACTGCAAAAAATATAAAAAATCCTCATAATCTTCAAAAAACCACAAGAATCCGCAAATCCGCATTTTTAAAAATAATCCTCATTGACATATCAAAAAACCACAAAATGAGAGAAAATTTGCAAAAATCAGAGCCCTGGACTAATCGTATATTATATTTCTTGTATGGAAACGTTTCCACCGGTATACTACCTAAATCCAAAATTTTATTTTAATAATTCATATTTTATAACTAAAGTGCCGAATGGATATTTTCATCTTCAAGAAATTGTTTCAGAATATATGGCAAACGAAAGTAAAGATGGATTTGTTGATCGTATTATAAAGGTAAAAATCTTGAATAGTTTAAATAATTAATTTGATAAAAGCTTACCAAATTTGTCACTTTCTTTTATTTTCAGTCCCTTTTGAAATATTATTTATCTTCTATTACAAAACATAATTAAAAACATAAATTTAACTTTGGATATAATGATTTAATGCAAATAATATTATTTAAATATGTATGTGTGTTTCCAGGCTTGTCTTCAGCAAGATCCGAATGATCGTCCAACAATTGATGATATTCTCAAATTTCTGAATGGGGATATTGCTCATTTTGATTACGAGCTTCGTGAGATGGAAAAAGAAACTGGAAAAAAGCCGAAAGAAGGAGGAAAAAGCGGTAAAGGTAAACGTCCTGAAAATAGCGGCAAAGGTAAACATAGTGGAAAAAAGGAGAAGCATCTAAAACTTGGTTAATCTTTCGACTTTCTTTTGGATATCTTTGGTGATTAAAGTTGGAGATGCAGTCTATTTTTAAAATCTAGTTAAACTTTTAACTATGTATTATTATCAAAGTAATTAAGGCTAGTAAATAGTAATTTAATTAAGCATTTTTTCGAAATAGGAAAGCAGTCAAACATACAAAAATATTTTTTAGTTAGGATTGAAACATTCAGGGTGGTTTTATATTCTATATTTTGATACTACGTCCATGTTTCCATAATTGGCTCATATTTAATATTTTTAGTTATTTCGACAATGATCACTATTTTTGAAATTTTATCTAGTCTCCGACCATAAATTGTGATTTCCTACCTTATAATTTTCAAATTTTGAATCCAAATTATTTTTGAATAATAGATAATAATTACAAACAAATTTATTATTTTGCTAGCCTTAATATAGTATCTAAAAATTAAAGTTTTACAATTTTTTGGTATAATCGTAACCCTTTATTTAAAAGTTTATCATTTATGATTAGTTTTGGATATAGTAGAGAATACCGTTGGAATGGTTTACCCCTATGGTTTTTCGAATTCCAGTTATCTATATAGGGGTCAACAGGCATCTCTGGAAAAAAGTACCGAACGATTCTTTTCGAGACGAATCGAATAGATTCGTATGGGTCTTTTATCGAAACCTTACCAACGGTATACAATACTACAGTCTTAGTTTTATATATTTTAAAAGCAAGTATTTTTGGAAGTTGTTTTAAAATTTAAATTTAGAATTTTTCAAAAAAATTCTCTCTTTATTATGTAAAATTTTGTGCTTCAACGGATATACATACATGCTTTCTATTTTAAACAGATGGTTATTTTTTTGATCACGTTGAAGCACTTCAATTTCCCAATTTAGTTTATAGTCAAATCGAGAAAAAACAGTTTGTTGCACTTTTCGTAAATACTCTAATATTAAAAGGTTGACTAGGGTTATTGCGTTTAAAGTATACCCATCTTAAAAATGAACTAAAAAGTTCAAAAATATCGAAATTTTAATTATTGGATATCTATTTATTGGAGTATTTACGAAAAAATGGTTTTTTGAGTGTTTTAATTTTTAGAAATTTTGTGGTATTGGGTGTATAATTGATAATTTTATGTAATGTTTATCATCCGATTTATGTAAGTACATTAGTTATTAACTAATTTAAATTAAATACCTAGAACCTCAAAACCATTAACTATACATTTATTTTGTTATTTTATCTTTTATTGTCTTTTTTCTTATTGGTGCTAATTTATACCGATACTGTCATTTTAAAATACTGATATGGACCGTATTTATTCAGTAATTCCCTATTCTAAGTAATTATAATTCTATTTTGAGACGTGCATCCCATAAGCGAATCGTATAAGCGTCCCATCAATAAAATGCATTCCGAAAATTACATTTCTATACTGTATGTATTCTTAAAAATTCGTTTCGATGTTTTGTAAGAATATCAGGTATAATGGCACCAAAACCAATTTTCATTTTCTCTAATTTGGACATTATTCAAACATATTTTCATTATTTCTTTCTCTTTATTTACTTTAAATCTTTTGAAATTATTCATTAAAATCACAAACAAATATTTAAGAACATGTTTTTTAATTATTATATTTCCTTTTATTTCTGTTTAATTTAAGATTATTTTCAAGTATAAAGTGCAACATTCAAAACTCGTTATTAATTAAAAAAGGTCAATTATTTTAGTTTCCCTAAAATAAAATGGTCGTTTTACATACTTTAAATGAATTTAAATTTCGATAGTAATAGAAGCATAACCTTTTCGCAAATAACGGGGTTTGGTATTATAGTTGGTATTATAGTGGTATTATAGTTCGACAATGATGGAACACATCATCTGTCTGTTTACAGAAATTGCAACTCTGGTATGGTATACCGCCCTCCCCCTTTCTCGTTTGAGTATCAGTTTTTATTTCCTTCTTCATTTTTGGTTATAGTTGCTCAAGAAATAATATTTGTTTTCTTTGCTTGAAGAAAATAGATTTTTGGCATGAAAAAGGAAAGAATAACTCGACTCAAGCAAGGGAGGGGGACGGGAAGAGATGGGGACGTCATATCTACAAATTATCAATCGCTGTTTTTTCAATGTTGCTTTTAATTTATTATTGAAAACAATTTTTAAAAGATTTAAAAAATTAAAACAATTATTAACAAAACAAAAAACAATTTTTCGTAAACCGACTATCATCACAACAAAACAAAAGGTAACTTCAACCTATATTGGGAATTCAAAGAAAATTAATTTTTTATTATTATTGGGGTAGTCTTATACACACACAAAATGGAGTACTTCTTTTTAAAGATTTGGAAGTTATTGTATTCTCTTTATATCTTCATTATTTTTATTTGTTCGTTTGGTTGCGATTTTGTTTTTTCTTGCTTCCCTATTGGTTCTGTAGAACATCGAGGGCTAGAAAGTCCTGGTAGACCTCTCCTCTAAAAATTGTAGGTAGAGTTCGCCCATAAGTTAGATTTTATCCCGGAATTTCTTAAATGTTTTATGGACAGTGCTTTTTGAACTTTGGGAAGACCTGAAATTTTGCGAGCGTCGAATCTTTTGAAAAAAGTTCTATAATGGAACTTGTTAGCTATTGGCTTAGTATAAAATTTCAATAAAATTATCTGACATCCCTTTGTCAGTGAAAAACAAATTTTGAAATTCTCTAAATTTGTAAAACTTTGGCTTAAGTGAGATTATTTTTCAATGGAAGTTGATGTGCATTCGAGACAACTCAACGGTTTAATATTAAAGCCATTTTAAATTGTCTGACTTGATCAAACTTTTACCTTCAATTCTAGTCCTTAAAACATAAATATTAAAATAAGATATCCTTTTTCTTCCCAAAATGAATTTATGCAAGTTATGTGATAAATTTCTACATAATTGTTTAAATGGTTACTAAATTAAAAATAATATAAAAATAATATTTTAGAAATAAAAACCGATTGCTACACAACATTTTAAATACTAATTTGTTTTTATTTTTGGTTATATCATTAATGTTTCGTAAATTATTTTTAGTCAAAACGTTCTTGATTTTATTCGATTTGAAGTAAAATTTAAATTATTTGTGTAGCAAAACGACTTAAAAATAATCAAATAAAGTTAACGCATTTATAAAAGAGAATTTAAATTTCCTAAACAGAGGTACCAGGAATTTTTTAGTTAATCTAACACTTGTATCAGAATAAGCGATTTTGAGATATCAGAGCTTGTAACACTTCATGATAACCGAAATAGCCCTAGATAAACCATACCAATTAGAATATTTCTCTAATTTTCTTTGGATCTAACACACCGCTTACTCCGCTACATTTGTTAATTTCATTGTGTTTGGGTTAGCTAAATTTAAAATTGAGTACGTCGAGTACCTAGTAATTGGGAAAAAACCGTGTTAGTGTACGAGATAATCGAGTAATTTTTATAAAAGAGAATCCCATTATCCATGTTGGCTCCGGGTGGAAAATCAATAGATAATATTATTTCGGGGATTTGTGAAGATTAATGAGATATCGCTGATACCAGAGGAATGAGATGGATGTCAAGAGATTAAGCGGGATTTGGGCTGTTTATCATGGGATTTGGGTGTATTAAGATCAAAAAAAGAGAGCTTTATGTTGGGTAGTGGTGACACTACTATAAAAGCCACTGTAAGCGTCAGTCTAATTGGATCATACTAGCCCAGCTAGTCCCTGATCTCCTTCGTCTGTTCCACCTCAATCCCTTCGCCTACACATTGTTATTTCTCTCTTGGATAAACTGTTACTATTGTGCACGTCGACACCAGTCTCTCGGCTAAACCTTCGGACGTAACAGTGGCGCGGTCGACTACGGAATTGCTCGTCAACAGTCAAGTTCGTCTACGGGAGCGTCAACGAGCGACAACAGCAACAGAGGAGACAAGTAGCTAAAGAGAGTAGGCGAAGTGGAAAAAAATTGCTTGAAGCAATTATTGAAAAGGATTATTGAATTGTGAGTGGACAGACGTCGTAAATTGTCGGCATTAAAAAATTGAATTGTTAGTGCGTGATGGACACATAAATTGAAAGGTGAAATACCTGAATTGAAAGCTAAAATGCTTAAATTATTAGTCCTGAAGCACACAACAAAACAAGAAACAAAAAAGCCGATAAATTTCCGAATTGAAAAGAAAAATATTGCTACATTGAAGTAAAAAATTGTAAAATACTATTGTAGGAAATTATTGAAGAAAAAATAGTATTGAAAAATTGTAGCATTCGGAAATTGAAAAATAAAGGATAAAAAATTGTTGGCGTTCATATGCATGTAAGTCCAAAAAATTCCAAGAAAAAGAATTATTCGAAATTGCAAATTGTAGAAAAGAAAAATTATTTGGCGTTCAGAGAATGTAAGTCCAAAAAATTGCAATTTCAAAATTCCAATAAAAAGAATTCAATTGTCACGAAACACTATGGAAAGTGTACGTGACATGCTTCTGGAACAGCGACCAACAAGAGGAACATCAAACAAGGACGTGCGATTGCCCTGTTGGACATTTTGTGTGCGCTGTCGAAGTCGACGACCAGAAGTCAAAAAGAAAAACAAAAACTGTGGATTAAGATGACAAACTGTGATATTTTGTAAATTCTTGTAATGTAATTTAAATTTTGTTTTGCCCCCAAAATTGTCATCCCACATGTTTTTATTGTTGTATTAGTTAGAGACTGAAACGCTGTGGCTAAAATTGTTGATTGTATTGATAGCTTTAAGCTATATTGAAAATGGTATTAAAACCTCTAGTCAAAAGAGGAGGCATTGAAAAATTGTGAAATTGAAAATTGTAATGCCTAAACAATCAACCTCAACCTTTTCAAAGGGGAAGGTGTTGGGTAGTGGTGACACTACTATAAAAGCCACTGTAAGCGTCAGTCTAATTGGATCATACTAGCCCGGCTAGTCCCTGATCTCCTTCGTCTGTTCCACCTCAATCCCTTCGCCTACACATTGTTATTTCTCTCTTGGATAAACTGTTACTATTGTGCACGTCGACACCAGTCTCTCGGCTAAACCTTCGGACGTAACACTTTATTAGCTTATTCACTATTTTAAACTAAATTAAACTAATCAGGATCAGGGACTGTGCAAGATACAACGGAGTTAAACCAAACGCAAGGCCAAAAACGACGCAAAACGCACTATTTATCTACTACATCTAAAGAATTTTTCCCAGCTTTTTCTAAACTTTGGCCTGTATTCGTTTTGTGTCCACATATTCTTTATATATCTTTTGCCTCTTCCCACTTTATATGTTTTTTCTACAATCATTCTTTTGACTAAGCAGTTTTCTCCCTGCTAAGGAATATTTTTTTGTGCCTTTTATTTACCAGCTTTAATTAAATAATATTTCTCCTGAATTATATTTATTTGTTTGGACTGAATAAATTATATTGGTGTTTGAGTTTTCGCTGGATTCAGAACTTCCCTTATTAGAGAATATTCCCAGTTCCTCTACAGAAGTTCCTTATTTATAATAAACTTTTATGACCGTACAAATTTTTCTTCCTTTTGTCAATCTACAAGGCAATTTCCTCTTTTAACATTATTTTTGTCTCTATACTCGCAAATTCCTCTAGATATTTCCAATGGCTCTACTTTAGGTCATGATGCGTCCCATGCAGTTTTTTTGCTCGGTTCCAGTTCCACTTCTGGAACCTGTTCCAAAATTCTCATCCAAATTCGTCGATATCCCCCTAAATCTCACTCTCTCAAATAATTTTATATTTCAGCCCAAATCTTGATAGCCATTCTCATCTCGCGATATCACTCCAATCCCTCAAATCATCCAACATTTTATCCATCAAAATACCTCGATGTCTCATTTACTCGCGACAATCCATTAAAATTTATTTATATGTCTCATCCATATTTTATGATTTTTTCCATACATGTGTATTTTTCAAAATTTTTTTCCATATTTTGCGATTTTTCGTCCATATACTAAGTTCGCGCCTTATTTATAAGTTATATTTTTTGAATTAAACAAATGAATTTAGCATATTTTATTATGTAATAATTTGCCATTTTTTATTTAATATTTTTAAAGATTTTTAAGATAAAAAATGAAATTTGTAAAATTACTTTTATTTTCCATGATGCTGCTATTGTCATTTCGAGAGTGTTTTGCAACAAAAGTGTGTGTTTTGCAACAAAATGCAATTGTGATCAAGACTAGTTTGAGTTTACGGAAAACAATTTTTGTGTTAAATGGGTGGGGGTTAAGTTATCTAAAGGATTAGTTTAAGATTATTTTCAAGTATAAAGTACAACATGCAACACTCATTTTTATTAAAAAAATAATACATAGTTTTAAACGGGGGAGCAAGTTATTGTAAAGCAAATAGCTATTTATTTACGCAGCGTTGTAGTAGGAGGCAGTAGGCCTCATAATTATTTTTTGTTACTCAAATTACTTCGCGCGGTAAAATTTAGTTAAGTAAGTTTTTTTATAAATTTTTTTATACTCAGCCCATATCACTTCACTGGTCAATTCACTTCTGCCACAATCACAGACGTGTTGTGTTATTGTTAGGTTCGCCGACATTTCTATTTATGTAGCAGGGGTGTGCCGAAACGGATTTTAAAAAGCGACACGCGAAACGCGAAATGCGAAAGTCCAAAAAACGCAAAAATCCGCGAAATGCGAAAGTCCAAAAAACGCGAAAATCCGCGAAATGCGAAAGTCCAAAAAACGCGAAAATCCGCGAAATGCGGAACGCGAAATGCGAAACTGGCACACCTCTGTTATGTAGTGAATCCAAATTAAGATATCTGTGGAGAAGAAAAAGCCAAAATTTACGGACCAAACATTCGCGGACATGTGGGAGATATAACACAAAAGTACAAAATTTTTCTATAATCAAGATTTTTTCAAGCTTTCAGTTTCGATTCTCGTGCGACACTCCACTACGGTTTCAGGTGAGAACGAAACAAAATTTATTAAAAAGCTATAAAATAAGTACATATGCGTGACAAAAATTCTTTCAAGTTTCCCACAACTAATTTTGTAGTCCATTATAAAATTTTATTCTTAAATTCAATAACAATTTCCAATAAGTTTTTTCACGTTATTTGTTTTAATTTTCTACAATTTTTTTATATTTTTTAATTAGAAGTATTGTTTAATATGTACCGAACCCCCCCCCCTTTTATCAAATTTTAAAATTTTGTGTATTTTGAATTTAAAAAATTCACCAGCCCCGCCCCGTAATATCAAACCCAAGTTTATACTACCCGTACACTAGATTGAGTAGCCTTTAAAATTGAAGAATAGCCTTTAAAATTGAAGAAAAGTAAGTCAGATATATTAAAGTCTACATATTAAAGTCTGTACTCGAACTAGTCTAAATAAACATAATATACCAAAAATTATATAAAAATATTATACACTAATTCATTTACTCACAATTACTACAAAATTTAGAAAAATATTTTGCTCAATACGTGTAACAAATATTATTCAATATAATACAAATATGCCTTTAAAAAATAGGCACTTTAAGCTTAATTTTTCTTATTTTATTTTAATTAATTTTCGTTATCTTCGACACATTTTATTATAATATTTTTTAATTTAATTACATACATAAAAAAATACAAAAAATTACATGATTATTACGTGTCTTGTAAATCAACACTGATTCCCAAAACGTCAAATTTTTAGATCTAAATGCATGTTTTGTATGCGGATATGCCTTGACGAGAGAAGCACAAAAATGGTGTTTTTACGTTGGTAGAAGCAATTTAGGACCCGGTTCCTTTTGCAAAAAAAAAATTGCATATTTTAGTCCATATTTCGTTATTATTTGTAAAATTTTGCCAAAAATTACAGGGTGCGGCATAAATAATTGAACACTTGTTTTCTCTCAACAAGTATTTTTTCGGGCCACTTTTGCATATTTTGGCAAAATTTGCATATTTTAGTCCATATTTCGTTATTATTTGTAAAATTTTGCCAAAAATTATTAAAATTTTGGATTTTTTTGGTGAAAAATTTTTTTGTAAAAATTTTTCGAAAAAATTTTTTCAATAAATTTTTTGGGAAAATTTTTTTAAAAAATTGGCTAGACTTTGACTCACCAACACAACAAAAACATGTTTTTCTAATGTAATTAAACGCGCTAAGTTCAAATATTACTACAGGGTGCGGCATAAATAATTGAACACTTGTTTTCTCTCATAACTTTATTAAAACACAATCAAATAAAATCAAAATACAATCAAATGATAGAGAATTAAATAAGGAACAATAATAATCAGGAAGATTCGAAATGCCCACCCTTGGCTTTGATACAGAGGCGAAGGCGTGAAGGAAAATTTTCGCAAATAGCACGCACCTCTTTAAGTGTAATTAAGTCCCACTCTCGGGTGAGAGAGTGGCGCAGAGACTCCAAACTTTTATGAGGCATAGCTCAGGCCCTGGACTCAAAATTGACCAAACAGCATAATCCATGGGTTTAGATCCGGGGAGTAGGGCGGCCATTCCTGAGCGCTGATGAACCCAGGGAAATTGGCCTTGCACCAGTCCTGAACTTCTTTCGTATTGTGTACCGGAGCAGAGTCCTGTTGGAAAATCCAGACTCTGCGACCGAAATGGCTCTTGGCCCAAGGCTTCACAACACGCTGCAAGATTTCTCGTAGGTAATAGTCTTTGTTGACTTTTACCCCAGGATCCACGGAAATAAGGGGTGTTTTACCTAACGCGCAAATACCGGCCCAAACCATGGCAGATTAAGGATGTTGGGAATGAGTGATAAGATTCTGTAGTCCAAATTCTATCATTTTGATGGTTGTGTACGGCTTCTATTGTAAAAATTTTTTCGTCTGTGAAGATAATGTCCGGACATGCGTGCCATTGAAGGAGCAGTTTGCATCTTTCAAGCCTAACTTTTTTGTTTTTTCTGTTAGCAGTTGTGCTTTTCGGATTTTGTAGGGTTTTAACCCTAGTTCATTTTTGTCTATTCGTCTGACGGTCCTCTCACTTATTCCGGTTTCACGAGCCACTTTTCTCATGGAGGTTCGAGAATTGCGATGCACACCCATTTTGATCATTTTGATATTCTTGGATGTGCTGACGGAACGCGGTCTTCCACTTTTTAGTAAGCTCTTATTTGTGCCATGATTACTAAATTAATTAAAAAAAATTTCTCCCAAAAAATTTTCACCAGAATTTTTTGACTTTGTATTGTACAGTGCTTTTTGGGACATTTAAAAAGATGAAATTTTGCGGACTGAATTTTTTTGCAAAAAAAGAGATTATAGAATCACGTTGACTAGCCATAATAGAGAATTGAATGAGCTAAAAAATTAGCATAAAATCGAAAAAAATATTTACAACAAAAAAAGTTATTAGTAATTTAAAAGTGTCCAATTACTTATGCCGCACCCTGTATAAAAGTGCTCAAAACGGTCTACTCATCGCGATTAATTACATTAGAAAAACATGTTTTTTCTTGTGTTGGTGAGTCAAAGTCTTACCAAAAATTTTTTTACAGAAATCCAAAGTCCATAAAATCATTTATAAGTGCTCTTAAAATGTAAGATTAAAGGCTAAATTAGTGTAATTTACTTAAAATATTTAGTCCATATTTTTTATTGCATTTTTTCTAGTGCATATTTTGGGAAATTTTGCATATTTCAGTGCATATTTTGGGCTTTTTCGCTGCATATATATGCTCATATTTGGAGATTTTCCGTGCATATTTTGACACGCCCTACTAATTACACATTAGCAAATTTTAAACCTTTAAATACTTTAGTCTTAACCAGGGATGGGCGAAATAAAATTTTTTTAAATTTCGAATCGAAACGAAATAAAAAAATTTCTATTTCGTTTCGGAGCGAAACGAAACGAAATGAACCTGTTTCGGACGAAACGAAACGAAATAAACGAAATAAAATAAAAATTTAAAAATATTTATTTTTCATCTCAAAAAACCGCTTAATCATATTTAAAATGATAAATAAGCACTCCATGAGTATTTTTATTAACACACTCGTTTTAAAACTGCGAGACAAAAACATCTAAGAAACCAAGAGAAGGATAGAAGGAAGGCATAGAAGCCAGATTCTTTCTTTTTCAGCGCCGCAGGCGAAAATTTTGGAAGATCTTTAAGCCAAAACTCTTCATTTTTGCGCCGCAGGCTCCTTTTTTGCTCCTTGGCTTTCCAAAATTATCACAATTTTCGCCTGCGAAACAAAAAAGACTTGTGTGTATATCGGAGGATTTGAATGGAGTTAGGTGGATTTTAGTGATATTCGGATATTTCAAGGGATCTAAGGATATACAAAAAGTTTCAATTGTGCCGGGCTCAATCCGCGTAAACAAACGTGTGGACTCAACTGAACTCCGAAACATAAATTTATTTTTGGCAAAATGTTTGAAAAAATTCAAAAATTTAACTAAAATCCCACAAAATTTCCTAAAAATTGCAAAAAATTTTTATAAAATTTCCCGTCATTAGGGGTGTATGTTTATTTCGTTTCGTCCGAAAATTTATTTTATTTCGCTCCGAAACGAAACGAAATAAATTTTTTTTTGTTTCGTTCCGAAACGAAACGAAAGGGAAAAAAGGGCACGAAAGAGCGAAACGAAACGAAACAAAATTTCGCCCATCCCTGGTCTTAACCCATTTTTATAGGATACTAAAAATGTTTAATAATTTACTGTTTTTTAAGTTGATTTTAATGTTGAGGGATTCTAAGAAGGAATAAGCAAATAAAACCCTTTATTTGTAGGCAATATTCTGTGATATGGCAAAAACTCAATTTTGGCATAGAATTCTCGTATAGGAATTAAGATTATTACTTTGAATACAAGGAAAAGAAAAATTTTTAATATTCTAAATATTTTTTTATCGTAAAGTTACTGCCCAATTGTCCGCCTACTCCCCAGTTGTCCACTCCTCTATTGTCCAATACCCAAATCTCAGGGAGCCAATTATGGCTATTGCTATTATTTATTTTAAATTAAATTCAGAAATATACATTATTAATTTTAAAATGGAATATATTTTATGGAATCGTGAGGAATTTGACAGAACATATAATTGTACAGGTATTAATGTTGATGACATTCCTATTGAACAAAGGAGATATCCAATAGCTGCAATTATTAGTATAATATTAGGCTGCATATATTATGTATTTTTTAGAAATAATTTCAAAAAAATTTATAAATTTAAGCCTTTATATTTTCCTTGTCTTTACTCTTTTTGGAAGAATAGAGCCAAAAATCCTTGCTATATACTTTTAATTTATCTTTCTATTTTGGACATTTCCTATCTTTGGTTGCCGACTTTTGCTTATGGGATTTTTAGTTTAAATGGTGTAATTTATTGTTCTTCACCTTTTTTAACTTACTTTTTTGGTTCTACATTATGTGAGTATATTATGAGCGTTATATTCTTATCAATATATTTAATCTTATAAATTATTCACATTATAATAATTTCTGGAGTTATTACAAGTTTAACCGTAGTGTAATGGATAATTCCATTAAATAATACATAAAGTCTTTGACAAGGGTGAATGTCTCAAATTCTGAAATAAGAACCTTTTCTCAAAATGTCTGACTTACTAATAATATTCCATCAACTCTTAAATTTCAATTTATTATATCCATTCAAGAAACACGCCAATATTAATTTTTCAGTTCTATGGGCTACAGAATGTTTTGCTGATTTGGTCTTTTAATTTAAAATCAATTAGTAACCATATAATTTCAGATTTTGGGAATAAATCGTTGTTTCGAAATGGCATTTCCTAAGATTGCAAGAAAGCTTTTTCACAATAAGCGAGTTTATATTTGGATTCTTTTCAGCAATTTATATGGACTTTATGTTCTTTTATTTACACATCCATTTATTTTCAATGGAATGTCATTTGGAGGTTCATTCGAACCATTAAGTGGATATAGACCATTTAGGGCTGAATTAGTAAATTAATATAATGTATTATATTAATATATACATATTTAGTTTAAAGAAGATTTACTTTTATCAATCATTCATGTTACAATATTGGCCATAGGTTCTCCAGTAATTTATTTCATTTTTTCAATTTGTCTTTTCTTCAAAGGCCGAGAATTAATTAATAGTGTTTCAAAAGAGGAAAAACAGGTAAAAATTATTTAAAAATGTTAATGTAACCAAATTTTAGAAATTAGAATTATATTTAAAAAAATTATATTCATTTTAAGTTGAAAGATATGTATAAAAGATATATATAAAAAAATATATAAAAAAGATATATATAAATATATATAATAAAAAGATATATAAAAAGATATATATATATATAAAAAGATATATATATATAATAAAAAGATATATATAAATATATATAAAAAAGATATATATAAAAAATATATATTTTTAGAGATCTGTTAGGTATGTATGGGTGTAGTATAAAAGGAGTCGTTAGAGACAGACGGCGACGGCCTGGGCCGACCGTCGCCGCCTGTCCTTCGTCATTCTTGCCTTTTGCCACCTTCACTATTATTGTATTTACTATTCGGATAAACGTCATATTCTATTCTTATGTTATTCTGTTTGTCACTAGGTAAGACCGCTACCCTAGGACATAACAAGATCAGTCTGGGTCGACACCTGGGTCGACCGGCGCCGTCTGCCTTATTCATTCTTGCCTTTTACCACCTTCGCTATTATTGTATTTAGTCTTGTAGATAAAACACAGTCGTTAGTTACTGTCTTATCTTGTTATTCTTGTTAGTACGTAGACATACAAGTCACGTACATAACACTACCCAAACCGAATTACAATTTTTGAAAATCAATGGCTAAAAAGTACAAATTAAATATTTTAGATTAGCATAAGTTGTATTTTGATATAAGTTTCGAAATTTTTTCTGCAATATTCCCTAGATTGAGAAATTTTTTTGAGAATTTGTAAAAATTCAGACTTTTTTAAAAAATTTAACTTTTCATCATCATTCTAAAAAATTATAACATTTAATCTCAAAACTGAAAAACAAAAAAAGTATATACAAAGCGGTATCGTGTGGAAAATTAGCGCAAAGATTGGGGCGCAGATTTCGGCGCACACGATTGGCGCGATCGGTACACCTCAATTGAGTCCCGACTCAATTGAGTCCCGGACCCTATAACTTATGAAGGAATGGTCACTTTTTGTTACTCTTGGTACCATTGGATAGGGCATTAAATAGGCTACAATATACCAAAAAATTAAAATTCCTGACCGACTGCTAAAAAAGTTATGAAAAGTGCCGAAAAATCAAATTTTTTTGAAAAAGTTAGTTTTTAAATCATAACTTTTTTATCAATCATCAAAAATTCTGATTTTTTGATATGTTATAGAGCTTTTGATTCTCTATCCAATGATACCAAGAACATGAAAAAGTGACCATTCCTTGCTAAGTTATAGGGCCGGGACTCAGTTGAACTGCTCCGTGGCGCGACACGTTACCCGTCATATATAAATTTTTCGAAAAATATTTTTTTGTACTGTATTCTGATTTTTGGTTTCATTGATTTGGGTTCTGTTTATTGTAGAGTTATCCAGAAATTTCTATTTTCGAGGGTTTATCTTTATTATATATTTTCTATTTTTACTTCTTGTGATATGTTCAATTTTTGGAATTTTTATAAACTGCCCAATTTTATATACCTGAACTGTGTGCATATACTAGTTTAATAATGAAAAAAATTACTGAATGATTTGAAAAGATGGGGGATTTGGAAGGATTAATGTGAAAATCAAGGGACTTCTTATCATGATATATTTTTTTCGATATATCCTTTTTTATCACATCACTATTTACTTGGGTTGGGGTTGTTTTGGCGCGGCCGGTTTGGCGCTGCCGTTTTGGCGCGCCCAGTTTGGCGCGGCCGGTTTGGCGCGAGTCCTTTTTGGCGCAGCAGTTTTGGCGCGGGGGTCGTTTTGGCGCGAGTATAAAAATTTGCAAAACTAGTTTAAAATATGGGAATTATCCATGTATATGTTCCAATATGGAGGATTTGTTACAGAAACTGAATGGAATTAAACGACGGTGCAAATCCTACAACATTGTTACGATATCGGGGGAAGTTGACACAAACATGGGGAAGTTAACCCGAACATGGGGAAGTTGACCCGATCACGGTTGGAAGTTGATCCGAACATGGGGGAAGTTGACCCGAACATGGGAGAAGTTAACCCGAACATGGGGGAAGTTGACCCAAGCATGCGGAAATTGACCCGTTAACTGGGGAAGTTGTTCCGATCACGGTTGAATTGCTCAGAGAAGGGAGCAATATTTAAATTATATATTTATATTTCCACTGTGGCGCCAAAACGACCCCGCGCCAAACCGGCATGCGCCAAAACGACTCGCGCTTAAACGGCCGCGCCAAACTGACCGCGCCAAAACGGCAGCGCCAAACCGGGTCGCGCCAAACCGGCCGCGCCAAAACGTCCCAGTCCCTATTTACTTCCGATATCCGTCCTAATTCTAGGATATAACCGATTTCCTTACAAATCCTCAGATATCCCGATATCGTCATAATCCGTTTCGAAATCCCCTTATAAAATTGTTATTTTTTGTCATCATCCTAAAGCTTCAGCTTGTTGTGAACACTTTTCAGCTGAAATCTCCTCATCTAGATGTTTATCTCCTCGATGTGTATTACTAGACATGTATCTCCTCATCTAGGATTCTAGATGAGAAAGTATCTCTTCATCTAGATTCCTGTCTTGGAACAATATTTTGTCGAATTCTGACTAAAATGTACATTTTTAAGGTCTTTATTCAAGTATTTATTATTTCAATGTTAAATGCAACAGTAGGTATTGCCTATACTTACAATATGAAACATTCAGATCATGGAATTTTAGCATTAATGATTGCACATTTTAATTGGTAAATTAATTACAATAATAATAACATTTAATTTATTTATATAATTTTAAGGCTTCATATTCATGGTAAGTATTTTTATTGATACATATATACCAGGGGTGCATCTCGTCTCGTATCTCGTCTCTCGTGAAATCTCGTGTTTTATAGAAGTCTCGTGTCTCGTATTTTGCCACGAGACACGAGATATTTTCAATCTATTTTAGAAAAAATGTCAAAAATTTGGGAATATTCTAAGATCCTAGAATTAGGAAAAGGAAGAAATCTTGCCGGCTGTACTTTAGTATATGGGTGCCGAGCTTGAAATACAAATGTTATACCATTTGAAAGAGCTCGTCGAGCTGAGTCGAATGCCACCAGTTTTAGCCCGAGGAAAAATTTTTGGACCGAGATATAGGTCCGCGAAAATCGAAAAACCATAGGGGGGGGGGGGGGGACCAAGCTGATTTTTGGGGTGAAAAATTCGAAAATGCAAATTATACCTCATTCGAAAGAGCTCATCGAGATGAGTCGAATGACACCAAAATCAATGAAATCTGACTTGATTTGACAAAGTTATGATCTTTTCTTTTAGCTCCTTACCTATGGCTAAAACTTTTAGCCATAGGTAAGGAGAGAATTCAATTCAGCTTTGACTACCTGATAATTCATCAATTGGCATTTTGTTCATTAATTTATTTATATTTAGCTGCCCTTTTTTAACATTTCGAAATAACAAACCAAAATAGAAAATCTGCTAAAAGCCCAGAACAGGGGGTCCGCAATTGCGGATTGCGTGTTTTTTCGACTTGCGGATTGCGTTTGCGGATTTTAAAATTAAAATTGGGGATTGCGGACTTCACCTCAGAATATCGAGGTTTTCCTTCCTAGCCATAGGTAAGTACCTATGGCTTTTAGGCTAAAAGCCATAGGTCCTTACCTATGGCTAGGAAGGAAAACCTCGATATTCTGAGGTGAAGTCCGCAATCCCCAATTTTAATTTTAAAATCCGCAAACGCAATCCGCAAGTCGAAAAAACACGCAATCCGCAATTGCGGACCCCCTGTTCTGGGCTTTTAGCAGATTTTCTATTTTGGTTTGTTATTTCGAAATGTTAAAAAAGGGCAGCTAAATATAAATAAATTAATGAACAAAATGCCAATTGATGAATTATCAGGTAGTCAAAGCTGAATTGAATTTCATTAATTTACAATACAGTGCTCCACATACCTAACTATAGTTCCACCCTTATTTTCGTGTTTTTTCCATTTAGACCCCAATGGAAAAATTGGGGTCTAATTCCATTTAGACCCCAATTTATTAGTCTTTTAGGTACCTGAGGACAATATTTAAACGGAAATTTAAAAAAATTTTGGGGTCTAAATGGAAAAAACACGAAAATAAGGGTGGAACTATAGTTATATAATTTATTTTTTATTTCTGGGTTATTTTTCTTACTAAAATAAATATAGATTTTTTTTATTTTCAGGCTTTCCTCCAGTTATTTATTTAGTATTAAACAAAACTGTTCGTAACGACACAAAAACACTTCTTCAAAAATTTTTTTCCTTCTTAAAAAAAGTTAACGTTTCGACTATTGGAAGTTATAATTAAGAAAATATGAGGAGTATGCTTGGATAAAATACATAAATCTTCTGATGAAGCAAGTTGCATAAATCTTTTCTTTCGAAAATTTGCAAAAGTCATAGAGGCCAAGAAATTACCAGCAGTCTATTTTTTAAAATTTAGTAAAACTTTAAACTATTACTATCAAAGTAATTAAGGCTAGTAAATAGTAATTTAATTAAGCATTTTTTCGAAATAGGAAAGCAGTCAAACATACAAAAATATTTTTTAGTTAGGATTGAAACATTCAGGGTGGTTTTATATTCTATATTTTGATACTACGTCCATGTTTCCATAATTGGCTCATATTTAATATTTTTAGTTATTTCGACAATGATCACTATTTTTGAAATTTTATCTAGTCTCCGACCATAAATTGTGATTTCTTACCTTATAATTTTCAAATTTTGAATCCAAATTATTTTTGAATAATAGATAATAATTACAAACAAATCTATTATTTTGCTAGCCTTAATATAGTATCTAAAAATTAAAGTTTTACAATTTTTTGGTATAATCGTAACCCTTTATTTAAAAGTTTATCATTTATGATTAGTTTTGGATATAGTAGAGAATACCGTTGGAATGGTTTACCCCTATGGTTTTTCGAATTCCAGTTATCTATATAGGGGTCAACAGGCATCTCCGGAAAAAAGTACCGAACGATTCTTTTCGAGACGAATCGAATAGATTCGTATGGGTCTTTTATCGAAACCTTACCAACGGTATACAATACTACAGTCTTAGTTTTATATATTTTAAAAGCAAGTATTTTTGGAAGTTGTTTTAAAATTTAAATTTAGAATTTTTCAAAAAAATTCTCTCTTTATTATATAAAATTTTGTGCTTCAACGGATATACATACATGCTTTCTATTTTAAACAGATGGTTATTTTTTTGATCACGTTGAAGCACTTCAATTTCCCAATTTAGTTTATAGTCAAATCGAGAAAAAACAGTTTGTTGCACTTTTCGTAAATACTCTAATATTAAAAGGTTGTCTAGGGTTATTGCGTTTAAAGTATATCCATCTTAAAAATGAACTAAAAAGTTCAAAAATATCGAAATTTTAATTATTGGATATCTATTTATTGGAGTATTTACGAAAAAATGGTTTTTTGAGTGTTTTAATTTTTAGAAATTTTGTGGTATTGGGTGTATAATTGATAATTTTATGTAATGTTTATCATCCGATTTATGTAAGTACATTAGTTATTAACTAACTAATTTAAATTAAATACCTAGAACCTCAAAACCATTAACTATACATTTATTTTGTTATTTTATTTTTTCTTGTCTTTTTTCTTATTGGTGCTAATTTATACCGATACTGTCATTTTAAAATACTGATATGGACCGTATTTATTCAGTAATTCCCTATTCTAAGTAATTATAATTCTATTTTGAGACGTGCATCCCATAAGCGAATCGTATAAGCGTCCCATCAATAAAATGCATTCCGAAAATTACATTTCTATACTGTATGTATTCTTAAAAATTCGTTTCGATGTTTTGTAAGAATATCAGGTATAATGGCACCAAAACCAATTTTCATTTTCTCTAATTTGGACATTATTCAAACATATTTTCATTATTTCTTTCTCTTTATTTACTTTAAATCTTTTGAAATTATTCATTAAAATCACAAACAAATATTTAAGAACATGTTTTTTAATTATTATATTTCCTTTTATTTCTGTTTAATTTAAGATTATTTTCAAGTATAAAGTGCAACATTCAAAACTCGTTATTAAATAAAAAAGGTCAATTATTTTAGTTTCCCTAAAATAAAATGGTCGTTTTACATACTTTAAATTAGAGTAGGTCGAGGTCGAGGCCTCGCCGAGGCCGAGGCCGAGGTCCTCGGCCATTTTCAAACCTCGACCTCGATTTTGCTGACCTCGGGCCTCGGAACCTCGTCTCGGTCCTCGGCCAGAACCTCGCCGAGGACCGAGGGTAAATATACACCCCTAAGAATTGCCTTTTTTGTAAAAAATGGAAGAAATCTGGCTCCTTTACCTTCGAAAAATCTAAAAATTTTCGCCTGCGGCGCTGAAAAATGAAGAAATCTACTGCTTGGACCTCCAAAATTTTCAAAATTTTCGCCTGCGGCGCTGAAAAGGGTGAAATCTGGCTCTTTGACCTACCAAAAATCTAAAAATTTTCGCCTGCAGCGCTGAAAAGGAATTCGCAAAAATCTAAAAAAATCCTTGAATTCGCAAAAATCTAAAAATTTCCTTATATAACCTTTCCCTATAAATCTGCTGATATCCATCTTGTCCTCCAAATCCCCTTAAAGGATTCTTGTAGAGATTCTTGTGGATATTGATGGATTTGGAGCGATATCAGGCTATTGGATAGATTCGGTGATATCAGGGTCTTAAGAGATATCAGAGGCTTTAGAGGCATATTGATTGATTTGGAACGATATTCGGAGAAAATCAGAGGACCTGTAAATACATCATAGGATTGGAAGAGATATTGATTGATTTGGAGAGATTTCATGGCCTCAAGTAAAAATTGTGAACTTTCAGGACATCATGAAACCAGAATTCATCCTTTTTAACGTCCCATATAAACTTTTTTGATTTGTTTTGATATTAAACCTTTTTGATATTAAACTCTTTTTTCTTATTTACCGATATCCCTTCACATTCCTCTTAATTCCACTAAATCCCTTATATAACCTTTCCCTACTGATCCGCTGATATCCTCTTGTCCCCCAAATCCCCTTGAATCCAATTAATCAATCAAAGCCCATTTATATCCCCCTTGATTCCTCTAATTCCATCGATATTCACTTTGTTTCTCCACTTTGATATCCGTCTAAATCCTGTGTACTAAATTATAAAATATTTTCAAATTATTTGATATTTGATAAAATAATTTGATTTTCCAGTCCTTTATTAATCAAATCCAAAAGTATTTGGGAAAATTTGATCAAGGCTTTGAAATTATTGACCAAGGATTTGTGTTTTTGATCTATATTGGGCCACCTACTGGCTCTGGATCAAATGAATGTATTAATTTAATAATGCTTTAGCGAATAGTTGATTAATTTTAACAAATTAAGCAGGTTTAAAAAAGTTATACAAATTTTTAAGAACCTCGGTTTTCCTCGGTCCTCGACCTCGGTCTCGGGTCCAAATTTGCCCCTCGACCTCGATCTCGGCTTTTCCAGCCTCGGTGATCCTCGGCCTCGGCTTTTTCAAAAAACCTCGACCTCGATCTACTCTACTTTAAATGAATTTAAATTTCGATAGTAATAGAAGCATAACCTTTTCGCAAATAACGGGGTTTGGTATTATAGTTGGTATTATAGTGGTATTATAGTTCTACAATGATGGAACACATCATCTGTCTGTTTACAGAAATTGCAACTCTGGTATGGTATACCGCCCTCCCCCTTTCTCGTTTGAGTATCAGTTTTTATTTCCTTCTTCATTTTTGGTTATAGTTGCTCAAGAAATAATATTTGTTTTCTTTGCTTGAAGAAAATATATTTTTGGCATGAAAAAGGAAAGAATAACTCGACTCAAGCAAGGGAGGGGGACGGGAAGAGATGGGGACGTCATATCTACAAATTATCAATCGCTGTTCTTTCAATGTTGCTTTTAATTTATTATTGAAAACAATTTTTAAAAGATTTAAAAAATTAAAACAATTATTAACAAAACAAAAAACAATTTTTCGTAAACCGACTATCATCACAACAAAACAAAAGGTAACTTCAACCTATATTGGGAATTCAAAGAAAATTAATTTTTTATTATTATTGGGGTAGTCTTTTTTAAAAGTATATACACAGTATATACACACACAAAATGGAGTACTTCTTTTTAAAGATTTGGAAGTTATTGTATTCTCTTTATATCTTTATAATTTTTATTTGTTCGTTTGGTTGCGATTTTGTTTCTTCTTGCTTCCCTATTGGTTCTGTAGAACATCGAGGGCTAGAAAGTCCTGGTAGACCTCTCCTCTAAAAATTGTAGGTAGAGTTCGCCCATAAGTTAGATTTTATCCCGGAATTTCTTAAATGTTTTATGGACAGTGCTTTTTGAACTTTGGGAAGACCTGAAATTTTGCGAGCGTCGAATCTTTTGAAAAAAGTTCTATAATGGAACTTGTTAGCTATTGGCTTAGTATAAAATTTCAATAAAATTATCTGACATCCCTTTGTCAGTGAAAAACAAATTTTGAAATTCTCTAAATTTGTAAAACTTTGGCTTAAGTGAGATTATTTTTCAATGGAAGTTGATGTGCATTCGAGACAACTTAATGGTTTAATATTAAAGCCATTTTAAATTGTCTGACTTGATCAAACTTTTACCTTCAATTCTAGTCCTTAAAACATAAATATTAAAATAAGATATCCTTTTTCTTCCCAAAATGAATTTATGCAAGTTATGTGATAAATTTCTACATAATTGTTTAAATGGTTACTAAATTAAAAATAATATAAAAATAATATTTTAGAAATAAAAACCGATTGCTACACAACATTTTAAATACTAATTTGTTTTTATTTTTGGTTATATCATTAATGTTTCGTAAATTATTTTTAGTCAAAACGTTCTTGATTTTATTCGATTTGAAGTAAAATTTAAATTATTTGTGTAGCAAAACGACTTAAAAATAATCAAATAAAGTTAACGCATTTATAAAAGAGAATTTAAATTTCCTAAACAGAGGTACCAGGAATTTTTTAGTTAATCTAACACTTGTATCAGAATAAGCGATTTTGAGATATCAGAGCTTGTAACACTTCATGATAACCGAAATAGCCCTAGATAAACCATACCAATTAGAATATTTCTCTAATTTTCTTTGGATCTAACACACCGCTTACTCCGCTACATTTGTTAATTTCATTGTGTTTGGGTTAGCTAAATTTAAAATTGAGTACGTCGAGTACCTAGTAATTGGGAAAAAACCGTGTTAGTGTACGAGATAATCGAGTAATTTTTATAAAAGAGAATCCCATTATCCATGTTGGCTCCGGGTGGAAAATCAATAGATAATATTATTTCGGGGATTTGTGAAGATTAATGAGATATCGCTGATACCAGAGGAATGAGATGGATGTCAAGAGATTAAGCGGGATTTGGGCTGTTTATCATGGGATTTGGGTGTATTAAGAGCAAAATCTAGGAAATTCTGGGATTAATTGTGATATCGTCAGATTAAGTATGTCGTCGAATGGTGGATCATAAGATCTGTCCCTTCTATTCTCTGTTTTTGCGCCGCAGGCGAAAATTTTGGGAATTTTGGATGATACTTATGCCCGATTTGTTCCTATTCTGCGCCCCAGTCGAAAATTTTGAAAAATCAATAAGCCAAAATGTTCTGCGCCGCAGGCACAAAAAAACTCGACATCGAGTCCGTCAAGTCTAAAGTTTCCGAGTACGAGTAGTGCCGGCAGTAGCATCCCGAGTTCCGAGCCGGAGTAAAGGCAAAAAACCCCGAGCATCGAGTCGAGTAATCGAACTTGTTCGGACTAGAACGTACTCTAATTTAGATAAAAAATATTTTTTGATAAACCATATAAAAATCAAACAATACTTTAAATATTCAACAAATCCTTTAAAATTTTAGTTAAATAATTTTTAAAAAATAAAATGCAAAAAAATTTTTTTAATCGAAAATTTTCAGGACCCAGAGACGCAAAGACCCAAGACTTGACCTAAGACAAACCCAAAGATTACGTAGTAATTCTCATAATTCTGTTGCTCGCGTTCATGAGGAAGTTCATTGCTTGCGTTCAAATAGTTTAGAATTACTTATACATATAATAACAGTTAAATAATTTAGAAAAGGAAAATGGAATTGGTACAAATTTTAAAATAAAATTAGGATGCTAAAAATTTCAAACCCCAGGAACTTGGTTAGAATATATATTTTGTAATATTTTCTGAAACACTCCATCAAATTCAACAACCAAAACATGAACATTTGGCACGACGAGGAGGAGAGCTGTCATCACGGTGTACATTATGCTGAATATTTCTTTCATATTCGAAATCACCAATCTCGTCATTCAAAAAATCTACAATTTCTTGCATATTTGGACGAATGGATTCCTCTTGGAAGCAAGCCTATAAATATTTAATTTATATCAAAATTTTTTGAAATTTTACTATAATAAAGTAGCTGGGCTATAGCTATTTCTCTCCTTTAGCTAGTGCATAAGGTTAATCGGCGGCTGGGAGCGAACAAGCATCTTCAGTAGACCGACTAATGTGTTATACATTACACCACGCCGCCTACTGCATAGGAATTAAATAGCTATATGTACATTATTTTTTTATTTTTTTTCTAAAAAATAAAATTTTAGAATTTATAATTAATTTTTACTTTTATAACACGATCCAATTTTGAGTTCTTATCGAATTTTAATGATTTTGGTATTGCTGAAATTTAGTTTAAATTATAATATTTATTTTAAAATGACTTAAAAAAGATACATTATTTTTTTTACTCATCTTTGAAAATTACAAATCTTATAGAAATTTTAGCATGAACCCGTTATTAGAGGTTTATGAAAACTGAATCCAGGCTTATCAGCACGGACATTTTCGGACGGACATTTCATGATATACTTATGAATAAAAAATTATAAAAAATAATTTAAAAGGTTTTTTCAACTGTTTATAATTAATAGATGAATAAATTTTACTTTCATCTATTGTGGATGAGAAAGTAGAAACCTGTATCACTTAATTTTAATCTTGAAAAGTAGGCTGAAAGGAAGCACATTGTCATTGGCAAAAATTCACTCACCTCTGAAAAGCCTAATCCCTGTTTCGGCGCCTAGTCAAGCCAATGGCTTGTTGTTTTGTTATAATATATTCCCTACGCCTTACATTAAAAAAGCAAGGCATAGGAAAAAAGGCATAGGGAATAAAATATGCATTTTGATTTTATATAGTTTCTATTTTTTCAAGAGTAAATCCTCAAAATTACTCACAATAAATCTGCCCTAATATGATAATCTGGAAATATTTGACCTGATATCTGTATCCTGAGTCTGTCCGAAAGTGTCCGTCCTGGGGTTCTTCCGACAATTAAAACAATTTTTTGTAATTCTATTCATATCTACGATAGGTACTTTACATGAATTATTTAACATAAGGAAAACGTTAAAAAATTTATTATATATAAAATTAGTACGTTTATTATTGAATAGAATGTAAACCATTTGACCGAAATCCAAAGTGTCCTTTCTTCTAACTCTCCCAATATCAACTCGATGACTCTGAAATAAATTGAAATTAATATTATAAAAATTTGCGTTAGATGTTTTGAAAATATGGATCAAGTTTCCGTATTTTTAAATCTATTCTTATCCGGACCGGACTTCCAGGATCAAAATCTAGCTTTTTATACCCGGACCCGGATTCTGGAAAAAATTTTATAAAAATTTATTAGCAAAAAACTTGCAAATTAACGTAAAATTGAGTAACTATTAGAACATTTAAACACTACAGTAGTAACTTATTGTTGAGAGACATCAAACCGGTGTGATTTTAAGGGATTAATGGCGATATCGGTGGAAAAATGTGATATTCAGATATTTAGATGCATTAAAAATATATTGGGGGTTTTGGGATTAGAAGAGATATCAAGGTATTTTTGTTGACTAAGAATATATAGGAGATTTAAGGGGACAAAGTGGGATATCCACATATCCTCAGATATTTCTACAAATCGTCGTATACTATATTTTATATCGGACCCGGACTTGAGCCGGGTTTTTTTCATGACCCGACCTGATCCGGATTTTTTACATGACCAGGACCGAATTTTCTGCGTTAATATCCCGAAAATCCTGAAAATCCGGTTTTTATCAAAATATCGGATTCCGAACCACCTAATCCGGACCCTAACTCTAATAAAAATTAAGACTACGTCAGAAAGATGAGACGTGTTAAAATCAATCAATTTAACATCAATAACATCAGCATTTGTATCTTGATCAAGTGAAACAATAAAATTGTCGTCTTTAATATCATTATGACCTCCATCTAAATTATGTTATTTTTTAAAATAAAATAAAATTATAATCACATTTATGGAATTGTGCAAGTGCGCGGGCTGCTCCTTTTATAATTTTAATAAGAAATGCCTCATTAGATTTTGCTCTTCGTCTTTCATGTTGTGGAACTCTCTCATGATAATAAGTTTCTAAATCCTTTCCTCCAAGTTCTAATGCAAGTAAAATGTTTCGATCATCTTTCCAACTAAAATTTATTTTAAAATATTTATAAGATTGCTGCAAAATTATAAGACAACGTTGAAATATGCTCAGAACTTGATTGGAAATTATTTTAAAAATTTAAAAAAACCTCCATGAACATAAATTTCAGGCTATAGTATAGGGTACCTGTGGTAAAATATGGGGACGTGGCATATCCCATTCTATTTATCTCGACAAGTTGAGTATTTTTTGAAATACTTTAAAAATGAAAGGAAATATAGGATATAACTAGTGTTGCAGCACGTTTATCTTCAGTGAATAAACTGTTTCATTTCTGCTCGGTAAGGTAGGACGGCGGAAGGTAGGGCCGTGCTTTGCTGAGGCGTCCTCGCATCGCTCGCTGCGACCATAGGGAAGCGCCGGCCGTCGTTTCGTCGATATGCCAGGCTTTCTCCGAATCACAGAAAAGTTTGCTGCTGAAAACTTATACCAAATGTGGCTAAAACAAATGGCAATAACTAGGGACAGCCAAAACATTCAAATGCATTTTGTATGCGTATATACAAGTCTTGTAGCTACCATCCGCACCTGATGGTAATCTTCAAGTTTGGTCTTATATGTAATTTATGAAAAAAATTGTTACTCACTGTCCAAGCATTTTAATTATATGATTTCTTTCACTATCATCAATTTCATTTAAAAATTGTAAAACATGAAATTCTTGTTTAAAACGCTCTATATCATTAAATATTTTTAATGCCACACAAGTATCTCCACCAATCCAATGTGCGTGGTTAACCTTAAAAAGCATATTTATCAAGATTGTAAATATTTTTAATATTAGCTATTTAGGCCTTTGTCTATTTTAAAAATTAAAGGTGAATAACAAAAAAATTTAGCAAAAAGGCTAGCCGAATCCAGAATCTCTTTCAAGTGTGAATTTTATTAGTTTTATTATGAAAAACTTGCATCGCTATAGCTACCAGATCCAATTTTTCCCATATCTTTTGTAGTATATTTTAATTCCATTACTTTTCCATCAATTCCTGTTAATTGCACATATTCGTCTAATTGATCCAACAAAAATTTTCCGCAATTGCACCGTTCTTGATTATTATGAGAAGATGACACGCCTTAAAATTTAAATTTTATACATATTTTCAATAAATATATTAAAGTTTGATTATTAGAGTTGCCAGTTCTTATAAAGATCGGTTATACGGGACCGTCCGATAACTGACAGTCCTCAGCGCATCGGTTCGGTCCAAAAATATATCATTCGCTTCAAATTCTAGTCAGTCTCATTTGTCTTTCATCATTTAAAAACAATTTAAATGCAATCACCTTTTCCCCTGTCTAAACTTTTGCCAGAAGGATCAACACCTTTTATTGAAGAAACGTAAAACACCAATATCAATGTTGTGGAGTTCAACAGATTTTTTAGTTTCATTTTTTCTCTTAAATATCCAAAAAATTTAATTTTGGTGATATTTTGTTTTTAAAGATTTTTTTAAGTTTCAGAATGTTTTTGTGTGGTTTCTAAATATATAAAGTTAATTATTTTATATAAAGTTAATATATATAAAGTTAATTATTTTATAATGCAAAATGCACAAAAAATTTTAAAGTTTATACTAGTGTAAAAGTTCTATCAAAATTACTGTAGTTAAAAAGAGAGACAACATTAATCTGTCTCCTTATTATACCTAAAAATCCCAAAATTTTCGCCTGCGGAGATGAAAATGTAAGACTTAATATATCGGAGGATTTGGATGGATTAGTTTGGACCTTAAGTGGTATTGGGAAATTTCAAAGGGCCCAATACATATAAAAAGATTTGGGCTGATATCGAGGGATTATCCTCATCCCATCGAATTTATTTTAAACGTTTATGTTTAAACATGAACTTAAAAGAAAACTAAAACTGAAACATCCAGTCAACTTTTTTGTTTCACTAAATAAATTTGACAATTTAAAACATGACAATTTCTTATAAATTAAAAAAAATTTTTTTAATAAAAAAATTTAAGGAGGAATCGACTAAATTAAATAAAATGAGAAGGGTAGCGATTCCTCTCTCCCATTTTTAACTGTCGCAGCCCTCTGGATATGTGTAGGGAGAAAGAGATAACAATGATATGCCAACCTTATAATTTTTTAAGCAGTGTGTTGGGAATGGCGAAGGAGGAGAGTGTTAGGGGCTAAGGAGAGTGTTAGAGAGAAAAAATTTTAGAGTCAATAATTAACCTTTTATTTTATTTTTTTAAATGTTTTATATATTTAAATTTAGTTATTTAAATTAGTTGAGTTAAAGATCTTACTGAACTTCCAATCCGTGTCGACGCAGAGGACCCACAGACAAAAGACCCACAAGGACAGAATACCCACAGACAAAAGACCCACAACTATTTTTTTCACTTTTATTGTGCATAAATTTTGGCGCGAGGGATGTTGTTAGGAGGTTGATCCAACAACGTGAAAGTTGTTACAATATTAGAATCAATCGAGAAGTTTGTTCCAACAACGGGGGTGTTATTTTAACAATGTGGAATGTTGTTGCAACAACGGGTGAAGCTGTTCCAACGATGGGAATATCATTGTCCCAATTACCGGGGAGCTTGTTTAACGAAGAGGGATCGTGATTTCCCGGATTTTCGTGATTTGATCCGGTCCATGTTGTGTCAAAAAATCTGGATCCGATCAGGTTCAGATATAAAAAATAGTATAAAATGGTTTATTGGCCTTCCCAAATTCTCAGAATTCGCACCTGTGTCACTAAAAAAGTAGAAATCTGGTTTCTTGGCCTTTCAAAATCCCCAAAATTCTTGTCAGTGACGATGAAAGGGAAAAATAGATCAAAGGGATATTTGCGATCAAGGGGTATTTGTGGATATAGAAGGATTAGAAGTAGTAGAGATTAGTTAATTATTTCTGAGTAAATGGAGGGATATTCGAGGATACAAGCGGATTAGTGGAATTATAAAAGCTTAAAAAGTTTACATCCCTTGAAGTTCCCTTACATATCCGATTTACTGGTTAAGAAAGATATAGGCGTATTCATTCTCCTTGTGGTTCCTGTTATACACAATGTATGGATAAGAATAGATATCGGTGGATTTGAGAGAGAGACAATTATGAACTCATTATCTGTCTGATTACAGAAATTGCAACTCTTTAATATGGTATACCGCCCCACCCCTTAGTTTGAGTATCATTTATTATTTCCTTCTTCATTTTTGGTTGTAGTTACTCAAGAAATAGTATTTGTCTTCTAATTACAACTCAATTATTTACTTTGCTTGAAGAAAATAAATTTTTGGCATGAAAAAGGAAAGAATAACTGTGACTCAAGCAAGGGAGGGCGGGAGGACGCATATCTACAAAGTACCAATAGCTGTTCTTTCAATTTAGTTTTTAATTTAGTATTGAAAACAATTTTTAAAAAATTTTAAAAATTAAACAATTATTAACAAAACAAAAAACAATTTTTCGTAAACCGACTATGAGCACAACAAAACAAAAGGTAACTTCAACTTATATTGGGAAATTTTGTGGCGAAAAATGAATTCAAAGAAAATTAAATTTTTAATATTATCGGAGTAGTCTTATACACAAAATGGATTACTTCGTTCTAAAGATTTAGAAGTTGCTGGATTATTGTGTTCTTTATATCTTCATTATTTGGGTTCCCTAACGTTTCGTCACTGAACTTTTCGTCACCGAACCTTTCGTCAAAACCTTTCGTCACTGAACCTTCCGTCACCAAACCTTTCGTCACTGAACCTTTCGTCACCAAGACTTTATTTTTAAAAATCAAATAAGAAGTTGTCAAAAATGACAAATTGATCATAATCGGTAATTTAGTTATATTTACTGTGTTGCTAAATGATAGGAGACAGTACGTAGGTACCCAATCGCTTTACAAATTTACTTAACAACGGATTTTGTTGTTAAGTAAGTCATTAGCTCGCTGAGCAAATTCAGCAAGTTGTCTCAAGCGCTCGAATGCCTCACGTATCTAAGAAAAAAATACTCCGGAAAATACTTTTATGATTTACCTCTTTTTTGTAAGGCTCAGCATTATGTGAATGGTTAGCATTTTTTATCCATCCGATTTTAAAACGGTTCCCGTCTCCTTCATGCCATGCTGACGCGACATGGATACGGCCCGGACAGTACGGAGGTCTCTAACAAATACTTAAATAAAAACCAAACATAATCCATATTTTTGGGCATTTCCAATATTCAACTTGATTATCCACGGCAGAATAACGTTCAAACTGGTATTCAAGCCGTCACGAGTTAAGAGAGATGAACCTCTTTTAGATTTTACTTCAATAAATTCGAGTAAATCCTCCATCTCCCTTGACGAAAGGTTCGGTGACGAAATCCATCTCCTCGGAAGATGAAGAAAAAATTTACCCCTCATCTGATGATGAACCTACGTCCATTGATAAAGGATAAGTGAGATCCTTTATCAATGGAAGGTAGTGTGCATTCGATAAATCATTTAACGGTTTAGTCAAAAGCTATTATAAAGTTTTTGACATGATCATACTTTAATTTTCAATTCTAGTCTGTAAAGCATAAATATTAAAATAAAATATCCTTCTTTCTCCCAAAATGAATTTATGCAAGTTATGTGATAAATTTTTACATAATTGATTTAAATAGTTTCAAAATGAAAAATAATATGAAAATAATATTTTAGATAATTCAAATAATAACCATTTGCTACACACATTTTAAATAATTTGTTTTTAACTTTTAATTATATCATTAATGTTTCGTAAATTATCTTTAGTCAAAACATTTTTGATTGTATTCGATTTGAAATAACTTTAAGTTATTTGTGTAGCAAAGAGACTAAAAATAATCATATAAAGTTATCGCATTAATAACCGAGATTAAAATTTCCTTAAAAACACTTAAAAATTTCCGTACCAGGAATTTTTTAGTTAATCTAACACTTGTATAAGAATAAGCGATTTTGGGATATAAGAGCTTGTAACACTTCATGATAACCGAAATAGCCCTAGATAAACCATTCCAATTAGAATATTCCTTTAATTTTCTTTGGGGCTAACACACCTCTTATTCCGGTACATTTGTTAATTTCCTTGTGTTTAGGTTAGCTACATTTAAAATAAAAAAACGTTTTTTGATAAACCATATAAAAATCAAAAAATAATTATCTATATATAATAGTAACGAGGCAGTCAGCTAAAAAAAAGTCCCCAGAGCTTTTGAGTGGGTGTATCAGGGTGGGGAAAAAAGTAGTAGATGGGAAATTCAATGTAGTTTTCAGGAAAACCTCCAAAAGTTGGGGGAAAGGGGCGAATTTTTTAGATATTTCGAAAAAACGTGTTTTTTCGAAACTTTGAAGCGAAATTTGAATATGAAGATGAAGTCGGGGAAAGTTGGGTCAGTGGAGAGGGCACATCTAGAGCACATTTCAAATATGATAGAAAAAGAGTTGAAGTCGTTCTGACAACGGGAAGGGTAGATATGCTGTTTACAAGCTTTTATGTCAAAGTGGTAACTTTGTGTTTAAGGTGTTTAGAGGGGTCTGAGCAAAAAGTGGTTGGGAGAAAGGTTGTAGAGCGTGATGAGTTTCTTAAGAAAAAAGTTGGTTTCAAGTTGATTGCATTAACGGAAAAAAATATATGGAGTAAAAAATGAAATTTTGAGGAAGTTGTATAAAGTTGACCTTAACTATATTTTGTTTTGGAATTAGAAGAAAAGTGTTGGGAAATGAAAGATAGAGAATTAAATTCTGCATCGAATAAGCTTTGTTTTATGTTAATTTGACTTTTTTGCACCGAGTTGTGAAATTTTTAAGAAATTAAAATTTTGGGAAAAAATTTTTAAAGTTGACGCTCTAGACCGTCCGATCTGGAAAGTTAAGCAACGCTGAGCTGTTTTTTGTAACTTTTAAAGTAGTTATCGGAAAAATATGATTGAGATGTCATTCGACGTGGAAAAATCAGGCGAATTTTTTAAAAATATTTTTGAAGGGGTCACTTGAGTCTGAGGGTGGGATATTTGAGTCTGAAGGTTAAAATCAGTGGAAATAAATTTTAAAAATTGTAAAAATTAAAGGTAATATTAAAAAATGAATTTTTACTAAAAGGGACACTTGAGTCTCAATTTTAAATTTCAGTCTGGGAGTGAAAATTTTTATAAAAATGTTAATTTCTTATAATTTTTTGAAAATTGATATTAAGTTTTGCAAGCTAGCAAATAAAATTATTTTTTAAAAATTCGGAACGCGTTGCAGATAACGCGTTACCAAAGGCAACCGCCAGAATTAAAAATTATTTTTAGAAGAAAACGGAACGCGTTGCAGAAAACGCGTTGCCGAAGGCAACCGCCAGAAATTAAAATTATTTTTTAGGAAATACGGAACGCGTTGCAGAAAACGCGTTGCCGAAGGCAACCGCCAGAAATTAAAATTATTTTTTTTAAATTCGGAACGCGTTGCAGAAAACATGCGGGCCGAAGGCCCGCATGTTTATTTTATAACATAAATTCAAAAATTTATAATTTTTGAAGTATTAGTCATAGAAAGATGGTTGAGATGTCATTCGGTGGGGAATTGAATGAGGAGTTCAATGAAGATATTTTCAAAGGTGTCACTTGAGTCTCAGAATGGACATTTGAGTCTGAAAATACCAAACACTGGGAAATTAATTCAAATTAACTTAAATCAATTGTAATAACGCTGGAGTCAGCCCTTATACTTAAAAGCTATTAAAACTACTCAGCAATTCGCGCCGAACGCTGGTTTAAATATTGAACAAATTCTTTAAAATTTTAGTTAAATAATTTAAAATAAAATACAATTGGTAATCGAAATGTCCAAGACAAAAAAATTTTCAAGACCCATCAACTCAAAGACCCAAGACCCAAAAATAACGGAGCGGGCCATTTGAGTACTGCATGTTGAGTGATCGGCTATAACTTTTTTGTGCTGCATCCAATCCGAATGATTTTATATCATTAAAAAGCCCTCGATAATCAGTATCTTTTCCATAACAAATGGATAAAGTCTGATCATTTTTTAAAAGTTACAACTTGATATGTGCAGGAAATTGTTGTTCTTCATATCGGTTCAATTAATGTTAAAAATGTTATAGCCGATCAAAGTCGGCTGGCTCAACCGGTAGTACTCAACCGACCCCAGCCACAAAAATTTTAGTAATTTACGTTTTAAATTTTTATAAAAACACATTTAACAGCAGAAAGGAAATTTTCTACGACGAGGGGGACTGTCGTCACGGTGTCCATGCTCAACACGCTGTGATCCTGCTCCATGCTGCCCGTAGTGTGTCGGTTCTTGATGAAATTCAAGATGATGACCCATAGCATTTTGTTTATATGCGAACTCATCAATCTCATCGTTCAGAAATTCTACAATTTCTTGCATATTTGGACGAATGCGCTCGATTTGGAAACAAACCTTAAGTTAAATAATTATTAAGCTTTAAAGTGTCTTTTGTTAAATTTCATAAGTGTTATTATACTAGAAAATAAATTTTAAAGTTTTAATTAATTAGTACTTTTATAACACGATCCAATTTTGTGTTGTAAGTGTAATTTGATTCATTAACTTCTGGTACGGCTATAAAAATTAACTTGAAATAAACATTTAGCTTTTCTAATTAATTATGCTTCCAAATGTTTGCACTTGCCTAGGAGAATTACACATTTTTTACTTAGATTATTAGGGATATCTGTGAACAATTTTTATATTTCTAAAAGTATTTTAGAAAAAATTGCCGGGAAAAAAATTCAATTTGGCGGGCCCGGTTCCGGGTTTTTTTCTTTCAATCTGACCCAGGCCGGGCTTCGGGGCTAAAAACCCCGAAAACCTCGAAAAACCGGATTTTCTCAAAAATACCCGGTTCGGGGCCACCGGGCCCGAAAAAAAACCGGTCCGGGCCCGGCACGGGTTCGAACTCTAAAGAAAAGCTATCCATTATAAAATTCTAATGTAGAAATAGTAAATATTATTAAAATAAATTTAGCACGTTTTGAATAGTGTTCATTGAACATTCTGTAAACCATTTTACCGAAATCCTTAACGTCATTTCTTTTAATTTGCTCAACGTCAACTTTATCATGCTGAAATAAATGTTATAAAGATTGTAAAAACTACCAGCTACCCCATTAAAATTAGCAACGTTAAAATCAATCAGTTTAACGTCAAAAACAGCGGCATGTGGATTCTGATCACGAGAAACAACAAAATTTTCGTGTTTGATATCATTATGCCCTCCATCTAAATTATTATTTCTTAAAAATACAAACAAAGTTATAATAACATTTATGGAATTGTGCAAGTGCTCGGGCTGCTCCTCTTATAATTCTAATATGGATTTCCTCATTGGATCTTGCCCTTCTTTTGCCAAGTTGAACTCTTTCATAATAATAATTTCTTAAATCATTTCCTCCAAGTTCTAAAGCAATAAAAAACTTTCCATTACTTTCCCCACTAAAAATTTAAATATTATAAAGTTACAAAATGTGAAATGAAATAACGCTCACTATTGACAGGTGTAAAAATATCTCACATCAAGTACAGTTTTATAAAAACTAGTTGGTGGTATCAACCTTCACCTTCGCTAAACTAGAACCTATGTTACAAAATGCCCTGAGTTTTATTGCAGAATGCTTGCGACAGCTTTTCCACTTCGAGCTGTGGTTTAGTTACTTTTCGAGTAACTTTTTAAGTCTCATCCTCTGAGTAATAAGATATTAACCACAGCTTTTAAATATATACTTAAAATCCAGATCAACATAACACTTGTTAGAAAAATTAGAATATGCTCTACTTTTTGAACTAATTGATTCTTATCTCGGTAATAGTGTAGTTACCGGCCCCTTTTTTCTCCTCAAGTTCTTTCCTATATGAATACAATGGTCAGACTTTTTCTTTTCTTCCCTCCCAATTGTCAATCAAAAAGCTTGAAATTCTTCAGCTCTTCCATTTTTATTAATCGAGAAAATCGTGCCCCCTCAAAATCTCTATTCCTTAAAATCTCTACGCAGCTAAAATGCCTTATAATCTCTACGCGGCTAAAATGCATTAAAATCTCTACTCGGCTAAAAATGATGAAAATATCTATTCCTTAAAATCTCTATTCCTCATAATCTCTACACGGGTAAAATGCCTTAAAATCTCTACACGGCCAAAAATAGGATAAAATGTCTATTTTTTCATTCGGAAGCCTTTTGAGTGCAAACGTTCAGTGCGGAAACGTTTTTCTGATTTCTGGTTTATCTTTTGGTATTATTTTGCTTGAATAGTTTTTGCCGCTGTGGTTGAACCCAGGTCATGTCCAGCAGAACGACAGCAGCCGCGTCAATACGATCACCGCAAGCAAAATGAACACGACCGCAGCGAAGCAGTCGCGTATTATATTTTCGATATTTACGGCGGATACAGGCGGATATCCGCAGCCATTTTCAAATTAATTGTATCCATATCCGTATCTATTACCAAGTGGTTTTTCCAGCGAAAGATGCAGATGGTACACTTTAGTTGAGACTCAACCGTCCATTTTCGCGGGGTAGAGATTTTAATTATTTTTACCCCAGTAGAGATTTTAAGGAATAGTTATTTTAAGGAATAGAGATTTTAAGCATTTTTAGCCTAGTAGAGATTTTAAGGAATAGCGATTTTAAGGAATAGAGATTTTGTATGGGAGCCGAGAAAATGATTCTTCTCACTACTCATATTTAAATACCAAAAATTAATCCTTTTTGATTGTTTGTAAAGAAAAAGTCTGACCATTCTGTATTTATATAGAAAAGAACTTGGGAGAAAAAATGGGGCCCGGTAACTACACTATTACCCTTGTCTCTTTTGACGTGTTTCATTGTTTTTTAAATAAAATTAAAATTATTGAAACATACACGGATAAATAAGATATGGGCGGATATGTCAAATCGGATCTGGCCAAATAAGTTTTTTACGTAAAGCATCGTAATTTTATAAGGCAGAATCAAAAAATCTGAACCAAAATCACTTTCCTAACCCAAGATATGAATTATTGAATATCTCCCATTTAAGCTTCTTTGAAAATTATTTCGTCGCTAAGATAATTTTTATATTCATAAAATTTTTTATTTTTTAAAAAGTTCAGAAACGCGATTTTTAAATTTTCTTTTTTTATCCTTCTGTAAAATTATTTAGCCAGATCCGGATTTGACATTGCAGAACTTATCCTTTTTACAAGCGTATATCTCAGAAATTTTAATTTTATTTAACAGAACGCTGAAACACATCAAAAGAGATCAAGCGAACGAATGGTATATAGAATTATATCTATTAAGTGTTTATGCAAAAAAACACATCGACAGCGAGCACTTTTGGGACATCCTAGTATAAGACTCATAAATTTAAAAGGGACACTTTCTAACAGATTTGGGTTAGGAAAGATCATTAAAATTTTTACTCACTGTCCAAGTAATTTAATAAAATGATTTTCTTCAAAATTGGCAATTTTCAAATGTAATGATTTTAAAAAGTAACTTTCATAATTATATTCATCTTTGTCTTTAAATATTTTTAATGCTACGCAAGTAGTATTTTCACCAAACCAATGTGCGTGATATACCTTTAAAGAATATTTAAATATAGGTATCTAGATACTAGTGCTCCACATAATTATAACCTCACACTAAATTTTATTGGTTCTCAACTTTTACCGAATCAATTTGGCTGCGTTCTATTTATTATAAATTACTAAAATTAACCATTCCTCCTATAACACCGTCAAATCAAAAAATTTTATTTAAAATTTTTTATCCAGTTTTTACAATAAAAGACCTAAACATAATTACAGTACGGTGCATATTTCTATCAACTTTTCATTTGATTATTAAAAGTAAATCGGAAAGTTATCAACTGTTGTAGGTACTTTTCCGTTATGCCACACCACCCCCCTCTAAATTAATGCTCAAAATGTCATATATAGGGTTAAAAAGGTGCTGAGTCGAACTGTACCACTCTTTTTCCCTGGAGAATCAGTTTTCGTTTATTTTAGTGTCTTTTGACTCAGCTCCATGAGCTCTTTCGAATGAGGTATTATTTGCATATTCGAATTTTATACCGCAAAAATGAGCTTACTCCCCCCTATGGTTTTTGACCATTTCTAGCCCTATATCTCGATCCAAAGGCATATCCGGGGAAAAAGAATGGTACAGAATGGTAAAAAATATTTTAGCTCTCTCAGCACCTTTTTTACCCTATATATGACATTTTTAGCATTAATCTATGGGGGTGTGGCATAACGGAAAAGTACCCTGTTGTATCTAACTAATATAACTTTTCTAAATTCGAAGAAAATCTTATGATATAATGCTCCTGAAATTCTGCAAAAGTTTCTATGGACACTTCCGATGATAGAGTATGAAAAACAAACGAATGCTGTAATTATCGAGATTTAAATCTGAGAAATCAATTGTAAACACAGAAAAAATATTTAAGCCCTCTAGACAACACTTTACTGTGCAACTTTTTTAATATAAATTATCGACTTGTCGATAATTTATTAAGGTCCCGAAAGTTGCTTCTTAAAACAATTGGTCATTTGTTTAGAAAAATTCTAACATTGAAAGCATTTTTTAAATTTTAAAGCTGGTTATAATAACATTAATAGGCAGCCAGGTTGATGCGGTAAAAGTCAAAAAACGCGAACGCAAAACTTTAGTGGGTGGCACGACATAGAGCTAGGAATTTTGAAAAAACCGGGACCGGGTCCGGGAAACGGGTTCTGAAAAATGGACCGGGCGGGAACCGGGTCCGGGAAAACCCGGTCCCGGTTTCATCCCGGTTGCTTCAAAAAAACCGGGAAAAAGGACACGGAAACCGGGAAACGGGTCCCGGACCCGTTCCTAGCTCTAGCACGACACGGGCACAGCGATCCAATTGCACAGTAAGACAATTGCACAGAGGACGATTGCACAGTGGACAATTGCACAGTAAAGTGTTGTCTATTCTCAAAACGACATGCCCATTTATTCGCAAAACGATCTGTTTATTCGCGAAACTCTCCAAATAAACGCAAGGCTCATTCACCTACAGGTCATAACTTCGTTCAGAATCATCCAATCAAGATGATTTTGGTGTCAGTCGACTCATCTCGAAGAGCTTTTTCGAATAAGTGCATATTCGAATTTATTACGACAAAAAACAGCTTGGTTTCCTCTATTGTTTTTCGATTTTCGGGAGCCTATATCTCTGCGAGTTCCAACAACGGCGAGTTCCAACAACTTTTCCAACAACGGGAAAAGTTGTTTCGAAAACGGAAAAATTGTTACGACAACGGAAAAGTTGTTTATAGAACAGGGAAATTTGTTAAAGAACATATTAGGTCCAGAGAATATATAATTTTATAGTACCCCTTAAATTCTACAAGGTTAGCTAGTGAAATAGTTATTCAGCTGCTGAGAGTGAACCAGAGGTGGGTCGAAATTCCGATTTCCGAAAATTTTGAAAATTTTTTCATTGGACTCAAACTCTTGATTGGACTCAAAATTTCATTGGACACATAAACTAGACCAGAGCCAAATAAAAAATTTAAGAAACACCATTTTATTATTAAGAAACATATTAGAAAGTCTAACACAAATGCACTTAACAACCAATTACCGTGTAATTGTCCTCTGTGCAGTTGTCTTACTGTGCAAATGGATCACTGTGCCCGTGTTGTAGCGCCCTTTAGTGAGGCTATAATTATGTGCAACACTATTAGTATGTTATTTCCCAACATTTTATTTTTCTTCACTTTTATTCCCTACTCCAAAAAAAAAGTATGGAAAAAGATGCCCATGCTCTAATCTGTTTTTTCGACGAAATTAACGCACAAAAATATATCCAATATGAGGACAAAAATGGTATAAATCTAGTCATTTCCTTACAAAATTCGTCTTCTGAGCAAAGACAAATTCATCTATAAGTTATTATTATTATTAAACTTGCTTTGCTATGGTGACCAGATCCAATTTTGCCCGAAGGTTCTGTAGTATATATCAAATTCATTACATTTCCATCTATACTTGTTAATTCGACAGATTCGGTTAATTGCTCTGACGAAAAATGACACGCTTGTTCATCATAAGAAGTTGACACACCTCAAGTTAGATATATAAATAAATTGAAAATGTAAGAAATTGAGGCATTTCTTTTATCGTCTTTATGAATTTAAGAACGATAATTTAAGAACAAATTACCGTATTTATTCTAATAAAAGGGCACGAACCCCCATTCTATATTTCACTGCACCCAAAAGGGGGACGGACATTCTATTGGAGAGGTCATTCTATTAGAATAAATACGGTATGTTAAGTCACCTTTTCCTTTGTCTAAACTTTCATTATGACCAACACATTTTACTGAAGAAAACTCATAAAACGAGAATATAATTGTTGAGTAGATTAGAAAGTTTTTATGTTTCATTTTTTAATTTTATCTTAAAAACTAACTGTAATTTTTAATCTTGTTTCCCCTTTTTCTCATTTTTTCATCTCATTATAAAAATAGGTAAAAAATAATTTTCGGATATTTTCGAAAAAAGTCAGAAAAAGAAAATTTGAACCTTAGGAACCGGTTTCGGTAAATTGCAAACCGGTTCCAGGCATCTATGTATCAGATCCACGGCTCCAGTTCCAAACCGTTCCAGACATTTATTGGTCTACGGTTCCAGTTCCGGAACTGGAACCGCATAGGTTCCGAAACTGGAAACGGAACCCCCGCATCACTGTTCGCCATGCACTAATATTTCATGAATATGGAGAGAGTAAACAACCCCCTCCTAGTTCAACTTCACATGCTTTAAGATTCTCAGATATCAAAATTTTCAAAATTCTCAGATATTATGGCCTATTATTCACTACAGTACCGTTGCCTTCCCACTAATTATTCCCTAGACATTCTTCGTAACAGGACAAAAAATTCTCAATTAACAAAAACCTCAAAATTTGTTGGGCAAAACCTCAAAAATGGCACATTGAGCAAAACCCACTAAATGTCCCAACCTCATTTTGTCAATCGCAAAATTTCCAAGAGCGTAAAGTTACTCAATTCGTCGGGCTATAAAGCTAATGTGCAATTTTAAAAACGTGATTCATTTTTTGTTAAATTTCAACTTTTTTGGGGGGTTTTCTAGTGAATAAACGATAATTTATTTCAATATTTCACTAATTTTTGGCATTTTTTGTCAATGTTTTGCCAATTTATTTCAATATTTTATGGCCATATATTGGAATTTTATTTCAATAAAAATCCGGACCCTAATTATTACCTTTAAAATTATAAGATTTTTTTTAGCAAACGTAACTATTTGGATAAAATAAGGTAAAGCTAGTTGTAAATCCCCAATTACCTAATAACACAAAATTGGAGGTAATTTTTAATAAGGCCTCCCCGTTGAATAAAGTTTACTCAAGACTTCTACTGAATTTACTTAGGCTTTGAAATTTTTGCTTTTGCCTAGCGCTTACTAAAAATTAAAAAAAAATTTAAGGGGTATATGAATGAATTTTTAAAGTTTTAAAGGGCAATTTAAAGAGGGACTAGATTGCTAAGCATTTAATTAAGGTGAGAGCCAACGTGGTAAGCTATATAACATTTAATGAGATAATGAGATTCCTGAGGATTCGGTGTTGAACGTGCCTGTATCAATATCTTTGGATTTTGTGACCGGATTTTACTGAAAAGTTTTGTAGATATTTCATACAAAATCATTTTTTCAAAGTTAAGGCATAAACCAAAATTTGACAGGAACTATAGAAAATCAGCAAGTTGTCTTAGAATTCGTGTCGACACAATTAAACTTTGGCAATTCCTTAGAAAAAAAAATTTTTTTATAAAGAAATTTAAAGAGAAATCGACTAAATTAAATAAAATGAGAAGGGTAGCGATTCCTCTCTCCCATTTTTGACTAACACAGCCCTTTGTATATGTGTAGGGAGTAAGAGAAGAGACGAAAGAGGCATAGAAAAGAGAGAGAGAAAAGAGGCGAAAGAGGCATAGTCCTCTTTTCCTTATTATCTCTAACCATCTTTGGCTCGGTTGGGGTCAGGTGAGCGCCGCCAACTGAGACTGGCCAACTGAGCGCCGAGCCAACTGAGCGCAAGCCAACTGAGCGCGGCCAACTGAGCGCCCCTTATAAAAGGGCCAACTGAGAGCCAGTACATTTAATCCCAGAAAAAATTCTAGAATATTTTTCTTGGTTGTTTTTTTGTTTTTCCGCCTTATATTGAAGTATTGGTCTCAATTTTGGGTAATGTGACTTATAGGGTGTCAAAATCTCTCAAAATCTGAACCTGAGATGCTGAAAAAGTGCTTCTAAAAGGGAGAAATCTGGTTTGTTAGCTTAAAAGAAGAACCTTAATGAAGAAAACCGCCATCATTTATACTTATACTGAATGATTTACAGTAAAAAGTTTTATTAAAATTTTTTTAACAAAGTTCCGGTTCCGATCTTTTTTGTTGCTACGAGGGTGTAGATCGTTTGAGAATTAGTGAAAAGGAATAGGTTTATGTTACTTGTACAGAACCCAACGACAGTTGACCCGGAAAACTAATTTTTCCGAATCTTAATATCTAATAAAAAGTCCTGGCTTTTTATATCTAATAAAAAGCCACACTCAGTTGGCCCTTTTATAAGGGGCGCTCAGTCGGCCGCGCTCAGTTGGCCGGTCTCAGTTGGCGGCGCTCAGTTGGCGGCGCTCAGTTGGCGGCGCTCACCTTCCGCTTTGGCTAAGTTACGTCGGTTAAACACGATTCGGCGATCTCAACACGATTTGGCGCGATCTCAGTTCCGCAGCAGCACGATTCGATGCCGCTCAGTTCCGCGCGCACTATTCGGCGCCAGTTATAAAAGGCACGTTTACGTGCCTGGCATACAAAATAGTGATATTTTACCCCAAGATTGAAATTTTTGTTATGCATTTGATTTATTTTTTGTTGTTTTTGTTCAGTTTCTTTGTTTGTCTGTAATTTTTTCAACAAATTATTTGAAAACTTGGGGAAATTATTGAAGAGCGCTTCAAGCGTGTAGTTTTGGAGGGAATAAGGTGGTCGCCTCTAGTGTGTAAAACATGAAAAATATTATCAACTCTAAGCCCTGATGTGGCTGGGAGCGAACTTCAATTCTTTTTTACAGATTTTCATCTTTGAAATGCCGACCTACCCCCTAAAAATTAGAACAAAAATAGTCATTCCAGCGAATTCAATCAATCATAATTTTGTTAAGAATTTAATAAAATGTATTGGACTCATAAAGTTCGATTAGCTCTTCTAATTTTTTTCAAAACTACAGTCATCGACATAAAGATAGGGGCAAATGTAAATGAAATGAAAATTAACTACTTTTCAGTCAAAAAATACGTTCTATATAGCAATCGAGAGTTCTATTCGTATCTCAATTGACATGTTTCTACGTTTTTAATGAAAATGAAAATCGGTCGAGATGACTGTATTTATTGAATTTCATATTTGCTAAAGTTCAGTTTGACTTTTAATTTACTATATTCTGTAAAGTTGAGAAACCTATGCATTGTCATACATATTAGAAGTTATAATCAAAATTATGAATAAAAATTTATTTTCTTCAACTCCGCCTTCGTAGCACTTACGTGTTCCGTTTGCCATTTCTTAGTTTCTTCCACCTTCTGTCTTCCGCTTTTTAAACTACAACACTATTATAGCCTTTTAAGAGATAACAGTTGATTTAGCGCTAAATCAACTGTTTAAGAGATAACAGTTGATTTAGCGGGTATAAGAATGATTTTAATAGATAATTGTGTATTTCCCTTCTAAGGAATCAAAACCTAGCTTTAACCAAACGTAATCGTTAAACAAAAATATAAATTTTTATTAAATTATTAAATAAATTAAACCATTAATTTTTAAAATAAAACAATTTTTAGATTATTTTTATAATTTTTATATAAATTTTTAAAGGGTAATTTTTAGAGGGAAAAGAAAAATCGCCTGACTTATTATTGTCAGGCGATTTATTAAATGGAGAGAAGAGCTGTTTCGAAATTTCGAGTTTCGAGGCTTTTTAATAAATTGAATTTTTGACATTAAAAAGGGTGAATTTATTATTATTATAAACAATTTTGATGTTTCTTTAAGAAAATAATTCATAAAACTACAAAGAGCCTGAAAAAGGATCGGATAAAGATCTCACTCTTACTTTTTTACACTTATTTGGAAATTCTAACAGTGAAAATAGAAAATGATCTCTTTGCGCCATTGGCGAATTTTTAGAATTTCCGATGGCTATTCAGCCACAATCCCTCCTTTCTAGTGTCACAACTTAAAAATAATGTTTGGAAATTTCGAAAATTGAAAATAATGTCAAAGAGTCGAAAGCGTCAGTAAAAGACCTGACCTCGAGATTCGAAATTTCGAATCAGCCCTGCTTCTCCCTTTTTGCTTTCCTTATATGTATAATAATTTATTTTAAATCCATCGTTAGCTGTTTATCATTAGAGTGCATTTTAACTTTCCCTTCAGTTTGAATGTTTGCCATTTAATTAAGGAATTAAAGGAGTAGAATAATATTTATTTAGTGATGGAGTGACAATGAGGGAGTGAGAGCTGTTTCGAAATTTCGATCCCGCTCAACTCTACATTTAATTAATCGCTTAACATTAATTGGTCTTACTTTAAAATTTAGCTTTTTAAATAAAAAAATTATTTACTAATTTTAAATTTAAAAAGAAAAACAACATTTTATTTTCTATAATCATGCCAATGCTATTTTATATAGTTTCAACAATAAAAGTTGGCATATATGATGCCTTAATTAATTCAAAAATTAACAATGAAATAACGTTTTTCTTTAGATGAATCTTCACCATATATGCCAACTTTTGTTGTTGAAACTATATATAATAGCACTGGCATTATGATTGAAAATAGAATTTTGTTTTCAAATTTCATTTTTAACATCTAAGTTAAAAAATTATTTTTTTTATTTTAAAAGCTAAATTTTTAAATTAAGAAAAATCAATGTTAAGCGATTAATTACATGTAGAGCAGAGCGGGATCGAAATTTCGAAACAGCGCTCACTCCCTCATTGCCTTCTTTATAATGCTTTATTAAAGGGCATAGTCGGCTCTTATTCTAAGGATACATTTAGACTTTCAATAGTTGTATTGCCGGAAAAGGAACACAACTACATATTTAAATATTATTTTACTCCTTTAATTATTGTCATTTAATTGAAAAATTAAAAAAAAATTAATTAAAATTTTTTATTATTTTATTATAAAATTAACTCTTGTTTCAAATTTTTCGAGAAACTTTTATAGTATAAGTGTTAAATAAATAGGTATTTTAAATTATATTTTTTTAATTGTAATTTTAATTCCTTAATTAAATGGCAAACATTCAAACGAAAAGTTAAAATGCACTCTAATGATAAACAGCTAACGATGGATTTAAAATAAATTATTATACATATAAGGAAAGCAAAAAGGGAGAAGCAGGGCTGATTCGAAATTTCGAATCTCGAGGTCAGGTCTTTTACTGACGCTTTCGACTCTTTGTCATTATTTTCAATTTTCGAAATTTCCAAAAATTATTTTTAAGTAGTGACACTAGAAAGGAGGGATTGTGGCTGAATAGCCATCGGAAATTCTAAAAATTCGCCAATGGCGCAAAGAGATCATTTTCTATTTTCACTGTTAGAATTTCCAAATAAGTGTAAAAAAGTAAGAGAGAGATCTTTATCCGATCCTTTTTCAGGCTCTTTGTAGTTTTGTGAATTATTTTCTTAAAGAAACATCAAAATTGTTTATAATAATAATAAATTCACCCTTTTTAATGTCAAAAATTCAATTTATTAAAAAGCTTCGAAACTCGAAATTTCGAAACAGCTCTTCTCTCCATTTAATAAATCGCCTGACAATAATAAGTCAGGCGATTTTTCTTTTCCCTCTAAAAATTACCCTTTAAAAATTTATATAAAAATTCTAAAAATAATCTAAAAATTGTTTTATTTTAAAAATTAGGATTTAATTTATTTAATAATATAATAAAAATTTATATTTTTGTTTAAAGATTGCGTTTGGGTGAAGCTAGGTTTTGATTCCTGAGCCGAGAAATCCACCATTATCTGTTCAAATCATTTTTAATCCCAACAATATCATTTAATCCTTCCTAAGCTTATTAAGACTATAGGCATATTATAATTAGTGTTAGCGGAATTAGGAATGATTTGAATAGATAACAGAGGTGATTGCGTTTTTCGCCCATGTATGATTATGACGGATATCTTGAGATACAGATGGGATTAAGCGGATATTGTGAGGGGGTTTAGTGAGGATATCAAGGTATTTTGGGGATTAAAATTTTTGGGGGATTTTTGAGGTGAATACCCAAGGTATTAAAATATTGGTGATGCTTTTGGATTCCCTGCCGATATTGTTTCAAAATTATCATGGATATCCCATCCTCGTCGCATTTGCTTATTTTCGCTTTAAAAGAGCTTTTTAAATTAAAAAAACATTAAAAGTGGAGGGCCGCTCTATTGGAGACGGCCGCTCTACTTTTCAATCCTCATCAAAGGGCTGCTTTATTGGATACGGCCGTTTATCTAGATACGGCCGTTCAATTAGAGAATAGAATCTTTTCCAAACTCATTCATTAAATTTACATAGGTATATTAAAGAAAATTTCGATGAAAATTTGGCCTTTATTAATATTAAAAACATTTGTTTTGTTTGTGTTATATTTACCACAAGGTAATTAATTATATTTGTTTAGATATCTTTGTAGATCTGGCCAGATGTTTTGTTTTTCGATTCCTGGGGATCACAATTTTTTTATATTTCGCTCAAAAATATCGTGTTTTGTTATTTAAATTTTGTTTTTGCACATCCTGATATGTGTCTGTTTGACGCAATTGAAAGAAGAAAAGCTGAAAAAATTTCCTGGTCAAATTTACTTTCAAACCTGGTCAAATTTTTTGAAGCCTAACAAAAATTAATTGTAGTCGATTCGTTTCTGGATTTTATTTACTTAATTTTGACATAATGTACTTTTAATATAGGAACACTTGCTGGTTGTTTCTCAAGCAAACATAGTCATGGAACTGGAGTATCTGGTTAGGTTTTGTTTATTTAAATTTCTTTACCTAATATTAACCTATTTTAAATTTTTAAGAGATTGCCACAACTTCTCATGGAGGTCAAAACAGATGTCATTGCCAGCAATTCACAATTAGAGAATTAAGAGAGCGAATAAATATTAACCAAATAGAATTAAATGTCCAACCATTACATAACATTATAGGTTTTGGTGGATTTGGAGGTGTAAGTTACCTTGGCATAAGCCATAATTGAAATATTAATTTTTAAAAAATTCATTCAATATTCTGTAAATTTAAGGTTAAGCATGCTTTTAATCTTCACCAAAATAAATGTTATGCTCTAAAAATATCTCAAATACATTTTGAAGGAAGGAAGATTGCAGTAGAAAGAGAAAGGGATGTTTTGAACTATTTTAACACCTTGAACGTTCAACAGAGAAGTCATATTATAAAAATGCATGCTTGGTATAAAATTTATTAATCACGTAAATTCGCTAAAACTGCCCTTATACTTAGGAAAGAAATTACTCCGCAAACTTTTATTTTATCAATTAACATTTTTAAATTCAATTTTTTAAACATAGGCGTGAAGACAGTGAAGATAATAAGATGTATTTTCTATTAGAGCTTGGAGGAAAATCATTGAAGAATTATTATCGTCAAAGGATTGTAGAAAGAAACGGAGAGGATAACAGAAATAGTCCTAGAATGGAAGAGCAACTACTGATAAATATTCTTAAAGGAGCGGCGCAGGCACTCCAACAATTCCATCAACGTGAATAAATTAGAGTAGCAAGGGTGGTAGAACCTTTCCGAGCACCGGGGGCAAATCTACACAACAAAGAATTGCTTTTGTAAAAATCGAAGACCAAGGCTTTAAGTTGTCTGAATCTATATTCAGCTGGAAATATTAAATTGATAAAGATTTAACGAATATTTGATAACATTTTCCTATTTAATTTAAGTATATTTATCTTAAAAACCTCGGTTATTCTCGATTTCGGTCTTGGATCTTATTTGCCGCTCGACCTCGAACTTGGCTTTTCCAGCCTCGTTGATCAAGCCTCGGATTTGAAAAAAACTCTAGAAAAAATAAGTTTAAAAATTTATATATTTAGATGGAATTCATTTGGATGTTAAAGAAGATAATTTTCTCATAGCTCTGAATGAACATCAATCAGAACCAAATCCTGGCCGTGAATCAAATGAAACAATTCCTGTTAAACTGATTGATTTCAATATTTCTGTTATTACTTCAGAAGGGCATGTTGCGAATACTGAATTTATGCCAGATGGAATAAAAGCACCGGAGCTACTAAATAATCCTCCTAATGTATGTTTAATTCTATAAATTTTCAAGAAAATATAATTATTTATGAACATATTAAAATGTCTGAAACAAAAAATGTTAAAGACAAATCCTAGTAATCCTTCCAGGCCGTTTTAGAGTGACAGAATTCAATGTTTTGATATGTAATACTTCAATTTATTTTTAGATTACAAACAAAGCAGACGTTTGGTCCTTTGGCTTGATGGCTTTTGGGCTCTTCAGTAATGAAGATTATGGTTAATTTTATTTAAATTTCAAAAATTTTCTTTAAATAATTGTTATAGTAGTGAGCTACTATGAAGGTATAATGAATAATATGCTACTTCCGTATATAAACAATACAAACTATAGTACGCGTTTAGATCAACTTATTAAGGTAAAATAAAAATTTTTATAAGATTTAGCCTGTTTATGTCTCCTTAATTCAAATATGTACATATAATGGCAAAAATTTTTAAACTAATAAACAGAGTCTGAAATAAGTTTAGCTATTTTAAAAATTTTATACGGGTGTGTCCACACGTCAAAATCCTTTATTCTTAAATAAAGATAATGGAGCGAATAAATTTATTAAAATTGGCTAAGAAATCAGGGAAGAGCGGGCTTTTCTCATGGTTCTCTATTCTGTGCCAAATTTTGAATCCTTAATCATATATTAAATTACTTTAAATAGAAAGGGAAATACAAAGTTAATGGTAAGCTAAAAATTTTAGGCGTGCATCCGTGTAGATCCAAATGAGCGCCCAACAATGAATGCCGTTGTTCGCTTTTTGAATTGGGAAATCAACAATCTTTAGATTAAATAGTTTTGTAAACGAACTTTCGGAAAGATACTAAAATTGAGGAAATTAAACAAAACCAAAGGAAAATTCCGGAAATTTTTATTTTTATATCATTAATATTTTTTATTTTTCTACAGGGGCATTTTTATTTTTTAGCGCGGCAGACAAAAATTTTTGGATATATAATTTTAAAACCCATAGCTTTTTTATTGCCGTAGAAAAACTTTAAATTTTTTTTCAAGGGATTCATGCAAAATTCTGGTTCGGTTATCCGAGACTAGTTTCTAAACCTAAAAATTCTGATATCCGGTCTTTATTTGGTTCCACGTATCAGTAACAAACACCTTATTGGGTAAACATAGATGGGGTGCGGACATTCTCATCTTTGATTTGCTTTGCTAGCGAGGTGGGGCGGCCGAACCAATTTTAAACAAAGTAACATTCCATGATTCGATACATAAACTGGAAAAGTTATTCCCATGCTGGCAAAAGTAATTTCTGAAGGCTAAATGACACTTGCGTACCGACACTCGCGGACCGTGCTTTTATTTTTCGATTCTCTCGTAGGGTTGGTTATATTACAGAGTGTGCTTCATTCAGAGAGTAAGGTTCTATTAGAAGATTTACGGTATATTAAGATTCAATATTTTTCTCAAAAATTTCAATGTATAAAACAAATAAAATAAAAGCAAAAAAACTAATTTATCCAAAATACTACCAATATAAAATGTTGAAAATAAAATTGTAAAATTACGGGTAAATAATAAAAAAGGGTTTTAATAAAGATAGGATTTATGGAAATTTGGAAAATAAGAATGTTATATATCGAATATGCTCAAATAATTATTGTGGGTAATTATTGTTTTAGCTAATCAAGGCGGGGAAATTAGTTGAGAGAGGTAATTATTCGAGCATATACGGTATTGTAAGGAATTTTTGTCATAAAATGTTGTCAAGAATCATGAAATAATTATGACAATAATTGAAGAGGTTTGCGGATATTTTTTGAAATAATTTTTGGTACTATCGCATTATCTCCTCTCATCGTCGGCAAATGTTTGTCCGCAAATTTTTGCTTGCATTTTCTTTCCCTCCATATCCCATGATAATGATTATAAAAAATATTCAAGGATTAAGTTACTATTATAAATAAGGCAGTCTGTATAAGTAAGATGTTACCCTTAATTTCATTGTCAAATTTAGTTTCAGATCAACCCCAATTAGAGGTCAAATTTTAAAAATAGATTAAAATTGTTAATTAATCTGAAACTAAATTTAATAGAGATATTAAAAAATGACTTTTCTTTCTTATACAGACTGTCTTACTTAAAACAAATTAATTTTTTACAATTTTTAATCATTTTGAGGGGAGAAAAAAGGAAGGAAAATGCAAGACAGACTTTTGCGGACAAATATTTGAGTACGATGGGATCAGACAATGAAAGTTTACCCATATTTTGTTACATTTAATGAAAACATTGATAATGAGAAAATTTTATGAGAAAAGACTAGAAAAACTTTTATAAAAAATTCGCAAAAATAATATTCTTCCTTAGTTTGATAATTAAACAATAAAAGACCAAAATGACTCAAAATTCAGTCCAAAATTTTAACAGTCTAGGGGTAAGATGGATAATTTCGAATTTAAAAAACGAAAGGCGGGGAAGAAAGCGTAATAAAATGGAAAGCGGAAGCGGAATATAATTTACGATATTTTAGAGGGTAATGAAATCTTAAAAGTTATCAAAACGATATAGGATATCGTTTTGGTACGGATATTGGATAGGTATTGAAACCAAATCCCAGATATCGAATCCCATTTCCGAACCTAAATCTCCGGATCCAAAATCGAAATTTTAGGTATGAGTACATTTAGGTAAGAGTACATTTACTATGGGTAAAGTTGAAAGTCAAAATAGGAAGAAAGAGTATGCTCATCTTTAGAGGCAGCCTCAAACTAAAGCAAATTCTTTGCCATTTTTAGCGCTAGCTTTTTCTCTCAAAGTTGTTGATAAGCCTTCCTCCATCTCAAACTCGGCCAGAAAATTATGGAAGAGATGCTTTCATCCCTCAGACTACTTCACTGAAGGGATGATGCTAGAGAAGTTCTGAAAGAAGGAAAACAGGGAGAGGAGAATGAAAGAGGCTAAAGTAATTAAAATTCACGTAGTAAACGTGCAAGTATTTTGGGAGTCTGAGATTAGAAGCATGTTAGGGCGGAAATTTTAACCCTTTTCTAGGAGTGCATCATTAAAGTAATGGTTCCGTCGCGCGCAAATGAACTCGCGTAAAAGTCGAGATAACTCAGTTATACAGTTTGATTCTCCTCATTACAGTTTTATTTTGCTTTTTGCCAAATTTTAGCAATTTTTTTTGCATCTTTCGCTTTTTAAAACCTGTTTAAGCATACCCTTGCTTTATAATATAGAAAGAATAAAGAAAATAAATCTTCAGATTTTAAACTGACTCGCGCACTGCTTCATTTTCATCAAAATTAAAAATCCCTTTCCAACTTGTTCAATCATCTATAGTTCAATCACTCCATCTTGTCTAATCTCACCATTCTCTGGACAAATTATACCATTAGTAACATTTTCATAAGCAAAACGATTGCACATTCCTTTCAAAAACGCATAAATGGCAAACGCACTAGGACGTTGGCTTGGCTCTTCTGAAATACAAGCCTGAAATAAATATAAAAATGTTTAGATGATTTTAAATTATTTGTTAATATGTAACTTTATAAATGGAAATGGGTTGTTTGAAATTTTTAATAAAAATATTAAATATTTCAAAAAAATATGTCCACCCTTCTAAAATAATATCCCCACCCTCCTTCGCTTTGACCCAACCGTTAATCTATCCCATAATACACTAAAACGATTTTTGACAAGAATTATTTAACATTATTTAAATAATTTACCCTCATAATTCGATCTAATGGTTTTTCATAGCCAATTAGATTCAAATCTACATTTTCAATCATCTCATTCGGGCTGTGTAGAAGCTTGTATATCATTACTCCAAATGAATACATATCTGCTTTTCGAGTTACCTAAAAACAATTATAACTCCCATGGTTAGTCAAATGTTACCTTGATTACTCGCTCAGGATTAGAACAGCGTATCTCTGGTGACATGTATTCTTCTGTACCAACTTTACCTTTAATCTTTACCACATTCATATCTTTTGCTATAACAGAATATCCAAAATCAATTAATTTGCAGGAAGATAAGGGAATATCACGATTTGACATATTATCGAGAGGGATGACAAAATTTGATGGTTTAATGTCCAGATGTACTGCATCTAAATAAGTTTAATATGTAAAATCTAATAAAATAATTAACAAAGACATTGTTAATTCTACATTTAGTTTCCTAGCAGAAACGTTGATTTTGAATAAAAAAATTAAAATTTATAAAAGGCTAAAATTTTCAAATTTCATATGAAAATATAATTAATAAATAAAATTTCTATTAAATATTTATTTATAATTTTTAAAAATATTTATAATCTTACGCTTATGAAAATTATGAAGTGCTTCCGCAGCGAAAATAAACATGTTAGTTATCTTTTCATCATCATTAATTATATTAGAATAATATTGTAAAAGATTTATCCCCTCAAGTTCCAATACAATAAACATTTTTGGTTTATTATCGTCTCCCATTTGTTCTTCACTTAATGACAGTAAAATAATTTTTAGAAAGTAATTGGCTAATTAAAGCAATCACAAAGGATTTTTGTTTTATTGTGGAAGGAGTTTTATGGATTTTATATATACTTGTTAGTAGAAACCGATACCGAGGATTCTTAAAAAAATTTATAAAATAAATCTATAACTTTCCAAAATCTAATTATTTATAAATTCGACAAATTATTCACTATATCCAACTGTTCAGATGTAGTAGGTGGCCTATTTATCAGTTTAAATGATGGTACGAAGATAGCCTTGGGGCTGATTTTGGGAAAAATTCGAAATATTTTTTACTCGGCCTTCGGCGAGGTTTATTGTCGAGGACCTCAATGTCGGTTTTGAGATCAGCAAAATCGAGGTCGAGTTTTCTACTTGCTAGTAGTAGGTAAGTCGGTGTTACGACACTGCGGATGGACAATTGCGGACAACGCAATTGTCAGCTCAAAATTATTAGACGGAGATTTTTGTAACGTATAGAATGTTAAGTATGCATAGGTATATAAACTAAGTTTCCTTCTAAAAAAAGTTAATTTTGAAATAAATAAACGATTGAGTAGAGGCCCACACTTTAATTAAACAAATAATTCTAGTTGACCGAGATCAATTTCGCGCAGTTTTCACTAAAATTAACAATATATTTAATAAAGCTTACTGCCCATATATTTTTATCACAAAGTCCTTCACATTAGCAGCAGGAAAATTAGCATCAGGAAGTTTATCAAAATATTCAAGAACTTTTATTTCATTATTTGCAGCATGTTCAAGTGTAGTAGTCTTTTCCTTACTACCTTCTTTTGTCAAATTTAAAATTTTCAAAGCAACACATTTTTTTCCTTTCTGCCAATATGCGTGGTATATCTTTTGAAAATTTAATTAATAAAGAATTCATTTAAAAATGTATCAATTAGATTCAAAATTGTAATCAATGGTCCAAGTTCGATCATATAAATATAGGGGTCACTAGAATAGTACATACATTTCCAATTCCACCAGATCCAATTTTTTCGTTCATATTAACAAACAAATGAATGTTTCCATGTTTCTTAGAGCTTATTATTTGTTCTGGATTGAACTGGTCGCCAGTGTATTTTTTACAATGACATCTTGTGGATGACGCAAGTGTTTTATTGCTAGATGATGTGCCGGCTATAATTTTTAGATTATTAATAAATATACAAGAATATGTATATTGTTTTATGAAATTTTTGACCTGCCCAAAAAAAAATTTTTTTTTACTTTTTCCATTACTTCATTGAAATAGTCAATTTTTCTTGAGTCGGTGATGTTTGTTGATTTTTGTAGGAGAAATGAGGTACTTTTTATGTTATATTTTTTCTTTTATATTTTATTATTTTATAGAAAAATGGGGGGGGGGCGAAAAATCTCAGAAAATTGATGAAGCTAACGAGATAAATGATTTTTATTAACATGTGATCAATAGGGTGTACATTTATATGGATATAAAATCGAAAAATATGGACATAAAATATGTATATAAAATCCTGAAATATGGGTCAAAAATTAGTGAAAAATATTTTAAAAATCAGTATTTTATGTAGAAAACAATAATTTTGCATTTAACTCTGCATTTTAAGAGCATTCTAAAGGATTTTATGAATTTAAAATTTATGTATAAAATTTTTTAAAAATAAATTTTTCCGAAAAACTTTTGAAAAAATTTTTTGACCAAACATTTCCAAAATTTTGAAAATTTTCGCCAAATTTTACTAAAATTTACCAAAAAATGACCAAATATGGACCAAAATATGCAAAAAAGGAGAAATATTAATAAAAAATATGGATATAAAGGCTAAATATGGACAAACATGGAAAATATGGGTATAATGCTAAAATATGGAAAATATGGATTTACAGACCATTCTAGAAACCCTAAAACAAGCCAAAAACATGTTTTTCGTGCATTTCACAGTCATAGGAATTAAGGAAAAAAATATGGATTTCCATATGAATGTACACCCTAGTTATCAACGTAAACTATGGGGGTCGGCATCAACGGTCACTGGGTTCTACACTAATAACATAAACCTATTGCTTTTTACCGATTTCAGCCTTTAAATGTCATTTTCAGACTTACGATTTCAGCCTGGTTCTTTACATTTTCCTTAAAGCAATCATCAACAAACTTCGACTACTCTGAGAAAATTGGCCATTTCAATGAAATAATTAAAAAATGATTAGACCCTACTTTTGGAATAATGATAAATTTGTTATATGAAATTTCATATTTTCTTGCCTATTTCCTTTCCATGTCGTTTAATTGGTCCTTGTGAGTTATTAGCTTCATCTTAAATATAAATTAAGCTTGACTATGGTAATTTTAGTAGGCTGATGAATCTGTATATTCGGAAATTCGTTTAAGATATTTAATTCGGACACATAAATTCTATTAAAAAATTATAACTTCTTTATAATGACTGTCATCTAGAAATTAAATATAGCTTTGTTCTCCCCCCCCCCCCCTTCTATTTTGCGTTTCAGAGTTTTCCTTAATACATACCATAGTACCAAATAAAAAATTTTATTCAAAACTTGCCTATTCCAGTCACGTGCCCACCTCTATCAGGACTCACATGTCCTTAATATTAAATTTAATTAATTAAACAATTTGTAAATACCTGGATGTGCCGCTTGCTGCGGTTGCTCGTGAGTATGTCCACCCTTGAAACAATTACCAGCAAGTATTGCTTTTTAATTATAAATTTAATCAATTACATAATAATTAAAATAAATATAAAAATATTGTGGATTAACATGCGAGGATCGCGTGTTAGTAACCACAAATAACTGAATTTATTCTAACTCTGTTCAGAGGTGGGGGAGGGATAATAAGCCTAATTTAAATTATCCTACCGTATTTATTCTAATATAACGACAGTCTCTATTATAACGATAGTCTCTAATAAAACGACACCCTAGAAGAGGGTTGAAAAATAAAACGACAGTCTCTATTATAACGACAGTCTCCAATAAAACGACACCCTCGCTTTTTTTCTTTGACTACGGGGAATTTTGTTTTAAAGCTGGAAAAAGTTGTTCCAGCGACGGGGGGAGTTGTTCCGACTATAGGGGATTTTGTTCCAAGAGCGGGAGAAGTTGTTCCAATGACGGAAAATGTTGTTCCAACGACGGGGATGTTGTCCCGTCAACTGGGGATGTTGTTCCAAGAGCGGGGAATGTTGTCTCAGTGACGGGGGGAGTTGTTCCAACAGCAGTTCTGACTAGAGTTCGTCCGAGTCCGAACGTTACGAGTATACTCGTGTCGTTCGCTCGGGTTTTTTGCTGTTTTACTCGGACTCCTTACTCGGGATCTTAATAATCGGCGTTACCGGTACTCGGTAACTTAATACTCGGCAGACTCGTTACTCGGGTTTTTTAAACTCGGCTTTACTCGGACTCGGGTTTTTCTCAAATACTCGGACGAACTCTAGTTCCGACAGCGCGTCACTGAGTTAACATCCACCTTTATTGGAACAACATCCCCTGTTGATGGAATAATTTTTTTCGCAATTTGGACAACATTCTCCCTAGTACACTCAACCGGAAATACGCGGTACTCCCGAAAATTTTTTTGTATCGGTAGTGTTCTGTATAAGTATTGCTTAACTTTGGGGTAGAAGGGGGTAATCCGTACCGAATCGAAAACGAAACCGAAAATTTTCAGTCTTTTTCTGTCGTTTCATAACAGACAACCTTACTTATTAATATACATTGAAGATTGAACAAAATAAGAATTGTAATGTTTAATAAATTCATATTAAAATCTCTTCAATTAAAATAAATTTATTAATTATGTAATAATTATATTTCAACCTATGATATATAAGATGCTATAGATATCCCCATTTAAAGAATATCACCTAAATATTCAAAAATACCTCCTAATCCCCTGATCTCCACAATATACCAACAAAACTATCCCTCCAAAACCTTATATCACAAAATCGATATTGCACTTGCCCATATTTAATGATTCATAATGGGAAAAATTTATGAAGTTTGTCCCAACCACGGGGAAGTTTACAAAAACACGAGGATTCCCGAAAACTAGAATTTTACTTAAATAATTTGTAAAAAATATAGAATTAAAAATGATTATAGTCGTCTTATTGAAGCTATTTATTTACTCGTAAATGTGAATTTACACTGCACTTTTATGATGATAAAATTTACAGAATTAATCTAGAATATACGATTTCTACGATTTAATGTACATATTATGGGGATTTCTAGTGTTAGATTATTATTTTATGATGCAAACAGCCCGAAGTATTTTACAGATTAAGCGCCAAAGTAGTATATAAAAGTTCTCATAAAATTCAAAAATCCGGATTTAAATTAGAGTTGCACGAGACCGAGATTTTAGAAAAAATACGAGACCGAGATTGACCGAGACTCGCATGACCGATACCGAGACCGAGATGCAAAATTTGACCCGAGACCGATATCGAGATCCGAGATTTTTCAAAACTTTTTTTATCCACCAAAACCCATTTAAATTAATTAAATATCATCTAAATCATCATCAAAATCATCTGTTTCATCAGAATCAATTTCAGTTGGTGGACCAAGCAACAGTTTATCCATATTTGCCTTTACAACTAGAATTTTTTCCATCATTTCTCCAGAAAGACTTAAGTATAAAAATTTAAGTAACAAAATTATATATATATATACCGTATTTCTTCTAATAGTGCGACCGGTCGGTTTATTTTTCAAACATCTTCTAGGGTCGGTTTATTAGAAGGGGTCGGTCTATTGGAGACAGTCGCACTATTAGAAGAAATACGGTATATATATATGTATTAGGGTTTCACCGGAAGTTCCGGTTTCGGAAAGTTCAGGTGTTTTTTTGTTTCCGGTTCCGGGAACCGGAAACTCAAATTGGTTCCGGTTCTGGCTCCGGTTTACAAATCGGTTCCGGGCAAACCGGAACCTTTTTACAGCCCTATGGATGTGTTTTTTTTTAAAATATGGGTTGGCCTTGCAATATTTTCCCCTGTTGGCCTTCCAAAATTCTGAAAATTTTCGTCTGCGGCGCCAGAAAAGGTCGAAATCTAGCTCCTCGGCCTTCCAAAATTCTCAAAATTTTAAAAAGGAAGTTGAAGGGTATACCAAAGGTCATAATTTCGGTTCCGCTGAAACCCTAATATGTATACCGATTTCTAAGTGCATTACCAAAAATAAGCCCAGCCTTGCTAAATAAACGTTCCGAGCTTACTAACGAGGCAGGGATCTTCAATAAATCCACAATGAGCCTTGGTAAATATTGTTTCATCATAAAAAAAGCGTGGAATCGAAGGAAAGTAGTATATATACCACTTTTATGCCAAAAATAAATTTTTGACATAAAACCGTCACAAAATTTTCTACAAATATTTTTCAATAGGATTAGAGGGAAATTATTTTTCAATATGTTTATGGGGTTTAAAACAAAAATTTTCTACAATTATTTTTCAATAGGTTTAGGGGGTTTTAAAAATTAAACCAACGATGCCTAACTTGCCAGAGCGGACGGGTTAGCACGCTTTAATCGCGGTATGGACGTACTCATTGGATTGTTAAAATTTTAATATAAGATAAACGTAATTCTAGGCCAAATAAGCGATCACAAATTTTTCTTATTTTTTTGAAGAAAGGCAATTATATAAATGGTATAAAATAGGATTGTTACTGAAAAACGCCATAAAAAAGATAAAAAGTGTTTATTAATTTCTAACGTTTTTACAAGGAATTAGGGAATAGGAATCAATCTACGTCCTAGGTAGAAAGTTATTTTCGTTACCCCGATAACAAGTGATTTGGTAGCTACAACAATGTCATAGCAAGTTTCTTTAACAAATAACCATGCGGAATCGAATATATTTGGTTTATAATACACCACTGAAAAAGTTGGTTTGTATACATGTTTCCAAACTTTTTCATTCTCATCGTACTCAAACCAAACATGCCCACTCGGTTCCCAAGTTAAATTTTTAAAATTTGAATGAGAAGGTAAGGCAACCTGTAAAACATGAGCAAAAGTTATTGGTTTTGGTGTTCTGCGAAATAATGTAAATTTTGTTTCATTTTTCATTATTTTATCTTCACAGTTAACAACAAGTCCTATTAATGCAACAAAGATTAACTTAAAAAGCATTTTTCATATTATGCATAAAAGGTTAATGATCATTTATATAGTGTTTCATAAATTCCCATTCATTTTTGTTCTTCAACTTCAACAAAGTCCAAACATTCCAGAGGATAAAAATATTGATGCTGTCGTCCGCCAACAACGCAAACAAGAGGCAGCTGCGGATAAACAAGGTCTATGTGATGTCGAACATAGAAATATTGCCTGATTGTCACACGTAAATATCCTCTTAATGCAAAAATTCGATCAGCTCCCAACTTTGTCAACTTACTTGGATATACTTCGAACTGAATATGTCTTAAATGCTTTGTTACTATAGCCTTCTTTCCAGGCTTTATATTGTTGTCTGAAAATGTTTTTTGACCAATTCCATTGATGGCAACTTCTTCATTTGTCATACAGGTGAGAGTTTGAAGGAATTGAATATTTTCGTTGTATTTTTTACGCATTTCCCTGTGAAGCGTTTCTGGTGCACATCCTCCATTAAATTTACAAAGTAAGTGAATAAGAGAAACCGTTTTGACGGGAGGAGATGTAGAAGATATTTTTGCAGACGTGCTCAATTCTGACATGTTGTTGCTAGTACGAATGTTCATACCTCCCTTTTTTGGCTTTCTCCATTAAAAATAGACATTACTTATATACTAAGAGGGCCATTTACAAAACGAATACCGGGTATATCGCCGTTTCCATTTCTTCTCAAATTTACATGAGCTCTGAATACAACTGCTAATACAAATATCAATCCTAAATCAAGAACATATGCAATCAACAGAAGAATATCTTTGTTTGGATGTGCTGAAGGGCCGATTGAAAGCGCATGTGCTTCATCAATAATAAAACAGGCATTTACATTTGGAGGGTATGGGCCGTGAACGGGATAAAGTATATTACTATCATTTTGTTTAAAAGCCCAGGTGAGACTGATTAAGAAAATTAGATGTATAAAACCTATCATTTTTGCTTATATTATTAATAATAATAGTATTCTTATATACTAGGTAGCAGTTCTAATCTGGACGAATCTCCTTATAACTGCATCACGACTTTCTGAAGGTATTGAGTGCAGTTTCCTAAGGGTGGAAGAAAAATTACTTCCTTGTTTAGAACGGTTTACAAGGAAACAAATGCAATAATGCCCACATGTATCAGATAACGGAGATTGTATAGAATAACGGCTTTGTTTAACTATTGAAAACCGATTTAGCATAGATTGACGCATATCACAGTTAGGAGGGTCTCCGAGCGAGTCAAAGTATTCCAATGTGGTTTTTCTATCTGAATAACAGGCAATCCAGTGTTCCCCGACAGTTCCTTTCTTCATAGTATTTGCAACAAAGCAAAAAGGCTTTTGAGTTTCAATATCAGGAATATTATTAGATGAAAAGACACCCAGAAATTTATTCTCAAGTGGTTTGTATTGGCGTAATATTGTTTCAATTTGCAGAGAATTCATCTTAAACAGATCCATCCGTACTTAACACGCGATCTGCATTTATGGACAGAACCGAATCGAACTCACCCATAATGATCATTTCATAACCCTCGTCTTTGATTGGCTGATTGAAAATACACCGGATAGTCGTAGTTCCTTGCCTGATTAATTCGAGTCCGTTCGTATCCTCAAGTGTTGAAGTCATAGGTATAACGAAGAAACAGGAGGATTTTGAAAATTCTTTCATACTTATATCTAGCGTTCTTTGGTCAGTGTTTGGCCAATTATCAAGGTCCATACCCACAAACATATCAACATAGGCGCGAACAAAATTATTATCAGCAAAATCAAAATCATACGAAACAGCAGGAAATTGGAATCCGCCAAATTCTGCTGAAATTGAGCGAATGTTTGCATGTTCAAATGTAAAAGGCGATAAAGCACTATTTCCCGTGAATGCGGGAGAGCTTACAAAACAGATTATTAAACGGCGCGGGCAAGTACTAGTGAACGCCGCATGAGTAATTTCTTGACGGCCTTTCCCCAGGAAAACGCTACGGATATCTATTTTTCTATAAGCATATTTTGCAGGCGATTGTTCTAGATGTCTAGCAATAGCATTATTTAAAGACATACTCAAATCAACTTGTTTTATAAAAATTCTCATGTCGTGAAGCCGAAGGCGGTATGTATGAGTGTTTGTTACTAATGCTGCAGCGTTGCGATATTTTGGCGCATGAACAAGAAACTCATCAGAATTTCTGTAAATGGTCCAGATCACGTCACTATGGGGAATTAAGAGCTGATTCTGTCGAGCCATGTCATAATCTAAATGGGAAAACATTCTACATAATTTACCTTTGGCAAAGCGAGAAACACGGGATTTAAAACCAGAGCCCTCAGAATCATCCTTATCCACTGCGTCTTTATAATAAAGCGCAGCTTCATAAAGACCCTTACTTACTTCTCGAGCGGCGCCAAGTTCATGAAGAAGTATACATCTATATGCATAGTGGATACCCGAATCATAGCACTGGACACCATTAATAGAAAGTGTAAGACGCCGTATCCATGTAAGCCCTAAATATTGGGCAACACCTGTAAATTTATCTCCTTTCAAATCGGCAGCTTCACCGTCTGTGATAGGAACCCACTCACCGCTAGTCGTATCTTTTCTTTCAAGAGATAAAACCAGACTCAGAAAAGTTTTGCTCAAATCAAGATAGAGCGAATCGCCAAAATATCGAAAAATAAAGGGTCCCGCAGACTGGTTGAGAGCATTAAGAGGAAGTATTTCTTTGTATGCTGAGCGTTGAATACCAACATTTGTAGAAGGTATAGAAAAGAAGGTTAGACGATTATCAACCCCTTCGGAACTGTCTTTATCAATTTTCTTTACAGTGGTCATTTTTTACTTAGAAAAAATTATATTTAAATTATACTTATATACTCAGAAATTTTCTAAACTAAGCTGATCCCTATAGCGGCGTCCTTTTTTCCCTAAGTTTTCTTTAGTAAGGTTTGACGTGCGTTTTCTCTTACCTTTTCCGCACTGCTGAAGCTTTTTCCCAACCTTTTGAAGACCTTCGCTGCCGTGCTGTTTCAATGCATCACTAACTGATCGGCCCTGTGAAACATCTTCAAGAACATTTTTACCAACGTTGATTGCTTCTTGGCCTGCACTAGATGCTAAATTTTTAACTATTGGCATCAGAAAACGCCCTACTGTGCCGAGTACCCCAAAGCCTCGTTGATATCGTGTTCCCTGAAAATATGGACTTTCATCTGTTATGTCGGTTTTTGCCCCACCATCCTGAGCAGCTAAAAAAGGACCCCAATCTATTTTATCCAAATCTACCGATACATGAGTCATTTTTAAAAGAGAGAGCGTTGGAAGTGTAGTGTAAGTATACAGGTTCCCCAATGGAATTTTACTAGTTTTCCTGCTAGGGTACGAATTTCAATAGTAATGTCTGGATGACGTTTACCTAATATACGATGCTGATGCTCGGTCATATATACTTCGGAAATACTATCACCAGGCTTACCATTTACATTCACAACACGTAATAGAGGAGCGGTTACGTTTCCAATTATACTATTTTCAACGAGCCTTGGCGCATAAACTAAAAATTGACGCACACCTCCAGATATATCAGGCATATATTTTGCCACTTGTCCACTATGAACTTTCTCAGAATCGAAACCAAGAGTATATGCTAATTGACGACTTAATTGAATATATTGTACATTTCCTTGTAAGAATACATGGAACCTCTTATGCAATTTATCGAAGAGTATCGAAACCCATTGATATTTTGGATCAGCGAGTTGTATATTGGAGAAATTAAGAAGCATTTTTAGATATTCAGGAGGATAGGCATATTTAGCAAAATGCATTTTCTTTACATTAGGATCCGAATCATCAACGTGTATTGTTAACTTTTCTTTGTGAGGTTCTTTTTTCTCCTTTTCTTGAATTGAAGGCGCTTTTTCTTTTGTTTTGTCAGATACACCGCCATGTCCAAAGAAGCTTTTCCAATAGGAAGGCCTTTCGGGAGGTTCTCCTATTAACATTTCAGGACGTGGAAGTGACGGCAAATCAGTCTGCTTATTATTCTTAAATAAATTTGCCGTTGAAGGCGGAATACTTACAGGATCTTCTAATCGAGAAGCCCATGGCTCATTGTCATCATCGGTTATGTTTTGTGATTCCTGCTGTGTATCTTCTCCAATCGTAGGTTCCTCAATATTTTCTTCTTCTGGTAATGGAGGAGTCCAATGTTCTTCGTCCTTATCCTTTATTGTTTCTTCCTGAGGATTTTCTCGTTCGTCTTCTTCCTCAGTATCTTCTTTAATAATCGTTGGTTCTTCGTTCGCCTCAATATTTTCTTCAATATTTTCTTCTTCTGGTAATGGAGGTGTCCATTGCTCTTCGTCCTCATCGGTTATCGTTTGTGATTCCTTCGGAGTCTCTGCTCTTGTATCATCTACTTCAGTATCTTCTTCGATAATCGTTGGTTCTTCTTTCGACTCAATATTTTCTTCTTCTGGTAATGGAGGTGTCCATTGCTCGTCGTCCTCATCGGATATTGTTTGAGAATCTTGCGGAGTATCTTTAAGCGTTTTCTCCTTTATAATTTCTTCGATAATCGAAGGTTCTTCATGTACTTCGATATTTTCTTCCTCTAGTAATGGAGGTGTCCACTCTTCTTCGTCTTCGTCAGTTAGAGCTTCATGCCCCTCAATATTTTCCTCGATATTCTCCTTTGGTAATGTTTCATTTTCATCTTCAATAGTTGGAGATACAAGAAGTGACGAAGTATCCTCGATTGCCGTGTCCTGTTTTGCAAGTTCTGCGTCAACTTTACCAATAATTTCTTCTGATAAACGTTTCTGCCCTGCAACAGCTTCTTCAACCTGACTGGCTGCTTCCTTTACCTTATGTTCTGCGGCCTTAGCACGATCCGCAGCCTTTCTTGCTTCTGTAACATCACCACGGGATTCTGCAGCTTCAGTTTCTAGTTGTGCTTCCGAAGCTCTTTTTCCGTACTCTAAACATTCCTGTGTCCATTTATCAATTGCAATTTTACGATTACTTAACAATATTAATTGAGATTTAACCCAGTCAAGAATATTATCAGGTGTTTTTCTTAAATGTACAATTTCGCCCGTTTCTTTTAATGTAATCACACTATCTTTCAATGCATACTTAAAGCGTGCATTCTGCCAATATTTTTCAGCAAGTTCCATATTTATTTGTGTTTGCTCTGCCAATTCGACACTATTTCTCCATGCTCTTGTCGCTGCACGAACGGCCATTTTCATTAGAACTTTTTGATCATCAGTTAATGATGGCTTTTCATCCGGCTCCTCTATGTATGTAAGGGGCGTTATTTTTCCATCTAGAGGAGTTTTGTCCTTAGATTCAAGGTGTTTTTCTTCATGTGTTGTCACCGGAGTCTCTGGAGGTGCGTCGATTATTGGACTTGTCATTGGAGTGGGCGGAGCTTCGATTATCGGACTTGTCACTGCAGGAGTAATCGGAGCCTTTAGAATTGTAGGTGAATGCTCTTCAGTTTCTTCGATTCCATTAGAATTTTCTTGATCATTTTCAACAAAACTTTCTTCTTCAGAATCTGTTGTTTCAGGTTGTTGAATAGACTCGGATGGGGAAGATGACATAAAGCTTTTAATTGCATTCATTATTAGATCCTTCTGATCAGTTTGTGGCTCTAATCTAACCGTCTCAACAGCGCTTCCCGAAACCGAAAATACATTTGGAAGTTTTGCACCCTTAATTTCCGTATTTAAATATTTTATAAATTTATAAGCACGGTCCTTTTGCATATCAAAATAACCTTCCTTTTCCAATTGTTGTGTGATAGAATCTAGCGAAAAATTAACCTGCGGTTTCTCATGCTCAACAGCTGTTTGTGGAGGTGATTCAGGGGTTATTTCTTGATTATTGACAGATGCAACTTTCTCCTCAGTTTGACCAGCCCTCGGTGGATTCATAAAATCTTTAATAGCCTGTTTGATTCGCTCCATTTGATCGGTATACGGACGAAACCGAACTCTTTCAATACCATCTACTGCGAGAGGGGCAGGGCTTATGGGAGGTAATCGAACTTGTTCTTTGCCTAAAAATTTCATAAAATTAAATGAGGTTTGCTTTTGCATATCGAAATAGCCATTTTTAACCAATTGCTCCGTAGGCGCTAATTGAAAAAAAGTTTGCTGAATAAATTTATCAATAACTTTTAAGTAAAGGGATTTTTGATTTGCAGGAGGCAAAAGACGAATATTTTTATCGCCTTCTCCTGGACTCAAATTTGTAAGTTTTGGACTAATTGCTTCATCCTCTTCCGACAATAGCTTGATAAATTTATTTAGTTCATCCGCGTTCAAATCGAAATAACCATGTTTATCATACTGTTCTTTAATAGATTCGACGACGGAACGCCTTTTACGATAATTCCCATAAATTCTTTTTTTATTATCTTCAAGCCGCTTTTCCTCTCGCTCGCGATCCAGTTCGTTTTTCCATACATCAAGCAAAACAGCATTTATAGACTCTTCTAATGCTTCTTCTGAGGCAAAGGACAAATCTGGTATCTCGATACGAATAGGATAAAGTTCATTTCCATATCTTCGAAAAACTGTTATTGATTCTTGTTCATCAGAATCACCAAGTAATGAAAAGGAAAACGGATATATAATATTTGAAAGTGCAACAGTCCAGCTTGAATCTAATTCAAGAGTGTCAGGCATTCGAACAGTAAATTTAGAAGTGGTATTTCCTTCAATCCCTCCTGTATTTGACGGCAATATTACATAAAATGAATCCATATTTATCTTCTAACAATATCGCTTTCGTTAACCCAACTATTAAAATTATCGTTGTATCCAATCCAACGAACAAAATGTTGTTTAATCCCTTTAAGTGTACGTGTTTTTAAAATTTCAGCAATACGGTGAGTTGTATCTTCTTGTGTGGGTACTAATTCTTCTCTATAAAATATCCCTTCAATTAAATTTCCTTCAAAATCTTTTAACTTATATGTGATGGGTGATCTATTGTCGTTTTTAATATGTACGCGAAACAATTCGTCAGTGTAGTTGGGTAAATATCCCTTTTCAAATTTACCTTTTTCTTTTGTGATACGAACAATTTGTCCTGGCTCGAGTATTGAGCTTGTTTTAGTATTTTGTATATTTTTAGGATCCTTATATAGTCTATTAAAAAGTTCCCCAGCATTCTTAAACGTAACAGAATTTGGAGTCACGCCTGTGGTTCGATTAATACTTGCATTTATTCCTGAAACAATCTTTTGAATAACATTGTTCCAACGTAGTGTATTTTGTTCGCTAAAGTATCTATACAATCGCTCTTTGATAGTACGGTTGGCCCTTTCGGCCATAGAAGCATGAACATCGGGACTATAAACTACACGCTTATCTATATCCTTCTTTTTAAAATATTCTTTTATACGTCTAGCTTCAAATTCTAACCCACGATCCGTATATAATTTATGAGGAAGTATCCCTTTAGAAATTTTAAAAATATTTTCGAATGCTTCAATCATATCTTCAGAATTCTTAGATTTGGCAGGCACCGCATAAAGTTTTCTACTTAGTACATCAATACATACCAAAAGATATTTGTACCCATCATTATATTTAGCTAACTGATCAAAGATTGCCAAATCCGCTTGCCAATCTGTGTGCAGGCCGCTTGGTCTAGTGGTCATTCTAGGAAACTTCTTTCTTAGAGGCCTATGCATTGTATAGACTCTCTGCTTATGAAGAAAATCATAAACATCCTTCAATTTTATTTTCGGGTATTTACGACGCGCTTCTTCATAGACGCGATTTATCCCGGCGTAAGAGGCGGGAGAATTAAGTGAATAATAAATTTTTTCTAAGAATGTATCTAAAGCTTTTCCCATATTTGTGGAATAAATTTGTTTTTTCTTCTTACTAATCCCGGTGAATTTATAGGCAAGACTTTAACTAAAACTCGTTTTCTTCTTTTCCCAGTACCTGTTTGATTATCGGTTGAACTTTCCTCTGTACTACTTTCTCCACGCGTCTCTTTAATCATCTCTTTCACTAACGGGTCCTTAGAAAGACGGTTAAATAAAAAACTGAAACCTTTTGGGGGTGAGGATGTCTCACCCTTTACATATGCGAGAACATCTGTGAAATTGCTATTCTTTACAAGTCTTCCGGGGACATTAGACTCAAAACTCCCGTTCTTACTTATTCTGAATTTTTCTGCGTTATCTTTTACATAATTATCCAATTCTGTGGAATATCGTGTCGCAATAATACCCTTGAATTTGGAAAACGGAATTGCACTTTTTCTTTTTGCTCGCGGCAACTTAGGAGTCACTTCAGATTCAGACGGATATTCGGTGTTAGAATATGTGTGAATTTTGCTGGGAATTAACTTTGGTTTTGGTGTATTAGCGATGTTTTCCTGCAAGTATGGGGCAACTTCTGGAGAAGGTTTTCCTTCATCGATTGTAACTTTTTGTGGGCGATTTTCCAACTCGTTTTTGAGTTGACGCCTCTTCTTATATAACCAATTGTATTTTTTTGCTTTCACTTCTTCTGATATCTTCGGATCATCCAAAGTCTGTTTTAATTCCATGTCTGTTTGAGCTTTCTCATTTTGTAGAAAATCTCCGCCTTTAATCATGCCTAAAAGCGTAAGATATTCGCTTTCAGGCACCATAATCATTTTCTTTGTATGTTTCATTCTTGAGAGAATTTATGAATAAGGTGTTCCGCTAAAGCTCCCAAGACTGGTACAAGTATTGCAGCTAAAGCAGCACTACCTCCTTGTTGTATGCGATTTCTGGCACTTTTTTCAGTACGCGTTCGAGCGATGGCTCTATAGAAGTCAGCAAATTGAGCTAATTTCTTGCGCTGTCTCCTACTTAAAGTAAAATTATGTTTTAGAATATTAGCACAAATTTCAACAATCGCTAAAATTTGGTCTGCGCTTGCTGAAAGAATAAGAGCGTTTTTCTTTTTATCTGAAGTAGTTTTTGATAATTGTTGAAGAAACTCAAAATTATCCTTAACGTATGGGCTATAATTATACGTGGGCATTTTTATTTGTAACATTTTTGAGCACTTATATATTACATCGGCAAATATATAGTAGTTTTTTCTCCAGGAAAAATTTTTGTAGATAATCTCATATTTTCATCTGTGCTAGGATGCATGTTTATTAATAGATAAGAAAATCGTTCCGATGTTGCATCTCGATAAGCTTCAAGAAAATAATTAAGCATTTTTGGGAAAAGTTGGGAGCCGAGTGTCCGTACTTGCAGAAGGCCTTGAGGATTTTTTGTTAAAAGAATATAATGTGAATTAGCGCGAGCCGTTCGTATATCTCGTCCGTATAGGGATTGAGTTACGAAAATCACGCTTACTCCCCAATTGTGTGAACCGCGAGTAAAAAGTAAATCTAGAAAATCATTTGGAATACTAAGCATTAAGTCATCTAAAACTAAAAGCTGATGCTGCTTAATTAGTTCTGATTCTGGAACCCCATTATAAGTAGTGATTCCCATTTCCTTGAGCTTAAAAACAGTTTCATTAATTTCTCCAAAACAGTATAATATTTTTGAAGGCGGAGGATCTATGAGTTGATCAGTATGTGCCAGGAATTTTAATAACCATTGGGTTTTGCCACTCCCTGTGGCACCGGAAATTATCATAGTGAATGGAGATATAAACATTTTTATTTAATTATAAATTCTTTAAATTATTTATATAGGCCCTTAAAATGTATCAAAAAGCAATTATTCAAAACGTGGTATCTACAGCTAGTCTGATAGAAAGTAACAACAAACTAGATCTTAATAAACTTGCAGCTAATATTCCTAATGCTAAATATCATCCTGAGCGCTTTTCTGCTCTAACATTTAAAATAAAAGAACCAATAACTGCTACAGCGCTACTTTTTGCTAATGGAAGAATAGTTTGCGTCGGAACAAAGTCTGCAAAAGACTCGGAAACCGCTCTCATATGTTTTGTTAAAATAATTTCCGCAGCAGCAGAGTTATTCATAAATATTCACAATTTTAGAATTCAGAATATAGTTTCTTCTTTTACATTTGGAGGATTCGTAAATTTACCAGGTATATTAAGTATTGAATAAAAAATAATGTTTAGCCTTGTATGATTCGATGCGGTTCGCTCCACCCCCATGGCTGGCTAGGCACATATCCTATAATCCTGAATTTTTTCCTGGGATGTGTCTAAGACTCAAGGAATCGCGCACAGTTATAATTATCTTCACAACCGGAAAATGCATTATTACTGGAGCACAATCAGAAGAAGAAATTTATTTAACACAAAATAAAGTTTACAATTCAATTTTAACGTTTTTGAAAAAATAAATTAAAAAATACTTTTGTTAATTTCGGTTCGTAGTTCCATCAATAGTTCACCAAGTTTGTTCTCTCCCTCCCAAATACTTGGATCATTCAGACACGGGCTTTTATGGCTCAATCCATTACTCCAATATAGATTTGATGCCGATGCATGTGTAATGAGTCCGTCTCCAGTTGCACGTAACTGATTGAAGAGTTGCACATTCTGAGTAAATTTGGCCCACAACCCTGTGTACATTACCTAGAATTTTTATTTAATGCCTTTCATAAAATTAATCCTTGCCTTATCTTTGACTAAATCCCATTCATTTCTATTATAATTTTTCACACGGGTTCCAATTCGTCTTATAGCCAATGGATTATTAAGCATAAGCACTTCAGCAGAAAGTTCCAAATCCATAAAAAATCTAGCCTTTTGCCAGATGAAATACTGTTCAATGGAAGAGAATGAACGCCCAAGCAAAGTAAATGTTGTTATAAATCGGTTGTCGAATCCACATCTGGGGGAATTGAAAATAAATATATTTTGATTTTGTGTCCCAATAATTTCTTCAGGGGGCAAAGAATTTTGTTCAGGCTTCAAGTTAAGGCGTTCGAGCATAAGTGAAGTTGTTTCTTAAATTATTTTTTGTTAATTCTTAATATAAAATTTTATACCAAGATTTACGTCACTGATCATAGCGATTCTGAAAACTAAAAACATGTATTAATAATCAATATAGATAGAAATGTATAAAACATTTTTGTTTGAAATAATTTTTAAAAAATATTTATTCTAGGTATACGCATTAAAATTAATTTCCAGATTGTTTAGCGATTTCAACAAAATCCAAGCACTCGATTGGATAAAAATATTCATGCTTTCCACCACCCGAAACACACACAAGAGGAAGATGAGGATAAACAAGATTGACACGGTGTCGAACATAATAAAATTGACTTAAAATAGAATATAATCTAATAAACAAATAAAATACCGAATGGTTATGGATAAATATCCTCGTAAAGCAAACATTCGATCAGATCCCATATCCGTAAACTTTTTAGGATACATTTCAATAAAACGATTTTTAAGATGATTTGCTATTATACATCGCTTTCCAGGAATTATACTGCTTTCATTAAATTCCTTTTGTCCAACTCCGGCTTTCTTAACATCTTCAAGAGACATACTTGTTAGAGATTGTATAAATTGCAAATTTTCGCTGTAATTATTTCGTATTTCACAATTAAGCATTTCTGGTACGCATCCTCCATTGAAGTCACAGAGAATGTTGATAAGTGGTGTAGTCTTTATGCAAATATGCTTTGAATTTAATGCTAATTTCTCTACCATCGCTGTAGTGAGTTCTTAACAATTAATTATTATTATTAAAATGGGAAAATAAATTTACCTAAATTGTCAGCCATTTTGTTATCAATAAATAATCAAATCTGTAATTAGGTAATAAAATCTGAAAGTAGATTTTAATTGCAAAATGTTAAAATATTTTTTGTAATAAACATTGATTTTAAAAATATATAATTAAAATTTATTCAAAATATTTTATTCTGTAGGATCAATAAGTGGTTCACCTCTGTATCCATAAGGATAACAATCAAAATTATCATCTACTATTCCCTTGTCGTAGATTGGCGCATATCGTCTGAATTTTAAATTGATACTAATTAAGAATATATGATACCTTTTTTGTGATCTGCTTGTAACTTCCCCTCTACGCCAACTGGGTTGAAAATGTGTTCTTTCCAGAATGACAGGTTCTTGCTCCTCTCCATACGCTTCAACCATTTTCTAAATTATTCTTCAAATTTAGAAACGTTTGAAAAATAACCTTGAATTGTTCAAAGTCAAGAGGAGAATCAACTTTGTCCCAGCAACCTCGGCATTTTACAATAAATTTAATCTCTCCATTATTTCTATGCTTCATTTTCATGGCATACTGGAAAATTTGAGTTTGATCAAAAGCATACTTGAATACCTGCTTGCACCCTCCAGTATAGAATGCAATAATGTTCCATTCACCATATTCGCGATCCATCATACCAAGCATCTCACCCACACGAAAAGGAGGCGGTTGTCTTCGGCGATGCACGTAAAAGCAGCTATCCGTGTCAGTGTAAAGTAGCTTGCAATCTTTTTCTTTAACTATTTTTTCCATATAGTCGTAAAGCATTATTCTTGCTGTTGCTGTTGTAATCAATGCTATTGCAATATTATATTTGTCATGTGGGCGTACAAATTCTCGGCGATGCCGATATGGAACGGAAAAAAGATTAGGAGCAAGCATTTCTACGGCGCCTAGTTCAAGTTTTGGATCATTAAGAACGCTATGAAGTTCGACGGGGGAGCTCGTTATACAATCCTAAAAATTTTGAATGTCAGATTTCTAAGAAAAATACCTGCGACAAGTTACACCGCAGCGCCCATCGACCCCACCTAAATTGAAAAAAATGATAACAATATTTAAAATTCTCACATTGAATTGTTGCATGTCTTTGCAAGGTAACGCATGCCCTCGTTTCTTTCAATCCGTGTTGGATCTAAATGTATTCCATATTCACTCTGGTTTTTTTCAATAAATTCTTTTTTTCTCTGTTTCTCGAGTTCATGATTTCCAGGGACAAACACACTAGCCGGCCATCCACTCGCCTACATTGGTTTTTTAAGTCATAAAATAATTTTTACTTCAATTTTTAGACGCATCATATCCTGAACATAAGGCCGCAACAAGGTGTCTGACCACTTTTCCCAATGATAAATGCTGTAAACTTTAGTCACGCGATATCCTTTTTTCAATGCAAGTTCAAGTTCTACCGAGCAAGTAGTACTAACAAATCCTCGTTGCTCATCTGTGTGCGGACACCATTTGTGACCAATTTCTTTGTTATATTTACTGTTTGACCGTATTGCCACACCTGGAGATATTTCCACTGCACAACGATGGCAGAGATGAAAGATCTGTTTATTTATAATATAAAATTTTAGAAAATTTTTACCAATTTTCCATGAATTCGTTCTGGAATAACTGGAAGATACAGATCATCTGGAGGAATTAAGAAGAGCTTGAATAATCCTCTATATGCATGTAAATCCTCAGGTTTAGTCCAATTCACATCCTTGTTTATTTCCAAAATATTTGGATGGCCTAACATAAATAAAAATATATTTAGCTATTCTAAATTTACCTATCGGATAAAACGCATAAAAATTCACTGCAGGATAAAGACTTACAACATCAAAACACGAAATCTCAAAATCATCTGATCCTTCTAAATCACATTTTAAAGCCAACGGTCCTGTTCTTCCACCCTTAATTTAAAATTATATGCTAAATTTTAAATAATTCATACATGAAAAGCATCTCTAGGATACAGCGGGCCAATATCTGGCAATGTATCAAAAAACAGAGACATTTCTGGATCCTCTTCAAGTTCTTTCATAACTTCACATTCCCATACGGCAGTAGTCCAAATTCCCTCTTCTTTCAATAAGCGAACACGTTCATAAAGTTTATCTTTATTATACAGCGCTGTCTTTCCATTTAAACAAACTTCATGTTGGCGATATAAACTAAATGCAAATAATTTGCAATATAAATTTAATTACCATTCATGTCCGTGCCATGCACATCCCAAAAATTCAATAGCTTGGTCTACTCCTCCAATGCTTTTAATATATCCATCAAGACGCAAAATACTTCCATCCGAAACCTTGACTCTTTTTTCTCCTTCTGGACTTTCTTGGTGTTGAACTTGAAGACCTGTCTTGTGTGAGAGCCAGCGAAGAAATTTTAAAGCGATTGCAGATTGATTTGAATCCCGATGATAACCATTATCGGGAATAATTCCCATTTGATGTTCTTTCAGATAGTTTATACCTTAAAATATAGTAAATTAAATAATAATTTTTAAAACTTACAGAAATGACGAATACATGCGCTGGCAAGTGTCATAGAGTTAACAAGTACGTCATCTCGCTTGGCAGGATCAGTAGCTAGCTCAAAGAAAAGGCGTTGAAGTTTGACGAGAGCATGAGCGAGAATACGTACATCTTGTTGACAATATTCGACAATTTGTTCACGAAGACAAAATGGGTCATTTTTATTTTTTTCATACCATTCTTCGAATTTTTTTCTTCTCTCCTTTCCCATTGAATCAGGGTAATAATATTGCTGATCAGGTAATCCGTCAAGTCGAACATTCATATTCTTATTGAAATTCCATCCGTGAGGGAAGAACTACTTGCCTCCTTCGTCAATTTCAAGAGCTAGGGCTTTTGGTAGTTGTTCCAGCTTAAGCATAGTCCAATTGAATGAATCGCGAAATGAAATATAAGGAAATCTGTTTCTTTGTTTCTTAATTAGGACTTCATAAAGCTTGTTTCCCGTCCTTGTAATTTTTGGCTCAATTCCAAAATGTTTTATCAATTCGCCTAATAATAGATGCATATCATATCGACTTAAATTAATAATGAGAAAATGAATATAAGTAAACAAACCCTCCATAATGAGAAATAGCATATGTTTTTCCGGATCGCTCTTTCCCCAATCCATTAATTAGCCATTCCAAAAATTCACGCAGGGGATTTGAAAAATCCGCTGCAGTCCATGTTCTCATTCTTGGCATGTCCATACCGCATGTTTTGCAACGACCTGTTTTTTCATTTTTCCAATTATCATTTCCGATACATCGTGCACACATCAATAATGCCTGAAAATTTTTTACTTTACAGTTAAAACATTAAATACCGATACACAGTTCACATGATGTACTTGGTAGTTATCATCATTTGGAACTGTACTAAGAGGCATTAAGGCATCATTTTTCAGCTGTTTCCACTCTTGCTCGTTTCTTGTCGGAGATAAAAGTTCACATTCAAAATCAAAGACAATCTAAAATGAACAAATTTATTTAAAATAATCATAACTACCAATAGATATTCATTATTTATTTTTGGTACAATTGGTTGTACATAACATCGTTCTTCGCGTTTGTGAAAAGAACGACATAGGTTACAATAGCGTATGAAGCAAACATGTCCCTTGTTGTTGTTATTTGCGGTAAGTTCACTTTCATCTGTAGACTCGCTGTCTGATTTTTGGGTGACAGCCGAATAATTTTTAGCGCGGTAAATATGTCCGCATTTCTCGCATCTAAAATTTATGTTATTAATTTTCTAATTTGAAAAATACCTTTTATAAATCTTGCATATACCCTTTTCTGTATGTCTTTTAAAACAATCAGGATTTTTAAAGGTGTTTGCACATTGTAAGCATTTTTTTGAAAAGCCTTCAATCACCTTGCATGGGAAACCAAATCCAATCCCACAACATCGAGGGCATTTAGCAATACATTTATTACGATGTGCAAATTTCTTTGTGTATGGAGTCTCACAATCAATACAATAATATGAACCGAAGAGGGCATTCAGGTTTCTAATCCCATAATAATGTTCTCCTTTTAAATATAGAGCAATCTCGTGTTCCGCCCTTTCAGCTCCCTTCCATATTGGCCGGATTCTTCCTTGTTCGCCGAATACCGAAATTCGGTACATTCCAGGAAAACGCAAATCCAGAAAACGTTGTATCAATGGAACATGTTCTTCAACAGTGTACTGAGGCGCGTAAGTAGGATAACTAATGCCATATCTTGGCATTTGCTGTAGCATTTCTTTAATTAAAAGTGTTCGCCCGGTTTTTGCTCTCTTATTTTGTCCATTTATAAGCCTGTGGAATTTTTTCTTCTCTATATTAGTCTTTTCCAAGTTGACATATAGTATTTTAAGTTGAACAGCAAGAAGTAGACAATGAATATTCGCTGGAGGGTTAAGGTTTTCGTTATGGACCTAAATATTCAATTTTTAATTAAAATAATATGCACTTACAGGGATTAGATTGTTTAGATCCACTCCTTGGAGAATTTCTCTCGAATTCCTGCCCATTCCTCCCTCGCCTTGTTTTATTAATTCACGTGCCTCATCATTCGAAGGGCCCATAACAATCTAAATAAAAAATATATTATAAAAGAATAATATTCACCTCAATATGTATAGGCTGACTGTATAAAGAAGGTCTCCCCATACGTTTTCCGCTCTGGTCAACGGCATCAAATTGCTCCATAATAACTTGAGGTGTATTTTGTGCCAGTCCTCTATATGGTATTTGAATGGGTTTTTCAAGAACGGAACTTCTTATAATTATTGAACATTTCTCAGATTTTTCACCCGCCGCCTTGTCGGCCTTTGCAATAAAATGGTCTACTAAATCTTCGAGAAGTTTATCGCTGCCCTCTGGAGCATCATCGACATTCCTCACTGTGAAAACAGTTCTAGAATTTTAAATTAAATAAGAAAAAATTTTTTATAGACCTGAAAACTCCTATTTTAAATTTTGAACTTTTGATGTTCTCTGATACGTCTTCTTTATAAAAGTGACTTATGGAATAATTTCCAAAATTTCTTTGATTCATCTAAAATTCTAAAAAATTTTTAAATTATTTTTTTAAATATTTTTGCGAAAATAACGCTATAAATTATATAAAATAATAGTAATTTTTAATTTATTCATTAGAAAAGAAACATTTTTAAAAACTCGCTTTCTTGAATATCTTTTACCATTCATCTTCTTCTGGTATCTTGTCCGTGGTAGTGAAATAATTCACAGTATCAGGCATAAATATTGACACATTGTCTTGTGATGTACCCGATGTGCCTTCAACTCCTAAATCCTGCTCGTCCTTTGTCTCAATATTAAGTTGTGATTCCAATCGTTTAGTTATGTCGTTCATTATTATAACAGGAGAGTTTTCTAAAAATATGAAATACTTCTAATGCTAGACAAAATTAACTACCTCTTTTCTTCTTTGTGGGTATATAATTTCTGTAGCAGCAAACGTCTATTGCAGATTGCAGATCAATTTGCCCCCAATATTTGCTATTTGTATGCCCTAGCGCATAATACAATTCATTTTTGACGACGTCAACAATGGCCTTCAATAAAATTTTGAAAATTTTTTCAAATAAAAACCTGTCTTCCCATTGCGTGTCTTTCCTTCAAAAAATGCTCGTGGATTCTACTTAATGACATTTGCGGATATCTATTCCGATGATGTTGAATAAACGCTGCGTAAAGATCCGACTTAAGCTGTTTTTCGTCATACTCTGCATCGAAAAGTTGCTCAAGTTGTCTAGCAAGTCGTCTACGTTTCTCTTTGAGCTCTTCAAGTGCAATATCTGCTACATGTTGATCCATCTGAAAGTTAATTTAAAATTAAAAAGAATAAACGAAACCTTTTATTTCACAAAACACGTTGTAAAATTTGAGATAAAGAGCTGTAGCTGTAAAGAACTCCAAAGATGAATTAGTAAATTAAAAGATAAAATTCGATAATACGAATGAGAAATAAAATTTCCATTAAAAAATATCCTTTATTCAACAAAAGTTATAGTTATCAATATTCATTTTTTCTTATTAAAATTGCTAAACATATCAAAAGTTTTTTGTTGGTAGTCCTTATTGTAGTCCTTACAGGCCTCGCAAACCTACAAAATATTAATTATTTTTAAAAATTTTTTGGAAATCTACCATGAAACTCAGCTCATATTTTTCCCCACATTTATGCAAGAACATGTCACTGGCTAAGGACCTCTGAAGACTGATACATTTATCGCACTAAACTTTTAAAATAAATCGTAGTTAATATGAAATTTTTACCTGATGCAAAATCCAACAATATTTCAATAAGCCCAATAGCTTATAATCATTCCCTGAAGCAATATTTGCGCCGCGTCGAAAGTACAACACACCGTCAGCTTAAAATTTTTCAATAATTTCACTATTTATAATTTTCTTACATTTTGAAAAGCTGGACGTTTGTTCCTCAGGCGTTTCATACATTTCCTTGAAACCTTTTAAAAATTTTTAGATTATCTGATAATTATGTAATACCCCAAATTGCAGCGTAATACGCCCCTAGGTTTATATTTTTGTCGAGGTCCTCTGCGCACAATTCGAATGTAAGCATAAAATTTATAGCATTTCCTGTTTTGTAAAGAAAATTTTGTCGTTTCTTCTGCGTTTCTCGACAGTCGTTGCATTGGTGAATGAAAATTCCTTGGCGCGGTACTTTAAGCACCTGAGCACGCTTAAGCAATCCCTCTGGAACTAATGTTTCGGCACGTTGTTTACCTAAAAAATATTTAAATAAAAAATATCAAACTTACGTTCGATTCGCTTTTGCTTGTATTCCTCTTCATCCTCGCCCAAAGAAATAACAGCATTTGGATCTGGGTCATCAGACTCGTCCTCATCCTCATCATAATCAATCATTGCATCAAGAATAGCCTTAGGCCCTTCTTCCTTTGAATGTTTTACATTTTGATCCTTTGCTCGTTTGATAACTGACTAAAGTATTAACTTTAAAGTTAAAAACAAAAATTTCAAACCTCAATGACTTCATCATATGTGTCTCGATGAACATTTTTAATCATTTTATTTGGCTTGCTTTGTGCCTTCTTTGCGGTCGGTGCCTTGGTTGAAGAAGAACCCGAACTCAAGGTTGAACTTGATTTTTCTATTGAGCGCTTTCGTCGCGTCTCGGCAGCTTGCTTCTTCTTTTTCTGTTCCAGAATAAATGCGCGAACTTCTTGAATTTCCTCTGCTGTCATTGAAACTAAAGTTCCTTTTTTATTCAAAAAATATTTAATATTTACCGTCCAATGCAGAACCTTCTTGTGAAGTTTTCAACTCATTTTCCTCGCATCCTTTATCGCCGCACATCTCCGTACTAGTACTTTCATCAATCATAATTGGGGCATCAGCATTTCCTGTAAATGATAAGCATTTTATTAAATTGAATAATAATATGATTATCATTTACCATTATTGATTGTTGTCTCAACACTTTTTTCCATCAGAATTTCTTTCAATGAAATAATATGCGCAACTAAGATTGAATTATGAAATGTACAAAATTAAACTATTTAAAAATTATTTAAACATAGATTTAAAAAATAAAATCAAAAGTAGGGCAATTAAAATTTTTTATTATTGATATTAAAAATTCTAAATATAATTCTACAATTTTAAAAATTTGAAAATTAGAAAATTTTAAAAATTTTAAATGGAAAATTTACAATGTTAAAAAATTTAAAAATTTAATTATAGGAGAGGGAGAGGGTATAAGGATATAATTAAATTAAAGGGAGGAATGTTTCGAGAAGAGGGGTTGAGGATATTAAATGTTGAATGGGAAAGCAGAATGATTCTTTAGGCGATTTTGTGGTTCCTTTTATACGGGTCCGACAAGAGATATTTTGGCCCCCTGAATGATTAATTACTCGCTCTTTTTCGCGATTTTTGTTTATTTGTGATTTTTGTTACTAAATTAAGCCCAATTTTTACAATTAATCACAATTTTGGCGGCTGACACTCATTATTCTGCACAATTTTATTTTTTATAAACAGGACCCATCAATCACTCATATTTTGCTCGACTCGATCAGAATACAAAATTACTTATTAATGGACAAAAATTTTCTATAAATACCAACAAATTTTCTATCCTTACTCAGTTATCCCTTTACTAAAACTATGCATCGCTGTCATAAAATTCCTTTTTATTCTGCTTTGGCGTTATATTTTTAAGTTTTAGCGTTATGCACTTTTATCTAGTTTAACATTTGGCGTTTTATTAAAAATTTGAAAATTTAGCGTCTGCGTTTTTAAATAGTCACACATTGCTTTGTACTACTTATTTTTATGGCACACATTTCGGTAAAGGATCGAATTAACTACTCATGACTAAACATCCCTGTTAACCTTTTTACTTAAGACAAAACATATTTTTAAATCGAAAATTTTTACCCTGAAAACAATGTCATCTCTCTAAATTTGAGCGAAAATCATGCACGTAAGTAAGAAAAATCTTTTCACACAATTAGTGATTAAATTTAAATTAATTTATTATATTGTCAAATTAATATCCAATCTGAATTAAAATTTTGCTTATAGCCAGAACTGTAAGTCAGCATTAATTTATTTATAAAAAAATAGAAAAATTTTGAAAGATAATTTTTTCGCTGCCTAGAAAATTAAAGACCATAAATTTTAATTTATAAAATAAAAAATCCCAAACATACGTATAATAGCAATTTCAATCATTTATCAATTAAAAAAGACGTGGAAATTTTCGATAAAATTCCTAGACCATTTCCTGAATTAAAAAATTTTAAAATTAACTTTTAGGATCGAAAATTTCATTTTGGAAAGATCCCCCTTCGAAAGACAAAAATCCTATTTTTTAACAGTCATAAATAATAAAAAAATAGACCTCCATATTTTTTCCTGAAACGATGCGCCGATAACCGTTGCAAAAAGAAACCAAGAATATGCGCTATAAGAAGTACACAAAAAAGCTGTTAAATTTTTAAAAATTAATTTTTATCAAATTTTTGTAATTTGTATCTAGCAACGGTTCCCGACTGTAAATCTGACTCGATATTTCCTGAGAAATTAAATTCGTAGTGTAAGGGAGAAAAACTTCCAACTGGCTATCATTAAAACGCTTATGTTAGTGTTTAGGCAAGGGTTTATGATCTAGTTTTAAAGAGAAGGTGCAAAAAATTTTTAAATATACATACAGAGCCCAAAGCTTCATCAAACTGAAAATAACTATAAAATAAAAAATTTTTAAATCAAAATTGAAAATTTTCCCTCTACATAAAAGATTAAAAACTAATTTTTCTAAAAAATTTTCTAAAAACCGACTCATATACACGATTAAAGATTTTAGCCTTAATAAAACAGCATTCCTCTAAAAATAGAAAAAACTTTGATAAAAATATTGTAAGGATGATTCACCTAGAGAATTTAGCGGGGGTTAAGCGATCTAAAAGGATAAAAAGATAAAATAAAACTACCTGTAGCCCAACTCTGACAATAGTATAAAATTGTTAAAATGTAATAAATTTAAATTATGAAAATTGCAGTTTGAATTAATAAAATAACTTAAATTAATAGAATTAATTTTTGTTTAATAAAATTAAATAAAAATTTTTATTTAATTTAAAAAATTAATTGAATTAATTCAATCAATTAAATTAATAAAAATATAAATTTATAAAATTTATTTTAAAAATAAAAAATTAATAAAATGAAAGAAGAAAGGAATTGAAAATTTTTAAATTTATTTTACTAATAAAATGATGTTAATAAAATTATTTTTTAGTACAAATTAAATTACTTATTACAAATTAATTTAATAACATTAATTAATAAAATTTTATAATCTTTTATAAATTTATTAATAAAAAATTTTTTAATTTAATTACCTAATAAACTTTTATTAATTTAATTAATAACATTAATATAAATAAAAAAATAAATTTCTAAAATTAATTTTATTAATAAAGTTAGTATTAAAGTGCAAATTTTATTTAAAATGTATAATGGAAAACTTCTATTTTTACATTTATATATAGCGGGTAAATGGAAAGAAAGAATGAAAAAAGGAAGGAAACAAAAGATTGAAAAAATTTTTATTTATTACATTTATTTATGTAATGAGTTGGAAATATATTTGGGAAATGAATGGATATAAAAATTCTTACATTTATTTAAAAAGTGAAATCCAATAGGGGAAAGGAAGGATAGGAAAAATTTTTGTTTTTTATTTTTTTACATTTATTTATATAGAGTCAACTGTTGTAGGGGAGAAGAATGACTGGAAAGAATGGGACATTTGCAAAAGACAAAATTAAGTGTTAAAGAGAAAATCCTCTGATTAATTACTTTCCTATGCCCTATCTTTTCCCGACGTTCCTTTCCCCTATCACATTCCACTCTTTATAAATAAATGTAAAAAATAAAAACCAAAAATTTTTCCTATCCTTCCTTTCCCCTATTGGATTTCACTTTTTAAATAAATTCAAGAATTTTTTATCTCCATTCATTTCCACAATATCTTTCCCTCTCATTACATAAATAAATGTAATAAATAAAAATTTGTCAATCTTTTGTTTCCTTCCTCTTTTCTATCCCTTTCATCCACTTATCCTTCCTTTTCATTTCATTCAATTTTTTATTATTTTATTTATAAATAAATGGTAAAATAAATTTAAAAAATTTTCAATTCCTTTTCTCTTTCATTTTATTACTTTTTTATTTTTAAAATAAATTTTATAAATTTTTATTAATTTAATTGATTGAATTAATTCAATTAATTTTTTAAATTAAATAAAAATTTTTATTTAATTTTATTAAACAAAAATTAATTCTATTAATTTAATTTATTTTATTAATTCAAACTGGAATTTTATTGATTTAAATTTATTACATTTCAACAATTTTATACGTTTATCAGATCTTGTACGGGGATAAAGTAATTTTATTTTATTGACTTTTTATTTTATTGTTAATTTAATAATTAATTTTATGTGAAGTGGTTTTTGGTGAAATATCATCTATTTATATTAAAAATTTAACATTCTTACAATTACGTCCATACCGCGATTAAAGCGTGCTAACCCGTCCGCTCTGGCAAGTTAGGCATCGTTGGTTTAATTTTTAAAACCCCCTAAACCTATTGAAAAATAATTGTAGAAAATTTTTGTTTTAAACCCCATAAACATATTGAAAAATAATTTCCCTCTAATCCTATTGAAAACTATTTGTAGAAAATTTTGTGACGGTTTTATGTCAAAAATTTATTTTTGGCATAAAAGTGGTATATATACTACTAAGGAATTTTATTGGCTCCCGGAAAATGAGTCAGTGGAAAATGCGTCAGTGCCCGGAAAATGCGTCAGTGGAAAATGAGTCAGCAGAAAATGCGTCAGTATAGCACTATTTTTAAAAAACCTAGGTAATGCTAAAGTTGAATAATATATCTAAGATTTATAAAATCCTTTTGATGTGATGATTTTTCACGAAAAAATGTTTGTACTAAATTTTTAACAGTCGGTAATGAAGGAGACGGCTCTATTGTAAATCCGGAATCCGAATCCGGGAAATTTTTTTACCGGATTTGGGATTTGGTCCGGTTCTGATAATTTCCTATTTTTCTTACATTTTTTATAAAAAAAGCATTTTTGAACCTCGGCCTTCTGAATTTCTGATTTATATCTATATCTATCAGGTAGTCTCCGCTACCATACCTACCACGTCTTGATAGTACGGGCCAAGGCAGTTGGGTGTGGCCTGTATCACCTGTATTAAGTGTGGCCTGTATCACCCGCTAAATTAGTCCACACCTAGATCCCATCAAATCTCAAATATCCCACGATATCCTTCCAAATCCCCGATATCCATCCAAATCTCCGGTTACCACCGTTATCCCATTTAATACTTCTATTCCCACTTAATCACTTCTAATCCCATACTTCTAAATTTTAACATTAAAGATTAAAATTTTTTGAAAAATTCGGAAAAACACCACGGATTCATCCGGGCCGAAATCCGGGCTATTCTGCCGGACTCTGGAAATTATTTTAAACCGAGTGTGAAGTCCAAATTCCGGTTTCCAGACCCGGAAAAACGATTTGCCGGTCACTAATTACAATTATTCAACTTTAGCATTACCTAGGTTTTTTAAAAATAGTGCTATACTGACGCATTTTCTGCTGACTCATTTTCCACTGACGCATTTTCCGGCCACTGACTCATTTTCCACTGACGCATTTTCCACTGACGCATTTTCCGGACACGATTTTATTATCTTTTTTTAGAATCCCTTATTCACCTAAATGTAGGCAAAACTGTAGATGCTGTCGACTCCTCTCTAGGGGTACACGACTAAATAATGGGCTTTTTTCCGCGAAGGTTGATGTGTATACAGACGCGCCTATTTGTCCTGCTACGCTCTCTAGACATCTAAATTAAAGTGAGCACAACAATATGCCAATAGCGAAATTTTAAATATTTTGTCAAAATAAAAATAAGTCTCAAGAAGGTCAATCTTTAGGGGTGTATATGATCTCGGATCTCGACGAGATTAAGTACCGAGAATCTCGTCTCGGTTAGGTGGTCTCGTCTCGGCAAAACCGAGACCGAGATTGGAAAATGACCGAGATTCTCGTCTCGGTCTCGGTCGAGATCTCGGTCTCGTGCAACTCTACTCCTAATGACGGCATGTGAGGAAAAAGTGTGGATTGGGAGAAGGAAAGTAAGAGAAAAACAGAGACGAAAGATAAAAAGATAAACAGTGATGTCAAAGTTCCAGTTCCGGAACTAATTAGTTCCAGAACTAGAACTACGGAACTAACGATTATCTGGAACTAGTTTGGAACTAGAACTACGCAACTAGTAAATACCTTTTAGATAATTATTTTTTAAATTTAAAGTATTTTATCATCATGGGCAAATATATGATGATAAAATTAACTTAAATGAAAACTGGAACTAGCTTGAAACTGGAACTACGGAACTAGTAAATGTCTGGAACTAGCTTTGGAACTAGTTCTGGAACTGGTTCTTGGGGGTATATTTTTGACAAAATTTACTCGACGAAGTTTACGGGATTTTTAATAAATTTATTTTTATTTCTCAAAATTTTCGCCTGCGGCGCTGAAAATGTGGATTCGATGCATGACTCGACACCTTATATTTTCAAAAATTTTGCCTGCGGCGCTGAAAAATAAAGAAATCAATTTCTCAATTCTCAATCCCATTTATCCTCAATCCCAACGAATTTATTTTAAAAGTTTATGTTTAAAATTAACTTAAAAGAAAACTTAAACATCCAGTCAACTTTAGTGTTTCCCTAAATAAATATTGACAATTAAACTTTGACAATTCCTTAAAAACGCAAAAAAAAAATTTTTTTATAAAGAAATTTAAAGAGAAATCGACTAAATTAAATAAAATGAGAGGGGTAGCGATTCCTCTCTCCCATTTTTGACTATCACAGCCCTTTGTATATGTGTGGGGAGAAAGAGAAGAGGCATAGTGCTCTTTTCCTTATTATCTCTAACCATCTTTGGCTAAGTTACGTCGGTTAAACACGATTCGGCGATCTCAACACGATTTGGCGCGATCTCAGTTCCGCACCAGCACGATTCGATGCCGCTCAGTTCCGCGCACACTATTCGGCGCCAGTTATAAAAGGCACGTTTACGTGCCTGGCATACAAAATAGTGATATTTTACCCCAAGATTGAAATTTTTGTTATGCATTTGATTTATTTTTTATTTTTTGTTGTTTTGTTCAGTTTCTTTGTTTGTCTGTAATTTTTTCAACAAATTATTTGAAAACTTGGGGAAATTATTGAAGAGCGCTTCAAGCGTCTAGTTTTGGAGGGAATAAGGTGGTGACATCAGCAGACTACTCCAATCGACCAGACTTTTCAGTTTTTTATAGATTTAATTTTGAAATTTTTCTATTCTTTTAAGACTATTTTTCTAGTGGTTGTCAACGACATTTCCGATCAGTTTGCTACTGTTGCTCTGCCTGCCGAGCCTGTCAAGACAATTTCAGAAGGAAAAAAGCCGTGATGGAATTTGACAACAAAAACCTTAACCCAAACGGCCCCTTTTACTTATGCTTTTTTACTGATTTTCAGCTTTAAAATGCCGACCTACCCTAAGTATCAACACAAAAATAGGGGGTTCAATTAACCATGATTTTGTTCAGAATTTATGAAAATGTGATTGGACTCATAAGGTTCGATTAGCATTTCTAGTTTTTCTAAAATTAAATTTCATATTTTCTAAAGTTCATTTTTGACTTTTAATTCACTATATTTTTTAAAGTTGAGAAACTTATGCATCACAATATTAAAATTTATCATCAAAATTATGAATAATAAAATTTATTTATTTTAACTCCGATTTTTGGCCCGTCCGTGTTCCGTTTGCCATTTCTTACTTACTTCCACCTTCTGCCTCCCGCTTTTTAAACTACAGCAGGCCCATCTATTACTATTAAGGGCATCGCATATTGGCCTTGTTAAAGACTCAAAAATTCCCGAAAAATTGCCTCTAATGTCGGCCAGACTAACGTCATACCTACGTCTTATTAATTTTCTATATTGATTTGAAATTGTAAATAGCAATGTGATAAAAAAAAATTTTTTTCATATGCCTTTTAAATTTAAATCGGCATTCCTTTTAATTTTCAAAACACAATTTTAAAATTAAAACACAAATATAGACAGTGGCGGCAATTCTTTTAGGGAAAATTTTTCTTTCATTTATTCTTTAATTCAAAAAAATTTTTTTGCCCTTCTTTATTTTTGTATTTTTGTAGCCCTATTTATTACCTATTTAATAGTTGTATAAACTTGTTCAAGGGAAAACTTTCTATTAGACAAGGGAAATTCATTATAGCAACTCGTCCACAAATTGCGCGCAAGTTTAGGGAAAAAGCAAAGTTTAATTTTTATATTAGCAAATTATTATTTTTTAATTATTTATAGAATTTATTTATAGTAGAAGATTTCCTAGTCTTTTTGCTAGTTTCCTAGAATTTCCTAGAACTTCCTGGGGTGAGAGATATTTTAAGAATCTTCCTAGTCAACTAAAAGGTTTTCCCTAAACAAGTTTATATACATTTAAAAGGTAATAAACAGGGCTACATAAATACACAAAAATAAATAAGACAAAAAAATTTTTTTGAGTATATCAGATTCTGCCAAAACCATTATTTCACAACTCAATAATCTCTTAAAAACTGCTGGGTGTATAATATCTGATATGACCCAGCACCAGCAAATCTCCCAACATCATATTGACAATTCTATTGCTGAAAAAGAAAGGAAGCGGTCTGTTGTAATTTCGGGGCTCCCATCTTCTAAACAAACATTACCCTCTGCAAGAGCAAATGAAGATCGACAAAATGTAAATTGTATTCTCGATAAGTTGGGTATCGAGATTTGTCCTCAATCTGTATATAGATTAGGCAAGGATCTCCCAACTAGGAAAGGTGTCCCACCTCTTCTAAAAGTCGTCTTTCCCTCTTCATATTTTCAGACAGCTACTCTGCGAAATTGGTCCAAACACCATAACAACATTAAACAATCACCAATATTCAAAAATCTGGGCATCAGAGAATCTATGACATTGGAAGAACGTACTAATCGCAAAAAATTGCAGGCTCAATGTACTCAAAAAAGGTCCGAAGATAAAGGTGACTGGATTATTTATGCGAATACAATTACATTGCGTGAAAATATTCCCAACCTTCGTAAAACACTTATATAGGATAATCCAGGGATTCAAAAATATTTAGGTGAACGATATTTATGCCATAGCCACATCCAAAAACCTTTAAATCTTAGAAATACTACAGGTCTTAATATACCCAATAAAAGCATTAACACTTACAATAAAGATAAACAAACACCTAGCCTCAAATCTGTTCTAATAAATAGCAGATCGCTTATTAACAAAATTAAGGAATTCAAAAATTTTATATTGCAAAATCAATACGACATAATTTGCGTTACTGAAACCTGGATACAGGATAATATCATGCTCTCCAATGAATTAAATGCTAAGGGAAAATACTCAGTATTTACTTGTAATCGCTCCTCTAAAAAGAAAAAAAAGGGAGGAGGGGTAGCTATATTAACATTAAATCCAATAAAAGCAGCCGAAGTTTACACCCAGACCCAATTTGGATACGAATTAATCGTTATTGACATAATTAAAAAAGGTTCTCCAAACCTACGACTGATATTAATATACTTTCCACCAAATCTAACGAAAAATGCAAACGAACAATTAATTAAAACACTCAGAAAATTTTATACTCTTAACACTCTCATATGCGGCGATCTGAATAAACCCAAAATTAACTGGAATACTCTCTCCTCCTCGTTAACTATGGACAAAATATTTCTAGATTTTATTGCAAACTATCAATTTAAACAGCTAATAAAAGATCCGACACATATCTCGGGGTCAATTCTCGACCTAATTATCACAAACCAAATTAATTTAATAGATAATATTCAAGTCAAGGATGGGTTTTCAACTTCTGACCATTTCCGGGTAGATTTCGACATCAAATTTACAAAAGAACTGACACAAAATATCCTGTACCGTGCTTTCACTAAAACTAACATAAACAGAATAAAACCAATTGTAGCGTATAACTTATCATTAATGGAAGCATTCCCAACCACATCAAAATCAGTCAACGAAAAATTCGATAACTTTCTTCTACTTGTTCAAAATATAATTGAGCAAAATATTCCTTTTGCACCTAACAAAAACCAATCACGGCAACACTACCCATCCCATATACAAAAAGCAATTAAAGATAAATATACCCTCTTCAAACAAATGAAACAAAACCCCTCATTGAGAATTGAATACAATAAAATGTCCAATAAAATTAAATACTTAGTCAGAAACTACGAAAATAACTCTATTTCCAAGATCTCTAACAACAAAGATTTAATACATAAACATATAAAAACAAATATAAAATCTAGGCATCCTATTCCAGTACTAATTAATAACAACGAATACCTAATAGAAGATTCCAAAAAATGTCAAGCTTTTGCAACCCATTTTTCCGCACTATTTAACAATATACCAAAAAATCAAAATTTAACAAATACATTCCCTATAATAAGTCAAAATCATATAGAAGATATAGACTTCGACATAATAACAGTCGCAAATACCCTTAAAGCACTCCCTAACAAAAATTCCTCCACACAGGATGACATACCCTACAAAATACTAAAAAATTTTCATGACATAACTGCTCCCAGCCTATGTGAAACTTTTCGTATCTCTTTAGACACAGGGGAAATACCAGACAAATGGAAACACTCAACAATCATACCTATATTTAAAAATGGAAATAAATCAGATATTAAAAATTATAGACCCATATCACTCACCTCTACTACTTGCAGAATTTTTGAAAAAATAATTCACTCAGAAGTGATGAAATTCCTTATTGAAAATGATTTACTATCGAAAAATCAATTCGGTTTCCTACCCAAACGGTCTACAACAACCCAACTGATATTTACTCTTAATAAATGGTATGAGGGCCTTCTCCAAAAAAAAATATCGATGTAATATACATAGATTTACAAAAGGCTTTTGATCAGGTCCCCACACAATACCTTCTAAATAAATTATATTCTTACGGAATAAGAGGCAAAATACACAGATGGATAGGGAACTTTCTTAAAAATCGCAGTTTTTCTGTAAGAATCAATAAAGAAGAATCAACCACATTACCAATATTCTCCGGGGTTCCACAAGGCTCAATCTTGGCCCCTCTGTTGTTTACCATTTACATAAATGACCTTCCGTCAAAATTAGGTGATAATATATTTACTTCACTATACGCCGATGATATTAAAATAACCCATATCTATAAAACACAAGACAATCTCCTACAGGAAAAAATCGATATCCTCAATTCCTGGGCAAAAGATTGGGGCCTTAATATATCCCTCAACAAATCTTATGTATTCAATATAGGTAGTAAAAATTCAAAAAAGCCGTATAACATCCTAGACCACGAACTACAACACGTGGAAACAGTAAAAGATTTAGGCATTCTTATTGATCATAAACTTACCTTCAAAAAACATATAAAAAACATATGCAAACTTGGATATTTAAGATCCCACCAGGTACTACGTCACATTCATACGTCCAATCCCAAAACCTGGGGTAACATCTTTAAAACATATATTCTGCCTACTCTAGAATATGGATCCCCAATATGGAACCCAATCTCAAAGGAATTAACTAAGGATTTAGAAAGGGTACAAAAATTTTTTACTAAGATCGCTCTTTCAAAGTGTAAGAGGAAAAATCTCAACTATACCGAAAGACTAAAATTATTCCATCTCGAACCTCTACAAGTCAGAAGGTATTATATAGATGTTATAACAATGTACAAAATCCTATTCAACCATACAAGTTTAATACCTAACGAGCTTTTCACACTAAACACACGCCCAAGCAGAAAGCATGATTATATCATCCAGGTTTCAGATAAAAACGCTAAAACAATAAATTCCTTCATAAACAGAACAGTAAATATTTGGAACCTAATTCCAAAAAATATCTTTACAGGCCACACGTTAAACAATTTCAAAATCAATTTAAGACCCACACTACCCAATATTCTTCAAAAACTAAAAATAATAACCTAAATCCAATACAATCGGAACCCTAAATATTAAAGAATCCCTGAGTACACACCATAATATTGAGAAAAAAAATTTACATAACTGCCCTTTAACGTTAAATTCAAAAAAATTCTCAAGCTGATTAGCATTTTAACCTGCGTTATAACCCCCCTTATTCAATTTTTCTTTATGACAATCTCCCCACCCCCAAAATTGACATATTTATAGATCTAAACAACTCATTTATTTTCTCATCTCCAAATAATTTATTTATTTTTGACGCTTCATAATTTATTTATTTTTGACATTCCCAACATAATTTATTTGTTTTCTCACCCCCAATATATATTTTTTTTCTCTTTTTTTTTAAGCAAATTCAAAATAACTTAAAACAGCTCACTTATTTGTGTCCACTAATTTTTTCAAAATGACTACTATTCTTTTTAATCCCAATTTGTAACATTCTATTTTCATATAATCATCCATTTCAGTGGTATATTGTATACCCTTTGGTATGAATAAATTTACTACTTAAATTTAAAGAGAAATCGACTAAATTAAATAAAATGAGAGGGGTAGCGATTCCTCTCTCCCATTTTTGACTATCACAGCCCTTTGTATATGTGTGGGGAGAAAGAGAAGAGGCATAGTGCTCTTTTCCTTATTATCTCTAACCATCTTTGGCTAAGTTACGTCGGTTAAACACGATTCGGCGATCTCAACACGATTTGGCGCGATCTCAGTTCCGCACCAGCACGATTCGATGCCGCTCAGTTCCGCGCACACTATTCGGCGCCAGTTATAAAAGGCACGTTTACGTGCCTGGCATACAAAATAGTGATATTTTACCCCAAGATTGAAATTTTTGTTATGCATTTGATTTATTTTTTATTTTTTGTTGTTTTGTTCAGTTTCTTTGTTTGTCTGTAATTTTTTCAACAAATTATTTGAAAACTTGGGGAAATTATTGAAGAGCGCTTCAAGCGTCTAGTTTTGGAGGGAATAAGGTGGTGACATCAGCAGACTACTCCAATCGACCAGACTTTTCAGTTTTTTATAGATTTAATTTTGAAATTTTTCTATTCTTTTAAGACTATTTTTCTAGTGGTTGTCAACGACATTTCCGATCAGTTTGCTACTGTTGCTCTGCCTGCCGAGCCTGTCAAGACAATTTCAGAAGGAAAAAAGCCGTGATGGAATTTGACAACAAAAACCTTAACCCAAACGGCCCCTTTTACTTATGCTTTTTTACTGATTTTCAGCTTTAAAATGCCGACCTACCCTAAGTATCAACACAAAAATAGGGGGTTCAATTAACCATGATTTTGTTCAGAATTTATGAAAATGTGATTGGACTCATAAGGTTCGATTAGCATTTCTAGTTTTTCTAAAATTAAATTTCATATTTTCTAAAGTTCATTTTTGACTTTTAATTCACTATATTTTTTAAAGTTGAGAAACTTATGCATCACAATATTAAAATTTATCATCAAAATTATGAATAATAAAATTTATTTATTTTAACTCCGATTTTTGGCCCGTCCGTGTTCCGTTTGCCATTTCTTACTTACTTCCACCTTCTGCCTCCCGCTTTTTAAACTACAGCAGGCCCATCTATTACTATTAAGGGCATCGCATATTGGCCTTGTTAAAGACTCAAAAATTCCCGAAAAATTGCCTCTAATGTCGGCCAGACTAACGTCATACCTACGTCTTATTAATTTTCTATATTGATTTGAAATTGTAAATAGCAATGTGATAAAAAAAAATTTTTTTCATATGCCTTTTAAATTTAAATCGGCATTCCTTTTAATTTTCAAAACACAATTTTAAAATTAAAACACAAATATAGACAGTGGCGGCAATTCTTTTAGGGAAAATTTTTCTTTCATTTATTCTTTAATTCAAAAAAATTTTTTTGCCCTTCTTTATTTTTGTATTTTTGTAGCCCTATTTATTACCTATTTAATAGTTGTATAAACTTGTTCAAGGGAAAACTTTCTATTAGACAAGGGAAATTCATTATAGCAACTCGTCCACAAATTGCGCGCAAGTTTAGGGAAAAAGCAAAGTTTAATTTTTATATTAGCAAATTATTATTTTTTAATTATTTATAGAATTTATTTATAGTAGAAGATTTCCTAGTCTTTTTGCTAGTTTCCTAGAATTTCCTAGAACTTCCTGGGGTGAGAGATATTTTAAGAATCTTCCTAGTCAACTAAAAGGTTTTCCCTAAACAAGTTTATATACATTTAAAAGGTAATAAACAGGGCTACATAAATACACAAAAATAAATAAGACAAAAAAATTTTTTTGAGTAAATCTTAGAAAATTTAAAAGAAATTTTCCCTAAGTAAATTGCCGCCACTGTCGATATTTGTATTTTAATTTTAAAAATTGTGTTTTGAAAATTAAAAGGAATGCCGATTTAAATTTAAAAGGCATATGAAAAAATTATTTTTTAAATTTTTTTTAATTTAATAAACAATTAAATAAATTTATTTATTTAACAAGAGATCTTCCCCCTCCCTTTGAAAATACAAAATATCAAATATCATTAAAATCTGTCAAAGTAGTAAAAAGTTATACATTTTTCAAATAGTGCTTTTTAGTTGAAACACGCTCTATTTTTCCTAAAATTCTTTAATTTTAGACATTCTGTTTTTTTAAATTATTTTACGAGAAAGAAAAGTTTATTTAAAGTTTGTTATGCATATTTCTGTTTTATTATTTTTTGTGATTTTAATTCCGAGTTTATTTTCTTTGGATGATCAAGGCAAAACGAAGGTATCAACTGAGAGCAACACTCAATTGTCAAATAAAAACAGCATTTTAGAGAAAATGAAAAGAAAAATTGGCAAAAATTTTAACTCGTTTTTTCGAAAGATTGGATTTTCTAAAAAATCAAAAGAAGAAAAAGATCCTTGCGGTGAAAAAAAAAATTTTTTAGAATTAAATTTCTCGTTTTTCATGTTTGGGATTATTTGCTAGGAACAAATAAATAGCCTAGGTTTTCTGGTGTCTAGCGAGTCATATTAAAAATCTTACCAACACTTCTATAATCGAGATTTATGAGAAGAAACTTGGAATCTAACCCCATGTTGCGACCAAATTCAATCTGGCCGGGCAAATTTCAATCTGGCCGGGCAAACCGAGTTACTCCAACCTAAAAAATAATTCGCGTAAAATTTTTATTCTCTAGTTTTTCCTAAAGAAACAAGTCCATTATATCAACAATTCATGAACGAACACGAGGAAGCATTAAAAAATTTATGCAATACAAATAGCAGAATAAAATATGTTATTAATTCGGTTAATAGATTAGAAAATGGAAAAAATTTATTAAAAGATATTTTGAAGAATTTAGATAAATCGGAAAAAGGAAGGGTTATGAAAGAACAATTTAATATTTATAAAGGTGTACGGTTGTCTGTTGCACTAGATAGATTTGGAAAGTTTGAACAAGGAATAGATAAGGTTAGACTTGAAATATACCGAACTACGGCCGTATTTTTCGGTATACGGTACGAAAAGAATTCTGTACCGTAATACGGTACTGATAAAAATTTCTTGGTATTTTCGTTATTTAGGTGTATTACAGTCGTTAATACGGTAATCTGTTTTCCAGCTACATTTTCTATAATGATCAGATCGTATAGGCCAAATAAGGAAATGGTGCCAACTTTCGAGACATTTCGAAAGATAAAAGAATTATTTGAATCGGTCAAAACTCAATTCAAGTCCCTCCCCTATTTCTTCATTTTGAGGAATCACTTTTAAAGGTATTTGACCAGCAATTTGTTCTACAATTTTTGCGAGTTCTTCAATTTTGTGCAACAATCAAACACGCCTATATCAAAGACACCGATAAAACTGTCCGTCAAACGTTAATGTCTTATTGCAAATATATTGTGTTACCTAAAGCTAGAGAAGTGCTTAATTCTATTGGAATTGAATATAGCTTTGGCAAATTTTCTATTAAAATTGACAAGAATAATGAGGGAAAAAAGGATCCAGTGAAAACAGAAGAGTGGTTAGTTGAAGAAAAGTCTGTTGAGAAATGGGCACCGAATCTTGAATCGATTGAAGAAGAAAATTAGAAAATGAGTAACGATAAAACAGAAAATCAGAAGTGAAAAATCAGATTAAATTTGGGCACTACATATTGAAGAAGCGAGCATTCTTCGGAAGTGTTTTGTTGACTTTTTTTTATTTAATTCACCCAAATAATTTTATTTTTCGCCGTGTATAACGTAAAAGGGGGAATTGAATGTAAGCTTTTGTGTTAAAAAAGTCTGCAAAACATGCCGCAAAATTGACTGGATTCTTATCTAATGTCTAGATTTATTGTAGATACACCCCAACGTACTGCGAGCCCAATAACTTCGTTCTAAATTATAAACTACGTTCAAAATTATCGAATCCAATGACGTCCTGATATGTTTTGATGTGCCTCAGAAAGCTAAATTAAACCATATTAGACTTTCAGGATTTGACAATTTTTAACGAGTTATATTGGGCTCGTTGTACACTGTCCTACTGACATTGTTGCTTTTAAGTTTTTTTATTTGTTAAGATTTTTAATTTTGATAGTTAATCTTTTATCAGAAATTTTAGAACAAATTGTTATTGTTGAATTTTATATTTACCCAAACCTCCATATTATCACGATTTTAAAATGTTTACTAATTTATACAGATATGTAAAAAAATTGAGCAAAAAAATTTTGTGATCAAGCAATGAAGTAATTTTCGGAAGGTTTAGAGAAGTATAGAATATTTTTTAAACGTGTCACTGGTAAAATTGTCGTAAATTTTCGGCTCGGATCCAAAGTTTTCCCAGTCCGACAACCTTAATTTCTAGTATAGCCTAAGGTTGTGTTTGACAATAAAAGAATGATACGAGTTATAATAACAGTGTTCAGGATTTATATGGATTTAACTATTTTTTCCAGTCTCGCTAAGTTCTGAAACGGTTTGAAAACTTTTGGCATATATGCTGAAAAGCTTGTTTTTTTTCCATATCTGACCCATATTTTCCGATTGATAGTCCATATCAGGGATGGATTGGATTACACTTTTCGACCCGAACCCCGATCCAAAGCAAATTTGTAACCTAAGCCCAACTTTTTTCTCAATAAGGCCCATTCCTGGTCCATATAAATCCTAGCCATATACTTAATAAACAGTATAAGATTAAATAATAAAATAATGAGAATTAAGATAGGCAGCCTTATTGACAGACTGGTAGACGGCCAAAGTCAATAATACAAAGTTTAAGCATCTGCTTATTCTAAAATACCCACCAATTAATGTTAATAAATAGTATACATCATCTCTCATTATTTTTTAATTTATTTTTTCTTAATTCCATCATTCTTTGTTGATTTCTTACAAGAATAGGCTTTCTGTGTTTTACATAAACTTCCAATTTTGTGCCGTCAAACTCCCAGATTAGAAGAAAATAAAACAATGAATTTATACCGATAAGAAAATATTCGGCTATTGAGAAGGTTGCATAAGCTTTAAATTAAATATTTAAAAATATTTCAAAATGACAACTAATTAAAAATACTAGTGACTACCCTATTATTCCTCTCCATCAATATTACTATCTACGGAGTTGTGAGAGAGTTGTCAGTTACAACCCGAACCGAAAAACTGAGAGACAACCTTAGTTGTGCAAAAATTTGTAGAAGATATCGAGAACTTGGAGATATCAAAAGATCTCCTAATATTCTTTAAAATTCCCGGATATCCGTCCAATCCCACTTAATCCCTTAGAATAACTCTTGATCCTACGTTTATGTTTACGCTCATATGATACCGCTCATTAAGAATATTTAAATGATTAATCAAAAAATATTTCAAGTTCTTCGACTTACGTATAGTGTTGCAGGTAAGCACAAAAGTTAAATAAGAAAACCCTGTAGACATAGAAAGGGGATATCCGACAAGAAATAAGGCGCATTTTATTTGAAAAACCATATCGTGCTAAAAATATTTTTAAAATTAATTTATAAAAATAAACTAGCCATTGGTCTTAATTTTCGAATTCCCGAATGGTAATGTAAAAGATTGTTGAATAACATATTTAAATTAAATGGGATAAGCCATAAAGCAAAACAAAAGGCGTGAACTTCTGAATTTAATTAATTATTTTGTGTTTGTTAAAATCAGAATTTTTTTGTATTTTTTAAAACTTTTATTCTGATTTTATAATAAATGTATTCTTGTAGTGTATTTTGAAAAATATTTTCTGACATGAGCAGAATATTTTCAGAATTATTAAAACGGTAAATTAAAGTAGTAGTTATCAGACATAAATCAGAATAAAATAAAAACCAGAATTTTAATGAATATTAATTCTGATTATTATATTAAATTCTGATTTTTATTTAGGAGTTAATTATAATTGATTAAATTAAAATAATAAAATCAGCATTCTTAACTCGAAATTTCAGAATTTTTAAAATCAGAAATTCAAAACAAAATTATTTAAACAGAATTATTTAAATCATAATTTTAAATCAGAAATAAAAGTTCAGAATTTCTGATTAAATTAAATTGATTAAATTAAAATATTTAAAATCAGAATTTAATGTAATGAAATCAGAATTTTTCAAAGGAATTTCTGATTGATAAATCGAACCATATAAATAGTTTTTTACAAGATCAGAATAAAAAGAATCGGAATTTCAGAATTTCTAAAAATCAGAATTTTCATAATCAGAATTATGTATTAAAATTTTAAATTAGAAATCAGAATTTCTGATTTTTAATTAAAGGTTTTAGTTTATAAAATCAGAATTTTAATTATACTTTCATATATAAAAACCAACTAAAATTGCTTTCAATATCAATCACAGAAACTGCAGTTAATCCCAACGCTTCAATAAGCAATAAAAAATAGTGCAATTTAACAATCACGCAAAACCAACGTTTTGTTCTATGAATAGAATCGCCCAACGAATAATGATTTTTATAAACCTTTTTAATTTTTTTTTAAATAATTTTTTTATTATTAATTAAACTAACAATGGCATAGAAAAAACGAGGAGGTAAATGCATTGCTAAAACCTTTGAAAAATTTTAATTTTTTATTATTAAAGGAAATTTTTTAACTAATTTATTAATGGCTAGGATAAGCAAGGATAATCAGAATTATAAAATTCAGAATTTTTAAAAATTAGAATTTATAAAATCAGAATTATTAAAATCAGAATTTCTTTCAAAATCAGAACTTTCTAAAATCAGAAGTTTTTATTTTTAATCAGAATTTTTTAAATCAGAATTATTTAAAAATCAAAATAGGTATTAATTTAACTAAACATGAAAAATCAGAATTTTAATGTTTAGAAAAAAATTTTTATTTAATAAGAAGGTAGATATGTATGTATATTGCTAAACCCGAAGCTTTGTTTGATACATGTCAACTTTTTCATAAAAAAAAATTTTTTTAATAAAAATAATCTACCATTAACCAAATATATTTTTGTGGTTTCCAAACACCAATACTTTAAATTATTAAATTAAAAATTAAATTTAACCAATTTATTTACCTATAACTGACTGGAGGAAAAATACTTTTAAGACCCTTAAATCAATATTTTGAGTGAGAAAAAATTAATTCTAAATTAATTAAAATACCGGACACATTGTTGAGGGAATTGTGAAATTAGATATACGATCATATTGCAATGTAAATGAATATGCCAGACATAAATAACATGCAATACCTGAAGGATTTTATCATTATTTATTAAGGTAGGTACACCTTGTTGGGTATGTGCTTAGTATAAAAGGCTGAGGCTTTAGCCAGTCTGGGAGAGAGTCAGTTTAGTCTACAGTTAGTCTGTTGTTAGTCGCTAGTCTATGCAGTCAGTCAGTCTTATTGTTAGTCTTGTACTCAAGCAGATAGTCTCGCTATTCTATTGTTTGTAACCTTGTGATAAATCTTGTTAGTTAGTCTTTCTGTTAGTATCGGACACACCGCAAGTCGAACGTAACACACCTCATTTAATACGCTCGGTTCTGTCAACCCTGTGTATCCAATGGAGGAATATAGAGGGATTACAAGTGATTAAGATTGTAAGATTTGCTAGGCCCTTGTCCTGTAAAGATTTTTCTAATACAACTGATGGGAGGAATACTACTTTCAAAGGTTTTAACACCCTTAAAGCTTAATTCATCGTAATGGCTATGAAAAGTCCCAATGAGCTGTCATGATCCCATACTTCAACTACGGGCTGAAAAATTTTTCTGGCGCTCTTAGTTGCCGCAGGTCGTGCCCGAAAAATTTAGTATGGTCCGAACTTAAACCAATGTTACAATATCCAAATTATAAAATCTAAAAATAAATTAGAGTAGAAAAGGGGGGAATGTAACTAGGTAATATTGTCGAAATTTTATCATTCCAGCTTACAAAAAAATTTTTTTACCAGGTAAAATCGCAGCTAATAACCCAATCGACCTAACTTTCCATTTCGCATCGGGTCTAATTGCCCATTCTGTTGTCTCAGAATTTTTATTTTCCCTAATTTCCTCCTTTTTATCAAAACAATTTTTACAAAAATTATTTTCTTTTTCATCAGAATAGGAAGTGGAAGCTTCTTCTGACGAATCTGGGGAACAACTATTTGATGTGGAAGAGTCGTATAAGGGGGGAGAGTAAGAGGTTGTTTGGTCATAATCTTCAATTACTATTTTTGTTGTTTTTGAAGGCTCTGGAATTTTTTGGAGATTTAGGGTTGTTATGGGGATTTGTGGTTGTTTTTGTGAATATTTTAAAGAAATTGAAGTTGTTTTCATTTATTTTGAGATTATAAAAATTTTTTTAATTTTTTGGAGGAATGTAGGTATTTTTATAAATAGTGGGTAGTACTTTAAAATTGAAATTCATTCAAAATAATTTATATTCTAAACGAGTACTAGATTAATTACTCTCGCCACGGATGGATAATAGGATGGATAACAATGGCCTGGGGCATTAATCATCCTCTTTAATAAAAGATTAAAGATGATAATTCGTCATTAATAAATCGTATGCTATGAATCAGAACCAAGTGATCATTGCAGGAACTTAACTAAATTCTTCCAAGATGTCACATAAATAATACACCGATCCTAACATTTCCAAACCCTTAGTCCTCTGTTTGAATTTAAAAGAGATTGTTGTTTGGTTTATTTAAATTTCGGATCGGGGGCGAGCGAAAAAAATGAAAATTGCAATGAGCTGCTTGCCACTGTTTCGGAGTGTTCTTTCCCAATCCCACAGTGACTAAAATAAAATTCAAAAATTGTAAAACTAATTAAAATTAAATTTTTCTATGATTAAATACCAGAAAATCATCAACTTAGATAGTATTAATTTCCGTTAAAAATTAACAAAAAACGAATATAAAATAAAATAACATGAAAATAAACCGAAAATTGGGCAAAATAAAAAATAAAAAAGGTTTTATGTCTAAAATAAAAATGTTTCTTTACTTTTTTCACCCAATCGTTTCGTTCATTCACCGCTATAAAACCTTTCTAAAAATTTTTTTCCTTTAATTTATACTTTTGCGCTTTTTACCAACACAACAATCATTAATTTCATTCATTTTCCCTTAGCAATTTCAAACAACATAAATACAAATAATAATTTTTGGGAAAGTAGAAATCTATAAATTTAGTGAGAAAAAAAAAGAGAAAAATGATCTCCCTTTCCAATTTTATTTTTTAGTAAATTGATCAAAAAATGAATGCGGAATTGGGCAAATAAACGTTGATAATGAACGTTGAGCTAAACTATAACGTTCATTTTTCTTATTTTTTTATCAAAACATTAAAAAAAATTTTTTTTGTTAGTTTGATAGAGAATTAAATTTGCTACAAAAATGCAGTAAAAAAGATCAGAAACAAATTTAAAAAAATTTTTTGAGATGCGTCCATCATCTGGAGTTTTCGGTTGTTAGAAATGGATTAATAAAATTTTTTTATTAATTTTTATCTCTTCGCTTCCTAACTCATAAACTGAAATACAGAACAAAAAAAGCTTTAAAAAATATAAAAATGAATTTTAAAAAACTAAAAAAATTTTTTTAGACGAGTTCCTCCCTAATCATGAGCGCATAAACTACATATTGTGAGGGTATAAATTAGAGTTCGTCCGAGTCGAGCGAGTTTGAGTTACTCGACACGATCGATCGGGTTTGTTATAAGAATTACTCGATTACTCGAACTCGACTTAAAAAGTTGAACTGAAACTCGAACTCGGGGTTTTTTCCCAATTACTCGGTAATTGACGTACTCTAACGTCAGGCCGAAACTTGCGGACCGACTTTTGCGGACCCGACTTTTGCGGATCGAAACTTGCGGACCCGAATTTTGCGGACCGAAACTTGCGGACCGACCTTTGCGGACCGACACTTGAGTAAAAAAATTTTTTTATTAATAATAAAAAATTCAATTCAATTTGAAGTTTGGAATCATCATTGAAGTTTGGACCCTGAAGCCTACACACTAGGGTTTCACAGGAACCGAAATTTTGACCGGAATTGCATCCAACTTGAGTTCCGGTTCCCGGAACTTTAAAAAATTCTGCTAGTAAATTTTTAAAAATTTGTATTCTAAGTAGTGTTGACGGTTTCACCAAATTCTTCGGTTAACCGAAACAGAACCGAAAATTTGTCAGCGATTAAGTGATATATGTGGATTCGAGAGCTCAGTTGGCGGCGCTCAGTTGGCGGCGCTCACCTGACCCCAACCGTTTGTTTCGGTGTCTAAATTTTTTGAAAATTAAAATTTTTTACCAGACTTTGAATAATATTTTTCTAAAATTTAATTGAATTCATCATAAACTAAAAGTTTCTTAACTAAAATGCTAGCCCAAAAACTTCCATCAAGTACTCCTCAGTCGATAGATTCATCCTAGACTTCGTTTTAAGTTCGAGATACCTAATTAAGAATTTATTTTAGATTATTATACCACTTGTATATATCAGTTAAGTCCCTAAAGTTTAATAATATGCATTAATATGGATTGGATTAAGATGATTAATTAAGATGCTTAAATTTGGATTAAGATGGATTAAGATGCCTATCTTGGCAGTTTGAAGTATTAAAATAAACGGGACATGACTTTAATCCTTCATCGAGAATCAAGTAGACTCAAGTGTCGGTCCGCAAATTTCGATCCGCAAAAGTCGGGTCCGCAAGTTTCGGTCCGCAAGTTTCGATCCGCAAAAGTCGGGTCCGCAAGTTTCGGTCCGCAAGTTTCGATCCGCAAAAGTCGGGTCCGCAAGTTTCGGTCCGCAAGTTTCGATCCGCAAAAGTCGGGTCCGCAAGTTTCGGTCCGCAAGTTTCGATCCGCAAAAGTCGGGTCCGCAAGTTTCGGTCCGCAAGTTTCGATCCGCAAAAGTCGGGTCCGCAAGTTTCGGTCCGCAAAAGTCGGTCCGCAAGTTTCGCACTACCACTCTAGCATAAACAAAATCAGCGTTAAAAATCATTGAAAAAATTTTTTAATTTCATATAAATTTACTAGAATGAATTCAAAAATCAAATTTAAAAATATAAAGGTTGCATTTAATTAAATGCGCTAAAAGAAAGGAAAAATAAAGAAATTATTCCGCTTCTTTTAACAACTTTTTTCAATTAGCTTATAGCTATTTATTTATTCCCTTATATAAAAAGCTATTCATTTTAGCGACAAAATGAATACAAATCAATTGCTTCTCCTGCTAAAAAGGAAAAAAATGTTTTTGATGGTCACGCTTTATGGGTGAAGAAGCGCATTTTTGTTAAAGACTGGCAAACATGTCGATAGAAATTATTTAATATTTACTCAGATAACCATTTTAAGATTTGATATTATCTTTACAATATAGGTATGAGCTAACATTATGTAATCGAGATTGAGTTACCATTTTCTGACACTTTTGTTTGACTGACAGGATACAGCCGAAGTAGGCGCGCGGCCATAACGGCGCAAAGCCACAACTTGCTTCAAGATTTCCGAATCTTACCAAATTTAGTATTAAACGATTCCTCTCATCGAGCTAAAGAGATTGATACAAAAATTGATAAGGGCCAGAAATTTTCCAGCAATTTATGGCTTTGCGCCGTTATGGCCGCGCGCCTACCTGGTCATGCACCGCTTGGCATTAAAAAATGATATTTTGCAAACTTGACAATTTGAAATTGACATTATTTGAGATTGACATTTTGTAATAGTTGACATTATGTAATAGATATCTAAAATATTTAACAAAATGAAATCTTATTAATTGTCTCTCAGAAAAATAATTCACGTGCCTATCATACTCCTCTCTCACCATTATGTTATAGAAGGGTATGTAGTTAGAGAGAATAAACAAAGCCAGTCTAGTTCCTTTTTATAGCTCGTTTTACTCTGAAGCAATTTTCTTTTTTTATCGGCAAATAACTAGTTGATTGAAGAACAATTTTTTGTTTCTTTCAGACTTCTTTTCTCATCACAAACTTTTGTACAAAAGAATTTTTATAAAATTAATTGATTTATTTTTATAATTTTTACTTATGTAAATAGTACTCTTCCTTTCCTAAATTGGACGAAATGTCTTCTCATATTATTTCCAAGCAACTTATGACAATAATGATTTTACTTTCATATCACAAGTCTAAAAAGTGAATTCTAAAAATGTTTACAATTCGACGTTAGTTCCATTTCGAACTGTTTTAGAAAATTTCAAAATGTCTAACATTCAAAATATCAATAATAAATTTATTTATTAGTCTGTTTTCCAGTATTAGTCACTCATTTGCCGATTAAATTTCCTCCTAAATCATTTTTAGATAGTGAGAGAAACGACCGTTTAGATTATTTAATCGATTTATTCTTGTACACTTCAATTCGACAAAATAATTTGTAAAATCAGGCATTTTCCTGACATTTATTTACATTTCTTCATTTATCAAACAGCAAATTTAAATAATGAGCAGTCCAAAAAAGAAGATTTTGTTGAAAGTTATCATTTTAGGTTAGAAAAATTGAAGATTTTAAGAAAAAATATATTGTGGGATCAAATGTCACCTTTAGGAAATTTGCTTAAATCATTCGATAAAATCGCCCCAATGTCTATTTTAGACTGCCTATCAATCCAAAAGATGCTTGGCAGCTCAGATACTCCGAAAATTATTCCTTTCTTTGTAAATTAAGTGAAAAAACTGGATGGTGACATTTGATCCCATAATTCTTTAAATTTTTTTATTATCTTTCAAGGAGATTCTGGCGTCGGAAAAACCTCATTGATGAATCAATACGTCAATAAACGATTTAGCAATCAATACAAGGCCACAATTGGTGCTGACTTTCTCACAAAGGACATTACTATTGATGATAGGGTTGTGACTATGCAGGTTTCTTTTTAAAGTTTTTTAGCTTATTTCAAATTTATTTTGTCAGATCTGGGATACGGCTGGTCAAGAACGTTTTCAATCGCTTGGAGTAGCTTTCTATCGTGGGGCTGATTGTTGCGTTTTGGTATAAAAAATTTTAATATTTGTTCTGGGGGAAGAGGGGATTTCTGTTATTTTTATCATGTGCCTGGCTCTTAGCTCATATGTTGACTGGGTGTTTTTTGAGGGTTTATGTGGAAATCGATTCGTAAGATTCTTACAAATTCACAAAATTTTTATTTTTTTTTGAACGACTCCTTCCTTTTTCCAACAGGTTTCTCCTCAAAGAGCCTTTTCTCTTTCACATTTTGTGAATAATTTATTTCTGTCACGTTTTAGGTTTATGATTTAACCTATGCACCATCTTTCAAAAACTTGGAGAGTTGGAGAGACGAATTTTTGGTTCAAGCAAGTCCTCGGGATCCAGAAAATTTTCCGTTTGTTCTGCTCGGAAACAAAGTTGATAATGAAGCTGCTAGAGCCATACATGCAAAGCGGGCAGAAGGATGGTGCCAGTCGAAGTGTAATATGCCTTATTTTGAGGTATTTTAATTTTAAATTAATTCATAGGTCGACTTAGGGTTTGCAGTCCCTGGATACTACTCAATACATGAAACTCTAGCAGATACCCAAACGGAAGAATCCCAGATGTCCGAAACTGTCACCCCAGCCTGACACTCCTATAAGACACTTCGTCAGTTTTTTTGTGAAAGTTGTCCCGCAAGTGTGGCCCGACTATTCATTTTTTGAAATGGATTATCTACCAAAATCCTTTCATTTTTAACTTCTTTTGGGTGTTTACCTTAAAAATTTTTTATAGGTTTCCGCAAAAGAGGCATTAAATGTGGATGAAGGTAAATTTTAAATAATTTATAACTTGTATGGGTTCTCCTTGAAATTAAAAAATTTTTCGTTTGATTAAATTTTTAGAATTTTGGTGTTTTCCCCATTATGCGACCAAAAATCCGCAAATTTTATCCGCAAGCCTTAGTGTTTTTTCTCTTCTTTTTAAATTAAGACATAAGTCTGGGTCTTGGAAACTTGCCTTCTTTAAAATTATTATTACTTGCCTCAGGCTATAATTCAATTTAATTTTTATTTTTAAAGCATTTATGGAAATTGCAAAGGCTGCGCTTGCACGTGATGCACAAGAAACAGAAAATCCATGTAAAGAAATTAATTTTTTTAAAACTTTATGTTTTTAATGGAATTGCCCGTGACGTGACTGACATTTAATTTAGAAAAATTTAAGAATATGTAGTATATACATGTCACCTCTCGGACAAATTTTTCTAAATGAAGAGTATGTGGCGTAGAACGGCAAATCAGAGAGAAAACATTCCTCGGGGCCGGGTTAATCAGACGTATTAAGGAAGGAGACATGGATTGGGACGTTATAGGGATCTTCCATTGTAGTCTAAGCTCTCTATTACATCACTTGGGACCGACTTGAATTGACTATAGGAGAAAACGTTTTGAGAGGAAGGTGAATGTGAGTGGGGGTGGTGCGTCATAATAAAAAAATCTGAGTTTTAATAATTTTATAAAATTTAAAGCATTTCCTGATCAAATAAATCTGAGAGCACCTTCAACTTCTCAACAACGTCAAAACAGTTGTAATTGCTAAAAAGGGAATTTTTGGAAAAGAAAAAGGATAAATTGTGGGAAATATTTGGAAAAAATACCTATAAAATACGGATAAAAAATTAAAAAAAAATTCAATAAAAAAAAAACCAACACACACCAATTTTTGCTATTATTTTCAATAAATTTTTCGATAATGTACATATATTTAAATGCTTGGAAAGTTTACCTAGGTCTGTGAATTGAAGATGGACTAGAATGGAGTAGAGATGAGTGTCAATCCTATAACTTTTAAAGGGAATATCGAAGGCTTCGGAGGGATTGAATATATACAGAGTCGCGGTAGTAGTCATTTTATCGTTTAATTTTTTTGCATGCCTTAAACGCTTTTAGGACTTAAACAAAGCTTCTGATTTAATAAATATACTTAACATTTTTTCTATTTATGATGGACTTTGAAAAGACAAAAACGCTTTTATTTGTTCCGTTTAATTTTCGCTTATCAACAAGTATTGAAGAAAACTTCTTGAGATAGGCATAATATTCTTTCAATACCCAAGAATTTTGTTTATGCTTACGAAAAAAAAATAAAATAAATATATCCATATATCGAATATCGATAATCGTTCAGAATCGTATATAAAATATATAATAGTCGCTATTTTTTCATTTTGAAAATATATTTCTTAATTTATAGTTTCTGGATAAAGTTTAATATTACAGTAAACTTTAAATGAATTAGGGCTTTTTTAAATTTTTTTGAATTCCCAAAATTAATAATTTTCCTTATAAGCGACTTTTAAATATTTTTTAGAGGTTGTTAACTTTAAAAAATTGTTCTTTCAAATCGTTTTCATAGAAAATAATTTTGTTTTCACCCAAGTTTTCTTCAATTCCGAAAACTTTCTTTTGAAATTCTTTCTTTAATTCGAGCCTGACCATCCTTTACCATATAGTTGTTCCATCAATGCTGTTTCATACTAATAATTTAAATATATTTTTAATTTTAAAATTAAATACGTATTGAAATTTAAAATTTAAACTGTTGGTTAAAGAATCCAATAACAGATTTTTTGAATCCAGATAAAGATTTTGCTGATACCGATAAACTAGGCCGGTATGGGATTACCAATAAAATACCGATTATGTAAATTGACTAGAATATTGGAAATTTGGTCTTATTTAAGTTACTAATTCTAGCATGGTGTCTTCCAAAATTTTCGCTTGTTGTGCTAAAAGGGAGCAGGCCAATGTACCGCCGAGCTATAACTTTACTTAAAATTGCCGAATCCGCAGCGCCCAGGTATGGGTAGATTCAGCTGGTCGAGCCGCATTGAACCAGGGCGCTACGGATTCGACAATTTTTATCAAAGTTATAGCTCGACGGTACATTGCGCTCGCGGTACATCGGGGTGTACCCGTGCTAAAAGGAACAAGCCCTGATCTGAATCATGGAGCGACTCAGAAAAAGCTCGACCCATTGTACTCACAAAGCTTCATTGGATTCAAAATGTTTCCAACGATAGGGAAGTTTGTCTCAACAACAGTCAAGATTGTTATTCCAACAATTATAAATTGTTTCAAGCACTTATATTGGAAATTTGTTAATAACCAGCGTTTTTTACTCATATTGAAACTTTTCAGTAAAAATACCGATTTTTCGATACCGATCCCGAATCGTTTCCGGGATCGGTATTATCATTCTAAAATACAGATACCGAATTTACCGCTTAACTCTAATTTAAACATACCGTTTTATCATCGCCATTATCTAAAAACTTGTTAAATTAATAAAAAAATTTTAAGCAAAAAACCATAGTTATCGTCTTTACTAATCTGTTCGGTTCTTGTTTGACTTTGTTCTAAATAAAAAAATAAATTGTTAAATAATTAAGATCCTATATGTATGGAGTGACGGGATCATATTTTTCAGTACTTTCTTTGACTGGCTTGGAATGGTCAATTTTCCTTAATATTCGTAGGCCCGAGTTTTTGTTGATTGTTGCAGCAAGGAAATATGGTTCCAAATCCTCGTAGTTGGAACAACCTTTCCCCAATCAACAATTTATAATCACATTTTAATTTACAAATCGCAAATCGTTTTCAAAAGGTACATTATATTAGAGGGGATTCAGATGGAGGGAAGCTGAACAAGTCTGACCCTTCTGTACATATAAGGAAAACCTTGGAAAAATTTTTTGTTCATAAAAATATTTTCTTCCCTAATTTAATGATTTCTATACCAGAGGTGGGTCGGAATTCCGATTTCCGACGTTTTTTTCCTTCCGATTTCCGATTTCCGAAATTTTGGAAAAATTTCCGATTTCCGACAATTTTTGAAGCAAATTTCCGACTAAAAATTTTTCCAATATTTTCAAAATTTTTGCTTGTGGCGCTGAAAAAGGGAGAAATCTGGCTTCTAGCCTTCCAAAATTCTCAAAATTTTCGCCTGCGGCGCAAAAATGGAAGATTTTTGGCTTAAGGATCTTCCAAAATTCTCAAAATTTTCGCCTGCGGCGCAAAAAATAGAAGAGTTTTGGCTTATGGCTCCCAAAAATCCCAAAAATTTTCGCCTGCGGCGCTGTAAAAGGAAGTTGAATGGTATATGGGAGGATTAGGATGGATTAAGGTGACTTTGAGTTATATCGTGTGATTTAAGGGGTCATAGGTAATATCGAGGGATCTGAGTGTGATATCGAGGGATTGAGTATTTCGAGCAGGGGTAGGCACCAGACAGGGGTGGGGCACTCAAATTTCCTTTATCAAATCTCTCTATATCTCATCCCTCTATCACTACTCAATTTTAATCTCCAAATATCCCTATTAATTCTATAAATTCTCTGATATCCCGTCTAATCAACCAAATCCCACGATATCTCTTCTAATTCCTTCGAATTTGACTTTTGAGTTGCAAAAAGAACTTTTACTCCCTCAAATTACACTCAAGAAGGCCAAATTTGCCACCTTACAATTTTAAATATTATTTTAGTTATGAAAATAAAAATTTTATTTCCGATTTCCGCCTTCCGATTTCCGGCGTTTTTTTCCTTCCGATTTCCGATTTCCGAAAAAAAATCTTGATTTCCGATTTCCGAGTTCAGACTTTTGAGCCATTTCCGATTTCCGACAGTTCCGATTTCCGACACCTCTGACTGTTCCGACCCACCTCTGTTCTATACCTATTTTCTTGCCTAGTATTTTGAGGAACTCCCTAAATAATTCCTTTCCGAATGTTCCAAATATAAATAGGTAAATAATTATTTTTGTAAAATTTGATTTGAAATATTTACAAATTTAAATCTCTTATATTTTATAAAAGAATTTAAATTAGAAACCTTCAACAGGATTATTACGAGTATGTTTAGGAATTGACTCTTGTTTGGCTAAAGTCCTCCTTCCTTTCCTTCCGTTAGCATCACAATAATGCTCTATTTTGGATTCTTTTTATTTTTTTGCATATTTTTTTGCACAATAGTGACTATTACAAGGACAAAAAAGAATTTTGACATTTTTTAGAAGTTTTTAGTAGTTTTTTTTTGTTGAATTGAAATTTTTGAATGTTTCCCTTCATTTTCAATTAGACTTTTATATTTATCTAAATCTACAGCAATCATCACCCTTCGGGCAAAGGGCGGGTCCCGTGGTAATGCCCTATGATTTTTAAAGGCAATTTCCTTAACAAAGGTTTTTCCATTGTCTTAAATAAAATTCCTTTGTTTAATGGAAAATTTTCCATATGACAGTCAGGCTTTATTTTCATTGTCTGGCAAAAAATTTTATTTCCTGGTCAGGCTTTAATTTTAATAGCGAATTTACTTATAATCGATCTTAGCATTGTCTAATATTGAAGTGTCTATTGTCTTATTAAAATCCCCAAGTAATTTAATTTTTTTAATAAAAATATTTTTTAAATAAGTTTAATAAATAAATTAATAAAGCGAATTTTTAAATAAATTAAAACTTTTAGGGCATTTTAGGGGTAGGGGGGGGGTAATTATTTTTTCAATCTATCGCTGGATGAGATAATTAATGGTAGTGGAGTAATTATTTGAGGGAACACGTAGCAAAGTGTTAGTTACCCATAACTTCATTTTTATAATATAATACCGCCCCAGGAGTTGGGATCCCCAAATCCGGGGTTCAATTTTTTCACAGTATTAATCCAGGGAAATCCAGCCAGATCCGGTCCGTCTACATTGCCAGATCCGAATCCGGGGAATTTGTACAGGATTTGGGACTATATCCGGTTCTGGGATTTATTTTTAATTAGGTTAACATCGATTTGAAAAAAAATATTCTAAAAATATTAAAAGTCTTTCTATTTTTAATTAAATAAATTTTAGTGTTAGAGAATAAATTATTCTGAAAATTTTTTTGAAAAGTCCCATTATGAAAATTGACAAGGAACTGAGTGAATGGGTGTGAGATTGGTGTAAGAAAATGTTCGATTTGTGGACAAAAGTTCTATCCACTCTCAGAAAATCCCGAATTCGTATCGGGGTACGGAATTTTCAATTTTTTCAAGACGGGGATAATTCTGAAAAATCTTTCGTGAAAAGTATCGGGCGGAATTCCCGCAGCGGAATCCGCAATTTTAATTTTAAAATTTGCAGCCGCAATACGCAATCACAATTGAATGCAGCCCATATTGGGGGTACAATTCCAGTTAAGACTGAAAGACTTTTGGCTGCAAAAAAATAAAAAGAATCCAAAATAGAGCAAAAAAAAAAGGGTTTATACTTTATTGAAAATATATTTAGTCTCATTAATATTCTTGATAAAAACACGAAAAAATTTTCGCCTTTGATCTTTTCTAAAAAACAATTTTTACGATAATTCACGTGAAATTCTGCAATTCACAAAACTTCTGAATAAATACAAAAATAAATTATTTACAATTTTTCGTTTGCAACTTTTAGATTTATTTATATTTAGAGGGATGAGCTAAAAACTTCTAAAAAATGTCAAAATTCTTTTTTGTCCTTGTAATAGTCACTATTGTGCAAAAAAATATGCAAAAAAATAAAAAGAATCCAAAATAGAGCATTGTTGTGATGCTGACGGAAAGAAAGGAAGGAGGACTTTAGCCAAACAAGAGTCAATTCCTAAACATACTCGTAATAATCCTGTTGAAGGTTTCTAATTTAAATTCTTTTATAAAATATAAGAGATTTAAATTTGTAAATATTTCAAATCAAATTTTACAAAAATAATTATTTACCTATTTATATTTGGAACATTCGGAAAGGAATTATTTAGGGAGTTCCTCAAAATACTAGGCATATTCCTAATTTTTTTAATAATTAATTTTATGAATTATTATATAATGGCTGACTTTCGACCAACCAATCCAGGACATTCACCTGGGGTTGGACATTAAATTGGTCCTAATTTAATTTTTTAATAATAAAATTAAATAAATATATGTACAAGGAATTCTGTCGATATAAAAAATAAATTTTCGTTTTCGGCATTAGGGAATTCCGAACCGAAAAGACGTTGGGAATCCCCTATTTCGATATTTGCCAGCCAAGGCTCTTCTAATTATTACCGAAAATTGTTTAAAAATTGTAATTTTTTTATATTTTAATCAGGAAAGTAAGAAAAAGTGGGACAGAATATGGGGATTTGGAGAATTTTGGCAAAAATTTAAGACGTTTCTTTAAAAACAAAATACAAAATTGGGGGCTGTTCTTCTTTAATTGTTGGAAAATTGATAGAAAACTTTTAAAAATTCTATCAAATTTTAATTTTAATATTTTTCTTTATTTAAAAATAAATTGTTAAATGTGGGAGAATAAATTGATATAAAATTGTTGATTTTTTATGAAATAAGCCCAACATGGATATATGTCCTTATCCGGATCTATCCGATGGTTCCGAATACTATCCTCTATTCTCCTAATCGGAGAAATACAAAAAATGCTAAAAGATCAAGTTTACCAAGAGATTTAGGACCCTTTTAATGTTCCAGAGATTTAAGCGACACTTTGAGTTTTTGTGTTTCCAACACTAGGAAAAATCTACAAAATTTCCAGCAGACATATCATTTGACAGTATAATAAAAAATAAAAAGAATTTATCAGAACTACAGGTTTATTAAGTCCAATATAAATTTACAGGGGTCAATGTCCGAAATAAATTTTTTAAAAATAAATTAAAGTCCCTTTTTTCAAAAATAATTTTTTTGTTTATTAATTTTTTATCGCTTTGTTTATTAAAAATAAAAGCAAATGTTGTTGATTTTGTGTTACTTAATATATATTTTTATTTTTAAACATATGATCAAATGATAAAAAGGAAAGGTAAAGCTTTTGCTACTTTGAATGTGGGCAATAAGCCGTAACGTGATGGAAGAGTTCCTCAAGTATTTTAAAACATTTGGAAGGGTATTTGGCTGTTATTTTTGCTATTTTTCTTTTAAAAGTATGTATAAATAAGGGCCAAGCAATAACAAAAATATTTCTTCCTTCAGACATTTTCCCAAAAATTAATCAAAACAAATGCAGAATTATTTTTCCAGCTTTCCAAGCTCTAAGGCTTTATGGTAGATTTTTATTAAAAAAATTTTAGTAATAGATTGTTCATGTAGACCATTTTTTCTACGGAGAGCTATAGAAAAAGTGATAAATAGGCCATGGGTCACCTCCATAGGAGATATAGAGACGTAAAGGGCAGACCCTAATCCATAACCCTAATCCCTTTGTAAGTCAAACCAACGCCGATGTGGGTTGACAATCTAATCAAGTAGATGCCATAGAATAAACTACACACATTGAGTTAATAACTCACAGATCCCTGTGGAAAATAAATAGCTTAAACATGAAGAAAAATAAAAATTCTGTGAATATTTAAGAAGAATATTAAAAGGGGAAAGAATATTTTTGAAGGCAAAGCTTGAGAATGAGGACAGAAAAAATAATCAGTCGTTCATTTTCTTCATTTCCACAGAACTAGACTTATTGATGTTGATTTAAAATGAATCATTAGGGCCTTAATAAAAAATTGATAACTGAGAAATATAAAATGGGAACTGAGAAATATCAACACAAACGAACCATCACCAACTTTTTCGAAAAAAATTCAAGAAATTAAAAAAATTTTTTTCACCATTTTCAGTCATTCCCTCCTCTCAATTCTCCTATTTCTCTCCTCCTTCAATAAAGCCTCCAGTTTCCGCCTGCAGGGCGCTGCAGTGAAAGGACAACTTTTATGCAAAGGGATACCTGCCGCTCATATAAATGTTGGGTTATTTGATGTTGATAGAAATCCTGGCGATCCAGATGATTTATTGGATAAGGGAGTATCTGATAAATATGGAAATTTTGCTTTGGATGGGACTACTAGAGAATTGCTGAGTATTGAACCAGAATTGCGTATTATACACGATTGTGATGATGGTCTAAAGGTGTTTATGAGGGTAAATAAATTGTATTTAGATAGGGATATACCTAGATATATTACTGTAAATTAGCTTTAAAAATGATCTGGGCTTAAGCTGCCATTACCATGTTTTCTCGTTCCTTTGGATCGGGCTAAAGACGGAACTACGCAGTTTTCTAGACTTTCTGAAACCCATAGACTTCTGAAATCACTTCTTTCCTTGATTATGGAAAGAAGCTCAAAGCTTGTTAGAATTTAAAACGTTTAGTCATAGGATCGTCTACCTTAAATCGACTAAAAATTATATAATAAAATTGCCGTGGAACCAACGTTAGAGCTGACATACTTTTCGATCGCCTTCCAAATTCAATATTTTATGATTTCCAAATAATTTTAAATGTCTTCAGGGCTGTCCGAATTGCGGTTTGCGTAAAATTTCGTATTTTTTTACTTGCGGATGCGGATTTTAAAAATAAAATTGCGGATTGCGGCTGCGGAAATTTTTTCCAATTGAAGACAGCCTTACCCCGTACCCTCGTCAAAGTATGATAAATAAATACTTTGAATGATGAATGAACATATGAAGTGTCCGCACTTGCATATTAAGTGTCCGCACTTGCAGAAAGAATATAAATGAAAATAAATAACCAAGCAATGGGTTGGATGGTGGCACATTCGGTTGTACTTCGGTCTGGGCTCATTCCGTGATGGTCCAATTCCATCTCCCATCCAAACAATTTTTCTACCGCATGAACATGAATATAATACAAGCTATACATAAGAAAATATCGCAGGTCCAATCACTACCATGTGTCCAAAATCTTGTCTCATTATAGCCTGATTTTAAGTGTCTAATCAGTCAAAGTTTTGACGACTTCACGAAGCTTATACATTAAAATTTTTAAGACAATTAAAAAAAAATTTATTTTAATTTCCAGACATGCCATCGTTTAACAATTATTAAAGTTGGAAACGAATATATTCACCATGGAAAAGTCGAAAAATTTTTTGATATTGGATTGCTCGATCTATCAGAAATACCTCAAACAGAAAGTATAAGTGAACAACGTTATTGTCAAGACGAATTTTGATTAAAAAATATATTTTTTTTAATTTAATTAATAATTTTCTCCATATTAAATTTATTTTTAAATTTTTTGGTTAATAATAAAATTTATTTTTATTTAAAATTTATTTTTATTTAAATTTCCTCAAAACATGTCTTTAATCCTCCAATGAAATTTATTTTAATAAAAGTCTGTAAAATTTTTATACATAAATTATTTAACTTACCGTATTTATTCTAATAGAATGGTCGCAATTCTATTTTTCGATACCCCAAAAAGGGGGCCTTTCAATTGGAAAGGCCATTCTAATGGAGGTGGCCATTCTATATTTCATAGGTTAGAATCTGAGATTGGACGAATATTTTATCCTCAAAATTCAACCGTCGGTTTCACCAGATTCATCGGTTAACCGAAATCGAACCGAAAATCTTCGACATTTCGGTTCGGAATGAAACCGACAACACAATTTTTGAACATTGTAAGAGAATATTTTAGTTAAAACAATTTAATACCAATGATGGCAAAATTTCGTTAAATGATAAAATAACTTAATTATTTTACATTCTTTAAAACAAATGACCTCTTAATAGTTTCCTCAACCTGCCCACGGTCAAATAATTTTTAGTATTTTGGCTACTTGAATTTTAAATTGCCAAAAAACCATTGCTCATCAATAATTTGTCTTAATTAACACAGAAACGTTAAAAATTCCTTTAATTTTAAGCAATAATCGAAAATCCTAAAGTTAAAATTTTCAAATGAAACAAAGAAAACAACTTTTGTTTGTCTTGCATATAAGTGAATAACAAACTATCTTGCAACAACCTTACAATCAAATCTCCAATTTTATCAACAATTTTATGCTTCACAAAGTATAAGGGTACTATGCTTCATCCCTACATGTCCGCAAATGTTTAAAAATGCCTGCAAATTTGTCTTTTCTTTCTCCTTCCTTCTTTCTCGAATCAAAGATTAAAAATGGTCAAATTAATGGGGTGGACCAAAATTACTTCTCCAGGCTCATCCGAGTTATAGTATACCGAACGCACAATAACGGATCAAAGTTTTTAATACAGGAAACTGGGTACTTATTGTCATAGAGTAATGTTCTTGATAGTTGGACACAGACATGGTCATGGATACGGATATGGATACAGATAATACCAAAATGCCTGCGGATATCCGTCTGTATCCGCCGTAAATATACGGACACCAAAATCCGTATCCGTTTCCTAGTCTTGTTGAACACCTATTAAGGTTAGAAAATCTTTTCCTTCTTTCATTAATGAGAGGAGAAAGGAGGAAAATGAGAAGACGAAATTGCGGATAACTTTTTGCGGATATGTATGTATAATAGATTAATGCATAGTACCAAAATTAAAAATAATAATCGTAAGAAATAATAAAATAATCTCGACAAAAAATAATTTAACAACTACTTGTTAATGTTAAATAACCCACATTTTCAGTTAAATAAATACCCCAATTTTCAGTTAAATACCCCCCATTCCTCTGCCCATTTTCAGTTAAATAACCCACACTTTTGTTAAATACCCCCATTTCCTCACCCATTTTCAGTTAAATAAATACCCCCATTCTCCATGTTTACAATGTTTAAAATTTCTTGTTTCGTTTCTTTTCAAAATGATTCCTTGTTCCTGCATTTATCAATTGTTACGGCTATTTGACTAGATTAAAAAATAAAATATTTAAAATTTAAATTAATTCTAAAGCTTATTTTGGATTGATTTAGAAAAATCTTTTTACAGATTTCGGTTTGGATAACGGAAAAGGATAGTCTAAAAATTTCCTAGAATTTTGAATTAAACTTTAAGTAAAATTTTAATTATTAAATTAAAATTTTTAAAAATACATTGCTTTTGCTGTGCCCATGGCTGCGGCTTCGGCTCTTTTAAAATTAATTAAATAATTTAAATATTTTTGAATATTACCAATTTCTTTCGATTTTAATTTTATTATTTAATATGAAAGCTAAGCGAAAATAAATTTTCCAAAATATTTTTTTAATCTTGAAGATGGCTCATATATTTTTAGAAAATTCTAGCTGCCTTGTAACAAAGTCTTTTAAAAGTCGCCACCTTATTTTGACAACCCCTTTTCAGTTTTAAATTTAAAAAATTTCTCATATATTATTAAATAAAAAGATTTGATTTACGTTGATTTTCAGAAAAAAATTAAAATATTCTGAAAACTGAGTGGTCAACTATTTTTGTTGCGGAGTGGACATATTTTTATTTTTTAATTGAGCCTTTTATTTTATTATTTCAGTAATTCTTTTTGTCATGGGCCCTTATTAAGCCAAACTAATAAATTATTTATTTAAAATAAAAATCAAATTAACCCGATAATTTTAAATTTTTTAAAAATAAAAAAAATAAAAATACATTGCCGTTGCTATTTTCTGGAGTAGCATTCAAATCTGTTAGTTAATAAATATAGTAACAAAATTGATTTTTAATAGCCCAGACTAATGTAATATCATTCAAAAGCACTAGATAAGTGCTATCTTTTTTTCAACCGGATGGATCCAGTTTTGATAGCATTAGAAAGTTGCAACTCGTTAATGCCCGAAATAGTTGTTTTTTACACTCAGTTCGACGACTCTTTCGAATAAACTGTGAAGAACCTTTTAATAGGCGATCAGACATGATCCATCTATTTGGAGAATAGGTAGCGCTTATCGAGAGCTTTCGAATGATGTAAGATTAATTCGGATTGAATTAAGCAAAAATGTATAACCGATTAAATTCGGAAAAAGATGTGAAGGAAACATAAGAGTACCCTTTAATTTATATATTTAAATGGATATTGAAAAATATGTAAATTACTGTTATTCAATTATAATAAATACACTGCTCTACAAAAGTATAGCGCCACCCCTATTTTTCTCGGTTTCAATATTGTAACCGGTGTTTTTATTTTTAGACTTTTTTGTAATAATAAATAGTTGTCTAAAATTATATTCACATAATTATTTTAAATTATAATTACTAACTGAATGAGTGTCGAGGAGGAATTTCTTGTTGTGGTGCATGTTGAGGAGGAGGATTCCAAATATGTTGATAATTGTAAGTTGGAACTAAAAATTATAAAAAATTATTCAGTTTTGGAAGACTAATAACCATAATGGGAGCTACTTCCTCCTCCCTGTTGGGGATGGTGAAAATGTGAAGAACCTCCTGCTTCATAATGATGTCCATATCCTTTAAAATAACAATAGTAATTTAAAAAATATTTTTTTTCAATAATATATCCACACTTAATTTTTAATTTAGTTTTTTTAAATAAAAAAGTCAATGTGGTTTTTCTCAATTTATAGTACTAAAATTTAATATTAACTAAGTCTCGCTTCCTCTTGCTGTTTTTGATGCTCTAGCCATATTAAATTAGCTTTATTGTTTAGCTCTTCAAGTTGAGCTGGTGTCAATTGTTGTGATGGATAACCTAAAATTCGCTTTTTACCGAGTAATTATTTTATAATAAATTATTATAATGAGTTAATATTCTACATATTTTAGTTATTAATAGGGATGGGATTTATATAGACTAAAATCCAAAATATGGATCAAATATGGACCGAAAAAAAATTTTAATGCAATATATTACAAATAAATCAATTTAGGTATGTTAGTTTTCTGTTTTCGAAAATACTTCGGATAATATATGAGTGGAGAATTATTTTAAAAATTTTTGGAATTTTTCGAAAAAATTTCTTCAAAAAAGTATTTTACAAAAATTTTCGACCAAAAATTTTTGACCAAAAATTTCATAAATCTCAAAATTTTAAGCAATTTTTGGTAAAATTTTACAAAAACTGTCGAAATATGGAAAATATGGACGAACGCCAAGATATGGAAAAATATGGAAAATATGGTTTGATCTTATTAACAGTCTTATCAACATATGCTAAAACAACGTTTTTCGTGTGTTTCACGACCCAATTAGGCCAGGAAAAAAGTAAATCCATATAAATCCCACCCCTAGTTATTATGTAAATCGTGATTTAATCGAGACGAGATCTTGAAAAGAATCTCTTCAATTAAGAATCATGATTCTTCGAGGTGTTGATCTCGATTCTCATACTCCAGCCCAGTATCCAGCATTTTTAAATAATTTTTTAAACATGCCAAGATTGTAAGGGTATTGTGGAATTTCATGTCCATGCAAAGTTGGATTGGCTAATGGATCTGGAGTTTGTTCAATATCTTGTTGCTGTGGAATAAAGGCTTGTTCCTGAGCTTGTTGCTCATGTTCTTAAATTTAAAAATTAAATTTATAGAATTTTAAATAGACTTTTTAGTATCTGTCAGAGGGCCGTTTTCTATCCTAATTTGGGTTCCTTAACTAAAAAATTTTGGTACTTGTGGGTTATCCCTAACCAGTTTTTGCGGACATATTTTGCGGACTCTTTTGTATACAAAGAATGGTCAGTCTTCCTCTTTCCTCAATTTCACTCTATTTCATTATGGCATTATTCAACTGGTTAGGGATAACCCACAAGTACCAAAATTTTTTACGAATCTTCAGCTATCCTTTTATTTGAATCTTGGAGGAATTATATATATTACTCCAAATAATCTATATAAAGTAAAGCAAGGTTTAGCAAATGTTTAGCCACCGGCAGGATTAAAACTGCTGCAATGACAGTGCCAGTGGCAACTGACCCACCTATATGTATTACTAGGGTTTGACCCCAAACGCTCGGGGACGGGTATGTCGGGGTACGAGGTTTTCGAATCGTTTCGGGGCGGGGTTCGGGTCGGGGGAGCAAAATATGCTCGGGGTTCGGGTCGGGGTACGGGGGTTTAGGGAAAAAATTTTTAGTGTAAAAAATATTCAAAAATAAGCCGTTTTGGGTCTATTTTCGTTAATTTATTCACAAACTAATGAAGATAAGGTCAAACCCTAGCTTAAACTTATTTTCTCCTTATAATCGTTTAATCACCGTCTATTCAAACCAGAGACCGGCGCGGGACGGGATCCCGCGCGGGATTTTGCGGGGTCCCGCTCCCGCAATCCCGCACTTTCTTCGATTTGCGGGATTTTGCGGGGTTCCCGTCCCGCAAAGATTTTTAAAAAAAATCCCGCAAATTTTTCCCGCAAAATTTTTTGAATTTTACGAGATTTTGAAAAATGGAGAATTTTTACTCCTAACCTTATGAACTAAAAAAATTTTCGCCCGCGGCGCTAGGCCTTCCAAAATTTTCACCTGCCTCCATGGAATCATCTTTATTTCATCGAAACAGAATTGTCCAAATTGTTGATCAAGATGATTGATCGATTACATTTGTTTCAGCTCAAGCTATTCTAATTTGTATACTCGAATTTTCCGACGAATATGTATGAGCTTGCCCCTTATTATATTTTTGATAATTGGGGACCCGGTATAAGTGCTTATCGTTTGTACCAACTTGTACTCGTAGTTTGGTACGAAGTACGATACAGTTAAGAACCCGATAAGAACTCGTTAATGATTAGGAAATTGATTTTTTCAATAGATATTGATAATTTCAACGATTTTTGGAAAATCCCGCAATCCCGCGCGGGATCCCGCAAATTTAAATTGCGGGATTTTGCGGGGTTTTTCCCGCGGGATCCTGTCCCGCAAAGATTTTAAAAAAAAACCCCGCAAACACGATTTTGCCGGTCTCTAATTCAAACACTGATTGATAAATTATCCTTACAGTAATTATGAATTAACTTAAAAGTTTTGCTACTTACGTCGTCGTTGATCACATAATTGATTGATTATGGGTAAATTCTCAAAAATATATTTATAATTAGCAGATTTTTCTACCATTTTTCCCATTAAAATAATAATCATTTGAATTTGTTGCAATTGTCTCCATGTTTCAAACACAAAATTTCCAAAATTCCCATTATAAAAATTTAACATAAATTGCATCTTTTTTTTCGCTAGTACAGAATAATTATTTTTATTAGACCTAAATCCTTCATTCGAATATTTGACAAATCGTCTATCTGAGTCTATTAAATCTGATGGATTTGACAACATGGACTTAACACAAGGTTGATCTACCGAGTAAAAATTGACTATGTTGACTGTATAAAGTACTCCACCAACATCATCATATTCGTTAATTTCCGGGCAAACTAATTTATATTTCGCATAATTCTGTTAAATAAAAATTTTTTTTCAAATTTATACAATATACCGCTAAAAATGAGACTGACAATCGAGAGGATATAAATAAACAAATAATTTTAGGATCTACTTTACTTTATGAGTCCAATCAAACGTTATGAGTCCAATCAAAAAATAATTGGATTTTTCTTGGTGTTGCAAAGCAGAGGTATAGTTCCAAAACATTTCTTCATGTTCGGGACCTACCCCCACTGGGTCTAGGACCATTATCCTCACCCTATCCATCGAAAGTTCTAAAAGTTATAATAGTTTTTCTGAAATTTTTAAAATGGGGTACTGTTCCGCTATACGACCGCAAACTGAGAGCCAGTCGAATTTGATCGGCTATAACTTTTTAAAGCCTGATCCAATACAAATGAATTTTATATCGTTCGAAAGCCCTCGATAAGCGGTACCATTTTTAACTTGATGGATCAGATCTGTGTTACGACCCGAGATGTCAGTGATTTAACTAATGTTGACGAGCACAACAATAACACTTTATCCGATGTAGAAATAAACAAAGTAGGCGAAGGGAATGGGACAGACGAAGGAGACCAGTGACTAGCCCCGCTAGTATGATCCGAATAGACTGACGCTTATACTGGCTTTTATAGTAAACACTTTAAGGGCTGACGCCCATACACAACAGTCTGATCACCTATTAAAAAGTTATAACCCGACAAATGTGAAAAACATCAAATAACGCTTTCGAATGATATAAATTCATATGTATTGGATCAAGCATTAAAAAGTTATAGCCGATTAAATTCGACTATCACAGAGTTTGCGTTCGTATGACGGAAAAGTACCCCAATTTTTAAAGATTTAAGAAAAACGATTTTAATTTTCAGAAATTTTGAGGGATAAGGTAAGGAATGGTCCCAGACCCAGTGGGCGTAAGCCCTGATCTTGAAATGTTTTGGAACCATACCCCTACTTTGAAATACTAAGAAAAATTGAACTGATAAAGTTTGATTGGACTCATAAAGTTAAGTAGAACCTAATTTTAGGCGTAAATATTTTATCAAAAATTTATAGCTTGACTAATTAACTTTTTAGTGCTTAATAATATAATAAATAAATGTAAAATTACTTCAGATTGAGGAAAGTAAATTTGAAGTTGATATTGGTTATTCGGGCAAGGCATTCCTTCGTAGAGAATAGTAGCGTCATCGTTTTCTAATACAGGTAGTATCATATCATTGGGCGGGATGCATACAATACTTTTGATTTCAACCTCAAAGTTACTCTCAATTTTAAATTGAAAGGGAACTAACGCATTGACAATATTAAAAAATAAAATGATAAATAAATTAACAAGTTTAATTTTATAAATCATTTAACAAATTTCAATTCCTGAAAAATTTTTAAATTGAAATATTTTATTTTAAAATATTCTGTAATCAAAATTTTACAAAAAATGGAGTCATGAATCAGCTTCGAAGCTACTCTCAATCCTAAATTGAAAGGGAACTTGGTACTATGCGTTTATATCCCCACAATTCCGCAAATGTTTGTCCGCACTTTTTTTCAATCCGCCTTTTGGCCGTTCCGTGTTTTGGTAAAACCGTGTTTTGTCTATTCCTCGTTTTGGTATGGTCCGTATTTTGGTCGTTCCGTGTTTTGGTAATTCCTCGTTTTGTCGTTCCTCGTTCTGTCGTTCCGCGTTTTGTCCGTTCCGCGTTTTAGCTCGACCCGCTCCTACCTAGAGGATTTTATTAAGAGGTCTTAATAAGAGGTAATTAAGTAATAAGAGATAAGTAAAAGAGTTAATTAGTAAAAGCTAATAAGAGGTAATTAATAAATTTAATTAGAGCTAATCTAAATAAGATGTCTTACTAATTAATAAAATCAAAATTAAAAAAATTAAATCTAAAATGAGAGGTTTTAATAAATTTCAAGTCCTTTTAAATGGCTCTCCTCCCATTTTAAAATGCCTAGAGCCGTTTCCGCCTCTCCTCCCATTTTAAAATGCCCAGAGCCATTTCTGTCTCTCCTCCCATTTTAAAATGCCTAGAGCCGTTTCCGTCTCTCCTAACGCTCGCATGCTATAGATAAGTTTCAACATGCAATGCGCGCAATTAAAAATTTTGGCTTTTCCCAATTTTGCCTCTATTTAAAAATTTTGACTCTGCTACCATGAGGGCATGCGTCTTAAAAGCCAATTCACCTGCCGGTGTCGTGGCTTTTTGCCTTGTAATCCACTGCCTGGCAATCACTGTCGTCTGGGTAGAGGAATTCGATAATCCAAAAGGGCTCTTACCTAGAGAGTCTTTTTTAGAGGTAATTAATTAATAAGAGGTAAGAAATAAGAACGGTGCTGGGTTCTACAACAGTAGCATAATCTATTCCTTTTTACTGATTTTCAGCTTTGAAATGCCGACCTACCCACTAAGTATCAGCACAAAAATAGTTATTCCAAAGAATTTTGTGATATTTTTCGAATAAACCCAAAAATTCACTCCGACGCCCAAAAGTTCCCGCGCCTAAAAGACTAGAGCCCAATTTTCCAAAGCCCAATTTTCCGGACACCGTTACTGAGTTATGTTACTTTTTAGTTATGTTAATTTTTAGTTTATTTTTTATGTTACTAAGTTTTTTAAGATTTATAAGCGTCTCGTCGACCATAGGTTTACTTTTTTTGTTTTTTGTAACCTTTTCCAAACTTGTTCAATTACGGATGTTTTGGTACCATTCGACTAAGCTCGTCGAGCTTTTTCGAATGTCATATTGTTTGGTCAAATTCAGAAGATATTTTTCCCACATAAATATATTTTTTAATTTTTATTAACTTTCCTTTATAAATGTCTCTCAGTGGAATATTCCACAAGCTAAGAGAGTGGAATTGAGGAAGAAAGTTTGACCGTTATGTAGTATAATATTAAAGCAAATATAATGGAGTGCAAAAAATAATCTCAGAGGGATTTGAGATTAAGATAGATATCAAGAGATTATAACAGGTGAAATGTTAGTGGAAAAAGTAAAAAGTTCCATGAAGAAGAGTTTCAGGTCGGGGTTTGGAAAATTTCACAACTCTGGTTTCAGGCTGAAAAAGAACAGGGTTTCGGGTAACGCGACCAATCCTTTATAACTCCTCTTTCCTCTCGCCTGCTAAAACCTTTACTTCCCGTTTTCCAAATGTAAACTTCAAAGATTTTTTTAAGGCTATACATATTTATCAAAATCGTTTTTAATTTTTTTAAAGCAAAGAAAATAAATTTTTTTAAAAAAAAAAATCAAATGAATAAAATAATTTAGGTAAGTTGCATTTGTGGAGAAGAAATTACTCGTGATGGGAGAGAGGGAAGAAGGGTGTGTAAAAATTTTTAAAAGTCAATAATTGATAAAATTGTATAATTAAAAAATATAGTAAATGTTTAACAAATTGTTTAATATTTTAAAAGTAATTTCTGTCGTATTAATTTCTAATTTCTGTCGTATTAATTTCTAATTTCTGTCGTATTAATTTCTAATTTCTGTCGTATTAATTTCTAATTTCTGTCGTATTAATCTCTAATTTCTGTCGTATTAATTTCTAATTTCTGTCGTATTAATTTCTAATTTCTGTCGTATTAATTTCTAATTTCTGTCGTATTAATTTCTAATTTCTGTCGTATTAATTTCTAATTTCTGTCGTATTAATTTCTAATTTCTGTCGTATTAATTTCTAATTTCTGTCGTATTAATTTCTAATTTCTGTCGTATTAATTTCTAATTTCTGTCGTATTAATTTCTAATTTCTGTCGTATTAATTTCTAATTTCTGTCGTATTAATTTCTAATTTCTGTCGTATTAATTTCTAATTTCTGTCGTATTAATTTCTAATTTCTGTCGTATTAATTTCTAATTTCTGTCGTATTAATTTCTAATTTCTGTCGTATTAATTTCTAATTTCTGTCGTATTAATTTCTAATTTCTGTCGTATTAATTTCTAATTTCTGTCGTATTAATTTCTAATTTCTGTCGTATTAATTTCTAATTTCTGTCGTATTAATTTCTAATTTCTGTCGTATTAATTTCTAATTTCTGTCGTATTAATTTCTAATTTCTGTCGTATTAATTTCTAATTTCTGTCGTATTAATTTCTAATTTCTGTCGTATTAATTTCTAATTTCTGTCGTATTAATTTCTAATTTCTGTCGTATTAATTTCTAATTTCTGTCGTATTAATTTCTAATTTCTGTCGTATTAATTTCTAATTTCTGTCGTATTAATTTCTAATTTCTGTCGTATTAATTTCTAATTTCTGTCGTATTAATTTCTAATTTCTGTCGTATTAATTTCTAATTTCTGTCGTATTAATTTCTAATTTCTGTCGTATTAATTTCTAATTTCTGTCGTATTAATTTCTAATTTCTGTCGTATTAATTTCTAATTTCTGTCGTATTAATTTCTAATTTCTGTCGTATTAATTTCTAATTTCTGTCGTATTAATTTCTAATTTCTGTCGTATTAATTTCTAATTTCTGTCGTATTAATTTCTAATTTCTGTCGTATTAATTTCTAATTTCTGTCGTATTAATTTCTAATTTCTGTCGTATTAATTTCTAATTTCTGTCGTATTAATTTCTAATTTCTGTCGTATTAATTTCTAATTTCTGTCGTATTAATTTCTAATTTCTGTCGTATTAATTTCTAATTTCTGTCGTATTAATTTCTAATTTCTGTCGTATTAATTTCTAATTTCTGTCGTATTAATTTCTAATTTCTGTCGTATTAATTTCTAATTTCTGTCGTATTAATTTCTAATTTCTGTCGTATTAATTTCTAATTTCTGTCGTATTAATTTCTAATTTCTGTCGTATTAATTTCTAATTTCTGTCGTATTAATTTCTAATTTCTGTCGTATTAATTTCTAATTTCTGTCGTATTAATTTCTAATTTCTGTCGTATTAATTTCTAATTTCTGTCGTATTAATTTCTAATTTCTGTCGTATTAATTTCTAATTTCTGTCGTATTAATTTCTAATTTCTGTCGTATTAATTTCTAATTTCTGTCGTATTAATTTCTAATTTCTGTCGTATTAATTTCTAATTTCTGTCGTATTAATTTCTAATTTCTGTCGTATTAATTTCTAATTTCTGTCGTATTAATTTCTAATTTCTGTCGTATTAATTTCTAATTTCTGTCGTATTAATTTCTAATTTCTGTCGTATTAATTTCTAATTTCTGTCGTATTAATTTCTAATTTCTGTCGTATTAATTTCTAATTTCTGTCGTATTAATTTCTAATTTCTGTCGTATTAATTTCTAATTTCTGTCGTATTAATTTCTAATTTCTGTCGTATTAATTTCTAATTTCTGTCGTATTAATTTCTAATTTCTGTCGTATTAATTTCTAATTTCTGTCGTATTAATTTCTAATTTCTGTCGTATTTAAACAACTAGCTAAGGTGTCGCCCTTCGGGCGGGCTCCTCCGCTAGCCATTTTCTAAGTCATAACAAAACTTAAGTCAAATCACTTATTACCGGTCATTTCTTGAAAACTTTCTCATGTCCTTTGACTTCCTTAATGGAAAACACTTAAATTTTTATCAACTTTTCACCTGTTTTTACCACTTTTATCAACTTTTTCAACTATCTTCAACTATTTCAACTATCAACCTCAATCACTTTGGCAGATGCTTTTCTCTTGGTCAATAACGGCTATTTTTTCTTACCTATTTTCTTAGCTATTTTTTCTTACCTATTTCTGTAACTCTACTTCCATCCATTACAAGAGCTTTTTCACCCAAAACGGAACCCTTTTCCCTTTACAATTTACAGGACCCTTTTCTTTTAGCCATTACCGGAACTCTTTTCTCATCCATTATGGGAAACCACTTATAAGACGGATACCAAAGTTAAAAACCTACAAACAAAAAAATAAAAAATTCCAGCAAAAAAATACAAAACAAAATTCTAAAAAATCTCATTACTTCTTTCTTGACTTCCGTGTCGACGCAGAAGACCCACAGACAGAAAACCCAAGGACAGAAGACCCACAGACAAAAGACCCACAGACAGAAGACCCACAAGGACAGAATACCCACAAGGACAGAATACCCACAGACAAAAGACCCACAACTATTTTTCAGTTTTATTGTGCATAAATTTTGACGCGAGGGATGTTGTTAATTTTATTAGTTTTCCATAATAAGAGGATGATCCAACAACGGGAAAAGTTGTTTCGATATTAGTGAAGGTCGTTCCAATAATCGGAAAGGTTGTTCCAACAATGTGGGAAGTTGTTCCAACAACGGGGATATTATTTTAAAAATGGGGAATGTTGTTGCAAAAACAGGTGAAGTTGTTCCAACGATGGGAATCTTGTCCCAATGACCGGGGAGCTTGTTAACGAAGGGGGATCTTGATTTTCGGGATTTCTAATCCGGTCCAGGCTTCTTGTCCTTTCAAAATTCCCAAAATTTTTGTCTGCGACGATGAAAAGGAAAAGTAGATCAAAGGGACATTTAGTATCAAGGGGTATTTAAGATAAACTTAATACCCCTTGATCTAAGATTAATACTCCTTGATAAAAGATTAACTAATACCCTTTTATCCTTCTATATACCTCCATATGGAGGGATATAGGATTAAAGTGGTCAAGGGTATTGGAGATATGCAAGGATGTCGTGGGTCATTGGTATTAGCTGAGATTAGGTAATTATTTCTGAGTAAGATGGAGGGATATCGCTTGATAAAAGCGGATTAGTAGGATTAAAAATGCTTAAAAGGTTTAAATCCGTTTACATCCCTTTTCCCCTGACATATCCTTTTTCTGTTTAAGAGAGATATCGGAGTATTCCTTCTCCCGGCTCCTGTTATAAACAATTTACGGATAAGAATAGACATCGGTGGATTTGAGGTTTTACCCCCATATCCTCTAAATCCCAAGCTATTCCTACATATCATCACCCGACTCTTCAATCCACTTTTTCATTAATCAAATTTAATTGATTAACTTTGAAATAAAATTTTTTAAATATTTTAAGATTACTTATATTTTTTAATCTTGTGCCTAGAAAAATAGACAAGTCTTTTTCAAAAATTTCAGAAAATTTCTTCTTAAGTTTTGGAGAAAAATTTTTCTTGTGGGTCTTTTGTCTGTGGGTATTCTGTCCTTGTGGGTCTTCTGTCTGTGGGTCTTTTGTCTGTGGTTCTTCTGTCCTTGGGTCTTCTGTCTGTGGGTCTTCTGTCACTACGCCCTTGACTTCTCTAACTAACAATTTTCTTTTTGGGTTTAGATTAAATGTAATTACAATTTAAAACTTAAAAACTTAAAAAAAACCAAAATTTAAACAAAAAATGGCAAAATAAATTCTAAAAAATTAACTTTCTTTCTTTACTTCTCTAAATACACACTATTTTCATTTTGGGATATTTTGTCATTTTTAATTAAAAATAAAACACAACGCCAACCACAGCAAAATTCAAAGCTGCGGACAAGCAAACAAACAGACAAACAAGAATTCTCAAATTTAATATAGGATTTTGAAATCGAGAAATATGAAAGTTAGCGTCTTGAAATCAGAGGTGGGTCGGAATTCCGATTTCCGAGATTCTTATGAATTATTTCCGATATCAAATTTTAGGCCCTATCCCAAAAGAAGGGTGGAATCGTTTTTTTCATTACCTGCAAGGAAATTGAGACAAATGGAAAGGAAAAATGAAGACGGATGGAAATAGAACACTGATGGACACGGATCCGTCCGTGTTTTCTCGGATATGGCCGTTCATTTTGTATCCTTTCCAAACAAAATTGGTATTAATTCTCTTTTACTAAATTGGTTGTAAAATATTTTTCAGAGAAATAAAACAGTTTAAATAAAGAAGTCTATTAATATATTTAAATTTTTATTTCAATTAAATTGTTTCTACAAAATTTATTTTCTACAAATTAATTTTAATGTTAATAGTATATTTTTTATCTTTCAAAAATTATTTCAATTTTCTCAACCCATTCTGCATTCTTTAGGTTCATGCACTTTTTCAATAAAACTGTGTTGCTTGTACATATCATTAATGTTATTTATTTGATTATTGTTCTGTTTGTATAAACGCAAAAGTTGGCGAGTTTCGAAATCGGAACGAGGAAGGCATATGAAAGGAACATTTTTTGATGTAAAGTTTTGTTGGTTTATTTGTTGATTTGCTTGAATGTTTTCGTTGTCTCCATTACTATACCAACCATAAGGATAGCTTCCACTTGGGCATTGCTTTATCTGTTGTTTCGAAAAGCATATTTCGTTTTCCATTTCGATCAATCTGGTCTTCTCTTGAGGGGCTAGAAAAATTCAGAAATTTTGGGTTTCAATTAATTAGTAATTTCGAGTTGAAACAGCCGAGTTATTCAGCAAAAATTTGTTTTCCGAAATACGAAGCTAAAAAACTCAAAATTCACTAACTCTAAATTCACTAAACTCTAAATTCACTAAACTCGAAATTTGCGAAACTCGAAATTCACGAAACTCTAAATTTGCGAAACTCAAAAAATTTGAAGTTCAAACTGCTTTGTTGTTCAATAAAAAATTTTTCCCGTTATTCTAAACAAAACGAAATCTAAAAAACTCAACTCGAAATTCACGAAACTCAAAATTCACAGAAATCGAAACTTCACCTACCTATAATCTTCTCCATTCTATTTTCATTCATTTCACTTCTCATAATATATTGCTCACTCTCTTCATAATTATCAGAGAAATAGGCCTTATCATTTTCATTTTGATCACCAAATGTTCCATCAAACATTTCATCTTCCCATTCATTATATTTTTTATTTTTGTTTCCTTCCATCATTTCCTGGCCTTCTTCCTCGATCATTTCCTCAGTATTAGAATATCCAAATTTATTTTTATTTTCTTCATAAAATCTGTCAAGTTGTTGGTCATTGCACATTTGGTCGTTGCTGTCGTGGCTGTTCGAAAGAGAATAGGAACGATGGAATTGGGCGAGGTTGGAGGCTAAAAATGGAAATTTTTTGGGATTTTTGGGGAATTTTGAAAATTTTTGGGAATTTTCAAAAATTTTTGAAAATTCTGAAAATTCTAAAAATTCCAGAATTTTCAAAAAAATTTTTCCTAAAATTCCAAGTTTCTCACTAAATTCATTATTGGCCATTATCATTTCATTTTCATCATTTGTAGCATCGTCGTAGTGCCCGCAAAGTCCACATTGAGTGTTTCTATAAGCCCCCGAAAGTTTAATCCAAGCCTTGTAGCCATTGAAGCGGACGGAAACTTTGTTCATATGAAGAGTTAAATCACTCATTTTAGCATTGTTGTACTCCACAAAGTTGTTCTCATTATTTTCGTTCAAATAGCGTCCATTGAGTTTGCATATAATTTTACGATTGTCGGTTGTTTCGTGCTGACATTCGACGCTGTGGCCAGGTGTAAGAATTTTCAGTTTCTATTTTTAAATGATTTTAATTTTTTTTGATTTTTTAATTTGCCTTTTGACTATGTTTGGATCCTTTTCCAGTAGCCATCATCATAACTACGAAATCGGGAGCATCATTCATTCTACCGCAATCTTTGGCGAGAACAGAATAACAGTTGGAGGAGAGTGGAGCATTGTATTTCTTTCCGTCTTGAAAAAAAATCAGAATTTTTGCGAAATCAGAATTTTAAAAATCGGAATTTTGTAAAATCAGAATGAAATCAGAATAAAATCAGAATTCTGAAAATTAGCTCAAAATATAAGCAGAAATTGGTAAAATCAGAATAATTTCAGAATAAAAATTAGAAAAAATCAGAATTTTGTGTTTTAATATACCGTATTTTCTCTAGTAATCCCCCAGGGTGATTATTGTTTCAACCCATCCCCAGGGTGGTGAATTAATAGAGACTGGGGAATTAATTAACTTATAATTAACTCGGTGATTACTAGAGAAAATACGGTAATATGAAATCAGAATAACCAGGATTTTGCGGGATCAGAATTTCCCATTTTTAATACTATTTACCGAAAGTCTGAACAGTCCTTCCATCAACCGAACACTCTGCGCGATTTTTAATTTCTTGTTGCGAGTAGAACTGGTCGAAAGACTGGATGCTTTGTACATTTCGACGTCTTAGAGAAAAAGGACGAAGCTTAAAAGGCATTTCAATCTGCTGTAAATGGACAATTTGTTCTGGTGTCATGAGGGTAATGTTGGCATGATTTTGGGTTAGAGAGTCGATGGAGAGTGTACAGTATACCTAGGAAATTTTTTAAATTTTTGAATTCTCTTTGCAAATTGAGAACCTTTCCATTTGCTGGGTCAGTGTTACTTTCGCTCTTTAATTCAGTCTTCGAATTCCAAAAATATTTAGACTTAACCAATTCAACAGCCCTTTCAAACACATTTCTGGTTGCTGGAGCTAAGTTGTTATATTCCATTCTACAATTGTAGAGATTGATAAATGCCGTTCTACGTTGGAGTTTAGTGGTGAAAGGAGAGGAATTTTGTTCAGAATTTTGATTCTCCTCGTTCTGTTCTCCCTCTTGATTTTCCCATTCTTGCTGCTGATTTTGGAACATATACCACCCAGAAGTTCTTTCAGGTGCTTGTTCCCCAACGATTCGCATATTCACTTGTTGTTTACGTGTATTGTCTCCCCAATGCATATTTGTTAAACTCAAAAACTGATCAGAGGCATAACTATTAGAATTCTCCTCTTCCCCGCCTCCAGGCATAATCATTTCAACTTGTCCTTTCATTGCCCACATGCCTCTTTCTTCATTCATTCTGCTTCTCTCTGCCCCCATTTTTAGTTGACAGACTTGCATTTTGTCGTTACATTGGGCTTGTAGTTGGACTGAAGCTTTAAATTGTTTGGAACCTCCCATTGTTTTAGCAGACATTTCCATAGAGTGTTTGTAATGTTTTTGGTGTTTCTGGGCTTTTTGGTAGTTTGAAAGGAATGTTTGCAATTTTTGTTGTTGATTGGCATAGTATTGTTGTTGATCTTCTGGCATGATACCCTCTTGTGGCTTAAAATATTGTTTCTTTTAATAGGGTGATGTTAATCTTATTATGTAAATATAGGGTAAAATGTTTTATCTTATAGTGGGATGTGTGCTAAATAGAGAGTATCAGTTAGTTAGCTCCCCACACTCAGTAGCTAGCCAAATAATAGAAAGTATCATAAATTGAAGTTTATCTGTTCTTTGGGGTATCTTATTGTTAGGCCTTAAAATAAGTTTTTGTTTTACGAACATTTCCTTCTTCAGTGGACGTAGCACTTCTCTCAAAGAAATTGTCCATTTTTGACTGGAATGCTTTAACAGGCTGGAAGTTTTCTGTATTCATATTGAACACAACTTCGCGTGCTGTTTCTTGTCCGGGTTGGTATGTGACATGCATTGCGTTTTCTGTGGAAGTGAGCATTTTGAGAATTTGGACAATGTTGGCAGCATTTGAAGGCCAATGGTAATGAGCTAGGAATTAAATAATTTTAGTTAAATTTTCAATTTTCCAACCATAAACATGCACAGGAACCTCAACATTTTTAGAACCAATAACTTTGTTAAATTGATACTGAAGACGGTCAAGTTTTCGATTCCTTATGGTACGGTATTCTCGCTCCATAGGCAAATTTGTATTTTGGTCAATTCCAGCTCTGTAGGTGTATTGATGAGAATGAGCGCCAAGAAGTCGAGTTGTTTCTCTAGGCATTTTTACTTTGACAGTGAGTGATTGTCTAGATGCTTCGTTATTCGCATTTAGTTCAGTTTGGATTGGAAGGTTGGCTTCAACGGAGCGAATGTTGCTTACGCCGGTGATGAGGAAAGGTGTCCAGGAGCCCTAAATAGAAATAAAATTATGATCAAACAAGACATTTGGTCCAACAATTCTCTGAACGTGTGTAACGCCAGCCATGATTCTCGCATCAATTTGAATTTTAGCTTCCTGATTTTGCCGATTTTGCAGTTGAGTACTTGCTTCTACATTCATTAGCATCGGAACTGAGTTGACAATTTTAATAGGAATCCCAACAGAAGTCGGAATCAATGCTTCTCTCTCGTTAAAGATTGCCGAAAATGTGTGATTTTGGACAGATTGGAGTTGTTGGAGCCCAAATTTGGAGATTAAACGATTGAACAATGGCATTTCTCCTTTTTGCATTGACTGAAGGATTTCTTCCAACATTGGTGAAGTAGTTGGGATTGAACTTTGAGATGACATTATATCCCAATTTTGATTTAGAGCATGGAACGAATGGTCAACATCTCCCATTCTAACACAGAGAACAGAGGATGGATTTTGCTGATTTCTGAGAGAATAATGGGAAGATTGTTGTCCATAGGGATATCCATACTTAAGTGGATTGTTAGAGGAAGACTGTTGTTCATCTCCATATCCATACTTAAATGCATTCCGAGGCTTGATTTGAAGCATTTGATTAATTTGTTTGAGTGTTTTGCTTAAAAATAAATGGATAAAAAAATTTCATAAAGACCCTTCGATTTTACCTGTTCTCACTGTGTTGGTCATTATTATTTGTACTGTCCGTGTAATTACGTGCTTCTCCATAGCTATCATAATCCTCAGAAGCTTGCAAAACATAGACTGTTAGCGAGTCAAGATTTGACTTTTCATTTAGGTACGTGTCAGTTTTTAGATAAGAAAAGTTTGGCATCCATCGTTGAGCTTTTCTAGCACCAATAGTGAAGTAAACTCCTTCTTGTTGCTCTGAGCAAAAGGCAGGAATTTGCCATAATTTGTAGTTTTTCATTTCTTCATTGTCAATATTGACGGATTTCAAAGCGTTTTTGACATGTTTCGACACTTGTTGATCGACAGGGTTTCTTGATTCCGCCATCATTTTCATTGTCTGATAAGTACTCGCCTTTACACGTTTGTTTGGTTCCTGTCTCATTGAATAAACAACTTGGTCAATTACTGAAGGTTCTGGTTGTGTTCTCAATAGAGTAGTCAAAGCGCTAGAACGAACATAAGCATCCTCTCGATTATTCAAAAATATTGGGAGAAGAATTTGTTGGATAGTTCGTGGCTGTTTTGTGAAAAGACGGCGAAGAGCGTCAATAGCTTTTACTCTAATTAAATAATCTTGAGATTTGTCGTTAATTATTTGGTCAATGTAAGGTGTAGTTGTATCAATTCCGGCGTTTCCTAGAGCAGAAAGTGCAAGGAATTTGTCGTAGAAGGTTGTAGCTTGGTTGTATTGCTCTAATAATGTCTGGAAATGAAAAATGAGTTTCGTGACAAAATGAAATTTTTTATGAATTAAAGTGAGGTGTAAAGTAAGGGAAATGTTTGCTTTCTGGATACTGTAGATTAAATCAAAAGAAAGTGCCAAAATGGCACGTTTTTGGGGTGATGGAATTTAAATTTTTAACCTATTTGGTCACACAAAATTTTCCAAGAAATTTACCCTTTTGTATTCCTCCTTTTTATCATCAGTACATTGCTGCTGAACGGATTTTGACACATCCTGAGAGGATTCCATCATGTTTCGGCCCTTATGTTGGCATAATTCATTGACCAATGCACCAAAGGTTAGCCAAGCTGCTTGTCTAACCATTGGTTTGTTTTGTACATTTACATTTTGAGCAAGTTGTTTGACTTGTTTTAGAATGGAGTTGGATGGAATCGGAAGGTTTTTCAACTGGTTAATGGCATATGCCGCTTTGTTTTCATCAATTTCCTGGAAATCGAAACGTTATCTAGTTACTACTAAGCCTTAGTTTTCACCTCATTTTCAATAATCTCAGCCAAAAGCTTAACAGTATTTCTGGTTCCACTTGTAGATAGGGAATCCACAAAAACATCCATTGCAACCTTTTGCTGTTTTTCTTCATTTTGTTTGGCATTCTGTTCAATTTGTTTTAGCTCCTCATAACTACACATTCTCATTTTATTAACTAATCTACTCAGATCGATGGTGTGTTTAGTTTTGATGCCGTGATGGTGATCCATCGTGCTCTGTATGATAGATCGGAGTGCTTGGGTGGCTTCCTCAACTTTTGGCATTTTGTAGGGCGAACTGTTGACATCTGGGAACGCTTCATCTCCGAACTATAAATGAGAGAATAAGCTGGTTTTCCCTTATAAAAACCCAGTTTTTACCATATAGAAACGTCGAAGATCCATTCCCCATTCATTCGAGTAGAGCAATGCTTCATCAGATTCTGCTGTAGCAGCGAGAGGGGCTGGTTTTTCAATATTTTGTACTGTTTCTAAGGAAAGTTTTGCGCATGTTTTTGTCCTCAATGCAGAGCCATAAAGTCCTTCACTTTCAATTTTTGTATTTTTATAAATGTAGTTTGACATCATTTCTGAATTATCTAATTGACAACAAGTTGGACAAGCATTATTTTGTTTTTGTTCCATTCCACATTTTAGCATTGAGCGGATGACTGTTTGACGATCCAACTGTTTAAAAGAGAAATTATTGAAATTATTTTCAATTGGAATTCAAGATATTTTGAAATACTAATTTTTAGATGCCCCGAGATAGGTAATCATTAATAGACTTAAGATTTGATTAGCCACAGGGCGGGATAGCTCTCTAAGGGAGACTTCAGATTTAAGAGCTATCCAAAGCCTAGCCTAAGAAATATCCTAAAACGAGTTTCTCACTCACCATCAGCTCAGTCATCTCTCTAGGGTCGCAATCTGCGCATTGGTTCTCTGCTGTTCCCTCTTGCTCCTCATTTCCTCTTAATTCCTCACTCATAGGGCATTGACTGCACTTTAGCTGAGGCTGTTCTGTTTGGAATCCATTTGTTGAATCAGCAATTTTTGAACATTTTTTGAAATTTATTGACTTTGTAACGTTGTAGGAACAGGGTTGTTGACTCTCTTGGCATTGCTTCGATCCTTTATTTATTGTATAGATAGTTTGGCATTCTCCCTCAACGGTTGTTTCAGGAACTGTAAAGCTCTGAGCTAATCTATCCACATTTTTATTTTCCCCCATGGCATTCTGCCCCTCTTCGGTATGGCGTAAATTCATTTGGAGCATGTTTAGCACTCCTCTTTTAATGTTTTTAGACCAAGAGACGTCTTGTTTTTCGAATTGGATACGAGTAACCATTCCGTCGACGTAGTCAAATTGACAGCAAAGTTCGAGTTTCTGACGAGTCTCTTGGGGAATTTGCAACTGAAAATTTTGAAAATTTATTCGAATTTTTCATTTTCCAAACTAACAGGTTCAAACATTCCCATAGGGTCATAACATTGTTTTTCCTTCATTTGTCTCATATCGTTAAATTGTCCAAACTTTAATTGAGTCATGCAAAGTTGTCCACGCCTTTCGCTTGAAAAATACATTCGAATTTGTGATTGGATTCGAGTAATTGCTTGTTGTTGGCTTTCTTCTTTTGTTCCGGACGAATCGACTGAACTCAACATTCCATTCTCTACTTGAGCATTGTAGCTATAAACATATTCGTTGTTTTCCTGGAAGTTTGGCGTCTTGATTTGTTCAGCCGCTGTATTATACTCTCGATAGAAGAAGTTTTTGAAAGGGGCACTTTTGGTCATCGAGTAGTATTCATTGGAGGATCGGTCGTCGATTGGTATTGAAGAAGAGCCAGAAAGGCTGAGAAGAAGTAATATGAAGACGAGTGCCTTCATGATTTGGGGCTTGTTTTAGTATGGGTTTAAAGCGTTTGAAGCTTTTATAGTGAAGAAAGGAGGATTTGAAAATTAGAAAGAAGTGAGGAATTGGAAGAAAGTATTGCCTTTTTATATATGCTGGGACAAGTCGTCTTTTCTCTCCCCATAATTTTGTAAAAAAAATTTTTTCGAACTTTGCCCCATTTTTCTCGAATAATTTTCTTTAATAATGTCAATCTCCTTCCTTGTAAATTTAAAAATGGCGCCAAACATATTTTTTAAAGCAAAAAAATTTATTTTCTCTCTGATAAGCTTGGAAATAATTGACAGCTGTTTCCTTTCAAAATTAGAAAAATTATTTTTGTTATCATTTATTGTAAATGACATTTTTGATATATTTTTGTAGAAAAAAACTTTAAATTGTTGGACGAGCAAAATTCATTTTTTCTAGTTTTTTTCTATTATTTTTTTATCACATAACTATCAGGAAATTGCGCATGGGATTTGATGTTTTGCGTTTAACGCTACATTTTTGAAGATTTTATAAATACAGCATAGTTTTGTTCGGATGTGTTCGGATCAATTTAATAGGGATTGTACCGCAGTTGAACACCATTTAGTTGCCGGTACAAATCCTCTGTATTGGACATTGAGAATTCCAATATTTGGAACTATTTTTAAAATTTTTCTCGCGCCAAAACGGCCGCGCCAAAACGTCCCCAACCCTCACCTTCTTGTTAATATTATTAAACATTGTTAAAATAATGTTTTAATAATAAAAAAATTAAAATAATGTTAATTTTTCGAAAAAATTTATTCTCATAAAATAAAAAAATTCCTTATTTAAAATAAGAAATATATTGATATAAATTTCAGATAGGCTTTTAAAGTTTTTTAATATTAAATAAATATAATAATTGCCATATTATTTTATAAAAGTCATATTTTTGTCTAGCACTGCATCCATATCCTCATATTCTGTCAATTTCCTGGACGCTCTGATTAAAAATTAAAAATAATTTCTTCTCAAAATTTTCCTTTATTTAACAATTATGTACTTTTTTCTTCGAAATTACTAGCTAGTAATTGTCCTTCGTTCGATTTACATAGTACTAGATTTCGAAATAATACCATGCCCGAGGATACTATTCCCTGGGATAATTTCTCCACAAAAAAGTATTTCGAATTTTACGCTTCAACAAGACAGCTTTTTGCAAATTTTTCTGTTAAAAAATTCTAATTGTAATTAAAAAATTACAATAAAAATTAGAAAAGTTACAATTATTAAAAGATTACAATCAAACTGTTTTTGATGAAATTTCGAAAGAATTGCGGATTATTTTCCTAACTCTAATGATTATATATCTAAGGATTATATGTCTAACATTAATTTTTAGATTGAACCTACATTTCACTTCATTTGATTGTGGAAAATAAGTGATTGACATGGAAAAGAAAATATTAAACTCTGACCATTTTGTACATATAAGGAAAACTATGAGACAAAATAGGGGGAGGGCATGTATATCCATAAATGCCCATAAATTATTCCATTAATGTTAAATTCACTTACTACAATCCTTACACCCATGTCCCTGTCCTCTTGGCGATGGCCCGTGTTTAGCCATTATATAATAAATCATAAAGTTAATTATTAAAAAAAGTAAAAATATAATAGAATTAATTTTAATCATTTATGAATTTATTTAATTAAAGAATTATTTTTATTATTTTATTTTGTGGGTATATTCTTCTAGTATTTATTAGGCCAATTTTTTAAAAATAAAAAATTTGCCAGATTCAATGAAAGATAATTAATAGACTAATTAATAGACATTTTGGCTAAAAATTGGCCAAAAATATTTATTTACTTAACTGTTTAAAGACTCAATACCGTCAACAAAAACAACTATTTTGTACCATTAAAATCAATGTTCTGTGTACTTTGAGATTTTATTTTTTCATTTTGGATATATTTTTAAGGATTTTTGTTTGTTTTTAGCTAATTTCTAAATCTAAACCCTCAAATAAACTACTAACAAATTAATTTAGTTTTACCTCGAAGACAGTGAAAGTGAACTTGAGAAATTCACGTGAATTTCCTTTTGTACCCATCAATGTTCTGTTCTCTTTTAAATTTTATTTTTTCATTTTGGATATATTTTTAAGGATTTTTGTTTGTTTTTAACTAATTTCTAAATCTAAACTCCCAAATAAACTACTAAATTTAGTCTTACCTAGAAGACAGTGAACTTGAGAAATTCACGTGAATTTCCAAAAAATAATTTTTGAGATTTCAGAATAACTTTTTTTTTAAATAAACCAAACTAAAACCAATTTTCCTTCAGCTATTGCAAAAGGTTTATCGGCGGCTAAAAGTGAAACTGTTCCTTTGTAAGCGATGCAGGCGAAAATTTTGAGAATTATGGAAAAACAGGCCACCAGATATTTAGAAAAATTCCCGAAAATAGGCGATTTTTCCCCGATTTCAAGATCCCAACCCAAAATAAAATTCCCAATTTCGGGAACCGAGACGGCTCGTTCCCTAATATAAATATATCTTTCTTTAAATTTGAAAGTTTTTAATTATAATTAATTCTAAATCTTTTCAATTTCCATAACGGCAATTTTCATAAAAGAATCTTTTAAACAAAAATAAACAAAAATAGTGCAAAAATCGTCATATTCTGTCACATCCGCGTTAACCTGATTAAAATTAAAATATATTTTTCCTTCAAAATATGTCAATTAATGATTTTTTTCTTAGATTTTCAACTAGCCAGCCCTAATTTAAGTGCAAGAGAGCAATTTTTCACATACAAGAGTGAGCCGGTCACCTGAAGCCCTTTCAACTTTAGAAAGAAAATTTTGTACTTTAGAAAGAAAATTTTGAAAAGCTGATCCGAAAACATGACTTCTTTCTTTCGATACTGTATTAATATACCGCCGCCCCCCCCCTATTTTAGTTTCAGATTGAATTTTTTTACTTTTTTCCTGCCTCATAATTATATTTTTTTTGTTTTTCCTGGTCAAATTTCCTTCTTTATAAACACGTTGGATTTTTTCGTTAGCCCTATTTTTGCGTTGCTTTCTATTTTTTCTTCATGATAACCTTCTTTTTATTATATTTAAGGGGGAAAATGATTTGGGAGGGGGCGGTGTATTAATAAAGTACCTCCCTTTCTATCCGTTAATTCAGATCAGTTAATATTCACACATAATCTTACAAATAAAAATTTAATAATTAAATTACAATTCTTAATGTCCAGTTATAGTCAAAATATATGATCAAATTTTCTAAAAAATTTAAAAATTAAAAAAGCTATAAAAAAATAATTTTTTTCAAAAATTTTAAAATTGTTTGAAAACCCTTTAATAAAAAAAGTTTTGTTGTGTTTTGGTTGTTTTTATTAGAAAAGTGGAATGTTCCCTTACTTCAAATGTGTGCTTTTCGAGAATTTACATATAATATTTCTTTTCATTTTTTTTCAATTTATTTTTATTGTTCTTTTTATGTTTTAATTTCTGAATATAAAAATTTAAAAAAAACAATAAACTCGGCAAATTCAGTAATAAAAATAAAGAAAAATTTTTGGTTCAAAATTCAACCTAAAAAAATTTGTTAGTTCAAAAGGCGGTACGACAATTGCGGATACGCACGTGCGGATGCGACGATTGCGGATTAAAAAATTTTTTAAAAAGTTTAAGATTTTTTAAAGTTTTAGTGCCACATCTGTCTAAAAATAACTCGGAAACCGTCAGAAGTATGAAGCTGGCAGCCGGGACAAAAAAAAACGGAATATCATTTCAATCATTTTTAAAATTTTTAAAAAATTTTTTAATCCGCAATTGTCACATCCGCACGTGCGTATCCGCAATTGACGTAACGCGGTTCAAAATTTTACAAATTAATAAACTATAATAATTTTTATTGTGAAGTTTGTACGATTTCCTCTATAATTAATAGCCATTTTGGCCAAAAATGTACCAAACCAATTATTTACTTAACTGTCAGACAAATGAGTACCTCTCAATGCCCTCAACGAAAGCAAACTTTTTGTACCATAAATTAACTTTCGGTCCTCTTTGACATTTTATTTTTGGTATATTTTTAAGCATTTTGTTTTTGTTCTTTTAAATTAATTTCATAATCTCAACTCTCGAATTAATTAATTTAAGGTTTACTCAAAAAAGAGATGTGTGTGTAATTGAGGAATTTCACGTGAATTGACAAAAAATTATTTTGAGAGTTCAAACTATCATATTAATGAACCAACTTATATTTATTTTATTATCAGAAATTCCTTTCCTTTACTCATTCTAGAAAGATTTTTAATGAAAAATGAATTATCTAAATATTCTGAAATGTAAGGATGTGGCTCTAAAAAAAGTATATCCCGTTACAATCCAGAAATCTCTTCTTGTTTCAGGAAAAGAAAAAGAAAATAAAAAAGAGAGGAGATACTTCAATAATAGCTCTAAGTTAATGTCGGAGATTGGTAGTGATACACCTCAAATGCTTAACCTCTATATAAAGCACGGCTTTGATATCGGCGGATTTTACCTAATTTTGTGGTTTTGATCCATAACTCTAAACTTTGTTATATACCCTTTATATCAAATATTTATCTATATCTCTGTATATCCCCTATATCAAACTTCACGCAGTTTCTAAAAAAATATAAAAAATCCATAAAAATTTATTCTCGCATCATTTAACTATTTTAATCTTGTATTTAATCAGAAAAGTGCGTAAAATGCTGGATTTCACGTTAATTACCAAAAATAATTTTTTGGGAAAAAATCAGAGAGAAATTTTTTTTGTATTTTGATCAAACACTTGTGTCCATATTAAATTTGAAAAAAAAGCTCTTCTTATTTTATGACTAAATAAATATTCTTGAATTTTTCTAATATGTAAATATCTAAGCAAAATTTAGAAATATTTTATTTTCAAAATTTGCCAAATAAATACTTCCAGAATTTGCCCAAAATAATATCATTTGATAAAAATAAATAATTCTTTAAGTAAATTCAAAAAATGACTAAAATTAATTCTAAAATTATATTTTTAATTTATTTAGTAATTATTTTTATGATTTATTACATCCCGCTCCTCCAGGGCGCAATACAGCTCCAGGGCGATCACCTGGAATTGGAAATTGACTTGTTCCAAAGTCTCTGCACGAGGATAGTTAAATTGTAATTGCTAAATTATTAATAACAAAATTATATACTAAATGTCTAAATTCTCTAAAATAGCCCCCCCCCCCTCTTCAGTGAAGGATTTAACAAATAGCCAATTTAATTTCCCGATTTCCGAAATCGTTTATTTATTTTTATTACGGTTAAATCACTGCCAAGTAGATAGGCTCTACCTCGTCTCTTAATATTAGCTCTTAATTTAATAATAAATCTTATTATTATCACAATTTTGGAGAAAATACGTACAAATTTAGGAGTAATAAATAAAAAATTAATATTTATTTGTGTTTTGTGATTACATAATTTTTGGTTTTACAATATTTCTTTGAGTAGAAACCAGGGATCCTACCGAAGAAAAAACAAAATTCCCGATTTCTGAAAATCGGGATCCCGACCCTAAAAAACGTCGGGAATTCGGATTTTCGAGAATCGGAACGGCAGAATCCCAGACGAAACTACCAACGACTGGGTTAGTGAACATACATTGAACTACTCGTAGTATTTTTGGTATTTTTTAGTTCTAAGTAGAGTAAGTCGAGTTCGAGCGAGTTCGAGTTACTCGACTCGACCGCTCGGGTTTTTTGCGTAATTACTCGACTCGGAACTCGGGATCATGATACTCGGATTACTCGAGCTCGGAAATTTCCTACTCGACGTACTCGGTTAAAACCGAGTATTTTTATGCCCCTATCTGCGGCGCAAAAAGGAAGATTTTTAGCTTAAGGATCTTCCAAAATTCTCAAAATTTTCGCCTGCGGCGCTGAAAACGGAAAAAACTAGTGAGTTGGTCATCCAGATTTCTTAAAATTTTCGCCTGCGGCGCTAAAAAAGGAAGATTGGTTTATATCGGAGGATTGAATCAAGTTAGTTGGATTTTAGTAATATCCGGATATTTCAAGGGATCTAAGGGAATAGCGAGGGATCTGGCCTTCTGTTGGGTGTTCCCACCTCACTTGGCCTTCAGAAATCCTCAAAATTTAAGCCAACCTTTCGACAATATACCTAATCCGACGATATCCCCATTAATCTTCAGAATTTCCCAGATTTTGCTCCTAATACACCCTATCACTATAATCGGCCCAAATCCCGCTTAATCCCTTGATATCCATCTCATTCCTCTTATCACTCGATATCCCCTTAATCTGCACAAATCCACGAAAATTTTTCCAAAATTTCGGAAATCGTAAATCGGAAGGAAAAAACGTCGGAAATCCGAAGTCGGAAATCGGAATTCCGACCCATCTCTGGTGCATATCATGGAATTTCGGCGGATTAAGAGGGATATAGACGGATTAACGAAAATAACTGAGATTTGGATGATGATCTACCGCATTACTGCCAACAAATGCCCAATACCCAGTACTGATAATGAGTAGAAGTATTGTTTTTGTTAAAAAAATTTTTTAAATTCTGTTTTATAAAAATTACTCGATTACTCGACTACTCGAACTCGAGCTCGGCTTAAAAAGTTGAGCTCGAGCTCGAACTCGGGTTTTTCAAACTCGGATTACTCGAGCTCGCTTTTTTCCCAATTACTCGGTACTCGACTTACTCTAGTTCTAAGGATAATTGATGTAGCGATAAAAAATATTATTTGTTGTATAGTCTCAGGTCCCGACCCCAAATAATTGTTATAAAAATTCAAAAGTAATCACGAGACCTGGAAAAATTTAAATGAATAATTGCGTGAAAATAAACTTTAATTATTACCCAAAAAATTAACAAAAATAATTTTTATTTTACTCAGGAAAATTAAAAGTATAACAAAATAATGGAATTTGGGAATTTCGGCAAAAAATCAAACTTTTCTTTGGAAACAAACAAAAAATTGGGATACTCTTCTTTAAATGTTTTGGAATTAAAAATCTAGCCAATTTTAAATTTTTCTTTTATTTTGAAATAAATTGTTAAAAGTGGGAGAATAAATTGTTAAAGTATTTTTTATTTAACAATATAATAGTTGAAATATTATGGAAACAATATAAACGAATATACATACACTAACTAGAGATCGGACCGAAACGAGATCACGATTGAAAAGCCGGTTATCGAGATCGAGATTTTACAAGATTTATCGAGATAATCGAGATTTATCGATATTCTTCGAGTTCTCGATTCTCGTACGACCCTTCCAGTGTGATCTCTAATTCAAAACACATTTTTAAATACACCATGGTTCTGAATTTTCTCACTTTTACAAAAGTTGTAAGAAAATTCCAACGAGAAAGTATTTACAAAATTATTAATTTATTTATCAAATCCTCAAAAATTCATTAAAAATATGTTTGACTTTCGACTAAATTGATCATTTCTACTTTGGATAAACCTTATTGTTGGCTTGTCGCTATAGGCAAATCTCGGGCAATCCTCGAACATAACATAGACAAAGAACAACCCCCCTTTTAGAGAAACTTCCCTCGCTGTTGGAACAAACTCCTTTCATATAGGGTCTATATTTAGCCTCGGTCTTGAACGAGTTCTTGGCTCTTAATTAATTTACTTTATTTACGAAACCGAGGGTTATTCGATTTTAGACCGAGATTGAAAAATGGGCAAGGACCACTACGTTTTTATCTGCTTTATCAAATAAAAGTGTGAGTCTTTGTCTGTGAAACTAGGTCTTGAGAGGCATATTTAGTATTTTAATTAAGACAAAACATTTTTACAGAATTAAGAAAATTAAAGAAGACAATTTAAAATTAAAGAAAACGAAAAATAATTCTAAAAGTTTGTTAGCAGAATTTTTGAATGTTTATTTAGGCTTTTAATAGAATAAGTTATAATTGAAGTTTTTGAATTATAATTAGAAATGGGGCAATTCAATGAATAGACAATTTACTAGAATTCCCGCAATTTGAAGGCATTGAAATAATAATCAGAAATCTCTTGGGTCTCTTAGGGATGTCCATTCCTTTCATTCAGAATCTTAGTTGTTTTGCTTATGTATCAGGATCAGCCGAACAGCTAGTCTGAAGCTTAAGGTCACATTACCCTATCACACATTACTTAAGCCAAATATTTGATAAAATTTAGTAAATTTAATTGGATTTTGAAAAGTTATAGAGGTTTATAAAATCCTCGGTAATCCTCAAACCTCGGAACACGAGAAAATTTTGTTTCTCGACCTCGATCTCGGCTTTTCCAGCCTCTGTGAATGCTTCAGCTAGATGACACAGAGAACATGGACAAGTGTATATAATTTTCTGAATTTTAGGGGCTAATTGTTCACTTTTAGTTATATTTTGTACCGACGGATGAGTGGGATGGCTAGTGAATATAACTAGCTAGCTATTTAATTATTTCAGTCAGTCAATTATCTTTCGGTAAAATTTTCTCGCTAGATTTTTTGCATTTTATATTTTGTATTTATAATTTCTAAATTTAGAAATTCCAAAAATATATTAGTAGAGGTAATATTTTCTCTCAATTTATCACTTTTAGAAATTTTTTCTGGAAATTCACGTGAAATCCTGCATAGAAATCCTGGACTATTTCTAAATAGATTTTGGTAAAGATAGATAAATTTAGAAATTATAAAACGAAAAATTTTACTGAAAGATAATTCACCGAATAAAGGAATAATTTTATATCAAGAGCAATTGTCCCTAAAATACAGAAAATATAACTTTTGTGCATGTTCTCCATGTAATATTGTCGAAGCTGTGATAGATCTATACATCTTGTACACTTTCAGAAAAATTGAGAGGGAAATGTGATCGGGCTAACTATTTAGCTCCGATCAGACCCGTCGACTAATCCTGATATCGAAGAACATTCATTAATTTTCGATAAAAAATAATCCATATAAACGATGAAGAAGGTTCCAAAGAGGTTCAAGATAATCTAAAAATTATTGGGTTAGTTCTAAAAACATTTGGGTTAGTTCGGATCAGCTGGGTGAAACCCCAAATTTTTTGATTTGAATTTTTAAATATGGTTTCGCCCACGAAATTTCCAAAAAACACGTTATTTGGCCATTTATTGCCTATAACTGATCCCTCATATTTGTGGGACCACAAATTTTGGTCCCATAAGTTTTTGATGAAAGTGAGATATCGAAACAGAACAAATTAAAAACAGATTGTCAAGAAACTAAACGAAAAAATAAAAAAACGAAGAACGGAGCGACCCCCTCAAGTGGACATTTAAGTGAATTGTTTATTCTTCTAATTGTCCCGTTTGCTAATTATAATTCCTAAACTTAATATTCAATAATTTTAAATTTAAAAGCTTTATTAAAAGCCTGAATAAACAATCCAAATTTTTCTAATAAAATTTTTTCTCAAATTTTGGCCAAATAAATACCGGCAGAATTTACTCATGAAATAAATTCATTTTAAATTAAAATAAATAATTCTTTTAAATAAATAAATTTACAAAAAATGACTAAAATTAATTCCATTATTTTCCTAATTTTTTTAATAATTAATTTTATGAATTATTATATAGTGGCTGGAACCCGACCAACCAATCCAGGACATTCACCTGGAATTGGAAATCATTAAATTGGTGGAAATTGTAATTAAATTTTTAATACAAAATTTATACTAGAGCTCGGTCGGAGGGGTTGGTCGATATTTTTCGATAGATATCGAAACCAAATATCGAAAAAATATTGTATCGATCCGGCTCTGATTGACACAGGGGATCCTGTCGATATAAAAAATAAATCTCAATTAGGCATAAGTATTCCCAACAAAAACTCGACTGATATTCTTAATATTCAGTAATTTTGGAAATTTTGTATGTATTTTTTGCTGAAGGTGCATATCAGGGCTGGGCTTATTTCCTCCTCCCCATATAGGCCTCCTCCCCCTATTTCTCCTTCATTATTGCAATAGGTTAATTTCGACGGCTAAGAAAGAACCAGGCACCTTAAGTTTTCCAGGCTGATTTTTAGTTATTTGCCAACGCCGCCTTCTGTATAGCCTTAGGAATTAAATAGCTCGCTATATTCTTTAACTTATATTTACTTAAATAACAACCCTGGGTAATTATTGTTTCAACCTCTGGCTGGAAGTGGTGATTATAGGGATATATATTTAGGGAGGAGGTAATTATTTGAGTATATATACGGTAATTGTTATTTCGAGTCTGAAAATTTTGTAAACATTTAAATAAAATATACGTTTAGCTTAATTTTTGAAGATAACACTTATAATAAATTAAAATATAAAATTACTACATATTTAAATTCAGGAAAGGAAAAAAGAATGTGACAGAATATGGGGGTTGGAATTTTGGGGGAAAAAAATGTTAAAAGCTTTTCTTTGGTAACAAGACAAAAATTGGGCTATTCTTCTCTAATTGATGGAAAATTGTTTCGGAAAAACTTTTTTCAGAGAATTTAAAAAAAAAATCTATCCAATTTTAATTTTTCTTTGTTCAAAAATAAATTGTTAAATATGGGGGAATAAATTGTTAAGGAAATTTTTGTTAATTTTTTATAAATGAAATTACAAAAATTAATAATATTTCTAGGAAAATTTGAAATATTTTGGCATGAAGCCTGTCTATAAAAAATAACAAACGAAAGAATTATTCAAACCTAAATTTAGATACCCTATAGAGCTGAAAAAATCATACTTTATAATGAGTCATATCCAATTATTACTTAAAATTTCTGAAGACATTTATACACACGATATATTTAAGACACCACAAGCGATTTAGAATTTCGGGAACTTAATTCAAATAAATTTTGTTAATACCATGGAAGACTCGGGTGTGACTCAGATTATCACATAATATAGCCCCAGTCTCTTTTTTTCTCTCTCACAGATCTGCTCTCTCTCTCTGTCTCTCTCGAGATACCAAGGGATTTTCTTGTTCTTAAAAATAGTCATGAGTAGTCATCCTCCTCATCTCAAAACATTCTTAGAATTTATTTTACATTAAAAACTCTTTCCCAAAAACTCATTTCAAAATTAGCTTCTTTTGTACTTTTATTAATTTAGCACGTTCACAATATTGCACTTAATTTAAAAGAGTATTTGTTAATAGAACCTCTTTCTCCCCTACAAAATTTAGGTCAAAACAGCTGATGGATCCTCCTTTTATTTCGTAATATACCACACAAACAAATTTAGTTTATATTAGCCTTTGTAACAACCACATTTCCTTATTTGCGATTGTAAGCGCGACAGAAAATGAGCGAGAAATGGGAAGGAGATGAACTTGTATGGAAGAAAATAAACTTTTTATAAAAATTTTGTGTATAGAGACAATCGAGTGAGAATCTCTGAAGACTCCGACCAGGACCGGAATGGGAGAGCCATAGTGGATCAAAAAAAAATATCAATCGCTTACATAGATTTCTGATCTAGATCTCGTCTCGGCCCGATCTCTACTTGCTACAGAACTCAGATTTGTCTATACCATGGATACGGTTGATATAAAGCATTTCTGAGGTTGAATTCTTTTTAGTTTTGATATAGGTATGTCATAAACGACACTAACCAGCAATCATTATATGAAACGAGATCTCTCAAGGTATTAGTCTTAATTTCAATATATACTCTAGTCTGTTCTCTGATAATGCTAACAATAAGTATTAGGTAGGATTAAGGTTAAATATCCTTCAATAACAAAAATTGAGATTCTTCCAACAACCATATAATTAACTGAATTTAATTTCCACCCTCCCCCCCCCCTACCCTCTCCACAATCTTCCATCAACCACCACTGTTCATCTTCTTTTTAACAAAAAAAATTTTTCATTTTCTCGTAATAAATAAATAAATTTATTTTTGCGGTAAAAGTTCATTTCTAGAACATAATTAATTTAATAATTTATGACAAAAAATATTAAAAATAATAGAATTGAAGAGGATAATGAAATAATTAATAATTCTGATAATAATTTAAACCATTTACAACAACTTAAAAGGCCAGATTTGAAAGGTAGGGAAATTTTAGATTTAAAATTTTGGTCGGCTATTGAGTAGCATAATTAACTAATACCCTTAATTTAAGGTACCCTTCGTTATAAGTTACCTTCGTTATAGGCGTCCTCTCGATTTAAGGTACCCTTCGTTATAAGTTACCTTCGTTATAGGCGTCCTCTCGATTTAAGGTACCCTTCTTTATAAGTTACCTTCGTTATAGGCGTCCTCTCGATTTAAGGTACCCTTCTTTATAAGTTACCTTCGTTATAGGTAACCCTCAAGATAAAGTTCCTTGGAGTTAAGATCATCTCTAGTTAAGGTCCCCTTAGATACCTCACACGTTATAAGATTTGATTTTAACTCTAAATATCTCCTGTAGTAAGGTCCGATTTTTAATTTCATTTTAATTTAAAAATTTTTCTAAAAAGGTGTTTTTATTTGTGTAACATGCCGTAAACAATTCTGCCATTCCTCATCCCTAAGCCGCCATAAAATGCAGGCACATGTGAAACGTTCGAGGTGCAGATTATGCGGTGAGAAAATTCAGAGTAAGTCAAAAAAATTTAATTAATACTACATATGAGCTGATTGTGTTTAGATATATATCATCAAAGTAAAGCTATATTTGCGGATATTTGCAAAGCTTTTTATGTGTTGGAGAGCCGTTTTTTACCCCATTTTCTGATCGAGATATTTCTCCGTAATACCGAAAAATCCCGAATGTTATCGATATACTATAAAACTTTGTACATATTCCATAACGTTGAATATCAACAAATACAGTTGAAAGTATGGCACAGTCCTATCTCTGATTTTAATTAAGTACCTTAATTAAATAGAATTCCATATTTGTAACTAAAATAGAAAGAATGCACTTCATAATTTTTTTCAAAAACTGACCCATTTGTATTATTTCAAAAATTATTATGTAATGGCATGAAGGGAATTATTTTTTACATGGTCATTTAAAATATTTAAAAGTGCATTGTAAATGAGTGAAAAATATTTAAAAAAAGAGAGGGAAGGAATAGAACGATTGAGTGATTTTTTTGGTTATTGCGTGTTTTTGAGGTTAATCCGGCCTTAGGCCTTTTTTTCGTTTCTTCTTCTCATTTTGGATATTTTTTAAAGTTTATCTCAATTTCCTTTCAGCATCATTAAAATAATTTTAAAAAAGAATAATTATTTTAAAAATGTATACCTTTTTTTGTTGATCTTTTCGAATTTTACTATATTATTTTTTAAATTTATTTTAAATTTATTTTTAAAATGAGAAAAATTTTCATCAAAAACACATTATTAGAGCTTCCCAAATTCCAAAAAAATTATTCCTGGAACTCGGAACAAACACAGGAAATTCCCGGAGCAAGTTTCCGAGCGAGCCCGGAAAAGCATCCCCTCAATTTCTGATTGAGAATTCCCCTCAATTGCTGCATCACCTCACTTCCTGATTGACACATAGGGGTACGGGCAGGAATCGAGGCAAGATTTGAACCCCGACAAGAGCTGCACGGAATTGAAAAAATTTCCGCAAACACAATCAGCAACTCGCACGCAGTCCTGACCCCGACCCAAAATCAAACAAATATTTTTTTGTCGTGTACTGACTAGAAAACCAATCAAGAAATTTAAAAAATTATAAAATTTAGTTTCCTTTACATTCGTAATAAAAATTTAAAAATTCTATTTTAGGAAATACTAAAAAATTCAAAATATACATGACCATAAAATATCTCATGCTAATTTTTGGTCACTCAAAAATACCCTTAGAAAATATACAAAACTTGTACAAATAATTTTTTATTATAAAATAGTTTTGGCCGAAAATCTAATAAAATATATTGTGTAAATATTAAAATAAACATAACGCCAAAACTATAAAAAAATTATTTTTATTTTATCACTTTTCTTGGCTTTAACGCTCATTTCTTATAAATAATTTTTAATTTTATTATTATACCAACCATTTATTTTTACTCAAAAAAAGTTTATTTGTCCATATGTACTACAAGACCATTTATTTTCTGTCTTTTTGAAATGGTGTCTTTCTATGAAGCTTTTCAAGCTGAATCGAAATATAACTGAATTTATGAGATTTGTAGATTATACCCAGAATTATGATTCCAAATTAGAGTTGGGACTTGGTATCATGCTGACAGTCCAAGTTCAGATATTTTGGTAGTTTCGGCTTTGGTTATTAAACCTTTTACATCGTCTATCAGGGATGGTAATTTCGGGTCGGATTTATAAAATTTGCTTCGAATCCAGTTGAGTAGAATGTCGGGTAATTTTTGAAAAATTTCTCGGGTCGTGTTTCTGGTCGAAAAAAGACCGTGTTTCGTGTAACCGACCCATCCCTGTTTTCTATCTTATATTATTTTATCTCAATAACGATTCCTTCTTGAGAGACATTTGAGCTTCGAGTCCCTTCCAGTTTACCGAGCCATCTCTTTAGTATAAGGTGGTCTTAATTAGGTATTATCCTTTCGGGCCTATTATCCTTTTGTCCTCAAAAATCGAAACCCGTTCCATTTCTCGAACGGAACTGAACCGGGCCGGCAACCCTCGTCTTAAAGTATTTACAAGGAAATTTTGCTTTTTTTAATTATAACAAATATTTATATTTTCCGTATATAAAAATTCAGGTTCTTCTTTGACTTTCACCTAATTTCACCACAATCACTTTAATAATAATATCAAATCCCGTTTAAACCTGCATTAAGGGAATATAGAAAATTAAACACACAACAACTACCTGATAAAAACTGACCCGTAAATAAAAAGAGTACTTTTGAAAGAAAATTCCTTTTTTTAAATTATTTTTTTAACTATTTCCGTCACAAATCAAAAATTTTTTAGTTTTAGAAGAAAATCAGGATTTTTTATCAACCTTTTAAGATGATCAGAATTTGCATAAATCTGCAATGTTATTGCGGACTACGTACATACTGTTAATTTTGTGTTTAAAAGCACTTAGCTTTTTCGAAATTTCGTGATTTTGAATTTTCCAAATTTCGTGATTTTTTCCTTCTCTTTCGACGTTTTTATGTTTTTTATTTCGTTTTCTGCTTTTTCGAGTCATTTTTTTAATTATGAAATGTCAACTTCAGCTAGGCCTGGGGCCTTTTCCACAAAGCGACTTTTACTGTCACTGTCGACAGAGAAATGTCAACACAAATTATTGAAAAAAGTGGTTAGAGATAATAAGGTGTAGACGATAGAGGCAGAGTAAACACTGTCAATGTCGCTAAAATGTGCGCACAACCTAACCCCCGCTGTCACATTTTTTCCCGCTTTTTATCCACTCTGCCCGACATTGAGTTTTTTTTGTCTTCTTTTCCCTATTATCTAAAACCATCACTGGCGCTAATTTGTGTTGACATTTCTCTGTCGACATTTAATGTCAATGTCGCTTTGTGGAATAGGCCCCTGGATATACCTCTACCATCAACTGAAGTTTCCCTTGGCAAAAAATTTTTTTCGAAATTTTGTGTCGAGTTAGTCTCATAAAAAGTCGTATTAGTCTTTCTCTCCTTTTGTCTTTACTATTAAAATTTTCCGTATTTTTCTATGCGCAAATATCAAAAAATTAAATTCCTTTTTTCAACCAATTGACAAATTAATTTTAATCATTTTATCACCTTTTCTTGTTTTTTTTGCTTGATTGCTTCTCATAAAACAGGCGCAACAAGAAATACTATAAAAGAACACAATTCCGGAATTTCTCCTAATTAATTTATTTACTTAAATTTCTCCCCTTTTTTAATCATTCTCAAGTAGTATGTTAAACATTTTATCAGCGCTAAAGAAAAATATATAAATTAGTATTAAATTAATTGCCCTTCTCAACTAGCTAAATTTCAATTTTTTCTGAAGCTGAAAATTCATTTTTTAACTATAATATTTTCATGTTTATTGTTTTCAGATGGGGTTACCAGCTCGCTCGAACCGAAACTCGAAATATCGAGCGCGCTGAGGATTTTCAGCTTAAAAACGAACCGAATCGGAAAAAACCAAACTCGAAAAATGCACCGAACGTCGGCTCGAATCGAAAACGGCAACCCTATTTTTGATTATATTTCGATTTTATAAATCTAAATTATTAGCCATTTTTGGTGACTTGACTAAAGGCATATGACCGTTTTGTATTTTAAGGAAAGGTATCATTGAATCTTTACCAAAAAGGTACAAAATATCGATATGGTCAAAATAGTACAAATGTAAATGGTAAAAATAAGTCCAAGCGTTCAAAAATGTACAAAATGTCCATATGTCAGAAAGTCCATAGGATCCGAATAAAATTATTTGTTGCCAGATACCCATCTTTCTATTTATAAATATTCCAAATTCCTTTATCTAAAAAGTAGTATAATATCCAAATTTCCAAAAAGAATGTCCAACTAACAACGTCATCATCTAATTTTTTTGTTGTTTTTTCTCGCGGTCGTCTTCCCGTTGCTTTCTCTCCCTCACTTTCTTTTTAATAAATAAAATCCTCTTTTTTGCGCAATTCTTTTTTTTTAATTTTATTCCCCGACTTGTTTTTGTGCTTAGGCCAAAAATATTTTAAAAAACAAGAAATTCCCTTCTTTCCCTTCTTTTCTCTCTAATATTTTTATCTCATTAGGCGTGGGGGATATTTACTATATTTAATTTATAAACAGGATAAAACGCCAAAAATGCAAAAAAAGTTTTTAATTGAGCACATTAATAGATTAATTCTATCGCGCAATAATATAAAAGTTCATCGTCTCGATATTAGCTAATAGAGAGAAAAGATGAAAGCTGTTTTTTGATGGATTTTTTTGAATGATTTGAGAGTTTTGATAATCAGATGGGTTTGATATTTGGATGGAAAATTTTTTATTTATCTGTTCTTCAATGGATCTCTAAGTTATGTTGATAAAATGTCGGACAGAATGCCATTTCGGGAAAAATTAGTCAGAACGCCACATATAAAATTTGGACAAAACGCCACACTTACAAAAAATTGGACAAAATGCCACACCTACGCAAATTGGACAAAACGCCATACTTGCAAAAAATTTGACAAAACGCCACACTTACAAAAAATGGACAAAACGTCTTCTTATCAGAAATCATTATTAATTCAAATACTGTACTCTCTTGTAACTTTTATTGCCAGAAATGAAAGGATAATGCGTAAAAATGATAGAAAATAAAGGAAATATGTAGAAGAAAAGAAAAAGGAAAATTGGACTTGATGTGATGACGTGATTTCTTTAGCTGTTTGTGCAACTTTATTTTTATTGCGTATTCATCGCGCAATAATTGTTTGAAAAGAAAAGTTGTTATTTAGCATAAAAAGAGGATTTATTTTGAAAAAAAAGAGACAAGAGCGGATATTTCTTTCTTTTATCTTTCCTTTTTTTATTGTTTTTTGTTTATTTCTTGTTCATTTTCTTTTATTTTTAAACCAGACAGACAACACGTCTCCCTTGTTTTTAATAATTTTTAGAATTCTTTTTTGAAAAATTAATTTTTTGGTTATTCAACTTTAATGTGGTATAGTGTCCCTTAAATTTAAGTGACTTAATTCCCGTCTCTTTTGAACTGGCCAAAACTAACATCAAAATTAAATTGACATTCAGTTAAACTTTAATTTATAATATATACCTAAGCTATATAAACTGAATTGATGTACCTTATAAGGGTTTATTGTAAACAGAGATAGATGGATTACCCGATGTCTGAACGAAAAAAAAAATTTTTTTCGATGCAAAACCCATCAGGAAATTTTAAAGGCCCGATCTGATACTTGAGCCTACTTCTCAACCCTCTTCCTCCGTCAAAAGTGTTTTTAAAAGCTCCCTCGCCTTTTGGCCAACAAAATTTTAATAAATTTTGCATACCTTAAATTCAGCTTTACTAATGTTCCTTATCGATAATCTCAAAGGAAAAATTTAAATAAAAATTTAATTTTGATCGAGATAATGATCTCTCGAGATTATCATCTCTTATCGAACACTAAGCGAGGTTTCGACTGTACTTTATTTATCTCTATTTGTTTTTTTTTAATTTTTGGTTCAAATGTCATTGTTTATTAAAATCAACCCTTTTCCATCTCTTTTCAATCTCCCCATTCATTTAAATTTTCTCCCAATTTTCTCTCAATTTTCATCATTAATCCCTTTATTCCTTCCAGTTTCCCCCTCCCCTCTTTAATTTATTTAAAATCCAGTTGAAAAAAAAACTGTTCAGTTTTTTCTTTAACTTGTCTCATTTTTGATGAGGAGAGTGGAAAGTTGCGCTAAAAAACGTTCTATTTGTTCCGGTTCATTTTTTGTTTTTTTTTCTTTTAAATATTTAATTATTATCTGTTCATTTTTCGCTTTATTTTTAATAAGGATTAAAAATTGAAAAAAATATCTTTGCAACAAAATAAATTATTGTTGTATCCTTTAACAACTAAAATAAAAGTATTTTTAAAATTAAATTGACTTTAAGACATTAAAATAATGAATTTTTTTGTTAAATATTTCTTTCCGTGTTTAAATTAGAGTTAGTCGAGGTTGAGGTTTTTTGAAAAACTGAGACCGAGGATCACCGAGGTTGCTAATCGAGGTCGGGGTCTGAAAATGGGCGAGGACCTCGACCAAGACCTCGGCCTCGGCCAACTCTAGTTTAAATTATTATGAACCGCTGTTCTAAGACCAGAAATTTTTAAACTCTAGACAAAGACTGCAAATATGGGTGGCATGAAAGTGATCCTCTGAGGGATTTTCAGGGATCCTTTGATTTTTTTCAATTTTTTGGATTGTTGGATCCTTGATCCTGTAGAAAAATCCTGTAGAATCCCATCCCATCTGAAAAAATTTTACAAAATACCTTTTAGGGTTCTTTCGGATTGCGATTTAGCAAGACCAAGATGAATACACCCCTAGAAAATTCTTAATTCCGGATTTAAGCGTCTCTATATTTTGTATATTCAATACCTTTTATAATTTCTTTACCTTTACATTTACCGTACTTTCTCATTTTAAATAATAATTCAAAAAATTAGGGAATGAATGGCGATGTTTTAGACAATTCTGTTTCTTCACTAATAACTTCAGAATCCTCAGAAAAATCACAACAATCATTCAATTACTCTTCAACTAACAACAATTCTAGTAATAATGACAACGGTTTAACCTCAGTTTTACACGGATTTATAGTTAACGGTTTAGCTTTGACTGCAATGATGAAAACAGAAATGGGGGAGAATGGAGAGGGGGAACAACAACAAAATAATACTGTGGAAGAAATTAATAAAGAAATGATGCTTAAGAAGACAACACAAAGCACTAGCTCTTTCAAAACCCAAAACAATTTAAATTTTAATAATTCTTGGCGTTGTGCCCAACAAATGGAAGAAAATGACATTTCGTCCCATTTTGAGAGAAAAAATTTTTTGAACGCAAATTTTGGATTTTTTGAAGGGAATGGAAGGGAAACGAAGAAAAATTGTGAAGATACTGATTTTGGAAGAGTGAACAACTCGAAGCTTCAAGAGAAACTTCAAGAGGAAGATGATAACCTTCAGAGTTTTAATTTAGAAAAATTCAAGAAATCAAACAATTTTTCCCTCTTTTCTACCAAAATGTTAATGACAACAATGAATGATTTGGGAAATAAAGATGGATTGGAGGACCAGATGTCTCATTCTTCCTATAAAAATGATCTAATGTCTATTGGCGTTAATGAGGACGAGAATAATTTAAAAAACGAAATTAACAGAACGCCAACAACCAACATTATACCAACAACCAACATTATGCCAACCACAAATATGCCAAAAAAGAAGAAGAAAAAGCCTTACAAAGAACTAACCTTAGAACAAAAAGTCGAGTTAATCCGCCTCGCAGAACGCTGCACAAATTTAAGCCAAGCAAGTATAGCAGAACGATACGCTATCGCAAAATCCAATGTTTGTAGAATTTTGCAAAGAAAAACGGAATATGTTAGGGCTTTGGAATGTGCTGGGTTTGCCGGTTCGAGGAAGAGAAAATTGAGGACAGCAATAAATTTGGGGGAAGAAAATTTGGAATTGATCAATGGGGAAATGAAGAATAATAAAGTTGAAGGAAGAGGAGGAAGAAATAATAATTTATTTGTGGATGTTGAAGAGGAGGAAGAATTAAGCAATAATAATTGTTTTAATATTCTGTGTGACAAAAAAGATATTGATAAATTAATTGGAGGGAGTTGGAAGAATGAAGAAATTGGGGCAAATTTGGATTTGAATGGAAATGAAGAAGAAGATGATAAGTGGTTTTTGAGTTAATACAGTCGAATTTCGATAACTTATCGCCCAGTTAGCACATCACTCGCCTTGTTAGGCCTACAAAATTTGGTCACAAGTAATGTAGTAGCGTGATTTCATGCCGAATATGGAGTATCTTCCATTTAGAATTGACTCAATTTGGTCCCTATGCTGACGTCTTATCGAGATTCGACTGTATAGTTATGCTAGGGATGTCATGTCAAGTCATGAGTTCTTAATCAGTTAAGTTCCTCGATGTCGCCCTCTCCCTCTACCACCCTAGATTATCCGCAAATGTCTATCGAATGTTAAGCTTCAAGAAATAAAATTTCCGAAAAATAAAGTTTAATAATTAATTCTCCCTTTTTAGGTGGTACATCTGCCTTAAGCTCTCACATGTCTACAGTACATTGCCAGAAAAGCCGCCGTGTTATTTTATGCCGTTGTTGCAATCTGGCATTTCGTGATAAAAATGAATTACAAAAACATTTAAAAGTAAAATTTTATTTTATTTTATGATGTTTGGAAAAATCCTAGCCTGAATCCAAATCGGAACGAGGTAGAATCCAAAACCCAGGAGGATCCATTTCTTCGAGCACTATTAGTTTTGATTTTTAGACCCTTGGGTGCTAAAATATTAAACGTGTGTGTCCATTGATATAAGAATTGCTTAGGCAGCTCCACTGCCTCCCAACACCCCTCCCTACATGTGGCCAAGTCGTGTAGTTCCTCCTCCCCCCTATCCTCCTCTCCCTCCCATTCCACCCTCTTCAATGTGTACAAAAACTTCTCGAAAATTATTAAGCCAGATAAAAATGGGATATCTAACCTAATTTAATTTAAAAAATTTTCTATCTTAAAGAACCGTAATAACACTACAAATGATAGTACTTCCTCAGAAGATGTATTGCTGCCAACAATAGAAAATCATCATCGACCAAATTCTCCAGAAAAACATCAAAATTCCCAACATAAAAATGCAAATGGAGAGCAAATAGAAAAATTAAACAATTCAAAAAACAGCAACAAAATTCAGTTTTAAAAAATTTAATTTTAAAAATTAATTTAATTAACTAATTTAAGGGTAGTCGAGTCAACAAACGAAAATGTTGAGGATAATTCAACAATAACCTCTGCCTTCCAACTTTTACAACAACAACAACAACATTTTATTTTAGCAAATTTATGGAGTAACATATTTAGCCGCCAACAAACAGAACAAAATACACAAGAAAACACAACAATAAATATTGATAATTGCAACAATGAAAATGGAATGGTAAATGAATCGAATTAAATAAAATACAGGATCAGAATTTTTTAAAAACATACAAAGCTAAAATACACAAATCAGAATTTAATAAAAACATGTTGTCTTAACACAAAAATCAGAATTTATTAAAAACATGCATTAATTTAGTATTAAAATCAGAATTTATTAAAAACATGTGTAGAAGAAAAATACAAAATCCAGAATTAATCAAAAACAAAAATCAAAATTTAATAAAAACACAAAACAGTTCTCATCACAACATGGTCATTCTGCAGTGTCTTCAACAAAAACAAATGAAAGTGTCAATATTTTTAATTGTCTAAATTCCTCATGTTCAACTTCCTCAAATCATTGTTCATCATCTTCTTCTTCCTCTTCCTCCTCTGTAATTGTCCAAACAACAAAAATCGCAACAAACAAAACCTCAACTTTAACCTCTCCCTCTATAATTAATTCCTCTTCCCCAACAGATTCGGAAAATGATTTAATTTTAACTACAAATACACATTCAATTCTTAACACTAATCATCGCCCAGAAAAAACTTCGAAAGAAATACAATGTGTGCAATGTTCTCTGTTAAAACCAAAGTTGCTTGCAGTCAATGAACGCTCTACTTATTTGGAAGCGTGCAACACAACATTTCAGGTAAAACAAAGAAAAGTATTTTAGAAACGCAATAATAAATAATAAAATACAAAAAAAGTAAAACACAGAAATCAGAATTTAATCAAAACACTAAAAATATAAGAATCAGAATTTAAAAAGAAATCAGAATTTACTAAAAACATTAAAGATACAAGAAAGAACAATAAATTTATATCAAGACACTAAAATCAGAATTTAATTAAAACAATATCAGAATTTATTAAAAACATGAATATAAATTCTATAGAAATCAGAATTTAATATAAACATTAAAAATACAAAAACACATTCTACCGATACTTAATTAATCAGAATGAATTAATACGCCTCAACGCCAAATGTCTTCTTGCCGAACAGTGCATTCGCCGACTCGAATTAGAACTTCGCCAATGGCGTGAACGAAACGAAGTTCTCCGCTATCGCCTTTTGGAGTGCCGCGAGAAGGCATTGGCAGTCATTGGAGGAACACATATAAATGGGGCTGGGGGAAGTATTTCTACGGCAGATTTGAGTACTTTTTTGGGAGAAATGTTGAAAATTACTCTTATTTAAATTTTTATTTTAATTTATTTTTATAGGGCATTATTTTATTTATTAATTCAAGTCTTTCAATTAATTCAAAAAATATAGTCTTTCATTTAAAAAAAATTTTTTTAAGCTATTTTAGCAATGAATTAATTATATATTTAAAGTGCAATTACTAATTAATTTTAATATTTCATTTATTTTTAAATATATAATTTTAATTAAATAAAATTGTTTTTTAAAAAAGAATTTAGGTTGATAAAATAAAATTTTTAAATAAATTTCTGGTTTATTAAAATGAATTTTTAATATAAAAATTCTGATTTTATACATATATGAACTGATTTTTATTTTTTTATCAAATCAGAATTTACTTTACAAATCAGAATTTTTTATTTAACCGGAAATTAAAAATCAGAATTCTGATTTTTATTAAACCAGAATTTTTTTATTAAATCAGAATTTAAAAATCAGAATTCTAGTTTTGTAGTATTCTGATTTAATTTTTTTAATTCATTAATTTATTACATTGCAACTAATAATAATAATACATATTTGTTTAGTGCAAGGATAAAAGAAAAAATAAAAAGTGAATATAAGTGAAAGAATAATTTATATATAAATAAAGGTGTTCTCTTGTTAAGTATTGTTTTTGTTTTTTTTTAATAAAAAAAATATAAATATTCCTGTTTTGACTTAAGGTAAATAAATATTAATATTTAATGATTAACTAGAACTTTGAGGAGGTTAAATCATTTATAAAAGAACAGATTTTCTGTTAAATAATTATTAAATTACATAAGATTGAACTTCGCTCCCCTGACACTTTTTTCTCTCCTTTCTCGAAATTTACAAGTAGTCAGGCTTAAAATTTGTTACAAACATTACTCTATGCCTATAAGTATCAGTTCTGCTTTTTAGAACTAATGGTCCAATACTGTCCGTGTGTACCTCATAACTGTGCGACTAGAGTTAAACCTGATAATTCGCGTTAAACCTGATAATTCGCCTTGCGTCTTGCGTTTTTTGTAATTGTCTCTAGCGCCCGCCCCTGCTCCCAGCGTTGGAAAGGATTCTAAAAATCAGAACTAATGCTTATAGCCTTAGGTTAAGTTTTGTAACAAATTTTAAGTCTGCCATTTTTAAAATATCAAGAGTAGAAACTAAGCGGGAATCGAAGTTTAATTTTACCTAATAAAGCAGTTACCGTATTTTCTCGATTAATTTCCCTCCCTCGAATAATTCCCACCCCTCGATTAATTCCCCATGCTAGAGTTGAATTGAAACAATAATTCCTCACCCCCAAATACCCTACTGCACGTTCAAATGCCAAAACTCGAATAATTCCCCTCCCTCGATTAATTCCCCAGTCCATGGAAGGGTTGAAAACAATTCCTCGGGGTAATTAATCGAGAAAATACGGTAATTTTAAGTAATTTTATATCCAAAAATCTTTTTTAAATATTAAAATGAATTTTTCCGTATTTTTATTTGCTATATTTTTATCTACATTTGTATTATATGAATTTTCGTTTGGATGTTGTTGTGATTGTTGTTGTTGCAACAACACAACTCAAATGATGAATGTTAGTGGAACTATGGTTCCGATGAATACTGGTAGGATTTAAATTGATACTTGACTTTATGAATCCAATCTAGCTTTATGAGTCCAATCAAAAAATAATTGAACTTTTCTTGGTGTTGCAAAATAGGGGTATGGTTCCAAAACATTTCTTCATGTTCGGGACTTACGCCCACTGGGTCGTAGGTCCGGAGAAAACCTTTTTGCAACCTATTTTCTTACTTTTGTCACCAATTTTGACAATTTATTCGGCCTATTTGAGTACCTATTTTAAGGTCTTTGCAACCTAAAAATCCGATCCCTAGTAATACCTTAAAAAATAAATATTTCTTAAATAGGAGGCTGCGGATGTGACTGTTGTTGTGGGGGAGGCAGTGATTCAACTGCTTTGCTATTAGCACTTTTGGGAAAGAAGCGCCGCAAGAGACAATTGACTTTTCCTCTTCCAGTTCAAAAAAATATTTCGGTAGAAGCAAATCAAGACACTCCAACTAGAAATATGACTGAAATCAATAGAGGCAAGAAGCAATTTCTTCGAAAATTCCCAAATTTTAAAATTTAAGTAATACCAATTTCAATTAAAATTTTATAAATATATGTACAATAAAATATTTAAGTAATAATTTCTTTAATTATTAAAATTTTTGCTAAGTAAAAAATTTAAAAAAATTTATTATACCAAAAATTAATTTAAATATTTAAAAAATTTATATAAATAAGAATTCGATATTTTCAAGTTTCCGAGTCCGTTATTTCAGTTTTTCTTTAAGACTTGTCATCCGAGATAAACTCCATAAAAGCTCGAAAAAACAGATTTTATCAAAGCTAGAAAACCATCCTGTTCTCAGGCCAGGAAAACCGACCTGTGTCTGGCCCGGAGTAGAAAACTACCGATTAATTAATTTCTAATTTTATAAATATTATATAAATTTTATAATAATATATTTCAAAATTTAGTGTTAAACGATTCCTCTCATCGAGATAAATAGATTGCTAAAAAATTGTCAAGGTTCAGAAATTATCCAGGTAGTTATGGCTTTGCACCTACTTAGTCGCGCGCCTACTTGGGTGTTTCCCAAGTCTTTGTTATATGTATAATTAAAACAAAGCATGAAACTTTTTTTATTTGTTTATTTAAACATCTATTATATTTAAATTTTAATTTTTATTTAAAAATTTTTCTTAATTATTGCAAATCAATATCCATTAAAATTAAAGGAGGGACACGTAACGTTATTCAATATATAGCATGACAGATTCCATTAGCCATTCATAATCGCATTTCAAAACTCTAATTTATAAAAAAATAATAAAATTTAATAAAAACTAAAGTTTTATTTACATTTTATTAATATTTATCGTAAGACTTCCATAATATTCCTCTTGATATATCCCGTAATCCTATAATCCCATATACACCTTAATCCGTTCAAATATTTTTGTGTAGTACTTTTGTATCTTTTTTTATTACAAAAATCAATTAACAAACCCTTGCTTCTTAGCAGAGTTCGAACTTTTCAATTTGCCGGGCCCGGTATCCGGGTTTTCTCTTTCGATTGGACCCGGGCCGGGCTTCCGGGCTAAAAACCCCGAAAACCTGGAAACCCCGAAAAACACGGATTTTATTAAAATACCCGGTTTCCGGGCTACCGGGCCCGGTAACCCCGGGCCCGGGATATATCACGCTTGCTATAGTTGCAGCCTTAATACAGAACTGGGTATGTCTACAGGCGGGTAAAACACTGGGACTAAAGACATGGAATGCTATCCAGTTTAAATTCTTGTTTAACTAAAGGTGTCAGGCCATTTATTATATTTTTATGTGTTAATTTACAAATTTAAAATTCACAAAAATTTTAGAAATGATATTTAAAACTAAATTACTCGTTTTCTTTAACTTGCTTCAATTTATTATTTTTGTTAAATCTGACAATAAATTTGTGCGTTTACAATTTAAAATTAATCATTTGGACAATGTCAACTACAAAAATATTAGAATTGAATGTCAATCTGATAACACTCGCTTGAACATAAGTTTCATCCCAAGCTCGACTACTACAAACATATACTATGGAGAAGCATGCCATCAAGACAAATATAAATTAGTTATAGCTGATGAAATTAACGTAAATTTAAAGTTTAAGTTAACAAAGTACTGTACAAATTCCTGTCTAATAATTCAAATTAAAATTTCAAAATTTTGGGTACTTTATGGATATATTCCCCCCCCCCCATATTTTGGTTCTCAGAGTTTTCCTTAATATGGAATGATGGTCAGCCTTTTTTCCTACCTCAATTTCTCTTTATTTCCTTGTTGTAAATTTGAATGAGAGGTACATATTAATAAATAGATGAAAAATTAATCTTTTCTTTATTAATACCTCTCATTCAAATTTACAACAAGGAAATAAAGAGAAATTAAGGTAGGAAAAAAGGCTGACCATTATTACACATTAAGGAAAACTCTGAGACTCAAAATAGGGGGGGAGTGATATATCCATAAAGTACCCAAAATTTTGAAAAACTTTCTAAAATTAATTTTTTAATATCAAGAATGAAGTCAATCTTGGAATTATTTGCCATGAATTACAACAACAAAATGATGGAGCTGATAGAGAGAAAACTGCAGTAATACTTTATACAGTCAACATACAAAGTAATGGGAAAAACACCTGTAATAAATCCGAAATTTACGTTGAAACTGAATTGTTTCTAACCGATATTTCATTTCATCGACATTCTGTAACACTCACCAGCGAGTTATCGAGATTGGTTAATAGAAAGTTAAAGTTTATGGAAGAATATTATGAAAAAAAGAAAACTAATCTTGAGGAATGGCAACAATTGCTTCAAATAGAAACGATAGAATTTTTGTTGAAAAAGCTAGCTATAATAAGGAATTATTCCCGTCAAAAATTAGAAGATTTTCAAAAACGATTAGATTCAATCAAAAAAGAATTTTATGAATTAAAGACTAGTAAGAGTATTTAATTTTTAAGGATCTCATTAAATCCCTTTAATCCCTCTTTAGCCTCCTTAATTTTTGAACTAAAATACAACGAGGGTGAATTTTTTAGCATTTTTAAAATTTTTTTATTAATACCTCGACCCGTAACGCCCCGGGCAATTGGCGTCGGGGCACTTGGCGCAACCCTAATAATATTTTGAAATAGTTTTATAATTAGCTAAAATCGTTAAGAATTTAAGTTTTTATTTTTTACTCAGTATTAGACCCAATTTCAATCCTAATAATTAACTTTTGAGGAGATAAATTTTATCTAAATGAGTAACTAAAGAGATATTTATTAGGAATATAAATATTTAAAATTCATTTTTATAAAGGAAATGCCCATCAACCAATTCAAGGCGGAGATAGCTCTTCGAATCCTCCTCAAATTCAAGGCGAGGCTAGCTCTTCGGATCCTCAAGAAGAACATAAAGAGAAAAAAATGAAATTATTTGGTGTTTACATAGATTGAAAGAGAGGTATTTCCTCGTTCCCCCATTTTTTAGTCGGAGTTGTAACAGACCAGCATAATACAAGCAAAGCCCTTCCTTTCCATATACGGTCCGAGCCATACCGTTCTATAAACAACAACAAATCCATACGGTCCAGGACAAGCTTTACTCTACTTATGTGTAATCTACTCTAGGCTTTTTTGTAAAATAACTTCCCCAATATAGGTCTATGGATTTAAATATTTACTTGTGTTTAAAAAATATTTATAAAAAATTTTAAGTTACAGAAAAACTACTAGATTGTCAACGATATTCTTTAAGAAAAAAGTGAGAGGATTTGTGATTGGGAATTTTATTTTAAAATTTGGGTTATTTTATTTTTTAGTGTAAGTGGTACTCTTCGGTTTACTTATTTCTTTTATATATTTACTTTTCTTTTAACGGCCTTAAAATTGCTATAGAAAAATGTTCAGTCTTATATTTATGAAACTCTAACCCATCAACCAAATATTTTATCAATGACATTGTTATCCCTCAAATCTCCTCTGAGGATTCAGTCCGGGACCTGGGCATACATTTCTCTCATGACCTCAAATGGGATAAGCATATCAATATAATCACTCGTAAAGCAATTAGATGCTCATATTCCATTTCCAAATCTATTAAAAGTAGGAATCCGAAGATCCTAACAAATTTATTCAACATTTATGTCCGTCCTATTTTGGAATTTTCCTCGTCTGTCTTTAATCCACATCTTGACAAAGATATTAAATTAATTGAAAAAGTCCAAAAGGATTTTCTCCGCTGGGTTTTTAGACGTATTAATCCTATAACCGAATTACCTGAATATCATGATTTACTTTATTATTTTAAACAAGAATCGCTATTCTATAGACGTATTAAAGCCGATCTCAATTTATTCCATCAACATGTTTGTGGGACTATAACAATCAAAAACAATAACTCATATTTTATCAGTAAAGCCAATACCAGGGGGTTCCAAAACATTATAGCTATAGCATGTAATACAAAAGCCAGATTCCACTCCTTTTTCGTTGGGACTGCTCGGTTATATAAATTTATTCCTCAATATATGCGCAATTCAACCCCTGATCACTTTAGTCGACTCCTAGTTACTTTTGATATATCCCAATTTATTAACTCCCTCCCAAATCACCCTAAAAGACATTTTTATAATTTTTAAATTATGTTAAGGAAATCATTTGTTTACGTTTATTTCATTTAATTTATTTTATCACATTATTATTGTCTGAAATCGTCGCGCTGATGCGTATAAATTTGATTTGATTTGATATATTTTACATAGGGTTGCACAAAACCGTTTAACTAAACGGTAAACGGGTTTTTTGGTAAAATTAAACGGAACGGTATACAGTCTCAGATAAACGGCATAAACGGTATACGGTTTTTCAAAATTAAAAGGTTTTGTGCAACTTTATTTTACACCTTAGAATAGATATACATATTTAAAGACAGAAAAAAGATAAAATTTGTATTTTTTGGTATAAAACAAGTCAAAAATACCGAGTTTATTTTTCAAAATAAAAATCAAAAAAATTTAGAAAAATGGAAATTAAAAGAAAATATATAGTCAAAAAAGTGAAAAATAAAAAAATATTAAAATTTCAAGAAAAATTTTCAAAAAAATTAAATAGCAGCATCACTAGACCCTCTTTGGGCTACAGAAGTATAATAATTCCTCCTTTGATCAGTCATTCTACGCTTTGTGCGCAGACTTTGACAGAGCAACACATCACGAACAAACCCCATTCTGTACTGGGGAAGAATGCTGACAGTCAATAGGGGGTTCAACATCTATGGAGAAAATTTTTTATTTTTAAAATTTCAAAAATTAAGAAAATTTTCAAAAAAATTTTTGAAAAATTTTTAAATTTCAAAAATTTTTTTAAAAATTTCAGAAATTTTCTAAAAAATTTTTTCAAAAAATTTTTTAGAAAATTTAAAATTTCAAAAAAAAATTTCAAAAAATCTTTCAAATAATTCCAAAAAAAAAATTTTTTATTAAAAGAGCCCTCTCATCAAATTTTCATCTCTTACCGAATTTAAATAGACCAAATACATCATTAGCCAGTAAAGAAATATGGTCATACACTCATTGGTACGTTGGGGATTTAATGACCTTAATTTTTAAATAATTAATTTAAAAAATTAATTTTTTAAGAACCTCTGTAGCCCCGCAAACCGATAGGGAAGGAGAGTAAAAGCAGTAAAAACCTTTATTAAATTAATTTTTTTAAATTAATTTAATAAAATTAAAATTACAGTAGTCATAAAAATAAAATAAAATGTTCGCATTTTTGATCGCATAGCAGAATGTGGACGGGGAGAGGAAGGTGAAGTAATTACGGGTGCAGGAGAGTTGTTATCTCTGGGTGTTCGTAATAAATGTTCTGAAAAATAAATTAAATGTATTTTTATTTGTACATTATTTAAAAATTCTGATTTAAATAATTCTGGTTTCTGTATTGTATTTAATTTTCAATAAAATCCTGATTTTTGTATTTTACTTTTATTTAATATTAGAGTAAAATACAAAAATCAGAATTTAAAAGTAAATCAGAATTTTATTTAATAATTAAATAAAATAGTACAAAAACCAGAATTTTTTATTTAAATTAAAATTCTGATATGAAATTCTGATTTAATTAAAATTCTGAATTCAATAATTCTGGTTTCTGTATTTCATATTATTTTCACATTAAATTCTGATTTTTCTAATTCTGATTTTTATTATTTTATATTTTGATTTTTTATATTTTAAGTGAAAATTCTGATTTTGTACATATTTTTATTAAAATTCTGGTTTTTGTATTTTAGTGAAAATTATGATCTTAAGTATTTTCGGTGAAAATTCTGATTTTTTGTATTTTCAGTGAACATTCTGAATTTTTGAATTTTTATTAAAATTCTGATTTTTGTATTTTCAGGAAACATTCTGATTTTTTTTTGTATTTCCAGTAAAAATTCTGATTTTTGTATTTTTATTAAAATCTGATTTACCGTATTATCTCTATTAGAATGCCCCTCTCCATTTGAATGCCCCCCTCTAATAGAATGCCCCTCTAGCGGAAGATCGAAAAATACAATGCCCCCCTCCATTTGAATGCCCCCCTCTAATAGAATGCCCCCCCCCCTTTTTTACTGAAATTTTTCTAAATAAAAAAAGATAGGTATTACTATTTATATTTAAAACGTTTACTACATATTCACTTTTAATTATTTTTCTTGCCATTTTTTGAACTATTATTTAGACAACATGAAAATTATTTTTAATTCTTATCTTCTTCGAATCTTTTATTTTAGTGAAATGACTGATTCAGACGTTGATGTATTAAATATAAGTGATTCTGATAATGAGCCTGGTCCAAGTAAACCCAAAAAATGTCGACGTTCCTATTCATTAAAATTAAAATTTGATGCAATTGAATTTTCTAAGTATAATTCAATACATTCAGCAAGTCGAAAATTTGGAGTTCTAAGAGGTTCATTACGGAATTGGATCAAACAGGAGAAAGAACTTAGTACATTATAGTAAGTCACTTATTTTCCCTAAAATTTCAATTTATATTTTTAGTGAGGCAACATCAAATTCTAATTCAAAAAAGCGTTTGTCTGGTGCTGGCCGTCATCTTCTTAACAAAAATTTAGATGAAAAACTGATTGAATGGATTCGATGTCGTCGTCAAGAAAAACAAAGAGTTTCTCGACGCTTAATACAACAACAAGCGCTAAAATTTTTTGAGAAGTCAGAGGACGGCGATGATGAAGAAAATGCTGAGTTTAAGGTTTATTAATAACTTAGAAATATGTGTATATTTATTTATAAATTTAAGGCAAGCCTAGGTTGGCTGGAGAAATTTCTCAGACGTCATAATTTGTCTAATCGAAGGCCCACTACCGCGTGTCAAAAACCCCCTATCCAATATGAGAAAACAATTGTTCAATTTTTAATGTATGTTCGACAACTCCGTATGAATAAACATTTTGGTAACAGAATTTATGGCTGTGATGAGACATCTGTTTGGTTGGACACTGGTGGGAATTCGGTTGAAAAGCGAGGTGCTAAGGAGGTTTTTCTTCTTGGATAATTCTTTGGAACTGTAAAAAATTTTAATTTTGTTGCTGCAAATTATTTTATAAAATTTTAGAATTTTGTGATAAAAATTTTTTCAAACTTTAAATCTTAGTATCGAAAAATACAATGCCCCCCTCCATTTGAATGCCCCCTTCCAATAGAATGCCCCTTTGGAAGGTGATTGAAAAATAGAATGCCCGGGCATTCTATTAGAGATAATACGGTATTTTATTTTCCCTTACCCTGTGATTTAATCTGCCTTCTATGTTCACTCACAACCTTCATAATATAAATCGCAACACTTAAAGAGGTAATTGTTGGGATCACCCCCACACAAATCATAAAAGGTAAATAAATATATAGACGATTTGGGAATATTGCCAAAGTTACACTTTAATTTTTAATTTATTTTTAATTAAAAAAAAATTCCCAAACCAATCCTCGTCTACACAATGGAATGATTCTGTTGACCACGCGAATAACACAAAAGCTGTGCTTAAAAACCAGCAACCCAGAGCTAAATAAATTGCACGTGCTCGAGTGAAACAAGTGGAATATCTTGAATAATTGATGGTTTTTAAATTTTTTAATTAAAAAAATTTTCAGTATAAAATCAGTTCTACACCGATAATTACTGCTTGCTTCTAGCTGGATCCCTAGTTGTTTCGTTTTGGCACAGAGACCGGTGGAATGTCTAGTTAGGTGTAGTGAAGCTAGCATTTTTATCGCTTACTAGTTGGGGATTTCTGATTTTTTAGAAGAGCGTGATCCCTTGCTACTACCGTGAAATCTCTAACAGAACGCACCCTTGGGTTGAATCTTCTCTCTAATAGAATGATCTTTTAATTAATTGCTCTTTTTAGAATGCTCTTTTTAAAAAACTATTAGAGATTTTAAATAAAAACATTCTAAAATAGTGTTGCCCTAAAAGTTTGAAAAATAGTTAAAAACCTCAAAGGAAAACGAAAGAAGATCAACTTATCCAAATTCAAAAAGACTAGAGATAATGACGAAACTATCAACCCAATCCAACACAAAATGTGCATCAAAGCTGATATCTACAGAAAATTATTTTTGAGATTTGTAGTGGAAAAACTTACAAAACGAGGAAAGTTGCTTATCAAACCAGCTCTGGGTGCCAATTCTACAGGGTAACACAAAGCTAAAAGGATAATTTTTCAAATAATTCCCTTAAAAACACCCGGTAAGGCGCTGAATGGGTACTTATAGCCATCGAGTAATTTTTGTACCACATTTTAAGTTTGACAATTTTTATTTCGAGTAAAGAAAGGGGGAAGGTCGTTCAATTCTACCACCATACACCCTCTCCTCCCTCCCCAAACCTGTAAGTAAAAAATCAGCCATAGTCATACTCAACAAAAATACATGCAAACACTTATCACTAGTTTTCCTTTTGATATGTTTTAGGGCTGCAAACATTACATAAAGTTGTAAAAACGATGAGAACAGGGTTAAAACAAACTGGAAATATCGAAATTTTTAAAGAGAAAATTTTCCCAAATTTTCTACCATAACGGCATCCATGTTCTCTGTGAAGCTTATTATTGTCTGAGCGGAAATTATCTTAATAAAAAAATTTTTTGATTTATTTTTGGTAATATAGATGAGTTAGTATCTCGCCCACAGAGAGTTCTCACGTCTTCTATATCCATAAAGGGATTCATGCGAAGCTATAGATAAGGGATGTCACTGGAAACCTATAGACATTTTTCGATCCGAGCCCAAACCCGACTTTTCTCTCGACCCGTTACATCCTTGGTATAATCAGTTAAAGCAAAAGGGAATAATTTCTGAAAAACGACAGCTTTCCTAAGCCTAAATACGGTCGGATCTCGGTTGTGTTACCAAAATATTTAATGTGAAAGCGAGGTGTACACCATGGGTGTGCCGAAAAAGATTTAAAAAAGCGAAACATGAAAGAAGAAAGGCGAAACGTTATCAAATCGCTATATAAATGCGAGGTGTAAGAAAGACTGAGAGTATAGCTTGGGCAACTTTCCCCATCCGATTGTCAATCAACTTAAGAAAAATGTATGTACACCTCCAGTTAACCCAGGTCTAGAGAGTCATCCCTTCCTTCTACTTCCAAATTCAGAAATTAAAAAGGCACAAACATGTGAATTAGTACACCCAGCCTCTTCTTGATCTTCCCCATTATTACTACTTTCTTGATTATCCATTAAATTTAAATTATTTTGTCTGGTTGAATTAATTATTAAAGGGAAGGATGACGATGTTTCTGGTATGGAAATGAATGTTTTTGTTGTTGCTATATTAATATTATTTTTAATATTATTTTCTGAATACCCTTCTAGTGTGCTTATTGTCATTAACATTATTAAAAAAAATAATATTTTATATAAAATTATTTTTTTAAATTATTAGAAATTTAATATTTTTTTAAAATATGTTGTGTGTTGTTGTAATTTTTTTAATTTTTTTCTAAAAAATAAATGAAAATTGAGAAGATCAAAAAAAAAATTTTTAATTTATTTTTAAAAATTCTTTTAGGTTCGCACTTGTCTTGTATGGTATTGTTGTAAATTCGTATTTTTCGTTTTGAAATTTTAAAAAATTTATTTTACACATGGGCAGGTTTGCGTTTACGAATTTAGGTACGAACCAGGGATGGGACGGGTTACCCGAAACCCGAAACCCGGACTTTTTTTCGACCCGAAACCCGAAACCCGACCCGAGAAATTTTCGAAAACCCGACCCGAAACCCGACATTTTCCTTGAAATTTTATTACAAAAAGGGAAGATTTTTGGCTCTTTGGCCTTCCAAAATTCTCGAAATTTTCGCCTGCGGTGCTGGAAAAGGAAGAAATTCAGTGGACTGGTCTTACAGAATTCTCAAAATTTTCGCCTGCGGCGCTAAGAAACGTTGCCGAATTTGGGCACAATTTTTAAGGATCAAGATGGTTTGTGGAGGTATCTGTGGGAAGTATCTTCGGTGGAAGGAGGTATCTTCGGGGGAAGATAGAAAAAAATCGAAAATTAAAAAATATGGGCGTGATATCGAGGGGGACGTTTTCCATTGGGATTTTTACCATAAAAAGAATTTTGGCCTCATGGAATCTCAAAATTTACAAAATTTTCGCCTGCGGCGCCAAAAAAGGAAGAAAACTGTAACGAAATACAGAGTAATTTGCCGTGATGTTGAAGGAGCAAAAGTGGATGAAGGGTGATATCGGGGGATTTACTTGGATTAAGGTTGATTCGGGGAGATATCGGAGGTTTTAGAGGTGGATCTGTGATTTCAAGGTATTTGCAGAGGGTCTCGGAGGTTTAAGGTATAAATCAGTGGTTTAGACATCTTCACCAAATACTTTTAAATGCCTTGATATCCCTTTTAATCCCCAAATCCCCTGATATTACTCTTAATCCATCCAAATCCATTTAATCCCTGTCTCTTATTATATCACTCTTAAATATTACTTATTAATCCCGCAAATCACTACTATCTGCAGCCTCTCCGAAAAATTTGGCTTCATGTTCAATTTTTTCTCAACCCGTCACATCCCTGGTACGAACTTTCAACTGTTGATTAAGTCGCTCAAAAATTTTAAAAGAAAATTTTAAAAAATAAATTTAAATTAAATTTAGAAAAAAAAAATTTATGAGAAAATACATGTATTTATTATTGAAATTATATGTTTATTTTCTATTAAATTTAAAAATTAATAAAAATTAAAAAATAAATATTATAATTAAACAGGAAAAGAGTCTTTTTTAATCTATTTTTAAATTAAAAAAAAATTTTTTTCTAAAATAATTTTTTAAAAATTAGGGGAGGGAGTAAAATTGAGAAATGATACGGCTTCTTCTTTTAACTGTTGAACAAACTTTTAATAAAAAAATAAAAAATCTAAAAATGGAAATTTAAAAAAAAAATTTTTAAAGGAAATGAAGGGTAAAGGGTGAATATTTAAAAAAAAAATTTTTTTTCGAAAAAATTTCCGGAGGATGTAAATATTTAAATTTTTTTGTTTGTTTTAGAGAATTAAAATAGGTAGCTAAAAATAGAAATTTTTTTTATTTTTTTTTTGAAAAATTCTAGAAAAAAAATTATTTTAGTTTTGATCATTAATGAAAACCAAAAATTGAATTTGAAATTTTAAAAAAATGAAAAAATATATTTTTTAAATATATAATTTTTTTATTTTTACAATAAGACAGCAAAAATAAAAAAATAAAGTACATACCGTATTTCAGGAAATAGAGCCACATGGGGCTCTATTTTTCAACTATCCTCCAAGATGGGGCTCTATTTCAGGGTGGGGCTCTAATTCAGGGTGGGGCTCTATTTTTCAACCTATTTTTCAAATTAGGTTAACACTTCTTTTCGAATTAGTAATTAAAATTTTATCACAAAAACAAACAAACTTTTATATCGCGTGCAATAGTTTAAACGAAAATTTGACTAAAAACTATTAAATATCAATTAAAAAATCGCTCTCATAATTATTTGCCTGCGGCGCTGAAAAGTGAAGAAGATCTGTGATATAAGAGGAGAAGAGACCGCATTATTATGTTCGCTTTTAATTACTCTTAAGCATCCCAAATCCTTTAAATCACCTCCAATCCTCAAAGCTCTCGATCTCTACTTCATATCATTTTAACCCTTGTGCTTTGGGATTAAGTTTAGATTTTTGGAAGATAATGGTTTTCGCTTGCGGAGCTGATTTAAAAAATTTGGGATTTCTCTGAGATTTCTTAATTTCTTCTATTTAGCGTTGCAATAGAAAATTCTCAAAAAGGAAACCGATGGGGTATATCGGAGGTTTTTCTGGGATCCAGGCGGGAGTTGGAAGGATATCGGATGGATTAAAGGGAATATTGAGGGATTTAGGCGTGATAGCAAGGAACCTATAGCAAGGAACCTAGGGATGTAAGGGTGATATCAGGGGATTTGCGCTAGATCTAATTCTTCTAAATTATGAGTAAGTATCAAAAGTTGGTAGTACAGCTTCAAGCGAGTACAGCTTCAGCGCCGCAAGCAAAAATTTTGAGAATTTAAGTAAGGTTGAGTAGTCAAAATTCTCACATTACTAGCGGCCGCAGGCGAAATTTTTTGGAATTTCTGAAGTTCAAGACAGAAAGACTACATTTTCGAAAAATCCCACAAAATACTAGAACTAGAATTACTATCTTCGGAATAATTTTCTTCCATTTTTTAATTAATTTGACATTAAATAAAAGAAAAAAAGTATAGTATTAAAAAATATGAATTTATTAACATATAGGTAAATTTCAAAAAATTGGGGCTCTATTTCAGGGTGGGCTCTAATTCAGGGTGGGGCTCTATTTTTCAACTATCCTCAGAAGTGGGGCTCTAATTCAGGGTGGGGCTCTATTTCCGGAAATACGGTATAACAATTTTAAAAAATATTTTTTATTAATTTTTAAAAAATTATCCTAAAACCTACTATTTATTAAATTATCTATTCGATTTTTGAATTAAATTTTTTTTTGATTTTTATAAAATTAAATAAAAAATTTTTTTTATTTTATTTTAAAGAAATATGTAATTTCAATTTATAAAATGAAAAAAGAAAGAAACATTTAAAAAAGTGTTTATTTAAAATAAAAGTCAAACTGAAACAAACAAACAAAAAAAACTTTGTTTGCAATAAAGATTTAAAAATAAATAAAACGCGCATTGAGATTCTAAAGAAACACTAACAAAAAAGAAAAAGGTTAGAGAAAGAAAAATAAATTTGAATTAAATAAAATACAAAAGAAAGTTGGAAAGTAAAAAATACAACTTGAAAATAAACTTGATAGAAAAAGAAACTTGGTCTTAAAACTTAGGGCAAGGTAAGTGAATGAAAATAAAACTTGAATTTAAACTTGAATTTAAACTTGAATTTAAACTTGAATTTAAATAAACTTAAAATAAAACTTGCTTCTGAATAAAACTTGAAAATAAACTTGGAAGGCATAAAATAAACTTTATTTAATAATTTTAAAAAAAAGTTTAAAAATAACATTAATCTTACTTGGAGTTTTGAATTTTTAAAGTATTTTGGTTCAACTTTTTTTGGTGTTTTTTCTCCTCATTTAAAAAAAAGAACAAGATTTCTCTAAAAATAAATTTTTTTTCATTTCCGTTTTAATTTTTTAAACGATCAATTTACTGAAATATGATTACCAAATAATATTTTTTTAAGATGATTTTTAGACAACTGTTGAAGACAAGAAAATAATAGTAGTTAAAGTGAAGGAGAGAGAGGCTAAATTTTGATTTTGTGTAAAATGAGAATTTTGAAATTAAATATAAAAAAACTTGTAGTGTGATCAGAAAAACATGAAAAAAATATGTACAGGGTGGGGCAAAAGTTCGGCGACAAATTTTATTTTGTCCTTTCTTAAAATTTTATTTTAAATTTTGCTTTTTGTTTATTTTTCCCATATTCTATGATTCGTGCTCTACAAATTTTATCTTGAAAATTTTTTTCTATCTCATAAAGTAAAAATTTTACAGACTTTTAAAAAATCGTGCTTCTATTATTTCTTTGTATTTTAAAAATGTTCGAAAATGTGACATCGCTAGACGGCTCGATATCTGTCGTATGTTGGTTTCCAAAGCAATAAAACGATATCATGAGCTTGGAAATACTCAGGACCGCCCTAGTAGTGGCCCGCCGGTAACCGCAGTTACGCCTGAAAACATTAACGTGGTCAGATTCCGAATTCGCCTTTTTTCTGAACAATCGATGTGAAAAACGGCCTCAGATCTCGGAATAAGCTCGAGGAGCCTCCTAATAATTGTCAGAGTGAAGCTTGATATAGGAGCTAAAAGATCAGCCGCGCATATTTCCTTATCTATCGAATGAAGCATCAGAAGCTTCAGAAATGTCGAAGCATTAAACGCCTGGTCGCCATAACAGAGTGGTGAAATGTAAAAATTAATGCTAGTCTAAAAATGACATTCTGAGGGGGATTGAGCATCCATGGGCATTATAGCTTTACGGAGAAAACCAATTCTCGCTTCAGCAGGATTGAGCACCCGCGCATGGAGCCAAATCGACAATCCAGCTCTGTGGGGAGCTGTTTCCAGGTTTTTGGGAGTAAGATTTAAGGCCTTCAAACTCACTGGATTCAAGTCAGTGGATTATTCTATTTGGGCATTTCTGGAGAAAAAAGTATGCCAAATCCGATACGCAACATCGGAGGAACTAATGTTGTTTTGGAGCGAGCCTGGAACGAAATAACCGTGGAACAATGCGCGACCATTGTGAGTAACATCCGTAAGTATTTGGATGCATGTATTTCAGTCAGGGTCGGTCATTTTGAGAAATTACTTTAATAAAATGATTATTATATCCTATTGATTATATTTTATCATTTTTTAATCTTAAATAAAAATTTTTTACAATAGATTTTATTAAAAACATTTGTCGCCGAACTTTTGCCCCACCCTGTATTTATGTAAAATTCATAAGATATTTTGTTTGAAAAAAAGATAAGAAATATTTTATTTAAAAAAAATTTTTTTAATAAAAAATCTAATGAAAGAAACCTAAATCCAGAGCCGTTTTAGCTGAAAAAAAAATCGTTCTAGAATTTATTTTTAAAAAATTTTCTAAATTAAAATTTCTGAAAATTAATTTTGGGTTATATATTTGATCCTAAAAGTTAACCTGATAATTTTTCTTCGATTCCTCGATTTAACAGACTTTCAAAATAACGAACCCTGTATAAATTTCTCTCTAAAATCTCATTAAAATGTCCCTAGATTTGACGAATTTCTTGATATAACCAAGTTTTTCTTTTGACCCTTAAAGGTAGGTATATCTTGATAAAAAATCGAAAAAATCAGAGATTCAGTCGAATAATTTTGAATACCTCGAATTCCCTTTCAAATTCGATTATTTACTGTTTTTCGATCTCTAAACGAGATTTGCAAGTATAAAGTTTCTTTAAAAAAATATTTTTAATTAAATTCAAAGTTAAAATATTCGTGAAAAAAGGAGGTAAACAATAAATAAAAGATAAAAATTAAAAGAAAAAATAGAGAATAAATTCTTTAAGGGGATGAAACTTGAACCTTATCTTTAAAACAAATTTTAGGGTACTAAAATAAAGAAGAAGACTCAGTTTTGTGAAAGACAAATTTGGAAAAAAAAATTTTTGAAATAAAAGAATATTTTATTAAGGTAAATTTATTTTATTATACACAAATTTTAGAGAAGAGAATTTTAAAACTAATTTTAAAATTAATTTTAATGAGTAAATAGAAATTTTTTTAAAAAGTCGTGTGTGTGGATAATGGTAAATAATATTGATTTAAAAAAATTTTTGTAAATTATTTTATATGTTGGAAAAAGAAAATTTAGACGTTTAAAATTCAGACGTAACAGAAAATGAAAGATTTAAATAAAGAATATTTTGTTAGATATATAAGAAAAATCAAAAAGTAGGTACTAATGGATTTAAAAAACGAAAACTGATAAAATTGAACTGAATATGATCCCTTGGGCTAAAAACAAGAGAAAAAAGCTTATTTTTTTTTGTTCGACCTCTATAGGAGGGGGGGGGGGGGTATTTTAGAGGAAATACGGAAGTTGTATCAGTAAGAAAAAAGTCTCAGATTCAATCATTTAGCAACTAGAGACTGGACTGGTAGGGTCGTACAAAAATCGAGATCGTTATCTGAAAAATTCTCAATCTCGATAACCGAGATTTTGTCCGATATTTAGTCTCGGTCCTCTTTAGAAAAGGAAAGTATAAGTTGCTCCATCAAAGTAGTAGAAATAAACAAAGATTAGGACCCTCTAGAAATAAACAAAGATTTGTGAAAAAGTAATTTTGAGGAATAAAGTAGACAAAGCTAATCAATTAATTTTTAAATTTTTTGAAAATTTTTCTAGCCAAAAAAATATTTTTGGAATATTATTTGATTAAAGAATAAATCTACCTATTTATTTTTAGAATGAAGAAACTGCTAAAAAAGAATTACTAATAGTCAGCTGCTAAATAAAACAAAAATTAATTTTTTCATGGCTAAAATTAAAATTGAAAGTCTTCCAAAAATTTTATTTTTATTTTGGAAACAAAAACAAAATTTCCAAAATTAGATTTTTTTAATTTTATTTTTGATGATGTTTGATTATTTGGTTTTTTGGTTATTTAAATTTTTTAAATTTTAAAAATAAATTTAAAAAAAATTTTTATTCATTTTAAAGTTATTCATTTTAAAGTATTAAAAAAAAGAAATTGGATAGAATTTTTAAAAATACAAAAAAATAGAAAGGCAAACAAACATTTTAAAAAGTGATGAAATTTAAAGAAAAAAGGTAAATATATATAAATTTAAACTATTTTTAATGGAAAAATGTCAAGTATATTTTAAAAATTTATTTTTAAAATTATTCAAGTGTTGCCGGTAAAAAGATAGTTTAGGTAATGTTTTGTGGGGAAATCAAAGAATGTTTGTAACTTGGATATTTTTAAAACAGGAAAGAAACATCTAAAAACATTGACAAACATCCGAAAAACATCAAACAAACATTCAAAAACTTTCTAAAAAATTTTAAAGACATTTGAAAAACATTTAAAAACATAAATGAAAACAAACAAAAACATCAAAAACATCTAAAAACTTGACGAAAAACATCTAAGCTTGGAAATAAACATAGAACACAAACTTGACGAACATTGTGATTTTTAAAATATACTGTTCAGAAATTTTAATAGATGTTTGTTTAATGTTTATAACTTTTAATAATGCTTCCAACTTTTGTTTTAATTAATTTATTTTGAATGTTTTTGAAACATTGAACATGTTTTTGTCAAGTTTTGTTTAATCAAGATGGTTTGAATTGTTATTCTGTTTTCCGACAAGTTTGTTTGTATGTTTTTGTGTTTATTAGAGCTAATTGTTTAAGTATGTTTGTGTTTTAGAAAAAGAGGTTGTTTTTAGATGTTTTAAACATTTATATCTTAAATAATATTTAAATGATATTTTTATTAATGTAAATTCGTTTTTGTTTGTTCAACTTTTAGCGAGTGTTAAAAATTAAACAAAATTATTAGACTCTAATAACCTGCCATATTGACTTAAACAAAACACATTTAATTATTAAAAAATAATTTCCTGACTTTTTTAAATAATAATTATTATTTATATTTTAAAGGGTTTACGTAATAAAAAAATTGTTTTTTAACGTTGTAAGGGATTATAACCTGGCATATTGACTCAAACTCTGTGTGAAATTTTAATTGGGAACAATTTTTAAAGGTATATTGAAGAGGGCGATGTTATAGAGAGCTGCATATTTAATTTATAAATTAGATCGGAGGACAATCTCGATAAAATCTCGGTTATCGAGATCCTTTAGTGATATCAAGATCTCTATTCTCGTACCACACACCAGGGGTGGATCGGAATTCCGATTTCCGACTTCCGATTTCCGACGTTTTTTTCCTTCCGATTTCCGATTTCCGAAATTTTGGAAAAATTTCCGATTTCCGACAATTTTTGAAGTAAATTTCCGACTAAAGAGTATTCCAATATTTTCAAAATTTTCGCCTGCGGCGCAGAAAAAGGAAGAAATCTGGCTTCTAGCCTTCCATAATTCTCAAAATTTTCGCCTGCGGCGCAAAAATGGAAGATTTTTGGCTTAAGGATATTCCAAAATTCTCAAAATTTTCGCCTGCGGCGCAAAAAATAGAAGAGTTTTGGCTTATGGCTCCCAAAAATCCCAAAAATTTTCGCCTGCGGCGCTGTAAAAGGAAGTTGAATGGTATATGGGAGGATTAGGATGGATTAAGGTGACTTTGAGTTATATCGTGTGATTTAAGGGGTCATAGGTAATATCGAGGGATTGAGTATTTCGAGCAGGGGTGGAAATACTCAAATTTTATTTCCGAGTTCCGACTTCCGATTTCCGATTTCCGGCGTTTTTTTCCTTCCGATTTCCGATTTCCGATTTCCGAAAAAAAATTTTGATTTCCGATTTCCGAGTTCCGACTTTTGAGCCAGTTCCGATTTCCGGCTCTTCCGATTTCCGACACCTCGGACTGTTCCGATCCACCCCTGCCACACACCCAGTCCAGTCTCTAGTCTATGGAGAAGGGAAGGGGAAATTAAAGGAAGGGAAGGGAGAGGGAACTCGTTATAGGGAGAGCATCCATTTTGTAACAAAATCCTTTACTTATGACAGAATGCCAAATTTTAATCTGAAGGGGCTATAAAAGATTTTTGAGACCTTAAAGTTAGAGATCTCAAAGCTCTCTTTAGGGTGTTTCCCAAAAAGGAAATAGAAAATAAAACAAAGAAATGTGAGACAATTCACCCCTAAATTTTATAAAATAACCTGATAACTTGGTCTATAGTCTTTTTTCTTTTAAAAAGGTGTCAGTTATTGTTTCAAGTATCCAAAATAGAATGGAAAAATAAAAGCAAAAATTGAGACAAATATTGGAGTAGGTGCTTAAAGGTGTGAATATATAAATTATTTAAAGGTTTTGGAGGTTTGGTTTTAAGGAAAAATAAATAAGAAATGAAACAATGGCTTTAAAAAAGGCACTAAAAATTTAAGAAAATATAGGAATCTTAAGGGTGGATTTTTAAGAAATTGGGGGAAGTTTTTATGTTAGTAGTTGAAAGAGAGGAATTGATGTACATATACACATTTTTGTCCCCAAAACTAAATTTTTGGACAAAAATGAGAAAATTGAACAGAAGATCCTGGCTAAGAAATAGTTGATACCAGTGCTGGGTATTTGCCATTTGTTGGCTCCGGCTCCGGCTCCGAGCTCCGGCCTTTCAAATTCTTGGCTCCGGCTCCGGCTCCGGGCTCCGGGGTTTAAAAATCTTGGCTCCGGCTCCGGCTCCGGGCTCCGGCCTTTTAAAATCTTGGCTCCGGCTCCAGCTCCGGCTCCGGAGCCGGCGATTTTCGGAGCCGCTCCATGTTGGCTCCGGGCTCCGGGTGGAAAATCAATGAATTATTTTTCATTGGGAGATTTGAGTAGATGAAGGGGGATATAGAGTGATATAAGAGGATTAAGAGAGTTATCAATAGATTAAGCTGGATTTGGGTGGATTATCTTGTGATTTAGGTGGATTAAGGGCGATATCGGGGGGATTAAGGGGATTTGGATCCAAAAATCTTCCTTTTTTGCGCCGCAGGCGAAAATTTTGAAAAATTTGGACGATCCTTAAGCCAAAAACCTTCTTTTTTTGCGCCGCAGGCGAAAATTTTGAAAAATTTGGACGATCCTTAAGCCAAAAACCTTCTTTTTTTGCGCCGCAGGCGAAAATTTTGAAAATTTTGACACCTAGGAGACTAAAATTAACCAATTCGAAAAATTTATTCAGCTTCATTTAATAAAAAAATCCTTATAATAATTTATTTTCCAAAGAAAAACAATTATTTAATCAATTATTGAGATATTTTTCGAACTTTAATTGAACGAAACTATGAACCAGACGCACTATCCAGTCAACCACACATACCTTACGATTGAATGGAAAGAAAATCTTTTTTACCCGTCTCAATTTTATCTCCCCTTTTCTTTTCACGCCTACCCTCTTTGCTTACTTTTTTTTCTCTAACCCATCTTTAGGGGTGTATAGCCGGAGCCGTGGGGAATTGGAAAACCTTGGCTCCGGCTCCGGCTCCGGGCTCCGGGGTTTCAAATTCTTGGCTCCGGCTCCAGCTCCGGCTCCGGGGTTTCCAAAATCTTAGCTCCGGCTCCGGCTCCGGCTCCGCCGGAGCCGGCTCCGGAGCCGGGCTCCGGAGCTAGCTCCCGGAGCTATACCCAGCACTGGTTGATACATATTATCTAAATATACCTTTAGTGATAGAGGACTAGGATTCCAAGAATGGTTTAGTAAGGATAGTTAATAGAGATCGGACAGATTCAGAAATCTACCATCGTTTGAATTGTCCAAGATTTAATAATCGAGTATTTGATCTGTTCTTTAGCTACATACTTTGATACCTTGAACAAGCCATCTTTTAATTTCAAAAAGAAAAAAGAAGAATTATTCCACTTGTTTGCCTTTTTTTAATATTTTTTTTAAAAATAAGATGACTAAAATAAAAAAATTTTTTATAAAATGAGTAGCAGGTAATTAGCATTTTTACCCTTCATAATTATCAACAACAAAAAAATTTTTTGTTGACAATTATATTTTTATAAATAAATTTTTTTAATTTAAAAACGTCAAAGATACGTCAAAAAAAGAGAAAAAAATAAATTTTTAAATTAAATTGTAAACAAAAAATTTTTTTTCAAAATTTAAAATTTTGTTCACTTTTACAGTACAATTTATATGAGTATATGTGAGCAATTAATCAAGAAATTTTAAATAAAATTTTTTTGGCCAAATTATTGTGGCAATTTAAAGGGAAAATGATATGTAAAAATGCTTAAGTTGACCAAAATTTAAAAAATATACACAAAAACAATATACAGCAGAAGTTCTGACCCTACACGTGAGTCAAAGTTAACCTTGTTATAAATAATGGGTCGTCTGGAAGCTTGTGCATATTCCAATTCTTAAAAGAGAAATAAGATCTGGTACGATCAACAAATGCACCATCGGCACTTTCTAACGGGTATTATACAGAATAAATAGTATATAGAAAATCTGATAAGCAAAGTATAAGACTTCCACTGCATATATACATACCTACATATAAAAAATCGGTCTAGCCCGCACAATTCCCGAAAAGTAGGAATTACCAACGTTTTTTGTTTCAGGAATCCCGATTTACGTTTTTTATGTCGGCTAGATCCCAGATACACAAAAGGGTTAACACCTCACAATCATCTGATCATTCTTAATTTTTTCTCTTCTTTCAAGATTATTTTTATATTCTATTCTATCATCTGAAGATAATTCTTTTTCATTTTCTTCTTCCTCATCCTCCTCTTCTGAATCGCCCATACCCCTTCTAAAATCAACAGACAACTCTTCTTCTGAGTATGGAAGATCTTCACTTTGTTCATCTTCCCTTCCTTCCCTTACTTCTTTCCTTCCATTCTCTTCTTCATCATTTTCTTCCTTTTCTTCCTCTTCACTATTTTCAATTTTTAAGGCAGCAGGCTTATTCATCCTCCTCCGTTCCTTCGTTTTCCCCTCTTCCACATCCTTCATCCTTCCCTCTTCCAATTTCTTGTTCATTTCCTCTTCCCCCTCCACTGTCTTCATCATCTCCATCATTTTCTTCCTTCTATTCTCTTCCCTCTTTTCCTCCTCCTCCACCTCTTCATCACTCTCATCCATCTCTTCATCCTCTTCTTCTTCAAAATTCTTCCTTCTCTTCACCTCTTCCTCCTTTCCTTCCACCTTCCTCCCCTCTTCCTTCCCAACACCTTCATTCTTCTCAACCACACTTCCACTTCTTCCAGCCTCTTTAGATTCATCACTTCCCGTTAACCGTTTATAACGACTCTGCCTTCTCTGTTGAAGTCTACGCCTAACAGCTTCAGTTTGTGTTGATATCTCTCGACGGCCTACAATTAGAGCTGCTGGGATATTAGCCAAATTCTCTTCTTTTTTGTTGTCATTTTGTGAATTTTCATCATTTTTGTCGTCAGATTTTTCGTAAAATTTATTATATATTTTTCCATAAATTTTGTCGTAAATTTTGTCGTAATTTTTTAATTTTGTCTTTTTGGCGCCAAAATGTTCTAAAGTGTTGTTTGACTGTCCTTTGAAGTCAATATCATAGGAAGAATGAGTTGGTGGGGAAGTAACGTAGTCTACAGTCTCGGATGTTGAACATTGCTGCCTGCGTTCAAGACTTCCGTAATTTCTATTAGAACAACTCAATGGTGATTTTGTTCTAATTCTGTGTTGTCGTTCTGAAAAAAAAATAAACTTTAAATTCTGATTCTAATAATTCTGGTATAATAAATAAACTTGAAAAAAACTTAATGTTGTGAACTTATTTTCTGAATTTTAGTATAATAATTCTGGTTTTTGGTAAAATAAGAGAGAAAAACACAATAAATTCTGGTTTCTAGGTAAAAAACTCGTAATTCTGATATGTTTGTAATAATGACAAGTTAATAATTGTTTTAAAATAATTCTGGTTTTAACTCCAAGCTTGTTTTATTTAAATTCTGGTTTGTTTTAATTAAATTCTGGTTTGTTTTAATTGATTTCTGGTTTTTAAAAATTAAAAATACAAATTGTGTTTCACTTTTATTAAAATTGAGTTCAGCTATACAACAATAAATTTTAAAAAATTACCTTTATTATTCCATTGTTTTCCATAGACTCCATGCCTTCCCCCAGCAAAGCTTCCTCCTCGGCCATCATTTCCACAGCTGATAGCCTCGTCCTCGGAGTGAGTCGCTGGAATATTTTGTTGGAACTGACCATGCTTGGGGTTGATGCCGTTGTTATTGTCATTAGAGGCATCATTAATGGTTGCCCTCCTTTCGCTTTTGGTCTCCTCGGGGTTACTGGACGTTGTCGCTGCCGAGTGCGTCGCCACAACAACAATCTCCTCATCGTTCGTCTGCAACGACTGGCTTAAAACAAGTTGGTTAAGTGACCAGAAATTTTGTGTTCTTATATTTTATTAAAATCAGAATTTTCCAAAATCAGAATTTTATAAAAACAGAATTTCTTTAACTTGTAAAATCAGAATTCAAAGTCAGAATTTTCCAGAATTTTCTATAATCAGAATATATAAAATCAGAATTCCTGTATTTTTGTTTGCCAAAAATCAGAATTTTTTGTATTTTCTTTGTGTTTTTTTAGTTTCAGAATTTTTTATTATCTTATAATTTTGTATTTTTGATAATTCCAAGTGCCTGTTTCCAAGTGGTTGTGCATTCGCTCTGTCTCTCCTTCTCCTTTGTGTTTGCCAAATACAAGTAAAGCAACAACATATCTTTGACATTCTTGCTTGGCAACAATTAATTTCTGGATGAAAAAGAATACATAATACTGGGAATGCCAAAAAGTAAAGAATAACACAGGCATCGAAAATGTAGATAATTATTAAAGAACCGCCATGAACTATTGGATCCCTGAAAATTGAAAAGCTTTTTAATACATAGTTATGTTCACACCTGAGTCCAACCATGTAAAATATATCACAATAAATAACTGATGAGCAGAGTAGGTAAATGGCTAAAAATGTATTTTCATTGTATTTTTAAAAATCAGAATTGTGTTTTTATTTATTAAATAAAATCAGAATTTATTAAAACTTTATTACACCAGAATTTTATTGTATTTTACTTATTGTAAAATCAGAATATTTGTATTTTTTTAAATCAGAATTTAAATTTTGTTCTTACATAGAATCAGAATTTATTATAACTTTATATCAAATCAGAATAATTTAAAAAATCAGAACTTAATTTAAACTTTTTAATTGTTATAAAATCAGAATATTTTTAAATCAGAATTTAATCTAAACAGTTGTATTTTTCTAAATCAGAATTTAATTTGAACATACCAAATGTTGGATATAAAGTTGCAAACATTGTTCGTTTCACAGCAAAAACAAGTTCAATATGTAAGCGTTCTTCAATGCTTATAACTTGGGAGAATGTTGTTCGCCTTACATCCAAAAGTTTTTTTGAGATTGTTAGCAGGAAGAAACACTTTTTTAAATTTTTAATTATATTTTTCTTTAAGGATCTACCAAAATCTGAAAAATTCCCATTACAAGAAATACGGCTAGACCAGAAGCAAAATGTAGTTCATTTCTAAGGACAACCTCATTATAGTGTTTTTCACATTTTCTTCTATAAATTATGGGTTCAGGGAAGATAAAACTGACAAGTCTTAAGTAGAGATATTCACAAAATGCTAGGAAACACTGAAAATAATAGAATCAGAATTTTAACAATCAGAATTTTGGAAAATCAGAATTTTATTAAAATCAGAATTTAGAAAATCGGTATTTTAAAAATTAGAATTTTTAAATATCAGAATTTCAAAAAAAATCAGAATTTAAAAAAATCAGAATTTTGTTAAAATTAAAATTTTAGTAAAATCAGAATTTCAGAAAATCTGAATTTTATTTCAACTTACAGTAAAAATAACAATAGTATAGGCAACAGTATGATAATGTTCAAATAATTTTTGTTGTAATAATTTAATATGACTTGTTCCATCTTCATCTTCAACATGTTCATTTTGCCTTTCAGGTAAGGGCATTGAGGTTATTTGTTTTACAAAACTATTTTCTTGTTGTTCTAATGTTGGGGGTATTACAATAATGTTGTTTTTAGATGTTTCTTCTGGTTTTGATGTTTTGTGTTTTATTTGATGTTTTTGTTGTTTTAATTGTTCTGATTCTTGTTTCTCTTGTTTTTCTTGTTCAGAAACATTTAATTTATTATTACAACATTGACAACAACAACAATTATTTGATTTGTTGATTTGAGGTTCTGGTATGTTTTGAGGCAAGTTGGAAGTTGAAGGCTGCGCAAAATCAGAATTTGTGTTTCTGAACAATGTTTTTAAGTTAAGTTTTTGTTTAATAAATGCAACAAAACATTTATAATGTTAAATATATTAAATATTTTATTAATTACTAAGCCACACCAAAAAATAAATAAAATGTCAATTTCTAAAAATGCCTCCCTTATCTTTTATTTTTTATCGTTTTATTTAAAAAAGGGGTTAAACATTTTTATCTATTATTTATACTATTTTTAAAAACTATTTATTTATTGTAGTTTGTAGAATTTTTGTTTAAAAATTTTTTTTGTTATTTTAAATCATTGTTTTGCCTATATTCTGACAAAGTTAGAAGTCAAAACATTTTCCTTTTGTTTCCAACTTTTCTCAGAAAACATTAAAACTTGTTTAAAACATTGTTTCTTACGAACATTAAAACTGACAAAACGTCAACATTTTCACAACTTTTCCCAAAAACACTAAAATAAACATACACTTGTTCAAGACATGTTTGTTGTTCATCCAATGTTTTTGGCAGTATCACAGGGAAACAAGTTACTTTACAAACTTCTTCCTTTGTTGATGTTGGGAATACAGTACTCGAACTAGCTATTGTGTTTATACTTATATTTCCAACACTACAAAAACTATTTGTTGGAGAATGTTGTTGCTGTTGTGTGTTTTGTTGTATTGGGACTGTTAATAATGTTTTTAGACTTTGAGAGTGTTTTTGGTGAATATTGTTGTTGTTGGAAGAGTGATCCATATGTGTGGGGATTTTTTGGCGTTCCTTTGGCGTTTTTGGCGTTATGTTTATTTTTGGCGTTTTACTGAGAAAATCTTTTTTGGCGTTTTTTGACGTTTTGATTTATTTTTTTGGCGTTTTTATATTTTTTAAATTATTAGTCTTTAATAAATAAACTTTTCAAATTTTTTGTTGTTTGGCGTTGTGTTTTTTATTTAAAATTTAGATTTTCAATAATTTTTAAATCAAAATGGCACACATCTTTAAAAATATTCTTTCAAAAAATTAATTATAATTTAGTTAATTATAAAGGAAATACAAAGGAGAAAAATAAGGCCTGCGCAAGATAATTTTATTTATTAACGCCTAGTAGTTATTTTTGTGTTTATCAAATCTAATCGATCAAACCACGCATTTTACTAACTAAACCTTTATTTTTTGTATAAAAAATAAAGGTTTAGTTGCACAAATTATATTTATTAAAATAAAATTAAATATATTTCCTTAATTAACAGGTTTTGTGGGTTGTTTGGGCGCAGCAGTCGTTTCGGCGCGCATCTAAAAAATTATAGGTTCCCGTCAGCCTATTTTTTTGAAATTTTGCAGAGATATACCTTATAGTATCAAGTATCTTTCCTGTAAATTTCAGAATTTTTGGTTTATTATTTCTCAGGTTATGATCGAAAGAGTAACTACTATCCGTAAAATTATGAATTTTATTTTTTTAATTGATGAAATTTTTCCAAAAAAAATTTTTTCCTTGAAAAAATTTTTTCTTCAAAATTAGTGTAACTATATGAGTCATCGAAGCAAAAATTTATTTCTTTAAAAAAATCTGCAAATAAGCATAATAGTGATTAAAATAACACTCGGTTGTTTTAAGACGTTTTTAAGCGTTTTTGGACATTATTTGAATTATTAAATCATCGAAAAAATTTTTTTTATAATTTTTTTATTTTTTTATTATGTAAAAGATAGCGAAGAGTGAGAAAAAAATCAGAAAATCAAACAAAGATTTTTTATTTAAATATTTTATTTGTGTTTTTATCAATAAACAAATCGAACGTCCGTCGATTTTTAAGAGCTCTTTTACAGGAAAAAATTTTTTTATGGAAATTCTTTTTAGCTTAAATAAATTTAGAGAATAATATATTTTCTTTGAAGTAATAAAAAAATTATTTTTATTTTGAAGAGTAAATGTGATAAAAAAAATAATAAAAAATGAATTTTTGGGTGAGAAGTAAAAGTAGGTGATTAAAAAAGATTTTTTTTAATTTTATCTGTGTTATATAAATAGCTTGAAAAGATGGAAAAATTGAGGAGACTTTAAGCTATAAAATGGTAAAAAATTAAAGTTATATATAGCTTCAGAAGAATTTTTAAATGAGGTTATGTCAAGAAAGATTTTAAGAGTTTATCAGTGAGATCTTTAAAAATAAATGGTAAAATTCCGTCATAAGTCCCGGAAACCAATCCAGACAAACGATATGTCATTTGAAAGAGCTCGGCGAGCTGAGTCGAATGACGCCAAAATTAGGTCCCGGTCTCACCTATGGACCGAAATATAGGCCCCTGAAGATCGAAAAACCAAAGGGGGGACCAAGCACTTTTTTGGGGTGAAAAATTCAATTATGCAAATAATAGCTCATTCGAAAGAGCTCCTCGAGCTGAGTCGAATGACAACAAAATAAACAAAATCCGACTTGATTTGACAAAGTTATGACCGTTTGTTTTAGCTCCTTACCTATGGCATCTGTGGAGATTTTTGCAACTACGGAGGCCCCAAATACGTCCATAGCAAGGGAGATAGGAATAGGTTTATGTTACGAGCCCAGACCCAGCGCCCGTAGACTCCCCGCGAGGCGCGTGCCGCAAAACCCCGCGCGAAGCGCGGGGTTTTGCACAAGCGCCTTGCCGACGACCCATAGGTTTATGTTGGTAGTTGTTCTATTGTAACTTTGTCAAAACTTGTGCAATCAAGATGTTTTTTGTGTCATTCGACTCAGCTCAATAAGCTCTTTCGAATGAGCTATTATTTGCGTATTCGAATTTTTCACCCCAAAATTGAGCTTACTCCCCCCTATGGTTTTTCGATTTTCAGGGACCTATATCTCGGTCCATAGCTGAGACCGGGACCTAATTTTTGTGTCATTCGACTCAGCTCGCCGAGCTCTTTCAAATGACATATCGTTTGTCTGGATTGGTTTCCGGGACTTATGACGGAATTTTTCCAAATAAATTTATTTCTGAAGCTCTATTTTTTGGCAAAATTTCAAAAAAAATCATTTAATCAAAAGTTATGTGGATTTAACCAAAATGAGCATTCCCTTAGCCTGACCAAACAAATTTAAAAATTGCAAATTTATTTTCTAAAAATAAAAATTTTCTGCATTTAAAGCAAACATTTTGAATTGAATTTAGAAAAAATTTCGAGTCAATACCAGGGTTGGGTACTTATTCCCTCCCCCCCCCCCAATCCGCGTCTTAGTTGAGGGTTGTGCGCCATGCCGTTGTAATGTGGCGTTCTGACTTTATTTTGGCGCTTTGGCGTTTAGCGTGTTTTAAAAATTTGAAAAATTGGTGTCTCTGGTCAATAGCTCGCTTTTAAAAAAATTTTAGAAAAATTTAAAATACAAGAAAGAACATAAATAAAAGTCAAATTAACCTACATTCTCGGAGAAAAAAAAAAAAAGTATCAAAAAATTATCAAAGAAATTCTTTTCCTTTTTAAAATAATTTTTGACCATTCGAGAGCAAAGAATTTTTATCTAAAAATTGATACGCGCATAAAAAAGAGAATAAAATTAAATAGAAATCGACCTTCCCCCCTCCCCCCTTTATTTTAACTATTTAGCCATCGATTGTTGTCATTTTTCGGGGGAATAAAAACGGGTGTGGTGTGATGATGACAAACTGACTAAAAATAAGGAGAAAGAGTATAGCAATGCCAACCAAAAAAAAGAGAAGAAAAAAAATTGGATGGTTTTGGAAAATAAAAAAAAAATTTTGTTTATTGAGGGGAGCGAGGGGGTTCTACACTGAGAAGGGAGAGGAGAAGAGGAAAAAATACAAAAAATGAGAAGAATAAAAAAGAGGGATTTGGAAAAGTTTTTTAGTTTAGTTTTATGTAGATTGATTTTAAATTTTATTTTTGGAAGGGAAAAAAATTTTTCTGGCAAACAAAAAAATTATTTTTAATTTTTGTTGCAGGTAAAATTTTTAAAAAATTGTGGAAAAAAGAATAAAATTTTAAAAATCAAAAATTAACGATTAAAAAAATATTTTCTTTCCTTAATTTATTTTTAAAATATTTTATTTGTTTAGAAAATTAAATTAAACCAAAAATAAAAATGTTTGCACTGAAGGGGTTCGAACCTTCGACACCTTGTCCTGTAAAATCTAAGCACCTAACCGCTACACCACCACTCAACATACCATAAATTTTAACTTAATTTTCCCCCTTTTTGTTCCGCCTTAATTTCAATTAAAAAATCTTAGAAAACTTTTAAAGAATATTTAGAAACGATTTGATTTTTAATAAATCTAATATTATTCACTTTCTTTTAAGTGAAAAAAATAATAAAAAAAATTTTTTTTAAGAAAGCTAAAATTACTTTTATTTATTTTACAATTTTATTGCTTCTATTTTTAACTTTAACTTTTTTTTTCTTTTTAAATTTTGTTTAGATTTTTATTTTATATTGCTTTTATGATTTAATTTTATTGTTTATTTTGTTTATTTAATGGATTAAAAATTAAATACATTTCAAACAAAATTGAATTTTAAAAGATTAAAAATCTGGGTCAACTTCTTGTCCTTGACCGCTTATTTTTAAATCTCAGCAACTTTCCATAGAAAATTAAAATTCACAGAGTTTTTTAAATCATTCGATAGAGAATTAAATTAGCTTTAAAATGAGATATAAAGCTTGATTTTTAGTTCACTATTAAACAAGTTATGGCCAAAAAACCTTGAAAACACAGTTAAAAAATCAGTTTTTGTACCATAACTTTTTTGTAAATCAACTTAAAATTTTAATTTAAAGCTCTTTTTGTAGCTAATTCAATTCTCTATCGAATGGTACAAATCTTAAAATAAACGGTTTATCAAGTCGTTAGTTGTAAGGTTTGAATTCAGCCCTAAAGGAAGGCTGTAAAGGTGAAGGAAAGTAAACAGTTTTTTTCCCATAACTTTCTTACAGGTTAACCTAAAATTCTGATTTAAAGCTTATTTTATAGCTAATTCAATTCTCTATCGAATGATACCAAATTTAACTTTATCGGTTTATTTTTTCTTGAGTTATAAGGTTTGAACTAAACCACGTACTTTAGGAAGACTGTAAGGGAGAGAGGAGAGAAAAGCAGAGAAACACAATTTTTTAGAACAAAAAAGCTTAAATATTTTTAAAAGAAAATTTCTATTTATTTTTAGTTTTAAAGTAAAATAAATAAATATATTTTAAGTAAAAAAATCTAATCCAAGTTTTTTAGCCCTTCCCCACTCATCTTGCGCAGCATGTCGTCAAAGAAATGAACAAATAAATGAATAAAAATTGTTGAGTGAGTTGGAAAATTTTAAGTCTAAAATGGAAGCAAAAAATGAAAAAAGGAGAACATGGAAATTAAAAAATAAATTTTTCAAAAAATTTCCAACTTTCACCCTCCCCGATGAACGTCTTGGGGGGATGTACATATGTATTGAGGGGTATAAATTAGGCTGGGGCATTTGATGCCTGTCCTACCCCTTCCATATCATTTTCACCCTTTCTGATTGCTTTTAACAAGGTTATAATGAATAGTCCGAGATAAGGGAGAATTAGTAAGAGAGGGGAGGAAAAGGGGTTTCTGTTGCTACAACCTTAGAAAAGCGTTCTAAAAAATAGGTATTCTAAAGAAGACTAAATTAGGGATAAAAGGGATATCTGATAAAGAAAGAGGAAGGTCTTGAAGAGCTCTAGTCTTGGGGAAATAAATTTTAAAAAATAAAAGAGGAAGTAAAAAATGAATTTTTAAATTTTAACTGAAAGAACTAAAATAAAGAAGAAAAAAAGAAAAAATTTTTTAATATTAGCGTGAGAAGCCTTAAAGTTTTAATATTATAGTCTCCCTTAAAGACCTATTTTCTTTAAGAAAAAAGTTGTTGCTAATAGATACGCTAAAATAAATTAGTTTTTAATATTAAATGCTTTAATGAAGACCGGTAACTTTAAAAGAAAGAAAGAGAAAAGTTGGAAATGTTTTTAGTGTTTTAACAAGTTTTTAACCTTCTTGAAATAAAAGTGCACGAACGAAAGCAAACTTGTTTAGAAAAATTTAAAACAAATTTAATTAAAAATTTCTAAACAAGCTTATTTTGTTTTTCAAGTTTATTTTTAAGTTTAAAAAAACAAGTTTAATTTAAAGTTTAGGAAAACAAGTTTAAGAAATGTTTGCAAACAAGTTGATTTTGTTTCTAAGTTTTAAAACAAGTTTATTTTAAAGAAAACCTAGTTGTTTTGAATTAAAGTTTATTTAAGTTTAGAAACAAGTTTATTTTTTAAACTAATTGTTTCAAGTTTATTTTTTGCTTCAAGATTCGTTTTAAAAGCTTTATTTAAATGTTAAACAATAAATAAAGTAAATTAAAGTCAAAAATGAATATTCCAAAAATTGAGCTTTAAATTTTAAAAGAATATTTCATAATATAATATATTTAAATTTTAAGCAAAGTGAAACACCCATTTCTTAAATATATTTAATCATCAGACACTTCTCGGATCAGAGTAAATTCATTCTGAAAAAATTAAAATTATTAGCAAGTTTATTTTAACGTTTAGATAAGTTTTATTTTTATGCTTTAAAAACAAGTTTAATTTTATAATAAAAAAAAACAAGTTTTAATTGTTTAAAAACAAGTTTAATTTAAATAAACAAGTTTTACTTTTTCATTTAATTAAAACAAGTTAATATTAAAGTTTATTTAAAGTTTTAGACTAAGTTTAATGTTCAGAAAAACAAGTTTTGCTTTATAATTAAACAAAACAAGTTTATTTAGATTTTAGTTATTAAATCAAGTTTTAAATGTTTAGAAACAAGTTTAATTTTAAACTTTATTATTTTTAAATTTTTCCCCTTACCATTTCCTCATTCAAAGCATTCGAAGAACATTCCAAACGAATTTCAAAACGTTTAGAAGCGTCAAATTTATTCACAAGACTATAACGAACTTCAACATCTTCATTCTCTGTCCCCTCTTCTTCATCCACTTTAAATGTTGTAGAACGATAAATTAATCTCATTCCTGTAATGTTTGTATGTATCCAGGGCGCAGGATGTGAAGAAAAATTTAAATTAATTTTTTTAATTATTTGGTCTGGATGGCGAGTCTTTCGGCAATGCTAAAAAAGTTTTAAATATATAATGTTTCGAAACAAGTTTATTTTAAAGTTTCGAACAAATTTGTTTTGAAGTTTATAAACATATTTAATTTTAAAGAAAAACAAGTTTATTTTAAAGTTTCGAACAAATTTGTTTTGAAGTTTATAAACATATTTAATTTTAAAGAAAAACAAGTTTATTTAAATAAACAAGGTTAAATTAAACTTGTTTTTGCTTAAAATTAAAAATGTTTTTCTTTAGAGGTTTTTTAAATGTTTTGAACGTTTGAAAACAAGTTTATTTTAAAGTTTATAAATAGGAGTGTTTGAACTTTCTAAAACATGTTTGTTTTAATGGTTATCTAAACAAGTGTATATTTATAAATGTTTACATTCAACTTTTTTCTTTAAAAAACAAGTTTATTTAAAATAAGTTCGAACAAGTTTGTTTACTTATCGGCAAAAATTTTTTTAAATTAAATTTTGAAAAGGAAAGACATTGAATTATTTTCAACTTTCCAACTTGTTTTATTTAAACTTGTTTTTTCTACCTTAATAAGAGCATCAAAAATATTATCCCATCCTTGTTGTTCATCACCATTAAATTTAACATTTTGAGGTAAAAATCCAAAAGCAGTTAACGATTCAGGGTAAAATCTTTTTTTATTTCCTTCTTTATTAATTAAATAATTATAAAATTCCAAATTTCCTTTAATATCCCAAATTGTGATTGATTTGGCTAGCAAAGTTTTTTGAAGGAAAGACATTGAAATTGGTTGATATGAACGAAAATCGTCTGTACTTATCGGCAAAAATTTTTTTAAATTAAATTTTGAGAGAAAATAAATAATAAATTCTCTTGTCCAACGATGTTCTTCAATAAAAAATGAAGAAGAGTGAATCTAAACAAAAACAAAAATTATAACTTGTTTTGAAACATGTTTTAAATTTTTAAAACAAGTTTATAAACAAGTTTTTAGGAAGAATGAAGAACAAGTTTTAATTAAAGTTTAATTCTTAAAAACAATTTTATTTAATGTTGGAGACCAGGTTTATAAAAACAAATTGTTTTGAAACAAGTTTTAATTAATGTTTAGATAGAATGAAAGTTTTGAATTTTAAGGGAGGAAAACAAGTTTATTTTAAAGTTTTCAAACAAGTTTATTTATTAAACTTGTTTTTATAAAGTTGTTGGTAAACAGATTAAACAACTTTAATAAAAACAAGTTTATTTTTATTAGAACATGTTTAATTTAAACTCCACCTTAGAAAATTGTCTAAACCAGAAAATAGCAGTAGCCAAATGTAAGCGATTTTGAAGCATATTAGGCAAATAAACAAAAAATTTATAATTATTTCTTTCAGGCAAATAATTAACAAATTTGCAGCATTCACATTTACTATAACATTCACAACTGTCTTTATCATTTTCATTAATATTTATAAAAAAATAAATATCATCAGGATTAGTGTTTCCATCGTGTGAAGCAAGCATTTTGACTGGTTTAAGCAAACGCCCGTCAGAATAAAATTTAAAATTCTGAAAAAAAATTTTTTTTAATTTTAATTTCCATACCCATTGAACAGTAGAAAGTGTGGCTAATAATGGACCCAATTCTTGTGGTGGAATTTTTAATTCTTTATAATTTTTGAAGGAACAATATTTTGATGATTGGCTAAGGTAAGTGTCGGTATTCTTTAAAGGGAAAATTATTAAAACTTGAAGCAAGTTTATTTTAAAGTTTTTTATTATTTATTTTTGTTGGAAACAAGTTTGTTTTAATTCAAGTTTATTTTAATGTTCGGAAACAAGTTTCTTTCAAGTTTGGAAGACACGTTTATTTTAAAATTAAAATTTGTTTGTTTAGAAAAGTTTCCAAACATTAAAAACAAATTTAATCGTAAAAACAAGTTTATATTTAAATGTTTGTCTTAATAACAAGTATATTTAAAATTAATGTTTTGTCTAAACAAGTTTGATTTTTAATGTTTGCAAAACAAGTTTATTTTTAAACAACAAATCAAGTTTATCTTAATAGCAAGCTTGTTGTAAACCTTGTTTTAGAAAACTTTTTTCAAAACAAGTTTATTTATTTTATTACAACTTAACAAAAACACATACTATTGCAAAACGTCCAAATTTATATTTTGGCCTGCAAAACATACAAAAAAATTTTTTTTAATATTTTTTTATTTTACCAAATTTCTTCATTTCCCTTCACAACATTATAAAAATGTTTATTAGTTAATTGAACAGAATTAAAAAGTTGTTTGCGCGTTAAAAACTTGAAAACTTCAATTAACGGGTCATTAAAACTGTTGTCGATTACTGGACCTTTTAAACGATAACGCAGCTTTTTTGACACTTGAGTGAGCTGAGAAAGTTGTAAATCAAGTTTTTCTCTTGGATAATTTTCAAGGCTGTTACTGGTGGTTGCTGAAGGCTAAAAATGTGAAATTTTCAAAATATCTTTAAAAATGGTAAAAATTTCAAAATGGTCAGAAGGCAAAAATTTTTCAAATTGTCAACAAAAATGACCAATTTGAAACTTTTTTGGGCTGTAGTGTAGTGTACCGGTGGTAAAAGTTCGGGACGTGACATATGTCATTCGATTCGTCTCGGCGAGCTGAGTCGATTGGTACCAATCCCCATTTTAGGAAATGATTCTGGACCGAGTTATAGGTCCCGAAAAATCGAAAAACCAAAGGGGGGACCAAGCACTTTTTTGGGGTGAAAACTTCGAAAATGCAAATTATACCTCATTCGAAAGAGCTCGTCGAGCTGAGTCGACCCCGCGCGAAGCGCGGGGTTTTGCACAAGCGCCTTGCCTACGCTCCATAGGTTTAGGTTTTTTGTGTTATAACTTTGTCTAATCTTGTTCAATCACGGTGATTTTGGTGTCATTCGACTCAGCTCGCCGAGATGAATCGAATGACATATGTCACATCCCGAACTTTTACCACCGGTACACTACACTATATTCCTTTTTTGCTTTCTGACCATTTTTAAATTTTTTTTGCCGTCTGACCATTTTACAATCAAAAAAAATTTTTAATCACCTGCTTCAAGGCTTGAAGCAAATTGACACATTTCGAATTGAATTCACAGGCGTGATTCGTAAAAACATCAAAATTAAATTCTTCGTCTTCCATAAATATATTTTTTAAATAAATTTAATTTTATCTAAAAAAAATAATTTTTTTAATTTTTAAAATAAAATTTTAATATTTTTGTTTTTCTTTTTAAAAGATGATTTACCCGTTATTATTGATCGGTAATGTTTTTCAGTATTAAAAAAAAGAATAGAAATGGAAAGCATAAATACAGCCCCCCACATTTTCCTTGCAAAATGGGAATAAAATTAATAGCGATGTAAAAATGGTCTACCCCTAAAAATATTACAAAAAGGTCAATACCTATAATAATTTAAAAATGGTCAATAAATCGACATGTTTTAAAAGGGTCAGCGAATATAAATATTGCAAAATGGTCAACCAGTAAAATCTTGACATTTGACATTTTTAGTTCACTTTCATTAAGTACAGCTCAAAACGGCATTTATGGCTTTGCGCCGTTATGGCCACGCGCCGGCGTGTCCCACTTTCATTATTATTTAAATTTAAAAAAATTTTCAAATAAAATTTCAAAAAAGGTTCTTTTAAATTCAAAAATAGAAACAAAGAAAAAAATACAAAGTAACACTCAAAAAAAAATTTTTTTTAATAAAGGAATTACAAAAATAGAAAGGACAACAACGTTAAAAAAAAACAAAGCAATATTTGTTTATTTAACCTGTCTCTATTAAAGTTGGTATTTAAAAACATTGGGTAAATCCCTCAAAAAAATCATTTTCACCTCCCTCATTCTCTCTTAAAAAATCAAGGAAAATGCAACACAAAATTAATATTTTTCTTCTTTTAATAATTCTAAATTTTGTATTCGTTCAAATTCGAACAGAATGTCTTACTGATATTGGAAGTATAAATTTTCTAAAGATTAGTATTAGAGAGTAGTAGTATTAGTGTGCGGTAAAGTCGCATTCTTGGGATCCCGTAACGGGATTTTTTATAAGATTTTTACGGGACAGGATCCCGCGGGTTTAATATGGGATTTCGTAAAATCCCGTACGGAAACCTGCCCCGTGCCACACACTGACCGATTGTGAGCAGAGATGCGTCGAAATAAAAATATCTTCGAAATTCGGAAATCGAAAATCGAAAGAAATCCAAAAATATCGAAATCGAAAATCGAAATTTTATTTAAAAATTCGAAATTCGAAAATCGGAAATCGAAAATCGAAAGAAAAAAACGTCGAAAATCGAAAATCGAAATTTTTTAAAATAACTAAAAGTGTATTAAACAATCCGCAATATGGAGATATAAGGGTTAATCTTGAGATATAAGGGGATTCCATGGATTAAGGATAGTCTTAAGGGATATCAGTGATCGGAGGGATATGTATACAAGATTAGGGGATTGATATTCTACCTACCCCTTGATACCCGTGATATCCCATCCACCTATATCCCTCTTATTAGTGTAAGGCAAATGGATTAATTGAGAGGCTCGGGTGAAAAATCAATGATAATATTATTTAGGTGGATTTGGGAATATTAAGGAGGATATTATATGGGGTACAGCCCAAAACTGCGCGAGCCAAAACTGCGCGACCGAAACTACGCGACCGAAACTGCGCAGGCCAAAACTGCGCACGCCCAAAACTGCGCAGGCCAAAACTGCGCAAAACTAACTAACAAGGATGGGATCTCTTCTGCCTTGCGTCTTCCGCCAATTTTCGTCTTTTTTGCTCTTCCGGCTTCAGTTTTTAAATTCGGTTTTCATCAAAATTTATTTAATGTAAATTCTAACAAAAAATTCAATAACCAGAATAACAAAGTGAAATAATTATGACCAGAACAAAAAAGTTGGGAAGAAGACAGTAGAAAATTGGTAGAACATAGTCATTTCGTCGAGCCAAGACCACAAAGAATTGGTAAAACAAAACAGGGCAAATCAGAAATGTGCCGTCGACGTAAAGTTCTTCGATAAGATGCGACCAAGCTTAAAAACAGATAATATTAAAAGACTACTTGTTGGAAGTAATTTAGTTTAATTCTTTAAACTAATACTAACTAGTTTGTAGTAGTACTAACTAGTACTAGTAACCTTATACCAACTAGTTTGTAGTAGTAGTACTAACTAGTAAATACCAGTAGTAGTTTTTTATTAAAATTTTAACCCAATGGGTAGTAAATTATCTAAAACTAATTAATAAAATCTTTTTGAAAAAATGTATAAGAACCATAAAATACTTCATTAAAAGTAATGGAATTAGATTAAATTTAAAATAATTGCTATTAACATTTTTGCGCGCTAAATATAGATAGTTTTGCGCAGTTTTGGCCTGCGCAGTTTTGGGCGTGCGCAGTTTTGGCCTGCGCAGTTTCGGTCGCGTAGTTTCGGTCGCGCAGTTTTGGCTCGCGCAGTTTTGGGCGTGTCCCTATTATATGATATCAGGCGAATAAGAGGGATATCAAGGGATTACGAGAGATTTGGGCGGATTATCGTGGGATTTGGGTGGCTTAAAGGGAAATCGTTTTATTTACATAATATATATGTGATTCTCGTGATCCTCCTATCCATTATTCTTATTCCTCCATACTTTTAACCCTTTTTTAGCGCCGCAGGCGAAAATTTTGAGAATTTTGGAAGATCCTTAAGCCAAAAACTTCCATTTTTAGCGCCGCAGGCGAAAATTTTGAGAATTTTGGAAGATCCTTAAGCCAAAAACTTCCATTTTCAGCGCCGCAGGCGAAAATTTTGAGAATTTTGGAAGGCCAAGTAGCCGAAAATCTTAAAAGAAAAGATAATGCAATTTTGCAAAAAAATCGAAAATCGAACGAAAATCGAAAAAACTAAAATTATCGAAATCGAAAATCGAAATTTTATGAAAAAATTCGAAAATCGGAAATCGAAAATCGAAAGAAAAAAACGTCGAAAATCGAAATTTCGACGCATCTCTGATTGTGAGCAAGACCGGGCGATCATGTCAGCGTTGTCGCATGGTCGAATCCTGCTCGATGGCTAAACTTTTGCTAAACTCTTTCTCAATATTTGAAGAAGTCGGAAAAATCGTATTTACGGGATCCCCGCAAATCGAAAAAGTGAGGGATTGCGGGAGCGGTATCCCCCCCCCCATCCTGCGCTGACCTCTAATTGGAAGAGGCAATCCCCTTAAAACCAACCAGAAAATAGATTCAATTACTAGGTTGTGTGAATACAAAATGCCCTGACAGATATGAATGTAATGCTAAATATAAATGCTGTAAAATTTTCCATTTATTAACCTTCCTAAAAATTAAATTTAAAGGCTATACAGGTTCATCAACATCCAAACAAAATCCAGAATTAAATTTAACACAAATTTCACAAAAAACGGATGATTTCCTTAATGGATTTAGAAAAATATTACAAGGCATTTTTAGCCTAGAACAATAAAAAAAATTAAATTTTTTAATCATTTTTTTTGTTAAAAATATAATTTTTTGAAATTTTGTATTTAATAAAAAGGCAAATCTAAAAAAAAATTTTTTTTATAATTTGTCTAACCGTATCTTTTTCAAATCAAAAATAAAATCAACAATTTTTAAAAAATCTAGCAAAAAAAGGCAACATTGATAAGAGAACTGCTTTCAAATATTTAATTTAAAAATTCTAAAATAAAATTCCTAAAAAAATTTTGAAGGCAGGTCTCATTCATGAAAATAATTTTTAAAAATTTCTTAAGGAATGTAGTACTTTTGTCAATAAGAATGTGTGTATATTTATTTTTATAAAATCATTCAACTACTATTAAAAAAATTTTTTTGAGAGAGAAAAGAGCTCCCGAAATTTTTAAAATTTACTTAAATTTAAAATAATTGAATGATTTTATATATTTTTTTAAACAAAGAAAAATTTCTTTAGAAACAAGGTCAATATGTAGGGAGAGCTTATATAAAAAATATTTTTTTTTCTTTAAAATTTTGTCTATAAAATTAAAATTATATAAATTAGTTTGCCTCTCTTTCTTAAAAAACCCACCCCAAAAAACTCTAAGTAGATGCCATTTCCGGAACTGTACGAAAAACAATTCCAAAAGAAGCTAGACGGTCATAAATTTTCGTTTTCTTAAATGCTGCTGCCGAAGTAAAAACTCCACTAAAAAATAAAAATCATTTTCTTGAATTAAGATTAAGACCAGGGAGAAGGGTTGAAGGTTCGAACCCCTGCAAAGGTAACTATTTTTTATTGCCATAAAATAAATTTTTTAATAATTTTCTGTTAAAATTCTTCTCAAAAATAATTTTTAAAAAATTAAAGAAATTTTTTACCCAGGCTTTGGCATATTTTCAGCGTCAGAAAGAATAGTCAATGCACACGACAAAACACAGCCAGAAGTAGCAATGTAACCAGCTAAAAATTAAAAACTTATTTTAATAAAAAAAATAAATTCTTTACCATCAGGTCCATCACAACGGACAACAACTTTCTTCTTTGGTTCTTCATCAACAGGTGGTGGAGTTGTTGTTTCATTCCAACCTGTGCCAAAGAACCAATATTCAAATGTTGCCTAATTAGAATAGAAAAATGTTAAATTTTAAAATTAATAGGAAAATTCGGAGAAGAAATTTCAATAACCAAAAGAGACAATGCCCCTGCTTCTATATATTAATAAAAAATCTAACAGATCCTAACTTCCCTTATTAAGCTAAATGCTCCTTAAACTGCATACCCTTTTAATGTATTTTATACTGATCGGGAAGGTTTAATTTTTGTTGACTATTAGATGGGGGAAATGTCCAAACAATACACCCTCCCCTCAATTTAATAAAAAGTCATGACAATGTACACATTTGTCAAACCCGCGAGTCTTCCCTCCAACAAATTCCAAACTTATATCAAAAAATATTTTTATAATAACCTCTTCCGCTTGTTGACGTGTCGGCCCACTATTCTTAAACATATAGGCAGAACAAATATCCGGATATTTTTGAAGAATGTTACGAGTCCAACTAAACTTGACCGCAATTTGAAAGATCATTAGCCACGCCAATAATGCGAGAGCCCAAAACCAGCTTTTGACACAAATGTAAGTCTCTATCGTTGCCTAAATTTTGAAAAAAAAATTTTTTGAAAGATAATTCAAAATAAACCGGAAATTTCTTATCCATTTGAGCATCAAAATATTGCGAACGTTGAACAATGCTTTTGTCAGCACCCAAAAATGGCAGACAATAACACTTTAATTGGTCATTGTACCAAAAATTTGAACGTTTTGGAGTACGCCAGCGAGGCTTTTCCAGCTTTTCAGGCATTATAGCTCGACGAATACGTCCAAGTCCGTCGTCCTTAGCTTTCCAAATGCCAAGAATGAGTGTTTGGTAAGTGCCAGCATTGAAAGAATAACCCTAAATTTGAATAGAAATTCTTAGTGGTTTATTTGGAGTGGCAAGGAAAAGGAAGGAATTTGGAGGAAGGCAATATGTTGAAGAAGCCAGAAAAATGATTAACCCGAAAGTACGAAATAGCTAACGAACAAGGGATGGGCAGGTTGAGAAAAAAAAGTCGGGTCGGCCTTTTCTTGATTGGACAATACGATAAACTAAAGAAATCCTGACCCATCCAATCTCAACAACGAATTGAAAGAAAAGCCGGGTTGGTTTCGGAGGCAATCCGACAACCTCCCAAAGTAGCAATTTTGGAAACAAGCAGAGGAATGAAAAAAATAAATTAAACTAACAGATTCTCCAGTATTAATCTTTGCAAAAGTTTCAGCATAAGTCAAAGTCCCATCAAAGTTTTTCTTCAAAAATTCCATTCCCAAATCACAAGGGATAGAATCCCAACCACAAGCGCTAACAATAAAAACACCCTTCTCTTTAGCTTGTTCAGAGTATTTCATCTGCATTGACTCAATCCACTAAACGAATAAAGTGTAAAACTAAAAGATTGTATAACAGAGACAGGGATGGAAGGAACCTCATCCTCGGAGTTTAAAAAGCCTAGTCTAGTCATAAACAAGTATCCTCGCTATATTGCTAGAGAGTGGAGGAACTCAATAATTCCTATCCAAAACGGATAGTGTCAAAGAAGTTGCACTATGAAGGCAAAATTATCGAATTTGAAAATACTAAGACCCTTAAGATTTATCATTAACTCATAGACACCCTTAGAAATTAAGAAACAAAAAAATATACTGCAGGCTCTCCAGAGATGTCAACATGACTCGCTCCATTTTCCACCGCAGCCTTTACAACAGCCTCACCATAAAGACGATACTATTTAAAGTTATAAATTAGAATCAAAAAATATAAAATCAACAAGAGCGTAGCCAAGGGGACTGAGTGGATGCCCTTTGAACTGAGGAAAATGAAAAAAATTTGGAAGAGGAATGACCAAAAAACTGAATTTTTACGACTGCAATCCTCAAAACAACCAACACCTACAACCCTAAAAATAATGCCAAAGTAAATACTAGGGTTGGTCCCCGTCCCCGAAAGTCGGAGAATGTGAGAGTGAAATCTACCCTGTAAAGTCTACCCCCTGACTACGCCCTTAAAAATCACTACCGGTCCAACAACGTTGACAATAACCTTCGCTTGCTTGGCCATCTGAACGAGTTGGTCTTCGTTTTCATTGTCCGCTACGATTATTGGAATTTTGGACAAATCCTTATCTTTGAAAAAGTTTTTGAGAAAATTCTAGAAAAATTTCAAAAAAACCTGACAATTTCCCAACCTTAGCCAAAGTCTCTTCCAATTTTTTCGTGCTTCTACCAGCTATAGCAATTGAAAGTTTGCCATATTCCTCGCTCTTAACAAAAGTTTCGAGCACATATTGGCCTGTAAAACCAGAGGCTCCATAAACAATTAAATCGTAGCGGTCATTGGAAGACATTTTATTGTTTAGAAGTTAAGAAATTTAAAGAAAATAAACTAAAAAAAAAGAAAAAAAGTCGTTTAAAGGTTTAAAGAGGCAAAGAAAGGTTTGTTCCCGTCTTCACACCCCCCCCCCCCTCCCCAACCTCTCCTTCTTCCTTTTTGGTACCCAATAAGTATCAAAATTTTTTTCAATATTTTTTTGCTTACTTTAATTAGGTATGTTTTGAATCCAAAGAGTATCCCAAAGTAAAAAATCAAGAATCAATAAAAGTGAAGAAATCAGAGGATGGGGGGGGGGGTCACACAGCCTAACAAAGTCTTGAAAAGTTGGTATTATTGATTTATGTATTTTCACATAAATCGGAGAATAAGGCAACTAACTGCAACAATGTCGAAGTTAAATTCGGAGTTAGATTTTCTGAAAACAGCTCGTAAAAATCTTGAACTACTTGATCCTTTTTAAGGGTAATTAAACGCCACTCTCCCAAAATTTGAAAATTAACCTTGCCCTCTAAAATTCCTTAAGAATTCTAAAAATATTAATAGAAAAGGTTTGCACTTGACTTAGTAAATAACTAAAAGAAAAAAAATAAGAAAAATAATTAAACGGAATGATTTTATAAAAATAATCGGACCATCTCTCCCTCCTCTTTTAATGAAAAAGAAATAAAATACTCTACTAACGTTATTTGTAAATAAGGTAAAAGAAGAAAGAACCACGTCCTTTCTTCTCTTTATTGTTTGTTTGTTTTTTCTAGAAAGAAAGAAATTTTTCGAAACAAGCAAAAAAAATTTTTTTGAATTTAAAAATGAAAAAATTTAATTTAAGACAAACGTCCACTTTTAAAGACAGTAGAGTCTAAAGGTTAGAATTATAGAGAAAATGGGGTAGTTTCCGGAAAAGTTTGTCTGCTCCGTATTTTGTCTCTCTTATATTCTAAGCAACTCTAAAACTGTTCTCGTTCTTTGTCTAACACAAGCAAAATCTGGAAAATCTTACTGATGAATTGGCACCTACACATTTTGCCAATAACATATTTTGCCAATAAAGGAATAAGACCACGTTTTGCCAATAAGCTTATTGGCAAAATGTGGGATTTTAGCCTTATTGGCAAGATATGGAATTGGCAAAATGTGTAGACATGGATGAATTTATTGAAGTTTGTACTCTACTCTCCTCATTCTGGTCATACACAGAACTAGTAATCTAAAGAAAATGAGAGAGCGAGTATGCGAAATAGCATGTATAAATAAGAGAGACAAACTTATCGAGACAATTTCTGAGCTTATTCGCTCCCATATTTTACCACTAACACGTTTTGCCAATTAGGCTAGAAACTCTCATTTTGCCACTAAGACTTTTGGCAAAATGTAGGTTTTTACCCTTACTGGCAAAATGTCGTATTTACGGACACAACTTATTCTTAACCAAATTAACTCCAATTTTCTCCCAATTTTCTTGATTCACTTTTAATTAATTTTTTAAAAGATTTCTACTTATTTAATTGATTAAAATGAGTCTAGCTTCTGTTTGGAACATTGCTCGAAGTTTATTTTCATTTTCCTTTCCAATTTTTTCTCAAAAAAATTTCAGGAGACATAGCAATTCCCAGAAATGCCCCAACAGAATTACTCAAAGAAAAGCACAAAGAATTTCTTCTAGGATATAGCCGTGACAGAGATTCTTACGAATACATAATGGCGGAATATTTAAGAATGAGTGGAATGTATTGGTGTTTGACAGCAATGGATTTACTTGGGGCTATCGATGAAGTTGACAAGGAATTCATTATTGATTATATCCAAAAAAGTAAAAGAGAAAATGGGGGTTATGCCCCAGCTGAAGGACACGATCCACACTTGTTGCACACTTTGAGCGCAATTCAAATAGCGATAACGCTTGGAAGGCTGGACATTGTATAATTTTATTTGTTAATTTTACTATAATAGAAGTGGGTTTAGGGTTAATTTATATTGGGCACATTCTGAAGGGTTGAGTTCGGATGTTGTCTCGGATCATGGGGAAGGGAACCAAGAACCGATAAAATTTGTTAAAGTAAGTCGGAGTGTTTAGACTTCACTGCTAGGATGTGTCCAAGTAACTCTGGTAACAATAGGGTGTTTCTGGAATAGATGAAGATTGAGTTTGGTGTCGTGTTTTGTCCCGGATTATGGGGAAGTGAACTAAGAATTTAAAATATCAGGATTTCTTTGAAATGTCTCTTCTTGTAAATAAAATAACTATATTCTAATTCATTAACTCTAAGTCCATTTTCTGATAAGCCCGTTTTCATAGATCATTTACAACGCTAAAGTTTCTTCCTTAGCCATTAAAGACTGCCTGTGTTTCAGAATATCCATCCAAATAACCCTCCATTAATTTAAAATTTTTCTCTTTAAGATTGACAAAGACAAAACAGTTTCCTTCATCAAATCATTACAACAAGAAGACGGCAGCTTTGTTGGTGATAGTGCTGGAGAAGTCGATACTCGTTTTTCATTTTGTGCACTAGCCTCACTTCACTTTTTGGAATGTTTGGATGCTGTAAATATACCAAAAGCTATTGACTTTATTAAAAGTTGTTACAATTTTGATGGAGGTTTTGGAACTAGACCAGGCTCTGAAAGTCATTCTGGACAGGTTTTTTGGGATTTCTTGTGTGTTTTTAACTTTTCTTCAGGTTTATTGTTGTGTTGGTGCTCTAGCCATTTGTGGATGTCTTGAATTAATTAACGTTGAAAGAACAGCTGAATGGTTGGCAGAACGTCAATGCCCTTCAGGTGGATTGTGTGGACGTCCAGAAAAGTTACCTGATGTTTGTTACTCTTGGTTTGTAAAATATTTTTTTATTACCTTTTCATTACTTTGTAGACCTTTTGGGGAAAGGCTTTTGCAATTTTTGAAGCAAATTAATGTGATAATTTGCTTCGGTAAGCAATAACCTCTCTTGAGCTAGTGATTTCATTGGTCCATTTTTTTGTTACGCTTCCACTCTTGAATAGTGTTATTGATTCGGAATCGGTTTGAAGAATCGATTTTGTTTTGGATATTCGAAGATTTCGTTTCCTTTAAAAAATTTTTTATTTCACAGCTTTTAGCAGCGCGTTGCTGATTAATGTTTTCCTTAATCATTTCTTTATTTCTTTCTTTTCAAGGTGGGTCCTATCTTCACTTGCCATTCTCAACCGGCTTCATTGGGTCGACAAAACTTCACTCGTTCGTTTTATCCTAGCTAGTCAAGATGATGAATCTGGTGGAATAGCAGACCGTCCAGAAGATATGTCTGATCCATTTCACACAGTTTTTGGTTTGGCAGGCCTCAGTTTGTTAGGATATGAAGGTTTGGAACCTGTAGATCCTGTTTTTTGTATGAAGAAAGAAAGGCTTGGTTCTCTTTCGTTTATTTGACATAAATATTTTTTAACAAATCAATAAAAGTTTTTTTTTATTTTATCATCGTTTAGCTATTTTGTTTCAACAACATTTTCTATTTTATTTGCTTTTTCTAATTTTTATTTTTTTTAAACTTTACATCTTAATTTCAAAAAATGTTGGGATTCTATATTTTGAACTCCTTATCAGGGGCGTAGCCAGAGAGGGCGGGCTTCTGGGGCTAAAGCCCCCCCCCCCTTCCCCACGAAATGGGAAAAGGGAAAAATTTGAGGAGGGGATTGAACAAAAAAGTGAAATTTTTTCGCCTGTGAGCGTTTAAATACAAAAAATTTTCGCCTGTGACACTGAAAAAATAAAAATATGGTTCAAAAAATTTTGGCACACACCCCACTTTAGTCCCCCTGAAATCGACCCCCTGGCTACGCCCTTGCTCCTCATTAGAGACCGCACTGTGAGGATCGTACGAGATCTCAAAAACCCTAAAAAATTTGTCATATGAGAATCGAGATCCCGAAAAATATCGATCTCGATAACCGAAATTTTTTCCGAGATCTGTCCGATCTCTACATCCCATTGTCATTATCGTTTATTTTTAATTATTTTTCTAAAAATCTTAGCAATTTTTGTTTATTCTAAATTTCTTCAAATTAAAAAATGGGAAAGATTATGAAGCCTGGACGAGTTGTGATCATGCTTAATGGTCGATTTGCTGGACGCAAAGCTGTTGTGATCAAAAGTTATGATGATGGTTCTTCTGAGAGGCCTTATGGACATGGATTGGTTGCTGGGATTGACAAGTTTCTTTTTAATTTTTTGGATCCCTCTCCTTATGACTCTTAAACAGGAGAAAGCACCGGTTTCGGAAACACTTAAGGTGATTAAGCTGGAAAAGGTTTCTAAATTGGAGCCAGTCAAAATTTAGCAAAACCAATAGGGTTGGGGTTTTCGAGTCGGGCCGACTTTCGAGTCATTTTTTTCGGGCCAGCCCGTCAGTCATTTTCAGGGCCATTCAATGCCTGACTCGATCTTTCGGGTCGGGCCCCAACCCTAAAAGCCAAGCTAGATTTTCGATTTACTATTAAATCCGGTCCTTAATTTCAGTAATATACGGATACTTTTTTGGGCCCTTATTTTCGATTTTACTATCCCTATTTTAGCTTTTACGTTTTACCCCGTTGTTATAGTGAAGGCAAACCAATTGCCTAATTTTGGATATTTTTGGGACTTTTTTCTCGTTCACACAAATTAGAATTTTATTAATTCCTTTTTTTCAAAAGATATCCACGTAAAGTAGTCAAACGAATGGGCAAAAAACAAATTGCAAAACGTATAGCAATGCGTCCATTTGTCAAAGTTACTTCTCTTCAACATTTGCTTCCAACTCGTTGTACTTTTGAGGCTGAATTTGACAAGAGTATTGTTAACAAGGAATCGATTAAAGGTTTAAAATTAACCCTCTCAATTTCGGGGTTAATTTCCATTTTACGTCATTCAATCAGTCAATAAAGAATTTGATTTGAAATGGTGGGGGGCACGAAATAAGGCACGTTATTTCCTTCACTGTTTGAGGAAGGAAAATTGGTCCTAATACTTTTTAAAATAACCCCTTTTAATTTTAGATCCGAAATCAAAACGTAAGGCAAAGTTGCACATCAAAAAAGAATTTGAAACGCAATATAAGGCTGGGAAGAGCAAATGGCTTTTTACTAAATTGCGCTTCTGAGGAATTTTAAAGAAAAAAAATGTTGAAAAAAGTCAATTTATATGTTGATTAATTTAATTGTTTTTTTTTGGGCGGAAAGCTTGTTAATGATTATTAAAATTGTTTGTTAAAAATTAAAAAAAGTTTTTTGTTTTTATTTTAAATAGTCTCAAGCTATTTGTATTTAATTTGAATTAAGAATGGATTTTTTTGTTAGTTTTTTTTTCTCGGAAAGGGTAAAATTCGTTGTAGTGAAGCGACAACTCTCCCCTGATCCGAGCCATTTTTTGGAACTTGAATTACAATTTCAACAATTTTTTAACTTCTGGGTTCCAAATACAATTCTCCCTAGATTTGAGCTTATTCATTTTCCAATTATTAAACAAAAATTGTTTCAGAATTTTTAATAAAATGTCAGATTTTGGCGAAGAAAATCCAGAACTGGCTTTAATTGAAGAAAATTCGTCTTGTGGACAAAACAGTTTAAGTCAAAATGAGTTAAATAATATTGACGAGAATGAAATTGAGCTAGAAAAGAATTCGATTTATGATGTTGAAATGAGTGGAAGTGAAGCAAAATTGAGTGAAAATGAAGCATTAATGGATTCTATCGAAATACAAATTGTTTGTACAAGTGAAACAAATGAAGAAGAAGAAATTGATAAAAGGTTTAATTTTTGATAATAAAATTAGCTGTGGGTAGGGGAGTTGATAAGTGGGTTGGGTAGGGAGTTGAGAAGGAATTCACTCTAGAGATGTGGGCCAGGATAAGGATAGGAGTTCTCCGGACAGTTTTTCTGTAGGGTGGAGTCCAAAAGAAGTTGAGAATTCATCGTAGAGTTGGGAGTAGGATGGAGTTATGTTATTTATTACAGGTGTAGGATGGGATTTTTGCCAGGCAGTAATTCCAACGCTTATTTTTACTGACCTGAAGTCAAAACTTGACTCCTCATCTTTTAGTCCTATAAGATTTATGAATTGAAGAGGGTGTGTCAAAGGATGTACCTTTCATTCTTTCGCCTTTAATGTTTCGACTTTTTTGTTTCCTCTTTGGCTTTTTAAAATCCGTTTCGGTACATTTTTGGTGCAGTCTTACATATGACTAGGAATTCATTTTTCACTTTGTTGGGTTTTACGAATAAATTTTTTTCAAGTTATGAACTCCCCATGACAGAAGATTTATTTGAACAATGCAACACTTCAATACTTCCCTACAAAAGAAAAATACATCCATTAGGGCCTCTCTCTTCTGAACTATTAAAACGAGTCCGTGAACGTGCTTCAATCTCTAATATGTCCAAATTTAATTCTGCCTTCCATAGGCCTTGTGGATTGCCGGAAGATGAAAAAAGCAAGGAAAACCAAAGGAATGATTCTAACGAAATTGTTGAGTGGGGAGTAAACTCAGCTTTATTAGAATCTTTTCTTGCAGAAAATTAATTGTAAATTTATTTTAAAATAATTTTTGAGTAAATTATTTATTGAAATATTCTTTTAGTTAAAAATAAAAATTGTTTCCCGGGTTCGAACAATTAAGGGTAAAAAAGGAAACTTTTCCGACTTAGCCACGCTAACATTTGATTTCGCGTTGGAGAGAGATTTTGTTACTAGAGTGCGGCGTCCCCAAATCCCGGGTTTTACGGGACGAACGGGTTTAACAAGATCAATTCCGCGAAATCCCTCCCGTTCGATCTATTAAAACTCAATCCCGTTCCGTGATTCTGGATAAGCGATTTTGCCGTACCCTAACTAACCGCGTTATAATAAGTAAAAAAATTAGCACGAAAAAGTTTAGAATTTTTCCCTTTTATAGATAAATTGGCTGGAGTGAAACTTGATGGAGATCAAGATGAATGTCAATGTGGTAGAAATAAAATGTATAATTTGAAAATGACCGAAAATATAAATGGAATTGGATTGAAAATTCGAGAATATGATGTGATTGGAGGAGGAAGTAGTGTTGGAAAAGTAAGTTTTCTTCCGACTAGGACATTTGCAGAGGTCGAATACACCCCCTATCTTTTTCATTTTTTGGGGGCTTTATATCTCGGTCCATAGGTACCAACTTTCCCCATCCCAAGTTCAATTGAGTTTTCGAAGAGCTTTCGAATGACATATAGCACTTCTATATTCGAGACCTCTACAACAAATTGTCTTATAAATCTGAGATTGAAACCCTTTTTTAAAGGTTAAACATGCATATTGGCCAGCTAGGAATAAATGTGTAGCTTTGAAAATATCAGAAATGACAAAACAACACTCAAGTGGAATACTAAGAGAAGTTGAGGTTTTGGAACATTTTAATAAATTGCCAGATGATAAAAGGAATCATATAATAAAAATGTTTGGATAGTAAGTATATATATAGAAAATTTTTATTAGATTTGGGGAAATTGTGTTTTTAGAAAATTTTTGTCGAATATTCTCCCGGCTAGTAGGAAAACAAATTCCCTGGAACAACTTTCCCGATGTAGGAACAACATTCAGCTCCTGCTCGGTTTAAGCGCCTAAGCACACCTTTATACGTTCAAACTTTTACGTCCAATCTATTGCGATAAGTACCTAGGTGGGCTTTTAGATCAAGAGTCCGGTATTCTGGAATAATTCTGGTGTGGACAGATTTTGTGATATTAATGTGGATTTTTAAAACTAAAATTTTACAAAAAATCTCAGCATTAAAAAAGGCATTCTATTAATGGTGGAATTCTACGGGAAGGGGCATTCAATTAAAGGAAATACATAGTGATTTAATAAAACATTTTAAAGCAAGATGAAAGAAATTAATGGAATAGAAGCAATGTTTATAGTTTTAGAACTTGGTGGAATGGATTTATGTGACTATTTTAATGCTGAACGTTTCGCAGAAAAAACAGCAAACGAAGTTGTTCTTATTAAAATTATTAGAGGAGCTGCTATAGCACTTGAACAATTCCATAAACGTATTAATATATTTTATAATAAATATTTATGTCACCGTCCAAATTCATTTTTAGGACAAATTCAATCTGGCCGGCCTACCCCATCCTTCGAAATTTCTGAAAGTTATAGCCAATTTTTAAAAATTTCAGAAAAACGATTTTAACTTTCAAAAATTTCGAGGGATAGGGTAAGGAACGGTCCCAGACCAAGTGGAAGAAGGTCGCGAACACGAAGAAGTGTTATAGAACCCAACCCCAAGTTTGAACACAAACAAAAAATGATTTTTATGGGTTTAAGTTCCCAATTGGCTGGCCAAATTGAATTTGTCCTAAAAATGAATTTGGAGGGTGACCCATATATTTTATAATTTATACATAGTAGGCGGAATTCATGGAGATGTTAAACATGCAAATTTTATTATTTCATTAGAACAAAGTGAAGATGAAAATATAATTGATTGTAAATTGATAGATTTCAATACTGCAGTACTGGAGGGCAAATCTAGTATAGACTACATGAACATTTATGCTAAAATTTCTAAAGCTCCAGAGATTACAGGCACCGAAAATGTATTTTTATCATAATTGGAACATCTAGTTTAGGTCCCCACTCAATTTATTAGTGAGCTAAAAATGGGCAAGTCTTCCGTTTTTGTCTGCAAATGTGGTAAAAACTTTATCGAGTCTTGTTCGAGTCGGGCCGCATTTCTTCGAGTCATTTTTTCAGGCTTCATTTTTATCGGGCCGGACCATCCGAGTCTTTTTCAGGTCAAAATTAGATGCCCGACTCGATCTTTCGGACCAGACCCGCAACCCTAGTCTTAAGCATGGAGATGTTAAACATGCAAATTTTATTATTTCATTAGAACAAAGTGAAGATGAAAAGCCTATTGTTAGTTTACGAATAAAAGGTGATTTTCGAATAAATGGGGCAATGATGAAACCTAGACTAGACAAGTTCCTCACTAATTTCTTCTAGTTATACTTCAACTTAGACTAGTATTTAATTATGCTTAAAACAAAATTTAGATATCTAAAGAGGCGGACATTTGGGCTTTTGGTTTAATGGTCTATGAGATCTATAATAAAACAAATCGTGAGTTTTTAGGAATCAAATATATTTAAAATTTTATAAAAACGCAATTGAAAACGTAAATATTATTTATCAAATAATTAGCTAGAAACAACACAGATGCAATTGAATTAATGGAAGAATACCGTTCAAGTATTGAATATGATACTAAATTAGATCGTGTTATAAAGGTAATAAAAATTATAATGGAAAATTGTTAAGTAAAATTATTTCAAAAAAAATTTTTTTTTCAGGCTTGTGTCCAAAAAAATCCATATGATCGCCCTACAATGGAAGAAGTTGTTCAATTTCTTAATGGAGAAATGGAATATTTTGGATATGAACAAAGAGAAATGGAAAGTTTGGAAAATGGACGTTTAGAAAATGAACGGAATGAAAAAGAACGACATGAAGAGGAGCAACGTAGAAAAAAAGAATGTCGTCGAAATTGTTGTTCTTGGTTTTGATTTTGTCGAAAAAATTAAATAGTGTTGTTTATAGAAGCATGAGTGCTGTAAAATTGGGCTCCGGTGGAAATTTGGGTTCTGCGTGAAAAGGTGTAATATTGAACTCAAGACAACATCGGAATCCCGCGAGATCCCGGTAACTTTCGGGATTTAAAGGGACTCCGGGATTAATCCCGCGGGATCCCCCCCCCCCTTTTCCCCATTCGATTTTTAAAACTTAACCTGTTACGGGAGGCTTGGGAAAGCTATTTTGTTTTAAGTTTTTAGGTCTCAAGATAGGTCAAAATATCTGAAAAGGTCAAAATAGTTTTGGAGAAATACGTTCAAATTTTGGATTTACTTTAAGTTAAATAAAAATTATGTTACTGCCCAAATCACTCAAAATTATTATTATAATGCTACTCAAATTGTTTTTGCGTGTAAAATTATTTTTTAAAAAACCTTTACTGCCCAAATCACTCACTGCCCAAATAACTCACTGCCCAATTCACCACTGCCCAAATCACACGGCACCAAAATGACAAAAAGGCAAAAAACACATTATGTCAAATCATATAATGCCAACTAATATAATGCCAATAAGGGTAAAAGTCCATATAACGCCAATAAGGCTCAAACCATATTTTGCCAAAAATCTTTTGGGCCTGTATAAACGGTAAAACGGCCTTTATACTAAACCAATACCCAATAGGTTAAAAATCCGGAAAAAGGTCAAAAGTCGACTTTCAGTTATTCGACATCTCTCGAATATACGACACCCTCAATAAAACTCAAAGTATATACCAATCGATGCGTCTCGCTGAGCTAAATTTAAATATGGAAGAATTTTTTTCCGTAGACGTAAGCTCGCAGTGATACAGGCCCCTAAATATTGAAAAACCATAGAACCAAGCTGATTTTGGACTGAAAAATTCGAAATTGCAAATTATAGCTTATTCGAAAGTGTTCGTCGAGATGAGTCGAATGACACTAAAATCAACGAAATTTGACTTCATAGGGCCGAGTTACAGGCCCCGAAATTTTACACGCCCCGGAATTTACTGAAAAATATTCAAATTTTAGAAAAAATTTTCAAAAAACTAAAATAAAATTAAGATTTATTTCAATATTTCATCCATATTTAGCCACTTTTTCCATATTTTCATCCATATTTTACGATTTTTTCCATCCATATTTATCAAATTTTTTTCCATATTTTGCGATTTTTCGTCCATATAATTGCGCACCTTAGTGATAAGTATTTAGCTTTAGGTATGAATAATCGAGAAATAGTTTCCTATTTTAGGTTTCTTGAATCTTAAGATAAGGTCAAAAAATCAGAAAAGTCCAAAACATGTTTCTTTTGAAAAATATGTTGGATTTACTTTAAGTTAAAATAAAAATTTTTGATTTTTTATCTATTTTAGAAAATTTAAGTTACTGCCCAAATCACTCAAAATTATTTTTTTAGTGTTACTCAAATTGTTTTCTTTCACTACCCAATTTACCACTGCAATTTACCACTCACTACCCAATTTACCACTGCCCAAATCACACGGTACCATTTTATCGCACTCTATTTGTTACCACTTTTTGTTACTAAAACGATTTTCTTCTTTCCACTTTTCTATCGAATCCTCAAATGTAAAAATGTCCAACAGTCAAAAATGTTATTTTTTGTCGAATTAAAATCTTTACGTATTTTTATTCTTATATATTTGCATTTTTTCAATTGGAAATTTTTTTGTAAAACTTTTTTTTCTTTCTTTATTATACTAAAAACTAATTTCAATTTCCAGTAGTTTAAAAAAAGATTTATTTTTTGAAATAAAAAATGGGACGTGTTCGCACCAAAACTGTCAAGAAAGCATCTCGTGTTATTATTGAAAAATATTATACACGCTTGACATATGATTTTCATGTGAACAAACGAATTTGTGAGGAGATTGCAGTTATTCCAAGCAAACGGATGCGTAATCAAATTGCTGGGTATTTCTTTTTTTTATTGGGGGGATTATTCGGGGGAGTGGGGGGGGGGAGGTAAAATGGAGGTGGGTGAGGTCACATTTTAAGTTATGGGGAAAATTTTGAACTTTTAGGGGGTCGAACTTTACTCCTTTATTTCCCTATTTCTCCCTCTGGGAATTAAACCAAAATGTGGAAAAAGTGTGGTTGTAGGAGGCGGAAAATGGGTACCTTTATAAAGGCCTAACTACCCTAAAGTGTGTCTAAGTTTGTTCACGTCCTGTTAATTTTTACTTGTGTGTGCTCACCTATAGAGAAGTTTAAAAAACTATTTGGAGGTATTTGGGCCGCCATAGGCAACAATTAACCGGTTGTAACAGCCTTAGTTTCTCGCAACCTTATGTTAGTTTTTCTTGCGAAAGATTTACTTTATGTTTGTCTTTAATTCCCTTCAAATACCGGGGTAATTGTTCGGTTGAGACCCCCCCTCATTTTCTGACCATTTTTTCATTTTTCTTCCCTTTTTCATTTCTCCTCCCTCTCTCCTTATTTTTCATGAGGCAAGTATCAAAAAGGATTATGTATGTATGAGAAAATGTGAGAAAAAGATACCCTCGTTCTTTTCTACAATTTTTAGTTGTGCACCTCCAGTTTCCATATCGGTGATTTTTGATACTATGTACATTTGTTCTGCCACCACATTCTTCACATGTTCGTTTACAATGAAGAAGTCCAAGATCTTCGAGCCACGCACAAAAATCGTTGTCGCTTAATCGCAGTCTGTCGCCCAAATCAAGCATGGTAAAATTTTTTAGTTGCTCCATATTGATTATTGAATGATGTAAATGAGTTTTTCCAAAACTTTTCTCATTCATATATACATACATAATCCTTTTTGATACTTGCCTCATGAAAAATAAGGAGAGAGGGAGGAGAAATGAAAAAGGGAAGAAAAATGAAAAAATGGTCAGAAAATGAGGGGGGGTCTCAACCGAACAATTACCAATACCGGCCCGTAATTATTTTCTAAAACAAAGAAGTACAAAATCTTGTGTCGTTAGATGGTTTTTTTATATTTTTTTTTTTCAGTTTTATCACCCATTTGATGAAACGTATCGAAAAGGGACCTGTCCGTGGAATTTCTATTAAATTGCAAGAAGAAGAGCGTGAGCGTCGTGATAATTGGGTTCCTGAAGTTTCCTATCTTGATGCTTCTCAACATCCAACTATTAGTGTTGATCAAGAGACTAAGGAAATGGTTGATTATTTGGTTAGTTTCTTTTTTTGTTTATTATTGTTAGGTCAGTTGGGGGGTTAAAAATTTTTTTTTTTAATTCTTGTCAGTTCTTTACCCTTTAATCAAAAGTCTTGGACGTTTATAGTTGTACTCCTTTTCAACTAAATGGCGAGGAGTGAGGGGATGTCCACTCCTTATAGGTGCTCAAGAGGTTCCCGTGTTTTAGCGTTTATCGCCGGTTTTCGGTTCGGTTAACCGACCGTGAATAACATTATTTTAAATTTTTGTAAGGTGTCGTATTCTTTCATGTTCTTGCATCTCTTTAAGATTAAAAAAAATTTTTTTTAATTTTTTAGCAACTCAATTTGCCTGTTGACGTGAAGGGACAGCAACAGCAAGGTCAAGCGCAAGGTGGCGGTGGTCAACAACAGCAGCAACAACCTGCTGCTGCCGGTCGTCAATAAATGAATTTTTTGAGGATTTAAGAAGTAAGAAAGGAAGGAAAGTATTGGCTGTTGAAATCTTTTTTGGAGAAAAATATTAAAAATTAATTAAAAAGTATATTTTTCTGTTGTTAAAAAATATAAAGGTTTTTTGTTGACGATTTTTTAAATTTCTTTTTTATTATTTACTAAATAGTACTTTTATTATTCTATTACCTATTTTTACATTTCTCGTTTAACCGCCTTGTTGTTCTTGTTAGCCAATTCCAAAAAATTTTGGTGTCTATAGGGTGGGGTAAGGGAGAATTATCTGACATGAGTGACACACCTTTTTATTATAGGATACAAGGTTTAATTTTTTTATTAGGCGAACCTCAGGTTTGTCTAAGAAAACAACGTTTTTGTCTTAAACTTTTGTTTCCTCAGTCCGCAAATTTTATCCGCAAAAATTAATTTTTGAAAAAAAATCCTTTTTAGATGCTCAAATATTTATTAAAAAATAATTATTGTCGGTCAAAAACTTTATACATTTGTCATTCTTATTTTTCAATTCAAAATGTGAATAAAACAATTTCAAGGTTTATTTTTAATTTTATTAAAATTAATTTTAAAAAAATATTTTTAATAGAACTTTAAAGTCTGTGGCGTCTAATCCTTTACAAATTGTCAATTTTTGTGTATTGCGGTTTTACAGAGGATTTTTAAGGATTCGAGCATTGGTAAACTTTTTATTTAATAGGGATTAGAAGTAGAGATCGAGCTGGATCCCAAGGCTCCACGGCATGGTATTTCAAAGGCTTTTTGGGGCTTGGTATTTCAAGTTCTTGGCATTACAAGACGTACCGGGATCTTAACCTTGATTTTTCCTCGACTTAAGGTCAATGATCTGGTCAAGGTCCTCATCTAAAGTCAATGTCTTGAAAATTTCGATCTCTAATTGAAAGAGTGGATGGTCAGGAGGGCGAAGAAGAATTTTATGTGCATTTAATGAATAATTTCACTTTTAAATTTATTCAATTTTTAACTTGGGGAACTTTGCTCTTTTCGTGGCTTGGTGGTCTTTTTTTTTGTTTATTCCAGGAACTGGACAGGTTGAGAAAAAGTCTGGTTTAGGAGCGTTAAGTCACCACCAATAAGTCACCAAAAGAGTCACTTACCCAGTTTTCTAAAATAATAAGAAAATTCTTTACAATTTACAATAAATTCCTTTCTAATTTTTCTAGTATGCACATTCTGCATTTTTCGATCAAGATGTAGTCAATTACTTTTATCAAAAAGACAAAGTTAACCCAAAAGAATGGTGTATTGTCTACAATTTTCCATTATCAAATTTATTTTCGAATGGTTTCCGCTTCGTCTTTTGCTTTATTATTGTAGTGACTACACATATGTTTTTTGATTATAAAAAGAATGGAAAATTTACTGACGAATTTAGTATTAGATTACATCGGGATATGCTTCTAGTAAGGTTTTTATGTTAAAATTAGAAATATTTTGGGGGGTTAGGGTTCAAAAAAATTTTTTCTAGGCGTTTAAAAATTTTCTATTTTGTGTATTTACCCCTTGAAACCTTTGATAATCTTTTTAAAAATTAAAAACCCGCAAAGGGTTTGAACCTTGACCCCTCAATCCAACACATAACCCACTTAACCACAGACTAAAAATTTTTTGGTTTGTTTGGAACCAAAAACCCCCTTGAAACCTTTAATTATTTTTTAAAAAATAATAAAACTTGCAAAGGGTTCGAACCTTGGCCCCCTAATCCAACGTGTAACCCACTTAGCCACAGATTTTTTTGTTTTGTTTGGAATCAAAAAGCAAAAAAATTTCAGCTTGGCATATTTGGTTATGTTATTGTCTTTGCAACTTTTGTCTCTCTCTTTATTTTGCTCAAATTGAATTCTTTAAATATTTCGAGAATATATTTGAACAGAAATGATCCAAACAAATTACTTTTGAGGGCTAATAGATTTATTTTGCTCAGGCCGTTGGTATAATTTTTTATTAAAATTAATTTAAAAATAAAAAAGGGAGAAATTTAAAAGCGAGGGTTCCCGTTTCTAGGCATCTTTTGCGGACTGAAACTAAAGAATTTTCAGTAAATTACGAGTGGAAAAATTTTTTTTTAATTTTAACATTTTACGTTAAAAAAATATAAATCGCCGACTGTTTACTTCGAGGTAAAGTTTCGACTTCGCAAAATATCAGTCCGCAAATGTCGTCTTATTTTAATTAATTCTGATTTCAAGTTTTATTTTATAATAAAATTATGTTTATTTAAATTTTGTTCTGATTTAAGTTTATTTTTATTTTCTGATTTTTTTATAATTAGAATTTTTTTTAGTTTTGAAAATCAGAATTTTTATAAAATCAGAATTTTAATAAATCAGAATTTTAAAAATCGGAATAAACTTGAATTATTATTTAAATAAACTTTGTTTCTTTTTATTCAATTTCAGACACATTTAAACAGAAAAGATGTTCACCTTCGTTATAATTTTGATGAAAATAGTATAGTCGAACTTTTAAGAATTTTTATTCACGGCTCTGCAAAATTTGGACATTTGGGGAATTATGGATTAGTGGATGATGGGTTTAGAACTAATTTATTTAGATCTTTTGTTTTAAACGAAACTGATAATATTCCAAGAATGTTGGATAAATTAGATTTGGTGGAAAGTATAAACAAATTAGAAAATAAAAAGAAGATTGGGGGGAAATAGGAGGTGGTGGAAATATTTTTTTTGGGAGAGAAAGGGAAAATACCCCAAAAATTTGATAAAAATCTTAATTTTAAGGTCAAAAAAATTTTTTGGGGTTGATATTGAGAGCCTTTCTAGACTTGTAGCAATTATCAGTTAACAAGTTTACCCTCCCTTATTGTTGGAGAGACTGAATTTTATTCTTTCACCCCAAAAAAGTCTTGTAATGAGGTCAGAAAAATTTTTAAAAATTAATTTTCCCTATTTTTCTCTTTATTTTCTAATTTTTTTTACAATTTATAGGTTAAATTGTTTTTATTTTGTTTTAATTTTTGTTTAAAAAAACTTATTTTTTTCTAATTTTACAAAAATTATTTGGCTATTCTAATGCCTCTTATATATTTTTTAATTTATTTTTACCTAATTTTTAATTAAACTTTAATTGACAAGTCCAAAAGATCACCAGAATATATTTAATACTTGGAATATAAATATAAATCAGAATTTTTATATTAATTCCGCCTGCTAACTAGATGATATCAGAATATTAAACTTGAATTATTTTATTATATTCTGATTTCAAGTTTATTTTTTATTTAAAAATTCTGATTTTATATTTTTCCCTAATTATTGTACTATTTCCCTAATTTCAAGTTTATTTTCTGGTTTAATGTTTAATTATTCTGATTCAAGTTTATTATATTCTACTCATATAATTCTGGTTTCAAGTTTATTTTATAATAAGTTCCAAGTTTATTTTTTTGATAATTCTGATTTTAAGTTTATTTTAATTATTTAAAAATTCTGATTTTGTATTTTTCTTTAATTAGTGTACTATTTCTCCAATTTCAAGTTTATTTTCTGATTTTCAAGTTTATTTTAATTATTCTGGTGATCTTTTGGGTGTCTTTTTTTAAGTTTATTTTCTCCCCCATTGTTTTCACACTTCCGCAATTAGAAATTATAAGTTTTTATGCAAAAAAAATTGCTCAACCAACCGGAATTAAAAGCGCATTTTTTCATCTCTTTTCTTACAAATTCTGAGAGAGTGACTAAATATAATTTATTGATTTTCTAGTTTGTGGAGATATTTTTCTTCGCTAATTTGCCCTATTTTTGCGCGTTTTTGACACATTTCTTCAAAAAATTATTTTTTTTAATTTAAAGGCAATGGGAAAAATTTTGACTAAACTTTTTGGCAAAAGAGAATTACGGGTATTGATGCTTGGATTGGATGCGGCAGGGAAAACAAGTTTGGATTTTTTTGTAATCTAAAAGGAGTTTGAAGGTGAAGGGAAATAGGTGTGTGGGGATTTCTGGGATTTTTGTGTACAGCTCAAAACGGAAGCCATAACTTGCTGGAAAATGTCTGGCACTTGTCAATTTTGGTACCAATGTCCCTAGCTCGATTTGATACTAAATCTGGCAGGATTAAGAAATCTTGAAGCAAGTTATGGCCGCGCTCCATTTTGGGCGTCCCAAATGTTTTTGGTTTTGTTGGGGTTTTTGGGATTTTTGACTCACCAAACTGGCTTCGAGTGACTAATGTTAATGAGGTTTTCACAATCAATTTGCAGGTATTCTGTATAAATTGAAACTTGGCCAATCAATTAAATCACTTCCAACGGTCGGCTTTAATGTGGAGACTGTCACTTATAAAAATATTAAATTCAGTGTGTGGGTATGTGATTTTTAAGTTTATAATCATTTTTAAACATTTTTTAAAGGATGTTGGAGGTCAAGAGAAAATAAGACCACTTTGGAGGCATTATTATGTGGGCACTCAAGCTTTAATATTTGTTGTAGATTCTGCTGATGTTGACAGGTTTTATTTTTAAGTATCGAAACACTTCCATCTTTCCCCATCCCTCTGTGGGGAAAACCCCATTTTTCCCGAGCCCATAGGAACTGAGCTGTGCTGGGCCTGTGCCTGGATTTTTCATTTACCCAATCAGACCCTTATTTCGTGTTTTCTCATGTCTTCCTGAACTTTAGGCCCAGAATCCGGTCCAGATCAACGTCCGAAGTCTGAGCTCCAGTCCTGGGTACCTAAGGTTTTGGACAAACGTAAAATAAGGGAAATAGATGGAAGAAAAGAATTAGGCTTTTAAAAGTTACGTATGACTCAATCTAATTTCTACATTTAGGATTGATGAAGCTAGGCATGAATTGCACAAAATTGTTAATGACCGTGAAATGCGGGAAGCAGCGATTTTGATATTTGCGAATAAACAAGACTTGCCTGGTGGTTGGTATTTTTAATTTAATTTTAAAAGAGTGGGAAGAGATTAGATTAGAGGGTTAAATGAGGGACGGGAATCCTTTAGAAGTGAGAACTTCGGTAATATTCAATTTCGTACCCCCCCCCCTTTTTTTACTTACTCAAATTATGAAAAAACGGTCAGACTTTTCTTTCTTCCTCAACTACACTCTTCTTCCCCATGGCATACAATCATTCAAAAAGGATTACCAGTTTAAATTTATTTATATAAATATAAGAACTGAGAAAGAAAAGCGTCACATTTTTAAAAATGGACAAACTGAAAAATTTCAAAGATTCCCATCTGCATGAAAAATTGTGAGTGACAAAGATTTCGATAAATGGCTTGTAGAGCTTGGACTACTTCACGGAAAACGAACTTGTTATAAATGTGTGGGCCGAACTACCATTCATCATATTAAAGATAGACGTTATGGCAACTGACGCTGTACAACAAAAAGATGCCGCGCAGAAATCCTCCTTTTTACTTACTCAAATTATGAAAAAACGGTCAGACTTTTCTTTCTTTTTGGCTGATTGTATGCCATGGGGAAGAAGAATGTAGTTGAGGAAGAAAGAAAAGTCTGACCGTTTTTTCATAATTTGAGTAAGTAAAAAAAGGGGGGGGTACGAAATTGAATATTACCAGAACTTCTAATTGTAAGATTAGAGAAAAATGGGGGAGGGTTAGCTCTGATTAACATTTTGCGACATAATCATACCCAATCTATAACATATCAAAAGATGGACATTAGATCCCACTTCCTTTGATTTTCATAATTTATATTCATTAAAAAATAAAATACAAATTTCCAGCATTACAACCAACCGAATTACAAGAAAGGTTAGGCTTAGGAAGACTTCATTCTCGTAATTGGTATGTTCAACCTTCATGTGCAATTGGTGGAAGTGGTCTTTTTGAAGGATTAACATGGCTAGCATCAAATTGTAAATGACACTTAACAACGTCAATAAATTTTTTAAAATTTATTTTTTTTTAAAAATTCAAAAAAAAGCATTTGAGATTTAAAAATTTTTAAGCAACTGTGAATGAAAATACTTTTTGTGGTGGAATATGTCCTTGCTGAAAAAAAATTAATTTTTTTTGAGAGAGAATAGAGGAGGTTTGTTTGATTTTTTTGTGATTTTTATTTAAAAAATAAATTATAAAATTAATTGAATATTGCAAGGGTGTAGTCTAGGTGAATCGCGACCCCCTCCTGAAATCGATTCCCTGGCTACGCCTTTGTAATTTTGGCTCATTTTTAATTGAAAAAAATTATTATTATTTATATATATTCAAGTCAAATGTTTAATTATTATTATTAAAATTATTTTTATCCCCCCCCCCCCCCCATCCTCACCCCTTTTTTTTGAAATTACAACATTTAAAATTTATTTGTCAGAGTTCTCTAAGGAAAAAATTTTTTGGGACTGATTTTTGATTTTAAAAACCATGGGACCGGACCGAGATGCGATCTCGACCAAAAATCTCGGTTATCGAGCTCGAAAATTTTTCAAGATGTCATTCTAATAAAAATAAATTTAATAAACTTAAAAAATGCTATTAATTTCACTTTTGTTTATTGATTTAAATTAAAAAAAAATTTTTTTAAACACTGAAAAACTGTTTAATAGAAGAAAAAAATTTTTTTTGAAGTTTCTTTTCTGTGTTAGAAAAAAATTTTTTTTTAAATACATATATACAAATTAAAAATAAAATTGCCTAAAATAAATTTATTCGTCTACTCTAAAAATACTATATATTAAATTTTTGTTGTGTTTTTCTAAATTTTTTTCTTTCAAATTTTTGTGCCCTTCACAAAAAAAATATATATATTTTTTAAGTTGTTTTTCTTTAAAATGAGCAAAATTAATTTTTTTTTGGATATTTATTTAAAAAAAAATTAATTTTTAATTTTAATTTTCCCCCACAAGTTTTTAATTTAAAGAAAACATATCCCTTATGATTCGATGAATAAATAAATAAAAAAAATTTTTTTTTTAATTTTATTTGTTAATTAACAAATAATTATATTATTTTTTTTCATTTAATTAAAAAAATTTTTTTTAGAATTTTTAAAAATTAATTTCCTTTGCTTCATTCAAAGTTTTGAGACACTGTTTTACCTTTGGTATATACGTGGGTTTTATTTTTAATTAAAACTTTAATTAAATGAAAATGTTTGAAGCAAAATAGAAAAAAATGCTTCAAGTTTTTAATCAGGCTGAATTTAAAGTTTCTGATTTATATAAATGAAACAGGCGGAATTAATTTATTAAAATCAGAATTTAAAGTTTAAAACAGGCGGAAATAAATAGAAATTCTGATCTAACTAAAAATCAGAATTTTATTTTTAAAATGGGCAGAATTTCAAAAACCAGAATTTTTTTTTAACCAGGCGGAATTTTTTTAAAATATAATAGGGAATTGGGTGAATTTTTTATTTTAACAAATTTAAATAAAAATTAATCCAAGCACTTCAGGTTATTTCTACAAAAAAATATATTCTTATTTTATTTTCTTTTAATTATTTTCTAATTAATTTTTAAAATTAATTCTCCACAAAAATGTCAACATTATTTTATTATTTTTAATTAATTAATTTTCCTGCACTCTATTCAAAAAAAAATATTTTTTTATTCAAAAAAATTATTTTTTTTGGCTTATATTTACGCCGAAAAAATTTTAAAAAATCTTATTAATTTTTAAATTGGAAAAAAATAATTTTTTTTCTGCACTTAAATTCAAAAAAAGGCTTCTTTATTTTCTAATTTATTAAAAAATGCAGCAAAATAAAATTCAAAATAAAATACCAAAAATTAGGTCATTATGGGACATCATTCAAGAGAGCGTTCTTCTTCATCCGATTCTTCTAGAAATGAAAGTGTTGATAGAAAAAGTAGAGGAGCTGAAAAAGATTCGAGAATTTCACGTTCTTATCGTTCTCCTCCTCCAAGGTTTTTTTTTCTTTTCTTTTAATTGAATGTTGGGAGATTTTTGGCTAAAGCCCCTATTAATTGGCCCCCATGAAAATTGGAAAAATAAAAATTTTCGGACGAAAGGTCAAAAAATCTAAAGTTTTTTCTGCTTGAGATGTCTTAAATTCTAAAAACATGAAGTCTTGGTTCCTTGGACATTTGAAATTTAATAGCCAAAGAATTTTTATATTTTCCCTTTTGAAAGTTTATTGGATAGTCCCTCAGAAATATTTCTCGAAAATTTTTCTAAAAAATTTTTTTTAATTTTTTAGAAGTGGACATAAAAGTCGTGGATCACCAAAAACAACTTCGAGTAGTTGCCTCTCCAATTTTTACAAGGAACGCTTTGGATCTCACTCACCAGAAGATTATTTAAATTTGCGAATTTCTCAGTTTGACCCCAAACACGATAAAGATGATATTCGCTATTTGCTTGAAAAGGAATTTCGACATTTGGCACCTTTTGAGGTTTTTTTTAATTTAAATAATTTTTTTTTAATTTTTTATTCTATTTGTTTTAATTTAGGGGTTGATTCCAGAAAATTTCAGAAAATTCTGAAATTGACAACTTTTCTGATTAAAAAAATTTTTTTGGTCGATTTTTAATTTTAGGGTTGGCCCCATATCTCGAAAAAAATTTTTTTAACAAAATTTTTTGCCAGAAAATTTTGACTTTTCCAATTTATCTAAAAAACAATTTAAATTTAATTTTTAGATAAAAATCGTTCGAAACCCAGAGGACGATGAACGTATGGCTTATGTTAATTTTGAACGTCCCGATTGTGCAAAAAGTGTTCGACGTTCTTTATTGCCTCGTTTAAATAAAGTTCTTGGTCGAAATATTGCAATTGACCCTGCTGGAGTTATTCGAGACCAAGAAGGTTTTTTTAAACTTTTAAGAAAATACAGCGTGGGGTGGGGGGGGGGTGGGTGGGTAGGATAGCTGTTTAAGCGACAATTTAAGATATATCCTCATAAATACACTCCAACTTGCATTTAACGGCAGACCAGTGTTTGTCGGCAGTTGGCCAAGTTTGCTTGTATAACAGGACGTCATTGGTTGAGAGAAAAATCGGGTTTCGGGTCGAAATAAGTTTGGTGTTTTGGATAACCGTTGACATCCCTGGCAGGGAAGCAATCGTGTCTAGCTTTATTTGTAAAGTCCGAGGCATTCCTCCTACTACTAACAAATATATAGAACTCATTAACTTTCCCCCTTCACATGTAAATGCCCTTAAATTTTTTAAATTTTTAAAGGCAAATTTGTTCCTGATCGTTATAATCGTGCTGTGTTGGCTTCTGATTCGTCTGCACCAATCCAACGTCCAATACGTCGTCTATCGCCTCCAACTCACCACCATCATTACACAAATAATCTTCAACAGCGTCGGACAATACCAAAACGTACTGAGATGCCGGTGTTTCGTGAGTTATATCACGGATTTTGTTTTGTGTTTTTATTTAATTAATCTAGAAATTTTCTCTTTAATAAGAAAAATGAGTGGGTGCCGTATTTAAGTCGATTTCGGCTTTGGGGCCTTAAAGGCAAAAATTGGCAATAGGTTATAGACTATGTTCTATTCAATGGTACCAAAATAAAAATACGGAATTAATTTTTTCTTTTAGAGTTCAACTTTTTTTGCCGAGAATTACCTGTAGTTACCCCCTTTTTACTCGTATAAATAAGGAAAAAATGATGTTTTAGAGAAGCTTTGTTAATAATAAAATTATAACTGCGGTTAAAAAGCTCGTATTAATCGAAGCTTTTTTAACCATAAAATTGTAACTGCGGCTAAAAAGCTCGTATTTAATTAATGAATGATTAAGAATCCTCAATATTTAAAATTTTTCTATTTTTAATTAAAAATTATTTTTCTAAGATTTAAATCAAGACGATTCCCAAGCTAGCCGTACACTTTTTGTTGGTAATTTGCCTGGAAATATACGAGATTCTGAATTGCGTCGTATATTTGATTGTTATGGAACTATTGACGATGTTGATATTAAAACTTTGGCTGATTCTAATGCCGCTTATGCTTTTTTACAATTTGAGGTTTCTTTTTAAATTTAAAAAAATTTTCTTAAATTTAAAATTTTTAGACAGTAGAAGGCTCTATAGCGGCTCGACAAGGACAACATGGAAAACCTATTCGTCCTGGGGGTAATCGCTGTCAAGTTGGTATGTGGTTTTTTGGAAAATAAAATCTTTTTAAATTTATTTTACTAGCAAACCTCATTAGAAGATTCCCTCACTTCCGAAATAAGATACACCTCTTTTAAGACACGTTTTTTTTAATTTGGTTGGTAATGATTTTTTTGGTGATTTTTTTAAAATCTAAGGGGTCGGGCTGACTTTATTAAAAAAATTTTTTTCAAGGCTATGGAAAATCAGTACCAAATCTTAGCTTGATTGTTGGTGGTTTAGGCAGTTGGGCAAATTCTGATTTACTTGATAAAGAATTTGGAAAGTTTGGGGATATTGAAGAAATTGAATATGATGATGGGGCGTCACACGCTATTATACGGTTTTTATTTTTTTAAATTTTATTTTATTATTAAAGTCAGGACCTCAATTTTCAGACAGACACCTAAAATCGATCGACGAACATCAATTATACATCATTTTTAGATTTGGTTAGCCATTGGGTGTGGTTAATTCCCCCCCCCCTTTTCCCTCGAGTTCCGACTTTCTAAATTAAAATTAAATTCTGATAAAAAAATTTTTTAAATTAAAGTTTTGCTGAATCAAGTGCTGCAAATGAGGCTTGGACATCAATGAAAAATCAAGAATTAGTTGAAGATTGTGGTACAATTACTGTTGATTATGCTAGGTTTTTTTTTAATTTTTTTTAAATTTAATTTTCAAAAAAAATTTTTTTTTGAAAATTTAAAATTTTTCAAAATTTCAAAAAAAAATTTTTTTTTGAAAATTTCTAAAGACCTCCAAAATTTTCAAAAAATAATTTTTTCAAATTTTTAGAGAAGACAAAAAAGATTCACGTTCAAGAAAACGTTTATGTGATATAAATAATGGAAGTAATAATGATTTGGATTCAAATAATAAACGTGCACGTGTTTCAACTCCATCACCAAGTTCAAGTCCAACAAGAGCTGGACATTTTGAAAATATTGAGCAATTAAAAGAAGCTGTAGCTTGTACTTGGAAGGGTGTAATACAATTGAAAAAGCTTGTATATCCATTGAGGTTATTTGTTTTTTTTAAGAAATGATTTTATGGAAGGGGGGGGGCATTAACAGCGAAACCGTTCCCTTCTATTTTTGGACCATCCATTTTCTGTAGGTTGTGGATTATATTTTTGCTATGATCGGTTAATTTTTGCTCGTGGCGGGGGAATCTGAAGAACAATTGAGCAGCCACAGTCGAAAATTAACCGATAGCCAACAACACTACTACTATTGACCAAGGACGTAACCGACGGTCGATTTCAGGGAGGTTTTTTTTCTTTTTTTTTATTTTTCAGCGCCTCAGGCGAAAATTTTTTGAAAATTAAAAATTTCTTTTAATGAAATTTTTTTTATTTTTTTCAAGCTTATATCGAGTTTTTGGACGTGAACATTTAATTCAAGACATTTTGCGTGATTCATCGGGTGTAGCTCTTCGTTTAACAATAAATCAACGTTTACCAGTTATTTTGGATTTATATCAAAAATTGGTAGAATATACACGTACACAAATTGCAATTTCTATAGCTGTTGAAAGAGAACAAACTTGTGAACCTTTAATTAAATATTTACAGGTAAATTATATGTTGAATTTTTGGGGGAGAGACAAAATTGAAAAAAAACTTTTCCTTCTTGAATTTTTCTTAGAAATTTTAATTAAAAAGTTGGAAGTTTTGAGGAGAGAAAACCCTGACTATTAAGCATAACATAAATTCAATTGACTATTTTTATTAACCTTGAGTCAAAGAAAAAACTTAGGATAACTCTAGAAATGATTTAATCAAAACTCATTAAATATCTAGATTCTGATTCAGGTCAAAGTCTAATTTACAAAAAATAAAACAAAATTTTTTTTTTAATTTTTTCAATTGCATGAAAATAGTTAAGGAGCTCTTTTTTTAAAAAAACGCTTAGTAAAATTAAAAAAAAATTTTTTTAATTGACACCTCTAGAAAGCTAACATGCTCAATTTTCCATTTTAAAAAATTTAGAAAATTAAAGAGAATTTCTGAGCAAGATTTAGGGGCTTTGAGCTAAATCCCTTGCAGTTATTATTCAGAAATATTATTTTAGATTGGAAAAAAAATTATATTTTTTTTGTAGGAGAAAAATGCAGCAGGAGTAGTTACATTAGAAGGAGCAATACTTTATATTTTTACAAATTCACCAGTTGCTGAACGTTTATTAAAATTTTTTGCTCCAAGAGCTTTACCATTACTTTTACAAGAAGGTTCTCCACATCGTTTACTTTTAGTTTTAAAAATTAATCAAACAACAAGTGGAGGAGGGGGAGGAGGACAATTTTTGACAACAACAACAAATCAACAAGCTTCTTCTTTAGTTTCTGCACCACCACCTTTTCCAATAATTAAAACAGAACCGAGAAAAGAAATTGGAGAATAAATAGAATGGGGAAAAATAAAAATAAATTTGAAAATAAAAATTAAAAAAGGGGAAAAGTTGTTTTTGGTAGGAGGAAGAAGAAACGGAACAAGACATATTTAGGTATCTCACAATGACACAAAAATAAGTTATTGCTATGTTGGTTCTAAAACCTAAAAAAAAGTTTCTTTTCTTCAGTAGAGGGCAATTCAATTGGAACCTGCCCCGCCCGATATATGTCTTGTTCCCAAGAGTTACAATCTTTTTATCTTTATATTTTTTTTTAATTTTAAATATATTTTGTGAAAAGTAATTTTTTTGGATTGGATTTTTAAAAAAATATTTTTTTTTATTTTAATATTATTTCTCTTTTAAATAATGGCATTTTCCTATTTAAATAAACTAAAAAGAATATTTTCTAATTTTATAAAAGAATCAGAAGTAAATGTGTTTTCTTAGTACATTTATTAATTCGTTTGGGCATCTACTTTCTTTATTTGTTGAATATTAGATGATTATTTACGACCATGACCGCCGCCATAGTAGTAGCCACGTTTAATTCCACTATAAAAATCAGAATTTCTAGAAATCAGAATTATTAAAAATCAGAATTTCTAGAAATCAGAATTGGTAAATGTATAGAATACCGACCACAAAGGAATATGGACAAATTATATATCAATCGAAAGAGCTCGTCGAGACGGGTCGAATGACACCAAAATTATTTGGGGCTCGCAACTTTGGGCTGAGATATAGGGCTCGAAATGGTCAAAAACCATAGGGGGGACCAAGCTCAATTTTGGGGTAAAAAATTCGAATATGCAAATAATAGCTCTTTCGAAAGAGCTCGTCGAGCTAAGTTGAATGACACCAAAATCAGCGAAATCCGACTTGATTTGACAAAGTTATACTCGTATGTTTTAGCTCCTTACCTATGGCCTTTGGGGAGATTTTTGGTGCTTCCAGGCCCCAGCTACGTCCAGAGCAGAGGAGATAGGAATAGGTTTATGTTACTGACCCAGACCCAGCGACCGTTGACTCCCCGCGAGGCGCCATAGGTATACGTTGTTTTTTTGTCATAACTTTGTCCAAACTTGTTCAACCACGATGCTTTTGGTTTTATTCGTCTCAGCTCGTCGAGCACTTTCAAATGACATCCATTTTATACATGTGAGTTTTTGACCATTTTTAACCCTTTAACTTTTGACCATTTCGAGCCTTATATCTCAGCCCAAAGTTGCAAGCCCCAAATATTTTTGGTGTCATCCGACTCGTCTCGACGAGCTCTTTCGATTGATATATAATTTGTCCATATTCCTTTGTGGTCGGTATTCTATACATTTTCCTCAGAATTATTAAAAATCAGAATTTCTAGAAATCAGAATTATTAAAAATCAGAATTTCTAGAAATCAGAATTATTAAAAATCAGAATTTCTAGAAATCAGAATTTTATCTTTAAAAATAAATAAACAATAAAATTACTGATCATTTCCTCCAGTTTCTCCAGCAACTCCAGATTCAATCATTGCCATAATAAACGCGACAAGCAAAGCAATTAAGAATTCCTTCATTTTATTCTTTTTAAAATGAGATTATATTTTTATTTAATAAGTTAAGGTAGACAAATAATTTTCATTTTTATAGTCATCTTTTAGTGGCCCTCGGGGCATTTTTTTAAATTAAAAAAATTTTTTGAGATTTCAAATAAAAAATTATTTAGATTTATTTGTTTTGACTTAATAAAAAAATTTTTTTAAAACATTACTAAGTAAAAACTAAAATTTGTTTTCCTTTAAACAAAGAATGTAGAATAAAAAAATATCTTGTTTACCCAAAATTTTATTTTTTTTTAATTAAATTATCTGAGCAATACATCATTAAATAAATTGGCTGTTTTTTACAATTTTTGAGTTTTTTAAATATTTAATATCTAAAATTATTATTGAAAATAAGAATGTGATCAAATTAAAATATTATTTAAAGTATGTACTTGTATATTTTTTAAGTTCAAACTTAAAATCAGAATTCCAAGTTTAAACTTAAAACCAGAATTTCAAGTCTTAAATTAAATCAGAATTTCAAGTTTAAACTTAAAATCAGAATTTCAAGTCTTAAATTAAATCAGAATTTCAAGTTTAAACTTAAAATCAGAATTTCAAGTCTTAAATTAAATCAGAATTTCAAGTTTAAACTTAAAATCAGAATTTCAAGTCTTAAATTAAATCAGAATTTCAAGTTTAAACTTAAAATCAGAATTTCAAGTCTTAAATTAAATCAGAATTTCAAGTTTAAACTTAAAATCAGAATTTCAAGTCTTAAATTAAATCAGAATTTCAAGTTTAAACTTAAAATCAGAATTTCAAGTTTAAACTTAAAATCAGAATTTCAAATTTTAAATTAAAATCAGAATTCCAAGTTTGATTAATTTTTATAGAATAATAAACCAGAATACTAATTTAAATCAGAATTAAAAATAATAAACTTGAAACCAGAATAAATATATTCTGACTTAAAACTTAAGTATTTATCCAAATATTAAAACTTAAGTTCATAATTTTAATAAACTTTAAAATCGTGTAATAAAAATTAAAACTTAAGTTTAAACTGAAAAATTGTGGAAATACATAACTATTTTTTAACTTTTTGTTTATTCAGCCTCCAACGCTTGAGTTAAATAAAATAAATATTTTTAAAAATAATTTAATATTATTTTTAAAATTTTATAAAAATTAAAAAGTGCAAAATTGTGGGTTTATAAAAACAAGAAAACAAGTCTAGCTTTGAATCTGGATAAATAAAAAACTAATTAAAAAATTCATATATAAACTCCCTAAAGCATGGTAAAAAGCAACATCATCTCCTCTCCTTCCTTTCAAAAATTCCAAAAAAATCCAAAAGTTCCGAAAAAATGTACAAAACATTTTTAATTTTAACTTGTATTTGGCTAATTTCCTCAACTACTGCTACTAAAAATAAGTCTGATGGTCTACTCGACGAATTATTAGATTTGGAACTAGCTAAGGATTTGGTTAAAAAGATTAATTTAAAAGCTGCTGGAATATGGACTGCTTCTGTTAATGAATTGAGTCGTTTGCCGTTGGCAAAACAAAAGATCCTTTGCGGAGTTAAACTCAGTGCTGAGCTAAAAATAAACAAAACTGAAGCAACCCCTCCAAAGTTTGATACAAAGCCAGGCTGTGAATGCTTCCCAAAAGTTGATTTTGACGCCAGAACTAAATGGTCTGGGTGTTCCCAAATAATTGGACGTATTCAACATCAAGGCCAATGTGGCAGTTGTTGGGCAGTCTCAACCGCTTCTGCCTATACTGATCGTCATTGCATTGCTAGGGCCAAGAAGGGACAGAATTCGCCAGCAAATGATGCTGGTTATCAATTTTCAGCTCTAGACGTGTTAACTTGTTCAATGCAAGGAGATGGTTGCCGTGGTGGTTGGCCATATAGTGCATGGCAGTGGATACAAACTAAGGGGGTTTGCACTGGAACTGATTATACTTGGAAAAGTGGATGTAAACCTTATCCTTTCTCACCGAACCAAGCAGGACCGGCCCCTCCTTGTAAGTCCTCTTGTACAGCAAGTTGGAGAACCGCTTACCCACAGGATAAACATATGGGTATGTTTAAAAAATATTGGAGCGTCCCTTAATGTACTGGATATTGTCTAGGTTTCAAAGTCGGGTTGAGCTCCCTAAAGTTTTCTGGGATTTAGAACCTATGGCTAGTTGATTGGAACCAAGTTTGGCGAATGTTGTGAAACCTTTGGATAGCCGGACCCAAACGGAGAATATTCAAACTTTATCGGATCTGAATCCTCATACCTAGGACCATCCTTAAGAAAATCAGATTTATAATCAATAAAAATATAAAGGAGTATCGGCTACCCAACTTAATGGAGGTCAAGCAACTGTAGCAGCCATTCAAAGAGAAATACAAACAAATGGACCTGTTGTAGCCATATTTGCTGTCTACTCAGATTTTATGTCTTACAGATCTGGAGTCTATTTTGTATGTAAACTAATTAAAATAAAGGAAACCCGTTATCGGGGATGTGCTCCAAAAGTACATACATGGCGCGCCAAACGACAAACGCCAATTTTACAAATTCCTAAAACACGCCAAAGTCAGAACGCCAAAATCAGCCAAAAATAACGCCAAACGTCAATACGCACATCCATGATAACTATGAGATACCATCCTGGGACTGACCTTATCCATATGTAATTGGGCATATCTCAAATAGGAAGTTCGTTTAGGTAGTTCTCCTACTCAGTAGCTAACCTAACCTTAAGAAACTTATCTTAAATTGCTAAAAAAATTTTTATTAAAGAGAACTAGCAATCAGTTAGTTGGCTATCATGCTGTTCGTATCATTGGATGGGGAACACAAACATGTTTTAATAGTAATCAGAAAGTCGACTTTTGGATCGGAGCAAATTCGTGGGGTACTGGATGGGGAGAATATGGCTTTTTCAAAATCCGTCGTGGAGTGAATGAAGTTGGATTTGAACAATCAGGGATTTCATTTGGAATTCCTAAAGTATAATTTTGGTTGATTCAAATATATTTTATTTGTTATACTTTAGTGTAGTATCTATATGTTAATTACATTTTTATATGCTTAGAATCAGAATAAACTTAGTAGTATAATATTATAAATATCTATGTAATTAAGGTAGTAAAAATAATTGGCTAAAATTTCTAATCAGAATTTACTCAAGTTTAATAGTATATTAAATTCAGACTAGTATATTAAATTCAAACTTAAGACCAGAAAATATATATTCTGATTTTAAAACTCAAGTTCAATCTTAAAACTCTAAATCATAATTTAGAACAATAATAATCTAATAAACTTGAATAGGTAGACCGTAATATACATAGGTATATTAAAACTTAAGTTTAAACTTAAATAAACTTAAATTAAACTTAAAACTTAAATAAGCTTAAGTTCTTCAAACTTAAAACTTAACTAAACTTAAGTTTAAACTTAAAATTTTAATAAACTTTAAAATACAACTTAAAATTAAGCTCAAGCTTAAAACTTTAAAATCAGAAAAAATCATAATAATAAATTCAAATTGTTCCAAAGAAAAATAAATTGAAAGTAAAAAAATATTTATGAAAATTTCTCCAAATAATGTGGGATAGATTGACGTTTATATTCTTCTAGTGGAATTAAATCTGCAGTTGGTCTCCTTAGAATATTATAGTTTTGGTAAAAATAGGAGAGGAAAAATCCAGTAAACCAAGGGATCCATTTATGCCTTTTCTGACGGCGCCTTTTAATTAAAAGAATATTTTTTTCAAATTTTTTTTTGCTTAAAAAATACCAAATTGTAAAGCGTAATATTAAAGCAAAACAAAGTCCAGTAGAATACAAATTAAATTGCCTTAACCAAGAAAGTGCCGCTTGCGCTTTTGGTAAATTTTCCAGGCGTTCTTTTAACATATAAATCTGGAAGAGTTTCTTGTTTTAAAATTAAACTTTACAGATTTACCTTAATCCCCATCAAATAGTTGAATAAATAGGTATCCCAATCCACTTTGCGAATATCAAAGTTGTACAACTTTAATTAAATATATAATTTATTTATTAAGTACTTAAGTTTTGAGAATTTATTTAATTTTAAGTTTATTTAAATTCAAGTTTATTTTCAAGTTTATTTATTTTTAAGTTTAATTTCAAGTTTATTTATTTTTAAGTTTAATTTCAAGTTTAATTAAGTTTCAAGTTTGATCTTGAAGTTTATCTAATTTCATGTCATCCTAAGTTTAATTAAGTTTTAAGTTCAATCTCAAAGTTTATGTAACTTTCAAGTTTAATATTAGTTTAAGCTCAAGTTTATTTTCAAGTTCAACTTTATTTATTCTATTGTTTCAAGTTTAATTTTTAATTTCTAAGTTTAATTAATCAATTTTTAAGTTAACAACAAATATTTTTCTTCAAACCTTTTTATCCTCAACACTCATTCCATTCCACAATTTAACAGCATTTTTCGATTCAAAAGTCCATTCACGTGTAGTAAAATAATGCAAAGTTTCCATCATCCTCCATATTTTGTTATATATTTTAACAAATCTGTTAATATTTAAATTTATTTTTAAATTAATTTTCGACCAACTTTGGTCTCTTTCCAACTAGTTTAAAGGCACGATCAGCAGCTTGAGCAATTAAATAGTGTTTTAAATAAAAATTTATCAAAAATATTTTTCTTTGACGATGAAATTGTGTTGAAGGAACCTTTAATTTTATTTAAAAATTAAAAAAATTAATAATTTTTCTAGTCACCCTGTAGCACTGATCAAAAGGATAAGTATGGAAAAACTGCTCCAAATAGTTTACAATTCTATAAAATTAATTATCAGAACTTAAGTTTATTTACTAGGTTAATAATTTCTAGTTTATTTAAAATTGTAAAAGTTTCAAGTTTATTATTTAATGTTTCAAGTTTGTTTTAAATTCAAGTTTATTTATTTTAAGTTTATTTTATTGTAGATGCTTCCAAGTTTATTTTATAATTCAAGTTTATTTAAAGTTTATTTATTTCAAGTTTATTTTTACATATTGTAAAATTTTTACAAATTGTAAAAGTTTCAAGTTTATTTATTAATTAAGTTTTAATTTTTCAATTACTCAAGTTTATTTATTTTAATTATTAAAAGTTTCAAGTTTACAACCTTCTCCATTTTAACGGATTTAATTCGCCTGAAGTACAATGTATTATTGGTATTGTCGTTGTTTTTTCATTATTTTCTTCCTTATCAGGCCTTTAATTTTAAAACAAAATTAAATTCAATTTTTTGAAATTAAAAAACATTTTAGCTCTATAAACAGCAGCAGCAATCAACATATTAGCAACAATATCAACAGGAATAATATCTGTTTTTATGTCAACATTTCCACACATATCAGTTAATAACCCTTTCCCAACTCCAATAAATATTCCTGTGGGTCCGTTAACATTATCAATCCATCCGGGAAGAGGTTCCTTCCATATAGCACCAACAATGGAGGGTCGAATAATTATTATTGGGAGGGAAGGAAATTGCTTCTGTTGTGATAGCAACTATAAAAATTAAAGAAATTTAATTGAAAATTGTAAACTTGAAACTTTAAGTTCCACATAAAACTTAATTTTTAGAATAAATGCAGGTTTATATAAATAACTTAAGTTTACGAATAAAGTTGTAAATTAACGTAAGCTTGCTAAAAAAGTTAAAATTAAACTCAAGTTTCTTAATAAATTCAAGTTTATTTTTTAAAAACTTAAGTTTTCGAAAAAATCCAAGTTTATTTATTAAACTTAAGTTTTAATAAATAAACTTGAACTTAAGTTTAAACTTCAAGTTTATTTATAGTTTCAAGTTTATTTTTATTTTTTGCTTCAAGTTTTAATTATTCAATTACCTGACTTTCTGCTAACGCCTTAGCAAAGGTATAAGTATTTGGGCGGTTCTAAAATTAATTTAAAAAATATTTTCTATTTAATTTTTTATAAAAAATTATTCAATTAATAAATACATCAAGTAATTGAGCAGAAAGGGAATCAAGCATTTTTTCATTCATCCAACTACTAGCTGCTTTAACTAATTTAGAAGCATTAACACAAGGCTCATAAATATGTTCTGAAGTATATTCTTTATTACAATTAGCATAGGCTGTCGATGTATGGACAAATGCCTTTTTTTAAATAATTTATTCAAAAGATTTTTGAAAAATTATTTTTACTCTAAGCTGCTTCATTCGTCTACAAAGTGCAGTCAATCGTTGAGTTCCTATTACATTCCTTTAAATAATTTTTTTGAATTTTTATATTAATTATTTTCTCAATATTTAATTAATTTAAAAAATACTAAAAAATACAAATTACTAACATTTGAATAGAAACACGCAATGCTTCATCAAATTTTACTGTTGCTGCACAGTGAAAAACTTAAAGGAATAAATAGATAATTAAATAAACTTCAAGCAAAATTCAAGTTTTATTTATTTATTTAAACGTGAAACAGGCGGATTTAAAAAAGTTTAATATTTATTAGGAACTTGAAACAGGCTGATTTAAAATTATTTATAGTATTTATTAGACATTAGAAGCAGGCGGAATTTTTAAACTAATAATAATTATTTATTAAGGAACATGAAGCAGGCGGATTTTTTATTACTAATTCTGCTTGCTTACAACTACTCAAATTTGGATCAGACTTCATTATAAACTCATACCAATAGAAACTTCATTAGCTAGTGTTTCTTGGTCTTCACAACTTAGACCCAAATCTTCTTGCATTAAATCCCCACATATAGGCACAAGCATTCTTTCAAGTCTATTTTCATCCTTGCAACGTATTCGGCTAAACAATGGACTCTAAGAATTAATTTAAAAGTTGAAGCAGAAGCAGAATTTTTAATTTACTTCAAGTATTTTTGTCAGTCTTGAATGCGGTGTTTCACCATTCAAAGGGCGTAACAACAAATATATTTTATTTAATTTTGGCTGAGAAAAAACCAACTTTTCCAGCAACACTTTACCTAAAAAGCCGCTAGCGCCTGTTATTAAAACACTAAAAATTAAAATTTAAAAATATTAAAACTCCAATTAAACACCTAACGCCCTCATAGTATTCCGAAATATTTAATGGCTCTTCTAGCATTTTAATTTCATCTTTAGTTGATGTACTTGTGGGTGTAGGGGTTAAATTATTATTATTATTCATTTAAAAATATTAATTAGTAAAATTATGAAGCAGGCTGAATTAAGTTATTATTAATACATGAAGCAGGCGGAATTTTTAAAATAAAACTTAAAATAAGTTTCAGGTTTATATTTTCTATTAAAACCTGAAACAAAGACTATTAAATAAAACTTTGAAATAATAATTTTTATTTAAACTTGAAGCAGGCGGAATTTATTAAAATAATGGTAAACAGGCGGAATTAGTAACCTAAACTACAAAATTAAATATTAAGTCTGAACTTGAAACAGGCGGAATTTTTTTAAATAAAACTTTAACTAAGCATTAACTTATATTTTTATTAGAACTTGAAGCAGGCGGAATTATACTAATTAAAATAGAGATCAGGCTCAATTATATAAATAAAACAAATAATTAAATATCAAATCAAAACTTGAAGCAGGCGGAATTTATTACAATTATTACTAAATAAATTATAATAAATATTTAATTAAAGGAAAATTAAAGCAAAATCAATCAACTCAATTATATTTACTAAATATTTTTTATTCTCGCTTTAATTCTCAATATTTTCCTAAAAACAGTACAAAGTTTTTCTTTTTATCATTTTCTTATCTTTTTTTTTGTAGAAAAATTTTTTTCCAAAATTTCTTAATTATTTTTATGATCGGCAGATGTATTTATTAGTCAATTACTTAATTTATTTTAAAATATTCTAACGTTTCTATCATGAAATTTAGGGGAAGAGACAATGGTAAAATTAAAAATAAAATAGAAAAAAAAATTCCAGAGACTGAGAAAAAAAATTTTTTTTGAAAATTGATTGTGGTCTTTTAAAAAGGATGTTAAATGAATGGCCCCATTTTTGGGAATAATTTTTTTGAAAAAATAAATTTTTGGGGAAAATAATATTTAAAAATGTTTAAAAATAATTAGGAAAAAAATAAAATTAAATAAAAAAAGAAAATTAGGGAAAATGAGTTTAAAAAAGTTAAAAGAGTGTGTTAGCAACAACAAATAAACATGAAGCAATAAATCTCTCCTTAAATGTTTCAATTATATATGTTAACAATCTACCTAATAAATAAACTTGTCTTTCAGAAAATAAACCTGAAAATAATAAATAAAGGCTTATTTTTAAAACAAAGTTTAAATATGTAGAATATTAGAATGTTTGTTAAAAAATAAACTTGCTTCAGAAAAAATAAGCTTGAAAAATAAACTTGAAAAATAAACTTTAAAATTAAACTTTAAATTAAATTTTAAATTAAACTTTAAAATAAACTTGAAATTAAACTTGAAAATTAAACTTGAAAATAAACCTGAAAACAAACTTGAAATTAAACTTTAAAATTAAACTTTAATAAGTGTGTAATTTTTTAAGGTTCTAAAATTTTTAAGAAATAAAGACGGCGCACTGCGGATTCGTCCCAGTGCGGATTCGTCCCATAGAATAAAACAAGCGGATTCGTCCCAATGTACAAAAAGCGCGGATTCGTCCCACTCGGATTCGTCCCAGTGCGGATTCGTCCCCTTGAACAAAAAGTGCGGATTCGTCCCCTTGAACAAAAAGTGCGGATTCGTCCCACTCGGATTCGTCCCATCTCAAAATGTCCAGACGAGTAAAAATACTCACTTTGTCGAACTAAAAATTAAAAAAGGGAAAATCATACCTGAAAATAAGTTCTTCGGATAATGATATTAAAAATCATCAAAACATCCGTAGAAATTTACAAAAAAATTCTTAAACAAAAAATTTTTATCAAAAGTTTTAAAGTCATAGTTTCGTTTCACTTATTAAAATTGTGGCCCTAAAGAGGGCCGTTTGGGTTAAGGTTGAAGACTCGACATATCAAGGTCACCAGGCATCAGCAGCAATCTGCTCGACACAAGTAAAAACAAGTCCAGGACTGGATTATCTTAAATTTAGAAAATTTTAAAAGTAAAAAAAATGAAGTGGGAAGTGGAATTGGGGGAAGAAATCTCCCCAAAAAAGGCCGCAAAAATACGTAAGGGATAACGGCCAAGGGGCTTCTAGGGCTATAGCTCACCCTTGTAATGGGGAAAATAAAAAAAAATTCAAAAAGCCAAAAAACTAAAAAATAAACCTTGTGTCTGTAGTAGAAACCTCGTCATTCATTGTAGAATTCTCGCCGTCTTGAGTTATTAAGAAAGTTGAAGAAATTTAAAAATTTTTAAAAATTAAAAAATTCTAAATTTTCCATAAAAATTATCTTTTTTCGTTAATAATTGTTGTTGATTATTGCTAATTGTCTAAAAATATAAAGAAAAAGATAATACATAGCGGGAAAAAGCATAAAAGATTGATTATTAATTTAGTGGGACGAATCCGCACTTTTTGTTCAGTGGGACGAATCCGAGTGGGACGAATCCGAGTGGGACGAATCCGCACTTTTTGTACATTGGGACGAATCCGCGCTTTTTGTTCAAGGGGACGAATCCGAGTGGGCCGAATCCGCTTGGGACGAATCCGCGCTGGGACGAATCCGAGTGCAGCCAATAAAGACTAGAGATAAACTACACATTATCTTACAAAAATAATTTAAAAAATTTTTTCCCAATTTTATCAAAATGATAATAAAGTTTTTACATGTAAATTTCAAAAATGGATGTTTTTAGTATAATAAATAGTATAAAAAGGCCAACAGAATATCTGTTTGTTTGTTTTTTTCTTGAATTTTGAAATCAAATATTTACACTCCTTTTGCTCATCTCTTTTTTTTTTATCAAAATTCAATGTTTAGTTGATTTTCCTTTTTTGGGAGATGGTACTGTATCTAAATATATCGTACGATTTTTATGAGTATCGACGAGCTGAATCACGAGCTGAATCAAACGATACCAGGGCGTCCCGGATTCGACGATTCTGAACGAAGTTGTAGCTCGGCGGTAGGTTGGCCTGCTCCCATACTCCAATTCTCTTACAAAAATAAATTAAAAAAAAATTTTTTCCCCAAAATTTAATCAAAATAATCGCAAGTTTTTACAAGAAAATTTTAAAAATGTTTGTTTGTACAATACATAAAGGAGCAACAGAATATCTGTTTTTTTTCTTATAAACATCCCCCTTCTTTTTACATCTCTCCTTCTTTTTATCCACAGTAATTCTTTTTTGCAGCACGTTCTTTCATTTCTTAATTTAAATAATTTAAAAGATTTTTTTATTCATTTTTAAATTGAAATTTTAAAGTTCCTCTATCGAGAAATTTCGTCCATAGCCTTCCCTAGTCGGAAAAAAGGGTCGATTAACTTTTTCGATTAATTCACTCCTTTTAAATAATTCCCCAGCACGCGGATGGGTTAAAATTAAGGAGCGACACTGTTCCCACACACAACCTGACCACAACCCCAACGATTTTTTGGCAAAACACCCAGCCCGAACCACGAAGGCTTTACCCCAATAAACCCCGATCCCCGACACTACCCCGATCCTGAAGACTCAGGGTGCTACACTAGTCTAAACATTGATTCCCCAACAGTATCCCACTCAAAGTAACCTATTAGAGAATATAAGCCCTGGGCTTGTATTAAAGCATTCACGTTATTTTTAATACTAACCACGCTTAAATTGTTCTCTCTCAGCTTCTTTCTTGGCTTTATGTTGTTTTATTTCTTCCTTTGTATGTACTCTCCAAGAGCCTAAGTAGACAGGGTCGGGAGCACAAGATAAATTAATAAAAATAAAAATTAATAAAATAAAAACAAAAATAAATTTTGCCATTTTTGGTTGTTTAGAAGGTTAGAAAAATTTTTTTTGAAAATTTGAATTGAAGGAAAAAACTTTTGAATGATTTCCCATTATTTTCTACAGGCTTTTATATAAATTAAAATCAACGGGAATACATGAATAGCAAGTCTTTAATTATTAAATTAATTTTAAAGGGCATCCGTTGTCTTTAAAATTTTCCATTGTTGTCTAAATTAAATTTTTTTTCTTAGCCCTATTCAAAAAGACATTCCATCTATCCATTCCATTGTTTAAATTTTTATTAGACAATTTTTCCGCGAGGATAGGGCCTCTAAATTAAATTTTTTTACATCGAGGGCAATAGACAATTCCCTTCTTTGTCTATTTAAAATTTTATTTCCCCTATGGATTTTTCAAGTCGATTTAAAAAAATTAAAAATTAATTCGAATTTATTAAAAATTAAATTTAAATATTTCTCTTTGAATTATTAAAGCAAATACCGAGGTTTTCCTCCAGCGGTGGCCTCTTGGTTTTTCCTCCTCGGTCTCTTGGTTTTCAAAATTAATTTTATTTTAATTATATAAATAATATTTATACAACAAAAATGAGTATATAAAAATAAAGCACTCTTCTGTTACAATAATTGTAGATAAATATAGGTATTTTGTCCAACCGGTATCAGTGGAGAATTGAAAATTTTAACAAACGCCACAGGACATTTGACAATTTGAGAGCATATATGACTAAAAATTATTAAATAATACAGTATCCTATTTAGTAAGGCTAGAATCCTCAATAAAAGCATATTATTAGAGACGGGTGTTCTAATAGAGCGGTTCATAAAAGAGACTTACTATTAGAGAGGGGTGTTCTAATAGAGAGATGTTATTAAAAGAGGCCTACTATTAGAGAGTATAACTAGACTTTAAGTGAGACAAATTTATTAGAGCTTGGTATTTAAAAGGGTCTTTAATTAGAGAGGGATTAATCAAAATAAAAATCTACTTGAAAAATGTAGAGATCACACATTCCGCTAATTGCCCAACGCGAACACCAATCTTTATTGTCCTTTAAAATTTTCAAAAATATTTTTAAATTTACACAATATTTATTTATACATTACAATCTGTATTGTTATTGGGAGGACAACTATTGCAGCTTTTTGGACAATTAGCTTGTAAAAATGAAGAACTGAACATTGAATTACATGTATCTGGTTAAAAAGAATAGATTAGACAACTTTTTTTTCAGAATCTTGAAAGGGAGGGAGATCATGTTTCTCCCGGTTCTCTCAAATTTACCGAGATACAGCGAGATTCCAGGATTTTCCCATAAAAATTTTTATTTAATAAATATAGGGGATATCAGAGGATTGGAGGTGATTAAAGGAATTAAAAAGGAGATCGAGTGGTATTTGAAAAGTATATCGAGAGATTAAGGGGAACATAAGAGGATTTTAAGTGATACGAGGTGATTAAGGAGGATCTGGAGGAGAAAGAGTTTAGAAAAAGTTAAGCCAACGGGCAGGATTCGAACCTGCGACATCCTCGTAGTTATTACTAGGCGCTTTCGCTCACTACAAAGAGCTCTACCAATTAGCTACCGGGCATCGACTAATGCTTTCTATTTTTCTCCATTTTTTGGCCGTTTAACCCCCGCCTAAGTGTTAGGGTGGCGTGCTTAGTATAAAAGGCGAAGCCTTTTAGTAGTCAGGGAGTCAGTCTAGAGTCAGTCCGTAGTCGCCAGTGAGTCAGTCAGTTACCGAGTCAGTCAGTTAGTCTACAGTCGCAGCCAACGCATAGTCTCGCCTATTTCTATTGTATTGTTGCTTTGTGATAAACCTTGTTGTGAGTCAAGTCTCTTTCTGTTAGTATCGGACACAACCGCAAGTCGATACGTAACAGTGGCGCGGTCGAACAGTCGAATTCGAACAGTCAAGTCGTTATTTTGTAATTCGTTCAAGTAGTCAAGCTAGTCAAGTCAAGATGAGAGCAGACGAATTGGAGAAAATTCTCAAGGCTCAATCTGAACAGATCAGTCAGCAGTTTAGTCAGTTAGTTAAAGGATTGATTGGAAACAATCCTAGAGCCGAAGATTCTAGTGAAAAGCAGTCATCGGAGTTGTATTGAAAATTACAATCGTTAGTCGGAGAAGTCAATGCAGACATTGAGAGAGGAGTCACATTCGAGTCTTGGTATGATAAGAATAAGTCGTTTTTCGAATTCGACGGAAAGTCATTAGCCGAGGAAGTCAAAGTCAGATTGTTAGTCACGAAGTTAGGGGCTTGCGAGTATGCAAAGATTTTACAGAAGTTGATGCCCCAGAAGTTGGAGTCAATGAAATTCGAAGGTTTAGTCGATGAGTTAAAAAAAGAATTTTGTGACCCGCGGTCGAAGTTAGTCAGGCGATTTGAAGTCATGAAGTTAAAGTGCCCTTGTCCGGAGAAAGTCTTAGATTTCGGAAATTTAGTCAATTCTGAATGCGAGAAGGCAGAAATGGCCTTGTCAGTCGAGGAAGTCAAGATCCTCATATTCATTGCCGGGATTCCAGAAGAGATGAACGATTTGCGGCAGATCAGTCTAAAATTCGTGGAACGCTATTCGAAGACCGAAGAGTGTAGTCTGAAAATTCTATTAGAAGAATGTCGCAGTTATCTCGCAATGAAGTCGGAGGCCAGAATGTTCGATAGTCAACCAAAGGTCAAGATCGAACCTGCATATTACGTCGACGTTAATAACGTTGCTCGCGTCGAACATAGTCAAAGTGCTCAATTCAGAAAGTCTAGAAATCAGTCATGGCAGCGAGAAGGCCAAGTCAATAGTCGAGAGTCACGTCAGTGTTACAATTGTGGCATGATTGGACATATTAGTCGAAACTGCCGGAAACCAAAGAAATGGTTGAGCCAGGGCAATAGTCCAGTAGTCAATCATGTGAGAGTCAATTCTAGTAATTCAGGACCACATTGTCTGACGGTGGAAATTCCGAAGTTAAGAGAGTATAGTCAAAAGAGTCTTAGTCAAAAGAACCGAAAGTCGAAAAGTCAAAGAAGTAGCAAAAATCAGTAAGTCAAGATTCGAGGAAGTCTATTTATTCGGGAAAGTCTATTTATTCGAGAATGTCTAGTCAGTTAAAAGAAAACGACGAAGTCATAGTCTGCAACGAGAATAAAAAGGGCAAAATAGTCTGCTTGATAGGGACAATTCGGTGTAAAGTCGGAGAGATATGTAAAGTCGAAGTCCCGAAGTTGAATACGATAGTCACTAGAAAAGAATGCGACCTTAGGAAGTTAGAGTCGATGAAGCCATTCGGAAGTCAGTCAGATTCAAGAGATAGTCTAAGAACTAAGGAAAGTTCAATTCGTAGTCAAATTCTTGAAAATTTTAGATTGAAAGCGAAGGATGCACCTGAACAGACGAGACAGGCCCAGCGTGACGTTACCAGGACCATTGAAGTGAGACAGTTCCAGCGCGACGTTACGAAGACCAATGAAGTTAAGAAAACCTGGAGCGACATGATGATTTGGGGAAAGTAAATGTGATAATATTGTTATTGTAAAATTTTTTGTAATTAGTGTACTACCCCTTTTGTTGCTCACTTTGTATTTGGCCCTTTGTATTTTCAATGTTTTGTTTGTGTTGGTTACTAGTAGTTAAGTCCACCAAGTTTAGTTGGAAAAGTCGGCACATAGTCCCGACTTAATTAAAGAAGGGAGGTGTTAGGGTGGCGTGCTTAGTATAAAAGGCGAAGCCTTTTAGTAGTCAGGGAGTCAGTCTAGAGTCAGTCCGTAGTCGCCAGTGAGTCAGTCAGTTACCGAGTCAGTCAGTTAGTCTACAGTCGCAGCCAACGCATAGTCTCGCCTATTTCTATTGTATTGTTGCTTTGTGATAAACCTTGTTGTGAGTCAAGTCTCTTTCTGTTAGTATCGGACACAACCGCAAGTCGATACGTAACACTAAGTGTTTTAAATGCTCTAGGTAAATCATCCTTATAGAGGAATATTGCGGTAATTCATCAACATTTAGACTAAATTTCTAATCGCTTAATATCCCCGCCCTTCAACCCTCTTACCCTCCAAACCCTAATCTATCTCAACAGGGATATCGGGAGAATTTTTTCCAATTTTTAATTATCTAAAAATGTTAGCAATTTCAATATTCACCTTTATTAGCTATATATGGACATTCACTCAACAAATCTATACATTTATTATTACTCGAAGCAATACTTCCAGAGGTAGAAACAACTGAAATAGGTACAGGTAATTGTTGCTGTTTTTGTTGTTGAGAAGTCTGTTGTTGTTGGGGATTAGTATTTGCTTCAAAAAAAATTTTTTTTCGTTAATTTAAATTAATTTTCATACAATTTGGGCAATTATAGAGTTTATTGACTTTGTATAAATCTGTCGGACTAAACCCTAAACGTTGACCAATCGTTACACTTTTCTCTTTTGGTTCGATTGTTGGTTTACCATTTTTACTGAATGCCTTCAAATAAAAATTTAATTTTAATTAAAAAAATTATTTTTTTCCTACTAAGGGTCCATAATGCATTACAGAAGAATAATCATCTTTAAATTAAAAAATAATTCTCCCAAAAATTTAATATTATTTTACATACATTTAGCCCCCAAATAGTCAATCATATTTTGAGAGTATTTGTCAAATTGATCTATAATTAAATTTAATTATTTTCCGGAATATTTTAATTTTCTACTTATTCCCGCCTTTCCGGAAAGTTATAATAATTATTAAACACTTTCCGGAAAGTTTCTTTATATTTTTCCTAGCAGACATAATTACTAATTCCGGAAATTATTTTTAATCTATTTGAATATAAACTTTCCGGAAAGTTTATAATAATTAAAAAAAATTTCTGTAAAGTTTTAATTTCCGGATTATTTCTTCGTTATTATTATTTTCCCGGAAACAATATAGGTACATATTTTATTTTATAAATTATTTCCGGAAAGTTTATATTCAACTAAATTAATACTCTTCCGGAAAAATAATTTTCTTTTTAAATAAGATTATAAATACTATATTTTTAATCAGATTACTTTTTACCTCTTAAGGTTGGGTCAATATTTTCCCAAAGTATATTAACATAATCATCACGATCTGTCCTACCTTGAAATTATTATTTTATTTTTTTAAATTAAGAAAAATTTTTTTTAATTTTACTTTGTTCATGAAAAAAGCCAACAGAATGCCTGTTAAAAATTAATTTTTAAATATTAAAAATTTTTTTTCAATATTTAAAAATTAATTTCAATTATTTTATAACCTACATTAACTCGTGGATACTACAAAATAAAAAAATTAATTTAAAATTAAAATTATTTTAAAAATTATTACACAATTCCTATGGTCATGCAACCTTCACCTAGACTGACCTAAAAAATTATTTAAATTAAAATAAAAAATAAAATTTCAAAATTAAAGACATACAGGCTGTTTTCCACCTGAAAATAATTCTATTTAAATTTAAAAATTAAAATGTTAAATATTACCAACTTTTCCCACCAAAGAATAACAACCATCGTCAGGTAAAATGTGTACCTTTAAAAATATTGAAAATATTTTTTCAATATATTGTAAATATTATTTATACATAGTCAATATCATTCGCTGCCTTAGGTGTCCATTCAACACAAGTCTTCTTATGATATTCGTCAATTGCTTCAGCAATACGTTCACGACTTTAAAAATACGTTCACGACTTTACAATAGTTTTCCGGAAAATATTAATTATCTAAATATTCCGGAAAGAATTATAGGACTGCATTATACATCTTCCGGAACATATATTATTATATTTACTATCTGAAAATTATTTTCCGGAAAGGTTTATAAATTATTACAAAGGATTAATCTCCGGAAAACTTTATTTGTTTATAAATTATTTTCCGGAAAGGTTTATAAATTATTACAAAGGATTAATCTCCGGAAAACTTTATTTGTTTATAAATTATTTTCCGGAAAGGTTTATAAATTATTACAAAGGATTAATCTCCGGAAAACTTTATTTGTTTATAAATTATTTTCCGGAAAGGTTTATAAATTATTACAAAGGATTAATCTCCGGAAAACTTTATTTGTTTATAAATTATTTTCCGGAAAGGTTTATAAATTATTACAAAGGATTAATCTCCGGAAAACTTTATTTGTTTATAAATTATTTTCCGGAAAGGTTTATAAATTATTACAAAGGATTAATCTCCGGAAAACTTTATTTGTTTATAAATTATTTTCCGGAAAGGTTTATAAATTATTACAAAGGATTAATCTCCGGAAAACTTTATTTGTTTATAAATTATTTTCCGGAAAGTTTACTTCGGAAAATAATAAATTTCAGTTTAATAATTCAATCAAATAGATAATAACATTCAAAACCTACCCATAACTTGTATATTGACTACTAACTGTATAAGGTATCCGAGCACGTGGCCATTTCAAATAAGATTGTCTTACCTATTGATAAAAATTTTTTAAATTTAGAAAAAATATTTTACAGCATTCCTTTGTAGTCCATCTTGTGTTTTAACCGCAGAATCCTCATTTACCGAGTTTTTCAAAGCAAGAGAAGCTGCAGGATTTACCGCAGTCACTAAAAAAATACATAAAACTTTTTCAAAATTTTCCAAAAAAATTTTTTTACAAATATCCCCTTCAAATCTTTCTTTATTATACATGGCAGAATCGTTTATATTATTTTCGGTAAGTTGTTGTCTTTTCTGTCTTTGTGTGACTCTATGAAAGTCTGCTTGGGTGAGGAGTGTTTCTGCATCTGGGATGGATTTGTCGAAAAACTTTAAAAAATTTTTAAAATTTTTTACTTATAAAATTACTTGATTATTTGCCTCATTAAAATTAATACAAATTATTAACAAAATAAATTTAAAGAAAAAATTAAAATTAATTTGGTGTGAAACTAATCTAACTACAATTATTTGGAAGGTACTTAATGCCATATACTAGCAGCTTGAATTAATTTAAATGCAGAAATTGAGAGGCGAACAAAAATATAATTGAAAGAACATTAAATAATTTAAATACTAAATTTATTATAGATTATCAGGAAAAAGTTTCCGGAAAATTGCTATAAAAAATGTTATTATTTAAAACTATTCCGGAAAAGTATATCTAATTTTTATACATATAAACTTTCCGGAAAAGCCAACTTTTTATAAGAAAAGTTTAGTTTCCGGAAATAATATAGTTTCCGGAAAGAATTTCTACATATATAAACTTTCCGGAAAAGACAACTTTTTCAATAAATATAAGTTTAATTTCCGGTAATAATATAGTTTCCGGAAAGATGCTAGCCAGAATTATTTTTATCTAGAACAAAATAAAAATTTCCGGAAAAGTATATTATACAACATATGTGTATAAAACTAACGGAAACTCCAACTTGTTCATTAAGAAAAGTTTAGATTTCAAATATTTTCCGGAAAGTTAGAATAACTCATTTTTATAAATATACAGGTTCCGGAAAATTGCAATATTGTAAATTCCGGAATATGGTATTTATATTTACCAGACAACAGGAAAGGCTAAAAATCTAAAAAAAATAGTAAAATAAATAAACAACTAACGGAAACTCCAACTTTTCCATGAGACTATTTTTTGTTACATAATAATTTTTTGTTTAATATGGAGAAAAAAATATTCGAAAAAATATTCAAAAAAATATACCAAAAAACGCCGTCTAAATCATTATTCCAATTCTCTACTCGTTTGTGACCAATATGCGTCATATCGTTTCAAATAATTTTATTAAATTAGCGATTAGCGATATTTGAAGGGAATATAACCAAGTAGGGACCTAAAGGCAAGCCTATCTCACCGCCAATCAACGAAACAAAAATCACAAAAATGTCCGCCACGGGGAATTTTTTTTCAGAGGAGGGATTAACAATTTAATAGACACAAAACAAGGCCGTTTAACAAAAAAGGGGAGAGAAAGTTTTTGAAAGAATAATTTTTTTTTTGCTCTGAAAAAATATTTTGAGGGGATTTATTTTAATAAATAGAGAAAAGGAACTCTGAAAATAAGGGAAAATAATTTGGATTTATAGAGAGATTTGGATTATCACATTATTTAATAAATAAATATTTTTTGAACGGAAATACGCGCACGCTTTAAAAGCTTTTGCCTTTAATAAAAAATAAATATTTTTAAATTTAATAGAAACTTACTAAGAGAATATTAAATATAAAAATATATTTAATAATTAGGTATCTATTTAGAGATGGAGAGATAAAAGATTATGGGAGAGTGTATTTTTCCGGAAGGAAAATAAATATAGTTAAATGAGCTGAAACATTTTGCGGAAGGTAGTAAATTCCGGAAAGTATATATAATTCCGGAAATATAAAAAAAATAAAGAATACTTCCGGAAACACTTCCGGAAAGTTGGTAGTCAATTCCGGAAGACATAAATATACCCAACGATAAGTATAATTTTCCGGAAAATAGTATATTCCGGAAAGTATATTCTTTCCGGAATATACTATTTTCCGGAAAATTATATTATACCTTTGTCTATTTCCGGAAAGTTTCTACAATTTATTTTTATACTTATACAACTTCCGGAAAGTTACTTACTTTTTTCTGTAGTTATTACATGTTGTATATAGGTAATTCTTATTTTTAAACTAAAAATGTAACATACATTTGCATAACAATAAACATTCCTTTATTTTTATATTCTTTATTTAAACTTTAATAAAAATCATATTAGGTATTATTTTAGGCAGAAAATAAATAACAATGATGATAAATAATAGAAAATAATTTGAAAGGAAAAATAAAAATAACAATGTCAAAAATAATTTTTTCTTCATGATCCTCTTAAAATTCCCCGTTAAATAAATATTGTTTTTAATCATTAAAATATAAAAAAGTTACAAAAATATTTTTAGAAAAGAAAAAGACAATAAAATTTGAAAAAATATTTTTTTACTAAGGGAGTGACCAAAAATAATTTTTTTGTTAATTTTATATTTAAATCTGTTTGGTGATTGCTCATCTTTTTATTACTGCAAAAATGATGTTTTTAAATCTAGTACAAGTTTGGGGATGAGTAATTGAGAGAAGGTATGTAAATTATTTTAATACTGAGATGTAAAATAATTTTTTTTAATTTTAGGGGCTTTTTAGAAGAATTCCAAATATTTTTCAAGGAAGCTTGCATAACAAAAAATAATAGAAAATTCACAGAAATTCACAGCAATCACAGGAATATTATTCACAGGATCTACAATTTAAATGTTTATCTCTAATTTATATTTTTTTAAATTTCAGATTAAATTTAGGCTATTAAATTTTAATTAAAAGGAATATTAATTAGTATTAATTTCGAGAATTTATTTAGACTTCTAAATTTGGATTTGTTGTTCATGTTATAAAAGTACCTCGTACCACCCCCTATTTTTCTATATTTTTCTCAAACCCGTACCAGTGCTGTGTTTTGGGCATTTGTTGGCTCCGGCTCTAGTTCTGACCTTTTTCAAACCTTAGCTCCGGCCCCAGCTCCGACCTTCTTCGAATTTTTGGCTAAGGCTCCGGAGCCGGGCTAGCTCCCGGAGCCATACACAGCACTACTCCGTACCAAAATAGGAGTGCTTTGAAAGTATTAATTTTAGTACGGGTTAGTTAGCATTAAAGGAAGTATTATTTAGATTATATTCGATCCTTCTTTATTTAATTTTGCTAATTAGTAACATCCTCATCCTTTTTTAATTTTCCCATCCCTTAAAACAGAAAAACTTTTACTTTTTTTTGTTAGGCTTTTTATCCTTTTTTCTTCTTTTTTAGTATTAAATTGAAACTGTGTGACAACACACATTCATACACTTTTCTTTCCTTCACTTCTATATTTTCTTTATTTTTTTTTTGTGGCAGCCGCCCTTTTAGCAAATGTGGCATTCCAATCTTACGCATACACATATACACTATATTACTAGTAAAAATATTTTGTTTGGTTGGTAACACATTCTAAATAAATAAATATACTTACATTTTAGTTTTCTAATCTTCTATTAATGATTTGGTTATTAATTTTTAATTAATTTTAAAGCCAAATTACTTTTTTATAATTTTAATTTTTTAAATTTTTTATGCTTGATTTAAAATATACCTAAAAATTTTTTCTCAATGTACTATATAAGATCCAGTGCCGAAGGTCGTGAAACCAGTATATTAGCTGCTCGTACATTGATGTAAATAGTTTCTATACACTTTCCGGGAAGTTATTCCAATTCCGAAAAATTATTTTCATTCAGGAAGGTTATTTAATTCACTAAAATTCTTAAAAAATATTCCGGAAATTATTCAAAAAAGTAATTAAATAAAATTTAATTTAACGTAGATGCTCTAATAATAAAAATTATATAAATGCTCTAATCTATTAGAAGCCCATATTTAATACAAGCTCTCCCTAGGAGGCCCATCACACTTTAATTTAAGTCCACTAAGAGTGGGTGGCCTATTGAAATATAGACCCACGACTTGATTAGGAGTATTTAATTAATCTGATAATTTATTTTCTGAATTTTTTTTTTCTTGCTAAAATCCCAATAGTTTTTTTTCAACATTTCCCTACTTATTAGCCAAATATTTTCCTTTTCCTTCTCATTTTCAAGTTTTATTTTAAAAAAATTTTATTTTTTTTATTTTTTCAAAAAATTAAATCGTATTATTTTCTTCGTAATGTCAAAGTGTTTCCTTAGTAATGCACTACTTTTTGCTTTATCTTTTACTTAAAATTTTTTTTATTTTATCTGTTTACTCTTTAAAAGAAAAATTGTCTTTTTTGTGCCGCGCGTGCTGCCATTTATTTATTCCCTAGCTTCTAAGACAGCTCTAATTGTTCTCAAATTTAAAAGTCTTTTTAAGTAGTAAGCTTATCTTTGCATTCTGGCGTAAATGTTTGCTTTTACTTTTCTTTTAAATAAAATATTTTTATTTTCAAAATTTGCAAATAAATTTTAAAAATTGCAGAAATTTAAATAAATAAATTTAATTTTAATTCTGAAATTTAATTCTGATATTTAATTCTGAAATTTAATTCTGATATTTAATTCTGAAATTTAATTCTGATATTTAATTCTGAAATTTAATTCTGATATTTAATTCTGAAATTTAATTCTGATATTTAATTCTGAAATTTAATTCTGATATTTAATTCTGAAATTTAATTCTGATATTTAATTCTGAAATTTAATTCTGATATTTAATTCTGAAATTTAATTCTGATATTTAATTCTGAAATTTAATTCTGATATTTAATTCTGAAATTTAATTCTGATATTTAATTCTGAAATTTAATTCTGATATTTAATTCTGAAATTTAATTCTGATATTTAATTCTGAAATTTAATTCTGATATTTAATTCTGAAATTTAATTCTGATATTTAATTCTGAAATTTAATTCTGATATTTAATTCTGAAATTTAATTCTGATATTTAATTCTGAAATTTAATTCTGATATTTAATTCTGAAATTTAATTCTGATATTTAATTCTGAAATTTAATTCTGATATTTAATTCTGAAATTTAATTCTGATATTTAATTCTGAAATTTAATTCTGATATTTAATTCTGAAATTTAATTCTGATATTTAATTCTGAAATTTAATTCTGATATTTAATTCTGAAATTTAATTCTGATATTTAATTCTGAAATTTAATTCTGATATTTAATTCTGAAATTTAATTCTGATATTTAATTCTGAAATTTAATTCTGATATTTAATTCTGAAATTTAATTCTGATATTTAATTCTGATATTTAATTCTGAAATTTAATTCTGATATTTAATTCTGAAATTTAATTCTGATATTTAATTCTGAAATTTAATTCTGATATTTAATTCTGAAATTTAATTCTGATATTTAATTCTGAAATTTAATTCTGATATTTAATTCTGAAATTTAATTCTGATATTTAATTCTGAAATTTAATTCTGATATTTAATTCTGAAATTTAATTCTGATATTTAATTCTGAAATTTAATTCTGATATTTAATTCTGAAATTTAATTCTGATATTTAATTCTGAAATTTAATTCTGATATTTAATTCTGAAATTTAATTCTGATATTTAATTCTGAAATTTAATTCTGATATTTAATTCTGAAATTTAATTCTGATATTTAATTCTGAAATTTAATTCTGATATTTAATTCTGAAATTTAATTCTGATATTTAATTCTGAAATTTAATTCTGATATTTAATTCTGAAATTTAATTCTGATATTTAATTCTGAAATTTAATTCTGATAGTTAATTCTGAAATTTAATTCTGATATTTAATTCTGAAAGTTAATTCTGATATTTAATTCTGAAATTTAATTCGGATATTTAATTCTGAAATTTAATTCTGATATTTAATTCTGAAATTTAATTCTGATATTTAATTCTGAAATTTAATTCTGATATTTAATTCTGAAATTTAATTCTGATATTTAATTCTGAAATTTAATTCTGATATTTAATTCTGAAATTTAATTCTGATATTTAATTCTGAAATTTAATTCTGATATTTAATTCTGAAATTTAATTCTGATATTTAATTCTGATATTTATTCCTTTATATAATTAAATCTGCCCTAATTTACTTACAAATTAATCCGCAAATAAAATCCGCAATGTTTATCTTTTTTTCCTTCCCACGCTTTACTTCCTCTTTTTTGGTTCTTTTTTCATTTTCACTTTTACTTAATTTTTTGCTTTTCATCCGTATATTTTCTTTTTATTTTTTAAAATTTTTCTTATTCTTCTTTTGTTGGATATTCTTTTAGATTAATATAATTAATAAATAATTAATTAATTTTCTCTTTTTTAGAATGAAAATTATATTTACTTTATTTTACTTAATTCCCAAATATCTTCCACAAACTTTTTGTCTTTTTATTTTTAAAATAAAAAATTTTTTTTTATTTTCTAATATGTATATGTCTGAAATCTGGATTTAATTTAAAAATATTTACTTATTTTTTAATCCCATAGAGGATTATTTAATTTTAAATTATTATTTTTTATTCTGAATTTAGATTTATTTTTATATTAGACTTACACAATTCTTCCTTTAAAAAAATTTTTTTATTTCCTAAAAGAAAATTAAAATTAAATCGAAGCCAATATCTTTAAAAGAATTCCCTTCTTCTTCAAAGAATTCCCCTCCAAATTAATAAAAAATGAATTAAAAAAATAAAAAAAAACCTATAAAACCCCCCTCCAACCAATTTTTATTAGATATATATTTCAAGAAAAATTTCTCTCATTTTTATTCCAAATTGGTAGTATTTCTAAGAAAATTTATGGGTCTTTTTACTGATGATTTTTTCTTTTTTTCCTTCTATTTTTTCATTTTTTCTCATCCACTTTCCTTTTTTTCATTCAATTTTCTTCCAAAAAATTTTCGTGTTCAATAGGACAACAATACATGCTTGCCTTCCTCCAAAAAGCCTTTGCCTTATTAAAAAAATTTATTTCACTGGTCTAACATTCATGCATAACATAAAAGCACAAAAATGAATGTGTGCTATGAGGGAGTATAAAAAATAGTATAAGCATTATAAAATGAAATTTATTTAAATAAATATAAAATAATCAAAAATACAATAAAAATTTAATTTAATAAAAATTATGTTAAATAATTTTATTTATTTTTGAAATTGTAGGTAAAATAATATTTTATTATTTATTCCGGAAATATTTTTATATTTCTTATTGAATTTATATTAACATTCCGGAAAGTTATTTATATTCCAGAAATTTCCGGAAGGCTTATTTATAAAAAATAATTTACGAAAAATAAAAACCGGAAAATTAATTCCGGAAAAATTACTTTAATTATAACTATAAACTTTCCGGAAATATTTTTTGTTAAATTTGTTTAGACTTTCCGGAAAGTTTATTTTTATTCCGGAAAATAAAGAAAAAATTAATTTCCGGAAGTTTTAGAACATAAAGTAAATTCCAGAAAATAATAAAACCGGAAAACTTTTATACTTCCGGAATATATACCTATTTTAATTAGTGTAAATTTCTTCCGGAAATATATTTATTTTCCATAATTTTTGCATAATAATGTATTAACGCCCACAGAATAATATTTTTTGCACCCTTTTTTTATTTTTCCTTGTTATTTTCTATTTTTTCTTCCCCAGTTTCCGGTCTACCCCTTTATACATCTGTTCCGTTTTATGTACTTCCTTTTTGCGTCAATCGCGCGTCATTTACACCCCTTCAAAAGGAACTGTCCCACACAAATTGCCTTATTTAGTAAAAGAAAATTCTAAAATATTTTTAAAATAATTTTTAGCAGAAAAACAACAAATAAAAACTAAAAAGAGGTCAAACCTCTTAATTTACATTATCTTTGAATATTTTAACAATTATTTCAAAAATTCCAAAAATTATTTTTTAATTACTCTTTTTATTTAATTTTATGATGATAAAATTCAAGAAACAATATAAAAATAATTAATTATTTTTATCATTTATGACGACAATTAAATTATTTTTTCAATTTTCCCCTCTTTAAAAATTAAAAAAAAAATTAAAAAAATGTCAGAATGGAAGAGGAAAACCAGCAGTAGTTCGGCTACATCAGTCGGTCGAATTCAAACCTGGGCTCGTGGTCAGATTAACAGAGCGGCGGGGTATATCAGACAAGTTTCGAGAGATTTTGCTGCTTCGTTTGATGAGGAGGAGGAAAACGCTGGAAGGGTGCGGGAACGGCGAGAAATGTTTGTGAGAGAAGAAAATTTTTTAAATTAATTTTTCTATGTGAATAATGAATGAAAAAATCAAAAAAGGAAAAAAATTTTTCTAGTGTACAAGCTTCCGATGGGCACTTTTTTGAACGCCTCACAGTGGGCGATGATGTAGATTTGTCGGCTATTTTGCCCAGTAGATACATAGAAGCAAATAACGCTGAACTCTTACTTGACACAAAGAAGCCGATTAAAAATAGTATTACAAGCAGTAAACAGTTGACTGAACGCTTTGGGCAGTTCTCACTACGACCGCCGTCAAAAGATGTAGAACAACAAAAGAAGCATATGAATGTAATTATTATTTTGTATTTATTAAAAGGAAATAAATCTTTCCGGAACGTGGAATAGTTTCCGGAAATTAAATATAATTACCTAATATAATTTTCTTGGGAATATAAAAGATTCCGTAATGAAATAAAAAAGTTTCCGGAAAATTATTAGAAGAAAATAATCTCAGGAAAATAATTATGTTTCCGGAATTTATATAAATAGAAGTTTCCGGAAAATAGAATACTTTACTGAAATGAAGAAGTAAATTTCCGGAAAATATATAGCTTCCGGAATTGTTTCCGGAAAATTTACTAGAAGAAAATATTTAATATTATATGTATATTTTCCGGAAATGAAATAAAGATGTTTCCGGAAAATGTTTCAGGAAATTAAAAATAAAATATTTTGTAAGGATCTCTATCTGGAAACGGTCTATACCATCCTCCATCGAATTGGAAAAAAAGAAAGTTCAGTTTCCGTTGGTAGTGTTGGAGGGGTTTCTGGTGAAGAACAATTACTTCAATATGCAAAATCAGCATTTCAAATAGACGAAAAAACACACAAAGCCTTAGTTGAGAAGGCTCTGAGCGAAAAACCACCAATTTTGCTTTTGAATGTTTTGCTTTTGGAAGCAAGGGATTTGATAGCTAAAGACATGTACGTTATTTGTAAATAAAAAATCCTTAGGAAGAAATTTTAAACTAAAAATTAATATTAAAGTGACGGCTTCTCAGACCCCTTTGTTATGTTGGGCGTAATACCGTCATCGTCCAAAGGTGGAGAAGATGAACAACACGAAGCTACAAATGCTACAGGCGGCTCTCAAGTCAGTCAATTTTATCAGTAATAAATTTTATTCCAAAGTAGCAAACTTCAAATTATTTCTTTCCTTTTTTAATGGCTCCCTCATGGCTTATCTCTCCTCCTACAGTAAACCATCTTTAAAATAGACTTTTCTCCTTTATAATTCTTGCCCGGATAAGAACCTCTTTTAGGATTCACCTGAAGAAGAACAAAATAACAACAACAGTTCTTCTGGAAAACCTCCCCAGCATCGCAGAGTACTCCAACGCCTTAGCGGTTCATTCCGTCGTAAAGCCTTCCCTGGAGCTTCTAGAAGAGAAAAGTTGGAGGCAGCATTTGAACAAACTGGTGATGGGATACCTGCACGTATAATAAAAGCATCCTCTGTCCAGAGGAAAACACTCAATCCAAAATGGAATGAAAAGTTTCAGTTTGTAGTGGGTGATTGTACTGATCGATTCCATTTGGATATATGGTTCTAAATTAATTTTTGGAAGCAAAAATAAAGTTAAAAATACTAGGGACCATGATGATGAAAATCGAAGTGTATTGGACGTTGTTTCCTCCCTCAACCAAGTTCAAGGCCTCAAAGGCTTGGGGCGTTACTTTAAGGAAGTAACGCAAAGTGCTAGAGCTAGTTCTGGTGCCGGAGGCTGTGCTGGGGGTGATGGACTTGTTGATGATTTTCTTGGTTCTCTTACCTTCTCTCTGGGAGAGATTCCTTCTACTGGAGTTGAGCAATGGTTTAATTTGGAGAAAAGATCTGAAAAGTCTGAAGTTTCTGGTCAGATTAAGCTGAAAATGTGGTTAAGGTAGAGTAGAAAATAGTAAAATATTAATGTTTTCCGAAAGGTTATACTATTTCCGGAATTTTTTGTATTAGTTTATATTCATTTCTAGACTAATTAAATATTTTCCGGAATGTTATATTTCCGGAATTCTGCACATATTAATTTATAGTTAGGAAATATTTCCGGAAACTATAAGCGAATGTTTTCCGGAAAGTATATTGTAGATATATTATTTCCGGAAGGTGTTATTTTCCGGAAAGTTTACGATATTACCTATATTATCTACTTCTTTCCCTTTAGTACTCGAGAAGAACACCGCCTATCAAGCACAGAGGAACAACGGAACGACGATTTTATTTTTCTAGATGATGATGCTGATGGTTTAGTTGATGTCCAACAACATAAAGACCTCTTAAGACAATTTGCACTTTATGAGATCGGAAGGAAGGGAGATCCTGTTTGTGCATTTAGAGGGCAATTGCCAGATTTGGCTTTACTTATATTACACCAACACGCAATACAGAGTGATCTGACTGAACTACATCAGATGATGTGGTTGGGAATTTTATTAGAAATAATTTTAAGTGGAAAATTTTTTTTAATTTTTCAGTCAATGGTTAGCCTATATTCAAATGATTGGAATGGGTATTTCTTTTGAACTAATTTATGAAACATTTACGAGGCTCGTTGATAAATGGAAACCTATGGAACTTGATAAGGCAATTTTAAAGAATTATTCTAAGAATAAATCTAATTCCTTTAAAATTATAATCCGAAAGGTTTATACAATTTTCCAGAAAGTTTTAATTTCAGAACTCTTTATTCGTCTTTCCGGAAAGTTTAAAATTGGTTTTGAATATTTATTTTCATGCAAGTTTGATTCTTTCTGGAAATTAAATATATTTTTGTTCCCGGAAAGAATATTTCCTTTAAATTAAATAGTAACTCTTCCGGAAAAACTCATATAAATTAGGGTTGGTGGCGACCGGTTAACTCTTGCTTGTGGTTGTTCAAATAGAGAAGAATAAAAGATTTCAGTCACCCCTGGGAAAAATTAACCGGACGCCAACAACACTAATATAAATTTATATTATTCTATCACAGGATGAAGAATATGTTCTTGCCGATTCTTTACTTCAATTCAGCGAATTTTGCCGGTCTGCAATTCTAAGGCATCGACTAAGGATTAGAGTGCGTTCTGGTTCTAGGCGGAGATCTCCTTCGCCTAAGCGTTCAGAGCTCGAATCTTTTGGTGAAATGCTTAAATGTTACAAGTAAATGCTCTATCTTTGTCAAAAAATATTTTTTTAATTTTTAGATTAGTTCGAGAAAGCCCAGTTTTTGCTCATTTAGTTCCATATCAAACACATTTTCGTACTGAAATGAGAGAACTTTTGGTTGGATAATTTTAATCAAATATTAAAAAATAATTTCCTTTTATCTATAGGAAAAAAGTGCTAATCTTCATTTTAATGCAATTTTATTAAATATTGAGGAAATTAATAAAATTGAAAATAATTCAAAAAATAAGGAGAATAATGCCATTAATCGTCTTTATTTGTTAATTCATTCTCTTAATACTACGTTAGAAAGAAGCTCAAAATTTGAGGATATTTTTAAACAAGAAATGTCTGAAATTGTAAATTATGCGGATATTGGTTATTGTACTTTTGATTTATTGGTGGGTTCATTTAATTAAATATAATATAATTACATATAGCCTATATTTTTATATTTTCCGGAAAATTTTTATTTCCTAACTATTTATTTGTAATTTTCCGGAAGGTTTATAACAATTATTAATCCATATTCCGGAAAGTCATTTTCCGAATACTAATTATTCTTTTCCGGAAGGTTATTATAAAAATAGTAATATAATTTCCCGGAAAGTTTTATTTCCTACTTAGGTATATTTGCTTTCCGGAAACTTTACAATATTTAAATTATTCCGGAAAAGTTTTTCTACTTTATTATTCTATTTTCGGAAAACTAATTTATATTCCGGAAAGTTATAATTCCTTGATTATTATTTATTATTCTTCTTCCGGAAAATTATTATAAAGTAACTATTAATATAATTTTCCGGAAAGTTATATTCCCTCTGTATAATTATCAGCAATTAATATTTGTAGTTACACGAACATATCATCAGCGAACTTATGTCTGAAGGATGTTCTGATTTACGTGCCATAACTCAACTTTGCCACCACGAGGAAAACAGTAATAATATTGAAGATGAACAACAAATACTTTTACCTATTTTACTTGTTCATTTGGCTTTGAATGAATTTTCCGGTTATAGAAATATTTTAATGACGGGGACTACTGGGCATTTTCAATATCGAATGGAACAGTTGGACTGGTCAGCACATTTTGATAGGGCAATACAAAGATGGTTGGAGTTTGCACAAGGTGTGTGGAGAGAAAAAAATTTTTCTTAACAAAATAAAAATTAGTTCATGCATTCTCTCGTCTTGATCTTTCGCTTAATCTGGATTGTCAAAGCCCTATAATTCTTATAAACAACGATATTAGACAAACAGTATCAGCAATGGATGCTTGCCATATTCTGGAACAGCTACTTTTTATATGGGAACGATTAAGGGTAAATTAATTATAACTTGAAATTAATTCCGGAATTTTCAAGATTATTTTACTGGGCTTAAATTTTGAATAACTGCTTAATTTTCTACAAAGTTTAGACTATCTATTGTTCTTCCGGAAAATAATTCTTAAAATTCTATTAATATAATTTTCCGGAAACATCTATTTCTGTGTATATAAATGTTTCCGGAAATAAAATATTATTCCTTTCTTTCCGGATTCCTTTATTTCCCTTTCCGGAAAAGTTTTTATTTTTATGCTAATTATAAGTCTTCCGGAAAATAATTTGTATAAACTCTATTAATATATTTTTCCGGAAACATTTTTTATATTATTATATTTTTTCCGGAAAAGTTTATTTCCCATTTCCGGAAGTTTACTTCAGGAAACCCCCTCTTATTACCTTAAAACTTTTCAATACTTAAGTTTTCAGGTTGAAAATATGCAACTACGTGCTTCCTTAACCATTAGGCTTGTTAATAAATTAATTTAAAAAATTTCTTCCTTTTTGAAGATTAACTCGTTTACTCTGTAAAATATCAAAACACTTTACTGACCAAATTATTATGCGTCGTCCCTTCGATTTTGGCAGTTTAAACAAACAACAAAATATTGTAGAACAATTAACTAGCGAACAAATTGATCATTTTACTGCGTTAGTTAATAGTTGTGAACAAGTAAGACGTTGTTTGGCATGCGCGGATAGGCTAAAACTTGATGAGATTGAGGGAGATGGTTGCTATGATAATGTAAATATTTTTGTTGTAAATTTTTTTAATTAATAAATTCTGATTTTTAAAAGTCAGAATTTTATAAATCAGAATTCTGAAATTTGCGAATCAGAATTTTTGAAAATTTAGAATCAGAATTTTCAGAATTTCTAAAAATTTTGAATAGAGCAATCAGAATTTCTGAAAGCTTAAAATCAGAATTTTCGGAATTCTGAAATTTGTGAATCAGAATTTCTGAAAGTTTTTTCCCGAAATTCTGATTTTGGAAAACAGAATTTTTAAGAATCAGAACAATCAGAATTTCTAAAATTCCTTCCATTCTATTAATTTTAGGAACGTTCTTCAATGCGTGCCCATATTGAACAACAACTAGATAATTGTAGTCAAAACATTGTGGAGCAAATTGAATCTTTGATAGGCTAGTTTATCCTCTTAATATTTCGCTATTAAATAGAAAATTAATTTTCAAGATCAATTTGTTCGTAGACAAATAGCAAAATACAAAAAAGTAAAAAAATATTTTTCAATTAAAATTTAAAAAATATTTATACATAAAGGCAATTTTTCATCTTGTTTGGAGTCCATCAGCTTGCCCAACAGATGATTGCCTTAAACCTTTAATTAAATTGTTGGATGGTGAATTGTCTATTGTTCATCGTTGCCTTTTACATAGAAATGTAAAATTAGAAAATTTTTTTAATTCTGATTTTTTAAATTAAAAATCAGAATAATGGGAAAAATCAAAATAAGAGGAATATCAGAAATTAAAATAAGAATCCTTAAGTCAAAAATTCTGATTTAAATTTTTCAAAAATTAGAATAATTCTGATGGTAGAAAAATTAAAATCAGAATTATCAAGTCATAAAAATCGGAATTATTCTGATTTTTGAAAGTTAAAATCAGAAGTTTCAATCATGAAAATGAGAATAATTCTGATTTTAATCAGAATTGAAATCAGCATTTTCAAGTCATAAGAATAGAATAATTCTGATTTTAAAGAAATAAAATCAGAATTTTCTTGTCATGAAAATCAGAATAATTCTGATACTTTTCTAGTATGGAACTTATGCAGTTTGGGTATGCTTTTCTTTAGCCACGCCCCCTTTTCTCTTTCCACCATCAATCCACCTTATTTTGTACACAATGGTCAGCCTTTCCTTCTCCCTTTTTCTTCTCCATATCAATCAAACACACTACATCACACCCCTTTTTAATTCTCTTCCCCATCTACTTTGTTCCTTCACTCTCAATCATTTCTTCTTACGTAAACTTTGTATCTTGTTAAAATTATTCTAGGATAAGGAAGATCTTAAAAATTTTAATATTCACGATTTATTTCGTTTAATTAGTAAGACTTAAGATTTATAATTCATTTTTTCATTCAATTTAACTTAAATTTCCTAAAAAATTTTAAAAATCAAAATTACGACTCGGCTAAATTGATTGATGTGTAGAAGAAAAAGGGAGAAGGAAAGGCCGACCATTGTGTACAAAATAAGGTTGATTGATGGTGGAAAGAGAAAAGGGGGCGTGGCTAAAAAAGCATACCCAAACTGCATAAGTTCCTAATTCTGATTTTAAGTAATTCTGATATACTAATTCTGATTTATGCTTTTTTAGATCAGAAATTCTGACCTATCATCAGAAATTCTGATTTTTTAAAATCTTCAAAATATTCTGATTTTTTCAGAATTTTCTTTAAAAATTCTGACATTTTTTTCCTTTCCTAGTTTACACGTGTAATGTATTCACAAGTTCATTTACTGCTCAAACTCTTCCAAGAATGCGTTAATGAAAATATAGGACAAGAACCTGTATTTTATCGTCGTTTAACTGATGCACTTGCTATTCTATTAGATTTTTTTCATGCTGATGGAAAAGTTAAAAAATTTTAAATTTTTTAAAAATATTTAAAGGGAATTTCTGTTGAATCATTCGCTCAATCACTCGATTACAGACAATTTCATGAACAAATATCTATCTATCAAATGTCTACTGAAAACTTGATAGAATTGTATTATAGTGAATTAATTAAGGCGCAAGAGGAAGTAAATATTAAAATTATAATAAATAAAAATAAGGGGCAACGTTTTTTTAATTATATTTTCCGGAAGTTATACTTTTTCCGGAAAGTTATTTTACTTATTATTTTATACTGTTCATTTTCCGGAAGCTATAATGTTTCAGTAAAATATATTTTAATTTTATATAATTCTTAATATTTGTTTTCCGGAAAGTTTATTTTTTTATATTTTTCATTTTCCGGAAAATATAAGTTATTTGTCAATCCTCTATGTACTGAGACGAATTATGTTCCAGGAATGTTGTGTTGAATACATAATTTTCCGAAATTCTTTCCGAAAATATTTTCGGAAATATTGCTGAAAATAAATCTAAAATTCTACTTTTTCTTCAATAATCACTGACGTTTTCTTTCATAACTTTGGACATACCAAACCTAAAATTCTAAAATTTTCAGATTTGTTAGATGACACTATTGGGAGTATCTTCTAAAAATTTTAGCATTTTACCTTTTCTATAGACAAAGTTATAAATTCCGATCTTTCCTTGTCTTAAGCTTCCTTCCCTATCCAAATTTTATTTTTTTTCCTTTTTTAGTTAAAAAAAAATTTTTTTAAGGTAACAGAATGTAAATATGGAATACTTAATTTACGTGCTTATTTTAATCCAAATTCTCAACTTTTAGTAATTGAAGTTTTAAGTGCCAAACAAATAATTCCATTAGATTCTAATGGTTTAAGTGATCCATATGTTGTTATTGAATTATTACCTAAAGTGCACTTTCCTGATATTAATAATGCAAAAACTAAGGTGATTTGAAAAAAAATTTTTTGGGGAAATTACAAAAAATTTTTATTTCTAAGGTTGTCAGTTCTTGCCTAAATCCAGTTTTTGGAGAAACTTTTGAATTGTTGGTTTAATAATATTTTTAAATAAATTTTTAATTTTTTTTTGTGAGGAGAAAAAAATTATTTTTCTGTTTTATCCAGATTTATTTTTTTGATCATTTAAAAAAATTTTTTTTAATTTTTGAACTCCTAAAAATGACCAGAAATTAATCTAGAATCTTTTTTTCAAAATTTTCCAAAGGTCATGGGAGAAAAAAATTATTGAAAAAATCAGATCTGCTCATGGATACGGATACAGATAATATCAAAATGCCTGCGGATATCCGTCTGTATCCGCCGTAAATATGCGGATACGGATACCAAAATCAGTATCCGTGGGCAGGTCTGGAAAAAATTATTATTAAAAAAAATAAAAAAAAATAAAAAAAAATTTAAAAATTATTAATAAAAATTAATTTTTTAATTGAAAATCTAATATTTTAAAGCAATGTTCCATCATTTCTACCCCCTTGTGCTCTTGCCCATTTTGTTATTATGGATCATGATTTTCTTAAAGTAAAAAATAATTTTATTAAAAAATTTAAAAAAATTATTTTTTAGTCTAATGATTTTGCTGGCGAAGCATTTCTCGATTTAAGACAAGTCCCTGGTTTTGCTACAGATAAAATATCATCAAGTGATCAATCCAATTTAAACAATCGAAATGAACAAATAAATAGAAATACTAGACAAATTAAAGTAATATTTTAAAATGAGCTTTCCGGAAACTATAATGTTTCCGGAAAGATTATTTATTTTTATACGTATAACTCTTAATATTTAATTTCCGGAAAGTTTATAGTTTCCGGAAATTATATTTAAATTATACCTGACCTTATACTTTTCCGGAAATTTTTAAATATATTTTCCGGAAAGTTTATTTTATTTTTCTAAGTATAACTCTTAATATCTATTTTCCGGAAAGTTTATATTTCCGAAAATATATATAATGTTTCCGGAATGTTTATTTTAATTTAGGTATATAACTCTAAATGTTTGTTTTCCGGAAAAGTTTATTCAATTTTCTTAAGCTTATACTTTCCGGAAATTTTGTTTATTAAATTTCTAGTGCTCTAGGCTATACTATAAACCCAAATTTACTTAAATTTTAAAATTTCCAAAGAATTACCTAATTTTTAATATTTAAAAAATTAAGGCTAACAATTCATCTTCTGTTACCAACAACCCACTTTCACGTACTGGAAGCACTCTCCCTTTACAATTTAATTTGGTACTAACCCATCCTTCTTCTAGAGGTTTTAGTTTAATTTTTACAAAATTATTTTTTTTATTTTCCAGTAACTAATCCAACAATTATGGCTGTATTAGCTTCTAGAAAAGAGGATAAGGAAGCTGATGAATTTATTCGTTCTCTATCTGCTACTTATTAAAATATTTTATTTTGCTGAACTTTTTAGTTTTGCTTGATTTTACGGAAAGAAAATTATAATTTTATTTACGGGAAATGGTTTATATTAGTATAACTTCCGGAAAGTTATTTACTTTACAAGAAAGTTATATATTTTCCGGAAAAGATTTTTATTGTTAGAGAAAATTCTATTTTATTTCCGGAAGGTTATATTGTGAATTCCTGAAAGCATATAATATAATTTCCGGAAAGTTTTTATATTTTCCGGTTTTTTTCCGGGAAGTTATATTCCTTCCGGAAACTTTTACTTCATTTCCGGAAACTACATAGTAATATAACTTCCGGAAAGCTGTATTTTTTCTGGACCATTTATTTTTATTTCCGGAAAGTCTTATACGTATTTTAAAAAATACAAACTAGTCAAATAATTATTTAGAAAAATATAATATTGAGTATACATACTTCTATTTAATTATAATTTTATTTTTTAAAAATAGCGTATAAAATTTTATTTAATTAAAAATCAACAAATAACAAATTTTTTTCTAATCAAAAATAAATTTTCAAAAATTTTTTTTTAATTTATTTCTTTAAGTTCCTCTTCTCATTTGCCTTCTTCATACAATCCTGCAATAATTTAACTTCTGATTGACAAGCTCTCCAATCCCTTTTATCAGCCACGCATTCAGACAAATCTAAATGAGTCTCCCAACATCCATTTGCACGTAACGATTTTTCTACCAAATCAATTTCTTCTGAATTTGTTGTTTCTGCTAAATTTGTTGATGAATTTGGAGAAGTTTTTGATGTTTTTGTTGACATTTTTAATTGAAAATTGGAATTAAAATTTTGCAAAATAAAATATTCTAAATGGAAAAAATTTTTAGTAAGGCATAAACTTAAGGTAAATAACTACTTTCCGGAAAATATATTTGTGTAGGTTATTTTATTTTACCGTTAATTTTTCCGGAAAATATAAAGTTTCCGGAAAATGAATTTAATTGTAGTACTTTATTTCATTATTTATTTTCCGGAAAATATAGTTTCCGTTTCCGGAAAGTTTACTTTGTTTTATATTATGTATTTTCCGGAAAGCTATGTTATTTCCGGGAAGTTTTTAGTAAATAAAGAGTACATAAAACAAATGTGTGTAAAATGTAAAAACAAAAAACAATGAACAAACAAATATTTAAAACATGATGAAACACAGGCAAGCAAACGCGAGGAATAAATCGATCTTTTATGTGTACGTGCTCGCCCTCCCTTCCTGCAACTAATTTTCTGCCATTAAAGTAGTATACTTACTATGAAGATGCTTATGTTAGCACAAATATTAGGGATATATCTACCCTGTTTTTCGAAAATATTTAATAATTTTAAGGCCAAAATAATAAAATATATCTCAAGCCTCTTTAATTTTTAAAAACAAAATTTAAGCTTGCTCCGCTAAATTTTGAGATTATAACAACAATACTTTTAATAATTTTTTATATTTTTCAGGAATAATAAATAAATGGTTACTATTTATTTTTCCGTTTCTGTTCCCTTTCCGATTTCGGATGATCAATTTGTTTTTGTAACAGGGTCAAGTAAAAAACTTGGCCATTGGAAGGCTAATAAAGCTTTGAAATTGAAGAAGGACAAAGACGAGTATTTTTTAATTAAAATAAATTAAAATTTAATTTTTTAAGTCGTTGGGTTGGACTTGCTCATTTGTATGAGCCAATAAATTTTATTTATTTTATTGGACATTATATTAAATCTGAAAAGGAAAACGAAAAAGTTCTGGCCATTTTTCAATGGGAAACATTAGTAAAACCTGTAAGTTTATATTTCGGAAAATGTAATTTTTCCGGAAACTATTTAATTTGATATGCTTAATATTTATATTCTGAAAATAAAAGTATTCCGGAAAGTTATTTTAATATTTCCGGAAAAAATGTGATTATTATATTCCGGAAAGTTTAATTAGGTACTTTATTCAGGAGGAGAAGATAACTTTTCAACGGCTAATATTATATTCCGGAAAATATCTGATTTTATAAAATTAATATATTCCGGAAAGTAAAAGTATTCCGGAAAGTTAATTTCTATGTGATTATTATATTTCGGAAAATATTATGTTTCCGGAAAGTTTATTGAATTTTTATACTGGAAAATATTTAATTTTATAGCATTCCGGAGAAGTGGGGAAGGTTAAATAAACTTTCCGGAAAGTTTATTTTTCTATATGTTTATTATATTTCGGAAAATATATTTCCGGAAAAAATAATATGCTTTAATAATTGCATTTATTATTCTCTTATATTCAGAGAATATATTTCCGGAAAGTTATTTAATTAAAGACAATTATTATATTCCGGAAGGTATTTAATTATATTCAATTAATATTTATATCCCGGAATGTTTCCGGAAAAATAATAATTATTATTCTTTAATAATTACATTTATTATTCCTTAAATTTTATAAAAAATTCTAAATAATTTAGCGTAGTTTGGAATTTTCCGATGTCTTCTGCTACAGACGTGTCAAGTTGCGTGACGTTTTTGGTGAGGAAGGGGAGGATTTAAATTACAATTCTGGTGGAGATATGAACCAAGTTGCTTTGAAGGTGCCTGGTGATTCGTTGAAGTTGTGTAGGAAAAGGAAACTTGAAGATTATGTGGTTGAACGACTCGATTTGGATCATAAAAAGGTTTAGCAAATAATTTTGGTTATTATTTATTCAATTCTATGGAAAATTAAGTAAACAACATTTGAATATGTTGTTATTTTCTCTTTAATGTTAAGTTAACATCTTTTGTGGTCCCCCCTTTGACCATTAAAAAATTTTTACCACAAATAATAATTGATTGCAAAGTGGGGGAGATCTTTTCAAAAATATAATGTACTTTCATCCTCAGCATTTTCATTTAACTTCACCTTTGTATAAGTTTAAATTTTGGTGTAGTTCTAACTACTGAACATTTTTATGTTATTAAAAGTTAGGTCATTTTTCTGATATAGTTTTATTTATTCTATAATTTCCGGAAAGCTTTAAAACATTTCCTTGTATGTTCCGGAATATTTTCCTGATGTGTTTCTGGAAGGTTTTTTCTTTTCCATCAAACTTTCTATTTTCTTCCTAAAAGTTTTGTCCTTTTTTCATAAATATTTGATAAATTTTAGAAAAAATCTAAATCAACAAGAATGGTAACGGGTGACGAACATCGTGAACGACTTCGTGAGAGAGACGATATTATTAGAGAAAGGGATATACAAATTAATAATTTACAATTGAGAGTTGATCTTCTTGAACGAGAGAACCGTCGTTTAGAGCGTTTTGCAGATAGATGCCTTGATATAGCAGAACAAGCTATGCAGCGTTTACCTCGACAAAGTGTGTAATTTGATAATTCTTTTGTTATTAAGTAGACTTATCTCTACATATTTTATGTATTTTTTATTTTCAGATAATCCTCAACAGCCTCACCAAAATATTGTGGCAAATGCTGTTGCTGGTGTAAGAATTCTTATTTTAAATATGAAAATTTCATTGAGCTGAATATTTCATTAAGGCTTTTTGAGATATTTTTACTGCAATTTTTTTTATTTTTAAGCATTTGATTTTTAAAATCATAAATCAATATACCTATTAATTTTTTCTAGGGACAAGAAGTTAATAATGATGCTGGGAATGTACAGGGAAATGTAAAAATTTTTTATTTATTGTAATTTGTTTGACTTTTTAGGTTGTTGTGGGTGCTGCTCCACAACGTGCTGGAGGTGCTGGTTATGGCAATGTAAAAAAATTTTTTAATGTTTAAGGTGTGGGTACGTTCTTAAGACATTTTTCTACGGCATTTTTATATTTTTAGAAGGCTTTTAAGGCTTAAATTTTTAAGAGTACCCCCCTTAAGAGTACCCCCCCCTAGACGGCGTTTTTGATATTTTCAAATCATAAATCAACTTATATTCTGATTTTTTCTAGAGAGGAGTTAATATTGGTGGTGGAAATGAACAGGGAAACGTAAACTTTATTATAATTTGTTCATTAAATTTTTGTTTATAGCCTATTGTGGGTGTTGTTGCACAACGTAATGGCGGTGGTGCTGATTATGGAAACGTAAATTTAAAAAAAATTTTTTTTGTAGACCTTTCTCTATTTAAAAAACTTCCCTAGTATTTAAAGTCGAAGATTATCAAATCATTTTTAATTTTTAGCCTGCAGCTGCTTTTGCTGCGCGACAGAATTTAAACAACGCACAACAACACGGATATGGAGATGTAAAAATTTAATTTTTACATTTATTTCATTAAATATTTTAGCCGGCGATTGCAGTTCAACAAGCTGGTTATGATTATGGCAATGTAAATTTTTAAATGAATATATGCTGTTTATATTAGAAGGCTTAAATTTTTAAGAGTCCCCTTAAAGGACTCCTTTGAAGGGGACCCCCGGAGCCGGACTGAAACCAAGTAACCTTAGTAAATTTCATCCCGAAGTCCCACGGATACCTAAAACTTATTGGGGGTCTAAAACTTATTGCTAGTCTTGAATTTCACACTATTATTTAAAAATTCAACAAGATGCCTAGAACGTCTTGTCCAAAATTTAAATATATAAATTTTTATCAGCAATTGCCTCAACAGCAGCAACTTCTGATGCCTCAGCAACGGCTGTATGAGCAGCCGATCCAGCAGCAGCCTCAAAATCTGCCCCAACATCTGCCTCAGCAACCGAATCAACAACAGCAGTTGCCTCCCAATTATAATATTCAACAACAACCCAATATGAGCGCTTATAGACAGCATAATCGAAGTAAAAATTTATTTTTTTTTAACTTTAAAATTTTTTTTCAGCATTCTAACCTTGAATTAAACAATGTTTATGTTTACAAAATCGATTCTCAAATAATTTATAACTAATGTTGTTGTTTTTTTGTTTCATGTAGGGATATAATTTAAATTATTTTCATTTTTATATACCTCGTTTGACTAGAAAATTTTTTATTGTGCCATTTATAAAATTTACAACGATAGATAAATACTTAAACTTTCACATGGGATTTTATTAAAATTTCTTTAAAGAATTTTTCCAAAAATTTTTGTTTTTCATCCAAAATTTAAATAATTTTTTTTTTGATTTCGGTTTGATTTGACAACAAATTTATCTCAACTTTCATACATGGGGTGTTATATAACAGCTTTCCCGTCAACTTGTTTCTCAAGGATTATGACTTGTTTTGTTTATTCCATGAAAATTCTATATACTATTTTTTAGATTAGTTGATTATTCTTTTAAAGTTGTGAGAAAAATGATCGGGGAAAGAGACGTTTTTGAGGAACTCATGATTGCTTGGGGGAAATATTGGTCATTGGAATATTGGTCATCTTTTTCATATAAATGTATACATCAAATTTAATCCTTAGGAGGGAGAGAACTTACCATTCCGTATAATTGTGTCCGCAAAAAAAGTCCGCAAAAAGCACGTAGGGATAACCCACAAGTACCAAAATATTTTATAATCGTCGATTGTTTTAAACAAACCTTTTTTTTTTAAATATTTCCTGCATTCACCCAATTTCTGGTTTTTTCTTTTATTTAATTTTTCTCTTGTAGATTATACTAATCCTCAACATCCACAACAGAACATGGGTAATAATGCTAGTGTTGGTGTAAGAATTTTTATTCTTAATATTTCGGATAACTGTGGACGTCGGCATTGGTAACTTATATTTTAACTTTTTAGGGACAGAGAGCTAATGTTGGCAACGATTCATTTGAACATGTAGCACACGGAAATGTTAATTTCTGTTTGTTTATTTATTATTTTTTGATTTTTTCTAGAATGGTAATGTTTCTGGTCCACAACGTTCAAATATTGGATGTGCTGGCTATGGAAATGTAAATTAAAATTTTTAAATTTGTACCCAGAAGGTTAACTCTAAATATTTGGAGGTATAAAGGGTTCTCAAGAGCAACTTTTTGCTCATTTATCAGTTGCATGAAAGAATTCCCGACTTATGTCCAATAATACCCCTTAATCCCAACAAATTTATCTTAATCCGCTCAAATCCATCAATATCTCCCTTAATATACACAATCCCCTTAATCTACACAAATTCTTCTCTATCCGCCCAAATATTTGAAATTGACTATTTGAGTACTTTGACCTTTTGGGCGTTAATCTTTTGAGGAGACCTTTTAGCTTGATCCGTCTCTCTTATTTTCTAAATTTTACAAATCAGTCAAAGATTACAAAATAAGTTTTAATTTTCTAGCCCGTTAACACATCTGTTGGTCCTCTATTTACAAACAATGCTCAACAACCTAGCTGTAGTTATGGAAACGTAAAATTTTAACTTTTATGATTAGACTAATAATTTTTTAGTCGGCGAATGGCTATGAGTTCACCAAACAAGCTGGTTTAGGTTATGACAATGTAAAAGTTTGCATTTTGTTTATATTGGAAAGATAAATATTTAAAATACATCCTAATTTAACCCTAATATAAATGGGTTTTTTCTTCCACAAGTTTTTTCTTTTGTATGTAAGAATGTTCAGACTCCTGGGGCCTATGCAAAATGTATGAAGTTTCTGATATGATATGTCATATTTATGACATGTTAACCGTCATATTTCTGTTCAAATTTGTCATAAATATGATATCATGTTGTAGATATGATACAATTTGAACAGCTACATATGACGTGTCATAAATATGAAATGTCATATCAGAAACTTCATACATTTTGCATAGGCCCCTGTTCTCACCACAAGAAGGAAAAAGTCACCAGGTCTAGCAATTCAAACTTATGCCAACGTTGTTTTATTAAATCTGCCACAAGGAAACTAAGTGAAATAAAGGAAGGAAAGTCTGACCATTCTGTACATATAAGGGAAAATTTTTTTAGGAATAAAAATCCCCTTGTTCTTAAATTTATCATTGTCTTGTCTAAATGAAATATTAATATATAAATTTTAATCAGCAATTCCCTCAGCAGTTGCCTCATAACCAGAATACGCAACAACCTTTTGTTGCTGAATATGATTAATTTAATCCAAATAAATATTTTATTTAAATCTGTTCTGTATTTTTTAAATCTTTTATTTTTTTTATGAAGGAGGAGTTTTGTTTGTAACAGAAAATTGATTCTTAGCTGTCCTCGGGTCTTGGAACCTCGTCTCGGTTAGGTTCTAAGACCGGTTAGGTTCCAAGACTCGACTATACACCCCTAAGAATTCTTTCTTTTTTTGTAAAAAAAGAAGAAATTTGACTACTTGATTTTCAAAAATTTCCAAAATTCAAAAATTTCTATCTGGGAGGGTCGTACAAGAATCGTCTCGGTCCGGTCTCGAATTATTACACTTAACTATATTTATATAAGAAAGTTTTGTGATGCACTGCCACTAATAATTAAAATTCACATCAATAAATACTTAAATTTTCATATTGGCTTTCATTAAAAATTTTTTAAAAATTTTGTTTTATATATTTTTTGAACTAGTTTACTTTAAAATTTAAATTAAAAAATTTTTTTTCTTGCTTTCTATGAGTTCATGTTTTGATTTAACAACAAATTTATCTCAACTTTCATATGGCGTATTTTCACAGCTTTCCCGTCAACTCGATTCTCCAGAATTATGGCTTGATTTATTCAGTGATCAAGAGAAAAGTAGTGCTTACAGCCTCAGGTTTAAAAATAAAAAATGAAAGAGAAATTATTAAAAAAATGGTTGGGAAACAAAAAACAATTTTAAAATGATAGGAAGGGAGTATTTATGTATTTGCAGACATCCAATAAATTTTTAAGTTATATAACAAAAAGGTTTTGATTGATAATATTCTCATAAAATATAAAAAATGGTTATGGAGCAGTGGTTGGCCGGGTAGATTTTTCTGACCCTAAATCCGAAACCTGATACCTATTTTTTTTTCATAGATAGGCCTGATGCTGAAACGTTTAAATCTGGTGTTATTTTTAAAAAATTTTGCTTTCAAACTTTTTTTCCGGATTTTAGTGCCTATTTTGGGAGTTTTTAGTGCCTACATAGGCGCCTATTTTTGACTTTTTAGTGCCTAAAAATCCTAGCCCTACTTGACATAAATTCTAAAAAATATTTTAATGTTGCTAAATACATTTGACCTATCGGTCGGTTTTTTTCTAAGAAAGGTAATAAATGGCCGTTAATTTTGTCCGTAAATATTTGCCCTTAAAAGCTTGAATAATACCAAAATTAAATTTAAAATTAAAATTTTCAAACTTAAAAGATAAAAAAAAATAAATTTTTTTTAAGTGTTGCTGAAAAGGATAAATGTTTGCGTTTACAAGAACCGGGCGCTTATCTCCTCAGATTGCTTGGTAATCGAGGGCAGAATGTTAAAAGTATTTTTAATATTGATGAAATTTTAACTCAAAAAAATTTTTTCCTAAAGGTTTCCTAGCAAAATTGCATTCATCTGCCAAAATTTATGGTCCAAAAATGGATATACCTCAGTTGATTTTGCATAGAAAATTTTGTAAATTAAAATTTTAAATTATTTGAAAAATGTCTTTTAAACTTAAGCTTTTCTTGAGAAATAAGGCAAAAATTTAAAAAAAATTAAAATTTTTTTTTAAATTTTGGACGGAGAGACCAGGGCTTAAAAAATTTTTTTGACAAAAAATTTTTTTAAAAATTTTTTAGACTGAAGAAACCATGAAAATTAATTCATTGGTTTACATAATTCCAAAGTTTTTTTCTAGAAATTTCTTAAATTACTCCTATTTTTAGACGATTGTATGTAATCCAAAAGATTTATTTTTGATAAATAATTGAATTCCAAAATTAAAAAAAAATTTTTTTTTGGACAAAGAAAAGCATTCATTTATTGTTTTAATTCAAAAAACTTTCAGAAAAATTTTTTGAATTAATTTAAAAATTATGGAGACTCAGGGCTATGAAATAAGCCTATTTATAGACTATTTAAAAAATTATTTTAAACATTTCTGAGCCAAATAAAAAATTATAAATTAAAAAAAATTTTTTTATTTTTTTTAATTAAAAAAAGGTCCAGTTATTTGGTCCCGTCCAGAACAAATAATTGTTTATATTGATAAATCTGAAGAAAATTTATTAGAAAAAAATACTTCAATAGATAAGGATAATTCTTCAATTATTAACCAACATTTACGTTTACAATGCAAAGCTAGTGGATTTCCTACACCTTTATATCAGTGGCTAGATGATGATAGAAAATTAGAGGGGGCTAATCAATCCTCTTTACTTATTTTAAGGTTTTTAATTAAAAAATAAAAAAATTAAATAATTTCCAAAGTCCAAAAAATAATTTTTTAAGTCGTCGAAAGAATCAAAAAATAATATATTTGAGGTTATTTTAGAGGTTTGTTACCTGAACATCTTAAAAATTTATTTAAGGAATCGAATAAAAATTAATAACTAATTGGCCTATTAAATATTTTTTACAATATTTATGCCCCTATGTTTTAGATATTAGTCTAGCAATGTGATGAATTTTATTGGGATTTGTAAAGTGAAAGTAAGCTGGGAGCATTCTGTTGACTACGCTTAGACAAACATATATTTTTAGCATTACTTTCCCTAAAAATAGTTAAACCACAAACTTTTGGGGCAAGTGGAAACTGATTTATTGGAGAAATCAAACTATTAAACAACGGATGTGCCTTACAATTTTTTAAATAAATTATTTAGAAAAAAAACTTAAAATTAAAAAAAAGGTGCCCATGCACAGCCAGAAATGTTTTTCGATGTAAAGTTTGGAATCAAGTAGAGGAAGGCAAAGAATGGTCAGAATTTTATAGAGCTACAGGAAAAACATTTTATTCTGAATTAATTTCTGATATTGTTGATCTCTCTTCTTTTGCTGTTCCGTTTGCTGGTTTTTTTTGGAAAAATTAAAAAAAAATTTTACCAGAAAAAATTTTTTTCCAGACTGCGAAAATTGTTACAAACAAAAAATGGAAGAATTAGCCAAACGCTTAGGTGATGAACACAAACTTGGAAATTCTAATGATAATTTAAATTTGCATGAAGATGACCCTATGACAAGTACAAAAATAAATATATTTTAATTAAAAAATCAGAATTTAATTTAAATAAAAAAACACGAATATGTAAACAAAATACAAAAATCAGAATTATTTCAGAATTATTTGAATAAATCAAACTAGAATATTTAATTTATAAGACACAAGTAAAACACAGAAAATCAGAATTGTTCTGAAAAATTCTTAAAATATTCTGAAAAAATAGAAAGTCAGAATAATTTTAAAAACTCTGAATTATTCTGAAAATCAAAAATTCTGAAAGCAAATATTCTGATTTTCTGAAAGTCAGAATTATTTAAATAAATCAAATCAGAATAAAAACACATTTTTAAAATTATCAGAATATTTATATAAAATCAGAACATTTAATGAAACCAGAATTATTTTATAGAAACACATTATTTAAAAACACAAAAAATACATTTATTTAATTTTAGCAATAGCCCCAGAAGAATTAATAGCATCAGACAAAGTAGCTCTAATAATTTCAAATCGTTCATATTCTCCAAATATGACTAATTTAATTACTCCACATTGTGATGCTGAAACATTAGCAGATGCTCTTCAACAACTTAACTTTAAAACTGTTACTTTGGGGGATTTAAATCTTTCTGAAATGAAACAAATGATTAATGCCTACAAAAAGTTGTTGGGGGAGGGAGTTTATGGTTATAATTATATTTTAATAAAATCAGAATTATTAATATCAGAATTATTTTTCTAAATCAGAATTATTAATTAAAAAATGGGGAAAATACAAGAATCAGAATTATCCATTAAAAATGGGGAAAATACAAGATTAATAATTATTTAATAAAAAAGAAAATACAAAAAATCAGAATTTCAAAATTTTATTCTGTTTTTGTATTTTACTTTTTTAGTAGTAATTCTGATTTTTAGTGGTTCCCCCTTTTTCTTGATAATTCTGATTTTTTGTGTTTTTAATAATTCTGATTTATTGTATTTTTTTAAAATTGAAACCAGAAAATAAACTGGAAACTAAACCAGAATCCTTATTTTCTAGCCATTTTTTATTTTGCTGGTCACGGTTTCGAAGCAAATGGCCAATGCTATTTACTACCAATCGGCGCCCCTGCTAACGATTATGGCCCTCAAGATTGTCTAAGTATGGATTTGGTAATGAATGAATTTCGTGATTTCCATCCGTCATTAAATTTAATATTGTTGGATATGTGTAGAAGATTTTTACCGTTAAATATTGATGCGTTTGTGGCTTATTCTGAACGATTTAGACAAGGCGAAATTAAAATTAATAGAAATACTGTTTATGGTAGGAAAAATTAAAAAGTTCTGATTTTTAAATTAAAATTCTGGATTTGGAATTCTGATTTGTAAACTTGAAATAAAATGTGTTCTGATTTAAATTAACGAAAAACTACAAATTCTGATTTTAAAATTAAAATACAAAAATCAGAATAAAAATTTAAAAAAAAACAATAAAAAATCAGAATATTTCAGAAAATCAAAAACAGAATAAAAAAATCAGAATTTTCTGCCTATTAGAATCTTAAGTTTATAAATCAGAATTTAAATTTCTGATCTCATTAAAATTCTGATTTTTAAACTTAAAATTCTGCTGTATTTCTGATTTAAATAAAAATAAAATAAAAATACAAATTCTGATTTTATTAAAAAGGTTATGCTACAAGTGAGGGCATTGGCGCTTATGAAGTTAAAGGGGAAATGAACGGCGTTTTTATGAAATATTTAAAGAGACGAATAAAACAGCCTAGGCCATTACTTGATATGTTAAATAAAGTATTTTTAGGTGTGTTTTAAAAATTAAAAAAATATTTTTAAAATTCAATTAAAGATATAGAAAGAGACCCAAAGGTCAGGGATGTCCAAATCCCAGAGCTTCGTTCAAATTTAACCAAACAACGAACTTTACTCGACCCGTTATGTAAAGATGGACATACAACCTCTTATAATCACCACACATTTCATTGGAGAACAATGCACGGTGCGAAAATTTAATTTATTAATTTAAAAATTTTTTCAGAAAATCAGAAAAAAATCAGAATTCTTCAGAAAAATTAGAGTAAAAAATCAGAATTTTTCAAAAAATCAGAATAAAATCAGAATTTTTCATTAGATCACATAAAAAATCAGAATTCTTCAGAAAATCAGAAAAATTTAAAAAATTATTTCTTTAAAACCAGAATTGCCTATACCTGTACAAATTGAATTTTCTGAATTAAAATTACAAGTGACTATATGGTTCGATTTTTGTGGGCATTTTACTAATAAAGTAATATAAATTAATTTTAAATTTAAAAAAATTCTGAAAATTCTTTTAATTTAAAGGTTTACGTATTTAGCAGTGTTGAAGATTTAATTCCAAAAGATGAAGATTTTCAGGAATTTATGGAAGGGAAAAATAAAGAAGATTTAAATAAGGGAGAAGGTTCTTAATTAAAAATAAAAATTAATTTTTAAAATTTTTTTAAAGATGGAAGAATGTTGGTTAGTGATTGTAAAACATGTTCTGAATGGGCATTGTCTCATTTGGCTTATTTGCGCTTTCCTGAGGTGTTTTGTTTTAATTAAATTCTGATTTTCAGAATTTAGAATTAATGAATACATAGAAATAGAAAATCCCTATCAAAAACACACAAATCAGAATAAAATGTTAAAACATCAGAATATTTAATTTAAACAAAATACAATCAGAATAAACAAGAAAATACAAAAATCAGAATTTTGGCTAAATTATTAAAACACATAAAACCAGAATTTAACATAAACATAAAAATACAAAAACCAGAATCTCAACAAAACAAGGAATATAAAAATCAGAATTTTGAATAGACTAACGATAAAAACAGAATCAGAATTCCAAAAAAACAAAAATACAAAAAAATACAAAAATCAGAATTTATTAAATAGGTAATTAAATATTTTTAATTAAAAGGAGTTTGAATGTTCTTCTCCAAAAATGTGTAAAGACGATGCTGAGGGTGTTTCTCTATGTGTTCTACTTTCACATTTACAAAAAGCAAAGGTTCAAAAATTATTTCTTTTAAGAAAAAAAATATTTTTAATTAACAGGGGGAGCTAACTTGTGTAGTTGAAATAAGGGATAGACAACAAAAATTAATAGCAACAAAAGAAAATCAGTTATTAGGGCATGTTTTGATAACGAGAATAGCTGGAAGGAAATAAAAATTTTTTATACCTATTTTAATTTTATTTTAAAATTTTTTAGATTAAAAAAGCCTGTGATTTTTAAATAAATTTTCGAAACATGGCTCAACGCCTTTACCTAAAAAAATTTTTTTGGCGTTCTGTATTTTTCCTTTTTTTATTCTCTCCTCATTTCTACTCCCTATCCAAAATTTATTTTATTAAAATGCAGCATTAATATAAAGAAAATTTTGCTGGGCAACCCCGTGGGGCTAAGATCGTTGCTGAGTGCTGCGCCGGACTAGTGTTAGACAAGGAGGTACACTGTTGGGTAGAGAAAAAGAACTGAAAATTCTCTCCCTCATTGTGCTGGGCCGTTTGTGTGGTGCGGCCCCAATTTCGCCTTTCTGCCAGTCACACCCGACAGCTAGACAGTTGGAGTGTTTCCCCACTCCATTCTTCTTAACCTTCCCTCTCGTTCCACACACACTGACCCTTCTAATAAAAAAAGAAAAATACAAAAAAAGAGTAGAGGAGAGAGAAATGCCTTCTGGCATAAAAATGAGAGTAGAAAGAAAAAATTGAGTGCTTCGGCATTAAATGAAAAAATTTCTTTAGTGAGCCTCGGCTCAATAAAAAATAACTATGATGCGTACGCGCGTCGAATCTTGTTCTCTGACCAGCTGAAAAGCTGAGAAGAATAAAGTCCAGCTGTAGCTGGTGGACACTTCGGTGTGACAAAATTTCTCTGAAGAAATTGTCTAGCTGTCGGTGGAGGTAAATGGAGGAAAGTGTGACTAGCGCGGAGGTTGGAGGAGAGAGGGAAATTGAACCTTGCTGATGCTACAAATAAAGTCTGATTGCGGTACGATGAGGCGGGCGGCCCCCCAAAATTTTTTGAAACAAATAATTGGAATTATGATTTAAAATGTTGACTAATTCACCTTACTACATAATTAATATGTATTAGAAAAAAAAATCAAAATGCTAGAGAGATGAAATTTTTGAAAAAAGAGAAAAATATTTAGTGTTTAAAAGTTTTAATTTTAAAAATTAAAAAAATCAAAATGTGGATATCGAGGGAGGTAGAATACACGGGCTAACAGTCAAAAACATCAAACACATGGTTATAGATATTTGTCTAGTTTATAAATGATTAAATAAACCTTATATGTATGTATAATTAATATATCCTTCTTATATGCGCATATATCCCCTATATCCTTATATGTATAACGCCTAAATCAATATTATTATATGTATAATTTTCAAGCTTAATTTATCGCACAAAATTCTTTTTTCTTCTTAGACTCAACTGCTCTTTTATGACTTTGGCGTTCCGTATTTTTTCTTACTATTTTTTCTCCTTTTTCTCATTCATTTCTGCTCCCCATACAAAATTTATACAATAAAAATGCAGCATTAATATAAAAGGAATTTTTTTGTTGCATCCTCGTGGGGCTAAGATCGTTGCTGAGAACTACGCCAGACTAGTGTCAGACAAGGAAGTACTTTGTGAGGAGAGAAAAAGAACTGAAGGGCTTGTTCTCTTCCTCGCATTGTGCTGGGTCGTCTGTGTGGAGCGACCCAAGATTTCACTCTATATTTGTCACAGACCACCTTGGGCGGTATGGTGAGCGAAAGCTCATCCGCCATTCCCTTCACTCCCATTCCACTCACATCACTCCCCCAGAAAAAACACAAACCTGTGCGACGGCTTAAAAAACCATCACACATGGCTGCTTCGGCAATACAAAGGATTTAAAGAAAGTGTGCAGAGTAAGTTCCTTTCGAGGAAAACAACCCGTTCCCACCACCTAACTGTCCAGCCGAAAGGCTGAGGAGAAAAAAACAACAACAACCTATACGCTGCGGCGTTCACTAACCTTCACCTACCCTCTACCCCCCTCGAAGGAATGGAGGAATCCGCCAAGTGTGTGTAGGAGGTATATATGGAGGAATATGTGACTTTGGAGGCTGGAGGCAGAGTGCAAATTGAGCCTTGTGACGCTAAGAATAAAATGTCTGATTGTGGTGCGATGATGCGGGCAGCCCCCCAAATTTTTTAAAGTTTTTTTTAAATTGGGAATTTTTAAAAAAACTTATATTGAAAAATGATGGGAAATATTTTTAATAAAATTATGGGACAAAAAATAAAATTTAAATTATAGTAACTACAATTCTTGATCCAACCTCTTGGTCAGCAAGGATGCTTGAACCCCTTGTTTTTTATTTTGAAAATAATTTACTTTGGCCTCTTCTTTAATTGCTCAATTTTTTCAATTTCTCCTTTAATTTTTTCCCTCTTCCTAGTTATTCAGTCCCTAAAGGGAGAAACTACTTTCGATAGTTAGCCTTTAGAAGATAATCAAGCAATAAAAAACAAAAAGGGGGCTTAATAAAAGCCAAGTAATTTTTTCATTTAAATTCAATATTAAAATACTTAATTTAATAGTTAAAGGCCCTCTCTCTATACTAATTTTCAAATTTTAAATAGTAAAAAAAATCAAAAAATTTCCGTTTTCAATAAAAAATAAAAATAATACTGCCCTATTTAAATACCAATTTAATCTTTATTTTGCGATGGATTATTTAAATTTAGGAACAGATTTTAAATTTATTTTCGTGAGTCTATATACTTCTTAGGAATTCCTTAAAGATTAAAAAATTAAAATTATTCCCTATCTTTGAATTTTAAATTTTTTCCCGTTTATCTATCGTATACTTAGAATTAACATTTAAAAAATAAAATAATAAATTTAAAAAAATGATAAAAAAAATACAACAATAAATTAGTAAAAAAAAATAAGCAGCTATATAAAATTAGAAAGAAATAAAAAATAAAATGCTTGTAAATCTTTTTAATTATTTGTTATGCGTTATAATGTTAGCTTAAACCTAGCATTAAATTTTGCTTCAGTAAATATATAAATAGAAGATCCGGATAATGGACATTGTAAAATTATAGAAATATAATCAAGTTAATATTTAATATTCTTAGTTATGAATTGCTTTCCGGTTTATATTTTGTTTCCGGTTGATACCTTAATTCATGATAGTATTATTCTGTTTCCGGTTAATATTATTTCCGTTAAGTATGTTTCCGGTTGATACTTTAATTCTTATAATTGTTTCCGGTTTTATTTTCCGGTTGTATTTTACTCTGCATATTATTTTATTTCCGGATGTTCTTTCTAGTTAATATTTTCCGGATTTATAATAGAAGTTATATGTTTATTAAAGTAATAGAATTATGCAAAGACCTTCAACTTTAATTCCTCCTCCATCTGCAGGATGTAATATACCTCCAACCGTTCAGTTTTTAACTGCGGTAAATTTAAAAATATCAAAAGAATTAATTTAAAAATAATTTTTCCAGCCAATAGACAATTCTGTAATTAATGTTACCTCGCCTTCTTGTCTCTCTGGAGTCGAAAATCGAATAATTTTGAATGTTGGGGGTATTAGATACGAAACTTATAGTCATGTTTAGTTGATAATTTAATTTTTAATTTTTAAATTATTTAAAATAGGTTTTGAAAAAAATCCCAGCAACTCGTTTATCTAGATTAACTCCAAATTTGTCAAATTATGATCCTGTGAAGAACGAATATTTTTTTGATAGACATCCAGGAGCTTTTTCTTTGATTCTAAATTATTATAGAACTGGTAGGTTTTGGTTGATAAAAATTAAAAAATTTTTTTGTGAAATTTTCCAAACCAAAAAAGGAAAGCTGCACTATCCAGCAGACGTTTGTGGTCCTCTTTTTGAGGAAGAACTCGAATTTTGGGGGTTGGATTCAAACCAAGTAGAGCCTTGTTGTTGGATGACTTATACAAAATACAGGCAAAATTCAATTTAATTTAAAAAATTCAAAAAATTTTTTAAAGAGAAACCCAGGAAACATTAGCTTTAATAGAAAGTATGGAAATGGATACAGATATTCGCCCAACACAGGAAGATGTAGCCAAAAAATTTGGATGGGAGGATGAATATAATAATGGGAAATTAAATTTATGGCAAAAGGTTAAACCAAAATTGTGGTCGCTGTTTGAAGAGCCGTGGACGTCGCGTGGGGCGAGGGTAGGGAATTTATTTGGAAAACCTGTAAACAAAACATGTTTTCTTTTCCAGATAATTTCAATAATTTCAATTTCCTGTATTGTTTTGTCTATTTTATGTTTTTGTTTAAAAACAAATTCTGGAATACGTCAAGTTGGAAATTTTCCTGCTTCAGAATATGTTTATTTTAACAATAATAGTGTTCTAATTAAAAGTATGAGGCGGCAAAATATTAATTTGCCTAGAAGGTGAAAATACACTATTAATAATAATTATTATTAGTAGTATACATATTTATGGAGGGACTCCCAAAATTAATTTTAAAAATTTAAATTTTTTAAAATTGTGTTATCAAATAAATTGAGAGAAACTTGACTCTGGACAGGCATCGATCCTGCGACCTTCAGTCAGTTTTTGCGAGAGGCTTTCGTTCAACTCGTACACATGTGAACTTTTTTAAAGAGCTCTTTAATTCCTCTCTTAGATAGCGTCTACCTTGAATCTACCTTTTTCCCTCAATAATTAAAATAATTATTTAATATTTTTTAAATTAAAATTAAAGTCCAACAACAACAAATTCCTTCATTATTCAATTCTTCTATTTAGAATTAGCCTGTAATTTATGGTTTACATTTGAATTTATAGCCAGGCTCCTTTTCGCTCCCAGCCGTTACAGATTTATTAAAAACCCTTTAAATCTGATAGATTTATTCGCAACAACCTCGTTTTATATTGACTGGATTTTGACAAACAATTTTTTAAATAATAATGATTCTTTGGAGTGTTTGAATATTATGAGGGTTTTGAGGCTTTTTAAATTGGCACAACACTCTTCTGGATTGAAAATTCTTATACAGACATTCAAAGCTTCGGCGAGGGTTTGGAAAAATATTTTGCTTTTCAAGCCTATTAAAAAATAAGCCATTCACAAGAACATAAAGGAATATTAGGAGAATGATGTCATTTAAATGAGAATTTGCCTTTACTTTATTTTTAATTCCAAGGAAGAATATCAGGGTTGATCAGGCCCTTCGTCCAATTCCTAATTTTTACGCAAGTAAGGAAGAGTAAAAGTTTAGCAGGCGCTTTCGCTCACCAAGTGCAGGGGTCATCGGTCACCTTTCTTTCTCTTCTTCCCTATATGTAGGTGGTAATAATTTTTTTCAAGTACAGAACATAAGCTTTAAAATTATATAAGTTTTTCATTTTCTCTCCAGGAATTAATTTTGCTCTTCTTTTTTGTTGTTCTTGGAATGATTTTATTTGCCTCTCTAATGTAAATAAAAATAAAATTTTGAACTTAAAAAATTCCAAAAATTCTCTAAGTTATTACGCAGAAAGATTAGAATACAACCCTGAAAATCAGTTCGAGTCAATTACTGTAGGTATGTGGTGGGCTTTGATTACTATAAGTACTATTGGTTATGGCGATTCTGTCCCCAAAACTAGGTAAATTTAACAGTAAAATTATTCAAATAAAGAATTTTAAAGGTTAGGTATGGTTGTTGGCTCTTTATGTGCTTTAATGGGTGTATTAACCATCGCCTTACCTGGCAAGTTTTTTTGTGATTTTTAAACAATAAGCCTCATTTTAAAGAATAATTATAATTTATAAAACAACTTATCGTTCCAACGAGGGAGGGGACATCCCTTAACTTGGCCTTCCATCGAAAATGTTCCAAAATTGAATATACCTATGTACTTTCCAATATCTTCAAGAACGAAAATCGAAAAATAGTCTAAATTCCTAAATACACTCGTTCTCATAAAACGGCCTCTTATTGCTAGTAAAAGTATTATTCATGATAGATATGTCTCTAGATAAGCCTTAGTTTCTTCCCTTTATCCAAGCATCTCCAAATATTTGTAATTTTTTCAGTTCCAGTAATCGTTGCCAATTTTCAAAATATTTATTCTCACAGTAAAGCTCGTTCTAAATTGCCCAAAAGACGCTTAAAAGTTCTCCAAATGTCAGAAATTAAAGCTAAAGAAAGGCAACAACAAAATCGGTTTTTGTCAGCCTGGAGAAATAATAATTTAGTAGACAAATTTGGGAGTAAAACAACAGCAGCTCTTCTAGGGACTTTAACTGGTGATTTATCCCCAGCTGTGGCTATAGCTGCTGGTTGGTAGAATTTGATCCTAAAATAATTTTTTCCGAGGTAGTGAGATATTTTCTCTGAATATTTATTCCGTCTATTATTTACCTTTAATAGTTGTTATATTAAAAACGAGATAAAAGGGATAAGAGTTGTGTACACACTTGCAGAAAAATACCTATAAATGAATAAAAATAAAGTATCACCGGGTTGGATGGTGGAACAGTCGATTGTGCTTCGGTCTGGGCTCTTTCCGTGATGGCTCAATTCCATCTCCCATCCAATGAATTTTTCCACAGCATGAACTTCTCGTATATAATAATGTCTCGGAACTATTGTGAGCCCTAAAAAGATCGGGATTTTATTCCATAGAGGAGAGGGGTTTCCAAAATGGTTCGTTTTTGACTCACTTTATTGGGAGTGTTTCTAAACCGATAAACTTAAAATTTTATTTAACTAAAAATTTTTCGATGATAATTTATCCCAAAGGATTCTCCCCGGATTCAATGAATAACAACAACATTAAAAAATCATCAATCCACCAAAATTTAAATTTTACACATTCTTCTTCCTCAGCATTAATTAACCGAGCCCGTAAAGAATCTTTAGCAATAAATAAACGTCGAGGAAGTAATTTAATAATTCCAACAATAAATATTACAAAAGAGGGAAAATTGATAAGAAAAAGAAGTAAGAGAAATAATAACAATGATAATAATAATAATGAGGAAAAAATAATTTTTAATGATGTTGAGGAAGTTGAGGAATAAAAAAAATTTTTTTTGATGGCAGTTTATCCCAAAGGATGACCCTCGATATTATTTAGGGATTTAGAAAAATTTTTTCAGTCTAGAACCAAACCAAATCTTAAAAAAATTATTTGAGCCTGTGCACAAGCGTCAAAAAATTATTTTAAGCCTGTGCCAAAACTCGTCCCTCAAACTTGGTACGAGGGACGAGAAAAAATCAGAGATGTTAATAAGAACAGTACGAGCCCGAAAAATAAGAGTGGTACGAGTACAAGAAAATCGGTGGTACTTATCCCTTATACCACACCCCCCAAAAGTAGTGTCCAAAATGTCATATATGGGGTAATAAAGGGTGCTGATCACGATTATGGTGTTTATTTCTCAATATAAGAATCCCCTCACCCATAAATTGTCATGGTTCATAATGGTCAAACTTCAGGTTTTTATTTAAAAAAATTATTTTGGTGGTATTCTTTAATCGCTTTTATGATTTCTTCAAATGGATCAGCTTCTCTTCTTTTAAGATCACTTCGCCAGAGAAATTCGCACAAATACGCATTTGACAACCACAATGGCAGAAACGTTCAGTATGAAGCAAACCGCAATTTTGAAAAAATTTTGCAGCGTTTGATTCATCAGGACATTCCCCCATTAGTGTGTCGTAATTATAGGGCATTATTATTATGGGTCCAGATAAATGAAATCGTTTATATACTCGTTAAACGACCAAAAATATTAAATATTAGTGCATTAATATTGCTCATTCCTATATATTTATTTAAATAAAAACTTGAAGTTTGACCATTATGAACCATGACAATTTATGGGTGAGGGGGTTCTTATATTGAGAAATAAACACCATAATCGTGATCAGCACCCTTTATTACCCCATATATGACATTTTGGACACTACTTTTGGGGGGTGTGGTATAAGGGATAAGTACCAAATCGGTAATCTCCAATAATTGGTTATATTTTCTGATTTTTATCCTTTTAATATTATTTAAAATTAATTAAATTTTCTATCAAAATTGGAAAAATTCCAAAAAAATTTTTTTTAATTTTCTAACCTGAATAAAAATTAATTAACTAATTAATTAATTACCTAATTAATTTAAAAAATAAAATAAAATTTTTTTTGACGTAAAAAATTAATTTAAAAATAAATTAATTAAAAGTTCATTAATTTTAATTTGGGTAATCCATCAAATTTATACATATTTAATTTTCAAAAAAAAATATTTTTTTATTATCGTGAAATAAAAAATTTTTAAATTAAATTTTATTTAATAACAAAAAGAGGTCACGATTTTTTACTATAATTTTTAATTTGAAATAATCAGGTTTTTAATTGATAAAATAAAAATTATAAAAAAAAAAGAATTTTAAGAAAGATGATTTAAAAATTAATTTAAATTGAATTATTTTCGTTAAATTAATTACTTAGGTTCTACATATTTATTTTTATTTAATTCTGTTATGTATTTTTTAATTTATTCTGATTTTAATTTAATTCTAATAATATAATTCTGATTAAACAATTTAAATAATTCTGGTTTTAATTTAATAATTCTGATTTTTATTTATTATTTTTTATTCTGATTTAATTAAATTCTGATTTAAGTAAATTCTGATTTAATTAAATTCTGATTTAAGTAAATTCTGATTTAATTAAATTCTGATTTAGTAAATTCTGATTTAATTAAATTCTGATTTATTAAATTCTGCTTTAAATAATTTCTGATTCTATTAAATTCTGATTTTTATCCTTGTTTTATTGAAATTTCTGATTAAATTCTGATTTAAACAATAATTCATCTAAACAATAATTCATTTAAACAATAATTCATTAAGTTGTTACTTTGAGAATATTAAAAAATGAATAAACTATTTTTGTCATTATTATTTACAATTGTATTTATTACAGTAATAAATGCTCGAATGGACATGGCGGAAGAAGGAAAGGAGTAATTTTAATATTAAATTTTATTTTAATTCTGAACAAATAATTTAATAGGTTACACAATTGGCCTCAGTATAAAATACTTTCTTGGGGCTGAAAAATAATACCTTATATGCTGTTCCCCACTTCAATATCTAGCTAAAAATTAATGATCATGCCTTAAATAGAAGGGTATGTATTATAGGTGGGTATTTCATGGTGAGATCCGGCTTTATTCTGATACCTAGAGGTCCTACTGTATTCAAAAATATTCTGATTTTTCAAGATGAGATTTTTTCTCAATTTTTAAAAATATTTTTTAAATAATTTATTATTTTTTATTTTGATTTAATTAAATTCTGATTTATTAAATTTTCAGTGCTCGTCTGAAACGTTGGGGCGGCATGGGCCCCTGGGGTGGCGGTATGGGCATGTATCGCCCATGGGGTGGAGGAATGTATAATATGTACCGGCCGTGGGGCGGTGGAATGGGCATGTATCAGCCATGGGGAATGGGATGGGGCAGACGTTAAAAATGAATGGAAAAATTAAAAGAAATGAGGAAAATGATGAATTAAAAAAATAAAAAATATATAATTGTGACTTTGATAATATTTTCATTAAAAATTTTATTATAATTAAAACGAATTTTTTGTCTAAAAGATAAACTATTATGGATTCTTAATTTTTCATGTTTGATATATTTAATTAATGATAAAGAAATTGAATGAAAAATTTAAATGGTAAAAGTTGAATGCTCAAGCATTCAACTTTCAATCAACTTCAAAGAGTCATAATATTAGTGGCGTAAGAAATCTTGCTCTAATCTTCCAAAAGTCTCAAAAATTTATATATGCAAATCCAGTAATATACTTCAAACCCACTGATATCTTTTTTCATCTGATATCCCCCCCCCCTCCTCCAGGGTTATTATTAATTTAAACTCTTGCTGGAATGGATGAGTAATTAATCGAGATTCGAGCGTATACGGTGCGTTAAAAAGTACCATTTTATCACATCTCCAGCGAAATATGTCAAATATCGACAAAAATCACTTCGACATCTTGAAGCATATACCCAATACTAAACACTAATTAAACATTAAAAATATAATTTTTTGATAATTTAATAACCAAGACTACTATACAATTTTTAAATTACCTAATTTTTAATGATGAAATCAGGTAACCTATTAGTAAACTAATTTAACGAAAACAGGAAAACAGGAAGATTTTTTGAAGAAATTTATTTTTTTTTATTTTTAATCACCAAATAGAAAACAACGACAATTATATTTTTGGTCGTTTTTATTAAAAGTAAATTTTACAAAATAGTAATAAATAAAAATAAAATTAATTTCCTTGGCAGTGATAGTTGGAGAAAGGCGCTACCATTATTTTTTTTTAATTTTGAAAAGAAAATTTCAAAGCAATTTGGTAAATAAAAATAAAAAATAAATATATTAATGATCATGAGAATATTTAGGTGGTCTAGTTGGAAGAAAAAATAAATATATAAATAGAACCAGAATATCAGAATTTTCATCAAAAATAAATTTAATTGTGCCTTATTATTTAGAAATAAATATTAAATAATTCTGATTAGTTTATTCTGATTTTTAATAAAAATTCTGATTTATTTTCTGTTTTTATAATTATTCTATCTTAGTACTATTTTTGGGTATATTCTGATTTAATTATAATTAAATTCTGATTTTTAAAAAATAAGTTCTGAAAATAAATTATGAAATAATTCTGAAGACAAATTCTGAAAAAGAATTCTGAAAATAAATCTTGAAAATTAATTCTGATTCAATTAAAAATAAATTTTTAATATAATTATACACAAATAATTTTATTCTGATTTGTAATTCTGGTTTTGTAATCAGGTTTTTACAATTCAATTCTGATTTTTTTAAGACATAATTCAGAATTAATTCTTAATTAAATCAGAATTTATTTTCAAAATTACATCCCTTTTCAAATTACAATTTGTATTTCTGATTTTTACAATAAAATTAATTTTTAATTCTGATTTGTAATTCTTTTAATTAATTTTCAGAATTAATAATTACCTATATAAGATTACAGTATATATTCAACGAAAAATAAAATGAACAAATTATTGCTTGTTCTGTTAATTACTTTTGTAATTGCAACAATAGCCATTCAATATGGAATGGCACAAGATGAAGAAGAATTTCAGTATGTTTTTTATATTTAGTTCAGAAAATTTTCGAAAATTCTGATTTTTTATTTAAAATCAAAAGTTAAGTAAATTTTGATTTTGAAATTCTCAAAATTTTTTTCTGATTTTCTGATAATTCTGTATAATAATCTGGTATATTCTGATTTTAAAATTCGGATAAATTCTGAATTTTAGAATATATAAATTTAAATTCTTTTCTCCTTCAGTGCCCAGAATGTATAAATTTAAAATTATTTTTATTTTCAGTGCTCGTCTGAAGCGTCAATGGGGCTGGGGTGGATGGGGTGGACGCCCATGGGGATGGGGCGGCGGATGGAGACGCCCATGGGGCTGGGGAGGATGGGGCGGTGGATGGAGACGCCCATGGGGATGGGGCGGAGGATGGGGAAGGCGCTAAACATGTGTGCTCTTAACGAAGAAATTAATGAAAAAAATTTTCAAAAAATTTAAAAAATGTGATAAAATTAATTATAATATATATTTATTTTTGTATTTTCAAAATTATCAAAAAAATTTGTCTTAAATTGACAGAATAAATGAATAAATTTTGCAAATATATATTTTTTATTTACTTTTTAATTAAATTTTGATAGAAATTGAGATGTTTTTTGTATTTCTTACTGAATTAGAATTCGGCTTTTAAGTTAAACAATTTGATACTGATTCATTTTTTCTATCTAATTTTTCTATCCTAACCGTAGCCTTCTTTATTTTCTTCAGTTGCAAGTTTAGAATTTATTTTAACAATAAACACATAGGTATTTGTGTTTGCTGTTGAATATTTTATTAAATTTCATTCTCTATAATCAGTATGCGGCAAAATCGCAGATACTAAATCCCTTGCCACGCGCTACTTAAAATTTATTATAAAACTTTTTTTCTGTGGAATTCGAGATAACATCTCATAATTTAGGTGGACAGAAATTTCATAATTTTGCCTTAAATTTTAAAAAATCATTAAAAATTTGTAAGTAGAGGAAAAATTTCAAATCTTCCAGAAAATGAAGAAGACATTATTGAGAATATATGACAAAAAAATTAGATAGATTAGAATTCTGAACAGTGAGATATGAATTTTCAAACTTGCATTGTTTAAGGGGGGCTAATTATTTATGTTACACCCTAATATATATTATTAATCTTCAAAAATCACTTCTTACTTTTAAAAATTTATTAAATTATTATTTTTACATCAAAAAAGAATTTTTAAAAATTCCAATATATTAAATTCTTCAAATACTTTTATAAATTAAAAAATTTTTAATTATTAGTAAACAATAAATATTTTTTTGTTTTTAAAAATAAATTTTAATTTAAGACAAACAAAAATTAAAAATAAATTTTAATTTAAGACAAACAAAAATTAAAAATAAAAATATTAAATTTAAAAAAGTTCAAAGTAGAAAAAATAAAAAATTAAGTTGATATAAAAAAGAATATTTTTTTTAAAATAAGAATTCATTAAATAAAACAATATAAAATTAAAATAATAAATTTAAAATGAAACAAATTTTGATTTCTGTAATGTTTCTTATTTTTATCATGGCTTTAATTGATGTTGGAATGGCTGAGGAAAATGAACAGTACGTTTTAATTAATATTATTCTGATATTTTATGATATTTCATCAATTCTGATTCAATTATATAATAATTCTGATATTTTATTCTGACTAATAATTCTGATTTTATTTAAAGATTATTTATAAAAAATCAGAATTAAATCAGAATTATTAATTCTGATTTAATCAGTCTTATAGTAATTCTGATATTAATATTAATAATTCTGTAATTAAATATCAGAATTATTAATTCTGAAATAAATTCTAAATTACTAATTCTGAATTTATCCTTAAATAATTCTGATTTATTAATTCTGGTTTTAGAACTATTAAAATATATGGGAGGCGGTTATTATGGCAAATAATGAAGAAACACATAACTAAATAAAATTTTCTTGTGACGTTAATTAATTTAAAATAAAGAATATATTAAATTTAAATTTTTCCTAAATTTTATTAATATTTTTAAATTTTAATTTGGCAAATTTACAGGGTTATCTGGTCAAATACACTTCCTAATAAGTTTTAAAAAAATTTATTTTGCAAGTTTAATACATATCTAATTAAAATGATGTGCTTGACACCTCCAAGACATGGCAGAAAGTGTAAGACCCCCTACCTAGTAAATTAATTAAAATAAAACATTAAAGACTCTCAAATCATTCCAGAAAATAGGGAAGGATTGGATAGGATTTGATCCTGAGATCTCTCCTATGTAGTTAAACCCCTCAACCATCTCACGACCAACTGATCGCCTTCATTTTTGTTTTATTTACTAAGTAGGGGGTCTTACAATAATTTAATTAATTAGTAATTTAATAAACAAGACTCCTATATTTTAAATAAAAAAGGGAGGATAGTTTATAAAATTAAGTAACAAAATTAGTAAAATAATTTAATTTAATGAAAACAAGAAAACAGGAAGATTTTTGGAGAAAAAACTTATTTTTTTTTTATTTTTTATCATCAAATTTGATCAAAAACAAATTTAATCTGCTTACTAATTTGTTAATAAATTTTAAAATTCAAGCGTATTTTTGGTTGCTTTTATTAAAAATAAATTTTACAAAAATTTTCATGCCAGAGATAGTTGGAGAAAGTCGCTACCATTATTCTTTTTAAATTTTTGAAAAAAAAATTTCAAAGCAATTTGGTAAATAAAAATAAAAAATAAATATATTAATGATCATGAGAATAGGTAGGTAGTCTAGTTAGAAGAAAAAATAAATATATAAATAGAACCAGAATATCAGAATTTTCATCAAAAATAATTTTAATTGTACCTTATTATTTAGAAATAAATATTAAATAATTCTGATTAGTTTATTCTGATTTTTCGATAAAAATTCTGATTTATTTTCTGATTTTATATTTATCCTATCTTAGTCGATTTTGGGTATATTCTGATTAAAAAAAAATAAATTCTGGTTAAAAAATAAATTCTGAAAATAAATTCTAAAAATAATTCTGAAAAAAATTCTAAAAATAAATTCTGAAAAAAATTCTGATAAAAAATTCTGAAAAGGAATTCTGAAAAAAATTCTGAAATTAATTCTGATTTAATTAAAAATAAATTCTGGATGCAATTATACTAAGATATTTTTATTCTGATTTGTAATTCGGTTTTAATGAATTTTAAAATTTTACAATTCTGTATTTTGAAATTCTGATTTTTTGAAAAGATATACAGATATAACAGATATAAATATAATAGATATAAAAGATATATATCTGATTTTTACAATAAAATTATTACAGAAAAATTAATTTTTAATTCTGATTTTCAACGAAACATAAAATGAACAAATTATTGCTTGTTCTGTTAATTACTCTTGTAATCGCAACAATAGCTATTCAATATGGAATGGCACAAGATGAAGAAGAATTTCAGTAAGTTTTTTATATTTAATTCAGAAAATTTTCGAAAATTCTGATTTTTTATTTAAAATCAAAAGTTAAGTAAATTTTGATTTTGAAATTCTCAAAATTTTTTTCTGATTTTCTGATAAATTTTTTGATAAATCACCCTACTCCTACGGTTTTTCAACTTTTCGGGACCTATGTATAACTCGGTACCGAATAATTTCCAAAGTAGTGAGTGGTACCGTTTGATTCAACTCTTCGAAACGAATCGAATGACATTTGTTTTGAACAAACTTTTAATTGAAATCCACTATAGCCTTAAAATTTTAAATTCTGTTTACTTTCAGTATGCGTCAGAAACGTCAATTTTGCGGCTGGCCCTGGTGTGGAAGTCCATGGTGCTGGTGCGGACCATGGGGTGGCAGAAGGCGTCGGCCATCAGGATAGGATGGAGACACCTATGAAGCTCGTTAAGAAAAGATTGCTGTTAACGAAAAGATTGTTGTACGCTCTTAACGAAAATATTACTGAAAAAAATTTTTATAAAAATTTTAAAATTTTGATAAATAATTAATATGTGTGCATATATTTTTTTGTTTTCAAAATAATAAAAATTTGTCTTAGATTGAAGAAATAAATAAATTTTTCGTCTTCGATTATATTACTAGAATAAATATGGAATAAAATAGATTTGACACGAAAAGATGAAAATAAATTTTAGATTTTTAGTAAACACACACAAATGACAACATCTCTTTATTTAGTTCGTAGTTGGGGCTTTTAGAATGATGGAACTATTAGAATGATAAAGATTTCGAATTTAGAAAAATCAAATATATCAAAATGAGATTTACTAAAATGGAAATGATTTCCTAAATTTTAAATCCTTATTCCCCTAATATATCCCATTTTAGTAAAACCCTGTTTCAATATAGGGTTTGATTAGGATTAGGAAAAAGATTGAAAATAACAAAAATTGTATTAAAAATATTAATGATAATACTCATAATTGTACTAAAATAAAATGTTAGTCTTTTGTTTGTTATATCAATTATTGACTAATTTTATCAAATTAGAATCTTATTGACTGATACTTTAAAACTCGAGAATAGGTTAATAGATGAAGAAGGTTTTTGATTAGCTTTTCATACATATGTAACATAGGAGTGGCTTATAAAACCAGCCTATCCTTCCACCCTCTCAACAATGACTTTTTAACCACTCTTTAATTAATTCTTCTCCCCCATACAATATATTTGGATTTTGTTAGTTTAGATTAAATAGATTTGTTTTTAAATTTAATTCTTTATCTAGGGGTAAATCACCCACCGGGGCTCCGGCCCTAGTCCTTCTATGGACTAGGACAACCGGAGCCTTCGGCGAACCTCACCTATTTAATATTCTGCCCAACCCCACTCCCTAACATTACACGAATTCAGATTTTGGTTTTGATAAACTCTAGAATTGTCACGTATATAAATCTGTCATAACGCTAAATGATATCTCATAAAATGGCAGAAATTTTGCTTATCTTCTCATACTGATTCTGAATTTTTTTTTATAAATTCTAGAATTGTCAATTATATAGGCTCTGCTTCATAACTATAACTCCACCCCAATTTTTCAAGTTTAAGCATGATCCTAAAGCTTAACTTAACTGGAAATATTGTAAAATGATAAATTATCTATATTCCATATTACTCAGAAAAAATTTTTTTAATTAATCAAAAATTGAGAATTTTATTAAAAATTTTTGAAAAAATAGGTGCTTCATAACTATAGCTCCACTTTTAAAAAAATTTATTCCAGCGGTAGGAAAAATCTACAAAAATTCAAGCAAGCCTGTTGATCGATATTAAGAGAAAAGAAAAAAGAATTAGACCTATATCTCATTTCAGTATCGAGCTCATTTCAGTATAGCTCCACTTTTTTAAAAGTGGAGCTATAGTTATGAAGCACCTATTTTTTCAAAAATTTTTAATAAAATTCTCAATTTTTGATTAATTAAAAAAATTTTTTCTGAGTAATATGGAATATAGATAATTTATCATTTTACAATATTTCCAGTTAAGTTAAGCTTTAGGATCATGCTTAAACTTGAAAAATTGGGGTGGAGTTATAGTTATGAAGCAGAGCCTACATAGATCGTTATAAAGTCTAAATTATATCCAAAAAAACAATTTTCCTTTATAAAATAAAATAAGCCTATTTATTTCAAACCAGTTTTAGTTATTAATAAATAATTATAAATATTATTTAATAACTGATTGATTAATGTGGAAATTTTGACCACTATTAATGTGCATAAATTAGCCTGCGATCTGGATCCAGGCCTTGATTTTTCCCAGCTTTAAAGTCAAGATAAAGGAATTTCTTAATGTTCCTTTGATTTTACTTTATCCTTTTTTACCTTATTATTTCCGCTTTTCCTCCTTGATTTTACTTGACATAAGCTCAAGGAATCAGGTCAAGGTCCAAACCAAGATTAAGTCAAAGAATCTGGTCAAGGTTTTCTATAACTTCCAATCTCTATTTGTGTTTTAAAATTTTCAATCACAATGTGGTTATTATGTCCCCGGATTTAATATATCTCAATTTATACTCTCAAACAATCTTCTAACAATCAACAATCTTTATTCTTCAGTTTAGTTCAAAGTAACGCAAATTAAATGAAATTACAAATGGCTATTTATAGGGTTTTGGAATAGGCGGGAAATAAGGAAATAAGTTTAGTTTACAATTTAGATAAGAAAATTATATAGTTGAAGGTGAAGGTGTAAAAGTTAAAGGGCAATGTTTTGAATAAGATCAAAAGGAAGTTATATTTAAAATATAGTTTGGGGGAACAATTTGAAAGAGATAGACAGAAACATTCATAAACATAGATAGCAAATAAAAACATCAAATACCGGACATATCAGTGGTCTTCTATTTGTCCTTTAAATTTTGGTTTAATTTTGGCCCTAAAAGTTGAACCAGATTAAACAAAAAATGTTCTACTTTATAAACAATATTTTCCAGAATATACCTAAATTATATTTTTGGTTCCATAACCTTAAAAGTACAAAATCCTTTTAAAATAAAACTTTTATGATTAATTGACTATAACGACGATAATAAATTGGAATTGCTTTTTTTTATTTTTTACCTATTAGTTCCGCTTTTCCTCTTTGATTTTTAATATCTGGTTCACTTTATTTACTTCTCTTTTCTTTCTAATCACTAAATATATCCTTCCAAAAATGTTTAATAGACAAGCTGATCTGGTTGGTAATAAAAGGAAGTGGAAAAAAGAAAGGGAAGTTATGTCGTAGTAATGCGAAGGCAAAAAAGAGCACTAAAAACGACCTAAAAAATTAATTTAAAAATTAATCTGATAAAAGAATTTATTTAGTACTAATAAAGTTTTAGTTAATCTATAACATTCCTTCTATTATTATTTAATCAAATTATATTTTTGTTTTAAATTAGATTTAATTTAATTTTTTTATTTTAACAATCCAAATCTATAGAAAAATTTTATACTTTTATTAATTTTTTAATAATCAAAGGTATACTAGGTATTATCTTTATAGTAACCTTTCTTGAAATTGAAAATTTTTATTCCACCCAGAGGTGAAACGCGTACCCTAAATCCCCATCCCGATTCACTGACCAGATCTCACAATCTAGGGTAATACAGACAATTATCTTTATAGTATACCTTATTTAATTGGAAATTTTTATTCCAATCAGGAGTGAAACGCGTGCCAGAAATCCCCATCTCGATTCACTATCCAAATCTCAAACTAATTCCAAGCTTTAAAGGAACTATAACAATTTTATTTTATTATATTTAAATTATTTTTTAATTAATATTTTTTATTAATTTTTAAATTAAATTTGTAGAAAAAAAAGCATTTATGTAAAATGCAAAATGCACTATTCAACATACAGCAAAATTACAATTTAATATTGAATTGGCAAAAATTTTTATTTTTAATTTTCATTTTACTTAATATTTTGTTAGCAAGTGTAGACAGTGTTGCTAGCTCTGAGAGGTCTTCTGTTGAGAGATCTGTGCCTAACTGTGTGTTTTCTGAATTTTTATTTTAATTTTAAATAATTTTCCTGTAGTAACTCGAATTCGAGGGGATATAGAGATAAATCAGAATAAATCAAAAGAATTAAAAGAGCAGGAAGAGGAAGATGAAGAAGATAGAATATGTAAAGCACGCTTAGAAAGTAAATTAATTTTTCCAATTTTTAAAATTAAAAAAATAAAATCTGACCCTATTATAAATTACCCACTTTAGATAGAAAAAATCCTATCTTATCTATAAGGTGGATATTAAATTGTGTTAATCGTTGAGGATCCGCCACCATCTAGAGACCAACCAAATTAAAAATAAACAAATCTTAAATTGGGATTTCTGAATAGAATAATAATGATAAATATAAAATTCTGATTCCGAAAATTCTGAAATATTAATGAAATTCTATTGTAAATTAATTCTGATTTTTAATTCTATTTTTAAAAAAATTCTAATTTTGAAAATATATGTAATTCCGTATGGTATATTTAATACAAGGTCCGAAAATATTAAAAATAAATATTTAAATTAAAAAGGCAAGAAACGCAAACAACAAAAAATTAAAGAAGACCATTCTTCTGAAGAAATTATGAAAACTAAATTTTTAAAAAATGAAACTGAAGATTTTGTTGTTAAAAAATCATTGAAACCTTTTTCTTCAAGTAAAGAAAGTGAAAAAATAAATGATGAAATTAAGGAGGAGATAATAACAAAAAAGTAATATTCTGATTTTTATTTTAAAAATAATAATTCTGAAATACTAAGAGACAATAGAGTTCTGATTTTTAAAATTCTAATCGGAAAATAAAAATTCTGATTTTAAAAATTCTGATTTAATTTTAATTCTGATTCTGATAAAATTCTGATTTAAATTAAGTAATATCGAAATTCTGATTTTTAAAAATTCTGAAATTTTAAGAAAATAAAATTCTGATTTGAATTAATTCTGAATTTTGATTTATTTCATATTCTGGTTGTCAAATAAATTCTAATTAAAAAAATTCTGATTACAATTCTGATTCTAAAATAAGAAAATTCTGATTTTTAAATTTCTTTTAATTTAAAGACCAGATATAGAAGCTACAACCCTAAGGGAGGAAATGGAGGAGGAAACATCAACTTTGCCTGACAACAAAGACGAAAATTTTGAAAATGAAGCAAGTACAAAGAAGCCTAAAAAAAGTAATTTTAAATTTAATTCTGATTAATTAATTTAATTTTTTTAAATTTTAATTAATTTTTTAAAAGAATGTCGTAAACGGAAAGAGAAAAAAGTGGAGGAAGAAAAAATAGAAAAACAAAGGAATGCAGAAATTGGGGGAAATGATAACGAAAATAAAATTTTGGACCCTAATTTAATTGAAAAAGAAAATAATACAATATTAATTAGTGAAATAACTCCAAAAATAAATTCTTCAATTATTGACAATGAAGAAGAAAATTTAAAAAATGATGGAAGGACTACTGCTGGGGTAGAAAAGGAGGAGGAAATTAATTCAAAAACGACAAGCTCACCTAAAGGAAATAGATATTGGGGTATTAAATTTTGGATGAATAATCAAAATAATGGGAAAATGAGGAAGATAAGGGGAAGATCTTCCTGGTAATTATTGTTAGGCGTCTATGCTCCCCAAAGTAGAATACTGCTCTTTTAATAGAATTCAAACTTCCACCACTCTCAGCCTATCTGTGATCTGAATCTCCTTCTTTACACACTCAAGCCTATTCCGTTTTTAATCGGAAGATAAATTCTCCCTCGGGTCATTAAATTAAGTAGCATAAGTCTCTCACCCACTAGTCATTACCTAAGGTCAGTAGGAAGATTCCCTGGCCTTAGGAGATTGACTGACCAACTTTATCATTCGGAGAGATTGCTAACTAAATTAATAAAAAATAAAGAAAAATTTTTTCCCTTAGATTTCGATCAAATAAAGCTTCCAACAAACAGCACAAAAAATAAGGAATCAAGTGAAACTGAAGAAGAATTAAAACAAGTAACAATATCCACTTCAATTAGCGAATCAAAATTAAAAGAAATAAATAAAAAGGATACGGAAAAGGACGCAGAAAAGGAAGAAACTCGAGTAGAAACAGTCAAGGAAGATGTGAAGAGTTTAGAAAAACGAAAGGGGAAACATCGGAAAGGGTCGAGATCGAGGTCTTATGAGTTAAGATCTGGAGAAAGACGACATGGGAGGAAGGGAAAATCTAGAGAAAGACATCGTCATGGAAGTAGATCGAGATCTTCGGAAGAACATAGAAGAAGATCGAAAGAAAGGAGGCACTCGAAAGAAAAGGGAAGATCGAGATCTTCAGAATCTAGAGAAAGGTATTATTGTAAGAGCGGAGAAGTTTCCTCCTAGGGCCTAGCAGATTAAGCAAAAATGAAAAACTATTAGTCGGTGATGGGATAGTTGAGTGGGGTTAGCTCTCCTAACATCGGAGAGCTCTCAGGATCCATCCAATCCTTTGCTTATTTTATGGGGATGGCCTAAGGTTTGGGTTGTTCTGTGTCTCAGACGATTCTAGGAAAATAGCTGTATATTCAAACCCGAACCGTAGAACTTGCAACCCTATTGAGAACAACTCAGTCCAATATCACTTTAATATACTTTTTTAAGACAGGTAGGCAATCAGTGGAAGAGCTGCTTAAGTGATATACACCTCAGTTAAGTGAGATTTAAATGAGATACACCTAAGTGAGGTGTATCTCATTTTAAAGGTATATCTCTCTATAAAGTGAGATATACCTTTAAGATACACCTCAGTATAAGGTAAAAACATTCAGGCATAAAGGGTACTAAAAATGAGGGTTTGGTTGTAAATTTCAACAATAACGGAGCTTTTTACAGGCATAGAACTGGAAAGCTTAAAGGGGGAAGGAGAGGAAGTAGATCTGAAGAAATATTGAAAAGGGATTCTAAAGAAGTAGGTAATTCAAAAGAAGAAAATTTAAAAGAAATTAAAAAGGAAAATTTAAATAAAAAATCTGTGGAAATAAAAGTGGGAAAATCTGTGGAAAGATCAGAAAAATCGGAAGAAAAATTGGAAAAAAGAAAGAAGGATGAAAGTAGCGAAAAGGAGAAAATTGAAAATGAAGAAGGGAAGAAGAAAATAGTTGAAAGAAGGGAAGAGGAAAAGGAAGGAAAATTATTAAGTGAAGAAAAGAAGGAAATAAATACTTCTAATGAAGAAAAGAAAAGAGAGGTGAATTCTAAAATTTTAAGGATTTTAAAGCTTTCCGTAACTATGGGTACTGGAAGGCCAATGGTGTTCCATTCAACCTAGTAGATAAAAGCAAGAATCAAAAAGGATTAGTCGGTGGTTAGAAGGTTTTATGAGGTTAACTAGCATACATCGGAAAGCTCTTATCTCTCAAGCTCTCTCTCAGATCTTTCACTCTTGTCTACTTACTCAACTGTGGGTACTGGAAGGCCAATGGTGTTCCCTTCAGCCTAGTAAATAAGGGCAAAACTGAAAAGGATTATTCGGTAGTGAGATGGTTTTAGGAGGTTAACTAGTATCCATCGGAGAGCTCTCAAGATCAGATTCCTTTCACTCTTTTGTCTGTATTCTGTGATGCAGCTTTACTCGAGAAAGCAATTAAATTTTTTGAAATTTTAAAATTTTTAAAGCTTCCGCAACTGTGGGTACTGGAAGGTCAGCGATGTTCCCTTCAGCCTAGTAGATAAAAGCAAAAATATAAAAATATTATTCGGTGGTGAGATGGTTTTAGGAGGTTAACTAGCACCCATCGAAGAGCCCTCAAGCTCTCTCTCTCTCGCAGATCCCTTACAATCTTTTGTCTGTATTCTGGGATGCCTTAGTCGAGAAAGCAACAGAATCTCTTATTGACACCAAGAATGAGACGTTTTTTAACACTATAAATATTCATAAAATTCGAGTAAATTTTAAATTTTTTAGTCAGAAAATTCAGCCGAAACCAAAACAAAATTTGAAAAAACAGAAGAAACTCAAATTGACAAAAAAGAAGCAAAAGAAAGTGAGTTAGAAAATGATAAAGACATATCCGTTGAAAAACGTGAAAATATTAGAAATAAAACACAAGCTGTTAATTGTGATGAAACGAGAGAAACACGAAGTAAATTTAAAAAATATTCTTCAAAAAAAATTTTTTTTTAATTTTAAAAATTCCAAAAAAAATTTCCAAATTAAAAAAATTTTTTTTCTAGATGAAAACACAAAAAATAAAAATCTAAAAACCCGCCAAAACGGAATAAAAATGGAAGAATTAACTAATAATGAAGGCAAATCTAAGAAAAAATCAACAAGAAAAAATTTAAATAATGATGGGAAGGCTACAGAATTTTTTTCTGCCATAGATGATGAATTAACAGAAAATTCAGAAAATAAAATATCTGAAGATGAAGAAAGTTGGAAAATAAATAAATTTTTTAAATAAAAAATTTATTTATTTTTAAGAGCCTGTAGCACCCAAAGCAAAACCCATGCATTTAAAAAATAAATTAGGATTAGTGGGAACAACTACAGAACGTGAAGGTTTATTTTAAATTCTAATTAAATATAAAATCAGAATTTATTATTTTAGACTTAATAATTCTGATTTTTTCTACCTAAATTTTAAATAATAGCATTATTACTTAATTATTATTTTCTTTTTAAGACTCTCCATTAAGAACAACAACAGCCGCTTTTCAGAGATGTTGTTAATTAATTTAAATATTTTTTAAAATTAAATTTAAGGGACTCCCTACATTTTTGACTGTGACCACGAAGTAGATGACAGAGGGGAACTTTTGTGTACTGAATGGGCTAGGGGTGATTTAGAAAAAAATTTTTTTTTTAATTTTTTAAAATTTGATATTTAAGGAGGATTTTGCGAAATAAACAAGGCAACCAAATTTTTATTTTGCCGAAAGACTTGTTTGTGTATTGGCGCCAACTGAATTTAATTAGGAGAAAATTAACAAATTATTTTAATAAATAGTTTAACTAGTTTATTTTTAAATATTTTAATTTTTAAAAATTAATTACGTGTCTTTCATTATTTTTTATGTAAAAAATCATTTTTAACAATAATAAAAATTAAAATAATTTTTCAAAATTTTTTAAAAATTGGTCGAATTTTGTTTATTATTTAAATAATCTACTAAACGCTTCCTTCGCTTTCCAAATCCTCCTCCTCCACAGCAGGGACATGATGGTTGTTGTGGACGCATCATACCTCCCCCACCGAATGGTGGTGGTGGTGGAGGCATTCCTCCTTGAATTAATATTTTTTAAATTAAAAATCAGAATTTTTTGGAAAAAATCAGAAGATCAGAATTTAAATTCAAATCAGAATTTCTGGGAGAAATATAAGATCAGAATTTTTGGTAAAATCATAATTTTTTTGGAAAATAAGAAAAATCAGAATTTTAACTAAAAATCAGAAAAATCAAATTTCTGGTAAAAATCAGAATTTCTAGTTAAATAAAGTAATATTCTCCTACCTCCAAACCCTCCTCCAAATCCCCCACCAAAATGAGGTGGTTGTTGTGAATGTGATTGTATAGTACAACAACAACAGCAAGGACAACAACAAGGAGGTGGTGGCGGTGGTGGAAGTTGTTGTTGTTGTTGTGGAGGACAGCAGCAACAACAGCAAGGGCAAGGCTGTGGTGGTGGTGGAGGTGGCATTGGTGGAGGCATAGGTGGGGGTGCTGAAATAAAATTATAAAATCGAAAATCAGACAAAAAAAATCAGAATATCAGAACAATAAAACTCACCTGGAGGGCAGCAACAACAACAACATGGGCATGGTGGTGGAGGAGGCGGCGGCATTGGAGGGGGCATTGGTGGTGGAGGTGGTGGGGGACAACAACAGCAACACGGACAGCAGCAGCAACAAGGCTGTGGAGGTGGTGGTGGTGGAAGTGGTGGTGGGGGAGGAGGTGCTTGTTCACAACAGCAGAGAAGGCAAACTTGAAAAAAATTAATTTTTGAGGATCAAAAAAAATAATTTTACTCACTTTGAGGGGGAGGAGGTGGAGGTGGTGGTAGTGGCTGAAGAATTATTGGTGGGGGCATTGGTGGTGGTTCCTATTTAAAAATTTTTTTATTTTATAAGCTAAAATAAAATCGTTTGAAAATATTTACCTGTTGTTCACAACAACAAATTACACAGCAAGGGGGTCTTTGTGGAGGTGCCATCATTGGTGGGGGTTGTGGAGGCGGAGGACAACAGCAACAACAACCTGTTTATAATTAATATCAGAATTCTGATTATTTTAAAACCAATTTTTCTGTTTTACCGGAATTTAAAATCAGAATTCTGATATTTTAAAACCAATTTTTCTGCTTTTTCAGAGGTAAAATTATTATCAGAATTCTGGTTTTTATTCATTTTCTGATTTCTCTCGTAATTAAAAATCAGAATTCTGATCTTTTTGATTTTATTAATTTTTTAATTAAACTGACATCTTTCATCCCTTTGTTGCATTTGTTGCCCATTAGGAGGCATTAAAGCAAATTGTTGTAAAGGTTGTTGATGTTGAATTGAATTTCCCATATTTGGACCGCCGCATATTGCGGCACACGGATCTGATTGAAATCCTCCTCCTCCTAAATTATTTCCAATAGGGGGGAATGCATTGTTGGGAGGGGCATTTAGAGGAGGACCTCCAAACTGTGGGCCTCCAAATTGTGGCAATACAGGAGGGGTTGTTAATAGAAGCAAAATAAGAAGTAAGTGGAGATGATGAGTAAACATTTTGAGAAAATATAATTAATTTAAATTTATTATTTTTGTATTTTCATAAATTAAATTAGAGGAGGTCCTAAATTAAATATTAAATATATTTCTGATTTTATATTTTTTTTTAATTTTTTAATTAAAAGGCACCACAATAATAAATACTATGATTACCTAATTCTGGTTTTAAATTTTTTCTATATATTAATTCTGGTTTTAAAATTAAATTCTGATTATAATCAAAAGATAATTCTGATTAATTTAGTTAGAAATAATTCTCTTTTTTTTTATTTTTTAATTCTGATTTTATAAAATAATTCTGGTTTTAAATTAATTGTTTAATTCTGATTTTAAGAGTAATTCTGACTAATAAATTTTAAAAAATTCTGATTAAATTCTGATTTATAATTAGAAATAATTCTGATTAGTAATAATGATGATATTCTGATCTTGAAGAAATTCTGAAAAATAATTCTGGTTTTAAATTATTTAAAAGAATATTTTACAAATCAGAATCATAAGTAATCAGAATTATAAGCAAATCAGAATTATAATTTTACAAATCAGAATTAAATACAGCGAATTAAAACGAAAATACAAAAAATACAATTCTGATTTTAATTATTTATTCAAAACAGAATCAATGAACAAATCCACAATTCTGATTATTATATAGGGTTAAAACGACTCGGAAAAATATTTTTAAGTATCAGAAAGAATTGTAAATCTTGTAAATTTGTATTCTAAACATTTTTGAGTTGCTTTTATGAATATTTTGAAAAATATTTAAGTACTAACAGTTTTCCAGGCTTTTATTGCTTATTATTATTGCTTACAAGTACATTTCACACAAATACCATTGTTTCTTATCTTTGTTTTTTTTATTTTTTATGTTTTTTTTTGGTTTTTGGTTAAGTTTTGCAACAGACAATTTTTAAAAAAATAAAAAAGAAATAAAGAAGATTATATGAAATTTAAGTAAATATTGTTTTTGAAGAACAAGAGGAAGACAATGAAGATTTAAAAAAATTATTGGGGAAAATTAGCAAAAAATAAATAAAAAATAAAGAGAAAAGATGTATTACTTTCTCTCTCCCTGTCCAGTTAAAAAATATTTTTTTGTGGTTGTTTAAGTGCCTAACGTACTATGAAAGTAAATTTTCTGTTTTTTGTACTTAAATTATCATAAATAAATATTATATATCCGGATTGATGACCAGAAAGTAAGTGGAGAGATACTGCTCTTGAAATTCTGATGCTTTTGTTAGCGGGATGGATAATTTTTTAAGTATTGATATATACAAAGGAGGAATAGATATTAATATAATAAATTACAAATTCTGATTTTTTTTAATTCTGATTTGTAAACTTGAAAATAAATAAGGGATTCTGATTTATAAAAATAAATATAAATTCCGATTCTGTAAAATTCTGATTTGTAAACTTGAAAATAAATAAGGAATTCTGATTTATAAAAATAAATATAAATTCCGATTCTGTAAAATTCTGATTTGTAAACTTGAAAATAAATAAGGAATTCTGATTTATAAAAATAAATATAAATTCCGATTCTGTAAAATTCTGATTTGTAAACTTGAAAATAAATAAGGAATTCTGATTTATAAAAATAAATATAAATTCCGATTCTGTAAAATTCTGATTTGTAAATGTTACGTATCGACTGCGGTGTGCCCGATACTAACAGAAAGACTAACTAACGGCTAACTAACAAAGGTTTATCACAAGGCAACAATACAATAGAAATGACGAGACTATGCGTTGGCTTGACTAACTGGCTGACTCGGTAACTAACTAACTCCTCGACTACTAAAAGGCTTCGCCTTTTATACTAAGCACGCCACCCTAACACCTCCCTTCTTTAATTAAGTCGGGACTATGTTTCCGACTTTTTCGACTAGACTTGGTGGACTTATAATACTACTAACCAACACAAACAAAACATTGAAAATACAAAGGGCCAAAATACAAAGTGAGCAACAAAAGGGGGAGATACAAAATTACAAAAAATTTTACAATAACAATATTATCACAATTTATTTACACACTTCTCGTCTATTTCCGCTCATCTCCCGTCTTCGTGCTCGCGTGCATTGGCTCATCGGTTGGCTTCACGTTTTCTTCGCTCACCAGTTCGATGTCCACGTCCTGCAAGTCGTCTTCTTTCTGAATGATCCGGATGTTCTTCTTGCAGATCTCTGGAAGCTTTTCTTTATCTTCTGCTCCAAGACTTTCGAACGAGCCGGACTTCTGATCCTCTTTGGACTGACTTTTCATCGTAGAATCATCGGACCACTTCTTCTTTCGAATAAACCACTCCTCGCGACTGACTATGGCTCTCAGCCTTGGGACTTTGACTTTATATCCAACTTCGAATTTACTCACAATAGTCCCAGGCAACCATACTTTCTTGCCATTTTTATCTCTGTTCATGACTACGACTTGTGTGTCTACTTTGAATCGACTCGAACTTCCCGAATAATTTGACTTTCCCTTTAAGAATCCTGACTTCGTCGAGCCTTGAGTAACACGACTACTCTTTCTAATATTCTCCTTCAACTTTGGGACTTCTACTGTCAGAATATGTGGGACTGAAGAATCAACTTCTACTTGATTTACTTCTGGACTATCGACTCGCTTAAACCTTTTCTTTGGTTTCCTGCAATTTCGACTAATATGTCCGACTATTCCACAATTATAACACTGACGTGATTCAACTTGGCGTTCTTTCTGCCTTGACTTAATTCTTGACCGTTTCGACTGTCTGCTCCGACTATGTTCGATCCGACTAACAGCATTTACTTCAACAAACTCTTTAGGTCCACTCTTGACCTTTGACTGACTATCGAACATTTTCGCTTCCGACTTATTACTCAAATAGTTTCTCACTTCTTCCATCAAATCCTTCAACGTGCAGACTTCCGACTTCGCATACTTCTCTACAAATTTCAGACTGATCTGCCTTACGTCCAGCGCCTTTTCTGGAATGCCTGCTATAAAGACTAGAATCTTGCATTCCTCGACTGTCAAATCCATATTCGCTTTCTCGCATTCCGAATTGACTAGAGTCCCGAAATCTAGAATTTTCTCTACTGATGGGCATCTCATTTTCATGACTTCAAATCGCTTGACTAATTTGGACCGGGGGTCACAGAATTCCTTTTTCAACTCCCCGACTAATTCTTCAAAGTCCATCTCCACTAATTCTCTGGGCAGTAACTTTTGCGCCATTTTCGAATACTCCACTTGCCCCAACTTATCTACTAACAATCGGACTTTGACTTTCTCGTCTAAGGACTTTGCATCTACCTCAAAGTAGGACTTATTTTTAGCGTACCATGACTCAAATGTGACCCCCTTTTTCAATGTCGGCTTGGAACTCTGTAATTAACATTTTCAACTTACAGTAGAGGTCTGTTGACTGCTTGTCTTCCGGCTTTGGCTCATCTGACTTTTTTTTCATCATCTCCAGCATCTGAATTTGCGTCTGCATTAGCTGCTCAAGGACTTTTTGATCCATCTGAATTGACTAATTATTTTACTACTGACTAAACAAACTAACTTGACTGTTCGAATGAACTGCGACCGCGCCACTGTTACGTATCGACTGCGGTGTGCCCGATACTAACAGAAAGACTAACTAACGGCTAACTAACAAAGGTTTATCACAAGGCAACAATACAATAGAAATGACGAGACTATGCGTTGGCTTGACTAACTGGCTGACTCGGTAACTAACTAACTCCTCGACTACTAAAAGGCTTCGCCTTTTATACTAAGCACGCCACCCTAACAGTAAACTTGAAAATAAATAAGGAATTCTGATTTATAAAAATAAATATAAATTCCGATTCTGTAAAATTCTGATTTGTAAACTTGAAAATAAATAAGGAATTCTGATTTATAAAAATAAATATAAATTCTGATTTTTAGAATTTATATTGCCTTATAACCAAGAGATTAATATTACAAATTCTGATTTTTTTAAATGTAAAAAGTAAATATGTATAATTCTGATTTTTACAATTTCTGATTTGTAAATATATTTTGACAAAATAAAATTCTGATATCCATATTTTGTAAATTCTAAATTGATTTAAAATTAAAATTAAATAAAATACAATTTCTGATTTTTTTATTAATTAATTTCTGATTATAATAATTTTCTCTCCTTTTTTATTGAAAATCCAATAATAATTTTTATTCTGATTTTTAACAAATAATTCTGTTTTATAAAAATTATTCATTTTACATTTATTATTACATATAAAGGTTTGTCAGTTATTGACACCACTATTTATTTAACAAAACAACAAAAAATTGCTAATATTCTCAAATTTCATTTTTATTTACTTGGAGGAGAGGATGGTCTTAAAACCTTTTCCTCTCCCCCTCATTTTTTTTCTTCCTTAAATTACCCTTCTCTCTATGCCATTCATTTCACGGCTACATTTCTTACCCTAAAAAAATAAATTTTCATTTTCTTTCATTTCTTTTTTTATTTGGCCCTATGTCTTTGAACGACTTAAAGTAGATTTTCTCACATTTCAATTTTTTGTTCATCAATTCACTTTTATTTTTATTTATTTATTTATTTATTTATTTAATACGTAAATTAATACGCGTCCACAATTAAAAACAACAAATTAAATTCAATAAAATACAGTGTCATTATTGGAAATTATAGGTTAAGTGGGAGTATTATTAGGACGAAATTTCGAAAAATTGAATATGTTGAGTTTTTTAACAGTTTATTTTTAAAGACTTCAGTGCTTAGTATCTGTAAATAATTTCTAGACATTTAATTTAATACTTCTTGTTTTTTTTGAATACAATGTCAGGTTAAGCAGCAAAACCCTTACCGAATTAGTGTTAAGGAAGCCTATTCTGACCGAGCTACCAGATGAACTGGCGCTCATCAGCGTTGGCTGATGTGCGTGCCTCTTCTTGCCGAGCTACCAGATGAACTGGCGCTCACAAGCGTTAGCTAGATGCCAAAGCAGACAGGATTACATTGCTGTAATCCCCGTGGCCCAATCGATAAAGTGCAAGACGATTGTTAGGCACATTGAGGGGCAAAATGGGTATTCGGCAGGTATTTTGTGTGCTTAATATATATTGTTATAGAAGTTTTTTTTTTTTTCCAAGTATTTAATAGTATTAAATTAATTTATTTAGTAAGTTTAATTCAAATTACTGAAGTCTTTTTTTTAAATATGATGCTTTTCATTAACAACTAATTTAAAGGGAAAAAATTTCAAACAAAATTTAAGTATTCTTTGTAATTTAAATTTTTTTTTTTGAAAAAACAGCCATTTTGTTGTAACTTCTTTTTTATTTTTCTGTCAGATGTTTTTGCTAGAACAAATAAAACAAAAAAAAAAAATTTGAGTTGATATCTAAATTTAAAAGTAATTAATTTATTCAAAATTAATTTATTCTAAAAATGACTTCATTTAAATAAATTTTATTTTTAAACTTTGATTAAAGACAGATCAATTTTATTTAAACAATTACGAAAATTTTGTATTTTTTGATGCTTAAAAAGTTCATTTGGAAGTTTTGGATATATTCTAGCCATTTTTTCAAAGAAAAAATGGTGCCTTAGATTTAAAGTTGAGTGTGAAGAATTAATTTTGATTTGGTTTCTTGTATTTGATTTAGTTAATTTGGGATAATGAGATTTACCAATGTTTATATACCCGTGAATTATTTTATGATAACACATAATATCATTAATTAAAAATCTGTCTCTAATAGATTTAAGATTAAGAATTATAAGGAGATCTTCATATGATGGTTTAGTTGGATAGAGATTTTGAATAAAGAAATTCTGATTTGTAATTTTGAGATTAATTTAAAATAAATTATTCTGATTTGTAATTCTGAAAGTTAATTGAAAATAAAGAAATTCTGATTTGTAATTTTGAGATTAATTTAAAATAAATTATTCTGATTTGTAATTCTGAAAGTTAATTGAAAATAAAGAAATTCTGATTTGTATTAGGATTTGTAAATTAAACAGAAATTCTGATTTATACAATTCAAGTTTTACAAATCAGAATTTTTATTTTTTCAAGTAAAGTTTTACAAACGAAAAATTCCGATTTGTAAAACTTGCGTTGTAGTTATAAATCAGAATTTCTATTTAGTAATTAAGTTTTTAAAGCCAGAATTATTTTACAAACTTAAGTAAAATAAATTCTGATTTGTAAAAACTTATCATAAACATAATTACAATTATCTTAATTAAAATCTCTGATTTTTAATTTTTTAAAAATTCTGAATATAATTTAATTTCAATTGAATTTCTTTCCAAATTATTTTTGTGTGTATTTACATAAATAAATATATTACAAATAAACTTTCTTTCCTTCCAAAATATTTTCTTAGCGTGTGCCAATTGCTAACAAATTAAGTTAAACAAAAAACGTGTTACTTTTTACATGTTTGTTTACACTAAATTTGGGGGAAACCAGAAAAGTAAATTGTCCAAATAAAGATATTTAAAACTTTTTGTTTAACTAATTGAAATTGGCATTTTTGGATTTTTATGTAAAGATTTTTAAAAAATTTATGCAAATAAAATTACTATATGTATACTAATTTCAAAATTTAATAAGAGAGAATAAAACATAAAAATTCAGAATTACAAAATTAAATTATAAATCAGAATTGTAAAATTAATTTCAGAATTAATTCTAAAAAATTTAAAAAAATTAGAATTAATTTCAGAATTTAATAAAAAGAGAGTCAGAAAAATCAGAATTTTAATATTTTAACAATTCTACAATTCTGATATTAAAATTCTGATTTTAATTAAACTTATTTACATTTAATATAATTTACAATTGTAATTACAAATTTTAAAATTATGATTTTAAAACCAGAAAAAATTCATATAAGGTCCGTTAATAACAACCCCATCTTTTTATTATTACTTATAAATACTTCCTGTAGGCTATAGTAATTCTGTCCATGTTTTTCCTTTAATTTATTTCCTCCTAAATTTATTAAAATTAATTCTTCAATATTCTTCTCTAAATTTTTTTCTTTAATTAAAAATTGATAAAAATCAAAAATATTATTTTTATGCTAATAATCTCTTCAAAAATAATTATATTTCTTCAAAAAAAATATTTTTATATTTTTTGACCAAAAAATTCTTCATTCTCTCCCTTTCATTATTTGTATAAAAATAAAAATAATATTTTTACCTACCAACTAGCCCCCCCCCCCATCTATTCACAATTTTTTTCTTCTAGTAAAAATATACAATGCTTTTCTGTTGGTATTTTTATATATTTTTATTTGTTTGCGCTCTTATCGCAAGCAAATCGAGCAGATGACTGACTGAATGTTGATGACAACCAGGGCCTGTAAGCTATAGAGGAAGATTGGGAAAAAGCTGCTCGCTTTTTGGGGCCTTTATTTAAGCAACACCCTCAATGCTTGTACAAACTCTGAGGTAAAGATTCGATGAGAGGAAGACATTTCTCTCTATTTACCTCAACAATACACATACAAACCTGCCGTTTTTGGAAAATGATAACTCTATACAGGGCCAACATTTTTAAAATATTTTTACATCTTTCGATAGAGAATTAAATTTGCTACAAAATGAGCTAAAAATCAAAATTAGAGGTTCGCTACAAAAAAAGTTATGTTCGAAAAACCGTCAAAAATGCTCCATATTTTATTAAATCAGGGTCAGTTTTTTCATCATAACTTTTCTCCTAATCAACAAAAATTTATCATATTAATTTTATTTAATAGCAGATTTTTTGCTCTATTGGATGATGTCAATTGCAATTTTAAAAATTCATTTTTACTAAAGTTATAAGGCCCAGACTCGTCTACACCCCACAATTTCCCTCACTTTCTCTCTCTTTGTTTAATTTTCCTCAAAATTATTTCCCTCAAATTAATTTTTCTATTCATTTCCACTCAATATTTGATCATTTTTGTATAATTTTGTATTAAAACACTTCATTTCTTCTTAAGCTTTTTGGTTAAATAAGCTCTTGAGGGATGCTTTTATGCGACTTTTAAAGGTAGGAATAAGAGGGAAAACAAAAAAAAATTTGTAAATAAAGGAGCGCAAATGAATGGACGGGAAAGAGAGAATGTTTGTTGATTGAGGACAAAAATTGGGGAAAAACAAGATAGGAAGATATTGGGAAATTTAAATTAAAATTGATGATATTTTATATTTTGGTGACATTTGATCCCAAAAATTCTTTTTATAATTAATTTGAATTTTTTAGTTAACTTAGGTAGTGTGCAGAGCTTATACGCTCGTACCAAAATTCGTACCCATACTTTGGTAGGGCTAGTAAAAATTACGAGTACAAGCAAAATTGAAATCTATAAGCACCGGTAGGGTGGTTAACTATAAATAATTTTTATTATTTTTTTCTATTTTTTAAATTTTTAATTTTAAATTATCGTTTAATTGTAATACAAATAAACAGGAAAAGCTTTTTTTATTTTTCGACCCCTCAACTTTTAAAAATTAAAAACCGCATCATCTGTCTTCTCATTTTTCAATCATCTTTTTTTTCTCATTTCCTCCTAATTTTATTTTTTATAAAAAATATATAATTTCTCTTTGCTTTATTTGTTATTTTATTTGTTTTTTGTTTTGATTGCACTTAAATACACTTTGGAATTTTTTAACTTTTTTTCAGGAATTCTAAGAAGGTTTATGGGTCTTTTAAAATTTACTTAATGTATATATCAGAGATGTCACGGGTTACCCGAAACCCGAAACCCGAAGAAAATTTTGAAAACCCGACCCGAAATCCGACCCGACTTTTTTCTCGACCCGTGACATCCCCGGTATATATTAGGGATAGAGATCGGACCGAGACGAGATCTAGATCAAAAATCCCGGTTATCGAGAATAGCCGATTCGATTCCCAAAAATTGAGAATTTATTTTTTATTTCAACTAGATCCTTGAGGTGTATTCGCCAAAAATTTCGAAAAGCTTTTGCTTACATAAATTTGATTTAACATTCTACAAAAAGTTAGAGCCATATAAATATCGAAAATCACAATCGACCTTACTTATTCGGCTGTAACTCGTTGTAGGATGGATGATCTGTTCAAATCAACCCTGCAAACTGAATCGGGAATATTGAATCGTCCTGCACCCCTTTCGTCTGCATAATGAGACATTTTGTCCCTAAAATTTTTTTATTATTTTTAAATACTGAATGGCGATACTGAATACTTTTATTTTGTTCACTTTTTTTCAGTCGCTTTCTAAATAATACAATTTTTTTAAATTTTTTTCTTATCAAAATATATAATTTTAATCGTTTTATTTTTATCATTTCGTTTTAAATTTTATTACTTTTCCACAAATTTTTTTAAGGATTGGGAAATGAATTGAGGGACACAGCAATGTGTTGTTAAGCCATTAAATTTCATTTCTTTTTTTTACTTTTTTCTACCAAATTTCCAAATTGAGTATTTTATTTCTTTACTTTTTATCCACTTTTTAGTCATTAATTTGCCAATTTAATTTTTATTTTTTTATTTTTTTTTCAATTTTGCAAAATTAGAAAATTCTTTAAAAAATTCACGTTAATTTAAAATATTTTTTAAGCCTACAAAAACAGTAAAAGCAAGGATCAAGGAGATCCTTACCGTCTTAAGTTCCGAAATCGGAACTTTTCAAGTCATGCCATTTGAAAGTCCTTCCCTCATTCCCAAAATCTGAAATTTATTTTTTATTTTCCTCCATCTTTCTAATTCCTCCATCCTAGTTGTTAAGTTGACTTAAAAATATCTGTACTAATTTAAAATAATTTTAAACCAAAATAACACCCCGCCACCCGACCAAAAGTCAATCCCCGACAACCCGACCCCAAAGGCACGAGGTCCTACGACTCTCTCAATATGTATTTCCACCCAGAATTCTTATCACTTCAAAAAAAATTTTTTTAATAAATTTTTTATTTAAAAGAAAATTGATAAAAAAATAAAAATGCATTCCACCACCCCACAAAATAATCATTTAAACAAAAATAAAATTAATTTCTTTTCCTCATTTTTGTGTAATTATCCATCAACTACTACAAAATCTTCAATGGAAATTAATAAAAAAAATAATAAAAATAATAAAATTATTTCCTCATTTTATTCATCCCCAAAAACATTAATTCCTCAAAATACTGATAATAAAAATAATAATAATTCCCCTCCTTCCGGTGAAAATACAATAAATAATACATCAGAAACACCCCAACAAAAGGATAATGTAATTCTGACAGTTAGGATGTTAATGCAGGGAAAGGTACTTAAATAATTCTGATTTTAATTTAATAAATAATCAGAATTTAATATCTGTATTTTTTCAAAAATTCTGATTTTAAATAGAATTAATTAATAAATGAAAATTAATTCTGATTTTAAATAATTCTGATTTAAATTTAATAAATAATCAGAATTTATTTTCCTGATTTAAAAAATTCTGATTTAAATTAATAAACGTTAATTCTGATTTAAATAATTCTGATTTTAATGAACTCAAATAAAATTCATAATTAATAAATTCAGAATATTTGTATTAAAAACAAAATCAGAATTTTAATAAAATCAAAGAAAAGATAAATCAGAATATATGCAAAACACATCTCTCTTTAAGTATTCTGATTTTAAAAAAATAAGTATTTCTGATTTTTACAAGAAATAATTGACAGGAATACACATTTTCTGATTCTAAATTCTGATTTTTTATTAAAATTAACTCAAATAGAAATCAGAATTATTATAAAATAAAGAAAAAGAAAATCAGAATTTTTCTATAAAAATAAAAAAATGCTGATTTTTAAATCAGAATTTTTTAATGAAAAATTGTGATACAAAATTCTGATTTTTTTTATTCTCTATAAATGCAAATTACAAATTGTAATTCTGATTCACTACAGAAATTACAATTAAATTAATTTTAATAATCAGAATTTTACAGAAAATTCTTTTATTTTAATTTAATTAAGGATGTAGGCAGCATTATAGGAAAGAAGGGCGATTTTATTAGACAAATAAGAGAAAATAGTGGTGCTAAAATTAATATTACTGATGGGTCTTGTCCAGAAAGGTGATTTCAGGGAATTTAAATTAATTATTTATCTATCAGAATTGTAACAATTTCGGGTACTTTTGCTGCCATTGATCAAGCCTTTACTTTGATTGTTAGAAAATTTGAAGAAGTCTTTTTTAATTAAATTTATTTTTTAAATTTGTTAATATTTTAAAAGGATATCCCCTCAACACAAGCTGGAACCATAAAGCCGCCTATTACGCTTAGGCTAATTGTAATTTTTATATTTTTTATTTTTAAATTGCCCCGAGTGAAGTTGTTAAGAATTCGACTTACACTTAACAAGAAACTCGAGTTTGATACCCTATAGTTGGTAAAGTCTGCTTTAGTGTCGTCCCTTATAGCCTCTAGAAATCGGGTCTAGTTTTGCTAGTAAATCCTGAGGTAGCAAGACTAGGGATGTCATAGGTTATCTGAAGTCCAATAGTCCGATACCCTAAATCCAAAACCCGACACCAAAATAAAATTTCAAATTTTTATTTTCCGCAAAAATTCTTCTTTTAAAGATACCAGCTTCACAATGCGGTTCACTCATCGGAAAAGGCGGCTCAAAAATAAGAGAAATACGTGATGTAATAATAATAATGTTTATTAAAATTATCATTAAATTTAAAAAGAAAACTGGTGCTTCTCTTCAAGTAGCAAACGAAATGCTTAGCAATTCCACAGAAAAACCAGTTACCATAAGTAAATAATTTTCTATATTTTTCTTAAATTAAGCTACTCTTTTTTGTAAGGTTTCTCCCCGGCCCGTCGGTCGGGAACTTTTTAGGGGAACGAGGGGGCAAAGGAAGGACTGTCGGGGATCTGGGTTGGAGAGACAATTCAAACGAAAGCACAAAATCATTAGTCTGACCATTATGAGCCTTGTGAAATTAAAAAGAGAGGAATCTTGTAGATAATTAAAGGGGGAACTTTTTGTAAGAACGAAGAGGCGAAGAAAAGACTGTCGGGGATATCTCTCCATATCGTGATCGGAGAGACAATTCAAACGAAAACACAAAATCATTAGTCTGACCATTATGAGCCCTTTGAAAGTATACAGTTGGGAATATTGAGAAAATTAAAAAACAAGACTTTTACTTTTTTAAATTTAAAGGTGGTAATAGTGAAGCGTTAATAGGCTGTATGAAACATGTCTGCCACATTTTACTCGATTCCCCAGCCAAAGGTCCCACAATTCAATACAAACCTTTGGGTACCCTAACAAATATACTAACACCTTCAACTTCTGTATTGGCTTCTGTTGTTGCTTCTGGAGGAGGTGGGAAATTAATATTGGGAGGGGCCCCTCCCCAACAATCTACCCAACAACCAACCCTTCCCTATATTGGAGGATTACCCCCTTCCTTGTGGCAACAACAATTATTATTACAACAATTACAACAACAACAAACACAAAGAAATATTATTTCGAATAATATTCCATTATTAATTCCTCAATCACTTCAAGAGGTAAATTTTTTGAGAGTGATTTCTATCGTTAGATTATTCTTGTTTTAAGCTAAAAATATTTATTTAGGGGATGGTACCTTTTTGAGGAATGGATCCTTTTCTAGATTGGATTATTTCTCAATCCTTTTCCGGATATTAATTCTCAAGTCCAAATATACTCATTCTGGTAGAATTATTAAACTTTTTTCTAACTTTAGGAACTCAGATCATTTCCAAAAAAATTTCCAAAAAAATTTCCAAAGTCACCTACCCATTTATAATTTAATTATTTCTAATTATTACTACATATAACTAATTAAATTAATTCCTTATTACAATCAGACATCCTCTTTACCCATTGGCTAACCAGCTTTAAGGATTTTTTCCATAGAAGCGAGGTATACGTAAAAGCGAAGTCCAATTATATTATCTTAATTTTTCCATGAAATTCTCCAAGTAAAATATTTTTTTTAATTTTCTGTTTTTTTCCATAATGCTATGTATCTATTTTTTGCTTTTAATCTCTTTTTTGGCTATCAAGCTTTAAAATAGTATACTTATATTAATATTTTATTTCCTTTAAATTTAAAATTTATTTTTTGTTTTTCCCTCCTAAATTTAAAGCAAATTGCTCTTCTAAACAATCAACAACTTTCTCGGTTTTTGCCAGTATCGTCCTCTTCAAATTTTAGTACTTATCCACAACAAACAGGTGATTAAATATAATACAGTAAGACCTCATTATAATGAATTCCCCCTACAATGATTCTATATGTCCTATAGGAGATTGTGTGTATAGAAAACTGTTGATCCAATGTCCATCAACATTACACCTCTTGGGCTTAAAAATTTTTTTCTTATAATAGGGTGTTGTATTTTCACCCACTCAATTCCTTTTGAAATTTTAAAGTGAGGTCCTACTGTATTATTTATTCTATTAAGCTCCAAATTTTAATTTTGTGGTGTTTTACCCTTTACTTTTTCATGCTTTTTTAACAATTTTTAAAGTCATCCCTCGATCTGTTAAAAAAAATTTTTTTTTTAATTTTTTTAATTAAAAGATTTTTTTGATTAAATTTAAAGCAGCCTTTTTGGCTTCAACTTTAAACCCAACACTTATTCCAAACAATATTCCAAACACGCAGCCAATCGAAACGCAAAGTTCTACCAGTGGGATTCCCGGATTTGACCCTGTTATTGCTGCATTGTTAGCACAGCAAGGCACTTCTATTGACTATGCTTCTTTATTGGCTGCACAGGTCCTCAATATTAAATTCTGATTTTTTGAAAAATTTCTGATTTTCCCACAAATCAAGAAAAATTCTGATTAGCGAAATAATTCTGATTTTTTATGATTTTTTACAAGGAATCAGAATTTTCAGAAACAACAATCTCTCTTATCAGACCCTTCTGCAATTAATCTTCAACATCAACAACAAATGCTGCTTCAACAGCAACACTTGAATAATTTATTGCTTTATCAACAACAACAATCACAACTACAAACTACTAACGAGACTTCAAATACTTCAATCACTCCTACTACTACTGCTAGGTTAGAAAATACAGAAAATTCTGATTTTTAAAAATTACACATTCTGCTTTTTAAAATTACAAATTCTGATTTTTTAAATTACAAATTCTGATTTTTTAAATTACAGATTCTGATTTTTAAAAATTACAAATTCTGATTTTTAAAAATTACAAATTCTGATTTTTTAAATTACAAATTCTGATTTTTAAAAATTACAAATTCTGATTTTTAAAAATTACAAATTCTGATTTTTAAAAATTACAAATTCTGATTTTTTAATTTACAAATTCTGATTTTTTAAATTACAAATTCTGATTTTTAAAAATTACAAATTCTGATTTTTAAAAATTACAAATTCTGATTTTTAAAAATTACAAATTCTGATTTTTAAAAATTACAAATTCTGATTTTTTAAATTACAAATTCTGATTTTTAAAAATTACAAATTCTGATTTTTAAAAATTACAAATTCTGATTTTTAAAAATTACAAATTCTGATTTTTAAAAATTACAAATTCTGATTTTTAAAAATTACAAATTCTGATTTTTATTTCCTTTTATTATTTTTTTTCCAGTGTCTCCCTGCCAACAGATACCATGGTACTTGCAGCTGCTTTCGGTAGTAACAGTAATAACGTAAACACAAATAAGAGAAAACAGCGTTATACACCCTATTAAATTGTGATTTCTATTATTTAAAATTTTATATACCTATATTTATTTAATTAATTAAAAACAATTTTTTCACATTTTTAAAGTGTATTGCACGCATTTATTAAAATTTATATAACTTTTTAATTAAAATAATGGAAATTATAAAATTTTTATTGTAGCTAGATTATACTTTTAAAAGTAACATGCAATGTGTCTTTAATATTATTATTTAAAAAATTTTTTTAATATTATAAAGTCACGAAAAACTCCTTATTTTTACTTTACTTCTAGTTTTCATATAAACTTTAATAAATGTTAGACGCTTGCTCTTAAGTGACTCAAGACTTTTCTTTGGGTTTTTTTCGTGTCTTGTAGTTTTTGTAATAGAGGTCGGCGCGGGAGGGACTCCCGCGCGGGATTTTTCGGGATCCCGCTCCCGCAATCCCGCACTTTTTTCGATTTGCGGGATTTTGCGGGAGTGTGGGATTTTGCGGGATTATTCCCGCGGGAGTCCCTCCCGCAGACATTTTTAAAAGTTACTCCCGCATGCGGGATCCCGCAAATGCGATTTTGCCGACCTCTATTTTGTAACAAACAAAACTTTTTTTTTGGGATTTTGTTTGGGAGTTTATGAGTGTTCAACATTTATTTATTCTATTACCCGACCCCCAAACCCCGACCCGAACCCCTGAAGTACCCCGGCAAACCATGATTTTTGCCTTCAGCGTTGAAAAATTTTCTCGAGTCTTGAAAAATTACGGTCTTATAAAATGTATTTGATCATTTACAGTATATTTAATAGTTTTACTAAAAAATGTTTTTTCGCTCCATTTAATTTTTTATTTTTAAATTAATTTTAAAAACTATTTTAATGGAAATTTATAATTTAAAAGCTACCTAATTATGTTTCACTTTTAGTAAATGTATTTTTTAATGAATAAAAGTATAAATAAATTTAACTTTAAAAATTAAATTTAATTTGTCCAATAAATCAGAGTTGTACAAAAAATCAGAATTTTAAATTAAATATCAGAATTTTTAGCTTCAGAATATAACAGAACATTAAAAATAAATTCTGTTTCAGGCAGGTTTTATGTATATTCTCCGGTTGTATTTTATAGTTACTAGTTTATATTTCCGGAAAGTTTAATTCAGGAAGGCTATTTATCAGAATATTCCTCTTAGTATTTTCCGGTTGATTTTACAATTCGATATTAATTCTGGTTTATTTTCCGGAAGGTTTTATTTCTTTATCCGGTTGTATTTTCCTAATATCATTACAAAATTAATAATTGTATTTTTAATGATATTAGGAAAATACAACCGGATAAAGAAATAAAACCTTCCGGAAAATTTCCCTGCGAAACGAAGGAAAAATATAATTAATACAACCGGAAAATACAAAATTAATAATTGTATTTTTATTTTCCGGTTGTATTAATTATATTTTTCCTTCGTTTCGCAGGGACTTTTTAAAATTAAGACAAAGCTGAAACTATATTTAAAAATTATTTTAAATTAATTAATTAAAAAATGAGCAACAATAACACATCTAATAACAATTTAACTACAATTAACACAAGCCCTGTAAATTTTTAAATTAAATAATGACTTAAATAATTTTTTCTCAAGATTTACAATTATTGGGCCAATGCTGGGTTTATACCTAACATGGTTGCAATGTATGGGGGACTTTTTATATTGAGTTTAACTGGGTTTTGTTTAAATATACTGTTTGTATATTTGACTAAAAAGAGCAAGTTTGTAATTAAATTTTAATAAAAATAATTTTTTATTTTTATTTTTAATCGGGGATAAGTTTTAAAAATTAGTAAAATTAGTAGACAATGTCCTCCATCCTCCTTTCTCTAAGATCTAAATCGCTAAACAACCTACTACTAAACCAACCTACTAAATCAACCAACCTATTATGAGACATGGTATTATTTTGCCCCATAATAATCCCATAAATTGAACAAATTTTCTCACCCGACCTATTAATATCCCTTGAGTTATTGTGAAGGATATTAGAAGTCTATGTTTGATATTGTTTGTCTAAGTAATCCTAGTTTCTACGGAAACATTGCTTGACCCATTCCTCCTCTCCAAAATCACACCTAATTTATATTTTTCTTCTTTAAGATCCCTCCATGGACGTTGTAATTTACTTTTAGCATTTAATTCATTAACTATAACACCTTTACAACTTTTTTCTGGCGTTAAATTTTTTGTTTTATTTTCTGGAACTAATTTTATAAGACTTAAAACTTGCTATTATTTTGCTTTTTTACCTTTAATTGGGGCTGGATTGGCTACAAGTGCACAATTATGTGTTGGAGTGGATAGATTAATTAGTGTTTTGTTTCCTTTTTGGTTGGGAAACTTTAAAAATTTGAAAATTTTCAAAAAAATTTAAAGGTATAGAGACAGCGATTTTTACATTTCCACTTCAATTCTGTTCATTTTTTGCTTTGTTCGGTGTTTTGTTATTAATTGTTATTATTTTTATGGTGTTTCTCTACATCCTGACAAGTAAATAATTAATTTAACAATTACAACCATCCTTTTCTGTACACCTTTATAGCTAAAAAATAGGTGTGCCTAAACCCCCTCACAGGTTTACGCTCCAATGGCAGATACAAAGAAATTATCTCTTTTGCAGCTCCCCAACTCATTGGTTCCAAGAATAAAAAAAGTCCCCCGTAGCTTTTTAGATATAAAATTAGAACCAAGTAAAGATGAGAGGTGGGGGCAGGGCTTCGATCAAGAAAATGTTAGGGGGAAGCACTAAAAGTTTCTTTTCTGATAAAAAACTCCCTAATGAAGGACTCTCCAATAAAAGACTCTGAGGGGTATTGGGATAGTTAAGAACTCCTTTAAAGACATATTTATTAAAATATTTAAGCATGGTAATGTGCTCAACAGGGGATAATGTTACACCAGAAGCTGGCCCTTTTGTCTATGATGAAGGTCTAGTTATATTTTTCACTGAATTTGCTTGTTATGTTACGATTTGGCTAATTATTTTATTTAAAAAATCTTCGCAAGGTAAAATGTATCGGAAAGATATTAAATAATAATTTTACTAATTTTAAAGAGATGGCAAATACAAAGAAATTAATTAAATCATTAACCATTTTGATGGGAATTTCTGTTTTTATCTTCTTACAGGCAAGTTTCTCTCATTTAAGTACTACGTTTCGGCGCAGCCCGCTTATGGCGCAGCCGCTTATAAAACATTTAGATTTGTACCTATATTTTTTCTAAGCAAGTTCTGAAATTTTGTATAGATAATCAGATTGATGTTATCAATCTTAAATTAAGAATTCATAATTTTTGGTTAAATATTTCAGCAGATATGGTCGAAAATTGACAAGTTTCTCTCAGAGATCTCTATTTTTCGGCCATAACTCTTGAAATACTTGATCGAAATTTCTAAAATTTATAGAAATGTTAGATAATACTATCTAAAATATTTGTGCAGAATTTAATTTGTATAGGGTTTCGTTATCTATATTTTTAAAATTAAATTTACTCCATGTTCTCTCACAAAAGTACGCCTTCACCCATATTCTCCCTTCCCCTAAGAGTCATTCTAAAATTTAAAATTAACTTGCTTAGAAATATTTTTAGGGACAAATTTGGAGAGTAGTTTTAACCTATGTTAGCTTTGATGCTTTTGCTATAGAATATTATATTGGTTTTCCCACTACTTGTCTTTATATGATTGGATTTAGCAGTAATTTGCCTGTTCTCGTTATTTTTAGGTTAAATTCAATTTTCCTATTTTCCCAAAAGTTTTTAAAAATTTTATAGCACAGAATACAAAACGGCGTTCTATAAACATCTTGGCTGGCTATTTTGTATCAAACCCGGACAGCAACGTCCAGTTATAGTTTCTATGGTTAGAACATTGGATCAAGTCGAGCATAGAATGAGAGCGGATACTAATACTGTTGGTACTCATTCTAATGTTACTAATGCTCGATCAAGAGCTTAATTGAAAATTGATATCTTATTAAATCATATTTTTCCCTTTTATCCCAATTTTTTAAATTTTTTTCATTATTTTCTGTAAATAGCCTCAGGGCAAATGCTTATAACTCTGTTCATTGATTTCATATAATTTTAATTTTGGTATCATTCGATTCAGCTCGACGAGACGAATTGAATGAGTAGTCATTTGATTGTATTCCTTTTTATATTTTTATTAAAAAATTTTTTTCTTATGTCCTTCCCAAACAAATTTTATATAATTTCAATATTTTACAAAAAATTAAAATACAGGATTTATGAAAAAAATTCACACGAGTTTTATAAAAGAATATTATATTAAATTTAATTTTAAATATAAGCAACAATTTGTTCATTTCCATTCTTTTCAAGTAACTGACGTAAAGAATTGTTTTCTTCTGCCGACCTAGCTTTACGTTCCCGTTCATCAATTTTTAAAATTTCCTCCTCACTTCTTTTTTTTCTTTTTAATACTGCATTGTTAGAAGCCGATGACTGTGCCGCACCCTTACTTTGGACACCCGATTGTTGGTTGTTAAATAAGGATTGTACTCCGTTTGTGTTCACAAGTTGACTAATACTAGAGACGTTTGTATTGTCTCCTGTTGCGTCCACACTTCCACGAATGTTTTCAGCTTGGAAAAATTTTAAAAATTGTTTTTTTGAAGTATTGGTTAGTAAATATCTCATTTTTAAAAATTAGTAAAAAAAATTTTCTTATATTTTTAGTTTCAGAAATTATTACTATGTAGATATTAAATTAACCCGTCCAACCTTCCTCGAGTCTACGCTATAGCTCAGAACACACTACCCAATAAAAAGAGGACCTATACGGTTAACTAGAGGACAAAATTTGCTACTAAACAGCCTAGATTTTTAAATTTTGAAGGACAAACAACAAAAAGTTATAATCGAAAAACTGACACTGCTCCCAATATTTTCCCTTATTTTTCACACATAACCTAATTTTAAGAAAAAAAATTTTAATTTCACTTTGTGGAACTCCATTAGGTCCAACCAATTGCAAATTCGCATTAGTTAGAGCACTTGAAGGGCCTAGAATTGAATTTAAAAGTCGCCAAAAAAATTTTTAAACTAATTACCAGCCCCTCCTCCTTTGGCTAAAATCGTTGAATTACCAGAGTTACCAGTATTAGTCAATCCCATAAATGTATTTCCATTGACAGAGGATGACTGTCCCGTTACCCTACCGTTAACCATATTTGTGCCTTAAAATTAAAGAAAATTTTATTTTAGGTAAATTTTCTCTTAAACCATTTGCCCCCATTCCCGTTCCATTAAGCAAAGCTCCTTTATCATTAATTGATAACATTGAAGGTGTCCCATTCGTTGCTTTTGATTCCCCAGCAGACCCCACACCTACTCCTGACTGGGGATATCCAGCATTTGCACCGACAAAAGATAAAGCAGCCCCGTCTTGATTTCCTGTTCCTTGTATTTTGCCACTAGCTAGACCACCTAAAAGAGGAATCATATTTTAATTGTATTTTAAGGTTGGAATAATTTCCGGTTGTAATTTAGATTTCTATAAAAATTGAGGATTTAATGCGAAAATACATATTTGTGTTTTATTTCCGGAAAGATTTACTCTTTCATTTTTCAGAATTGTAAATTACATTTATTGTGTATTTTCTATTTGTGATTCCTTTTTGTTTTCCGGAAAATTTTTTACAATTTGTCTCTTCCGGTTATTTTCAGAATTATAATTTACAATTATTAATTTATATTTTTCGACTGTACTTTTACAATTACGATTCTCATTATTTAATTCTAGTTCCTCACCACTACTTGCTCCATTGCCATTGATGCCACGAATACCATCACTTACACTAACTGACTTATTTGCTCCATTACTTTTCCCTTGAACACCCACCATGCCGTTAACAGCTCCAGCAGAATTAATGCTCGAATTTCCCCATAATCCACCTTCACCTGGTCCCGATCCATTCATTACAAGATTTCCAAATGAATTTACATCTGAATTTTTTGTATTTTTTTGTATTTTTTATTTTTTGTATTTTTGTATTTTTTTGTATTTTTTGTATTTTTGTATTTTTTGTATTTTTGTATTTTTTTTGTATTTTTGTATTTTTTTGTATTTTTTGTATTTTTGTATTTTTTGTATTTTTTGTATATTTTTGTATTTTTTGTATTTTTGTATTTTTTTGTATTCTTTGTATTCTTTGTATTTTTGTATTTTTTTTGTATTTTTGTATTTTTTTGTATTTTATTTTTTGTATTTGTACTTTTTTGTATTTTTCGTATTTTTTCTTATATTTTTGTAATTTTTTGTATTTCGTATTTTTTTATTTTCTTGTATTTTTTAAACAAAAAAATAACGCTACTTGAGTTGCCAGACGTCAAAGTTTCAGCTCCGACCAGTCTACTACCGCCTGTTTTCGAACTTACTCCTCCAAGCATATCCCCGGACAACTGCGAAGAGTTACCATTTCCAGTGCCTTTACAATATATATTTTAAAATTAATTTTTAATTACAAAAGACCATTAGCCGAAACGCGCGAAAAAACATTCCCACCACCATTGTCATTAACACCAGAAACTAATCCATGGGCGGAGAGGGCTTTAAAATACAATACATTAATTAAAATTTTAATGAGTTGGACGGATATTACTCGAACTTCACTTGTGTACTTTTTTGGCTTCTAAAAAATTTTAACTAAAATGAGGTGTACAACAGGGTTGCCGCCCGAAACCCGAAACCCGAAACCCGGCCTTTTTTTGTACCCGAAACCCGAAACCCGTACCCGATATTTTTGCCAACCCGAAACCCGTAACCCGAAATGAAAACGCTCCAACCCGATACCCGAAACCCGTACCCGAAGATTTTTTGTACGCGGCAACCCTGTTGTACAGTGTACAACAGGGTTGCCGCGTACAAAAAATCTTCGGGTACGGGTTTCGGGCGGCAACCCTGGTGTACAGTATCGCTTAAGTAGCTCCCCGTCTTTGACCAAACAAATTTAAAAAACTACATTAGTTGAGGTAACAATAGAAAGGTCCGACTGTAAATAAGACTGGCCTCATAAAAATACCTGGATTATATAAAGAACTTCCAGTCAACATTATATTCGCTTGGGAGTTGTTTTCTCCTTAAATTTTTTTGTTATTAGAAAATTTTTTTAACAAAATATTTACCCAAAGCAGAAGATATAGCTGACAGACTGAACATAACCGAACCCCAATTTAATGTTTGCCCCACTGATAAATCTACATTGGTCAATATATTGCCTGTTGCTCCAGCTCTACCCCTGGCAGTTGCGGCTTTGAAATTTTTTTCAATTTTTTTAAATTTATTTCAATTATTTACTGTTATTTCCATTGACAAAACCCATGTTATCTGCAATCACTTGAGAATTGCCTTTTCCCGAGGCAGATCCGGAGTCCGTTCCTGATTGACTAAGAGTGTTACCGTTGACATCTTAAATAATTATTTTTAATTATCCTAAAGAAATTTCTTTTACTTGAAGCACTCATCCCCGATGCTCTGCTATTCGCTCCAACAGCATTTACGTTTCCATTGTTGGACGCCGAATTTGGCCCAGCCATAGCATTCGATTGACTCATAACGTTGCTTGGGCCAGCTCCCGCTGCGTTTCCGGATGATGTGCCTTGGAAAATTGTTTGAGAAAATTTTTAAAATTATTTCAATTTCTTTACCATTTGCCCCGACTGTTCCATTTGGAGTTTTCCACATTGAGTTTGAAGAGGATAAATCCTAAAAAATGTTATTTTAATTTCTAAAATATACACTAACAGTATTGCTCCCGTTCGCTGTAGCTTTTCCTGATGAGGCAACAGGGGTGCCACCAGCTGCAAAATTTATATAGTAAATTATTGAGAAATGAAATTAATTATATTACAATTATTCAGAGATTACTTACAACTTTCCGGAAACAAATTAAATTTTCCGGAAATTAATTATTCCTTTCCTGAATAAATTAAAATCATTCAGAACAACTTTTCAGAAATTAATTACAATTTTCCGGAATCCAAATATTTTCTCTCCTATTAATATTAATCTATCCGGAAAGTATTTTCCTTAAATTTAATTACAATTTTCCGGAAAGTATTCCTTCCGGAAACCTATATTCAAGTTAATATAAAAAATAAACATTGTCTTCTTTCCCTAACAGTTGCATTTGTGAATTGTGGATTTATTAAAAGTATGCTCAAAAATAAAAGGAATATTATTAATGAAGGCATTTTCTGCCTTAATAAGTGTGCAGAATTAATCATTCTTTAGGGTTACCTTTAATTAAAAAATTAAAAAAAAATTTTTTTAATTAAAAAATTTTATTTTTTAAATTTATTAAAATTTTATTGATATTAAAATTTTTAAAATAAAAAATTTTTGGTTAATATTATTAGAAATTATTAAAATATCATTATTTTTATTTTAATGTAAGAGATAACCCGTTAGTTGTGTGATTAAATTTTTGAGTATTTTTTAAATGGATTTAAGTAAAATTTATTTATTTTTAATCCCTTTCCATGTCTAAGCCTTCGTTTTGAATTAAATATTATTTGTATATAATTTTAATAAATCCCCATTTAACTAGGTAAAATAACAAAACACGTCCAATAGTGAATTTTTTACTAATTTTTTTATTAAAAAAAAATTTTTTAGTAAAAAATTGTCCGACTAATAATATAAATGAATATAAAAATTTGGCATTTCAAACCGGGTGGACGCAAATCTCTGGATCCTAAAAAGCCAGGATATACAAAAATTTGATGTTCGCATATCGAAACAGGAAATATCCCAAGATTTCCCGGTATCCGCCAACCCTGAATCCCATCACCTAGTAAAATTCAGACTAATTACGGTACGGTCCGAACTCTAATTCTATTATTTTCAATTAAATTTATATCAAAGTATTTAATAAAAAATTTTTTTTTAATTTTTATACATATACGTTATTCAGTAAAATTATTATAGGTATACATAATAATTTTTTAAATATGTCCATTACTCAACAATATTTTCTTTAATATATTTGACCCTTTTTAAATTATATTCATCCACGTGTCAATCATTCTCATCATAATTTTATCTTTTTACCAGAGAAACCACAAAAAGAGGTTGCCAAAATATTGAAATCTGGATTTCTACAAGATATTCCATTTCGAATCTAATTTAAAAAAAATATTTATTTATTTGAGCATAATTTAAAAAAATACCGCAGGTTTACATTTACAAAAATCAATTGCAGCTTGTTTACTAAAAAAAAATTTTTTTTTAATTTAAAATTTAAAAAAATATTATACGCAGTAGCTGCAGTGGCATGTATAAGATGATCACAACAACCATCAGCCACACAATATTCAAAATTATTTATTAAAAAGAAAATTGAAATAATTGAAAAGATGATTGTTTTAGTTGCCATTTTTTAATTAATTTTTTTTTAATAATTAAAATTTAAATTGAATTTTTAATAATGATAAAAATGAATAAAGAAACAAACTATTTATATTAAATATTTTGTACTTTTTATTTAAATAATTTATTTAATCAGTGTTTTTTAATAATTTAATTTTTATAATTTAAACGTGGATTTAATTTTTTTTAAATTTAAACGTTTTAATTTATAAATTCTTTATTTGGCTAATAAAAATTTTTAAAAATCTTTTTTTTTGTTTAATATTAGTTCCTGTCATGAGTTTTTAATATTTAATTTAATATAAATTAATCTAATCTAATTTAATTCAGTCTAATAACAGCCAACAAAAAAATTAGGGTACTTTTCTGTTTTGCCACACCCCACCCATATATTCGCAGGATATTTCTATTTTTCCTTAATTCGTACAGAAAGGTTAGTCTTCTTTCTTCCTCAATTTCACTCAATTTTCCCTCTGGCATGTTCAATGAGAGACACCAACAAAGAAAAGATTAATTTTTCTTTCCAATGTCATCAAAATTGAAATCAACATTTGGGAAAATCGAGTGAGCACGAAAGATTGAAGGGAAAATTAAGTGAGATTGAGGAAGAAAGAAAACTGACCTTTCTGTACGAATTAAGGAAAAATAGAAAATATATCCTGCGAATATATGGGTGGGGTGTGGCAAAACAGAAAAGTACCAAATTAGTTTATCAAAATTTAAGGCATTTTATTTTAACAAAATAAGGCACAAAAATAAAATAAAATTATTTTAAGAATTATGCAAAAGTATTTAAAAAAAAGAATTAAGTATTGCCCCAAAATATATTAAATTTTAAATGACTTAGTGTAGTTGAATAGTGAGAGATTCGAAATACAGTTAGACCTCTATTTCTAAATACGCCCACAAATAGATCACTTCAATTTAAGGAATAAATTTCCGGAATTTAATTCTTCCTTCCGGAAGCAAAACCTCTCACGCCCAGAATAAACTAAATTTCATAGTTTCCCCAAAGGTGTACTTATCAATTTTGCTAATTTTTTCAGCCCAAAGGTAATTTTTAAGAAATATACCTAAGTATGAGAAAAAAATCGGAAATTAAGTCAAAACATTTATATTATTTTACTTATAATTTTTTCATGCCCCAAGGGTGTACTTTTAAAAATGAGGTCCAACTGTATTCATATTCCTAAATTTAAGAAAAAATGCAAAATCAAAAATTTATTTCCCTATTATTTTCCATTTTCGTTTCCTTCATCCCCTTTATTTTCAGCTTTTTCTTCCTTTTCCTCCTCCAAAACACTTGATAGCGCTGTTGTTTCATTTTTATTTTCCAATTTTATTTTTTCCATTCTTTCATAAAGCTGTCGATCTGTTGGAGTAATTAATCCTAATTTTTGAGCAACATCTAATGCACGCTGTGCTTCTTTACGAGCTTCTACACGACCAGAAGCAGCATCACCTTCCAATTTTGTTATAGCCACAAGAACACGGAAAATCTCACTCTGAAAGGATGAGAATAATAAATTTTAAATATCAGAATTTTGAAAAAAAAAATCAGAAAAAAAAAATATAAATTATAGAATCACAAAAATCAGAATAAGAAAAAATCAGGAAAGAAAAAGGTAAGAAAAAATCAAAATCAGAAGAAATCAGAATTTTGAAAAATAAATTATAGAATTGTAAATCAGAATTAAATCAGAACTGAGCAAACCCAGAATTAAAAATTATAGCGTTAACAAAAAAAAATACAAATCAGAATTACTTAATCCGACTATATTCCAATTACAACCCAGAAATAAAAATTGAATAAAAATCAGAACTGAGCAAAACCAGAATTACAAATTATTTAATAACATAAAGAGAAATACAAATCAGAATTACAAAACCTGAAAACACACTTCAATAACAACCAGAATTACAATTCAGAAAATTAAATAAAAATCAGAATTAAACAGAATTACAAATCAGAATTACAATTTGTAAAAATTAAATTACAAATCAGAATTATTCCTTTAAATAAACTCTTACCGAAATAATTTCACTAGCAACCATTTCCCCTCCATATTCAACCATATTAGCTATCCCAATTAAACCTCTTCTTTGTAATTCTGGTCTTTCAGCCATTGCCATTTCTTCAAATAATTCTACCCAACTTTTACTTGAAATTTCTTTAATTATTCTTTCACAATATTCTTTATCTTCTGTTAATATAGCAAAACCAGCTGTTGATGCAAGACGTAAACGATCAGTTTCTGTGTCACCTTCATCACAGTATAGGGCCCAAACTTTGGCACGGTCTGTTCCTGGCTATATAGAAAAGAATTTTTTTTTAATTTTTTTTTAACTGTTAAAAATTCAAACAAAAATATATTAACTAGTTAAATATTGTAGGAGTCGAACAAATTATCAAAAAAAAATTTTTTCCAAAAGAATTTTGAACAAAAAATTTTTCCATAAAATTACCCAAAAAAATTTCTCAAGAAATTCTCCCAGAAAATGTTTGGGAATTTTTTAAGAATTTTTTCCCCAACAAATTGTTTACTGAAAAAAAAATTTTTTAAACAAAAAATTTCTTCCAAATCCTGATTTTTGAATTTTTTTTTATAACTTCCCCTCATAAAAAAATAAAATTGCTGATAAAAATGATTTTCCCCTCCAAAAAAATACCTTAATAACTTCTTTATAATAATCTTCACAAAAAAGTAAATTAAGTAAGAGTTCAGCAGCAGCAGCCCTCAATTCTTCATGTGCTGGATCAAACCAATATTCTTCAATTTTGGGTAATGCTCTTTCATGTAAAATTCTTTTACGAACAGAATCACTAATTGATGCCAAATTTGTTAAAGTTAATAAACTATCATAATTTGCACGGCCCTCAACTAGAAAAATTAATTTTTACGAGAAAATAGTTTATTAAAATAATTATTGCTGGACCTCACGCTTTAAAAAATATACTTAAAATTAGATAAACATTTAAGTGTTTTCTTAAAATAGCTGATCGTTGGGTGAGGGAAGACGCCTAATACCTAAGCTTCAATCCGAAAAAAATAAGAAAAATCCGACACGACTTTTTCTTAAATGATGGCATCCATGCTATGCTTACATAAACAACGCTTTGCATCTTGCAAAATGGACTAAAATAGGCGGAAAGAGGCGAGCGCAATTTTGCCTTTCTCTCTTTTGAATGTGTTTTTCTGTCGCAAAACGCAAAACGACGACTTTTAGGTAGGCTATATGAATTTTTCAACACGAAAGGTGTATCTTATAGCGAGGTCCAACTGTATTTTCTTTAAAAAATAAAAATATATACCATCAGGGTGTAATAAATCAACTAAAGGTTTCACTACTTCATACATTCTTTGGCCAGCAAAAACAATATTTGGATCATTATGGGCACCTAAGAAAAAAATTTTAATTAAAATAAAATTTAAAAATAAACCTAAACGTGCAATAGCATGTGCTGCTTTAATTTTCCCATCAGCTGTGCATTCTTTATATAATTGAAGCAAAAGTTTGGCACCCCCTTCACTTATTATTTGACCTATTAAAAAAATTTAAAAATTTTTTTAATAAAAATAATTTCAAAGTGTAAAAAATTTTAAAAATGGGATAAGATGTCCATATTCAATAAAAAATGAAAGAAAAAACAAAATTAAACAAAAATGTCTTAAAATTCAAGTTAAGATAAAATGTCATATCTACAAAAGTTTAAAAAATCTTACACCAAAAATATAAATAAAAATTTTCAAATTACCAGAAAGATCTTCAAAAGCACTAAATGCACATATACACCTTGCCAAATTATCCAAAGCACTTTTACTTTCAGTTTTAGAAACAAGCACACAAGCAGTTACGGCACCAGCTTTTACCTTTAAACATTAATTCTATTTTAATTAGAAATTCTAAAAATTAAACCATTTGTCTTATCCTTTTTTCAACAAAAGCATCAACGTCTTTTGGGTGTGTTTCAGGTACATGATGTTTTGAAAATTGAGCCAGTCTGTTGAAAAAAATTTTTTAAAGACTAAATTAAATTTAAACATCATTTTAATTCATTGTAAAATTCACATCCTTTTGGATTGAAAAAATTATTATAAAAAAGACAGCCTAAAAATAGGAGATACATAAATCGTTTAAGATAGACCCACCTCCTTGTCCCCCCCCCTCCCACTTCTAATGATCAACCAACCTAATGTGTATCTCTCTATGTATGGGTGTATATCTCTATCTCTATGTACTGAACATAAAATTGTAACATAAAAAATAAATATCTCCGCAAAAAATTGCGGAGATATACCAACAAATATAAGATATACCCAACAAAAAAAATCAACAAAATCAAACAAACTTAATCATTTCTTCATCAATTTTAGGTTTATCATAAGCATTTGCACAATTCATAAAAATAGCAGCCATTGTATAAACACATAGAGCACCAGCATTTTTTGCCAATTCAACTAAAGATTTAAGCAATTCTGTATCACTAACAATTTGTTCTTTAATTTCAGCATCTAAAGATAAATACGAAAGGCCTTCACATGCAAAGCGGCGAACATCAACCTTTTTTAAAGGAAGAAAATTTTAAAAAAATAATTTTGTGGTCCGAAAATTTAAAATAAAAAAATTAAATAGCTAAAACAAATTTAAAAAATTGAAAAAATTATTTTAGTAAATTTAAAAAAAATAATGCTTAAACACCAAAAGGAATCGAACCCAAGAGAAAATTTAGCATAACAAAATTAAATTCAAAACACCTAACCACTCGAACACACAGTAACAATAACTCATTACTACAATTTTAGCACAAATAGGCAGGGGATTTTCAATATGATTTTTTAATGAATACAGAAATGGATTTTAATCTAATCAAGTAATAAATTATTGTTAAAATAATAAATTTAAAAAACCCGAAAAAAAATTTTTAAATAATTAAAAAACCCCTTTCCTTATAAAAATTTTTACAAAAAAATTATTATATACCGAATATTTATTAGCATTTTCAACAACCAAATATTTCCTACACGCCATTGCTAATTTTGTTCTAGATTCATCATCCATAGGTTGACGACTTGGAAAAAGAAATATTTTTTAAACTTAAAATAAAATTTAAAAAAAACCTGCAATCATCACCAGCAGAAGCAGCACATTTACATAAACCTACTAAAGCACGGACTCGAACATTTTGGTCTTCAGAACGATAAAGCTTTTTTAATACTGGCTTAAAAAATAATTAAATATTAATAGACAAATATTAATTAGAGCCAGGAACTCGATAGAATTCAAACTAAAAAAGGATTTTGTCCGCAAAAAATCTGCGGACAGATTTACCCAAGGGTATTTGTCCGCTAAAAATTTTTTTAAAATTATATTCCAAAAATTCCGAAAAATTAAATATAAATAAACAAACCAATCCTTGTTTAATCAAAGCTGTTGCCCTCTCATATTTACTAACAGACAAAACAATTAATTCAACAGCCAAACTTTGTTGTAAATTATCTCCATTTTCAACATCAGCCATAGACAACATAATTCCGGTTATTTTATCATTTGTTAAAAGATTAAAACCAACATCTATTGGACCTTGCATTAAAGTTATTAATAGAGCAATCAATTTAATTTTGGAAATTCTTTGGTCAATATCAATTAATAAACCATCAAAAACATTTTTAACAACTTCTGAATAGAGAGCGCGACGTTGATCAAAAACCTTTATTTTTTGTAAAATTTTTAAAGCTAAATTAGAAAAAAATTGTATTTAACACTTGAAAGTAATCGCCTACAATAAACTTGCGGACCAGGAGTGAGCGCAAGAGGCAATCGTGAAAAACGCAAAAAATGCAATGCACTCACATTTTATCCGCAAAAATGTACAAACAATCGATTTTGTCCGCAAAAAAAAGGATTTAAATTTACGGACTAAACTTACGGATTTATTTTACGGATTTGAATCTACGGAGTAAACTTGCGAATTTACTTTGCGGATTTAACTTTTTATATTTAAAAACAATGATTTGAAAAAGAAAAGCAAACCATATCATCATATAAACGAGTAAGAAAAATAGCCACATGTTGACGTGTTTCAGCAGAAACAGGATAATCACACAATTCGGGTACTTGAGTAGCCAAATGTAACATTTTATAAAGTCCCCTCCCTTCAATAAAACGCCAAGACCACCCTCTAGGCAATCCCCCATCCATATGCATTAAATTTTTCATTAACAAATCTATAACACATTCTCTGACAAAAATATCAAATTTTGGATCTGTCAACATTTCTTCCAATTCAAGAATTATACGAAGTATTGGCACTTAAAATTTTGTAAAAAAAAATTTTTTTTAATCGAAAATACTTCTTAAAAATTTAAAAATCGTCTTATAATAAATATTAACTTAAATTCAATTAGAAAAGAAAAAGTTAAAAATCAGGGGCCCTGAAAGGCCCACACCCTCTCTTCATTTTTTACATGGGTTTTAAAAACGCTGTCGGATGCTTCTAAAGAATTTAAAATTGTGTTTTATAATAAATATAACAACAAAAAACCAAAATTAAACAAAAAAAATTGTTTAAAATCGGGGGCCCTGAAGGGGTTCGAACCCCACTCAACAACCACAGATCTCAAAAAACACGCCTTAACCAGTCCCATAAGAATATCATTAAAATAAAAATTATTAATAGTTGATAAAGATCTGAATTAAAATTCTAACCTAATATTTCACAAAAATTTCCAAATTTATTTAAAAAATAAAATACCCCCTTTCCTTCCTTACATTTATTTTTCTCAACAGTTTCAGCACACGGTTTAATCTCTTTTGACCTATCCATTGCAGCAAGTCCATTGAATACATGTTGAATAACTGTTGACGCAGCCTCCACAAATACTAAAGGTTTTCTAGTAGCTATAAGACGTGTTAGAATTTGGGCACCGCCAAGAAGTTCCATTGTTTGAATTGCCTTTAAAAATTGTTTGTAGAGTTATTTTTGAAAAAAATTTTTTGAGGTTACCTCAAAAGTTTTTATAACCCATATATGCTAGTTCAAAATTTTCAAAACTCTAACCCCAAGAAAAACCTTAATTTAATCATAATGCCCGGTTTACGGGCTATCTGGCCCGGAAAACCCCGGTCTAGGCCAGGCGTTGAACTATAAAAAATAGAAAGGTGGACCTAAATATCTATAAGAATCTAAAGAAACAGAAAAATGTGAGATATAAACTGAATAGAAAAACCTCGTAATCTTATCCCTGCCTATTTTCCTAATTATTCCCGGTCAATTCAGAATATTTTTAAAGAATAAAAATCAAAAAATAATTTAATAAAAAACCCTTTCTCTCAATTTTCCCGTCAATTCGGACAGAACTCGAACAGCAGCTAACGCCTCATTATCAGAATTTTTCCCCACATTAGTAATAATTGACAAAAGTTGAGTTACAATTTCTCCATTATTCCAAACTCTGTTGGCGCCGTCTGCAGAATCACGGCAAAGAACCAATAAATTATTTAAAGCCTAGAAAAAATTTTTTTTAATTTAAAAAACCATAGAAACGTTAAAATACTCAAAAAAACACTCCAAAAAGCCCAAAAAATACTTTTCGAAATTTTCCAAAAAATTTTTAAAAATTACTTTCATTTGCATTTCCCCCTCCTTTCCAACATTTTCAAAAGCCAATTTCATCATTTCTTTAGCTTTGCTTTCGGTGCTTTCCGTTTGTTTTAATTTTTCAGAATTTGATTTAACTAGTCGAGCACACAATTCAGTTAAGGATCTTTGAAAAAAATTATTTTTTGAATTTGCGGACTTTTGCGGACCGCAAAGGTAAACGACCATATTAAAACAGATTTGTGGCTAGGCATCGAACCTTCCTTTCCCGTTAAATTCAATAAAATTTTATCAAAAATTAAAGATTAAAAGAAATTAACCTATCATTAGGTAAAAGTCTCAAAGCTTCTTTCGCATCAGTAAATGCTGAACCTATTTTGTCTAGTTTTTCTCTTGCAAGTGCTCGTCTATACAATGCTTTGGCATCATTTGGGCTTTGTTTTAATGCGGAAAAATTTTTTTAAGAATTTTTAAAAATTAAAATTTTTAATTGGACAAATTTAAGTTTAAAATCATAATCATTAAAATCAAAAAAATTTAAAAAATTCCTATCTATGTCCAAAAGATTTCCAACCCCCAAAATTAAAAAAACCCACTAACCTTCATCACAATCACTTTCAGCTCCTTCAAAGTCTTCCCATTTAAGTCTGGCCATCGCTCTATTCTTCAAAAGCGTTAACCTCAATTTGTTGTCTGGTTTCAATGCCAATGCTTGACTATAGCAATCAACAGAGTCAGAAAACTTGTCCAAACTGAAATATTCATTTCCAGAATTTTTTAAATTTTCAGCTGCCAAGTCATCATTTTGTGATAACTTTTCGTCTTTTTGAGGCATTATTTTCAGTTGAAAACTAAAAAATATCAAAAATCTAAATGGAAAATTTTTGTTTTTACGTGAAAGAGAAGATACGGACCCCACCCTAAGAAAAAATTTAGAGGGAAAATTTAACGTTTTTTACCCTGAAAAACTCAAAAACACACTTAGATTTTCTTGTACTCTAATAGGGAGGTAAACAAAAAAAGTGAAGGGACTAAATGTCACAGCCAAATATTTTAACAGAATGACAATATGGACTTGAAATAATATTTTAAAACAAAATTTCTTTTCTGAAAAAAATTTTTATTTGTGAAAAAAATTTTTGAAATTTTTTTTGAAATTTTAAAAATTTCCTCAATACTACCAAAATTCTTAAAAATTTCGACACCGATGCTGAAAATTTAAGACCCAATGGAGTTTAAGAATAAGAAGGGGTTTAAGAATTCTTAAATTAGGAGTAATTAAGAATGGATCTAGGGGCTTACCAGAGAGATCGAGGGATTTGGCAGGATGAAGTGGTTTTGTTTGGGTTAAGAGATATCTGGGATTGAAATTGAAGAGGATATCGAGGGATTTGGGAAGCTTGGGACTCATATTCTTTGTTAGGACGCATATTCTATTTTCGGACGCATAAACTAGGAGCGCTTATAATATTTTTGGGACAAATATACTCTGCTGGGACGCTCATATTTTGATGGGACGCTTAAAAATTCATGGACGCGTGTCCTAGAGTAGAGCCGTTGTTTTTTTTCCTTACACTGGGGAGGTTATTTCAAGGGAATGCTAAATAGTTAGAATACAAATTGGGATGACAGAAAAGTTGTTCCAACAACGGAGAATATTGTTCCCCAGTTGGAAAAACATTTCCCGTTGTGACACAACAAACATCACGCGCTAAAAACCCCGAGCCCATTTGAACCGAGTTTTGTGGGGACCAAGTTTTGGAAGACCACATGCCCCTTACCCGATTTTCCTACACAGCTTTTAAGAGGGAATATTGAGGGATTTAGAGGAGCTAAGAGGATATAGAGGGATTTGACGTGATTGAAGGGCTATAAATATTTCAATCGGACCTTAACTGAATGAAGTTTAATGAAATCAATCTAACGATTATTTAAAAAAGACAAGTTCTAAATAGGACAAATTATGACATAAAGGGAGGGAAGTAAAGGTTAACTATGTACAAGTTTGATTTATAGGTTAAGAAAGAAGGTTTATAAGAAAATGTGAAGAGGAATAAGTTTAAAAGTTTTGGGGAAGGGTTGTCTAGGAAGGTAAAATGAGAAGAAAGATTAGGGGGTGTTTTGCCGGCATTCCCAACAGTCTTACACTGGCATAATTGATTTTTATGAAATGTGATCCTTTGAATTTTGAATTTTCTCTCATTAAGAATGCCGTAGGGAAAAAGAGTGAAATTGAGTAAGGAGGAATATCGACATAGTGTGGGGGAATGGAAAAATAAAATGCAGAACACACCCCTAGCTTATGCCGAATTGAGTATTTAATCTCACGACGTTTGGTTAATTCTGCTCTCAGTTTTAATTTCAATTTCCAAATTTTTTGACTCCTTCACAAAAATAAAATGAAAAAAAATAAAATTATTTTACCCTCCGAACAATTACTTGAAATTATTAATTTTTTTCATTTTAATCCAAAATTGACAAAAATTCGAGTATCTAGAATATTCGATTTTTCAGTTATTAAAATTTTTAAACGTTGGATAATTCTTTTTAAAAAAGTAGGTTTAACATTTAAAAAAGAATATAAAAACAAACTATTAAAAAACTAACATCTAAAATTTAATAAATTTATTTTCAGTACAAAAATGATGTTATAAATACCTTAAATAGAATTCTGTGGATTTTTCGCAATCCAATTAGACGAGCTGTTTTTTATCTTTATAAAAAGGATTTGAGCAAATTGAATCATTTTCTTGAAAGTATTTTTGGTTGTTTTTTAACAAAAAAAGACTAAATTTTAGCTATTCCTGCTCCTTTGCATGGTTATGTTGTCACGTCGAATGTTAGTATCCTAACAATTTTTTAATAAAAATCTAAATATATGATTGAAAATTTTGTTTGTATGTTTGTCCTAATAGACAAGCGGGCTTAATTTGGGAGAGTTAGAAATGGGTGTGAAAATTTATTTGAGTGAGAAAATTGATTTGGCTAAATGTTTAAAGATATGAGATATTAAGAATGCTTTTGAATTTTGTCCAGAGTTTTATTTGCTTTGCTGGCTGAGAGAGAGCCTTAATATAATTATTTAAATCATATTAAAAATTATAGATACTACAAATACCTCATTATAATTGGCCTGCCAATCCAAGACCTCATCTAAAAGCAGATGTATTATTAATTTTCAATATAACTTAAATTTTTTGTTTTTTAGTTAAAGCGTTGTTTAGTGGAAAAAGTAACAGCAATAACAACAATTTATAATCATTTTTTACAATTAATCAATAATTTAAACATCGACGATGAATTTGAATTAATCAATGATTTGATTTGGATACGAAACTGGTTGCAAGGTTATTTTTCGAATTGAAATTTGTTAGGTTTTAATTGTAGTATAATCTAAAGATCGACAAAATCACATTACAGGGATCCTGTAACGGGATTGAGATTGAAAAGTTTGAATGGGAGGGATCTCGCGGGATTAATTCCGTCAATCCCGGAGTCCCTTTATCCCGTTCTTCGCTATAAAGCCGGGATTCCTTTGCAGACTAATGGCATGTTTAATAATAATATTTTCAGATAAGAATGTTTTTGCCGGACAATTATATGAACGTGTATGGAATGCGATGCCTCAGAAGCATCGACAAGTATTTCTGGATCTAATGAATGAAGCAGCTTGAATTTGTAAATATTTTTTAAAAAGAATTAAACGAGGTTAAAAAATTAATTTGTAAACTGCCTTAATTTTTATTTTTAATTCTCATTTTTTATATAATTTGGCAAAATTGAAGTTCGTACAGTGTTTGAAGTTCGTACACTAAAAATCTTTAAATAAATTTTTATCAAGATCAAAAATCAACTCGAAATCGGGGTGAAGTATTTCAAATAATATTTCCACAACTTAAATTTTCCTTATGCTCATCTGAAAGCCTGTAAAATTTACTATAAGATACACTTTATTTCATTTCGCAGAAAAATTGTCCGTAAAGTAAAAAAGGGTTAAATCTGAGACGCACAAAAAATTTAGTAAACCTTGAAGGCCAAAAAAAAAATTAGGTGGTATTTTAACATTTAAATTCGCCCTCCATATTTATTGTACGCACTCAGCACACTTATACTATATCCCTTCCTTTTTCCTGCCTCTCAAAGTATTAAAGATTGTCAGATTTAAGCGATAATCCCACAAAATTATCTTGTTTTTTCTTCGAAGAAAGTACTCGACACTTTTTTTGTTGACACCCTTTTTCACTCTACCTTTTACACCCATCAATTTTTTTATGTACGACTAATTTGTTATAACAAGTTCGTTTTCCGTGAAGTCCAGGCATAATTTCAGCGAAAGTTTAGCGTACAAAATTTTAGCCAACAATCTTTATTCATTTTTACATTTTTAGTCTGATTAACTATATGTTACATAAATAACTAAAGTAAAGTTAATGAAGGAAACATATAGTTATGCTCATTTTTAATACATATTTTGAGTAGGAAAAAGGGAGTAATATATGTATACGAACTTTAATTTTGCCTATATTTTTAATCAACGTTAATCTATTTTTCTAAAAATAAACAATTTAAATTCCATATTTATTTTACGCATTAAAAAAAATAAATTTTGATTAGTCTAGATATTTTAACAGAAAAAAAGTGAAAACTTTTGTCTTGTGAAATGACCAATAACCACTCCCATTCGTTTTCAATTTAAAAAAAGGGGGATTTGAATGGATATAGCGCGAACATAAATTAATTTTTACTCTATTGATTTTAATAAAGATTTTTATCTAAATTGGGAATTTTAGTGCGTTGTTTTAATTACATATTTAATTAAACACAACCTTTATATTTTAATGTTGAGTTTTCAATTTATTTCTTGTTAAGTTTAAGATTCATTTTTTTGCTTGCAATTTGGAAAAGTTTATTTAATCCAAGTTTATTTTTAACTAAGTTTATAAAGTTTATTTTATGTTTTTAAGTCTAAGTTTTAATCTTAAGTTCATGCTTAAGTTTATCCTCAAGTTTATTCTAAGTTTATTTATTAGGTTAGGTTTATTTTTAAGTTATTTTTAACTAAGTTTGGTATTAAGTTTATTTTATGTTCATTTTTAAGTTTAAGTTGTATTTTTAAGTTCATTCTTAAGTTTATTTCTAACCAGGTTTATTCTCAAGTTTATTTATTAGGTTAGGTTTATTTTAAGTTCAGTCTTAAGTTTATTTTTAACCAAGCTTATTCTCAAGTTTATTTTTCTTACACTACCAAGTTTATTTATTATTTCTGATTAAAATTAAATTCAACTCTCGTACAACAAAAAATAAATGTTAATTCAACCAAACACTCGTTGTTGTCCTGGCAGAATATTTTCCCTATTTTCTTCCCCCATCTATTACCAACCTCTTTTCAACGACCATCCTTCTACCTCTACCATTTCACCTTCCGGAATTTTTCGTTTTTCAAATGTTCTCGTTTTGAGGAAAACAGCTTTGTGGGGAATTGCTTTGATTTTTCGTTTAACTATTGTAATGATTATTTTTCTTATTATTAATTTAAAAAATAAATATTTTTTTCGGTTATTTCTGGAATTATTTTTGGGTTTGCTCTTTATCATCGTACTACAAATTTGTGGGCATTAAAAAATCTTGGAGACACATTTATGTCTAAAAATATTGGGAGAAGGCCTATTGTTCTAGGGGCATTCCACAGACTTAAAGAAGAACAGAATGTGGAAGGGGATTATGCGGTATAGTTTATTCTGATTGTAAATTTTAAAATTCTGATTTTAAATTTAATTTAATTTCAAGTTTTTGACCAAGTTTATTCTTAAAAATTCTGATTTTAATTTAAATTCTGATTTCAAGTTTATTTTTCTATTTACCTAGGTTTATTTTTAAATATTCTGATACATGTTTAATTAAAGTTCTGATTCAAGTTTATTTAGTTTTAATTTTACAAATTCTGATTTTAAGTTTATTTTTTAAAATTCTGATTTTAATTTAAATTCTGATTTAAGTTTATAATTCTGCTTTCAAGTTTATTTTTCTATTTGTCATTATAAATTCTGATACTAAAAATAAGTTTAATTAATTTAAAATTTCAAGTTTATTTTTCTTTTTATTTTTAGAAATTCTGATTTTTTAAGTTTATTTAATTTTCTTGTTCCAAGTTTATTTTTCTATATTTAATTTTATTTTCATATATTCTAATTCAAGTTTAATTAAAATTCTGATAAAAATTAATTTAAAAAAATTATAAAAATTAGTAAAAAATTCTGATAAAAATTAATTAAAATTTATTATTCTGGAATTTTTAGTCTTTTACAGGTAATCCAATTCCTTGGTGATGGACGTCAAACACACAGCCTATTTTGTATTAGTGAAAATAGCAACGGGGAAAAGTTGATAACTAGAGCGCACATAGAACGTATTCACAAGGGGAAACGTGCAGCTAACGACCTGTGTTCGTGGAGCGGTCATTTAGCGGAGTGTAAAATTGGATCAGCAGAAGTAAATTCAATAAGGCGAGGATTTGAAAAATATTTTTGAAAATTAGAAAAAAAATTTTCTAGACTAACAACAAACGGAAATTTATTATCCACCACTGATTTATCAAATTTAAAAGAACGGTCAATTTCCGTTCAGTTAGAAGAGCCCCTTTATTTGAATGGGGGAAGGAAATATCCACTAGTTGTTTGTATTGCGCCTATGTATACGGTAATAAATTAAAAAAGATTTGAAGGGATTTTGTTAAATTTTTAAAGAAGTTCAACTTTTAAAATTGACTCTCGTTATAATCCCATCTGTTATAACCCCAAAAATTTAGCCAAAAAAATTTTTTTAGTAGAGGGATAAAAGCTTAGTCTCGGGCAGGGACGATCCTGCAACTCCTATATTGCTAGGAGCTTTCACTCACCACGTACAGGTGTTTGTTCTACAGACTGAGCTATCGGGGATCTACTGGTTTTCACACCTCATAAATCTTAAACATCTGCCTAGTTTGCACTTTAAATGTTAGCAAGCTGAATCTTCTCCATTACATCCAAAAATCAAATACAACTTTTCCACGCAAGGTGGGGCTATAACTAGAATGGGGTTAAATTCTTCCAAATTTTAAACTAAAAATAATAATTTTAACCAAAATTCCTTTTAAAGTATACAGATTGGCAAATAATGCTGATGGGTATAGAGTCATGGATAGCTTTGGGAGCACAAAAAATAGTACGAAAATATTTTTTTAGAAATTCTTTAAAATTTATTTTGAAGATATTCCCAATACAATCAGCCTCTGCTGATACTGTTTTAATTCTAAAAGAGTATGAACGCATCGGTAAAAATTTTTTGGGGAAAATTTTTTAATTAAAAATTAATTTTTAAAGGTATTGTTCACTTAAGAAAATGGCCTAAATGTAATTTTTAAAAAAATTTTTAATTAATTTAAAAAATATAAAAATTAAAGGGCCTTTACTTTCCGATGTAAATCCTAATGGTTTAGTATTGTCTAGAGGCATTGAAGAATCCCATGTTAATTGTTTACATTTTGTTAAACCGTTTGCTGAGATGGTTGTTTTTACTGATATTGATGATATGTAAATATATTTTATTTTAATAATTTTTTAAAAGAAAATTAAAGTTTGTAAACTTAAGTTTTGAGAGAATTAAATAAACTTGGAATTGTAAAACTTGAATTAACTAAAGCTTGAACTTAAAACTTGAACAAATAAGCTTGAGATTGTTAAATTTGATAAAAATTAAACTTGGAATTGTAAACTTGATTTATTGAATATAAAATTATTTTTACAATTTGTAACGTAACTTATTTAATTTCTAAAAACTCAGAATTTATATCTAAATTAAAATCTAAAAAATTAAAGGTTAATGCCATTGGATCCTATGAGAATTCATTCTGGAGTGAATATAGAAATATTAAGGGTAAAATTTAATTAAAAATAGTATTAAAATTTTTTTTAACATTTCAGAGCCTATTTCGTGAACATCCAAATGCCGGTTCTCTTCTTTTTGAACATAGGGATGTTCAGGCAAATTCAAAAATATTTTTAATAAAATTTTAAAAAATTTCTTTCAAGTTTGTTCCACCAGAAACAGCTCCAGGGGAGCTTTATCAATCTTTAGCAGATTTTAATTTTTCATTTCTCCATCAAACTCGTTGGAAAACTAAATGTAAAATTTGGAGAATGAAAACGAGGGTTGTCGTTAATGCAAGTAAAAAAATAAAATATTAGTAAATAATAAATTATAATTTAAACTTAAAACTTGAATTAAATGGGGAAATAAATAAACTTGAATTTGTAAAACAATCGTAAAACTTGTTTTATGAAAAATAAACTTGAATTTTAAATTAAATATAAAACTTAATTAAATCGAAATAAATAAACTTGAAATTCAAGTTTACAATTACAAGTTTACAATTCCAAGTTTATTTATTTTTTCTAATTTTTATGGAAAATAAACTTGAAAAATAATTAATTGTGATTTATAATTGTAAACTTAAAACTTGAATTAATTTAAATAAACTTGGAATTGTAAACTTGATTTTTTAAATTTATATTTTTATAATTTATGGCCTAATTTATTAAACTTAAACTTAAAGTTCATTTTTTACTTTTAAGGTCGTGTTGATAGTGTAAATATGCACGAGACGGGAATTCATCGTTTTGGTTATGCCCAGGTAGAAAATCAAAAAATTCAAAAAAAAAATTAAAAATTCCCCCTTTTTTAAAAGGTTCGTGTGCCCTGTCGTCGTGCCCATTTTTACCATTTACGCCACTCTTTCAAAAACATTGCTTTAAATGAATGGCCAATTAAATTAGATTTATTACAATACAAAATTGAACAACAATGGCAATTAAGATTAAATTTTAATTTTACAAAAATTGCTACAGAAACAAAATTAACACGTTCCTCAGTTGAAAGTTTTGCTGATTTTGATAATTGCATGATTGCAATTAATGAAGAACACTGGTCTTTACGAGTTTCTCGTTGTTTGACACCACATGTTTGTTATTCTAGGATGGCGAGGTAAAGGGAGAGATTTTTTGTTTTGTTTAAATTTTTACAAATGAATATTTTCAAGTTTTACAATTTGTAGAATTTAAGTTTTATTATTTCTAAGCTTTCAATTTTAATTAAGTTTTATTTACAATTTGTAGTTTATAAAAATTACAAATTTAAGGTTTATTTATTTTCAAGTTTACATAACTTAAGTTTGCAATCTTAAATTTTAATTATTTCAAGTTTACATAATTTGAGTTTGCAAACTTAAAGTTGAATTATTTTCAAGTTTTACAAGTTTTAAGTTTATGAAAATTAAAGTTTATTTATTATTATTATTATTATTTATTTTTAAGTTTGCAAACTTAAAGTTTATAAACTTTATTTTAATTTCTACCAAATTAAGATTTATTTATTTTCAAGTTTTACATAGTTTAAGCTCAAAAACTTAAGTGTCTTACATTTTTAAGTTTTAATATTTGTATTTTGATTTATTTTTAAATTTAAAAAGGAATATGAGTTGTGTAGCCGCAATTTCTGATTATAAATTTGCCTATTCTGGTAACGGTGATTATGTCTCTGCTTTAAATGGGGAGGCCGATCTTGGGCCAAGTGAATTAAATTGTATGTATAAATTTTTAGGAATAATTAATTAAATTAATTAATTAAAGGTGAAGCTCCTCTTCCCAAATTTTCTTATGGTAATCATTATTACCTTCCGTGAGATCAGAAAATTTTTATTTTTTAAATTTTTTATCATTTTTTTATTTTACCATTCCTTGTTTATAATTGTTTATTTAAATAAAAAATTATTAATTAGTTTTTATGACACAAACTTTTTAACTTTTCTATTTTTCAATTTTAATCACATAAATATAATTAGGTTGTAATTCTTACAAACAATTTTATTTACTATAAATCTAGTTTACAATTCTAAGTTTATAGTTAATTCAAATTTTTTTAATTCAAGTTTTTTCAAGTTTAATATTCAAGTTTATTTAATCAATCCTTAATTCATATTTACAATTGTAATTTACAATTATCTAGCTACTTTTCTATTTAAAGTTTATTTTAGATCCAAGTTTAATTTATTCCTTAATTTTAAGTTTTTCTCTTAAATTCTAAGTTTGTAATTTTATTTAAAGTTTATATACATTTATTCCTAATTTTACAATTTAATTAGGTTTGTATTTTATATATTTACAAATTGCACTTTTATAATTGTATAGTCTGCGCCCACGGATCGCATTCATATCTCTGTTCATTTTCTTCTTCAAATATTGGTTGAAAAATGTTGTTACCCTCACTCCTATTATTCTCTTTTAGTGTAATCCTTATTCTACAAGAATCACCATTTAAATAATTTTGTTGTTTTAATTGTTGGTTTTGTAAATGGATTAAATGTATTGTACTAAACCGATACATAACTTGAATCCAAAATATGGGAAGTCCTAGAAAGCAAACAATAACTAATAAGGCTGTTGCAGTTTGTGCCAAACGGACGGCAAACACCTCATCTCTTCCTTCTTGTCGAAATTTTTTTTGTTTTTCAATTGAAGAGGAAGAATTAAAAGGATAAATTGTTGTTTTTACTGAACGCATTCATATAATTTTTGACTGATTTTTACTATTTTTCAAATGCCTTTTTTAAAAAATTTTTTAGAGTCGGATTACTCACACAATCAATCACCAAAATACCCCTCTTTTTTACGCAGTCGTCAAATTACCCGGCTGTTTTTTTTCCTATCGAATTAGAGCAAAGTAAAATTAAAATGTTTCTTTTAGTTGTAAAAAAATATAAAATTTTGTTTTTGGTGTGTGGCCTTGACATAAAAATACTAGATTTTTGTTTTTAGCGGCAAATCAGACGATTTATAAATATCAGAGATTAAAATTGTAAAATGGATGAATAAATTATAATAATATAAATTGTAATTATTAAAATAAAAAAAGTTTATTAAATTCAAGTTTTAAGAGTATAAGAAGCAAGTTTGTAATTAAAGTTTATTTCATTTAATTTTACAAACTTAAGTTTATTAAATTCAAGTTTATTTATACCCAGTATTAAGGGTTGAAAATAAACTTGAATTAAAAATAAACTTGAATTAAAGGAAGAAGCAGGTTTGAACAAAATGTTTATTAATTTCACAAACTTAAGTTTTCTAATTATTTGTAATAAAAAAGTTTATTAATTTTAATAGAGTTAAATAACGAAGTCTATTATAAGTTCAAATTTATTTTCAATTTTTTAATCCAAGTTTATTATTAAAGGCTAAAAGCAAACTTGAATTTAGAACAAACTTAATCAGGTTTTTATAATTCAGGTTTATTAACTTAATGTTTTTAAGTTTTTTAAGTTCAAGTTTGCATTTCTTTTTATTTTAACATCAATTAAATTTTTATTAATTTTTATTTTAAAAATTGAGTAATTTTTTTATAAATATTTTATTTAAAAATCGAAAGTTTTGGCGCCTAAGGGAGGAGGAATTAGTGTTTGAGAAGTGCCTACTTTGGTAGCCATTTATTATTGCACATTTATTATTTTTATTTTTTTATTATTTTTTGTTTAAGCCGAATTCCAATAAGTCCTAAAAATATTATTATTATTAATATTTTTAAAAAGAAAGAACATTTATTTTTAAATTTTACTCAAGAGGATGTCCTAATAAAAAATAATAACAGAAAATGTTTAATAATTAATTTAAAAACATACATGTTTCCAATTTTAATTTTATTTTGCCAATATTTAAATCTCTTAATTGCTTCAATTGTAAAGTTTCAACCTTTCCAAAATGAAGCAAAACATTTGTTTGGTTTCGACGAACCAGGTCACAAACACTGTATGGTTTTTCGATTCCAAGTGCGTATACTTGATATGAATTTATTTCAAGAAAATAAAATTGAGGAAGAGGCAAGTTTGTAATTAAAGTTTATTTTTATTAATTTTGCAAACTTAAGTTTGTGGATTTTGTTAATGAGAGTGTTAAACTTTTTGGTATATGTTCTGAACGGAATGCAGTAGAGAAGGACTCACAGGTAAATTTAAATTCTGATTTTTACAATTTGTAATTTCAAATAATTCTGATTTCTACAATTTGTAATTTCAAATAATTCTGATTTCTACAATTTGTAATTTCTAATAATTCTGATTTTTACAATTTGTAATCTCAAATAATTCTGATTTTTACAATTTGTAATTTCAAATAATTCTGATTATTACAATTTGTAATTTTTTAAATAATTCTGATTTAATTTGTAATTTCAAATAATTCTGAACATTATGTATAATTTGTAATTTTTAAATAATTCTGATTTTACAATTTAAGTTCCAAGCTAGTTGGCGCAAAGGGATACAACGTAAAACCCTCAAATTTATTTTTCGCGAAAAAGCACTTCCACTCTTTTCACGCTCCAACACTATTTCATCATCTGCCGCCTCTAGAACGCTTTATTCCCTCCACGAGTTAAGATGGGAATTGAGTATGGTAGAATATAAAATTCGCTGGAATGGATCTTCTAGAAACAATAGTACCTTATTTACTAGTGGAAAGAATACTTCTTCAATTAATGTTCCTTTAAATCAGAAATTTGTTTGTAGAGACGGTAGAATATTTTTTAAATAAAAATATTTTTAATTTAAAGCAATTAATATAACCTTACATAAGCGTCGTCGTAAGAATGTTATTGTACAGTTACTTCCGTTGGCAGGACAACTGGAATTGCAACCTGTTGCAACTGCAACTTTTGGACTAGGAAATAATGGTAAGCTAAACATACCTAAATTATTCTGATTTTTACAATTTGTAATTTTCATTAATTCTGATTCTTACAATTGTAATTTTTAATAATTCTGATTTTTACAATTTGTAATTTCCGTTAATTCTGATTTTTACAATTTGTAATTTTCATTAATTCTGATTCTTACAATTGTAATTTTTAATAATTCTGATTTTTACAATTTGTAATTTCCGTTAATTCTGATTTTTACAATTTGTAATTTTCATTAATTCTGATTTGTACTTCTTTACTTCAAGTTTATTTCAAGTTTTTAAGCTTGTAGTCTCAAGTTTATTTAATTCTTATTTTATCAACTCTTCTCTCAAGTTTTAATTTATTTAAGCTCAAGCTTAAAACTTATTTTTTACTTTTAGTTTTCATTTGTGAGAGAACAAGAAAGAGGTCCTTACGAGAAAGCTTCCACAATCGAATGACTATTTTGTAAAAATAAATTTTTTTAATATTTTACATATTTAAATATAATATTTTATAGTTCCGGAGTTCTTTTGGGTATTGGTTCTCTTGGAACAATAATTGGCTATAGTGTTTGGAAAGGTCAACAACAAATGAAAAGACCGTCAATATTATTTTAAAAAATTCTTAAATTTTTAAAAATTAATTTTAAAATTTATTTTTTTCATTAATAAAAATTAAAAAATAAATTTAAAATATTTATTTGTCCTCACACATTTCCCTTATTTTATTTTCCAATTTCTTTAAATAAAAGAAATTCCTGTGCCATTGCAAAGTCTTATTGTTTAAGGGATTATTTTAAAAGAAAAGCTTCTTCTTTTTCAATAAAAGTCTATATAACTAATTCTTATTGACTAGTTTTTTTATTTTAGCCATATTTGTCCAATAGTTTGTGTAAGCATTGAAGAAAACCTTTTAATAAATTTAAAATTCAAGTTTATTTTTTAAGTTTATTTTTACACTTAAGTTTGTAAAGCTTACAATAATTGTAATTTTAAGTTTGCGATAAATTGCAACTTGATAAAATAAACTTGAAAATAAACTTGAAACTTAAACTTGAATATAATTGTAAAACTTAAAAAATAAAACTTGAAAATGTAAACTTAAAAAAAGTTGTAAAACTTGAGATAAATAATATTTTAAGTTTTAAGTTTGCAAACTTCAATTCTATTTTTCAAGTTTTATTGCGCCAAGTTGCAAAAATAATTGTAAATTGTAAAAATAAATATTACAAAATGCTCGTTTTAACAACTTTAATTCCTCTTGTATTTATTCCACAATTTACCAGCAGTAAAATAAGCAGAAAAAATTATGAAGCACAATTATACGAAGTTTGCCCTTATTTTTAAATTAAATAAATTTAATTTTAAACATTCTAAAGGATTTACTTTTTGATTACAACAGAATTTCTAGACCTGTTAAAAATAGTTGATTATTTTTTGAATATTTTTAAAATTAATTTGAAAATATTTTAAGGCACAGATGTGCTTCATATTGATGTTGGAGCTTCTCTAATAAGGCAAAAATTAAAAAATAAAATTTTAATTAAAAAAAAATTTTAGAATCATCGATGTTGTTAGTTTTCTTTAGATGATTAATTTATTTAAAAAAATTAAAATATTTTTAGGATGAAAAGAATCAAGTCTTGACAACTAATTTATGGTTAGAAATGGTTAGAAAATTATATTAAAAATTAGTTACCTAATTTTTTAATTTTTGGAGAGATGGAGTGATGCGCGTCTTCAATGGGATCCTAATAAATATGGGGGTATTTTCATTAAATAATTCTAAAAATAAATTTAAAAAAGTTATACTATTTTTATTAGAAACTTAAGATTCCAAGTTTGTTATTTAGAAATTGTAATTTAGTTTAAAAATATTCTTTTACAATTACAACTTTAAAATTATTACATATAATTTATTAAAACTTGGAATTTCAAGTTTATTTAAGATAACATATTCCAAGTTTAATTAAGTTTGTAAAAATTCACGTTTATTTTTGAGTTTACAATTGTAAATTTAAATTTACAAAAATAATAATTCAAGTTCATTTTTAGAAATTTAACTAAATTAAAATTAAATAATTTCATCCTAAAGGTATTCGTCAGTTACACATCCCCAGCACTGATATATGGATACCTGATTTTGTGCTTTATGACAATGCTGCAGGCGATCCGGACATAACGTATAAACTCAAATTTTATTCTAAATAAATTCAAAATTTTAGAATTTTCACTGATGCCCTAATTTCGTATAATGGACGTGTTTATTGGCAACCCCCAGCAATTTACAAATCTTTTTGTCCAGTTAAATTTAAAAAAAAGATTTTTAAAAATTCTTTAAAGATAAAAGTAAAATGGTTTCCTTATGACAAACAAGATTGTAGAATGAAATTTGGAGCATGGTCATATACTGGAAATTATGTTGATTTACATTTAATACAACAAGAGAATTCTGAAAATATTAATAATAAAGTTAATTTAAATAAAAAAAGAGAGGAAGATGATGATATTGAATATAATGAAATGGGAATGGATTTGAGCTTTTTTTATAAGTATATTTATTTTATTCTTAAAAATTACAAGATTTACAATTAAAAAGTTCATAATTAAAACTTTAAAATTATTAAAACTTGAAAGTTCAAGTTTTCAAATTCAAGTTTATTTTTGATTTTACAATTCTAAGTTCAAGTTTATTTAGGTTTTACAATTCCAAGTTTAAACTTAATTTTTAATTATTACTAACTTGAAAATTCAAACTTAAGTTTTACAAATTCAAGTTTAAACTTAATTTTTAATTTTTACAAACAAGTTTATTTTTTTAAGTTAATTCAAGTTTATTTTTTTAATTTCTGTTTTAATCTAAAATTAATTTTTCTTACAATTGCAACATTGAGATTACAAAAATTATAATTTAATTTACATTATATTTCCCAAATTAATTTATAATTTTTCCAAATTAAATCAATCACAAACTTAAATTAGATACAAAAATTTACATTTTTAAATATTTTCAGATCAGCAGAATGGGATTTAATGAATTTAACTTCTGCAAGACATGCAGTACTTTACACAAGTTGTTGCGGTCCAGAAACGTATAATTAAAATTTTAATTTTAAAAACTTATTTTTTAGTTATGTTGACATTACTTATTATTTGGAATTGAGGCGAAAAACGTAAAATTTAAAAATCTTTTCAAATTAAAATCCTTCATTAATTCTTCAGCCTTTTCTTCACTTGTAATTTAATTGTTCCTTGTTTTTTAATTTCTTTTTTAACAACATTTGTATTTTACCTTCCGGATCATAAAATAACATTTTCAATTTCTATACTTGTTACACTTACAGTTTTCTTTTTGGTTTTGATTGATTTAATGCCGCCAACAAGTTTGGAAGTACCCATGTTTGGACAATATTTAATTACAACTATGGTGAATATTTTTATTTTTAATATTTTCCGGAATTAAGTTCCGTAATTATAATTGTTTTGCATTTTATGAAAGCTTGTTTATACAAACTTAAGTTTTCAAGTTTATTTACTATTTTACAATTTGTAAAAAGTAATAAACTTATTTTACAATTTCGGAAACTTTTGATTTTCTTTTGTATTTTTCTCTACTGTATTTTTCCGGAAACGTTCATATATTATTAAAATTATTCCGGAAACGTTTGTATTTCTCTTCGTATTTTTCTTTTCTATTCTCGTATTTTTCCGGAAACACATTTTCATCCCACTCATATTTCTCCGGAAACATTCATTTTATTAAAATAAATTCCGGGAACGCTTGTATTTTCCGGAAAATTTTGTATTTTATACAATAATTTACAGTAAATTACTTTTTAGATTTTGGTTGCCCTCTCAACACTTTTTTCTGTGGTAATATTTATTTGTAAAATTCCATTTATTCTACTTAAATTTAATTATTATAGGCTTCAGTAAATATTCGTTTCCGGAATGGTTCTACTCATCAAATGTCCCCGTGGATTCGAATTGTATTTTTGGGTGTTTTACCAAAGTAATTTACAATCTTCCGGAAAGATGTTGTAAATTTTCCGGAATTTTTATTAAATTATTTTTAATTTCCGGAAAGTGTATTTTCTTTATTTTTCCGGAAAAATTTGTATTTTTACTATATTTTAACATTCACAGAATTCTATTAATGAAACGCCCTGAGCGACAACAACCCGAACCAAACACAAATTTATTAAACAATTTTATGGGGGAGACAAGACATCGACCTGAACCTTCATCATCTTCCTCTTCCTTTAATTTTGAATATTCTAATAAAAAGGCAACAATCTCCTCCCCCTCAAATTTATTTAATAATCGCTCAAAACTCCCACAAACTTCAATTAATAACAAAAATAAAAAAGAAAAATATGACAAACCGCCCCCATATTCTTCCATTACAACAACAACTCTTAAAAATTCTGATAAAAATAATAACAATTCAAAAGGAAAAATTTTGGAAGAAAATATTTATGCAGAACCTTCTACAAGTAGAGAAATACAGCAACAATTTTGTAGCAATAAAAATCAAAAATTGAGAAAGATTGAATATACATGGAATGAACAGCGAGTTTTGTATAATCTGGCTAGACAAGTAGGGAATTTTTGTATTTCATTTTTTATTACATATTTCCGGAAATATTTTCCGGAAAATACAGAATAATTGTATATTAAAAAGATTTCCGGAAAAGGAATAGAATATTTTAATTAAATTTTCCGGAAAACACAAAAAATGTATATTTGCTCGAATTTCCGGAAAAAAACACAAATTTTAATTAAACATTTCCGGAAAAACACACTTTAGTTAAATTTTTCCGGAAAATACAAAAAATGTATATTTGCACGAATTACAGGAAAAAACACAATTTTAATTGAACCTTTCCGGAAAATACAAGAACAATTAAATTACAACTTCCGGAAAATAAACTACAATATTTTATTTATTTCCGGAAAATACCAAAAAATAACTAAATTACACAATTCCGGATAAAAACACAAAACATTCTAAAAACACATTTCTAATTAAAGGTCCATTTTATTGCTAATTATTTTCAACAACGCGAGGAGGATGCTAATGTTTGCGTCTTTTTTTCAATTTTATTATAAATTTTCTAAAACAGATTTCAAATGACTGGACATTTGTAGCAATGGTTTTAGACCGTTTCTTTCTCCTAGTTTTTTCAATTTTAAATATGGCTACTTTTTCAATTATTATTTCTGCTCCTACACTGTTTGATTTTAGAGAACCCTTGAATATTACTGTCCCAAGTTTGTTTTTAAAAATTTTTTTAATTAAAATGGCTTTCTGGATATTTAAATATAAATTAAAAAATCTTTCAAAAATTTTTCAAAAAAATTTTTTTTTATTTAAGCCAGACCTCTTGGAAGAAACGATTGTTTAGCTTAAAAAGGATGTTTTTTAACTTGTTTCAACTTGTTCAATCCCGATTAAAAATTTTTATTTGTTTTATATTGTTCTACTGACATTCTTAGAAAATTACGTGGTGAATCCCTTTCATGGGGAAAGGGATGGGGAAAAGGAAAGAATTTGGGAAGGGGATGGGGCAAAAACTCCCTCCCAACTCCACCTTCCTCTTGGCCAAGCTTACCTATTTAGTGTCAATGAAGAATAAAAAAGGAGGGAAAAAATATTTTTTACTTATCCAACCATTTTAAATAATTAAAATGAATTCGACAAAAAACAATTAAAAATAACCTCAAATATTTTCTTTTCATTTCCCTTCTCTCAACATTTTTTTTGGAAATTTTCTCAAATTTTTGGATGATCTGGCTTGTCAGGACGAATTGTCTTTAAAAAGAATTTTTTTTTAGTTTTTAAAAATTTTTTTTAATTTAAAAAACCTTTTCAGTAGTTCCATTTTTATCAATAATAGCCAAATTAATACATCCACCAGACATAGCATCACGACGTTTTGCAAGACAAACAGCATTTGTAACCAACTTTAGACAGAAAAATTCTTTTAATTAAAAAATTAAGGAAGTAGGCTAACCAAGTTTACCACAGAAATATAGGTAAACTTTTAAAAATTTTGTAAAAAATAGATTTTTGTTATTATCCCCACAAACAGCTCGAGTAGCTAAGTAGAATTTTGACTTTGAAGTAAACTAAACTCTTGTGGTAGAGCTTGTTTTAGGGACGACGGGAAGGAAAAACAGATTAACGGGGAATCGATCAAGAACAAAATAGGGGAATTTAAAAACAATTTCTTCCATCAGAGCAGCCTCCCTGTCTGAAGGGAGAAATAGGTAAAACGCTAAATTGAACGAAAATGAATTGGAAAATCAGAAAATTTTTAAAAAATCCTTACCCTATTTGAAGGAAACATATAAGCGGGAAGTCTAAAAATCCCAAAAAAAATTTCTAAAAGACCTCAACAGCCTCCTTATTTGTCATTCCTTCTTTAAAATTTTTGTCCATATATCCATAAAGAAAAGTACTCCCACTTCCAGCAATATAAATTTTTTGTCGAATAGAATAACCTCCAATAGTAACAGCATATATTTGGCCAAGTTTTTCTTCATCATAACCAGCAACAATAATACTAAAAGTCATTTGATCCCGATAATTATATGCAAATTTGCGAGTATATTGAGCAACGTTGTAAACAAGAATAGGCTCTTCATCAAGCATTCTAAATTAAATTTTTTAATAATTTTTTTGGTAAGGGTAAAAATTTTTAAAAAAATCTCAACTGACAAAAAGGGGAACCCCCCCCCCCCCCCGAAATGGGGAAAAAGGAAACATTTGAGGAGGGGATTGGACAAAAAAGTGAATTTTTTTCGCCTATGACCGTCCAAATTCAAAAAATTTTTGCCCGCGGCGCTGAAAAATAAAAATATACCCCCCTCCCCCCGAAAATTTTCCTGGAACTGGCCTGCAACGAGCCATGTATGGGTCTAAACCAGCGGTTGACTTACTTAGGCCAAATAAAAAATATATAATTTAAAGAAAAACTAACGAATGTGCCTCAGCATAATACTTTACAATATCAAAAATTGCTTGAGATTGCGAAGCTATCCCAGCTCTTAAACCAACAATATGATCGCTAATTGGAGAAATTTTGTTTGTAGAGCGGGAAGAAATGTAAGAGCCTTGACTTGTACGAGAATCTGTTCCAACAACAATTCCTTCCTTTGTTTCAACAGCAATTAGAGTTGTCTAACAAAAAAATTGATTTAAGTTTAAAAAATAATTTATAAACAAAAAAATTTGTTTTGGGTAAAGGCGTTAGCTTTACTTGTAACCGAGCACAGACCCACACATTGTTTCAGTTTATTGGGTCTTTTCTAGGTCTACGGGGTTTTATGGACTTAAAAGCAAGGATCAGTTCAAGTAAATAAATCAAGCCTGGAAAGCAAAGAAAAGGAGAAAAAAATATTTAAAAACAGAAGAAGAATTAAAAAATAAATTTTAAATTAATAATTTTAATAATTTTTAAAATTTAAAAACCCTTTAAAACAAGGGTTTTCATAGCATTTTCCTAAACATGAACACAAGAGGTGTTTAAAAATTTCTATTTATTTCGATTTTCGAAGATTTTTTGTTTCGAAACGTCTCTGATGAGCACAGGCAAAGGCAGTTCTTGAGTTCTCGGTTTTTTCTATCTTTCCCAGACATGGATTTATTTATGGAACCCAAGATCAAATCCCAGTAAATAAATCGAATAGTTAGAAAGCATAGGTCCAGAATTTTTAAAAATCCCAATAATTATTTTAAAAAAGTAAAAACAAACCCCCATCGTCTCCTCTTCTTTTTTATATTCAAAATCCATTTTAACTTTATTTTAGTTTGTCCTTTAAATAAAAAACTGAAAATATTAAAAATTAAAAACAAAAAAAATTAACAAAAAATTTCAACAAAAATTCTCATCAAACAAGCGAAATAGTGCTAAAATAAAAAATCTAGAGAAAAATACAAAAATAACATTATGCCAATTTTTAAATTTTTGGTAATTATTCAAAACATTTTTTTCTGTTTTTTAGCCCAAATTTTTTTTGAAGATTACTTTCTCTATTTTTTTATTCCCTTTTATTCTAAATGACTAGTTCTGATAATCTAGAATCTCCCATTTATGTTTTTCAATTGCCTGCTAGAATTGTTAATGATTTGGCGACTTTGTTAGATCCTGGGGATTGTTGGGAGACGATAGGTTTTTTTTAAATTTTTGTTTAAAAATATTTTGATAGAAATGTTTAATAAATTGAATAATTTGTCTGTCTTATATAAATAATTTCTAGGCCAACGGAAATAAAAAATTAGATTTGTGGCCTTCTTGGTGTAGTTGGTTAAGTCTCTGATTTTCAGATAAAGGAGGTGAAGGTTCGATCCCTTCCGGGGGATATTAAATTTAAAACTTCTTAGGAGTAATTTTTAAGCCTATTGGCGTGTATCTATTCCTTTTGCCGGTTCCCGTGGTGTAGTCGGAATATTCTTTGATTTCGTGTCAAAAAGGGGCAAGGTTCGAACCCCACTGGTGGACATTAATTTTTATTCAATTTTTATTTTCTTCTATTTAATTTTTAAAATAATTTTCAGCCTTTCTAATGCCTGGAATTCAGGATATAGACACTGAAGCATGCAAAAAACTCGCTGTAATCAGTGATGGGCATCCAACAGAAACATTGCTTAGAATTTGGGGGTCAAAAGGTTATCGAATACTGGATTTGTATAAAATATTTTTTCGTGCTAAACTTATTCGATGTATGCAAATACTTCTGCCTTTCGGTTTGTTTTTTTACAATTATTTTTTTATTTCCTTTTGTAATTTTCAATTTTTTTTGTCGCATTTTTATTTTCTCCCCGATTCTCTTGATTATAATTGGAGTCAACAGGTTACTTAAAAAGTTTATCAAGAAGGATTAATTTTGTAGGGGGAATTCGGGAGAAAATAAACATAAGTCCCGCAAAGTTGAAAATTTTTGTCCTTTTCAATTATTGGTACTTTGTGGTTATCACTACCCCTTTTCTGCGGACTTTTTTTGCGGACTGTTATGAGCAGTATGGGCAGACTTCTTCCTTTTTCAATTCCATCTATTTTTAAACTTAATCTCATTTATTTTTTTCCTTTATAAATTTCAGAAAATTTTTCTTTTCTAAAATTTAGTTGAACCAAAATTTCACAAATATGCCCAAGTATGTGATGAAGAACCTCAACATCAACAACAAGCTCATTTTCCTTCAATTGGAAGAAATAATTTAATTAATAACAATTTAAATGAATCTAAAAAGGCGTCAGTTGTAAAACAAGGATCTTTTGGCGTTTATTCTCGTAAAGGTTTTTTTAATAAATAAACATTTTTTGAGTAAAATGTTTCTTTGAATTTTATGAGTTTCGAGTGCTGAGAGTGCTCCACAGTCTTTGCCTGAACAACAACATCACTCGGTTTGTTTTAATTTATTAAATAGTGGAATATTTTTAAATTGGATTTATTCCAGTTTTCAAAAGGGACTTTATTGAGGATTTTAGATGAATGGTAGTGTGTTGAGTTTTTTGTGTGAGGGAGGATGGTTCGATTCCTTTTGCCTCCAACTACCCTTCTCTTGTTTTTTGACTCTTTCTTTTTTATTTTAAAAATTTTTTTCAAAACCAAACAATCAAAAAAATTTTTTCTAATTTTTAAAAATTAAAAAAAATTTTATTTTAATTTTTTACCTTATTTAGAACGACTTTTTTAGTTTCTATTTTTAATGGGGGTTTTTCGTGTATTTTTATTCTCTTTAAACAAGAGGTTTTTAATATTTCAAAACAAATTTTTTTGTTTAAATTCAAATTTTTTAAATTTATTATAGTCTGCAAGCAATGCAATTTTAACTGGTCTACAAAGCACTTTAACTGTCCCCTATTCTGATATAATTATTGCAACACAAAATTGGGCATCAGAACAAATACTTGGAAAGGGTGGTTATGGAGTTGTTTATAAAGGAAATTGGAAACATACTGAAGTTGCTGTTAAACGAATTCAAGGGAAGAAAAATGGAAGAGGAGAAGAATATGAACAGGTTTTTTTTGTTTTTTTTTGAAAATTTTTTTGGTTTTCCTTTTCTTTCTTTTGGAAGAAATATGTATGGGATGGAGGGGAATTTGGGAAACATCTTAAAGAAATTTTTTCCTTAAGATGTTGAATTCTTGCTTCTTTTAATTTAATAATTTTCCATTTTAACCTTGAGGCGAAAGAAAATTTATTTTCTAAAAAATTTTCTTTTTCTTCTCTCCCTTTCTTTCTTATTTTTGACAATTCTTCCTATGTAATTAACTACATACAACAAAATTACTTTTTATTTTTTTAATTTTCTAAAATTTCCTTTTTACTATAATATCTATAAAGAGATAATTTATTTCTATTTAATGTCGACTACTAATAAATAATTTTTTTTCTAATTTTTTTAATGTCTCGCCATTTTTATATATACATATTTTTCCCTATTTTATATTTAAAATGATTAATTGATTTTTTTACTTTTAGTTTTTTTTTAATTTTTTGCCTTTAAAAATTAGTCACAGTAAAAAGTAAAATTTTATTTTATTGAAAAAAAATTATTTTTTCCTAAGAAATATTTTTTTTCTTTTTAAGCATCAAAAAGAACGTTTACGTCAAAGTTTACAAGAATTGCGCACTCTAGCCAAATTTCGACATGACAACATTTTATCTTTATATGGCTATTCTTTGGATGGTCCAGAACCTTGTTTAATATATCAATTTATGTCTAATGGATCTTTGGAGGATAGATTACTTTGTAGGGTTAGTTTTTTTTGGGTGTTTTATGAAATTTTGTGGTTTTGGTATAGTGGGTTAATTTTTGGTTTTTTACTACTTGAGGGTCGCGGGTTCGAATTCCACTCAAGGAAAACAATTTTTGTTTAAAGAAAAATTAATTTTTTTTTAATTTTGCAAAGCAGATAAAAATATTTAGAGAAATATTTTAATTAATAAATTAATCTTGGTAAATATGAAATTGTTTTCCCTGAGTGGGATTCGAACCCACAGCCCCCTTAACTAGTGAAAATCCAGCATTAATCCACTACACCTAAACCAAAAATTTCAAAAAATTTGTGGGGCAAAAACAAATAATCAGAAATATTTTTTATTTAAAAAATTTTTAAAGAATTCAACACCTCCCCTTGATTGGCCTCTTCGTTTATCAATATCAAAAGGTGTTAGTTGTGGCCTCCATTTTCTCCACACAACAGGGACGATGCCTATAATCCACGGAGATGTAAAATCAGCAAATATATTATTAGATAAACATTATGAACCAAAATTGGGAGATTTTGGTTTAAGTCGAGATGGACAATTAGAAAATTTTGAAGATGGGAAAAAGCCAATGATAGCATCACATATAAAGGGAACTTTAGCTTATTTACCCCCAGAATTTACTACAAGCCAAATTTTGACAACAAAATTGGATGTTTACAGTTTTGGGGTAGTTTTGTTAGAAATGGCTAGTGGACAACGAGCTTTTTTATCTAATAGAGAACCTCAAGGATTGGTTGAATATACTAATAAATATTATAGATTGGATGGAGGTGTTAATAAAATGGCTGAAATTTTGAGTGATAAAAGAATTGTTATAGGTGAGGGGGAGAGCGAGTACGAGTTGATACTTTTTGGATTCCCCCTCTACCCTTAGTCTGAGTCTCAGAGTTTTTTTAGATATGTACATAATGGTCAGACCTTGTTGCCACTGAAAAATACTGTGAAATTAGGAAGGCTGACTATTATTTACATATATTAAGGAAAACTTTGAGACTCAAACTTAGAGAAGGGTGGGAAATCCAAAAAAAGTACCAAGGATTTGACAATCCTAATCTAAAAAATTTTTCAGGTGATAATCAACAATATAAACAAATATTTGAATTATTAATAATGCTAGGGATTGCATGTACAAAGGTGAGGGAAAGAGTGAAAAATTATTCTAGGGTAGCACCCCGACCTCCGACTATTTTTTTGGCAAAAACCCCAACCCGGACCCTGAAGACTCTAGCACGACAAACCCCGATCCCCGAAAGCTCGAAGTGCTACTCTAGATTAATTGTTTTAAATTACAGTCGAGCCTCACAATAAAATAATGTTGTAGATTTGATTGTGAAAAATGGGTAGATTTTGCATAAAAATGAGAGAAGGGATTAGAAATCATTGGATTAAGAGAAAAATAAAAAAGAGGGATTTGCCACATTTTGGGAATTTTTATTCACGTGAATTTATTTAAATGAATTTTTTTGGGCAACTAAAGTTTTTGGATGATCTTTGGCGTTTGGTCGTTTTTTGTGGCCAAAAAATACGCAACTCTCGTTTATTTTAGGGGTTATCTTTATCTCTTTATCTCTCTATTTTTTTAAATTTTCTATTTTTATAAATAATTTTTTTGCTATAATTTTTATTTAGCAACACAAAATTTTATATATTTATCCCCTAAATTAACGAGAAAATTCACGTGAATGTAATTCTCTCTGTTGGCGAATTTCATTTTTTATTTAGTTTGTGTTCATCCCCCTAAAGATTTCGAGGTTCGACTGTATATAAATAAGCTTTGGTACTTATGTAGTATCTCCCCACATGTCCGCAAATGTTTTTCCGCAACTTTTCTTTTCCTTCTCCTACATTCTCTCAGAGATTAAAAATGGTCAAGGCAATATAAAGGTATAATGGGGGCAATATAAGGAGGGTATCATTTTTTAATTAAATTTGTCTTTTTACATTTTCTCATAGATTAAAAATGGTCAATGTAGTATAAAGGTATAATGGGGGCAATATAAGGATGATTTATATAATGGAGGCAATATAAGGAAGGCATCATTTTTGAATTAAATTTGTTTTTTTTCAAAATTGTTTTAAATTTGTTTGTAGATCAATGGATATTTTTAATCGTCCAAGAACCGAAGAAGAGGCCATTAATTTTCTACAAAAAAAGATTAAGCATTGGAAGTCAAATTAGATGGCGATGTGGTAAATCTACGTGTCGTTCTGAAGTCAATATGCGAGTTGGAAATTGGTTAGAGGGAAGTCGTATTCCGTTTGTCACTATAATTAGTTTTTTGACCATTTTTAATCTATGAGAAAATGTAAAAAGACAAATTTAATTCAAAAATGATGCCCTCCCTTATATTGCCTCCATTATACCTTTATATTGCCTTGACCATTTTTAATCTCTGAGAGAATGTAGGAGAAGGAAAAGAAAAGTTGCGGAAAAACATTTGCGGACATGTGGGGAGATACTACATAAGTACCTAAGCTTTCTATATAGGTGTTTTATTTTATTTTTAAAAGAATGATCGCTTTTTGAGGCCAACATTTTCCCAAGTTTTTGATCAATTAGAAACATTAAATAAAAAGTGAGAGAGAATATTATTGTATAATTTTTTTGATTATAATTTAATATTTTATTATCTGTGTATATACATATTTTACTGGTTCTTTTATCCTCCCCCCCCCCCCGTAAAAATAATTCCCTTTCTTTTTTTTTTTGAGAAAAAAGACTGAAAAAAAAACATCTTAAAAATTTCAGTGAATTTTTGTGAGGTTGCCTAAAAGAACCTTTATTTAGTATAAAACTAATTTTTATATTTAGTCGTTTAGAAATTGAAAAAAAAATCGGAACATCCCACATCAGTCCCGCCATTTCAGTCCCGCCGTTTCAGTCCCCACCTACATGGGGACATTTCAGTCCCCATGTGATTTTTATTGTTGAACTGCATACGGGATTATTTCAAAAATGTTGCGGGATCGATTTTTTTGTCAGAATGCTTACAACCAATTGTTTCCTGTCATCAGCATTGAGGTTAAGCAGGTTTTTTTTTGAATTTTTTGAATTTTTAAAATTTTTTGAAATTTTTAATTTTTTTTAAAATAAATGCCGGGCAGGCTGTTCTTGAGATCATACAGCTGCTATGCACCCCTGTCGTTACCTTTAATCCCCCCAAATCCCAAGATATTTTTATTTTGTTTCAAATTTTTCAAATTTTTTTGAAACTTTTTAATTTTTAAACCATTTTCTAGAGTTTGTCAACACTAATTTTTGATGCTGCTCGAATTGAGAACTTCCTACTGAAATGCAGAAAGGAGCAACGCATATTGGGTTAAGCAGGTTTTTTATTTTAATTTTTTGAATTTTTAAAATTTTTTAAATTTTAAGTTCCTAAAGGAAATGCCAAGCAGATTGCTGCTGAGGTGATCCTGCCTGACAACTCTGATGAGCATATTTTCGGCGAGCGATGATGGATTATCGTCGACAACAACCCTAACCCAAACGGCCCTTTTTAGGGCCACAAATCTAATAAGTGAAACGAGACAATGACTTTTTAGTTATTTTTTTGATAAATTTTTTTATTTAAATTGTTTTTTTAAATTTAATTTGGGAATTTTTCACCTCAAAAATCAGCTTGGCCCCCTATGGTTTTCATTTTTAGGTGCCTATATCTCAGCGAGTTTTCTTCTCTGGCAAAAATTTTTTTCCATATTTGATCCCTCCAAACATCCGTTTAGATCCCTCCAAATCCATCGATATCCTTATTGATCCCTCGATCTAATGTACAAATCCCTTGATGCCCACTTTAATCCCCCAAATTCTTTATTTTTAAAGTTGTTTTATATATTTTTCACACGGGGACTGAAATGTCCCCATATAGGTGGGGACTGAAATGGCGGGACTGAAACGGCAGGGACTGAAATGGCACGGGACTGAAATGGCGGGACTGATGTGTCCCCCGCCCAAAAAAATTTTTTTTTGAAATTTTATTTCTTTATTTATATGTTTTTCTAGAAACAACAAAATTATTTTTATATCATTTTTTATTTAATTCGTTTGTATATTAAGTACAAAGATAATAGGTAATTCCCTCTACAAATAATTCCTGCACTAATCTACTACATATAATTTTTTGTTTTTTTTAATCCTGTTGTTGATGAAAGGTATTCATTAAAAGGTGAGTTGTTTTTTAAAAATAATTACTATAATATTTTTTGGGTATTTTTTATTTTTTAATCGGATTTTTTAAATTAAAGACAAAAAAATTTACAGCTTGGCTAAACACGGGAAAAATTCAGTGTTTTACAGAGCTGTAAAAAATTTTTATTTAATTTTTTTTTAAATTTTTCTCCATAATTAAAGCAATAATTTTAGGGCTTTTCTCTAAAATGCTGCCAGAAAATTGCCAAATATTTAAATTTTATTAATGATGTCCTCAAAAAGAAGACGGGTTATTCGAACTATTTTACCTTTTATTATTTTACTTGTCTCTACACTAATTATTTTTAACACTTTATTATTTAAAAACAATGAAGATATTGGAGAACAAAATTTAAAATTATTTGAGATTGAGAAAGATGTAAAGGTTTTCTTATTTAAAAAATTTTTTATGAGTCTACATCTAGAAATATGAGAAATTTGGGGGTCGTGGGTTCGAACCCGCGCGGGGGAATAAATTTTCTAAATTTTTTAAAATTAAATTAGACCGTTTTGGGGTATTTATAATGATTTTTGAACTCAGCAAATTTTATCGAATTAGAAAATCATGATTTTTAGCTGGGTTGATGAGCTATAGACTTCTTACCTAGAAATCCCTGAACCGAAAAAGATTTTTTAACGATTTTTTTATTTTTTCTTAGTTTAAATGGAAAAAAGGAGAAATTGTGAAAAATGCTGGAGAAGAACAACAGGTTTTGATTTTTTAAATTTTTAGAAATTAAAAAAAAATTTTTTTCTTTCAAGGCTTGTAAAATTCCAAAACTTGAAGTTAACGGTTCTGAAGTAATTAAATTTTACAAAAAATATCCTCCATTGGATTGTACTAAAAGAAAACCTAAACCTTGGGTTTATATTGATGAGGAAAGGAGAGTACAACCGACAGAATATGCTAAAAGGTTGTTATTTATTTTTGATTTGGTTACTTTATGGGGAAAAAAGTCCGCAAGTTTTTATTTTATTAGTAAAAGTATTGTAAAAAAAAAAGGAAAGTTGGAATTATTTGAGGGCCTGAGTCCCCAAATAATTCTTCAGAGGACAATTTTTCTGGAAAAAATTTTTTAGATGTACACTTGCGGATAAAACTTGCGGACTTTATTTGGGAGCATAAAAAAGGGAAGATTAATTATTTCGATGGTGAGGAGCTTCTCTCGTTCCGTTCCTCATCTTTAAAAAGGAACTGAGTGAGATTTTCAATTCTGTGATTACTTTTTAGGCTTTTCAAAAGGTTCAGATGACATTTTGCCACAAAATTTTTCAAATTTTTTTTACTTTTTTTCACATTTTAATTTCTCCATTTTTTCAGCAAAATTGGTCTTCATAATATAAATTGTAATTGGGCATTTTATTATCGGAAAACAGATTCAGAACTTGTTTGGACAGAAGAAGAAAATATTAGTTTCGGTGTTAAAATTGAAAAGGGTGATTATGTCAAAATAAGTTGTATGGCTGGAAGTAGACAATGGTTTGTGGAGAATTTTAATGACATTTTATCCCAAATTTTTTTGTAAAATTTTTGGTGTGATTTATCACTTAAGAGACTTGTGATTTTGATTGGGATTCTTGGATCATGGGGGGATTTTCTGATTTGATCTCCTGCGACGTTTTGTGCCATATTTTTTGGGGTGACATTTAATCCCAATTTTTTGGTTTCTTTCTTTTTTGGTTTAAGCTCCTTCTGGCTTGTAATTTTCTCAATTTTTTTTTATTTTGGGTACAAACTTTCTATTTTTCATTTCCTTTCCTCTTACATTTTTTCCCTTATTTTGCTCGGGTGATGACATTTGGTCCCTTTTCTGAATTTTAATTGTTTTGATATTTGTTCCAAATTTTTTTGATATATTTTTAAAAACAATTTTTATTATTTTAAAGGAGTAATCCATTTATGGTTGTTGTTTCAAAAAATAAAGAAAAGAGGAAGAAAGACCCCAACGAAACAACCAAACATCTTCAAAATTCTTTTTCAGAACCAATAAATGTTTATATACTTTCATTCGATTCACTTTCACAAATGTCTTTTAGACGTAATTTGCCTAAAACTGTCAAATTTTTGGAAGAAAATGATTTTGCTGTTTTTAATGGTTTTTTTGTTAAAATTTGAATTAAAAAATAATTTTTTTAAGGTTATAATATTGTTGGTGATGGAACACCTCAAGCATTTATTCCAATTTTGACTGGTTTTACAGAGGAGGAATTGGTATATTTAATTAAATTTATTTTATATTTTTTTGGGTGACATTTGGTCCCGATTTTTTTGAATTTTTATGAGGTGACATTTGATCCCAAACTCCTTATTGTTAATTTTATTTTTATTTAACAGTTAGGCCAACTCCTTTCCTGTAATTTTAATTTCTGAGACAAATTTTCCACACAAAATTTTATTTGAATATTTCTGGGTGACAATTGGTTCCATATTTTTTTTTATTTTTTTCTTCTGGTGACATTTGATCCCAAAAATCCCTATTCTTATTTTTAGTTGATAGTTTAACCAAATTTTCTTTTTATCATTTAAATTTTTTTTATCATTTAATTTTTTTTTATCATTTAAATTTTTATCATTTTTGAGATTTTCTCCAATTTTTGAGATTTTTTAATTGATGACATTTGATCCCATTAGATGAAAAATTTCAAAAATTTTTTTTTCCTAATTACTCAATTCTTTATTTGTAGCCACTCACTCGTAAACGTTATTCATCTGCTCATTATGTTGATGAAGTTTATCCTTTTGTTTGGAATAATTTTTCTGATGCTGGGTATGCTACAATGTATGGAGAGGATGGACATTCTTTTGGTTTTTTAAAGGAAAAATTTTTTTGTAATTTTTTCAAAATTTTCTAGGCACTTTCACTTATCGTCTAAAAGGTTTTCGAAATTCCCCAACACATCATTATCCAATCACTTTTTTTCATTATGCCGAAACTTTAGATAATTCTAGAGTTTGTATTGGGGCAGAAAAACAGCACAATGTAAAATTAATATTTTTAAATTTTTTTAAATTTAATTCATTTCTATAAGAATAGGATATATTTTTGGTTCCAAAAATGCCTTAAAGATATTTTTATTTATTCTTTTTTTTTTAAATTAATTTCTTTAAAGGTCTGGTTTCGTTATATCGAATCATTTTGGAATGAATATTCAAAACTACAAATTCCCCGTTTTTTATTAATGCATCATTCTTATTTGTCTCACGACGATATAAATAAAGTCCAACAAGCAGATGATGATTTGCTTACACATTTACAAAAAATGGAAAAAATGGGAGCTTTTGATAATTCTTTATTTATCGTGATGGCAGACCATGGAAATAGATTTGCAAAATTGAGAGAAACACATCAAGGTTTTTTTTTAATTTTGGAAATTTTTTTTGGGGGAGATGACATTTAATCCCAATTTAAAAAAATCCCTTATAATCTTTTAACATACTTTTTTTCATTTTTATGATGCAAAATAAATTTTCGAAGTTCAATTTTTTAATATTTATTAATTTATAATTTATTTTAATAATTCTTTAAAAAATTTTATTTTTGGGGTGACATTTGATCTCAGATTTTTTGAAAATTTTTAGATATTTTTTAAATTTTTTTGGCTTCAAAACAAATTTTAGAGTACAATTTTGAATAAATTTATTAAAAAATTATTTTATTCTTTTCAGGTCAATTAGAAGAAAGACTTCCATTTTTCTCTGTACATTTTCCTCAAAAATATAAACAAGTTTGGTCAAATATAAAAATAAATTCTGTGGATAGACTTGTAACACCTTTTGATTTTCATGCAACATTAATGGATATTTTCAGGTTTTTTTTATTTTTTTTGGAAATTTTTTAAGACATTTTATCCCATTTTTCAGAAAAATTTTTAAAATTTTCAAAAAAATTTTTTCCCCAATTTTTTAAGTTGGCCAAAACTTGGAAAGGATTATTTTTCAAATAAAGTGGTAACCTCAACCTCTAAAGATTTACAATTTCCTATGAGCCGGGCAATTTCTTTTTTGCGTGAAATTCCATTGGAAAGGACTTGTGAACAAGTAAAGTTTTTGTTTTATAAATAAAGATACAAAAATATTTGTCTTGTTTATTTCCGGAAAATACAAATTAAATTTTTGTGTTTTATTGTTTATTTAAACTTTCCGGAAATGTATATTATTTGTATTTTCCGGAAAATTATATTATTTCAATTCTTTCCGGATACTTAATTTTTGTATTTTCTTTCCTGAAAAGTATATTCGTGTGTTTCTTTTTATTCTTTCCGGAAAATACATTTATTTTCGTTCCTTCCGGAAAATTATATTTTTCCGGAAAATTAAATTACTTGTATTTCCCTTTCGGAACACTATATTATTTTTGTATTTTCCGGAAAATTACATTTTTTATGTATTTTATTTTTAAGGCCGGAATAGAAATACATTGGTGTACCTGCCTTAATTGGATTATTATTAATAATGTGAACGAAGTTATACCTTTAGCAAATTCTGTAATTGATAAAATAAATAAATATACAGAATCAGAACGTTCTCTATGTTCAAAATTGGAATTAAAAAATGTGGAGAGTGCAAAAAAGTGAGAAAATTAAATTTTTTAAATTAAAAAATTTCAAAATTTTTTAAGATTAGTTCCAAACGAAAAACTTTTAAAATATAATGGAGTTGTAGATTTTGATGGTTTTAAGCCTCAATTAAAAGGAAATGTTAAAACAAAATTTGCTACATATCAAATAGTTTTTATTACAACACCTGGTGCAGCTAAATATGAGGTGAGGGGGAAAATTGAAAAAAAAATTTTTTTCGAAAATAAAAAATTTTTTTTTAATTTTTAAATTAAATTTGAGAAAATTAAGGTCTTAAAAATTAAAAAAAAATTAAAAAAAATTTTTAATTTCTTTTTAAAGGTAACCCTTTTTTATGATGGTAATCAAATTAAAGTTGATCTATCTGCTATAAGCCATATTAATAAATACGGGGATACTCCACATTGTATAATTGAAAAAAATTATTTTATGGCAACTTGGTGTGTTTGTTATGATAGAATTTAGAATTTTTAATTAATTTTCACATTATTATTTTTTTATTTCTGCCAGTTTTGTATTTTTTATATTTTTTTAATTTTTTTTTAATTTGCATTTGGAAATATTTCTTTTTTCCCACTTATTCTTTTTTTTCAAAAAAATAGCCTTTTAATTATTCAATAATATTTTATTTTCATTTAAAAATCTAATAATCTCTATTTGAAATATTAAATTTTATTCATTTATGCCTGTATTTTATTTTAATTCCTATCAAGTATTACACTTATTCCATTTTTTCCTGAAAATACATTATTATAATTTTTCCGGAAGTTTGTATTTTCGAAAAATACAAATTTTGTATTTTCCGGAAATATAAAAATATAAACTTGAAGAATTTATTTTTTGTATTTTTTCCGGTTTAAAATTTTCCGGAATAGTTAATAATTTTGTATTTTAATTAATGTATTTTTCCGGAAACTATACTAGCAGCTACGCATGTTTTATTCAAAATATACATACATGTTAATTTTTTTGTGTGATACATTTAAATATATATTTAAAAATAATATTTTTAAAAATAAATATTTTAAAAATAAATTTATTTTTTATTTATTGTTTTTAATTTTCATATTTTAAAATTTGTTACATAAATATTTTTTAATTTTTAAATTTTTTATAGTGAAAAAAATTTTCTTTAGCCAAATGTAAATGAATGTCTCTTTCTGATGTATCAGAAACTATTCCAACAAATACCGAAGAATTTACAGAGATTAGACCAACTGTTTCTCAATTAATTAATGCTATTAGACCAACAAATGGGGAGGATGGAGATGAGGATATGCAAAATATTTTGTAAGAGTTTATTTTATGTTTTGCTTTGTGTTTTTTGTATTTTTTGTGTTTTCTTATTGTGTTTTTGTATTTTGTGCTTTGTATTTTTTGTGTTTTTGTATTTGTTGTGTTTTCCTTTTTTATTTTTTTGTGTTTTGTATTTGTGTTTTTGTATTTCTTGTGTTTTGTGTTTTCCTTTTTTTGTATTTCTGTGTTTTTTTGTATTTTTTAATTTTGTATTTTTCTCATTTTCCTCTATAATTTCAGGCAAACCGGCATCAACTCCTCAATTCTCTGCACTATTTGCAACAAAAATTTTAAAAATCGCGGATCAGCTTTATTCCATGCCAAAAAATCCCATTCAATAAAAATTTCAAGTATCGACTCAATTCTTGGAGTAGAAACAGAAAAACAATTTACAAAATTAAAATTTTTTTGTTCTTTTGAAGAGTGCAAAATTAAACAAAAAAAATTTTGTTCCGCAAAATTATTAATTCAACATTTTCAAAAAACTCATTTTGAGAAGAATTTAAAATGCGAATTTTGTACGGCAAAATTTTCTCTGGAAAGAGATTTACGTTATCATAATAAGAAGGTATTTTCTTGGGAAATTTTGGGGGAAAATGTCCGCAAAAAATTTTTGCGGACATCCGCAAATGTCCGCAATATTACCAAAAATTGCAGACTTTTCTGGTGTGAAGGAAAATTTTTTTTCTAATTTAAGGTCTGCCCTAAACAGAAATTAAAAATAAATAATTTTTCAATAAATTCTGAAGTCAAGATTGGTGAAAATAGAATTACAAAGAAAGATACTGGTTCACAAACTGAGAAATGGCTTGTTCCTACAAAAATATTAATTGCTGGGAAATTTACAAAAATACACCCAAAAAGGTATTTTAATTTTAAGAAAATACAAAAATCAGAGGTTTATAAAAACTTTCCGGAAATAATATTAAAAACACAAATAATTCTGGAAAACATAGAATATCAGAATAAACGGAAAATACAAAAATCAGAATTAACTATTTCCGGAAAAACACAAACTTTGAATTAATACTCGTTTCCGGAAAGTTTTAACCAATTTTGTGTTTTTTCAGAATTATTTTAGTTCTTATTTTTGTATTTTACTTCCGGAAAGTTTTTGTATTTTTCTTTAATGCTTGTATTTTCTGTATTTTATTTTTGTATTTTACTTCCTTTTAATTAGAAAATTAACAACAACAGAAAAACACATTTATACACAAACAGAAATACATCCTCCTCCTCCTCCACAACAACAATCAGAATTAATTACAAATTATAATCAAAATAATAATTTAATAATAAATACACAACAACAACAATATTTATCAAATCAAGAAGAAGAAAATAATAATAATTTTAATAATTCTTTTAATAATAATAATATTTGTTATCAAACAGTAGAAGAATCTACACAAACTTTTTATGGTTCTTGTTGTTGTTCTTCTTCTTTTGATTTAATTGATGGAGTTGTTGATATTGGGGGAGGGGGAAGGTTTTTATTTTATTTAAAAAATGTCCGCGAGTTTCTATCCGCAATTTTTTTAAATTTTGCGGATGTCCGCAAATTTTTTTGCGGACGAAATTTTGCGGACATTTTTTTAATTTCTCAAAAAAATTTTTTTCAACTTAAGTTTATTACGCAATAATGGCTGGACACAAACACCCCCACTATTTTCCTATGATCCTTATTTTAGCAATAATTTAATGGAAATGCAAAGTACAAGTGTACAAACAGACACAATAGTACCTTCAATTTGGAATTTGTAAAAAAATTAATTTTTTGGACGTTTTAAAAAGTTGACATTTTGAAATTTAATTTTTAAAAATTTTTTTCTTCTCATATGATTCTCTTTTAATTTCTCAAAAATTGTCATCAAAAAAATTCTTTTGCCTTTTTAATTTGCAAAAATAAAAATTTTTCTGCCAGACACACAACACATTTATTTAAAGGCTCTTTTAAAGCCTGTTTCTATTTTATTTTTATATTCTTTGGTCTTATTTTTCTTATAAACACTCTTTCTTAAACACTGCCTAGTTTTGCTAGTTTCAAAATGTCCAATGGACAAAAGTGTACACGTCAAAATGCCCACTATTCGCCTTTTGGACGTTTTGTCTTTTTTCTTCTTATGGGCATTTTGTACTTTGGACAATTTGAATTCTGACCATTTTGTCCACTGGGCATTTCGAGATTTAAGCGGCGACTAAAAGAACAAATAAATACACACTATTTAAATATTCTCTATTTTGTTTTAATACTCCTACGAGCGTTAGGACGCCGCTTCGCGGCGTCCTAACGCTCGTACTATACATTTTGATGTTCTTTTATGTTCTAAAACCTTTATCCTTAAATCCTTAGATTTAACTTTTAATCTCACCATCATCCTAATCCCAGAATCATCTCAAAAACCAAAATATTACCATTTTTCACCCAAAATCCTCCGAAATTTCTTTTACGCACCTATTCAGCAAACCAAGGGAACAACTTATTTTCCCAAATTCCCGATTCAACTTTTATCCCCAACATTCTCTGATATACCCCTTAATCACTCCCATTCCTCTGGTTTTACTAAGCACCGCAAATCCCATAATATTCATTTTAATTACATTATTCTCCGACGCCGAATTCCCCAAAATCACCATATCCTCTTTACTTCTCGAAGTCCCAGATATCTCCCTTTTTCCTATACTTGCTATAATTCTTAATTACCCCCAAATCCTCCGATTTCACTAATCCACTAATATTTGTTAATAGCCCAAAATAACGAATGTCGTTTGAACCCTAAATCCACTGACATCACTCTTTATATCACTCTTTATCCTCCCAAACATCCGATAACATTTTTATTCCAATCCCCCAAATTTCTCCCTTTAACACAAAAAACTACTATATATTACTCTATAGTTTCTAAATCCTCCGTTTTAAAATTTAAATTCTCTAAATCCTTCTAAATCCTCCGTTATCACCTTTTAAACCCTAAGCCCCCGGTTTGTATCTTATTATTCACAAATCCATAGATATTATTTTTTATTCCCGCAGAAACCATTCCTCTATCTCCCGATACATATTTTTTCCATTAATCACTGATATCCATCAAAATTCCTTGATATCTATCATAAATATATTTTAATAGCTTAATCCCTCGATATCCCTATATTTTACCCCCAAGTTCTAATATATCATTTTTAATCCGCCCCAACACACGATATATTCACCAAATGCTAAATCATTCTTAATCCCACCAAATTCTGGATCTCCCTCCTGGTTTTCAAATCCCTTGTTGTCTATTTTAACCTTCTTTAAAAGCTTTGAAAAAACTTATTGTGGTTGTTAGTTACCTATTGGCTTTGCGAACCTCGTTTCTTCTTATGCCGCTTCCCTGATCTTGTTTTCTCACCCTTTCGACAGGCCCTTTTCTCTCAAATTCAGGAGTGTCTCTCACTTAAACTGTTAATTTTTTCACCCTCACTTTTTCTAAATCCGCGATATTTTTGGACACCTCAAATTTCCGAAGCACTTATTGTGGCTGTTAGTTTTTTTCTGTTTTTATTTTCCCCACTTTCTTTGTTTTAATTTTATTCCCGCAAATCTTTCATTCTCTGTTGTCCTTAATCACCTGATATTATTCTTAAATACTCTTATATCGCACTTTTGTCTTCTTTATTCTTTGGTATCAGGACAAAATCATACGTCATTCGTCTTTTTCACCAAAACACGCATATCACTTTTAATCAAATCGCAATCTTGATCTACTTTCCTTTGAGCTGACTCCGATCTTTTTTCACCTTTTTATGTAGCTCATCTTTTTCAAACGCTCATCTTTTAGCTCATCTTTTTCATACGTCATTCGTCTTTTTCACCAAAACACGCATATCACTTTTAATCAAATCGCAATCTTGATCTACTTTCCTTTGAGCTGACTCCGATCTTTTTTCACCTTTTTATGTAGCTCATCTTTTTCTCTTTGACTTCCTCTGTTCTCTTGACCAAAAACGAAACTGATCTACTGTTCGGTGATCTGATAACAAAACAGATCCTATGCTGGATCTTTTTTTTCGTGATCTCTACCACTTTTTTCCGCCTTAATCTGCTGTTATTCCTTTTTTCATCGAAAAACCTCCTTAATACTTCTTATTAACATAAACACTCGGATAAATTACTATCCCAAGAATTCGTATTTTATTTTATCACCTGAGTACTCTACCGCTTTTTATACCCCAATTATCCCTATTTTTCCCAAAAGCACCCAATATAACTTTCTTTATCACTTTAAATACACGTCATCACATTAATACATATTTATAACCTCTTTATCTCATACATATATCCCGATATCTATTTCAACTCGAAATCCCAGATATCCTTCACTATTTATTTCCGAAAACTGAATTTCTGTCTTTTTACATCAAATCGCCTGTTAATCTCTTTATTCCCATCTCTTGATTTTCTAAATTTTTTTATTCTAAAAATTCCCTAAAACTTCAATATTCTTCTTAAACACTTAGAAATAGCCAAATTTCACATAATCTCTCACTTTTCCCGGCATTAAAATCCTCTTTATTTATTTTTTTCATCTTAATTCACCGCTATCCCTTGTAAACCCTCAAACCCCCCCCCCCCGATATCCTTTCTATTCCTTCGATATCTCTTCTAATCCCCTAATCCTCATTTATCACTCTCCCCTCTTGATGCTCCAATATTTCCCGGTATCCGCAAATCCCCGTTATTTTCATTATCCCCAAACATACATTTTAAACTGCCCTAAAATTTCGCTAACTCTCGTTTGTCACGAACACCTATATCACTCTTGATCGTCCCCGAAATCTCAGATATCCCTTTTTAACTACTTAATAAGGTAATTCTTCGGTTCGTATTCCCCCTCCTTTTTTCTGACCATTTTTTCATTTTTCCTTCCCTTTCTCACTTATTTTTCATGAGGCAAGTATCAAAAAGGATTTATGATAAATATTCATTTCTTTTTTTCGAAGGATAAAAAAGAGAAACATGATACCAAAAATTATAAAAAACTTAAGAAATATCACCAAATCGTTTTCGCCACAGAAATCCAGGAAAATATTTTGGTATGTAAATATATGTCGGTATTGTTACCTGCATATTTTACCATGAAGAAGTCCAAGCACTTCGAGCCAAGCATCGAAATCGTTGTCACTTAGTCGAAATTTGTCACCCAAATCAATCATTTTAAAATTTTTTTGTTGCTCCATATTGGGTTATTGAATGATGTAAATGAACTTTTCCAGAACTTTTTATATGTACATTCATAATCCTTTTCGATACTTGCCTCATGAAAAATAAGTGAGAAAGGGAAGGAAAAATGAAAAAATGGTCAGAAAAAAGGAGGGGGAATACGAACCGAAAAATTACCCTTAATAATATTATTTTTACTCTGAAACCACACCTGCATATTAGTCCTCAAAATTTTTCATTTTCACCCTTAATCCATTTTATATTCTTATTCTCTTTTATCGAACAAAACAATTAAATATTGCTAATCCCTCAAAACCTTCACAAATTTCTTAGTTTCTCTACTAACCATCCCATAATAATCCTCTTTTTTTTAAAAATCTATCTGTCAAGTCTCCAAAAACCTTAATTTGCCTACTGTTGATCCCTTCAAACCCCTTATCTATGTTAAATCCCCAAACCTTTAATTTTTCTTTTTATTTAAAAACATTGATTCTCTATTAATCCCACAAAACCCTTAATATCTTTCTTAATTCATCAATCCTTTTTGCGCCATTTACCAATTTCACGTTATACCGACAAAACGTGGATTATATTTGATTATATCACTATTAATTGCATCAAATCTATTTTGCTGAATCTTTGATAAGATTAGATTTGAGAAAAACCAAAAATTTTTTCTCAGAAAGATTACTCTGCTTCGCGACGGCCGTGCTCGCTTCGCTCGCGGCGGCCGCCGTCTCAGAAATCTTCATGTTCGAGGAGTTTTTTAATAGTTTTTTGATTTCAGAACAAAAAACTGAAAATTCTTTTGGTCATTCTGCCCTGATCTTTGTTTCTCACTCAATGACGCACCTCTAACATTCTGGACCCTTTCCTCAGCATTTTTTCCTGTGTTTCCACCCTTTTATCTAATCTTAATCAGTCTTACATACTTTTGTTAGTTCTTGTCTTAGACTTTATCATATTTCCTTATTCAGAAAATTCAAAAATTTTGAATTTCTATTTTTTCAAATACAAATTACTAAATAAACAAATAACATTTTTGACTTATGCAATATTTTTAGTCTTTCGTTTCAATTTAGTCTTTTGTATATTTTACTCTGGTTAGACTTTTTGTTATTTTAGGCTAGTTAGACCTTTTGAACATTTTAACACTTTAGTCCTTTTGTACTTTTTCAGCCAGTTAGATCTTTTGTACTTTTAAATCTGTTTCGGTCTTTTGTAGGCTATTGTTTATGTACCATTTTGGCAGGGCACTCGATGTTTACAATTAAAATTTTGAAAGAGACAGAAGGAAATCTTTCTCTTACTTAGTATGTTATTTTCTTTTTCTCATTGCCTTTTTATTGTTTACAACTTTAGAAAACTTTTCGTTTCAATAAAAATTCTGTTTACACAATCAAAAAAATTTTCACGTGAACCATTAAATTAATATGGTTAATTTTTTGTTTTTAATATTCACATGACCCCCCATACTTGTGTGTTAAGCAGGGAGAAAGCCCCATAAAACAGCTGAGAAAAAGAGAATTTTATTTTATATTTCTCTTTTCATACAAATATTGAGTTCTTGTGACAGTGTGACAATTAAAATCAACCCAAAAAAGCTTAGTGAAAAGGGGCTAAAAATCAATAAAATTAAAAAAAGTTTTTTTTCTTGATCAGTCTTTAACCTTTTTAAATTATTGCTTTGTTCTAATGTTTTATTTTTATATATTTTATATTTGCATTCTTTCGTCGATATGCATTTAGTTTTCTAAAAATAGTGTTTTTAAATATAACCTTTAAATAACCCCTTCAAATAAATCTTTAATTAATTAGAATTTAGTTAAATAAGACGTGGTGTAGTGGTTAGCGATGTAGACTTCTCCCTGTAAGGTCTGGGTTCGAACCCCTTTGGGGTAACTTATTTTTTTCTTTAAATATTAATCGATTATTAATCCTGGACTTGTCTACCATTAAATTTTCGTCATTTTTTTATTTTTAGATTTTTTAAAAATTAATATAAACAAGAAATTTCCTGATTTTAATTAAAATGTCTTCATTTTTTAATCGCCAACCTGAATTATTTGACACAACAAAAAAGTTTGGTGCTGGAACAAGTAGTAATGGAGGAGGAAATAATACTAATACTCCAACATCTTCTATGAAGAAAGGAAGTGGTTCGAATTTAGCAGCTGCCGGTTTGGCAATGATGGCAGAAAAGCCGTTGGGGCCTGATGAAATTGACAGCGTTCCAGGTTCTTAAAACTATTTAGAGGGCTATCTCTTTTCGGTTATAACATGGAAAGTCCGCAAACATTTCAAAATGGCGAATCCTCGTTCGAAGATCTTTCGAACGTTACGAATTAACACCTTTCGGGTTGGTCACGGGTTCGAATCCTCTTGGGCTAAAACAATTTTTGTAAAAAGTTTTCTTCAGAATTAATTATAGACACTTTAGGAAAAAAAGAAATGTTATTTGCGCCTCTCTTAAAAACTATTCTTAACTCAAATATGTGTTCTTGGTTCAGTTAGTAGTGTTTCAGATTCGCCCCTAACAGGTCGTGGGTTCGAACTCTCTCGGTGGTAAACAATTTTTTTCTAAAAATACTCTTTTCCTAATTGATTCTGGACGCACCCTTTTTGCTTTAAACCACCTTAAAATTTTTTAAATCATTTTCAGAATCCTGGGTAGAATTAGCTCCAAGCCGTGCCAGCCTCTCCTCTTCAATAGAGGCCGTCAATATGGGAGAGAACTCTGTTGGGGGAGGAATTATTAGTCAAAGAGATTCCCGTCTTTCTCCAGTTTCTATTCAAAGCCCAGCTGTTGAATTTGAATCATCTTTGGAACAAGTTAAATATCGTTTGGTTAAGTCTATGATTGGGCCTGATGTTGGGGGTAATACGAATAAATCTTCGACTGATTGGTTGTGGGAGTGGGCTTATCGAAGCGATGGAGGTGCTAGTAATGACAAGTATATTTTTTAAATTATTTTTATTTTCCTTAGCTCTATAGGCGGACCTCTCTATTAATTACCCTCTCAGGGATTTAAAAATACGCACCTTATAATGAGCTGTTGCTTAAATTGGAGATATCGCTTAGACAACTTTTTTACCCACTGGACATCCATCTTTTTAAAAATGTATATTAAACTTAGGGACTTCTGGTAGTGGGTGTATATTTATTAGTGAAGTCAGACAGAAATAAATCAAAAATTACTTTTGCGGACTTTTCTTGCGGACATTTTTTCGGGTAACCTAATTTTTGTTTTCCTGTTTCCACGATTCGGTTTCTCCTTTGACTTTCTTTTTTGAGCTCCTAATCCTATTAACTATACCGTAAAATTAGTGGGATATTTATTTTGGATTTGTCCGCAAAATTTTTGCGGACACCCACAAATTTTTAAAAATTTCAAAAAAATTTTCTTCAGATCAAAGAACAATCTAGTAATTAATTCAACATTAACAACACCTCCAAACAGTCCAGAACCTGAAGAGACTACAGACTTTTTTACTTTTAAATCGCCAGGAGGGAAGCTGTATCACCGCAGAATTGTTTCAAACAAAAAATTATTTGACTGGTCTATGTTTTGCCGTTTGGATGTTTTGCTGGCTATTGTGGTTTCGAATTTAATTACTGGCGCTGTTGTGTATGTTTTTGTTTAAAAATTTTTCGGAATTGACCATTTTGGGGTTCTGACCGTTTTGAAATTTTTAGGACCTTTTCAATTGTGACGTTTTGAAAAAGGACCATTCTGGGCCTTGACCATTCTGAAAATTTTTGGAATTGACCATTCTGCAAAAAGACATTTTGAAATTTTCTGGAGACTTTTTTAAACGATATCTTGAAAATTTTATTTTCTCTTTAAGCTATTACTGCATTACTCGAATGGAAAATGCTCAATCAGCATCGATGGATGACCCTTTCGCGCAGACTATTAATAAATATTTTTGGTGATGAGAGAGAATTTTTTGGAGGGGGAAGTTTAAAAAATATTTAAATAAATAAACTTTTGAATTTATTATGGGAACGTAAAAAAATAATTTAACAAAAAATTGTAAATATATATTTTTTACGAATATTTAAAATCGATTTTCTTCTTTAATTGATGTAAATATATATTTTAAATAAAAAAATTTGGCATAATTCTTTTCAATCTTTGACGGGTAGAAAATGGAAGTTAAAATACAAAAAGTAAGACATTTGATCCCAAAACTAAAAATTTTGGAAATTGATCACATTTGGTTCCTTAACACTTTGAGGAAAAATAATCGGTTTTTCACTAGAGTATACGTTTCTTTTATTCAAAAAATGTATTCAATAATAATATTTACATAAAATTGCCAATTAACTTTTAAGGATAATATAATTGATAGTTTATTTTTAAATAAAAACAATGAAAGCGTCAATTTTGTGTTGGGGAAAGCGGAACAATTTTTTAAATTAAATTTATAGCTCATAACTTTCTATTTTTTTAAACAATTTAAAAAAGAAAACTAAAACTTTTATAGTACAAGTTATGAGCCTTTTAAATAATGAGAGGGTGGTAAAGGGGGCAAGACACGATTAAATTAAGACGTGTTGGTATTGAGTTGATTACAAATACAGGAAATTTCAAAATGCCCCAATTTTAGCTGACCTTTCAGCAAAAGAGATTATAAGTTGATGTTTAAAAAAATGACATTTCGAAAAAAATAACATTTTGAGAAATTGACATTTTGAAATTTTTCACATTTAAAAGCTCAAAATTAAAAAAATATTCAAAATTAAAGTAATTTCCCACTAAAATAGGCTATAAACATTTAAAAGAACAAATTAAGAAAAATATTTTATATATGCTTTATTATATAATAGTATTGTTTTTTACCACAGACACCAAAGACAATGCATTGCTTATCCACTGTGATAAGGACATCTAAAAATTGTAAAAAAAAATTCTATAAAAAACATCTTTGGTGTAGTGGTTAACAGCCCTAAATCCTCCTTATAGGTAGCAGGTTCGAACCCTCTATGGAGGATTTATTTTATTTTTCTCAAAAAACATTTCCTCGAATTTATTCCAGGGTTAAAATTATTTTCTCTTTTTTTCTACTGAAGAAAAAACTATCTCCTGGTGTAGTGGGTAGCCTCCTTGATTCCCCCCTTATAGGTCGCGGGTTCGAACCCGGTCGGGGTAAAATATTTTACTTTTTCCAAAAGTTATTTTCCAATCCTCATTTTAACCAAAAAACGTTTTTCCTAGATTCCAAAATTAATTAACACCTATTCTCCTCCCAAAAATTTATTTTTCAAAATGCTTACACATATGTTGCAGGGAATATTCCCATTTGATTGTTGAGTGTACCTTCCCACCAATTTTCATCTTCTCTTTTGGTCACTACAAAAAATTTTCTTTAATTTTATTTTACAAAAAGGTTAAAGAAAAAACCTGTAATAATATCTCCTCTTTGAAATCCAAGTTCTCCTTCCTCTTGTGGGGAAAAATCGAAAAGTGCCTAGGTAAATTTCAAAAATTATTTAAAACATTATTTTTTGTTTTTTTTTTAGTCAAAAATAATTCCAAAGAAAATTACTAGAGTGTGGTTAACGTAAGGAAATGTTTTTGGAGGAAAAATAAAATAAATTCCCCTGAGCGGGTTCGAACCCACGACCAATAAGGGGTGAATTACAAGTCTACTAGAAGTGGGGATTCTAAAAATATTTTTGAAGCATAAAAATACTTATGAGCTTGAAAAACATTAAAAACAAAAAATTAAAAAAAATTTTTTGTAACCAAAAATACGAAGGGATAGTGGGTTCGAACCCACTCAGGGCCCTTTCCTTTTTAAATGCCTATATAATTGATTTTTTAATTTAAATTCCCAGTCAGTATAATCTCATTTACAAGAGAAATAAAGGCAAAAATATTTTTTCCAAAATTTTTTACTAAAAATATATACTTGTACAAGTCCATGTTTATTGGAGAATGCCGAATCCATCGAGCGCAAGAGTACGTTATGTGTTTTAGATATGCTGTTGGATCTAAAATTTTAATTAATTTAAAAATTAATTTAAATTTAAAATATAATGAATTTTTTAATTTAAAAAAAAGAGAGTAAAAAATCGAAAAAATTTTTATGAAAAAATAGGTTGCGGGTTCGACCTCGCTCGAGGGCCAATAATTTATTTTCACAAGGATTTAATATAGAAAATGTTTTAAGAGTTAAATTGAGTGGAAAATAAAATTTTAAATTTATTCTTGATTTATTCATGGTTAGGTTTTAAAAAATAAACGTAGGAATAAAAGTTGAAGGGGTCGTGGGGGTCATGGGTTCGAACCCGCTCAGCGCCCATTCCTCTTTAAATTCTTTTTTGTCGATTTCAAGTCAGTATGAACTCATTTACAAGTGAAATGAAATAAGAAAAAAAATTTTTCAGACTTTCTTTCCAAATTATATTCAAAACAAAACCTGTGGTAATTTATCAGCTCATTCAGACTGTTGAACCTTTTTGCCCACAAGTAGTACTGGCCAAGTTTAGTGTCACGCAAAACTTTAAAATGCTGAACTGCATTGTCATATCTATTAGAAATTTATAAATAAAAATATTTTATGACTTAAAATTAACCTGACAGAAATTGAAAATTCTCCAGGGGAAGATTCTGAACGGCGAACAAGAAAGGCTCCGTCAGGATTGCCTGGCTTTAGAAGGAGTGTCTGAATATACAGAATATTTGGAATGATTTAAAGAGCAAATATAATGATGGTAAGGTCTGAAATTTAGTTTGGAGTAATCTAAAAAATAATGGCCACGGAGCGGGTTCGAACCTTCGACCCCCCCCCCCCAACCCACCTCGGACAATAAACCAAAAGGTATATATTTTCAGAGTTAACCGATTCTTATCACCGTGATTCTTATCACCGGCCCTAAACGATCTTAGGGAATCAAAAAGTAACCAGAAAACCCATCGAAATTCTTTTAAAAAACTTAAAAAACCTCAGAATCACTCCTCGAAATATTGCCCAAATACCAAGAATGCTCCATCATTCGAATATAATTTGAGGGAATAAGGCCTTCTATACCGCCAATTTCTGCTTTATACCAATGAGGGTCTTCATCTTTATTGAGTATCTTTAAAAAACAATTTTTAATTTTTCCTGGGGTCGTTTCGGCGCCGAACAAAATTTCTTAAGGACGCCAGAAAATTCAGCGCCGAAATATCCCTGTTACATATTAGACTAACCTTAAGTGTTTGCCCTCTTTTAAAGTTTAGTTCATCCCCTTCAGTTGCATTAAAATCGTGTTCTGCAATTGCCTCCATATTTTAAATGCTGAAAAAGAATTAAAAAGTCAATAAGGAAAATAAAACTTTGTAGTAAAAATAAGCCAAAATAAGGAAGATGAAAGAGAAAATTGTGTGATGCCCTTTGCAAATCTGTCAACCGTAAAATTCTTTTGGGAAAAAAACAAACTAGAAAAACATAAAAAACAAAGATTTTTCTAAAGATGAATAATTAAATGACAATTGATCCCTTTTATTAATTTTAAACAAAACGCCAAAAATTAAATAAATTTGAATAAAATATGAAAAGATGTGAGATATTGAGGTCTATTTTTAGTCATAACTTTTTGAATCTTTAACCGATTTGAATAATTTTTTATCAATCGAAAGCTCTAAATGTGCGGATTATTTTATCTAACAGGATTGTTCTGCTTAGATCATTGAGTGAAAAATTACAGCCGGAAAATGATCAAAAATCGTGATTTTTCGTCTTTACCCTTTCGTAACTTTTTTGTTTAAAATTTTAAAATTTTCATTTTTGCTTTATTTTGTAGCAAATTTAATTCTCTATCGAATGATACCAAAAAGGTTTTTAAATGGTTATCCGTTCATGAGCTATAAAAAGAAAAGTAGGTGTACCCCTAAAAGGAAAGGTGTGGAGTGTCTCTCCTAATGATTCAAAAATAAAATCAAAAAAGATGCCAAAAAAGATTAACCAATATAAAAAATTAATATTTACAAACATAGCGATTAAATAAAAAATCGGAAACATAAAAAATAAGAACATTTGTTGAGCAATGTGAGAAAAATGAGCAATTGCTCAAAAACAATTTTTATTGCTTTTTGCTATTTATTAGCAGCAATAAACGGAAATAAAAATAGAAAAAAGTAATCAAAGCTAATATAAACACAAAAAATTAATATAATTTTGATTTGAAAATCTTCTATTAGATCAAAAAAGGAAAATTTGACAACTGGGCGTTTTGTAGTTGTGACCAAATGGGTATTGACCAAATGGGTTGGACCCAATTGAAAATTGACCCAAATGAAATTTTGGCAAAATGATAAAAAATAATTAATAGAATGATTCTTTTGATTAATTTATTTTATCGTTTTTAAGAGAAAAAATAAAATTATAGTGCTCTACATATTGCCCTGATAAATAAATAATTTATTCTCTTAAATAAATAAATAAAAATAAAATGACTGAAAATATTGCTGTGACCAAATTTAGAGAATTTTTAAGAATAAATACAGAACAACCAAATCCTGATTATTGTAAAATTTAATTTTTAATTTTAAAATTTTAATTTAAAAAAAATTAGATGGCTGTAGAGACTTTTTATTTAATTATGCAAAAGAATTGGGAATTACCCCTTGGGGGTATGAGGTAATTTTTAGGGGGAAAATTGAATAAAATTTAAAATAAATTAACAAGTGTGTGGATAAAAAGCCTTTTGTTGGAATGACTTTATTTGGCACTAGACACGAATTACCTTCAATTTTGTTGTATTGCCACACAGATGTTGTCCCGACTTTTGGGGAGTTTTGGACATACCCTCCCTATGAGGCTTTTAAAGACGAGAAGGGGAATATTTTTGCACGTGGGGCACAGGTAGGCTCTCTTTATTTTTTATTGAAAAAATCTTTTTTTGAGGACATGAAATGTGTGGGTATTCAATATATTGAAGCTCTACGCGTTCTTAAAGCATCAAATGAGAATAAGCCCTTTGTTCGAACCATTCACATATTGTGGGGACCAGGTATTTTGAATTTTATCAGTTTCATAATGGTCAAATTTAAAAATGTCCAAATTTCATAATACCCCATTTTAAATGCCCAGAGTTCAAAATGGTCAGATTATAAAATGACCAAGTATCAAAACGCCCAATTTTCAAAATGTCAATTTTTCATAATGCCCATATTTTATGATTTGCTAGATGAAGAAATCGGAGGTCATGATGGCATGGAAAAATTTGTGGAGACTGATTGCTTCAAGCAACTTAATGTTGGATTTGTTTTGGATGAAGGACTTGCAAGCGAAAATGATGTTTATCGTTTATTTTATGCAGAACGTTGTGTTTGGTGTTCGTAAAAAAATTTTAGATTATTTTTTTAATTAATTTTTAGGGTTTAAAATAATATGTCCTGGATCGCCTGGACACGGTTCTCGATTTATAGAAAATTCTGCTGGGCCAAAATTGGTAAGAGAAAATACAAAGAAAATACAGAAAAATACAAAATTTTCTAAAGACTGCAATTCTTCAATCTGTTAATGCTTTTCGTGAACAACAACGAAAAAAGTTGGAGGAAAATTCAGATAAATTAAATTTGGGTGATATGACGAGTATTAATTTGAGTAAAGTTGAGGGAGGCGTTCAAACAAATGTTATTCCTTCTGAATTTGTTGCTTGTAAGAATATATAGGGGAAGATATTATTTTCCGGAAAAATACAATCTGAAAATATAAAAATACATAAATTCCGGAAAAAATATATAAATGCTAAAATATACATAGGTATATTCCGGAAAATAATTATGTGGAAAATACAATCCGGAAATAAATTATTCCGGAAAACTAAAAGAAAACACAGAATATAATTATTCGGAAAAATACAAACTTTCTGAAAGATAAATATTAACATTCCGGAAAATACAAAAATAAAGTAAAACACATAAATATCTTCCCCACAGATTTTGACATGCGCATTACACCAACCGACGACTTTAATGTAAATATAAATTATCAAAAAAATTTTTTTTTAATTTTATAAAATAGACAATAGAAGAAATGATTAAAAATTGGTGTAAAAATGCAGGAAAGGGGGTTACTTACGAATTTTTACAAAAAGGTTTATGCCGCAAATTAACGCCTACGGACACTTCCGATCCTTGGTGGAATGCTTTGACTAGTGTTTTTAAAGAAGAGTAAATTGTGTTTTTAATAGAAAAAATAAAAATTTTTTTTAAGAAATTGTAAATTCCAAAAGGAAATATTTATTGGCGGAACAGACGCCAGATATTGCCGAGGGGCTGGAATTCCCGCTATTGGCTTTTCTCCAATGATTAACACACCAATACTTTTACATGACCACAATGAATATTTGAACGAAAATGTGTTTTTGGAAGGTGTTCGTTTATATACAAAAATAATTCCGAGACTGGCTAACTTGGAAGAATTTAAATAATTTTCAATGGAGGCTTTGTATTTTTGTAAAATACAATTATTCCGGAGAGGTGTTTTTAAGACTAATTATAATTTGTATTTTCTGGTTTTCCGGAATACTATTCCGGAAAGTGTTTTAGTTAAAAAATTTATTAGTAATTTATGTGTATTTTCCGGAAATTATTTCTATTAATTCCGGAATGTATTTTTCTTATAAATTTAAATTAGTTTTGTATTTCTTTAGTTTTTTCGGAAGACTATTCCGGTTTTTAATATAGGTATGTAGGTAAAATACATAATTTATTTGTATTTTCCGGAAATTTCTTTCTCATTAATCCGGAAAGTTTATTTTTATAAATTTTCTCTTGTGTCTCTCTCATTCTTTAATACTCTCTCTTCTCTAGCATTTAAAAATACAAAGGTAAGATTTGGACAAAATAAAATTTCAATTTCAAAATTTCTTTCCTTCCCTCCTACTTTCTTCATCTTCCAAATGTAAAGGAAGATCTGGAGGTGCTGGGGAATATGTTTCTTTTATTGTTGTTATTGTTTTGGGTGTGTGATCCTCCAAATCGAAAATCTGAAAAATTTTCAAAAATTTCAACTAAAAATTTTTTAAATTTTTTTACATTAGTAATCGTGTCTGTTCCATAAATATTTATGCATTCACGCGGATTTGATATAAATTCAATTTGCCATCCTTCTCGAGGAGTTCTACCTCCATTGTCGCCTATTCCTCCAGCAGGCCCCCCTCTTCCCTTAACTCCATCCAAATCGTCACCTTTGGGACGTCTTCCATCATCGTCACCAAGTAGCGGGAACTTGCCCAAAGGTCCAAGTCCATCTCCCGGCCTTTACAAGTAAAAATAAAAATTAATATCCATGAGCGGGTTCGAAACTATGACCCTCCACCCCTCAAACCCTCTTTTTTCCTAATTTTTACCCCTTTTCTCTTTTTCCATCATCTCCACCATCATCACTCGGCCTTTTCCTTCCTCTTCCATCATCCAAATCATCAGCCGGCCATTTTACTGGAGGGCCTTCTTTACCCCTCCCATCATCGCCAGCATCTCTAGGGAGTCCTCCACGCCCTCCTTTGTCACCATCCCCTTGTGGCCAACTGCGGAATGTCGCGCCTTGTGGTCCATCATCACCTCCTATAAATAGCATATTTTTGATTTTAAAACAGATTTTTCTAGAAAAACCTCCTTCGTGCCATGTTTTCTCGCTGACACGTATACCTGGCGCACCAGGATCTTGTTCTGTAAATCTTTGATGGTAAACATAACGACGTGGAGTCAGATCTCTTGTTGGATATTTCATCTCTACTCCGTCTGCCTCCACCTAGGATAAATAACCGATAAGTGGAAACTCACAATTCTCCCAAAAGATCAACACACTATATTATTAATAAGGGTGGTGATCTTTTAGGTTAACGTTAAATTCAACCAACCACTCCATCACCGATCGGAGAGTAGAAGAGGCGACGAGGTTTAAGAGATTTTTTCATAATATTTGGATCAGTAACAGCCTTAAAAAGGAAAATTTCTTGGATATTTCGAAATGTCAAATAATACTTTACCTCTCCCCCTTGCCAACGATTTGGCTTTAATTCCAACCCAGAATCTCTATGATCTCCATACCCATAAAATTTAACAGCCTCATCACGTTCCTGGCTTTTTCTTAGTTGTTCCTCACGATGTTCATGTGATTGAAATCTATTAAAATCATCCATACTTCGTGGCAATGCTGAATATGTTGGCAAATCGGTCTTTGGGAAGTCCTGCCATCTCGACTGCTTATCTTTACTTTTGTCCCAATTTCCACGTTCCCAAGTACCAACAGGCCAAGGAGAACCACTCCCCGTCCAATAACCACTTCCTTGGGGGCTGTGGTCGCGGGCAGCAAACATTTTTGGATTTCCATATCTGTCCCCTTCTGCTCCAGAGGCAGAATAAAGATCTCTGCCGTTGTTGTACCTTGTTGGCGAATAATCCCCGGCACTGTGTTGTTGTTGGTAGTAGTTAGGCTAGAGTGAACAAATTTTTTCTAGAAAGGCGTCTGATCTCATTATAAGACACCCCAAAATTAGATACACTCCAATTTGATAATTTTTACATAACAAATAAGTGATGCCTTCAATTTAAGATACACCTCATTGTAGGCTATGAATTTTTGAATTCCTAAGGGGTATCTTATACTAAGGTTTAACTAACTGAATAAGATCTTGCAGTCATCGCTGCAGGCATTGTTGTGTCGGTAGTAGTAGTTGGAGTTACATCCCCAGCAATAGCATGGTCAGGATCAACAACATCTGACCAACTCACTCCTTTACGTTTTCCACCAGGTCCTCCATAATAATCGGAAAGTGACATTGGGGTGCCGATACTTAGGGATTGTGTAGTTGATGTTGGACGATAATCTAGTAGGTCATCGAAGGGAGAGGTGCCGCCATTTTGTTGGTGTTTCCGTCCATTGCCATAGGCACTAAGACCATCCCCTCCTCCTGCTCCTTTTGCCCCTCCTTTGCCTGTGCCACTGAGTGAGGTGCCATTTCCAATGTTCTATTTGCAAGGAAAATAGATTATTTTAAGAAATTTCAGGCTACCGATCTATGAATGCCCCAAGGCTCTCCTTGGGCGTGATACTTCTTTTTTAGTTCCTCTTCCTGTTCCTTCTCCTTATCTAAAAATCCTAGCAAATGGGCGTTTGCATCAATATAGCGTTGAAGTTCCCTATGTTGGGAGGGTGATAATTCATCCTCATTAACTAGATCAACACCATTCACAACCAGTTTGTCCTGGGAAGAAATTAAGTTAATATATATCTTACTAAAAAATTAACCGGAACAGCCGGACTAACTGAAATGGTTGTGGGCATGCACTGTAAACTTTTTTAATCTGTAATATTTAAGGGAAATTGATAGAAAATACAAAATAAATACAATTTATTAACTTTTCCGGAAATGTAAGTGTTTGTGTTTTATGAAAATACAATGAAATATGTATTTTATTGTTTTCCGGAATTTTCCGGAAAGTAGTATCTGTGTTTGTGTTTTCAGGTAATTAAGAAAATATACTTCTTCCGGAAACAAATATAACTATTGTATTTTCCGGAAGGTAATATTTGTGTGTTTTTAGTAAAACACATGAAATAAACCTGTTCCGGAAACTAATAATAATTAGGTATTAAATTTTCCGGAAAGTAATATTTTTTAATTTTGTGTTTTTACGAAAATACAGAAAATACATAGGTATATTTGTATTTTCCGGAAAAGTTGTATTTTATTTTTGTATTTAAAAAACACAAAAAATACAAGTTAAAATATTTTTCTAATTGATCGATTAAAACCTTAGGCATTAAATGAGAGATCATTTCGTTCCCTTACATTTTAGCTTGGAATTTTTGTTCTTAAAAAATCTTTTTATAAAATCATTGCCAATATAGTGTTCCTTCAAGTCGGGACAAAAAGAAAAATCATTACTTAAAAACAACCGGAAAATCTCTTATCTCTACCCCTTTCCTACTCTCTAAGGTCAACACCCCCATATATTCCAGAGACAGCTGATGTCACTTTTTAGAAAATTAGTTTAAAAAATAATTTTTTTTATAAAAAATATTAAACAAATGTTGAAAAATACTTTGAACACATAGAAAAAAAATAAGAAAAAACTAAAAAAAATATTTTTCTCCTATTTTTTCCTCTCTATATGTGTTCCCAAAGCAGGCGTTCACCCCTATACAAGAAAAAAATTTTTTTTCTTCGGAACAGATGGTTCTAATTTATTTTTTTTTATTTTTCAGTTAAGAAATCTCTCTTCTCTTTTGTTGAAAAAAAGCATCATATGTTTTTTTGTTCTTTTTAAATATTAAATAAAATACACATACACATCCCTCTTATTTTCACCTTTTCAACAAAAAATTTTTTTCGGAGCTTTGAACGGAAACAAAAAAAAATAAATTGAAAAATAGTAAGAGGGAGATTGTTGATTGAATAAAAAAATATTCTATTGAGGAAAAATTTTTTAAACTAATTTAACCAGGAAAACTTAATAAGGCAAGAGAGAGGCACCCCCCAAGAGCAAGCATCAATCCTGCTACGCTCACTACCTTGCCTAAACCCTCGATTACTAGTAAACGTTTCAAGCCAACTAGATCTCTCTTCTTCCTAACAATAAAATTTTTTTTGCCTCATCCATGGACCCCAGGCCAAACCTTTTTTAAAAATTATAAAAAAAAAATTTAAAAAGATTTATTTATATTTAAAATTTGAGCACTAAAAAGTGTGTGTGTGTAGAATATATTTAATTAATTAATTAATTAAGGGGTAAACACAAAAAAAATTGCTGCTGAGATTGCATTATTTTTTGGCAACAATTATTAAAAATTATTTTAGCTCTCGCAAAAATTTTTAAAAAATTTTTTGAGGGCTAAAAACAAAAAATAAAAATTAATTAATATCCCTAAAAAGCTCTTAAAAATAAAAATGGTGGTAATTTTCAATTTCGTACCCCCCCCTCCTTTTTTCTTACTCAAATTATGAAAAAATGGTCAGACTTTTCTTTTTTCCTCAATTACACTCTTCTTCCCCATGGCATACAATCAGTCAAAAAGGATTACCTTTTTTAAATTTGTTTGTATAAATATAAGAACTGAGAAAGAAAAGCGTCACATTTTTAAAAATGGAGAAACTAAAAAATTTCAAAGATTCCCATCTACATGAAAAATTGTGTTTGAGTGACAAAGATTTCGATTTATGGCTTGTAGAGCTTGGACTACTTCACGGAAAATCCTGTCCGAGTGGGTGGTGAAGGTATGTAATTTTGTGGTACCATTTCCTACTTTCAATGGTTTATTTTAGGTGTTTTGATAGAAGTTGAATAAAATATAAAGAAGTTGAAAAAAAATAAAATTTAATCCTTTTTGACTGATTGTATGCCATGGGGAAGAAGAGTGTAATTGAGGAAAAAAGAAAAGTCTGACCATTTTTTCATAATTTGAGTAAGAAAAAAGGAGGGGGGGGGGGGGTACGAAATTGAAAATTACCAAAATGGTCACTTGAAAAAAAAATTCATTTAAGTCAAAAAAAAAATAGTAGGTAATCAAAAAATTAAAATTTTTAAAGAGCTAAAGATTGAAGCAACAAAAAAAAGAAAAAAAATAAAATTCTACACTAAAAATGTGTAAAATAATTAATTATTACTATATTTATAGGATCAACAAAACTTTAAAAAAAAGCTAATATTTAAATGAAATATCGAAAGTATTTTTTTTAATTAATTTGAAAAAAATTCAAAATCAATGGCATTAACATTTAAAAAAATTTTTCCAAAAAAATTTATTAGGTGGTTAAGTGGGATAATTTTTGAAAAAATTTTTCGAATGGGCAAATCTCCGAACCACATCGTTTCCCTGTTTTTAAAAAATCATAAAAAAAAAACAAAAATGCCATTGATTCCTAAAAAATATGACAAAAATAAAATAAAAATTTAATTTTTATACGAAAAACAAGAAAAAAGAAATTAATTATCCAAAATATAGTGTTCAACCACTCAAATTTAAACTTATTTACTCTCTCTAAAATCTCAATTATAATTGAAAAAAAATATTTTGAATTTTAAAAATCATCAAAAATAATTCTTAACCCAATTTTAAAGCCTTTTTTAAAAGCCTCCTATTATTTAAAGCCTCCTATTAAACTCCAAAAATTTTTTATTTTCAAAATAATTGAGATAATTCAACCTTAATTTAAGCTTTTTAAAATTTTCTAAAATATTTTTTAAAGCTCAAATTTTTCCTAAAAATTTGTTTTTAATTTTTTAAATTTAAATTCGATATCTTCCCCCTCCTCCTCTTCCATTATTACCAAAATGTGAAGAAGAATCAGTAAATTGTTGAAAATAACGTTCACCTAAAGACCCAGCTTCTGTCCATTGACGAAAACGAGTAACGTGACAAAACAAACGAATACTTGGTTTTTGCATAGACCATTGACCTCTTCCAATACAAATTTTGAGACAAAGCAAGTCTATATTTGAAGTTTCGTAGAGAAAATCAACACCCACAGCATAAGTAAGTAGACGAGATAAATGTTCCAATTGGTTTGACTGAAAATTGGGGAATCTTTGGATGAAGAAAATTTAAGAGGATAGAATGGAAGTTCATGGTCTCTTTCCAAATATTCTCTCTTGTCCTACTTAAAGTTTTAGAGAAAAAGTAGTCAGAGGTAGGGTTGAAAGGACATGCGCGGAGCTTTCCCAGGATATCTATTCAATGGGAATAAAAAGAGGGGGAAGGGATTGATTAAACATGTAATTTGCTAATGTATGGATTTGTAATTCCTAATACTCTCCTAATTATTAGGGATCAGCCTGGTTACCCGAAACCGATACCCGGACTTTATCAAGCCCAAATTCAAAACCCATTAAGAAAAAATTTTTGAAAATTCGGTACGAAACTCACGTCAACACGATTTTTTTAAATCAACCTAGCCCATGCACCTAATTATGGTCGCTATCTATTAATAAAATTCAAACCTGTGAAGTAATAGTTAATTTCTTCAATTTTGAGAAGAAAGGCCCATAAGGAACGCTCTGCGGTGGCGGTACTCTAGCCAAATCATGAGCAGAATAACCTCCTCCATTTCCATCACCCAATCGACTAGTTTTGCAAGGAGAAGATACAAACGTTCGAGAATTCTTTAGCATATTTAAGAGAATACTCATCTGCTTTCGATTTATCTAAAATACAAAAAAATGTTTAAAAATCCTCAAATCCAAATAAAAAATGGTGGTTACCCGCCTTAATTTGAAAAATAGGAGAATAAGAGATGAAGGGGATGACACCCGATTTTGGACTTCCACTAGTTCCCCTTTATTTCTTCCTAAACCCAGTTACTTCCATTCTATACCACTATGTAACAAATTGCAGTCATAAGACTAGTCGGGTTTCAATTTCCAAAATTAGGGTTCCAGGCAGTACAAGTGGCATAAAACGGAAACTAGAGGGATTATCCGAAGATTTTAAGGGTTAGAACAAAGTTACGGTGATTCAGTCATTGAAGTACATGTAGAACTGACAAAAACTAAGGCAGGCCATAATGCCTGGACCAATTTTTCTAAATTAATAAAGGATGGAAGACGAAGGGGTACGTGCCCAATCCCCATCCTTTCTACCCAAATCCTCCTAATTCCATACATCCCCCTCTCAAAAAAAAAGAAACCTGTGAAACAAGCAATTCAATAATCGGCGAATCCATGCACAATTGTTCAACAGAGTGGCGAAAAGCTGTTAATAATTGAACAAGAGCAAGTACATCTTCATGTCGCATTTTTGTATCAACGGCAATTCCAAGCTCATTTCCACCCATTTGGACAAGTACAAGTTTTGCATAAGGATGCCAGTCTAGACAGCCTTCTTTAAAAATTCAAAGAAAATTTCAATCAAAAAATTCTAAAAACCTTTCCCTACAATAGATCCACTTCCTTCACATTCTTCACACATTTGTGCCAGTCCATTATAGCAACGAACATTGATTCGAGTAAATTGACGCAATCTGTTATCGATAGCCCGTTGGAAGGTTTTGGAGACTCGACGCCAACGAATCTTTAAAATAAAATAGATAATTTAAATAATATTTTAAAAAATGCGTCAAGCCCTTATTTACATGTAGAAAAAATTTTTAACAATAAAAAAGCATTTTAGTGGACTTTCACGCGATCCTAAAGTAACTTAAAAAATGTTTACAGCCGAGAGGACTCGAACCACCACACACCTAATAACCAAGCGAAAAACACTACCATTCAACCACCAACAAACTTAATCACTTTAATTGATAAACCCTCATACTATCTCCACAAAGTCAAAAAGAACTCAAAAAAAAACAAAGTAGAATAAAGCCAAAAGGCCGTTTTGTTAGTCTTATAACCTCAACTAAATTCTCAAAAACTCCAAAAAAATTACCTGATCAAAAATTGAGCAATGAACAGCCAAATGTTCAATTAAACGATTCTGTTCACTTGTAGAAGGATTTGTAGAGAAACGTGGAGGCAAAAGACGGCAAAGGCCATCGAAAAAGTGTAAAGGTAGAGTCAGAGCCATTTAATTTTTAATTTAAAATTGTTGTTTTCTCTTTTAGAGAATATTTTTGTATCTAAATAATATTAAAATTGGTGTCCGGAAAATTGGGCTCTGGAAAAATGGGCTCCAAGATTTTTCGGAAAATTGGGCTCCAACTTTCGGAAAATTGGGCTCCAACGGAAATTTGGGCTCTGAGTGAGAAAAATGGAAAATTGGGCTCTAAAATTTTAGGCGCGGTGCATTTTGGGCGTCGGAGTAAATTTTTGGATTTATTCGAAAAATATCACAAAATTCTCTGGAGTGCTTATATTTAGTGGTTAGGTTGGCATTTCAAAGCTGAAAATCAGTAAAAAGGAATAGGTTTATGTTACTGTTGTAGAACCCAGCGACCGTTGACTCCCGCGAGGCGTGTGCCGCAAAACCCCGCGCGAAGCGCGGGGTTTTGCACAAGCGCCTCGCCGACGCCCATAGGTTTACGTTGCTTAATTTTGTGTTATTTTCGAATAAATCCAAAAATTTACTCCGACGCCCAAAATGCACCGCGCCTAAAATTTTAGAGCCCAATTTTCCATTTTTCTCACTCAGAGCCCAAATTTCCGTTGGAGCCCAATTTTCCGAAAAGTTGGAGCCCAATTTTCCGAAAAATCTTGGAGCCCATTTTTCCAGAGCCCAATTTTCCGGCACCCTTAAAATTAATTATAGTTTCGATATAAAAATATTTTTTATTTTATTAATGAATGAGAAGACTGATCAAAGAATTTATAAGGGGCGCGCATTTAAATAAAAAATTTAAAAAATCAAAATTACTAATGTGAAAGTGCTCTCATTTTTAATGAATGCCCATATTATCATTAAAATAAATTAAAAACAAAAAAAAGGAAAAATTAAAAGCAATTATTTTTAAATCAAAGAACATTGGAGTAGAAGAAAAGGTGAAGAACACAACCTCTCCCCACCTCCATAACTTTTGAACATGTAAAGATTAAAAAAAGGTTTTGATATCATTCGATAGAGGAGAAAATTTGCTACAAAAACAATAAAAACTAATATAAAATTAATTAGGGGCAAAAACTTCAAAAGGTAATTCAAAATTGCTTCTAAAAAATGCAATTTTTCATCCACAAAAATTTTCCCACTTAACCAAACTTTCAACTTTTTCTCCTATTTTGTAGCAAATTTTCCCCTCTACACAGCGGGTTAACGCGGACATAGCGAAGTGTCTCATTTTCTCTGCTTCTCTAACTTACTCTCTCGTTTTTATCATTACTCTCGTTTCTATTTTAGGGTTACCGACTTTGAAATCCAATATCTCCGTTTTTTTCTAACAGATTTTAATTTTGTCTAACAAAATGTTAGAATATAATTTAAAAAATCATTTGAAAAAAAATTAGAAAAATTCACGCATTTTTCATAAAATTCACGCATTATCAATTTTAGGACTTTATTAAAATTAATTAAATGCTCAGAAACGGCAAAAATAGGCGATTTTATTCAAAAATTGGCAGTGAAGGAAACCAAGAAAAAGGTAAAAAGAAGCAAGCAAATACACAAAAAGCTGAGAGGCCCAGCCTCATTGCATCCATGTTCTTTATGTCGATCAGCAAAAAATGAATGGGAAAAATTATTGTTTTCAATAGCCTTATCATTTAGACTCTCTCGAGCGTTGCAACTTAACAAAGATGGATTAGAAAAATTCGAACAAGCTTGCTCTTTAGTACTAGAGCGAATGGTTCGGCATCAGCTGCTTTGGAACTTCATCTATGATACTAAAAATTGTGACAATGCTGCAGATGACTTTGAATTGCCCGAAAATGATGATTTTGAAAATATACGTCCTCCTAATGTTTAATCACACAATTTCTCTTTCTTTTTTTTAAATTTTTATGCTTTAAAAATAAAATAAATAGTATTTTTCAATGTTCAAACATTTCCTCTACCTTGCGTTTATTTAGAAAATTTCGCGAATAAACGGGTCGTCTTCGCGAATAAACAGGACGTCTCGCGAATATATGGGTTTCTCTGCCTATGTCCTGTCTGTCAACAGAGTTAACCCGCTGTGCCTCTATCCAACAACACCAAAATCTTTCTGAAATGTTTATCCCTTCAAAAGTTATGCAAGTTTAAACACAGTCACGTCCCTCCCTAAAAAATTCTGTCAAGACTCTAATGTCCCTTTTTGTAATTTTATATTTTGGACCCCTAACATTTTTTCCTTCCTTATCAACAACAAAGAACACTCCAATAAATGTGTTTGTTTCAAAGATAAAGAGTTTTGAATAATGATGTGAGAGGAATGGTTTATTATACAACGTGGAGAGAAATGTGTAGGGGGGAAAACTGGTGTAAAAATGGAAAAAAATGAAAAATGGATCGACGAATAAATTTAGAAGGGAGGGGATGGTAGGGCAAAAACTTCAAAAAGTATTTAACATAAATTTATAATCACCGAAAATTTTTTAGAATTTTTTTTAAATTTTTATGGGTTATCCCAAAAGATCAACACCTTTAGGATTTGATTTTAAGTGTTGATCTTCTGGGTTGACCTCCTTTTTAACAATAAAGGCAGAAAACACAAAAAAGACAAATTTTCTTGCCTTTTTCGATCATAACTTGAAAAATATTTAACCAAAAATTCTGAAATTTATGGAGGAAAGAGTTAATACTCTTAGGAATAGATTTGAAAATTTTTCAAAATTTAGGTGACATCCCTGGAATTAAAAAAAAATTTTCCAACCCCGCGCCCAAACGTTCCTCGCGCCCAACCAACCCCCTTCTAACCTATAATTAAGGTAAGAAGCAAAAATTCAAAGTGAAAGGAAAATTGAAAATATTAGAAAGGTTAAGTAGTCGGTAGGGGGCACGTGTTAACGTATGATTAGAAGATTAAAAAGAAAAAAAAGATAGAGAAAAGAAGGCGATCAGGCGTTAAATTTTGTTTTTTATTTATGAGGACAAAAAAATTTTGTTCAAAAAAATTAAAGACAAACAAAAATTTGTCTAGAGAACAAGGTAAACAAGAAAAAATAAATGTGTGTATGTACTTTTTGATTAAAAAAATTAAATTAAAAAATGAGGAAAAATTGCTGCTTCTAGCCCAATGCACTAATGGATAGAAGGAAATTTTAATTGAAAAATTGTAAGAAGTTGGAAATTGTAAAAATTTAAGTGATTAAACTGAGGTATGTGTCAGTAAATACTTGCAGAAGAAATATAAATGAATAAAAATAACCATCTTAGACCGAAGCTGGGCTGATTCTATGATGGTTCTATTTCATCTCCTATACAATCAGAGGTGAATCGGAAATGACAAAGGTGTCGGAAATCGGAAAGCGGAAATTGGAACTGAACCGACGAACTGAGGAGTTTCTATATTTGGTTCCGGATATCCAAAGATTTTCCAAGATACGACAACCCTAAACAAAAGATAAAATAGGATAACTAGATCATCAAGATTTCGAACGATCTATGATCATTTAAAAGAAAGAAGGAAAAGACTGGAAGCTCTCTCCAAAGATTTTTTTAAATTTTTCTAAAGAAGCGCAACGACAAAAAAAAAATGAAAATTCAAAACAAACAAAAAAAAACTTTTTCTTTTCTAAATTTTCTAAACAAACAGAGAAAACAGGTGAAAGCTTTTGTCAGCTAATATAAAACGAAAAAATGAGAAAAGCTAAAAACCAAACAAATAGTTTTGGGGAGCTTAAACAGACAGGAAGGAAGAAAGCGGAAGAGGAAGAAGAAAAGCTTCTGGTGCTCAAAAAAATTTTTTTTTCATTGATCAATCCTTCCCCTCCCTCCCTCTCCTCTCGTCAAAGCCCCTCTCAAGTTATGTGAAAACCAAAACTTTAAAAGTCGTGTCAGTTAGTGGGAGCTTTAAATACATACAAGAAATGAAATAGAGAAATGATGGTGAAAATTTAAAGAAAGATCGAATCGAGACACTTAACATTAAATTTTCAATATTTAAAGAACAAAGTATACGTTCCTTGGATTAAATTAAATTGAGTTTAAGAAAATAATATAATTTTTCTTTTGCTGTTTGATTGGATATATTATGTCGAACGGAGAGGACTTATTTCTCTACCTGTTCCATTTCTGATATATTAGGGATGGGACGAGTTGGAAAAAAAAAGCTGGCTCGAGTTTTAGATCGTTTTTTTTATAAATTTTCCTAGCATCGGGTTTCAGAATTTCAATCGAAAATGTCCGGGTTTCTCTGTTACATCCCTACTATAATGGTAGCCACAGCAACAAGAGGATTTTTGTTTAATGGAAAAGAAAGGTCAAAAACTTGATAAACATGGACTTTTACTTTTTAGATTTTATAGAAGACAAAATCCAAATTTAGTAATTATGATGAAATATTAACAAAAGTATAAAGTACAAACTGGTTAAAAACGACAGAAGTTTATAACTAACGATTTTGTGTTGGAAATAAAAACAAGTGTCACCATGCGTGTGTGTGGTATATTTAACTGTGTGTAATAGAGAATGAAAAAAATTGAAAGGAAATTTTTTTAAAAAGCTTTTAGTCTGATAAAATGTGAAAAACAAAAGAATAAATGATGTGAGACTTAAAGATTTGTAAAAAATTGTTTTGATTGAAATAGTATTATTCCAACAAAAACAAATTTGTGAAGCTTTTTTGAAAAGATAAATGACTATTTTTAGTTGACTAATTGATTTTGTAAATAGAACTGAGAATATAGTAATATAGCCTCCCCTTAAAAAACAACTAAAATTTAAACTAAAATCACCATTAGAAACCTGAATTTAAAAAGAAATTTCCAAAATTTTCTAAAAAAATCTTTTTTTTTGGCATGTTATGTGATTGAAACTATTCTTTTGATATTGTAACTGATTAAAAATGATAGACTATAAATCAACATCCAAAACCTGAATTAAAAGAAATTTCCTTAAAAATTATTCTTTGTCATGATATTTGATTGAACTAGACTCTAACGTTCTTCTTTACCTTATTGTAATTGATTGAAAAGTAGTATACTTCATTCAAGCCAAAAATGATTAGAAAAATTGCTAAAATAACTAAATAGATTGATAAAAAGTGCGAAGATGATTAGAAAATATGAGAATAAAATTAAGGTAATAAAAATTAACGTGACTGTAACAAACACACAAAATTGTGATCACTTTAATAGAGAAAATCAAACAATAATGATAATAAATTTAACATTTTTGACGATATTAAGTAAAGGGTTTGCTATTTATTCGGTTAATTTTTCTAGAAAACTTCGCTCGCAACGATCTATGTAATAAATGTGTTTAAGAGTGTGTGGGAAATTTCGGGAGAGCGCAACTGGGCCAAAGGTGAACAAATGAAGGCTATTTGACATTAGAGTGGCAGAAAAGCTAGAGACAATTAGAGAAATGGAGAAAAAGAAAGAAAAATTTTTTTGTTAAATTACGAAACACCAAACAGACAAAAGGCCTAATAGAAGTAAAAAAGCAAAGTAGCCAAAAAAGAAAGCGTCAGTAGAGTCTAGCCTCTAGTTATGTCATTGTGTAAGTTGGTCTTTTGAAAAATTCATAACGTCATAAAATGTCGAAATAAAGAAAAGGCAGAGATCACTATGCAATGAAAAAATACACAAAATAAAAAATAAATTGGCTAAACAAATAATTTGTAATTTGTAAAAGAATGAGAAAATTGAGGGAAGAAATGTGTCAAATAAAAAACGCTCAGAGTCCCAGGTATCAATTTTAAATAATATAAAAAATTTATCAGACTCTAGCGTCCTTAATTTTTTTCTTTTATTTTCTTCAGAGTCATAAGGCGAGAAAACAATCAAAAAAAGTGTGTAGTCAGAGAAAAAAAATTTTTTATGAACACAGCATGAAGTAAGAAAATATAATTGACAGCCGACAACACACATATTTACGTTTATGTTTTTATATAGAAACATGAGATAAACAAAGGTACAAAGTCCATTGTTGTCAGTCGATTATTTTGAATTTTGTTCTGTGAATTTAATTTTTTTTTTGCATTTTATTAGGGGGAAATGAACAATTTAGCATTTTATGGTTAATAAATTTCTCAAAACTCCTTTTTCTGGTAGGTGTTTAACAAAAAATGAGAGCAAAGTCCTTCTACGTTGATAAAAATGATCGAAAAGACTTGACAAATAAATTTGGTGAATGAATGGTTTATTTATGGTAAATTATTATATTTTAAGCGTCTCTTTCTTCCTACAAAACCCTCTCACATTTTTAAAGCAGACAGCAAAGCGAATGGAGTATGTAAACATCAACAACTACTGAACAAACATTGATCAATGTTCTAGAATAAACTGGGGGAAGAAAAATGTGAAGAAGAAAAACGATCATGTTATTTTTTATGTGTACATGGCAAGGCTGTCTACAAAAATAGGATTTAAATATTTAAAGGATAGCTTTTGCTTCATATTTCTGTAATGGTCCAAACCCTATTTGAGTCTCCCTATTTCCTCCAACCCTATTTTAGTTTCGATTATTTTTCTTTTTTTTCTGTCATTCATTAAGTTCTTACAAGCATTTAAGTATAAGGCAAGTTATTAGAAAGAAAAAAAATAATAACGACAAAAATCAACATTATAAAAGGAATTTTGACCATTCCGAGGCAGCAAAGAAAAAAAGGAAAAACAATCTAAGACTCAAATAAGAATGGGGGCGGGATATGAACAAAGTACCTTTTGAACTTATAAATTTTTCTATTCATTTCTTTTTTTTAGTAATTATAGTTTCGAGTTAATTTTTAGTTTTAACTTAGATAAACTTACATTTTCCTTCTCCATTTGATCAGTAGCTACAACAAATTTCTTTTTAGAAACTAAAAAAAAATTTTTTTTAAGTTATTTATTACAAAATTAAATTTTTACTCTGTTGAACATTCTCATCCAAAACATTTATCAAAACTCTCGAAGTCCCTAAATTTAAATTCAAAAAATTTAAAAATACACAAATTTAAATTTGTATTTTTACCAGGACGCCCTTCTTGAGATAAATTTGATGAATAATTATTATTATTCTTATTTAATTCTTTATTTAAACCTCAAATAAAAAAAGTTTTTTTGGAGTAAAAAATATTTTCTTTTTGTTTACCATGATCACTCGTCCCAGGTTTTGAACCAAGACAAATTATTTCTTGATCTTCTAAAAAAGAAAACAATTTTTATATTTCTGTCTTTTTTCTCGTTTTTACGGTCTAATTTAGATTGTTGCAAAAAAAAAAGAGTATTTTCAGAATTTTTAACAGTTATTAGAGATCGGAAATTTTAAAAAGCCTGGGCCTGTTCCTGGGTTCCGGGTTTGATTTATTGACCTGGGCCGGATCCTGGGTCTGTAGTCCAGGAAAACCCCAGGCCCAGGAAAAACCAAGGAAGGTCAAAAATGCCTGGGCCTGGACTCTGGGTACAGGAAAGACCCAGGCCTTGGTCCAGACCAGGCCGATCTCTAATAGTTATACACATATATACACTTCAATATTTTCCGGCTGTAATTTTATCCTCTGAATATTTATTTTCCGAAAAATTTTTTACAATTTATAATTTTCGATTATCCTTAGAATTTCACTTTATTATTATTAACTTGTGTTTTCCGGAAAATTGTAGTTAAAATTCTAAATATTTATATAATTTTCTCACCCTCCATTGTTTGATCATTTGATTTCTCATCTTGAAAAAGAATTTTTATAATTTATGAATTTTTTAAATTTAGAAAAGCACCTAAAATCAGATATTTATTTGTGCATTTGTTAAAGTTGTCAATAAATTTACTGATCTGCTCATTATCAAATTGAGTATTTTTTTTATTTGCAATTTTGTTTAAAAATTCTGCCTTTTTTAAAATTATTTTTTCTTTTAAAGAAATATTTTTGTTGTTGTTCCTTTTAGACATTTTTTTACTATTATTTTCCCTATAATTAAAAAATATATTTAAAAATAATTATTTAAAATAAAATGAAAGAAATAAAATGAAGTCAGAAGGAAAAAGCAGTAGAAAGGTCTTGTGGGTTTCTTTGCTTTGTTTTTGTTTTTTTTGGTCGTTTTTTGGTTTTGTTTTTTGTTTGTGTTTTTTTGTGTTTTTTTTTGCCAACTTTTTTGTTCCAATAAGAGGGAGAACATGCCCATATCCACATTGAATGACTTGAGAAATAGCCAATTCAAACAATCCATTATACCCAACAAAGGGTTGTTGTTGTTGTTTAGGCTCGAAAACTTGACAATCTGTAGGCTAGAATATTGAAAAAATTTTTAAATAAAATCAGGTGAAGTCAGGTTGTATAAGCTCTTTCGAATTATAAAATAAATTATAAATATCAAACAAAAAAAGCTCAAAATGGTCAAGGAAATCGGAAAAAGGGAGGCGACTTCCAAACTATTACCCAGTAATTTTGACTATCAAGGTTTAAAATTTAGTGTAACTTTTTTTACATAAAATTCCCCAAAAAGGAATTCTCAACCATTACAATTTAAAAACTTTTATCTTTTTCACCTCACTCTTCACCTCTTTTTTGATTGGTTTGTATTTTTTTAGAATTTTGTTGATTGTCGAATCATCAATTTTTAACAATTTTAATTGATTAGACAATTTATCCAAATGGTCTTGATCCACTAGGAAATGTGGAGGATTTTTTGTTGTTGTTTTGTTGTTTGGGAACAATGAGGGGTAGGAAAAACTTTTGTCCATTTTTTCTGAAGGTCAAAAGGAAATCAATTTTAGGTCAAAGTTTTTTTAATTTTTTTTAATTTTTGTAGTTTTTTGATGACTTTTTTTATTTTAAAGACAGATATTTTTTGTAGTTTAAAAAATTTTTTTTTGATGTTCCAAAAGTACTTAAATACAATAAAGTTGTTCACTAGAAAAATTCAAAAAAATTATTTTAATAAATTTTTAAAGGCTTGAAAAATAAATCAGTTAAATAAAACTGACTGAAAAAATAAAATGAAAATAAAATATTTTTTAGGGATTGAACGGAAAATAAAATCAATCATACCAAAAAAACTTTTCCCAAAACATTTTAGAAAATATTTTCGTATTTTGCACCAAATTCCAAAAATTAAAAATCTTCACAAAACGTTCAATCCCACTTTTTAAATTTAAAATAAAAAAAAATATATAATTGAGAGCCAAAATTATTTAAATAATTTCAAAAAATAATTTTTCCCTTAAATTCTTAAAATTTCTCCCCTTTTTACAGTTTAATTAAACTCTGCATTAGAAAAGTCCATTTCTGTGTGTTGCTCCAAAAATCTGAAAAAATTTTTAATTAATTGAAAGGTTATATTTTATTTTTTGACATGCCACAAAAGAAACCCTCTAACCCTTTTTAATAAAAGTCTAGTTAACATTACGATGGTAAAGGTATCTCGTGTCCTAGCAGGGACAAGCCGGGGAGATAAATAAGCCCAGCATTTGTTATCATTAATTTAATTTTAAAGATTAGACTGGAGAGACCGGACCGAGATGTCCCTTCCTCCATTTTTTTCCGCAATTTCTTCTTAAATTTATTCCGTGAAATCTTATTCAAAAAAGGGAGGGAATAAATTTTAAATAACATAAAAAGAATTTTCTCTAAATAAAATTATAGACTTGGAAGAAAAAACAAGAAAAAAATAACAAATAATTTTTTTCAATAAAAAAAACTCTCAAAAATTTAAAATATTCAAAAATAAACAAAATAAAAATAGATTTGAAGGAGTTGGATTCGAACCTTTACCTCCTTTACACTATAAAACTTGAAATTATCCAACTACACCATACTAAAATACAAATCAATTCTATAAAAATAAGGGTGAGGAAAGCATTTGAAAATGAAACGAAAAATCAACTTGTACTCAAAGTCAAAAAATAAACGAAATAAATTTTTCATAAGGAAAAATGAAGTGACCAAGGAAAAAAATAGTAGAAAGATAAAAAAAATAATAAAAAATTATAGAATAGCCAAGAAAAATAATAAAATTTTGTAAAATTTGGAAACTCGAAAAATAAGCCTAGAGGTTAAAAAAAGAGGAGGAAGGAAAAAAATTTAAGAGAGAGAGCATCTTATAAAGAGGCCCGATTACTTTAAAATTTAAAAACTCTACCTTTAATTGGAAATCCAATGCCTTTAAAAACAACACAAATTTTCAATACTCCAAGTGTTTGAGTCATTGATAGGTTCTGAAAATGAAATGGATTTTTACATAAGTAAACATACATATTTATATAAAGAAAAAAGGATTAGCGAAGAGTTAAAAAGGTTAGAATAATTCAAATTTTATTGCTTTTAAAGGCAATTTTCTCAAAAAAAAAAGATTTTATGAGAAGAAAAAGGAAAAAACAGGCAATGCAAAATTTAAATATAACCCCCAAAAGATAACCCCAAATTTAACTTTTATGTTCACAATACATATAAAAGGATTAGAAAAATCGAATGAAATTGAGGGTGGGAGAAACTAAACACGACGAACGCTATGGCGCATAAAAATACTTTTTGCTACAAAACATGTGTTTTAATCTCCAGAACAATAAACATAATAAATTACCGGAAACACGATTATAATGTTTAAACATGTTTGTAAGGAAAAAACAAAGAAAAACATTCTTTTATTAAAGGATGTTCGAACAAGTTTTGCATGCGTTAAATGTGTTTAGAAAGAGACAAAAACAAAACACATTTGTTCAATCGAGAAAACATTTTCCGGAAAATAAAAACTTTGTCAAAAATAATTTTAAGGAAAACATGGTGTTTTGTATAAAACGCATGTGAAAACTTTTTAAGAATGTTGTGACTTATAGGGGGTTTTTTTTGGCTGGACCGATTTGGACAAATTAGGTGTCATTCGAAAGAGCTCGCCGAGCTGAGTCGATTGAGGGGCGAGTGAAGTCGATCCGACAATCAGGGACCGAGATACAGACCCCTGAAGTTTGAAAAAGAGAAGGGGGGAGTAAGCTCATTTTGGGGTGAAAAATTCGAAAATGCAAATAATAGCTCATTCGACTCAGCTCGTCGAGCTGAGTCGAATGACACCAAAATCAGCTCGAGATCTTGATTCTGAGCCGAGATAAAGAGGCTCAAAATGGTCAACATAAACCTATGGGGCGTAGGCGAGGCGCTTGTGCAAAACCCCGCGCTTCGCGCGGGGTTTTGCGGCACGCGCCTCGCGGGGAGTCAACGGTCGCTGGGTTCTGGGTCAGTAACATAAACCTATTCCAATCTCCCTTGCTCTGGACGTACTTGGGGCCTCCGTAACAGCAAAAACCTCAACAATGACCATAGGTAAGGAGCTAAAATAAACGATCATAACTTTGTCAAATCAAGCCGGATTTCGGTGATTTTGGTGTCATTCGACTCAGCTCGACGAGCTGAGTCGAATGAGCTATTATTTGCATTTTCGAATTTTTCACCCCAAAATGAGCTTACTCCCCCCTTCTCTTTTTCAAACTTCAGAGGTCTGTAACTCGGTCCCTGATTGTCGGATCGACTTCACTCGCCCCTCAATCGACTCAGCTCGGCGAGCTCTTTCGAATGACACCTCATTTGTCCAAATCGGTCCAGCCAACAAAAACCCCCTATAAGTCACAATACCCCTTTTTAAAAACATTTGGAAAACACATGTTTTCGGAAAACATGTTTGAGAAAAAATTAAACAGTCTGTAAAATCTTCTTCAGCTAATTTTACACAATTTTTATCAAAACAAAATTCCATAGCATCAAGTTGGTATTGTTCTTGTGAAAATAAATCTGCCCTTAAAAAGTTATTTTTTTAAATTTTTTAACAAATAAATTTACAAATAATATTGTTCAGAAAAATGTTTTTCATCAAATTCTTTCAATTTTTGACTTCTTTCTTCAATTAAAACATTTTCCGGATCATCCAAATCAATTAAATCAACAATTTCTTCTTTGAATTTACCCAAAACTTCATTACGTACCCAACCAAAACCATAACCAAATTGACTATTATTTGCAGTTAAATTGTTGGTTTTTAAACAATGCTGTGGTTTTTGGACACTTGTAAACCTTTAAGTGCTTAAAATATTAAAAACAAAAAAGATAATTTAAAAGTTGAAAACAAAATCGCTATTAAAAAATCACTTTTTGGAAAGATTTATCAACAAATAACGCCAACAAACTTAAAATTGAGAGTGTCCACATACATATCTTGCCAAATTGAAATAAATGCTTAAAAGTGGGTAGGTAGGCTTATTTTGCTGAGTACAAGCGCCGTAAACCCCGCGCCAAGTACGAGGTCTCGCCGAAGAGAATTTGGATTTGACAAGATATGGTGAAACTTAGAAAGAGTGGATAACAAAAATTTTATGAAAGATAACACTTTATTTTTTGGCAGATTTTGTATATATCCAAAAATGTGGTGTGTTTGTAGATTTTAAATAGAAAAATTGATTTTTTCCTGATTTGTATTTTGATTTAGTCCGAGGAAATTTCAAAATTAGAAAATTAAAAAATTTTTAGAAAATGGGAGTATTGAATTGTTTCTATGTCAAAGTGGAAAATACAAAATCCCCAAATAAAGTGAATATTACAAAAAGCAGCTACACGCATCCCACTCAAAAGTATATTTAGTGATTGGAAAATTTGAAGACTTAAAATGTATTTTAAGAGATATTTAAAGAAATATAGACCACATAGAGGAGCTATTGTATACGAAAACAAAAAATCGAAATTTCGGTTACAAATCTTTTTTGGCAATATGTATTTATTAGGAAAAGTAGAGTCAACAAAGTTGAGAGTGGATATGAGACGACAATTTTTTTATAAAAGATATCACTTTATTCGGCACAATTTGTATATCCAAAAATATTTATGTAGGTCTTAGAAGACAGAAAATCGAAAAGTTTTTGGAAAATGAGAGGATTTGATTGTTTTAATGTCAAAATGGAAAATACAAATTTGCCAATAAAGTGAAAATTTTCGAAAGACAAATACATATAAGTATCGCACTCTGTAATTTTAAAGTTGGATGGGCTTTTTTAAAGATTTTAATTTAGTAGTTGTATATACGTCTAGGAGAGTCAACAAACAAAACATCCAAAAATCCAGCTCCCATAACCTAACATTTTCTCAAAAAGCATTTATTCATCAAAATCCGCAACTGGTTGACTCGATCCTGCCAGACGATTTTTCGACTCATCATGAAACTTCAAAATTCGCGTAAGATTGCCCAAAATACCTTAAATATATTTTATAAATTTGTTAAATTTGTATAAAAAGTTTTTAACGTTCGAAAAGAAATTTTTTGTAAATTAATTTGGCATTATGTTTTAAAAAATTTTTACCAGTCGCAAAAACAATCGCTGCTTTAATCTCGTCCAAGTTGTTAACTTCGTCAACTCTACCATTAATATACGTGAATAAGTCAACCAAAATGGCTCTCTTGCTTACAAAACGAGCCTTGATCTTTAAAAATTTTGGGAAAATTTTGTTTTTTAGGGGCATATATTTTTACACATACATCATCCAATTTATCTTCACGAACATGATGCTGCGGTTCTTCATAAGCCGGCCACTTGAACTTTTCTGTATCCATATACTTAAACAATTTTATAAGACTTGGGAATTTTCGAAAATTTTTATATTATTATGCTCAAAACTGTTAAATCTTTATTTGAATTTTATTGCTACTTGCAGAATCCGCAAATATTTTTGCGGACAATACATACATATTTGCGGAGAGGGGTGGAATGTGAGCAAAATTTATACGCTTTATGACAGGCTTAAACAAAATTGGTAATTGTTCGATTCGTATACCCCCTCCATTTTCCTTCCTGTAAGTATTACAAAATGCTCGTCGAGTTCTATAACATAAGACTAAATGACCATTTTTTAATACTTTTAGGAAGGAAAAAGGAGGGGGTATACGAACCGAACAATTACCACAAAATTCTCTACTAAGCTAGCTTCCAAACCCCAATGGCTAACAATTCTGAATCTATAGTTTGTCCGCAAATATTTTTTTACAAATTTTTAGTTAAAAAATTTAATTACTCACTTCAGTAAGTTCGTCTTTCATACTCGGAATCGAGACAGTTAAAGTCGATAACTGACTATACATTCCTAAAACATTTTTTTAATTGAAAAATATTTTAAATTCACACCGTCGAAACTGGCATTGAAAACAGTTGTCAACAGTGCCTTGCGAAAACATTTTTCTCCACCCTTCATCTTTTTTAAACCTTCAATAATCTTGTTAAATTGGACAAAAGATTGTGCACGCAACTAGAAAAAAATTTTTTTAATATTTTTTGCGGACTTTTTTTAAATTTGCGGACAAACATTTGCGGACAGACTAACAAATTTTTAATTAAGACAATCAATTAAAATTTTTAATTTTTATTCTTCCAATATTCTGATATAGACATACAAAACACACACAAAACACACAAACACAGACTTACTTTCCCCAAAAATATCAGCCATTTATGTTGAAATTTAAAAATTAAAAGATAAAATAATTTAGATATCCGAATATCAACCCATTTTTTATTTAACGGGATAAATTTAATTAATTCAAATAATAGTTCTATAGGTAATTTTTGAACATTTTTTATTTCATTTTTCATTCAATAATTGATTGAAAAAAATTGGAAACAAAAATATGCATAGACGGGATGTGGGGTAACGAATAACCCAAGGAAAGGGTAAACACCACAAAAACGCATTCTCTCACTTCAAATGATAAAAGGCGTAAAACACAGAAAAAATACATAAAAACACATAAACATAAAAAACAAATGTTTTTCAAACAAACAAAACATTTACTAAAACAAACATTCAATTTAACATAAAAACTTTGTTTACTACAAAACAAACAAAACATTAATAAAAACAATTTAAAATTTATAAAAACAAAAAACAACAAACAAAACATTTACTAGTAAAATGAAAAAACATACAATTAAACATAAACTTTTGTTTACAACAAATAAAACAAACAAAACATGTTAATAGCAAACTTTTAAAAACACATTAAAACACAAAACAAACAAAACATTCAGAAACACATTTCAAAAACATTCTGATTAAACAAGCTTTAGTTTTGTTTTTAATCAATTTCTTTCAACAAACTTACATCAGCAGGCGATGTCATGTCAAGTAGTCTAATAAAGTGTAGTCTAATAATAAAATTTAGAAATTCAGAATGTCTAGAAATAGAGCAAATCTGAATTAATTAAAATATTAAAAGAATTTTTAGAGAAAAAATTTAACTGGGAAAATAAAAACAAACACATCAATGTGAGTATATTCAAATGATGTGGAGAAAATGAAATGACGGCACAACTTACTTATAGTTAAATAGGGAATGATTACCCTCTCTCCTCCTCCTCCACTCTTCCACAATGTTGCCTACAACTAATTGTAAACAAAACAGAGTACATTCAAAAAAACCTTTAATTTTTAATCAATATAACCAAAAATAATATATGTATAATAATAACCAAACCCCGTCAGAACACCCGCAACAAACAAAAATGTCGGAACTTGGAAGTCTAAACTTTTATAAACTTTTCAGAATTGAAATATTTTGTACTGATGGTACAAGAAAAAATTTGACCCTTTAGAAATCATGTTTTCTTAAAACAAATGAGAAAAAACATGTATAAACTTATATAAAAGCATGTTTGTAAAAAAGTTTATTGCTTGTGTTTTTTCAAAAACATTTTGAATGTTTGTTCAAAACAAACAACACTGTGTTGTGTAAAAATACAACAACACTGTGTTTTGTAAAAATACAACAACAATATGTATATTTTCCGGAAAACAGCAATTTCCTTTTGTTTGAGTTATACTTTACTTTTAATTAATTTGTGGCGCTCAACCGACCTCAACAATATTTTTTTCTTTTTTCTCCGCCGCCCCATTTCGTCCCATTGAACAAAAATCCCCGATTCGTCCCAACTACATTTTTGTGCAGCTTTCAATTTCAATAGAAGAATGAGTTTTTCAACATCCTCAAAATCAACTTTAGATATTAATTCTTCAAGTTTTGATCCAGAATATTATGTGCAAGATTTATTACGCAAAAAGGGTTTGGAGGAATTGGTTGCTGTAGAACAGGATATGGTCTTTAAAATATTTTTTTAAATGCTTTAAAAAATTTTTTAAAGGTAAATAATGTTAGAAGACTTGATTCTGAAATGCAATCACTCGTTTACGAAAATTATAGCAAATTTTTAAATGCAACAAGTACAGTGAAAGACATGCAAAATAGGCTGACTGATGCACATAATGTAAAAAAATTATTTTTTTTTTTAATTTCTAAAATTATTTTTTAACTTTTTAAAATTATTTTTAAGGATTTAAATTATATTTTTTTGACATTTTTCTGGTAACTAACTAAAATACCTATAAATGATTTTACCCCGTTGGGATTCGAACCCCACACCCTTTGCTTTTAATAACCAAGCATTTACCCACTACACCAAAGAGTTAATTTTTGAAGAAATTTTTTTTCGGAATGCCTACTTATTTTCCTCTCTTTAACTAAATAAAAGTAAAATAAAATTGTTTCATCCACTTGGGATTTGAACCCCACACCCCTGAACCAAGCATTTACCCACTACACCAAGGTGTCAATTTTTGAAGAATTTTTTTCTGAACGCCTATTTATTTTTCCTTATTTCAGACATTAATTAAATTTAAAAATTTAAAGGAAATGCATTCCCTATCTTCTCGAATGGACAAAATTACAGACTTGTCAGACTCTTTAACTGAAAAATTTGCAAAGAATTGTGAACGGGTTAAAAAATTGAATGAAGCGCGTGATTCTGTTAAACGCTTAGAATTTTTAATTAAAGCCCCACAAATTTTGCAGGTTTTTTAAAATAATTTTTTAAATTTAATTTTGTTTTTAAAAAGACCTGTGTAGAGCAAAACGATTTTTCCAAAGCAGTAAATACTTTTGTTTCAATACAACCAAAATTGGAGAAGCTGAAAAATCTTCCTTCAATGGCAGGCATTGCTAGTGATTCAGAGAAGATTATGGAAGGAGTTAAAAAACAGGTTTTAGTAAAATTTTGGATTTTAATAAGAATTAGAATTTAACTCAATTTCTAGTTCTAATAAAATATTTTCTCTTTAAATTTTTTCTTAAAATCCGCAAGTTTTGTCCGAAAATCTGTGACAAATTTTCGGATTTTTTCTAACATTTTTTGTCTATTGTAGAAATTAGATTTCTACCTCATCGACTACGGGAGGCTCTCATGCAGAGCCACCTTCCTCTTGAAGCCATTCTCTAACCGTCAACCCACAGTAAAATTTTTAAAAAATTTTCTTTTAAAATTTTTTTTCTATCAAAATCTCAACATTTTTTCACATTTTTACAGCTTTCCGAACAATTAGAACGTCGTCTAATTTCATCAGAATCAGTAATTCAAGCAGTTCAGCTTTTAAAGAAATTGGAAATATCTGAAACTGAATTAGAGTCCCAATTACTTTCAACATTTGAAAGAGAAATTTATTCAGAATTAAATAAATTGAGAGAAGAAGAAAATGAACAACAACAAATACCTGGAGAATTGCCAACTAATATTAAATTTAATGATATTTTTGAATTTGTGGATACGGGATGTTGTCATTTGTTGACTAATGTTTCTTTAATGGCTTCTACTTTTTTACAATTATTTAATAAACAGGTTTTTTATATATAAGTTCGAAAAGTTCCCGATAAAATGTGCGGATTATTTTAGGTCCGCAAAGTATTTTGCGGATTACTTCTGTCTGCAATTAATTTGCGGACAAATTTTTGCGGATTTTTTTACGGATTCTTTTGCTTTTTCGGATTTTTTACGGACTAATTTTAAGGATTATTATAAGTTCATAAATTGTGTTCACATTCCATAAATAAAAATTTTTTTCTCTCAGCATTCTAGAGCAGAATTTGCCCATTTACTTGAACGTGTAATGACAATATTTGAACAAATTGTAGATAAACGTTTTGCTAATGAAACTAACTCTGTTGATTGTTCATTATTCGTAAAATCATTGGATAGAATTTGTAGAAAAATTTCTGTGTTAGCAAGGCTTTCACCTGGTTAATTTTTCTAATTTTTAATAAAAGTCCGCAAGTAATTAGCGGACAATTTTTGCGGATTTTTAATAATCCGCAAATAAAAATTTTTTTCTTTTAGATTTCAGCTTTACTCGAATGAATTCTTCTATAGTTCATCGTGCTGGTAAAAATTAAAAAAAAAAAGATTTTTTTCAATTTTAAATTATTAGCAAAACATCAAATCATGTTGTGCCGTCAATTTGTTGATGAGACAATACAAAAGGCTATAGATGAGGTTAAAATTAATTTTCTTTTTGTAAAAAATTTTCCTAGTTAAAGTAAAAAAACCCAACCCTGGTATTATGGCCGCAAATAAGTTGCGGATTATTATAAGTCCGCAAATTTTTTGCGGATAAATTTTACGGATTATAGCGAGTCCGCAAATAATTTTTTTTAATCTTTTCAAGGCATTTACTAAATTAAATAATTCAACACCTATCGCTTTTTCCTCCTCTCATAGTGATAAAGGTCAATTTTATTCTTTTGGTGCTAACAACAGCAATAATAATGCTCGAAAAACATTGTTGAGAGAATTACTGGATAAAATAGAACATTGTGTTTTACATTCAATTAAAAGTGCTTTGGCTTCTTTATTAATGTTTGTTTGTGTTTTATTTTTAAATGTTTTGTGTTTTTTCTGGAACATGTTTTTATTATAAATTTGTTTAAATATGAAAGTTTTGGAAAACAAGAAAACACAAAAACACCTAATAAACAAATTTGTAATAAAAACATGTTCCGGAAAAATACACACGCAACTTTTCCGGAAAGCATAAAATTAAAACCAGGAAAAACATTGTTTTGATGTTTATTCATGTTTGTTTAGTTTTCCGGAAGATGTTTTTCTTACAGATAGTAAATGAACATTTTCCGGAAATAATTTTTATTTATTTTGGTGTTTTTCTGTTTTTTCCGGAAAATGTTTCTAACAATAAATACTTTAATAAATTTTTTCTATTTTTCCAGGTTTACAGCTACAGATATAATATTTTCTTCAATTCCTCATTTTACTGCTATTTTTGGTTTTGATGTTCACGAACAAATTGTGGTAAATATATTTAATTAAAATATCCTTTCTTTAAATTATTTTAGATTGGATCAATTCAAGATTTGACAACGAATATAAATTTACGAATTGATTCGTTAACAGAAAATGAAGAAGAAGGAAAGGGAACAGAATTATTAATTTTTTGCGCGCTTTTAAGAAATTTGCGTTTAAAACATTTGGAGTATTTGTTGGAATTAGCACAACAACAATATAGGTAGATGTTTTTGTGTTTTGCTTTATTTTAAATTAATTTTCCGGAAGATGTTTTAATTCAATGTGTTTTCCTTTTTTAAACTTTTCCGGAAGGTGTTTTAAATAAACTTATTCTAATGTGTTTTGAACATGTTTCCCGAACTCTGTTTTTATTTTTATTAAACATTGTGTTTTGTTTTATTCTTTCCGGAAAGTTTCTCCAAAAATACAATTGAATGTTTGTAATGTTTTTTCTTTTTAAAACTTTTCCGGAATGTATTTTTATTTTTAAGACTCAACGATTTTCACTTCTTTAACCAATACAAACTTACAAACATTGAAACACCAACAAGTCAATTACAACAATTAATAGAAAAATTATTGAGGAAATATATACAAATTGAAAGTTTATCACTTTCTAAGGTTTTTGTGTTTTTTTTTTTAAAAAAAAAGAATTTTTGTTTTCAGATTGCAAATAAATGTATTTTTACTTTTGAATGGGCAGAATATTCAGAAACTCCACAACGTGTACGTACATTAATTAAACATTTGGTACGTTCTGTAGCAGAAAAGGATGTTGATGTTGCTGCTTTAGTTAGTCCTTGTTTGAGTTAAAAAATGTTTTTTAAATAATTTTTAAGCTGGAGAATGATGGTTTTACTGCTTCGAAGGAGAAAACACCAGAATCGTCACATGGGTAGAGAAAAACAAATAATTTTAAAACAATGTTTCTGAAAATACTTTTACGGAAAACACTTGTTTAATTAAAATACATCGGAATATTTTTATTTAAAATACATGAGAAAAACATTCCGGAAAACTAACAAAAACACAATGTTTTAATAAAAAAAAGGAAGTTTTGAAAATACTTTTCCGGAAAACACGTAAAATATGGTAGAATAAGTTTGTTTAAAATACATCCGGAAAGGGTTTAAAAAGAAAACACATTAAAGTTGAAATAAAACATTTTCCGGAAAATTAATTTAAAAAGAAACACAACCAAAGCATGTTTAGTTAAAACATCTTCGGGATAGAAATTAATTTTTAAATTAAAAAAAAAATTATTTTTTTCTCAAGTTATTATACAATGAGAAGAGCAGCAAGTGTAGCTAGTAGCGTTTACAATAATAACAACAATAATGACAATAATTCTTCTTTGGGTGGAAGTAGTGGAGGAATAGTTGAACGTCTTTGGGGTGATGATGATAATGATGATACTGATGGAGAGGAAAATAATAAAAATGGTGAAAATGCTATAAAAGAATTTTTGGCCAATTTAAAATTGGAATTTAGAAGGGATGTTGTAAGTTTTGAATTTTGTGTTTTTATTGAAGAAAACTAGAAAGTTTTAAAAATACAATGTTTTTCTGAAATAAAAGTTTTCCGGAAAACAATAACAAAAATACAATGTTTAATAAAAATAAGAATGTATTTTCCGGAAATTTCCGGAAAACAAGTTTAATTAAAACATTATAATTAACTTGCATTCCGGAAATGTTTTATGAAGAAAATACATTATAAACATGTTCGAAAAATACATTCCGGAAAACATTTAAAAAAAACATTTAAAATATGTTCATTTAAATTTAAAAGGTTATGAATGCTTTAATTCGTCTGCTGAGTTTGTCTTTATGTGAATTTGTTCGTGCCCAGCCCAAATTTTCAAGAAACGGGTTAGAACAATTACAGGTGAAAAAAAATATTTTTAAGAAAATTTTTAAATTAAAAATTTTTTTTATAATTTTTAGGTCGATTGTGCATATATGCGGCAAAAACTTTGGGCACATGCTGGAGATGAACATATGCTTAATATGTCGATTGAAGATGTTGTGACGGCTGCTGGTAAGAAAAAATTAATTTTTACCCTTAAACAAAAATACAATGTTTAATATTTTTAAAGTGAATCAATGTGCCCAACCAAAATTATTAGACCCTTCTGTTGTAAGAGCTATATGTGAAGAAAATTGACATAGAGAGAAAATTTTAAATTAAAAAAGTTTTTTTTAAATATTTATTGCACTTGATAAAATTATGTAAAAATATGAAAGGCAAAGAAAAAGTATAAATACATCAATAAAAAATTAAAAAAAAGTAAATCTGGTATTTTTATAATTAAAAATGTAATATAAGGTCAATATTAAAAATTAGACTTGTGTTTTTGAGTATAAGAAGTTTTGTATAAATGTTTTTCCGGAAAAGCTAAAAACATATAACAATTAAAAAAGTTAGTTGTTTGTTGAGTAGGAAGATGTTGTTGTTGAATTCTCGTCATTACTTAACACAACATGGTCAAATTCTGAACAAAACATTTCTGTTGAGCTTTCAATGTTTTTAATGTTGTTGTTGTGAGGAAATATTGTTGTTTTAGTGGTAGAAAAAGAAAAAAGTTTGTTGTTGTTGTGTTTTCTAGGAATTGACAAACATTTTATACTTTTTAATGCGTTGTTGTTTACATGTTGTAATCGTTTTTTCCTTACAAACATTGCATAACATAGAGGAAGGAGAGCAAACGAACTTAATTTTAACATTGTTGCCGTGCTAAAAACATCGTCCCAACCACGTAAATCGGAAAGAATAAAACCTGCCTGAAAAACAAAAAAATGTTGTGTTTTTAGAGATGTTTTGAAAAATGTTTTGTTTGTCTTCCGGTTAAATTTGAAGGGAAACAATTTCCGACAAATGTTTTTATATTGTTTTTAGTTTTGTGTTTTTCTTGTGTTTTTGTTTGTTTTCCGGATAATTTAAGGGGAAACATCTTCCGGAAAATGTTTTATTTGAAAAAGTGTTTTAGTTTTAATGTTTTTCCGGAAAACATTTCCAGAAATGTTTTTATTGGACTAAATGTTTCCGGAAAATAACGAGAAATTACCTGAACACAGATAAAGTTGTATGGAGCGAGTCCAACAAGCACAGAAAATGTAAACAACGGTAAAGGAATGTTTAGAAAAGGAGCAACAATGTTGAGAAGCCAACTTAAAATAAATCAGAATTTTGTTTTATTTGTTCGGAAGAATTATCTGTCAAACCTGGGTGAGATCGGAAACATTCTTGCGAATAAAAGGAAAGCCAACAATCTATGGGAATTGTCGTCCACTTTCCTTTGTAAATAATTAATTTTTTCTCCAAAATAATACAAAACATATTCTCGACTAAATAATTCAGAAAATAAATAGCACAAAGTAGAGCCTATTGTAGTCAAAACGGAACAGAGTAGAAAGCCAATGGGTAGGCCATAAATTGCACCGGCAATAATATTCTTTGAAAAAAGAAAAAAAAATTTTTTTAATTTTTTTGAAATTTTTTGAAATTTTTTTTGAAAATTTTTTTGAGAAATTTTTTGAAATTTTCTCACCATAAAAAAAGACCCAGGGATAGCAAATGTTTGTTTATACAAATAAATACAGGTAAATAATGTAAATATGTAGGCGGTATGCCTTTGTTCATAAAGCCGGAAGCGGGCAGTGAAAGAAGTAAAATTTTCAAATTGAGTAGGTAATTCTAATACAAATGGAGCTGGTGAAGATAATGAATTGTCTAAAAATTAAAATTAATTTAAAAAATTAATTTTTGATTTTTAAAAAATAAAAAAATTTTTTAGTCATGTACTCTTGTGCCTGCCCACACTTCTTTTAAAATTCATAACTTTGTCTAAATTGAAACTAAAATTTTAAAATTTGGCAATTTTATAGCTCTGAGTCTCCTCTATCATTTAAAATAAAAACTAAATTTATAACTCTATTTAACCAAAAGTTATGAATTTTTAAAGTCACCGCCTTCTATTAATAAACACACTGCCCATAACACCCTAAAAATTCGCAAGCCCTTTGAACTTTGATCTAAAAATCTAATTTTCAGCCATTATGTAGCTCTGAACCTCCTCTATTGTTTAAAAGAAAAATTAATTTTATATCACTATTTAACCAAAAGTTATGGGTCCCTAAGTTGCCGCCTGCTAAAAATAAGCGTCTCGACCATAACTCCTTAGAAATTCACAAGTCTTTTCAATTTAAGTCCAAAAATTTAATTTCCAGCCATCTTGTAGCTATAAATCTCCTCTATCATATAAAATAAAAATCAAATATATATCTCTATTTACCCCAAAGTTATGGGCCTTCAACTAACACCAACTTGAAAATACCCCATTAAACTAATTAATTTCAAAAATTAATTTAAATTCACCTCCTTCATTCATAAATTTTTCCTCAACATTTTTCCTTTCAATATTATCTAAAGTCCTATTTTTATCAGTTATTTTTGATGTTTCCGCAATTTGAGGCCATTCAGGTGCATAACAAATTAACAACCAAAGTAGTAAGGTGGCAGCAACAAAAATAGCAGGAAGAAAGAAAAGGCGTGTGATTGTCATTCATAAATAATTTTTTTCTTTTTTAATAGTTAATCCATCAGAAAATGATTAAAAAATTAATAGAAAAATTAAAAAAAAATAAAATTTAGACGAAAAAAGATTTTTAAAAAAAGGGGGGGGGAGGGGAGGTACAAAGTCAAGGACCTAAGCTGATTTAAAATCTCTCAAGAAAAAAATAAAAAATTTTTTTAAATTAATCTCTTGTATCATTAAATAGAGCAGAAAAATAGCTACAAAAAAAATAATAAAATTAAAAACCAAAATGAACTAGCAAATAAGAATTATGGCCAAAAATCAGAGGATAGGTCAATAAAAATCGAAATTTTATAAAGGTTTTTTGACCACAACTTTTTTTCTAGTTAATAGAAATTTTTAATTTAAATTTTGCTTTATAGAGAATTTAATTCTCTATCAGATGGTACCAAGCTCTTCTTTCAAAGATTAATTCATTTTAGAATTATGGGGGAAATTCAAGTCGTGGTCGTCCACTCCTCTTCTCACTATCAAAGGATTAAAAATAAGCTCTGAGTTAAAATACATAATTCTGTTCAGAATGACTAATAAACAGCTCAAAAAATTGCAAAATGAATGCTCCTTTAGACAAAAATTAAAAAAAAATTAAAACACAATTTTTTTCTTATCAAAAAAAGAGGGAGGACATTTGGTCCCAAAATTAAAAATAAATTTTTAATCCAAAAACAGGAAATCCTTCTTCGCAAAAAATACTTTTAGGAGGGATAGTAATATTAAAAAGCTAGTCGTTGGACCTTGGAATAAAGAAAAAAAGGATGAGTGGATGGATGATTGGTCAATAAATGGAGGGAAGAAGAGATGAGCGAAAAATGAATGGATTGAACGGCAATAAATTTATCAGAGCGAAAAAAAAAATTATTTTTTTTTCTTTATCAATGCTTAAAAACAAGACAAATTAAGAAGCAAAAAAAGCAAAAAAAAAAGAAGACAGACAAAACAAGTATTTAAATAAATAAACGTGTTCCGGTGACGATGGCGCGATAAAATAAAGGGGTAGAAGGAAGGGAAGAATTAATTTAAGTAGAAAATTAATTTGTTTGAAAAAAAAATCAAAAGGGAGTGTGAAATGATTCACATTTTCTGTTGATTTTAAGTAGATGAAGCAGGGAATTGATAAAAAAAATTTTTTTTGATAAACTCTAAGGGTTCAAAGAACTCGATAGAGACATTCAAAATTCAAGCCTATACCCAACTGATCACCATTTCAAATATCGTTAGGATCGGGGTCTTCGAATCAGGCCGACGTTCGAGTCGTCTTTTTCGGGCTGGTCCGACCGAGTCTTTTTCAGGCCAAAATCCAATGCCCGACTCGATCTTCCGGACCGGGCCGGATCGGGTCCCGAACCCTAATCACAACCGATTGATCGACACGATTTAAATATCAAAACAAACACGCCCAACAGCAACCCTAACTAATTAGAGCCCAACAGACAAAAATATCAACTCTACCGATCAGACAATCAAGTACCCAGCTGATCATAGCCTAAGGGCCAGAGACTGAAAATATTAAAACCAGACTCTAATAGTCTGATTTTGATTAATCCGATTTTAACCAATCCAAAGCCAATTTTAGAATGAATTTAAAGCTATTTTTAATATAATATTTTAACGTAATATTCTAAAAATACATCGCGGCAAATCAATATAAATTCATTTTTTACCAGTCCAAATATTCCCCTCTATTGTATAGTTTAATGTAAAAAAGCAGTGAACTGGCAACATCGCTTAGCGCAACTTGAGGGGGCGAAAATAGGGAAGATGACGAAAAAAAACAAATTAAATTATAACGAACAAATTAAATTATAAAATTGAATTAGAAGAGGATGGGAAGGATTAATAAAATTAAAGAGGAGTTCCTGTTCAATAGCCTCAGGGAATGGACATTAGAGTCTGAAAATTTGGGGGAGGGAAAATACCTTCTCCCCTCAAAAATGTGATTCAAGTTTGATCCTAAAAGTTTTTTTAAATATTTTTAAAGCCTCCAATAATTATTTTATTAAATTTTCGATATTTTAAATAAAGAATAAAGCCAATTATTACCCCAAAATCAAGCTAAAATGCCCATTGCAGCCACTTTCTTGAACATAACTTTTTTAAAACAAACTCAAAAATTCTGAAATTTTGAGATATCAAAGAAAGCTGTTTTAGAAATATAACTGCAAAATTTCAGATTTCTAGCTTGTATTTGGACAGTTTTATAAAATTTTAATTGACTTGAGGTCTATTGCCTTTATAGGAAAATTTTGGTTAAGTGGGATGAGGACGTCTATCCCCGTAAAATGGGTCAAAGGTTCGAATCCTTTCGACGGAAAACATTTTTATTTTGAAAAAAATAGTGTAACAAATTGATAAAAATTATTTAGAAAGAAAATAGAATTGGGAAATTTTTTTAAAAGGGAAAATTAAAAAAAATAAAATTAAAATCAAGAGAAAATTGAGGAAATCGCGCCGTTTAAAACAGGGAAAAGCGCAAATAAAATAAAAATTAATGGGTGAATGAGGGAAAATGAGGGAGCAAAAAAATAAAGAGGAACAGGATATATAAATCAAAAATAAAAATACGTACAAGTGCGTGACCCAAATTTTCTTAAAAATAGAAAACTTGTTTTTTTCTAATCTTTAAAAATGAGGGAAAATCAAAAGAGAGGAGCAAACCTTTATAATTATTAAAAGGTTAATTAAAGGTTGCCTGTGAAAGACTCTAAGAACCCCAAAAAATCTTTAACATTTATGAACGCAAATAAAATGCAATATTACAAAAAAAAACACTGACCTCATTTATGTGTAAAATTTTTTAAAATTTTGATTAGCTATTGAGTGAAACTATAAACCTCACCACAACTTAAATCAGTATTTATTAGAAAAAAAATTTTTTTTTTACAACCTAAGAGTGTACACACATAAATGTAGTAAACAAGAATAGGAGGGGGCTAAATTATATATATTAAAAATAATATTAAGAATATTAAATAAAAAAAAGGATATTAGACAAATCGAACCTCATTATAAGATAAACACCTCAAACACCACACAAAAATACAAGACACATATCGTTAATAATCTTCTCTCAAATTGGTGGGGAGATACTGGGTGAGAGTAAGGTTGCCAAAATGGACAGACTTGGACCGAAAGATCGAGTCGGACCTAACATATCTGGCGCCCGAAAAAGACTCGTACGGCCCGACTCGATAAAAACCAGGCCGAAAAAATGCCTAGACCGTCGGCCCAACTTGAAAACGGCAATCCTTATGGGTGGGTGTAGATCTGCCTCTAAAAAATCCCCCTATTTTTAACATTTTCCTACAATTTTAGGAGATATCTTATAATAAGGTTTGACTTTTTTTTTAAAATAATTTAATTAGAATTATTATTAACCTTTTTAATATTATTTTTCGTCATTTTTTTATTTGACGACGCATTTTTACGCTTTTTTCTTTCTCTAAAATTTAATTCTTTTTTAATTTCCTTATCAAATTCCTCAATTTCACTTTTTGTAAAAATTGGTGTTGAAGGATTTTTTAATAAATTTAAATTGTTGTTACTCTCATTTTTTATCATCAAATTTGGAGAAAGTTGTAAACCTAAAGAATTACAAACACGCCAAAAAACATTGTCAAGTTTTGCATTTATTATTAAATCTGCTTTTCTTTCCTTTAAAAATAAAAAAAAAATTTTTTTTTATGCTCAAATAATTACCCTCGCCCTGCAAACTTTAATAAAAATTCTAACGAAAAAAAATTTTTTAAAGGAGAGGACAAGGGTAAAGAGAAAGAGGATAAACTAGAATTAAAAAAAATTTTTTTTTTGTTAGAAAAAAGGCAGGCGCTATAAAACTTAAAAATTTTAACCAATTTTCTATTGAAAAGAGAGGTAAAGGAAAAAAAAAAACGAAAAATTTTCTAAAAGAAAAATTCTCTAAAAATTTTCTTAATAAAAATAAATTAAAAAGAACTAACGTGTTGTGTCTTTTGTAAATTTATTGTAACAAATTTCCCTCCATTACGTTTACAAACTAAAGGCATATCACCAACTGGTTTAATTTGAAGTGTTGTACCAAGACACAGGAAAAGATCACATTTTCTTTGAAAATAAAAAAAATTTACTTAAAAAGAGGCGTCTCTTAAATAAAGAGCACCCCCCCCCCCCATTTTGTGGCCAACCAAACTTAAGAAAGCTTCACCCCAAATAGCTAACCAAAATCTCTTAAAAATAAAATTAAGTCTCTTAAAATCTCTCTCATATCTCAAAAAATTTAAATAAAAATCTTGCTTACCGAACAAATTCTTGTGCAATTTGATAATCAGGTTCAGGCAATTTGTCTTCCCAATCTAAAGTAGTGTCGTGAAGGTCTCCATTACATTCAACGTTTTCACATTGACGACCAGTAGGTTTTAGACCAACAGAGGGAATTGGAGAGTCTCGAAAGTATTTTCTGAAAAAATCTTTTTGACGAAATTTCGGGTTTTGTCGAAATTTCGAGAAATTTTCGTAAAATGCCCAAGTTCCCAAAAATTTCAAAAAATTTCGAAAAAAATTTTTTAGACAAAATTTCGTTTCGCAAAATTTAGCAAAATTTTTCCCCAAAATTCCACTAAATTTCTTAAAAAATAAAGAACATTTTTTTCCAAACCTTTTACATTTTCCACATTTTTCCACAAAAATATTTCCATGTAACTCAGCTAAACGTTCAATTGGGAATCCAGAAAGACTGTGCAGTCCATCAACATTTTGTGTTATCAAAAATTTAATTTTTCCACATTTTTCAAGTTCGGTCAAAGCAAAATGGGAGAAAGTAGGTGTTGCATGTTCAAAACTGACACCTTCAGGCATTTGCCTTTTTTGACGTTCCAAAGTCCAAACACCGTTGGGGCCGCGAAAGTCGGGAATTCCGGCGGCTGAAAAAAATAAAATTTCGGGAGTTAGAGAGGAAGGGGGTCAATTGGATGGAAAATTTAAAAGGGGAAAGCATTCTTCCAACAAGGAAGAACCTAAAAGTATGGGAAAATCGGGGTCTGACTGACTCTAAATTTTCTTAAAGTTCCTTAATTTTCAAGTGAATCAAGGCCAATAATTCAGTTAGGGTAAATAATTATCCTTTAGAACCGTGGTACAGTCAAGGTCGTTAAGATTTTCAATTTCTAGCAAAAGATTTCTGAGATAGGTCCAAGTTATACGGCAATAGACGAAAAATGCACGACCAAAGGATTAAACGACCAAAACACAAATCAGGACATTCTCAGCCCTGGGTTTCTCAGGATTAAAAAGTGAGTAAGGAAAACAATTAGAATTTAGAAAAAGCCCAAAACCTTAAATAAAAAGTCCAAACCTGTACTAATCCCTGCCCCAGTCAAAACAACACAGCATTCACTGTTACACAACATTTGTACAAGAGAAGTGCATTTATTTGTTAAAATACGATCAGAATCTATCTTCTAAAATCAAAATCAAATCTTTAAAAAAATTTAAAAATTAAAAAAAGAGAAACCTCGGGTAACCCAACCCTCCCTTTATGTTCATATTCTGAAAGCGCTTTGGCGTATTCAAAAGACATGAGTCCAGAAATTGAAGTTTTAGGGCAGTTTTGAATATAACTACAAGGAAACTGCTTCCATAAATACAACAAAAAAGCTGAAAAAAATTTGAAAAAATTCTTTAAGATTAAGAAAACTAGATTTTTGACCTTCCTGGATTTTTCCCGAGCCTGGGTTTTTTTTGACTACAGGCCCAGGATTCGGCCTAGACCAATAAATCAAACAGAGAGCCTGGAAACAGGCCCAGGCCTTTCAAAAATCTCGATCTCTAAAGGAAACTCAAAGAAAAAATAAAAAAAATTCCAAAAAATTAGGTCAACCTGATGAGAGATAAGGCAAAAATGAGAGAGTAAGGAGAGAAAAAGAGAAAGGGGGATAAAATGTCATTTTTAAAGAAAATAAACATTACGCCAAAAATAAAATAAAAAAATAAAATTTGAGTTCTTTTGACAATTTAAAAGTCTTCCAACGATCATCAATTTTATAAAGCAAAAAAGGAATGATTAATTTATCTGTTCGAGAAAAGATAAAAGTATTGGGAGCAACCAGCTTTATTAATATTTTTCTCATTTTTCTTTACAAATAAATGAAGCTTTTAACATTGATAAAATCTTGTATTTTTATTTTATTAATTCAACAAAATTTAATTTGTGCTCAAGTACTTAGTGGATTGCCTACATTTCCAACATATAATCCTCCAAATCCGTTTGAGTCCAAGTTGGTATCTTTTTGTTAGTCTAACCTAGCTATAGGAGCAGTGGCGGGCTCATTGTTTTGCGTTATTTGCGTTAAAGTTCGGCCTTGCAGTGCGTTTTGCGTTGGTTTTTGGAGATTGTCTCTCGCGCCCGCCCTTGTATATCAGTCAAAACCTCCCCTTATTTGTTAAGACTGACAAAATCGTTGTCTTAAATAGAGGTTATCGTTTAGACAGGTTCTACTACTCAGCGACCAAATTTAAATTTAAAAAACGTATCTAAATTGAGTTGTATCGGTGTATTGGATATCTTATAAGTATGACTTTATTTTTTATTTTCTAGAAATTGGGCAACCGCGGACAACTCAGCATCCAAATATCCCGACAACCGAAATTACAATTCTAATACAGTAAATAATAATGGCCCCTATTTGTACCGTTCACAAAATATTCCCTCACGTTTTGGGAATGGATGGTTTGTTCAATGCACTACAAGAAATTGTGCTACTGGATAAATAATTTATTATATATTAAACAAATTTGATATTAAAAATTCAAAAATATTGTATTTCAAGGCTGTAAAAAAGCAAAACACGTAACTGGACCTCTTGATGTTTCACAAAAGATTTTTGAGCTGATCTGTTAAATTATTACTCAGTGTTTCACCGGAACCGAAATTTTGTCTGGAACCGGATCTGGGTCATTTTATTAATATTTCTTAAAAACAAAATGTTAGGGGCGTAAAAATGTTCCGGTTTATCCGGAACCGATTTGTAAACCGGAGCCGGATCCAATTTGAGTTCCGGAACCGGAACTTCCGGTGAAACTCTTATGTATGTATTATAACTATTGTCATTTTGTCGTTTGGACATTTTAAATTGTGACATTTTGAAATTTGGACATTTTTGTAACTTTTACCATTTTGAAATCGTGACATTTTGTAATAATTTTTGAAAAAAATAAATTTAACCCACCACAGTATATGAAAACCTATTTCTACTACAAATAACATCTATCGATGCCCCAAAAGTTAATCGACCAGCACTGAATATCAACTGTTTAGATATTGTTGGACTAACTACAATATTCTATTAAATAGGGGAAATATTTAAAAATTAAATTTTTTAAACACACTTCATGCATTATTGTTCTCAATGTCTCAGAACTACATTTGGAATTTTCTGTTCCCAATTTTGAATAAAGCTTGTCTGATGAATGGGGTGAGGCGTGTACTTTTTTGAATGAGAGCTCTGAGTAGTCGTTTGTGAGAATCTAAAATATGGAGAAATTGACATTTTGTAGAGTGGGTATTTTGTAGAGTGGGCGTTTTGAAAATTGGACGTTTTGAAAGTTGGCATTTTGAAACTGGGCATTTTAAAATCGGAGCAGGACTAATGGGCGCGGCCGAAAAGGCGCGGACAATGCTGCGCCGAAAGAATGACGCCCATTCGTCCGCGCCTATTAATCGTGTATTCTTTAAAATGGATGTCTCGAGTTGAAAACTTTAAGAAATTGACATTTTGAAAAATGACATTTTGAAATAATGAATTTTCAAACATTTAAATTTAAAAACAGACATCGTCCTTGTCATCTAAAGAGGTAGTTGTAGCCTTCTCTGGTGGTACCACAGCAAAAAGCTTCTTTGAGGTTGTCTCCAATGGTTTCGATGTTGTCTTTAATGTTGTCTTTATAGTTGATGTAAATGTTCTTGTGTCAAACTCCTCGTCATAATCGGCCAATGCCAATTCATCCTCTCCATATAAATCCATTGGGAAAGAATTTTCAAAATTTGTTTTCTATTAAAAAGTGATTTTAAAAGAAAATTCTTCAAGAGTTTCTAACTGCTGCGGGTATTGCAGAAGCCAGCTTGTTCCCTTGCACGTTTAGGCCTCCGTTTCCTTTGCCTCCACTTACATTTATTGCCTGAAATATTAATTGACATTCTGTCCCAATTTTAATTAAAGTGACATTTTGTCCCAATTTTCGTTAAAGTGACATTTTGTCCCAATCTTCACTAAGGTGACATTTTGTCCCTATTTTCATCAAGGCGACATTTTGTCCCTATTTTAATTAAAGTGACATTTTGTCCCAATTTTCGTTTAAGTGACATTTGATCCCAAAAAATTTTTAAAAAATTCCTAACAGGTGGATCCCTCTTGTAATTATTTTCTTTCTCTTCCTCTCCCCTTGTAGTTGTTTCAGTTGTTTCTTCAGGCTGTAATGAAGTTAAGTAATCATCAGTAGGCGGAAGAGGCGGAATTTCTGGTTCAGAAATTGGCGGGGGTTGTATAGGTTGTTGTTCTGGTAATTGTTGTGGTTGTTTATATGTTGTGAGTTGGGGAGGTGGAAATGTTGATGACTGTTCATAGTTTCCCTTAAGAAATGATAGGATTTTTGGAATTTAAGTAGTAAAACTTGGCCCCCTTGGGGCTAAAAGGTAAAGGTACCTGACCAAATCCACCACTACTACCATCACTTCCCGAGTAGCCCTCTCCTTTATTTTGCTGTAAAAGCTCTCTATCCCCTTCATTGTTTTTCTGTGTATAAGTACCCCCAGCACCCGAAGACCAAGCAGGTTGTGGATTAATAGAAGGTTGAGGGAGAATATTACATTCGTTTGGCGTTGCACTTTGGCATTCTGCTGTAGGGAGTGAGGGCGCAACATAATTTTGAGGGGGAAGAGGGATTGGATTGTATGGTTGAGAGGTTTGTTGAGGTGGTTGTTGGGGTGGTTGTTGTTGGGGTGGTTGGGGCTGAACTTTAGGTGAACAATCGGTTGAACACCCACTTGTTGGTTGCTGTTGTTGCCCTATATTGTTGCTGCTATAACTCCCTCCTCCAGAACTGCTTTTTGCATAACTGGTAGATTGTGGTTGTTGTTGAGGTAAACAATTATTTATTGTGTTGCTGCAACCTCCCCCTAATTTTTTAAAATATTTAGGTTGATAGGTTAGTTCTACCTGTGGTTGTGTCTTTAGAGCATTCGATGGTTAACCGAGCAGAACTGGGCGCTGATGGATATGTTTGGTGGCTTCCTCCTCCGCAATCCGGAGAGCTTCCTCCTCCACATCCTCCAGAATTACTTCCACGACTTGCGTAACCTGTAGAACCTGGCCCGCAACCTCCCATACTTCCTCCACAATTTGAAGAGCTTCCTGAGCAACCTGAAGATCCAGAACCGCCAGAACTTGATCCACAACCTGAAGAACCTCCACAACCATTATCACAGTTTATAACCACACATCCCCCAGAACTTCCTCCTCCGTTACAACCTCCAGTTCCTCCACAGCCTCCAGATGCCCCTTCACAGCTACCACCACCACCACAACCTCCACAACCACCACCACAACTTTGTGAAGAAATAGGAGGGGGAGGAGGAGGACATACAACTGTTGGGCATGAACAACCTCCTTAAATGATTTTCGAATTTTAAAAATTCCTAGAAAACCAACCACTCATACTATAAAAGAAAGCCTGGGAGGAGGACAAAGAAAAAAACAAAAAATAAAGCTGATAGAATAAATTTAAAAAATATTTTATTCGAATAATTAAAGGCATCTCAAAAAATAATTTTTTCCAATCCTTCGCTGGAATTTTCTAATTTTTTGAAAAAATAAAAGTTTTAAAAAGCCGAGAGAAAATACTTGAAGTCTTCCCTCCCTATAAAAGCTAAAAAATAAAAACTTTTTCAAGTTTCAAAGTTTATTTAGATTTAAAAAAAAAGAGAAATTGGGTTATTACATGAAAGAAAAATATTTTTATAGCGCTCGTTTCTAATTATTTTTTTTTGTTTGATTGAGAAATGTTCGAATGTGTTTTCTTTTTAGCTTTTTAATTGTATAAAACAAGGGTTTCCTTTTTTTAAAATAACAAATTTAAATTTAGGGGAGAATAAAACTACAAAAAAGGGGTTGAAATATACTGTATTTGGCGTACTGTATTTTTTTCTATATATATTCTAGTTGTCTGTCCTTTATAAACTGAAAAGAAAGACGTTCTTTCGCTTACGACCATACCGCGTTGAAAGCACGCCATCCCGTCCGATCTGGCAAGTTAAGCAACGCTGGGCCTCCTTAGTACTTGGAACGGAGACGTCCTGGGAATCGGGGGTGTCGTAAGCTTTTTTTGAAAAATTTTTTTGCAAAAAAATTTAAAAATTCTTCACAAAAATTTTGTCATAAATTTTTAAGACAAACCTTAGATTTTAGAGTAAAAAATGACAAATTTATTGATGAAATTGGCAAAATGGTTTTGACGAAATGAATATATGTCAATAGAAATAAGCAAGATGAAAATGAAAATAGTACAGAGAGAAGAGAAGAAAGATAAAAGTTTTTTCCTTTCTTTTCTACAAAATTTGCCAAAACACACTTTGCCAACAAGGCTAAAAATTTATGTTTTGTCAACAAACTTGTTGGCAAAACGTGCGATTTTAGTCTTATTGGCAGAATGTGGAGTTGGCAAAATGTCAGTGTGCCTTAGATTTTCTATTTTTTGTTCGGAATTTTTTTTAATTTTTTAAAAATTTTTTTTTAATTTTTTAGATATTTTTTTATTTTCAAATATTTTAAATACTTAAAATGACTGATCGACAACAACAAATAGACGGAGTCTTATTGTCTTTAGCAACATCATTTGAAGGAGGAGTGCCTGAACTGTTTGATCACGTCTTCTCTTTTCTCTCTCGAAAGACTGATTTCTACACTGGGGCAGCAACTTCCACAACCGCCAAGAAAATTGTTTTGGATGCTTTTGAGAAATACGAGAAAACTTGCCAAGCCGAAGCTTTGGAAAAATTGAAGCGGAAAGAGGCGGAAGAGAAAAAATTGGCAGAAAGACGTGCTGCACAGAAAGCTAAAGAAGAGGCTGAATTTACTGAGACTAGCCGAATTAAGGAATTGACTGATGAAGAAGCTGAACAACTGCAAAAAAAGTTGGATGCTGAAAAAGCTAAAGAGGTTGGATTTTTTGGGGGCGTTTTTGGGGGTGCACATTCTCAATGGTTCCTTCCCTCATTTTTTGTCTCCTTTTGGTAGTACGGCTCTTTATGGCACAGGGACACTATATACGCGAACCTTTGTACTAACAAGGCTAAAATTGTTCCAATATCGAGACTCTAGTATCTAAGCCATATTCGGGCGCGCCATAACGGTCACGCCATGGTCTCTCATAATGGTCATTCCTTCTCCCTCCATTAATCCTTTATTCGATAATTAAATGCCACAGGGGAATAGGAGACCGCCGATTCCTTTCTTTTAACTTTTCGTTCTTCCGCCCCCAAAATTTTTAATCCTTGATTTTGCCTGGTTATCCTCGTTAATTATTTTATTTTTAAATTTTGCCCTGCCGCTATCAGAAAAAAGGCAATTATTTTTAAATGAGAGCCCTTTCTCTGAGAAGATTGCCTTTAAAGCTAATAAAATTTGAAATATTTTAGCCTTTTTAACTCCTCTCTAATCCTTTTTTGTTTATATATAAATATGTCTATAGGTTTTTAAAATTTCAGTTTTATTTTTAGAAAGCAGCCACAGAAATGCCTGAAATTACATTGGAAAATAATTCTGAGGAAAATGGACAGAATAAAGACGAGGAAAAGTCTGACAAAATCAAGCCAAATTTGGGGAATGGATGCGATTTGGAAAATTATCAATGGACTCAAACGCTTGGAGAATTGGAAATTCGTGTTGTTTTTAAAGGCATTGGATTTCCACTTAAAGTTAGTTTTTTTTTATTTTTTTTGTTTGTTGGACCTCACTTTAAGATACCCGACACTTTTAATTTTCAGAAATTTTTTTTCTAAATTTCAAAAATTTTTTACCTTTTAATTTGCACAATAAATACATTTAGTTTACTTTTTGTTAATTTCCTCCCAATTTTCGTATTGATTTTAAATACGGTAAATGCTCTAACAGAAACTTCCGGGGTTGCCGTTTTCTAGTCGTGCCGACGTTCAAGTCATTTTTTTTCAGGTCGGCCCGACCACGTCTTTTTCGGGCCAAAAGTCTTTTTCGGGCCAAAATTTCCTCCCAAAACCCTAGAACTTCGACAAGTACCAAAATTATTTTTTTTCTATTTTTTAAAGGCAAAAGACTTAATTGTTGATGTTGGACGTAAACATATAAAAATTGGACTTAAAGGAAAACAACCATTAGTTGATGGTGAATTGGCTGAAGAAATTAAACTTGAATCGCTCAACTGGATTATTGAAGACAAGAAAAATATTGTTTTGAATGTTGATAAGGTTTGTTTTGGATTTTATTTTTTTAAATGATTTTGGGGTCCCTTTTCTCAAAATGATATTTTACTTTGGGGTTTTTAAGTATCCTGTCATTCCGTTCATTTTTGAGGTCAATTGTAATGTTTCGGTTTTGCTGCTGATTTCTTGTCCGCTGTGCCAAAAAAATTTTTTTTCTGTTTTCTCCCTGAAATTTATTTTTGTTTCTTATCAGCTATATAAATAGGGGTTTAGATTTTAGAAAGTTTTTTTTGTTTATTTCTTGACTTGCAGAGAGGCATTTTGATTTATTGGAATAATTTAAATTTAAAAATTTTTTCCTTAATTTAAGGTTAATGGTATGCATTGGTGGAACAAACTTTTGCTTACTGATCCTGAAATTGATACTCAAAAAGTGCAGCCAGAAAATTCAAAACTTTCGGTTTGTTTTTTTTTTAATAATTTCTTCTTTTTTGTTATTTAACCAATTGAGTTGATTTATTGGGGGTTGAGTCGTTTGTGAATTTTTATACGCCTCCTTTTTATCAAATTCGTATTTTCGTCACGAGTAAATTTAATCCAGTTTGTTTAAATTAAATTTTTGCCTATTTAAAAAATTTTTTGTTTTTTAAGGATTTGGATGGCGAAACTCGTTCAATGGTTGAAAAAATGATGTATGATCAACGTCAAAAAGAACTTGGATTACCAACTTCTGAGGAAAAGAAGAAGCATGAAATTCTTAAAAAGTGAGGTTTTTTTTCTTTTTGAAAATTTTTTGTCATTAAAAAAATCTTTTTTTTTTGGAAAGGGGTTCCCGTTAAAGTCGAATAAAAAGTAAAATTTGAAAATTATTAAACAAATCTTGGGAAATTTTTTTTGGAAAAACATTTGTGAATTTCCAACCACCACTAGTTATAAAACTCTTTAAAAAGTCGAATTTTTGTGCTTCTTCATAATTTTTTTTTGAGAGAGAAAATATGATAGAGGGGTCTTCCCATTTCTGTCATAATCAAAAATAACTTTAATATAGGCTTTCATTTAATAATTAAAAAAAAATTTTTTTATTTTTTAGATTTATGGACCAACATCCAGAAATGGACTTTTCTAATGCAAAGTTTACTTAAATTGAACTAAGGGGGAGAGAAATTTTAAGTTTAAGGAAAAATAAAAATTATTCTTTTTTGAAATTATTTGAATAATTTTTGGCTCTCTCAATTATATTTATTTGGTTTTTTTTATTTAAATTTAAAAAATGGGGATTGAACTTTTTTTGAAGATTTTTTTTTGATTTTTGAGGGTTAAAAAATTTTTTATTTTTTGTTTTGAAAATGCCGTGATTTTTTGTTTTCGTTCAATCCCTGTTTAAATCAAAAAAAATTTTCTTTTTTTTTTATTTTTTCAGTCAGTTTTTAACTGAATTATTTTTCAAGTCTTTAAAATTAATAAAAAAAAATTTAAATAATTTCCCCTAGTGTTAACAACTTAAATTAATCAACAAAAAAAAAACTACAAAAAATTTTTTGAGACCTAAAAAATTATTTTCCTTTTAAACCTTCCAAAAAATGGAAAACTTTAATTTATGTCCTTCATTGTCCCCCAACAACTCAGCAACAAAAACAAAAATAAATACGCCTCAGCTTATGGTAAACCAGGACGATTTGGATATATTGTCCAATCAATTAAAATTGTTAAAAATTGATGATTTTACAATCAACAAAATTTTGAAAAAATTTAAACCAATCAAAAAAGAAGTGAAATTAGAGGTGAAAAATAAATGAATTTTTGTTTTATTGGCCCCCTTTTCTCCTGAAGGAAACCCCTTTTCTCCTAATTTTTGAAATTTAATTTTTCCCCTTTTAAAAAATGTTCTTAAAAATAATTATAATATTTTTTGGTTATTTTCTATTTTTTTAAATCGGATTTTAATTTAAAGACAAAAAAATTACAGCTTGGCTAAACACAGGAAAATATCATTGTTTAACAGAGCTGTAAAAAAATTTTTTTTTAATTTTGTTTAATTTTTCCCCTTTAAAAAAATTTTTCTTCCCAGCCACAGGAATGTCATCAAGTACTCGAAGTGGAGAAAAAAAACCAACAACAACCTTTTGTTGGTTATGATGGTTTATTTGAATTTGCTATTTCTCAAGTAAAAAATTGTGGTTATGGGCATGTTCTTCCTCCGCTTGCCTTACTTGGAAACAAAAAGTTAGAAAATTGAAAAAAAATTGATTTAAAAAAATCTGAAAAAAAAATTAAAAAAAAAATAAAAATTGTAAAAAAAAAAAAGAAAAAAAATAAAAAAAATTTTGTGTTTCGGATTCATGGCCGTTTAAGGAGGAAATTATTTTTCGGTTTTAGTTGAGTGGAGAAAAAAAAAACCAACAACGGTCATGATAATTATATGACCTATTTATTTATTAAAAATTTTTAAATTAAAAAAAAATTTTTTTTTCCTTTTTTATATGTCTTAAAATCTCATTTTTATTTTTTAAAATTTATTTCATAATTTTTATAAAACAATTTTAGAAGTTTGGAAACACTAACACCAAATAATTTAATTCTTAACTTAAAATCAAGGACTAATAAAAATGTTAGTTTTTCTTTTTTTTTTTTAATTTAAAAAATATTCAAAGATTTTATTTTTTACGTAAAAAATAAAATTATCTCTCTTAAAACCCTTGTATTATCGTTCAAATATTTTGGTACACTTTCCTGTTATCCTTACCCCATTTTTGCGTATTTTATGTGCAGATTGGTTAGAGGGGTGGGTCGGATTTCCGATTTCCGGCGTTTTTTTTTCCTCCCGATTTCCCGAAAATTTTTTTGATTTCCAAGTTCCGACTTTTGAGCAATTTCCGACTCTCGGCTCTTCCTATTTCCAACACCTCTCTAACTGTTTCTACCCCCACCTCTGTTTCAAGTCCACTCTATTTCTCTGTAGAAAACAGAGTTTCTTCATAAACAGTACAAGTACTCTACAATATTTTTTTTGTAGTTAAATAAAATGAATAACGAAGAATTAAAACTAAAAATGTTAATTGAAAAATACAAAAGCGACAATAAAAAAACTTCTTTTCTGAGCTCATTAACAAGAAAAAATATTATAAATGAAGATAATGTTATGGATGTTATAAGAGAAGTCTTGGATGACAAGACTGATTACAGATGTGTTTTTGGAGGTGGAATTATTTTTTAAAAATTTGATTATTATACTCCGACTAGGACGACCAATAATATGTCATTTGAAGGTAATGGTCGGCAAAATTGTGTTTGCCAGATCCCCCATCCACGGGATTTTTTAAATCTCTGCGGGATGGGATCCCGAGGGATAGATCCCGCAAAACGAAAAAAGTGCGGGCTTATGGGACGGGATCCCGCAAAATCCCGCGCGGGACGGAATCCCGTCCTATTTTTTTCTATTTGAAAGAGCTTGTCTGAGTCGGATGACATGAAAATAAAATTGATTCGATGATTTGAATTTTCATGATGATTTTAGATTTTTTGAATTTCCACCTCAAAAAGCAGTTATTGGTTTTCGATATTCGAGGACCTACATATATTTCTGATCTTGAATTTTGTTGCCATTGGACTCAGCTCGGGCATCTATTTAAAAGGACATATTGTTCAAATCGGAGTATGGGACTCACGATGGAATTTTTTTTCTAGTTTAAAAATTTTTTAATTTGTCTAGAGTTGATTAATAATCGTCAAGCTAGAAGACAGGCACCTTATCCTTTACCACGACGTCGTGGGTCTACTGGAGAACCACGACGTCGTGGGTCTACTATTCATTTATCTGATGAAAATGAGGAGCCAAACACTGATATTGGGTGTGTTTTTTACATTATTATAGAAAAAATTTTTTTGATGAAAAGGGGGTTACTGGGACTGAGACGAGATCTCGGTTATCTGTAGTCCTATTTATAAATTGGCATAAGTGCTGAATTCCTTTCTCGATTCATAGGTATATTTGAGGGTTATAACTAGGCCAGAAAAAAGCTTTCTGGAATCTTTTTGGAAATTTTAGGATCGAATCCAGATATCCGGAAATTCCTTCGATTACTGTATATAAGGGATCGCACCGACATGAAAACAAAATTCCCGATTTCGGGAATCGGGAATTTTTTTTTGGTGCGATCCCTGCTGTATATATCCACAAACTCTTTATTGGGTTTAAAAAATACTATTCACTCATAAATAAAAAAGTTTAATTTGAAAATGCAAATATTAATTAGAGACCGGACTGAGACGAGATCTCGGTTATCGGGATCGAGAATTTTGAAGTCTCGAGTTTCGTAAAACTTCTCTAAAAAAAGATTTCAAAATAAAAATTTTTATTTTGAGAATAGAACTACCAATTTCTATTATTAGTAAAAATAAAAAAAATATATTAGGGTATTGTATTAATAAAAAGAAATTTTTTTAGTTAATTTTTCAAAATTTGTGAATATTTAATGGTTTATATATATATATTTGTTGGATATATATTTGTTTATGGTTTTGTTGCTGTGTTGTTAACTAAAAAAAAAGAATATAATTGAGAGTTTATAATTTTTTAAAAATATTTTAAATTTACTAACATGTATATATTTTTTGGCCCTCCTACAATTTAAGGGTCCGCAATTCTCTGACCGTTTTTTTGAGACTAATGTAATCTCCTCCAAATTTTGCCTCTATGCTAGTGTTTCACTGGGACCGAAATTTTGACCGGAACCTAAACCGGATCCAATTTTTGGAAAAAAAAAACACCGGAAAATTCCGGAACCGGAACCTCCGGTGAAGCTACTTTATGCGAAGCAGGCCCAACAAAAATTTTTTTTTACCATTTTTTTGCCATTAAACACTCGATGTTATAAGCATAACGGCGGCCCCCTTAAATTGTAGGAGTGCCATATTTTTTTAATGATTCTAATTTTTAGATTTTTTGCGGATTTATTTTAAAAGGCTCCGGACATTTGGAGGAGGAGGGGGGGGGGTGGACAATTAGTGATAGTGAACAATTAAGGGAGTGGACACTAAAAAAAATAAAAATAATTTATACGCCCGTGAAGGTGATGGTTTTTTGTGTGGAGTCTCTAACTTGTTGGTTTCTACGATCAGTTGAGTATCGTTGGTTGGGTACCGAACACTACCACCATTTTTTACCATTTTCCGGAAGACATTTACGGAAACCAGTTTTTCCGTATTTTCCAGGAAATAGGGGGGAAATCCTGTCTCCACTCTCCAAATGTCCGGACACAATTAAAAATGGGCTCTTTTTTACCTTTATATTTCGCATGCCGTTTTGTGTTATTTACTCTCTCTCTCCCTCTCTGTTGAGGGTTAGAGAGAGAGAGAGAGAGATTGGGGGGGGGGTTTTAGAATTAAGAGTTCATTTTTAATATAATTTTCTTATCAATTTTTGCACTAATTTAAATAAATAAATTAAAAATTAATTCCATTGTTTTAAATTTTTTTTTTTCAATCAGTTTTCTAACTGGTTTATGTACATATTTAAGTCTTTAAAAATTAATTAAAAAAAAATTTTTTTTTTGAATTTTCTATTAATTTCAGTAACAACAAAAGAAAACATCGAAAAAATACCCAAAAATGTTAACTCCATGCTTCCAATTGGATCAAAACGACATTTTTTTGTTTGTTAAAATTAAAGCTCCTTACTGCAAAATTGTGGATGCTGAAATAATCTATGGGGAAAGAGAATTTGTTTTTAATGCTACTCCCTATTTTTTGCGGCTATTTTTGACTGGAGATGTTTGTCAACTAAAAGCTTACTTTGACAAATAAATTTTTGGGGAAGCTAGGTCCCAAGAGTTATTGAATAAAGTGAATTTAAATAAAATATTTATCTTTAAAATTAAATATATTTGTAAAGAATTAATGGAAAATTAAAACTGAAGAAGATAGGGAAGATCTGCCTATTGTTTATATAGGGGATTTAATGGACAATAGGCAGAGATTTAAACAATAATGAATAGAGAAGTGATATGAAAAATAGTATTAATGAGGGGTGAAAAGACAATAGTTTCCGGAAAAAAGAAGAGCAAAGAAGGGGTCAAAGTGGAAAACATGGGAAAATAATTTATGAAATTGTCTGTCGTGGACAGGTGAAATAAAGGGAAAAATAGGAAGAAATATTTAAATTTATTAATAATTATAATTTCGTGTTCCTTACACGACACTGGCGGCCGCGCGAAGACGTATTTCCTCGTTTCTTTCTTCTTCGTCTTTCTTCTCATCCTTAATTTTCCTCATTGTGTTCATAATTATTTCTTCTGTTTTTTCAGATTCTGGTTTTTTTCCTATCATTATTAATACCTGTACCAAGAATCTTCCGATTCTAGTATTTTTTATATATTTAAGTAGAAAAGGGAGAATATTATCGAATAGCCAGATGTATGTTATATACAGAGCTACCATTCTAATCCACATTTTTTCAAGATCAATTTCCCAAATTTGTTCAAGAATGCTTGTAAGTGGATTTTTGACTGTTTCTTCAGTGTGTACGTATTCTCCATTTTTTATTGCATTTTCAATTTTTTCTTGTTCAAATTTTTTGTCTATTCCATATGTTTGGAACATTTGGAGAATTTCAATTCTAGGGTCACTATAGTTCTTTATAATTAAATTGTGGAATGCGTGTGTTTCAATTTGAGGGAGGTGTATTGGTTTTTGTAGGTCGAGTGTTAATTCATGTATTTGTTTTTCATTTATTTCTTTATTTTTTCCCGTCTTTTGATCAATTCTCAACAATTTTTTCCCGATAAATATAGTTATAAATCTCTCATATGAACATGGTGTTTCGCTTGCTTTTTCTACTATAGTTAATGTTTTTGGTTCAAGATATGCTTTTATTATTTTTTCTTTTAAAGTGACATTTATTGGAATCTCTTTATAGCATTTTTCATTTGGTAGAAATGTGATGTTTTCATAAGGTATTGGAAAGCATGTTCTTGTCTCTAATATTTCATTGGATATCCATTTACCTAAGACATATGGTGTATTCATGATTAACTTAGCTACAATGTTGCTGTCGGTTCCGCTTATTAATTTGTTTTGGTGTTCTCCGTTAATATCTTTGGCACAAAGGATACTAGTCAAATGGTTAAATACTTTTTTAACTTTCTCTGTAGAGAGTATTTCGGTGGCTGTTAGTTCTGCGGCTAATTGGTTACTCAAAATTAATCCGCTTCTGGTGTTTTTATTTTCTCGTTTTCTTCTTATTTTTTCTTTTAAGCTCAATATTTGGTATTGCTGTGCTGGTACTGCGTAACCTTGCTCGCTTATGATTAATTCTTTATTACAATCTATTATTTTTGTGGGGTTATTTGAAAATGAAATTCCTATCTCTTTATTATCTGCTAACCAAATTCTACCCATCCATGTGCCTTTCCATTTCCTAACTCTTGAAAATTTACACATTTTTTCGTTTTTTTCTTTATTTTCTGCTTCCCAAATAATCAGTGAATCATCTTCTAAAAGGCAAGCTGCGTTTTCATATCGGCAATGTGAAATATCAACTCCTGGGGAAAATATTGAAGATGAATCTGGTTTAGCGTAAATGCTTATTTTACTTAGGAAACAATTAGATTCGCCTGTTTCTTGATATCCGATTGACCAGTAAGAGTATTCTATCTTTGCTTTATTATTTGTATGACTTATGTTTCTGTTTCCAGTTAATTCCCCTAATCTGCATTTTGATTTTTTCCATATTCTGTTGCATTCCTCTATACTTATTTCTTCTTTTCTGTTTGTCGAAAAAATGTGTGGTATGTTTAATAAATCCTTTTTGTACTTGTAATTTGTGCTTAGTATAGAACAATGTGCAGCTGGTATTGGTACAAGGTCTATATTTGGTTGGTAGATATCGAAACTGTGTGTTGTAGGGAGAGGTGGATTTTCTGTAAAATTTACACAAGGCTGGTGATTTTTCTTTATTCTCCAATACATTTGGTTTTTCTGTCCTGGGCATATCATTGGAGATTGTAGGAGACTCCCAGGTAAAATAATTGCAAGAATGCAAAAAAAGAGTATATTATCCGTAACTTTTCGCTTTTTATGTTTCGATTTTAGTATGATACTTTGTTCTCTGATCACCTCGTTTTCTACTTTTCTTGGGATCTCTAGGCTGTATAAATGGTTAGGTGGTCGATTTAATATTTTGCCATTTCCCAATTTTAATTTTATTGATCTGTTTTTGTCATTTTCTATTACTTTTCCAATTTTCCAACAGCCTTTTGGTAGTTTCTCGTCATAAATTTGAACTATTTCACCTACTTGTGGAGTTCCTTTTGCCGAAAATTTAGGATTATGATGTTCATCTCTCCTTTCTCTTAACATTATTAGATAATTGATTGACCAATATTCCCAAAATTTATTAATAATAGTGTTGTGTTTTTTCCACTCAATAACCATTTTTTCAGCAGACTCTGCGTTTGGAAGATAATCTGGATCCTTTTCTACTGATATTGGTGGAAATCCTTGATGAGCGAACGGGTATGTGAAATCAATCGGTCGTAAAATTATTGTTTCTGGTTCATCATCTATTTGGATTAATGGCCTACAGTTTATGATAGCTTCGACTTCACAAATAAGTGTGTTAAAATCGTCATTATCTATTATTTTTCTTCCTATTGATTTCCTTATGTTAGATTTTATCATTCCGTTAATCCTCTCATATACCCCTCCCTCCCACGGTGCGAGTGGTGTTATAAATTTCCAATTAATGTTTTCTTCAGCAAAATACTTTTGTAGTCCTTCGTCGATTATCTGATCCGGTTTAATTCTTTTCAATGTTTTTTCTGCCAATTTAAAACTCGAACCATTATCAGACAATATATAGTCTGGTCTTGTTCTTCTAGCTACAAATTTTCTGAAAGCATTTAGAAATGCGTGGGTGCTGATACTAGTAACTACTTCGAGATGGATGGTGCGAGTTGATAGGCAAGTTAATAGCAAGATCCATCTTTTACTGCGTTCTTCGTCAATGTCTTTCACTATTATTGGTCCCATGAAATCTAACCCTGTATTTTGAAAAACTCTAGATGGCGTTATTCGTGATTCTGGTAGTGGTGGCATTTTAGCTAATTGGTATGGTTTAAGCCTCTGGCATTTTTCTAAACAACTTTTTAAAGTATTTTTTACGAGATTTCTTGCTCTAGGTATAAAATATGTCAACTTTAAATTGGCTAATGTTGATTGTAGACCTGAATGTTGTCTTGATTTGTGCTCATTTAGTATTATGTGTTTTGTTAATGGATCATTTCTGGGTAAATATATTGGATTTGCAAAATCATAACCATTTGGTAAGTTCTGGAGTCTAGTTTTGCACCTTAAAACATTATTTTCGTCGTAGAATAAATTTAGCGTTTCTATTTGTGCTGTAGGGAGATTTTCTCGTGTTTGTGCTTGCTTGATTAATAATATTTTAGTAAGTTTAATATCGTTCGCATCGAAGTTTCCTTTTATTTTGATTTTAGAGAGCCACGGTTTTTCTATTTTATTTAATTTTGACCAAATAGTTATATTAATGAATCTAAGTATGAACATAGTTGTGTATATGAGCTTCCAGAAAGAGCTATATTTTTCAACTCTTGGAATAAAGTCATTTTTCTCTCCGACATTTGCTAATTTGTAACATAACACTGGAGTTTGAGGTTCGGTTTTTATTGTGAATGATCGATCGTTCGGCCAATTCTGTTCATCTTTTCCCAACCATAAAGGTCCGTTCCACCAAAGACTGTTTTTAGCTAATTCAGGGCCCGATGAACCTTTACTTCCAATATCCGCTGGATTATCCTTCGTGGGGACATATCTATACTCGATCTCTTTGTTTTGTCTTATTTCCATTACTCTGTTATTTATAAAAGTTTCTTTATGTTTAATAGTTTTGATCCAAGAAGTAGCGATTAAAGAGTCACTCCAAAGTATAGTTTTTTCTATTGGCTGTTTTATCTCGTTTGTTACAAATGAAATAGCTCTGGTTCCTATAAGAATCGCGAGAAGTTCCAATCTAGGGATGGTCAAAGTTTTTTCTTTACCTTTAGGAACAATTCTATTTTTAGCAAAAATTAGGCTTGTATTTGTTTTATGGGGACATGTAATTCTAAGGTATATATTTACAGCGTATGCTTTCATAGAGGAATCAGCGAAGCAGTGCATTTGTAGCGTTTCGGTGTTATCACAGCCGTGGACTATTCTTCTGGGCCTGTTGAATTCCTGTTCTACCCAACCATCTATTATTTGATTTATTTCATTTAATTCATTTTCTTCTAATTTATCATTCCAATTTATGTTACGAGCGCAGACTTTTTGATAAAGAAGTTTAGCTGGAAGTAAGGTTGGACCAATCAATCCTAGCGGATCGAAGATTGAATGAATCAGTGACAAGAGTTCTCTTTTGGTCATGTTTTGATAATTACCACTTGGTAGTTTTTGGCAATACTCATCTTTTTCTATTTCCCATTTTATTCCTAGGAATTTAAGGGATTTAGATTCTATACTGGGGTGTTTGTCATTTTCCTCAAATATATTATTTCCTTCGACTGAATTACAACAAAATTCTCTAACTCTCATTTTTGCTCTATTAAATATCTGAATTAATTCTTTATATTTTTCTTGTATCTCGTTTGTATTTTTAGCACCCAGAATTATATTGTCCATATACAAATTAGTTTTAATTTCCTCAGACAAGGGACTTTTTATTTTCTCGAGATGATGTAATATTGTAGCTATAAGGAGAAATGGGCTTGAAATAACGCCGAATAATACGCGAGTAAATCTGTAGCTGATTAAATTTGTGTAGTCCGGTTGGTGTTTTATATCTTTCACCCAGAGGAATCTAGTAACGTCCCTGTCTTCCGGTCTCAATTGGATCTGTAAAAAAGCCTTAGCAATATCAGCGATCAAGAGATTATTGAACATAAATGTTCTGATCAGTATGCCTGGTAATTGTGGAAGTAGGACAGCTCCTCTAAGTAATTCATTATTTAATGGTGTTTTTCCAGAACCTGCATCGAATACGACTCTTAATTTAGTGAAAGACGAAGAACTTTTAAAAACAGGTTGGTGAGGAAGGTAATGGACTATGTTTGAGTCTTTTGGTGCTATTTCAATCATATTTAAATCCAACTGTTCCTTAATCGTTTTGTCAATTGTTTCCAAAACTTCGGGGGTTTCTCGGTATCTTTTCCAAAGAGATCTTAGTCGGCCTAATGAAACCCCAAAATTCGATTGTAATGTCCTTTTAGATTCGAGTCGCCATGGCCACCCTACTTCATAGCGTCCATCAGGTAATTGGTTGATTGAATCTCTAAATTGCTTCCAAGCTATTTCATCATCTGGAATGGTCAATCCCGGATCTCGAATACCAATAGTCTCAAGGTTCCAAAAATCTTTTTCCTCTCCCTTTTCAGTAATTTCTCCAACCGCCGACATTACGTATTGTGTTTCGTCTTTTATTTCAGCTTCCTTTATTTTCGCTCTGCCGCAGATTATAGGTCCTACTTTTGTGCGGAGCAAGAATCTCTGGTTGGATAAATTTTCAATATTTTCTAAAAGTTTTAAGACGTCAGACAATCCAAAAAGTATGTCAGGAGTGCGTTGCTTTACTTCGATTTCTTTATCATCGTGTAACCAAAATTCCCTTGGATCACAGGGACAATAGATTTTCATTTGATCTAAATTGGGTGTAGTATACACTTCGGCAGAAGTAATAGTTCCATTCTTCAATTTAAACTCAATTTTGATTCTATATGATATGAAACGAGATTTTTTACCACCGTATCCATCAACTTCTAGTTCAGTTTTAGGTTTAATTTCCAAATCTGAAATCCCTAGTTTTTGTGCAAATCGTTCACTAATTAGAGTACAAGTGGCTCCTGGATCCATTAATGTGAAACCTCTAATTGATTCTTTTCTACTATTTAAATATTCGATATTTTTAGTCATGAGCAGTGTTTTTATATTTTTGTCTTTCAGAGAGAGAGTGTTGATCTTTTCTAATTCCCTGTTATTTTGTGTTCTATTTACTTCCCTTATGTCTATTAGGCAGTTCATATCTTCTTGGGAAAATCCTGGATCTGTATTCATATTTTCCTCTGTTCTTTCTCTTATATTATGAATAGTTTCTCTTTTGATTGTGTTTTTGGGACAGACAGCAAAGTAATGAGGTTGTGTGCAACTCTGGCATTTTATCTTATTATTTTTACAAAATTTGGCAATATGATTCCGCTCAAAACATTTAGTACATTTTCTCAAATCTTTCAACCTTTGTATTCTAGACTCAAAATTTATATATTTTTTACATTGCACGGAACTATGATTATCGATCTCACAAAAGACGCATGGCCTTCTCTTTTTATTTGTTTCATTGGAATATCGATTTATTTCTGGTTTTGGTTCCCGCCAATTAGTGTTTTTATCCCTTTCTATATTATTAGTGAATACATTATGATTTTGTCGAGGAGGGGGGCGTCTATAATTCGATGAGGAACTTTGGCCATAAACCGCTTCTTTAATTTTTAGATGCTTGTCAATTGAATCTAGGAGTCGGTTAATGGTCCAATTAGTGGGATTTTTATTTTGTTCTTCGAGAATGACACAACTAGCCCATCCACCAAATTTATTCTCAATTTGCTGTAGTAGTGCACCATTGTCAATTTCTTCCCCTAGTGCCTTCAATTGCTGGGTAATTCGATGTACATTTATCCAATTTTGACGAACGTCTTCAGTTTTTAATGCCCGAGGACAAAGCTTATTTAATTCCCCATACAATGATCGTTTAACTGAGATCTCATCCCCAAATCGTTTCCTAAGATGGTTCACTACTAACGGATAATTTAAGGCTGTTATTGCAAATCCACTCACTTCACTATAGGGATGAGGACGAGCGAGGGAGGCAAGCAAATACGTTAGTTTTTCAGAATCGTCGAGATTATTATTTTTATCAATTGAAACTTCAAATAAACTCCAGAAGCTTGGCCAGTCCGAAACCTTTCCATTAAAGAGAGGAAGATTACAAACTGGTAGTCGAATAGAAGTTAAATGTGCAGACGATGTATTGACGAAAGAATTATCATTATGAGACGACGAGGAGAATTCAATCAGCTTAGCTTCAATTTCACAACTTAGATCCCTCGCTGTTTCGATTAGGGCTATGAAACCATCCTCCCCCTCCGCGTGGGTGTTATAATCTTTCAACATATCCTCTTTCCTATCCTGCGCCTCGAGACCTATGAGCTTCGCCCAGTCTGTATTGATCTGTTCCAACACTTCTACAGATCTAGTTAATTTCAGTTGTTGTGCTCTCAGACTCGTTATACTTTCGGGGTTTATTCCATTATCTGATAATTCTTTGATCGACTTTATATATCCAATTGTTCTTTTCCTGAGTGGACCTAATCTCATTTTAAGCGGTCCCGCGAAAGTGCGATTTGCCATTTATTATTTTTAATTTTAAATACAATTTTTAAGTATATATTTAAATACAAATCTTTGTGTAAAAATTAAAAGCAATCGTGTGTATATAAATATTAAAGCAATTGTAAGTTTATTTAAATAGTATTAAATTAATTTTTCTTTTATTCTTTAATTAGAGCGGCTAAGCGTTCAAACAAAGCTGCACAAGCACGAGAGGTTTGTCCAATTTGCGAATACACTTCAGCAAGTTGTGCTGCTTTACGTACGGACTCCCCCTTCTTTTTTGCTTCGGCTATTTTCTCTGCTTCGCTCTTCTGTACTTCCAAAATTTGATTTTTCACTTCGGGCTTCTTTTGAGGGAAATTTAATAATCTTCTTAGAAAGACTATATTCACCTTTGGACACGAGACCGGAGTCTTTGAGTGAACACGACTGGGAATCACTGCCTCGGCTCGTGTGGTTTGATGATCCTGCTATTGGAAGGATTAGATTTGACCAGATTGCAGTAGTAAGAATTTTAGCCCTCTTGGTTCTCTCAGCGATTACAATTCGGGAGTTTACCTTTTTATTATTGTTATCGTTACGGGAAGAGTGTGGCCTTTTATGAGCAGCGATCGGCGGTGAACGTCTGGCACTTCCAATTCTTGGAGTAGAGGGTGAACGAGGCCTTCTGGGAGTTTGCTGTTCAGCCAAGACTGGTTTTGTTTTCACAGCAGTGTCCGACGTTGGGTTAGACCTAATCCAATTACAAGGTACACAAAATTTATTAATGGGGCAAAGAGTTTTCTTTACAACAACAAACTTTTTGTGAGGTGGAGGCCAATCATCATCATCATCATCAGAAGTATCTGTTTCAGTTGACTTGATATCTTTACTTGGAACAGCAATTGGCTTCTGGTTATTGCCACGAATTGGATTGGAAGAGCCAGCAGTAGAAGTCGAGATTGTATTAGTAGTCGAGCTTGTATTAGTAGTATTAGAACAATTATGTTTATTTTTTGAGCCAGAATTTGTAGTAGTTGTTTCAGGAGTAGAAACAAATTTTTTCACAACACAAATTAAACAGTTGCAGTTAGTGTTGTCGGAATGCACGCCTTGAGCCGAGGCAAGTATTTGTTGAAGCACAGCAGGTTTAATTGATTCCGCCACTAAAATTTGAGTTATTAGTAAGGTTTAGTCGGGGTGCCTCTCCCGGAGCACCACTTTGTCAACTAAAAGCTTACTTTGACAAATAAATTTTTGGGGAAGCTAGGTCCCAAGAGTTATTGAATAAAGTGAATTTAAATAAAATATTTATCTTTAAAATTAAATATATTTGTAAAGAATTAATGGAAAATTAAAACTGAAGAAGATAGGGAAGATCTGCCTATTGTTTATATAGGGGATTTAATGGACAATAGGCAGAGATTTAAACAATAATGAATAGAGAAGTGATATGAAAAATAGTATTAATGAGGGGTGAAAAGACAATAGTTTCCGGAAAAAAGAAGAGCAAAGAAGGGGTCAAAGTGGAAAACATGGGAAAATAATTTATGAAATTGTCTGTCGTGGACAGGTGAAATAAAGGGAAAAATAGGAAGAAATATTTAAATTTATTAATAATTATAATTTCGTGTTCCTTACACGACAATGTTGTTGATGATGAGACGGGGACTGTAGAATATAACAGTGAAAAGGGTGGGGGATTCTTGAAATTAATTGGAAAAAATAATTAGTTGTTTTTTTGTTGTTCTGATTTTGGGGAACATATGAGGTGTCTAACCAGCTATTTTAGCACAGTTATTTTTAGGAGAATTCACCATTTGTATACCAAAAAAATCCAAGGGAGAATTTTTCCCTCGGTTGGAAATGTTGAGTGAATTAATTAAACCACAACAACAACAATTACCTACTGCAAAATCACCTATTGAAATAATTAATTCTAGAAAAAATAAAACAGATGAAGTTGAGGATTCTTCACAAAGTTCGGAAGAGGAGGAAGGAGAAGATTCTTTAATAAACGATGGTGGGTTGTTTTTAGGATTAATATTTTTAATAGAAACATGTTCCGAAAACATATAAACATTTGTTTTATGTTCGCTTGTTTATGCAAAAATGTAATTTAGCAAAACATTTTGCGGAACATGTTTTTACTTTTTAACTGGAAAATATTTTATTAAAAACATGTTTAAACACAAAAACATTTAAAAACACATTAAAAACATGTTTTTCTAACCACTTGTTTTTCTAAACACAAAACATTTTCCGGAAAACATTTTAATAATTATTTTTTACTTTATTCAACCGAAAAACATTTTACTAAAAGCAATGTTTTAAAGATAAGTATTTTCCGGAAACTTGTTTTTTCAAACAAATGTTTTAGCCGGAAAACATTCCACTAAAAATATTCTGAACATTTGTTGTGTTGTTCCTGAACTGAAACATTCTTATATCTTTATTTTTAGAAATTATTTTTTTATTTCAAGAATCCCTTTTTGCCAAACAAACACTTTATTCTCCAAAAACCAACAATTTAACTGAAAATAATAGTAAAGTTGGTTATGGTTTTGGTTGGATGCGTAATGAAGTTTTGGGCAAATTCAAAGAAGAAATTGTTGATTTAATTGATTTGGATGATCCGGAAAATGTTTTAATTGAAGAAAGAAGTCAAAAATTGAAAGAATTTGATGAAAAACATTTTTCTGAACAATATTATTTGTAAATTTATTTGTTAAAAATTAAAAAAAATTTTTAAGGGCAGATTTATTTTCACAAGAACAATACCAACTCGATGCTATGGAATTTTGTTTTGATAAAAATTGTGTGAAATTAACTGAAGAGGATTTTACAGACTTGAAGGATTTGAGAGTAAGAAAGTTGGAGAACTTTTCCAAGGAAATTAATGAAAAGGTGGGGAGAATTATGTTTTGAAAACAAGTTATGATGTGTTTATTTCATTAAAAACATGTTTAGATATTCAAAACACCATGTTTTCCTTATAATTATTTTTTACAAAAACACAGCTTGTATTTTCCGGAAATATGTTTATTTAATTGTTAGCAAACGTGTTTTATTTAAAAAAGAATGTTTTCCTTTGTTGTTTTAATTTGTCTAGAGTTGATTAATAATCGTCAAGCTAGAAGACAGGCACCTTATCCTTTACCACGACGTCGTGGGTCTACTGGAGAACCACGACGTCGTGGGTCTACTATTCATTTATCTGATGAAAATGAGGAGCCAAACACTGATATTGGGTGTGTTTTTTACATTATTATAGAAAAAATTTTTTGATGAAAAGGGGGTTACTGGGACTGAGACGAGATCTCGGTTATCTGTAGTCCTATTTATAAATTGGCATAAGTGCTGAATTCCTTTCTCGATTCATAGGTATATTTGAGGGTTATAACTAGGCCAGAAAAAAGCTTTCTGGAATCTTTTTGGAAATTTTAGGATCGAATCCAGATATCCGGAAATTCCTTCGATTACTGTATATAAGGGATCGCACCGACATGAAAACAAAATTCCCGATTTCGGGAATCGGGAATTTTTTTTTGGTGCGATCCCTGCTGTATATATCCACAAACTCTTTATTGGGTTTAAAAAATACTATTCACTCATAAATAAAAAAGTTTAATTTGAAAATGCAAATATTAATTAGAGACCGGACTGAGACGAGATCTCGGTTATCGGGATCGAGAATTTTGAAGTCTCGAGTTTCGTAAAACTTCTCTAAAAAAAGATTTCAAAATAAAAATTTTTATTTTGAGAATAGAACTACCAATTTCTATTATTAGTAAAAAATAAAAAAAATATATTAGGGTATTGTATTAATAAAAAGAAATTTTTTTAGTTAATTTTTCAAAATTTGTGAATATTTAATGGTTTATATATATATATTTGTTGGATATATATTTGTTTATGGTTTTGTTGCTGTGTTGTTAACTAAAAAAAAAGAATATAATTGAGAGTTTATAATTTTTTAAAAATATTTTAAATTTACTAACATGTATATATTTTTTGGCCCTCCTACAATTTAAGGGTCCGCAATTCTCTGACCGTTTTTTTGAGACTAATGTAATCTCCTCCAAATTTTGCCTCTATGCTAGTGTTTCACTGGGACCGAAATTTTGACCGGAACCTAAACCGGATCCAATTTTTGGAAAAAAAAAACACCGGAAAATTCCGGAACCGGAACCTCCGGTGAAGCTACTTTATGCGAAGCAGGCCCAACAAAAATTTTTTTTTACCATTTTTTTGCCATTAAACACTCGATGTTATAAGCATAACGGCGGCCCCCTTAAATTGTAGGAGTGCCATATTTTTTTAATGATTCTAATTTTTAGATTTTTTGCGGATTTATTTTAAAAGGCTCCGGACATTTGGAGGAGGAGGGGGGGGGGGGGGTGGACAATTAGTGATAGTGAACAATTAAGGGAGTGGACACTAAAAAAAATAAAAATAATTTATACGCCCGTGAAGGTGATGGTTTTTTGTGTGGAGTCTCTAACTTGTTGGTTTCTACGATCAGTTGAGTATCGTTGGTTGGGTACCGAACACTACCACCATTTTTTACCATTTTCCGGAAGACATTTACGGAAACCAGTTTTTCCGTATTTTCCAGGAAATAGGGGGGAAATCCTGTCTCCACTCTCCAAATGTCCGGACACAATTAAAAATGGGCTCTTTTTTACCTTTATATTTCGCATGCCGTTTTGTGTTATTTACTCTCTCTCTCCCTCTCTGTTGAGGGTTAGAGAGAGAGAGAGAGATTGGGGGGGGGGGGTTTTTTAGAATTAAGAGTTCATTTTTAATATAATTTTCTTATCAATTTTTGCACTAATTTAAATAAATAAATTAAAAATTAATTCCATTGTTTTAAATTTTTTTTTTCAATCAGTTTTCTAACTGGTTTATGTACATATTTAAGTCTTTAAAAATTAATTAAAAAAAAATTTTTTTTTTTGAATTTTCTATTAATTTCAGTAACAACAAAAGAAAACATCGAAAAAATACCCAAAAATGTTAACTCCATTCTTCCAATTGGATCAAAACGACATTTTTTTGTTTGTTAAAATTAAAGCTCCTTACTGCAAAATTGTGGATGCTGAAGTAATTTATGGGGAAAGAGAATTTGTTTTTAATGCTACTCCCTATTTTTTGCGGCTATTTTTGACTGGAGATGTTGTTGATGATGAGACGGGGACTGTAGAATATAACAGTGAAAAGGGTGGGGGATTCTTGAAATTAATTGGAAAAAATAATTAGTTGTTTTTTTGTTGTTCTGATTTTGGGGAACATATGAGGTGTCTAACCAGCTATTTTAGCACAGTTATTTTTAGGAGAATTCACCATTTGTATACCAAAAAAATCCAAGGGAGAATTTTTCCCTCGGTTGGAAATGTTGAGTGAATTAATTAAACCACAACAACAACAATTACCTACTGCAAAATCACCTATTGAAATAATTAATTCTAGAAAAAATAAAACAGATGAAGTTGAGGATTCTTCACAAAGTTCGGAAGAGGAGGAAGGAGAAGATTCTTTAATAAACGATGGTGGGTTGTTTTTAGGATTAATATTTTTAATAGAAACATGTTCCGAAAACATATAAACATTTGTTTTATGTTCGCTTGTTTATGCAAAAATGTAATTTAGCAAAACATTTTGCGGAACATGTTTTTACTTTTTAACTGGAAAATATTTTATTAAAAACATGTTTAAACACAAAAACATTTAAAAACACATTAAAAACATGTTTTTCTAACCACTTGTTTTTCTAAACACAAAACATTTTCCGGAAAACATTTTAATAATTATTTTTTACTTTATTCAACCGAAAAACATTTTACTAAAAGCAATGTTTTAAAGATAAGTATTTTCCGGAAACTTGTTTTTTCAAACAAATGTTTTAGCCGGAAAACATTCCACTAAAAATATTCTGAACATTTGTTGTGTTGTTCCTGAACTGAAACATTCTTATATCTTTATTTTTAGAAATTATTTTTTTATTTCAAGAATCCCTTTTTGCCAAACAAACACTTTATTCTCCAAAAACCAACAATTTAACTGAAAATAATAGTAAAGTTGGTTATGGTTTTGGTTGGATGCGTAATGAAGTTTTGGGCAAATTCAAAGAAGAAATTGTTGATTTAATTGATTTGGATGATCCGGAAAATGTTTTAATTGAAGAAAGAAGTCAAAAATTGAAAGAATTTGATGAAAAACATTTTTCTGAACAATATTATTTGTAAATTTATTTGTTAAAAATTAAAAAAAATTTTTAAGGGCAGATTTATTTTCACAAGAACAATACCAACTCGATGCTATGGAATTTTGTTTTGATAAAAATTGTGTGAAATTAACTGAAGAGGATTTTACAGACTTGAAGGATTTGAGAGTAAGAAAGTTGGAGAACTTTTCCAAGGAAATTAATGAAAAGGTGGGGAGAATTATGTTTTGAAAACAAGTTATGATGTGTTTATTTCATTAAAAACATGTTTAGATATTCAAAACACCATGTTTTCCTTATAATTATTTTTTACAAAAACACAGCTTGTATTTTCCGGAAATATGTTTATTTAATTGTTAGCAAACGTGTTTTATTTAAAAAAGAATGTTTTCCTTTGTTGTTTTAATTTGTCTAGAGTTGATTAATAATCGTCAAGCTAGAAGACAGGCACCTTATCCTTTACCACGACGTCGTGGGTCTACTGGAGAACCACGACGTCGTGGGTCTACTATTCATTTATCTGATGAAAATGAGGAGCCAAACACTGATATTGGGTGTGTTTTTTACATTATTATAGAAAAAATTTTTTTGATGAAAAGGGGGTTACTGGGACTGAGACGAGATCTCGGTTATCTGTAGTCCTATTTATAAATTGGCATAAGTGCTGAATTCCTTTCTCGATTCATAGGTATATTTGAGGGTTATAACTAGGCCAGAAAAAAGCTTTCTGGAATCTTTTTGGAAATTTTAGGATCGAATCCAGATATCCGGAAATTCCTTCGATTACTGTATATAAGGGATCGCACCGACATGAAAACAAAATTCCCGATTTCGGGAATCGGGAATTTTTTTTTGGTGCGATCCCTGCTGTATATATCCACAAACTCTTTATTGGGTTTAAAAAATACTATTCACTCATAAATAAAAAAGTTTAATTTGAAAATGCAAATATTAATTAGAGACCGGACTGAGACGAGATCTCGGTTATCGGGATCGAGAATTTTGAAGTCTCGAGTTTCGTAAAACTTCTCTAAAAAAAGATTTCAAAATAAAAATTTTTATTTTGAGAATAGAACTACCAATTTCTATTATTAGTAAAAAATAAAAAAAATATATTAGGGTATTGTATTAATAAAAAGAAATTTTTTTAGTTAATTTTTCAAATTTGTTAATATTTATTGTTTTATATATATATTTGTTGGATATATATTTGTTTATGGTTTTGTTGCTGTGTTGTTAACTAAAAAAAAAGAATATAATTGAGAGTTTATAATTTTTTAAAAATATTTTAAATTTACTAACATGTATATATTTTTTGGCCCTCCTACAATTTAAGGGTCCGCAATTCTCTGACCGTTTTTTTGAGACTAATGTAATCTCCTCCAAATTTTGCCTCTATGCTAGTGTTTCACTGGGACCGAAATTTTGACCGGAACCTAAACCGGATCCAATTTTTGGAAAAAAAAAACACCGGAAAATTCCGGAACCGGAACCTCCGGTGAAGCTACTTTATGCGAAGCAGGCCCAACAAAAATTTTTTTTTACCATTTTTTTGCCATTAAACACTCGATGTTATAAGCATAACGGCGGCCCCCTTAAATTGTAGGAGTGCCATATTTTTTTAATGATTCTAATTTTTAGATTTTTTGCGGATTTATTTTAAAAGGCTCCGGACATTTGGAGGAGGAGGGGGGGGGGTGGACAATTAGTGATAGTGAACAATTAAGGGAGTGGACACTAAAAAAAATAAAAATAATTTATACGCCCGTGAAGGTGATGGTTTTTTGTGTGGAGTCTCTAACTTGTTGGTTTCTACGATCAGTTGAGTATCGTTGGTTGGGTACCGAACACTACCACCATTTTTTACCATTTTCCGGAAGACATTTACGGAAACCAGTTTTTCCGTATTTTCCAGGAAATAGGGGGGAAATCCTGTCTCCACTCTCCAAATGTCCGGACACAATTAAAAATGGGCTCTTTTTTACCTTTATATTTCGCATGCCGTTTTGTGTTATTTACTCTCTCTCTCCCTCTCTGTTGAGGGTTAGAGAGAGAGAGAGAGATTGGGGGGGGGGGGGTTTTTTAGAATTAAGAGTTCATTTTTAATATAATTTTCTTATCAATTTTTGCACTAATTTAAATAAATAAATTAAAAATTAATTCCATTGTTTTAAATTTTTTTTTTCAATCAGTTTTCTAACTGGTTTATGTACATATTTAAGTCTTTAAAAATTAATTAAAAAAAAATTTTTTTTTTTGAATTTTCTATTAATTTCAGTAACAACAAAAGAAAACATCGAAAAAATACCCAAAAATGTTAACTCCATTCTTCCAATTGGATCAAAACGACATTTTTTTGTTTGTTAAAATTAAAGCTCCTTACTGCAAAATTGTGGATGCTGAAGTAATTTATGGGGAAAGAGAATTTGTTTTTAATGCTACTCCCTATTTTTTGCGGCTATTTTTGACTGGAGATGTTGTTGATGATGAGACGGGGACTGTAGAATATAACAGTGAAAAGGGTGGGGGATTCTTGAAATTAATTGGAAAAAATAATTAGTTGTTTTTTTGTTGTTCTGATTTTGGGGAACATATGAGGTGTCTAACCAGCTATTTTAGCACAGTTATTTTTAGGAGAATTCACCATTTGTATACCAAAAAAATCCAAGGGAGAATTTTTCCCTCGGTTGGAAATGTTGAGTGAATTAATTAAACCACAACAACAACAATTACCTACTGCAAAATCACCTATTGAAATAATTAATTCTAGAAAAAATAAAACAGATGAAGTTGAGGATTCTTCACAAAGTTCGGAAGAGGAGGAAGGAGAAGATTCTTTAATAAACGATGGTGGGTTGTTTTTAGGATTAATATTTTTAATAGAAACATGTTCCGAAAACATATAAACATTTGTTTTATGTTCGCTTGTTTATGCAAAAATGTAATTTAGCAAAACATTTTGCGGAACATGTTTTTACTTTTTAACTGGAAAATATTTTATTAAAAACATGTTTAAACACAAAAACATTTAAAAACACATTAAAAACATGTTTTTCTAACCACTTGTTTTTCTAAACACAAAACATTTTCCGGAAAACATTTTAATAATTATTTTTTACTTTATTCAACCGAAAAACATTTTACTAAAAGCAATGTTTTAAAGATAAGTATTTTCCGGAAACTTGTTTTTTCAAACAAATGTTTTAGCCGGAAAACATTCCACTAAAAATATTCTGAACATTTGTTGTGTTGTTCCTGAACTGAAACATTCTTATATCTTTATTTTTAGAAATTATTTTTTTATTTCAAGAATCCCTTTTTGCCAAACAAACACTTTATTCTCCAAAAACCAACAATTTAACTGAAAATAATAGTAAAGTTGGTTATGGTTTTGGTTGGATGCGTAATGAAGTTTTGGGCAAATTCAAAGAAGAAATTGTTGATTTAATTGATTTGGATGATCCGGAAAATGTTTTAATTGAAGAAAGAAGTCAAAAATTGAAAGAATTTGATGAAAAACATTTTTCTGAACAATATTATTTGTAAATTTATTTGTTAAAAATTAAAAAAAATTTTTAAGGGCAGATTTATTTTCACAAGAACAATACCAACTCGATGCTATGGAATTTTGTTTTGATAAAAATTGTGTGAAATTAACTGAAGAGGATTTTACAGACTTGAAGGATTTGAGAGTAAGAAAGTTGGAGAACTTTTCCAAGGAAATTAATGAAAAGGTGGGGAGAATTATGTTTTGAAAACAAGTTATGATGTGTTTATTTCATTAAAAACATGTTTAGATATTCAAAACACCATGTTTTCCTTATAATTATTTTTTACAAAAACACAGCTTGTATTTTCCGGAAATATGTTTATTTAATTGTTAGCAAACGTGTTTTATTTAAAAAAGAATGTTTTCCTTTGTTGTTTTAATTTGTCTAGAGTTGATTAATAATCGTCAAGCTAGAAGACAGGCACCTTATCCTTTACCACGACGTCGTGGGTCTACTGGAGAACCACGACGTCGTGGGTCTACTATTCATTTATCTGATGAAAATGAGGAGCCAAACACTGATATTGGGTGTGTTTTTTACATTATTATAGAAAAATTTTTTTGATGAAAAGGGGGTTACTGGGACTGAGACGAGATCTCGGTTATCTGTAGTCCTATTTATAAATTGGCATAAGTGCTGAATTCCTTTCTCGATTCATAGGTATATTTGAGGGTTATAACTAGGCCAGAAAAAAGCTTTCTGGAATCTTTTTGGAAATTTTAGGATCGAATCCAGATATCCGGAAATTCCTTCGATTACTGTATATAAGGGATCGCACCGACATGAAAACAAAATTCCCGATTTCGGGAATCGGGAATTTTTTTTTGGTGCGATCCCTGCTGTATATATCCACAAACTCTTTATTGGGTTTAAAAAATACTATTCACTCATAAATAAAAAAGTTTAATTTGAAAATGCAAATATTAATTAGAGACCGGACTGAGACGAGATCTCGGTTATCGGGATCGAGAATTTTGAAGTCTCGAGTTTCGTAAAACTTCTCTAAAAAAAGATTTCAAAATAAAAATTTTTATTTTGAGAATAGAACTACCAATTTCTATTATTAGTAAAAAATAAAAAAAATATATTAGGGTATTGTATTAATAAAAAGAAATTTTTTTAGTTAATTTTTCAAAATTTGTGAATATTTAATGGTTTATATATATATATTTGTTGGATATATATTTGTTTATGGTTTTGTTGCTGTGTTGTTAACTAAAAAAAAAGAATATAATTGAGAGTTTATAATTTTTTAAAAATATTTTAAATTTACTAACATGTATATATTTTTTGGCCCTCCTACAATTTAAGGGTCCGCAATTCTCTGACCGTTTTTTTGAGACTAATGTAATCTCCTCCAAATTTTGCCTCTATGCTAGTGTTTCACTGGGACCGAAATTTTGACCGGAACCTAAACCGGATCCAATTTTTGGAAAAAAAAAAACACCGGAAAATTCCGGAACCGGAACCTCCGGTGAAGCTACTTTATGCGAAGCAGGCCCAACAAAAATTTTTTTTTACCATTTTTTTGCCATTAAACACTCGATGTTATAAGCATAACGGCGGCCCCCTTAAATTGTAGGAGTGCCATATTTTTTTAATGATTCTAATTTTTAGATTTTTGCGGATTTATTTTAAAAGGCTCCGGACATTTGGAGGAGGAGGGGGGGGGGGTGGACAATTAGTGATAGTGAACAATTAAGGGAGTGGACACTAAAAAAAATAAAAATAATTTATACGCCCGTGAAGGTGATGGTTTTTTGTGTGGAGTCTCTAACTTGTTGGTTTCTACGATCAGTTGAGTATCGTTGGTTGGGTACCGAACACTACCACCATTTTTTACCATTTTCCGGAAGACATTTACGGAAACCAGTTTTTCCGTATTTTCCAGGAAATAGGGGGGAAATCCTGTCTCCACTCTCCAAATGTCCGGACACAATTAAAAATGGGCTCTTTTTTACCTTTATATTTCGCATGCCGTTTTGTGTTATTTACTCTCTCTCTCCCTCTCTGTTGAGGGTTAGAGAGAGAGAGAGAGATTGGGGGGGGGGGGGGGGGTTTTTTAGAATTAAGAGTTCATTTTTAATATAATTTTCTTATCAATTTTTGCACTAATTTAAATAAATAAATTAAAAATTAATTCCATTGTTTTAAATTTTTTTTTTCAATCAGTTTTCTAACTGGTTTATGTACATATTTAAGTCTTTAAAAATTAATTAAAAAAAAATTTTTTTTTTTGAATTTTCTATTAATTTCAGTAACAACAAAAGAAAACATCGAAAAAATACCCAAAAATGTTAACTCCATTCTTCCAATTGGATCAAAACGACATTTTTTTGTTTGTTAAAATTAAAGCTCCTTACTGCAAAATTGTGGATGCTGAAGTAATTTATGGGGAAAGAGAATTTGTTTTTAATGCTACTCCCTATTTTTTGCGGCTATTTTTGACTGGAGATGTTGTTGATGATGAGACGGGGACTGTAGAATATAACAGTGAAAAGGGTGGGGGATTCTTGAAATTAATTGGAAAAAATAATTAGTTGTTTTTTTTGTTGTTCTGATTTTGGGGAACATATGAGGTGTCTAACCAGCTATTTTAGCACAGTTATTTTTAGGAGAATTCACCATTTGTATACCAAAAAAATCCAAGGGAGAATTTTTCCCTCGGTTGGAAATGTTGAGTGAATTAATTAAACCACAACAACAACAATTACCTACTGCAAAATCACCTATTGAAATAATTAATTCTAGAAAAAATAAAACAGATGAAGTTGAGGATTCTTCACAAAGTTCGGAAGAGGAGGAAGGAGAAGATTCTTTAATAAACGATGGTGGGTTGTTTTTAGGATTAATATTTTTAATAGAAACATGTTCCGAAAACATATAAACATTTGTTTTATGTTCGCTTGTTTATGCAAAAATGTAATTTAGCAAAACATTTTGCGGAACATGTTTTTACTTTTTAACTGGAAAATATTTTATTAAAAACATGTTTAAACACAAAAACATTTAAAAACACATTAAAAACATGTTTTTCTAACCACTTGTTTTTCTAAACACAAAACATTTTCCGGAAAACATTTTAATAATTATTTTTTACTTTATTCAACCGAAAAACATTTTACTAAAAGCAATGTTTTAAAGATAAGTATTTTCCGGAAACTTGTTTTTTCAAACAAATGTTTTAGCCGGAAAACATTCCACTAAAAATATTCTGAACATTTGTTGTGTTGTTCCTGAACTGAAACATTCTTATATCTTTATTTTTAGAAATTATTTTTTTATTTCAAGAATCCCTTTTTGCCAAACAAACACTTTATTCTCCAAAAACCAACAATTTAACTGAAAATAATAGTAAAGTTGGTTATGGTTTTGGTTGGATGCGTAATGAAGTTTTGGGCAAATTCAAAGAAGAAATTGTTGATTTAATTGATTTGGATGATCCGGAAAATGTTTTAATTGAAGAAAGAAGTCAAAAATTGAAAGAATTTGATGAAAAACATTTTTCTGAACAATATTATTTGTAAATTTATTTGTTAAAAATTAAAAAAAATTTTTAAGGGCAGATTTATTTTCACAAGAACAATACCAACTCGATGCTATGGAATTTTGTTTTGATAAAAATTGTGTGAAATTAACTGAAGAGGATTTTACAGACTTGAAGGATTTGAGAGTAAGAAAGTTGGAGAACTTTTCCAAGGAAATTAATGAAAAGGTGGGGAGAATTATGTTTTGAAAACAAGTTATGATGTGTTTATTTCATTAAAAACATGTTTAGATATTCAAAACACCATGTTTTCCTTATAATTATTTTTTACAAAAACACAGCTTGTATTTTCCGGAAATATGTTTATTTAATTGTTAGCAAACGTGTTTTATTTAAAAAAGAATGTTTTCCTTTGTTTCTTCCTTAAACACTTGTTTAAACATGTACAAAACTTGTTTTCCGGGAATTTAGGTTTGTTGTTCCGGAAAATAAAATACATGTTTTGTTACATTTTTTCGTAAATGTAACAAACCGGAACAACAAATTTTTCGTAAATCAGTGTTTTTGTTGGTATAATTTTTGTTTTAAACATTGTTTTTTTAAAAACATTAACTATTTTCTTTCAGATTGCTCTATCTTTGGTTGACATTATTTTTGGGTTTGCTTATGATTTTAGAACAACATTGGTTTTTTTATTAATTTAAAAACAGAATTTCTTCAAAATTTAAGGGAGAACATTCAGTAGAATCTGGTTGGACAATTTCTAAATTATCCCCTTCATTAACTTTTCTTGTTCAATGGTCTAATATACAAGAAGCAATATCTTCAACTATTAGACATTCTTTAGTGTTACCAATGATTAGAAATTGGGAATTGAGTTTGAAGGTTATGCAAGATGTTGGGACAATTATTGAAAATGGTAATAATTGTTTTTATGTATAGATGTTTAAAACAAAACTTGAACAATTAATGTTTTTGTAGTATGATTTAATTTTTTTTTAACATTTTTTTAAACACATGTTTTTCCGGAAAATACATTTGTTCCTGGGAAATTTAAGTTTTGAACTATCTTTAAATGTTTTGGGATAATACAAATAATTGTTTTATTTTAATTTGTTTTTTTCAACATGTTTGTTTTCCGGAAAACATGTGTTTTTGCAAGTTTTGTTCCTTATAGATTGTTTCTAAAACATTTTACAATGTTTTTAATTTTTAAGACATTCTAAATGTTTATGAAAAAATACAAATAAACTTGTGTTTTTACAACAAATTTGTTTCTCAAACATTTTAATTGTTAATGTTTTTTTAATTTTTAATAGATCGAACATCAATATTACATGTTCTTCTAACATGCAGGCGTATTTTTAATAAAAGTGGTGTCGAATTTCGATATTTATTAAATCAACTTTTTATTGACGATTTATGTCTTTGGATTCAATCAGTTGATGAAGAATTAATTTTAAATTTAAATAAAGAATTTAAAAATTCTGTTAAGTCTATGGAAAAATCAAACATTTTGGAACTAGATTTGGAATTTATTGAAGCTCAGGCAAAATTAGAAATGTTAAAACCGTTGGATTCTGATGATGACGAATAAAAGAGAGTAAAAACAATAAAAATACATTTATGAATTAATTATTTTATGTTTTCCCTATTTTTGTTTTTTTAAGAAATAAACATTGTTTGGACGAGAATTAAATGTTTTCCAGAAAAATAAAGATGTTTAAGTTTAGTTAATATGTTTTCCGGAAAGAATTAGATAAAATAGAGTTTTCCGGAAGGTTTAAGAACGATCATAAATGTTTTCCGGAAAAAGTTATGTTGTTTGTTTGTTTGTGTTTAATACAGATGTTTTTAAAAATGTTTTGTTTGTTTTATCAAGTTATAATCAATTTAACTTATTAGGAAAATGGTTTTCATTCTAATAAAATTTGAATATACATAAATACATATATATTTTTTTAAATCTCTCTCACAAAAATATATATAACACATGGGTTTAAAGTTCAAAAGAGCAAAAAGGTCGGAAAAAATTAGTATATAATGACAGGTAGAGCATTATTTTCATTCATTCTCTCTTCTAAACAAAATTTATTAACAAAATTAAGTACCTCCTCTATTTTTGTAAACAATTTTGACTTGTTTTATTTAAATTAGAGATGTTTTTAATGTTTTGTTCGATATTTTAAAAATGTTTTTCGTTTCTATAAACATTTCTTATCCTAAAATTCTCTGGTTAATGATTTTTCTTTTAATCATTTATCATCAATTATTTTTTTTAAATCTAAAATTATAAAAAAAAATAGTCTAATAGCCTTATTTTTCTTATAATCCCTCGTTCTTTTATATTTTTATTAAACTTCTATTATGTTTTTACCCTAATTTATCAATGAAAATTTCCTAATCAATTTTTATCTTCATACAGACGTTTTTTAAGTATCATTGTTGGAATTTATTCTAATTTTTTATTGATCAGTTATGGACCTTGAAACGGTATGTTTAGAAAATAAAATCTCTAGCTAAAAATAAAGTCTTATGTATTTGTTTGTTTATGAGAATATTTTTGATGTTTGGAATGTTTTGATTATATGTTTATGTGAATGTTTGTGGACATGTTTTTTTAATTTTTGTTTGTTTTGGTAGGAATGTTTGGGAAAATGTTGTGGATAATGTTTTGTTTATTTCAGAGGAAATGTTTTGGGAAAACATTTCGGATGTTTTGTTTATTTCGTAGTTTTTAGGAAATGTTTATGATGTTTTGTGTTTTGTTTGTTCTGATAGATTTTTATAGAAATGTTTTGGAGAAATGTTTGTGGGTAATATTTTGTTTAGATTTATGTAAATGTTTTGTGTATCTTTTGTTGCTCTTTTCTTTGGAATAAATAAACAACTTATCGAACAACAAGAAAAAGGGGCTGGCGTCCTTGTTTATATACATACACACACACCTCCTTTCCTCGTTAGTTGCTGATGTTTAACCCTGTCTCTGGACAAATTTTTAACTGAAACTTTTGTTTAATTTTCGTTGAATAAATGAAAAATGAAACAAAAAATGACCAAAATTTACCCAAAGAATTAATTTTCGAATTAATCCGTTTCATTCCCTTTAATTTAAAATGGGATAATACCCTAATATCCAAATTTTTTAATTTTTTAATTATCAAATTTCAACGAAAATGGAGAATTTATATAAATAAGGTAGATTTTGAGAGTGTGTAAATGTTGTGGATTTCTTGAAAAATATTTTTTAACCAAAAATTAATCAAAAAAATAATGTTTTTAGCAGCGTACTTCTGTTGCTCAAGCATTCAATGCTATGATTGTTAATCTTAAAGCAATTGAGGACCCAGGTGATCATGTTGACATTAATGGCGTTGTTTGTCTCAACAACCGTCTTGACTGTTAGTTTTTTCTATTGTCTAATCAAAAGACATTTATTTGTTTTAGCGTTCTTTCCGCAACTTACAACAATCGTTGAATTCATGCCTTCACATGGTGATGCAATAAATAAGGTTAATTATACACTCAATAAACTGACAACCCATTAAAAAATAATAAAATGATTTAAGAAGATTAGCGACTCGGGAACTTGGCCGACTGGAGGGAAGCATGAGGATTGGGTTGATAAGGGCGCAGACTTTGATGCGTGGGTGGTGAAGGTGAAATATAAATTATTTTAATAGAATGTAAAAATTTTCTTTTTACGAAATTTAAATTTCGTGTTTCGTAAAAATCAATTCGTGAAAACTGCTTCGTGTTTCGTAAAATAAAAAAAAATTTTAAACATTTTTTAGGTCAAGGATAACTTTGACACAAAACAGGATATTGCTGTTGAAGTTTTAGAGTTTATCAAGGACAATGTTGTTGGGGAGTTGAGTGGAGATGAGTTGTATGGGCCATTAATTGGTTATTTGCGCAGTTAGTTTAAAAATTTAAATTTAGACTATCCAATTTTTTTTTATTTTTAGGCTTAGACGTTTGCGTTTCTGGGATTTATGGGTATTACATTCAAAACTATGAGCAAGGAATGTAATTGATGAGGTTTTTATGAGGAGAACAAGCTTTTTGGTTGATGAGTGGTGGTTTTTCTCGTATTTGAATTGACTCTTCGTAATATAAACTTTCTCAAGTCTATATTCCTTTAAAATTCTTTGTTAAACTTTTCAAGGCTCTAATTGAGAGATGGATTTTGTATTTGTATTTTGTAAATCCACTTTATTTGGTGTTTTGTATTTTTTCCACTTTGACATTAAATCCTTCAAAATCCTTTCATTTTGTCTTTTTCGATTTACTAATTTCACAAAACAAACCCTAAAAAATTTTACTACAAAGAAGACATTTCCATATAAAATTTATTTTCCTGATACCAAATCAAAAGGTGAGCCCGGAAAAATCGATTTTTCCAATTACTACTAAAAATCTATAAAAACACACATTTTTGGATATATACAAAATCTGCTAAAAAATAAAGTGAGATTTCTTTCATAATGTTTGTTGGTAGCCTTTCTTTCTAAGCTTCTTGTCACATCCAAATCATGCCAAAAAGGCGAAAACCAATTTACTCTTTCTTGCCAAATCCAAATCTTCCAAATCCTATTCGGCGAGACGCGTGTCGCAAATCCTCTTACATCGCTTGGGGGGTTTCGGCGCGTGTACTCAATAACATAAACCTATTTTGGCATTTATTCGATATGACAAGATATTCGGAAACACTCTCAGTTGTTTTTTAAAGCTTGTTGGCGTTATTTTTGTTGATAAATATTTCCAAAAAAAAGTGTTTTTAATAGCGATTTTGTTACTAACTTTCAAATTATCTTTTCTCTTTTTTACTATTTTAAACACTTATAGGTTTACAAGTTTAATTTATTAGCTTAAAAACAAAAAAAAAGTCAAAAGAAAATGGCTCGTCGTGGAAATAACATGGTTTCTTTATACAATTTACCTTAAAATTCCCTCTTATTTTTCTAGTTACCAAACGCCCATTACCACAAACATTGGCAACGTCGAATCAAAACTTGGTTCAATCAACCGGCAAGAAAGCAACGTCGTCGTTTGGCAAGAAATGCAAAAGCTGCCCGTGTTGCTCCTCGCCCAGTTGGGGGCCTTCTTCGTCCAATTGTTCATTGCCCAACTATTCGTTATAATAGCAAGCTTAGATTAGGACGTGGCTTTACTTTGGAGGAATTGAAGGCTGCTGGGTTTAATAAATATGAGGCAAAGTCTTTGGGAATTGCTGTTGATTATAGACGTACAAATCGTTCTGTCGAGTCTATTGAGGTTTCTTTTATTTTTTATAAGGGTTTTGGATTTAACGTGGGTATCTTTACCGGTGTTTTGATGCCCTGTATATTCCACCTTCCTGGATTGGGCTGGATGTGGTGATGTTAAAATTGACTTAAATTGCTTCTTGTTATACTTTCTGAGGTGACGTGTCATGTGTAAATCTGTAGTTAACAATCTTAGATGGCTGCTAGAACGGCCTCAGATTTCTTAACAAAGTTTATATATGAACGTCAAATTGGAGATATGGTGAGAATTAAAATAGGTCCTTATCCACACTAGAGTTGGCGAATCCGAATAGCCGAGGTTTGCCTTAGACGCCAACCATATCCACGTTATAGAATTCTCGTGTTTTTTAAACCCTATATTCTACAAATTAACTTTTATTTTTTTAGAGAAACGCCAAACGTTTGAAAGAATATCGTTCTCGTTTGATTATCTTCCCGAAGAAGTTGAGCAATCCAAAGAAGGGAGATAGCAGTGTATATATTTTTTAATTTTTGTTTATATGCGGGATAGATTTTTTTATGGGGTCCGAGCGGGAATTAGGAAACGTCGGGGATTAGGAAACGGGGGAATGGGGGAAAGAAAGGGGGAAGGGGGAAAGAAAAAAGCGGGAATTAGGAAACGTACTAGGATTTTCGGTCATTTTATACAATCCAAGTTTTTCATTTTCAGCCTGAAGAACTCAAAATGGCAAGCCAAGTTACCGGAAAAGTTGTTATGCCACATAAAGAACAGAAGCGTCGTTTGAAGGCACAGCCAATAACTGAAGAAATGAAAAACTTCAAAGTTTATTGCCATTTGCGTCGTCTACGTGCTGATGCTCGAATGAAGGGAAAGCGTGACAAGAAGACAAAAGAGGCTGCCGATGAAGGACTTGGAAAGGGTGGACGTTAAATATGTTGAGGTTTTTGTGAAAGGGTTTTGAGAAGATTTATAGTTTGTGGGTGATCAGAAGGGAGAGGGGGGAAGGGTGGATTTAAAGAGGGGGAGGAGGGAAGAAGTATAAAATTTAAAATTTTTGAGGTCTAAAAACCTTCCCCTCCTTCCTTTTTTGCTCACCTTCCTTCTCTTTTATTGACTTATATATGTTGCTGTTTTGAGGAGTGGCTATTTTATTCTAAAATGTTATAATTGTTAAACCATTCTTCGTGTTTTGTTGCGTTGATAAAATTTGAAAAAAATTAAAATTTTTTTTATTTTGTTAAAATTGTTTTTAAAACAATTTTATATATTTTTTAAATTCTTTCTAAACCAATTTCCTTTTCATTAAAGTTTTAAAAAAGAAAAAAATAAACAATCAAGAATGCCGTTAGCTGTTGATCTTCTCCATCCTGACCCAGTGAAGGAACAACAGAAACACAAACTTAAACGTCTTGTTCAACATCCAAATTCTTTTGTAAGAGAGAAGTTTTTTGACAGTTGAAGACTTAAGACTAACCACAATTTAAGACCCGATTTTTAGCCTTAAAAATTGGACGGATGTTTTCTATGTTCTTTTTTGCTCTTTGTATAATTAATAGTTTTTATGGGAAATTTTGCGGATTTTTGGAGGCTAGTGTTTTAGTATCACGACTGATTCCGGATGCAGACGACCCATTACTTTGTTTAGCTAATACACATTTTAGTTTTGTCCACAAATATTTTTTTTACTTTTAAAGTTATTTAAGGATTAATTAGACTCTTCCCTTCTTTTTTTTGATTTTTTTAAGATAATTTTATCTTTTTTTTTAAAGTTTATGGATGTTAAGTGTCCTGGATGTTATAAAATTACGACTGTATTTTCGCATGCCCAATCTGTTGTGGTATATTTTTGAAAAAAATTTTCTTAAAATTCTTTTATTTTTTGTAGGTCTGTGTTGGTTGTAGTACAGTGCTTTGCCAGCCTACAGGTTTTCTTTTTTGTAAAATTTTCGAAAAAAATTTATTTTTCAATTTTTAAAAAGGTGGAAAGGCCCGTTTAGTCGAAGGATGCTCTTTCCGCAAAAAGGGACATTAAAATAATTTGAAAGAAGGGAGGATATGAAAAGGTTTTTTTAAACAAAAGAAAAATGTGTTGAGATTTTTGTTAAGTTTATTTTTTGGATATGTTGATTTTTAAATTGTTGAGATAAAAAAAATATTTTTGAGAAAAAATTTGAGTTTTTTGAAATTTCGTAAATTTTCGAATTGTTATCTTTGTTAAATTTCGAATCTCTTATTGATGTTTTCAATACCAACCATTGTCAACTAATATTTTGTTTTGTTAGTATTTTATAGAGGTTTTTGTTTGCATTAGCGATTTGTACAATTATGTTGAGCGGACAGGCTTTGCTGACAGGCAAACAAAAAAGTTGTCCGCAAGTATTTTTTTGTTTGCCATTTTTTTATCTGCGAGTTTCTCTCATAAAAATTATTTTTATTTTTAAGGATTTTCTAAAAATTAATTAATTACTGGTATTTTTTCATATTCTCTATTATTAAAAAATGATTAGCAGATCTCAACTACATTTATTCAAAAATTTATTTAAACAAAAACAACAACTTCAACATAAATTTTTAAGCCAATTAAAATTTAACAAAGATGTTTTAAATAAAAGAGGAATAAATTCAAATAATAATTCAAAAATTAATTTTGACGATGCTAAATTAATATTTACAAAAGATTCAAAATTTGCTTCTATTGAATTGTTTCAAAAAGGTTTTTTTGCTTTTTAATTTGTGGGTTTCTGGATGAGACGTCTTATCTGTTACCCGAGGGATGGGAACTGAAATCCGGTCTTTCGAATGAACCCAAAATCTGAAAAAAATCTTGAAAACACTCCAAATATGACTACACTTTTCTTAACTCGTTCCTTATTGGAGATTGGCTTGCTTTTCAGGGTGGTTTCAGGTCCACTTTTTCCTTGTTTTTGAACTTTCTTCAGTGGGTTGTTGGTGAATAAATTTTCGCATGACGGCTCAAGTGTCTTTAAAATTCCTCATTACAACTGCTCAGGCAAAACTTAACCGGTCGATTCACTAGATTCACTCCCCCTTTCCACCCTAAAAATTTCTTTTCAAACTCCTTTCCATTCTTCAGGTTCAAATAATTCAATAAATGAAAAGAACACTTTTCGAATTCCCTTGGTTTGGTTACGCGATCATTGCCGTAATTCAAATTCTTATAATTGGGATACAAATCAACGAAAAGCTAACTGTACAGATTTGTTTGGGAAAGCTGTTTTGGCTGAAGATTGGTTTTTTTTTCTTTTAAAATTTTTTAAATTTAATTTCCTTTTAGTTATCCGATACATTTTGATGTTCAAACACAAAAATTAAAAATTAATTGGGCTGATGGGGAAGAAAGTGTTTTTGTTGTTAATGAATTGCTTAAATGGGGATTGTTTTCTGAAAAGGTTTTTCTTTAATTTTTTTAAATAGTCGATGGGCTGGTTTGAGGAAACAAAGTTTCGGGTCATGTCTCGGGATTTTCCCTGTTTTTCTGGGTTAAATAAGGACTTTCGTGTGGCCCGAATACTAGATTACTTACTACCAACCTGTTGGAGATGTCTGAAAAGGGAGCATTGTTGAGGACCTTCGACTTTTTATTTATTTTGGTAGAAGTGATGTTCGTTCTTACTTCTTTTAGCGTTATAATTTCAAATTACTTTAGATAAAGTCAAAATTATAACGCTAAAAGAAGTAATTTCTATTTTCTTTTTCTCCTTTTTTTCTCCTTGAAGACTCAAAACTAGATATTTAAAAAAACCCCTCATTGAAAGTTTCCCGAGGATGTCTAAAAACAAGATTCGACTATATCACTAAAATTTATTTTTTTGCAGCAATATACACAAGAATGTATTGATGTTGATTTAGATGATGATGATGGAGTGGGTAAAAGTTCATGTCCTTCTAGAACTTTGTGGAGAGGAGAAAGTTTAAAAGAAGTTCCTTCGCTTTCCAGGTTTTTATTTTTTAATTTAAAAAATGTGGGAATTCGGGAAATATAATTTTTTTTTTAATTTCCAGTCCTTCCATCCTTAAAATATTGTTTAAAAAATCATCAAATATTTCCTCTATTTTTCAGCATAAATTTTGATTTTTCAACCTTTGCTCGTCTTTTTATTCGTTTTGGCGTTGTCTGTGTAACTGGGGTAGAAGCACATGACAGAGGGAAGGCAACACGAAAATTGTGTGAAAAAATAGCCCCAATGCACAATACTTTTTTTGGTGATTTTTGGCATTTTGGGACTGATAATGAACTTGGAATGGCTACTTTTGATGACACAGCATATGGAAGTGAAGAAATTGGACCTCATTCTGATGGAACTTATTTTGATCAACCGCCAGGAATACAAGTTTATATCCTTAATTTTTAAGGAATTTTTGGGTACTTTTTAATGCCATAACGCCGAAATCAGGCCCGTAGCCAGGAAATAGGTATATTGTGGGTGGGTGGGGGGGCATCCCTCATGGGAAAAAATTTTTCCCTCCTGGTCGGAATATCAAATTTCCAAATTACCCAGTTTTGGAATTACTACTTTTTTAAAACTATGTTGCCAAGAAGTCCGCAAAAAAAGTTTTTTATCCGCAAGTTCTGGACTCCGCCTTGTAAGACTGAATTTAGATGAAAAGGTGTTATGACAAGTTAAACGTCTTATTAGAGAAATTGGAAAACACTAGAGTTCGATTAACATGTATATAACCTGCGGATAAAAATTCCGGACTTTGCCAGCAAATTAACAGAAAGTATCCAGAATATTTTTCAAATTTAAAGGTTTTTCATTGTCTAAAACCAGCATTAAAAGGCGGCCAAACATTATTAGTTGATGGATTTTCTGCAGCAGAAATATTAAAATTTGAGAATTTAAATCATTTTCATATTTTGGCCAATTTTGCTTTAGAACATCATTATGTGGATAAAGAAAATTTACATGCAAGATGTGTTAGAGAGCCAGTAATTAAATTGTTTCCAAGAGTTGAGAAAGTGGTACAGATTAGATACAAGTTTGTGTTTTTGGACTTTTTAAATGTTTTTTAAGAATTTTAATTATAGAAATTTCGGACATTATTTTTGCGGACTTTAAACTTTTAAACTAGACATTTTTTCGGGTTTTCTAGTTAGGTTATTTAATAATTTTTTAAAGAATTTCCGATTTTAAACAAATTAAAAATAATTTACCCTAAGGGGAGTTCGAACTGTCGACCCCCTATATAGTAAATCTAAACATTTCCCACTACACCAAAGTTTTTGTAATTAAAAAATTTTTTTCTTTAGTCCATATGATCGAGCTCCAATGAAAACCTTGAGAATAAATAAAGAGGAAAAATTGAATGAAGAAATGGAGGAAAATGTCTCAAAATCTTTAGGTTTTCTTTAATTATTTTTAAATTAAAAGGATTTAAATAAGGAGGTGGAAGAGGGGCTGAATTTTCAGGCTTGAAAAATATTTTGGCCTTTTTCTAGTTAAGATATTTTAATAATGCTTTGAGAATTCCCATCTTTAAACGATTTAAAAATAATTTCCCAAGCGGGGTTCGAACCTCCGACCCCCCCCCCCCCATATGTAATTCTAGACATTTTCCCACTACACTAAAGTTAAGGTAAGTCCTTAAATTAGATTTCTTGGTTCCTTCCCCACTCTAAACATTGTAGATAACTAAAAACTATTTTTAGAAAATTTTTCTCTATTTTTAGAAGAAACTGTTTTATTTTATGAAGCATATCAACGCTTTGCTCGAATTTTAAATGAACCTGGGCAACAAGTACAAATTATGTTAAAACCTGGGAATGTTCTTTTTATTGATAATTTTCGTATTCTTCATGGGAGAAAGGCTTTTCAGGTTTTTTCTTAATTTTTAATTAAATATTATTTTATTTTTTAAGGGAGAACGTGCAATGTGTGGTTGTTATTTGTCTAGAGATTGTTTTCTTGCCAAAGCTAGGCCTTTACTTTCACCTGAATTTTATCAAAATGTTTGAAAGTTTTATTTTTAAATTTTATTTATTTATTGAAATTGCTCATTAACAAAATTTTCTAAATAAAATTAACTTAAAAAGTTGCCATAAATAATGTACTAAAACATTTTTTAAATTTTGGTTCATTTGGTCATTTTTTGGGTAATTTTTTTCATTTGAGCCTGAAATCTATAGAATCCTCAAAAATATATTGCCTCCGGCAATATATATAGAGAAAAATGGTACCGACACCCTAGGGTCCAAAATTGAAATGAGGCCATGCACCCTAAAGGCTCAATTTTATATAGCTGGGGCTCAAAATTGTGTTTTGCTTCAGGGCATTTCCTATTCAACATTTTGCACATTAGAGTCTAGTTTGTTATATTAGAGTCTCAAGCATATCTATTTAGTTCTCTGCCTTCCCTTGAGTAGTCCCCGTCTTCTACTTTCCCTCATTTGTCTATGATGATGTAGAAAAGCTGCTGTAGCTGCAGGTGTTGAAGTATTTAAATTACTGCTGTGTCTCCTTCTATTCCCCCACCATTTACAATTTATTATTCTCATATAAGTCATTCGAAAACGAGCATTACATAAAGCATAACATAATGGGTTGATTGTTGAATTTATATATGAAAGGACTTGAAAAATAAATTTTTTTTATTAATATTAGCAAAATTTAAAATGATTGCAAACAAGCGGGTTCGAACCCGCAACCCCACGTAGCAGAATCTAAACATTTTTCCACTACACTAAAGTGTCATTTTATTTACGTAGTTTAGGGACAAAATGGAACTAAAGACAGAATGGTACCTAACAAAAAGGTACACCGATAAAATGGTGCATAGACAAAAGGGTACTTGGGACAAAATGGCACACCGACAAAATGGAGCCCAGACAAAAGGGTACATGGGACAAAAAGGTATACTGATAAAACGGCACATGGACAAGTACCGTTATCTAACCCCAATCTATCCGTATTTAATTTAACTCAAATCTTCAAAATTTTAAAATTAAACTTAAAATCAACTAACAATAGCTTATAGTAAATAACGAAATAGGCACAGAATTTGGATAAAACGCTTCCAAACAGACAATAACTAAAAAATAGGAATTTTTATTTTACTATTTAACTTTCTAAATTTACCATGATAAGGAGTACAGGTAATAATAAAGGCACAAAGGATAGCTTTAAAAATTTAAAATACAGTATTTAGTACAGTATCTAATTTACCAGAAAGTGTTTTGGCTGCTTTACTTTCCTGTTTTCTTTCATTTCGACGGCGCTCTTTTTCGCTCTGTCTCATCTTTAAAAGAAATTTAGTGGAGGATTTCAAAGAGAAGGCGGTCGGACCTATTATATACACCCTTGGGCTACATTTTATAATGAGGTGTAGCTTAAATAGAAGGAGAGACAAAATGGTACCCTGACAAAAGGGTACATGGGACAAAATGGTACCCTGACAAAAGGGTACATGGGACAAAATGGTACCCGGACAAAAGGGTACATGGGACAAAATGGTACCCGGTCAAAAGGGTACCCCGACAAAATGGCACAGGACATAATGACAAAAGGATTCTATGGGCTATCTTATAATGAGGTTTCTACTGTATTAATTTACTTGTTCTTCCCTAATCATTTGTATTTCACTTTTACGCATTAAAACGCCATTAGATTGTTGTTGTTGAGTAAATGATGAAGAAAAATTATTATTATTATTATTTAAACGTAGAGAACCTCCCCTTCCCCCAGGGGCACTTTTTACAAGTCTAAGACGTCGTTGTTCTTCCAAACTTGGAGATTCCTTCATTTCTTTCAAGTCTTCCTTTTCAACAAATTTACGTTCTACAGAATTTCGAGTACTTAGGGACTCTACTTCTGCTTGAGATGAGAGGCGAACAGAAGGTCGTTGGCTTGTTATTATTCCTCCCCCTCTATTGTTTCCTTCATTTCCTTCTGGATATTCAATTATTACAATGGAATTGTAACTAAAAATGATAAAAATAACTTTTAAATAATTAAAGTCTTCAGAAAAAAAAGATTTCAATCAATAGGATTCGAACCCCAAAGACCTGTACCCCAAAGACCACAGCCTTCACCACTACACCAAGGTGGACAAACAGCCCCTTCCATTAGATAAATCTGAGGAGACAATTGAGAACTCCGACATTTGAGAACACAACCCTCAAGGGCACACATTTGAAACTCCCTACTACACGACAAGTGAGAACCCGACAATTGAGAACATGATAATTGAGAACCCGACAATTAATATCACGACAATTGTGAACGACCGACATTTGAGAACACGACATTTAAAAACCCCCAGTCATTCGAAAAATTTTAAAGAAAACCCCTCACGTATGAACAGAAGATGGACGTGAAGTCCTTTCCAACTCCACTATAGGCATTTTTCCACTCCCAACACTTCTAAAACTTCCAACAGGTATTGTTGAAGAACTTCCTTTAGGATATTGAAATTGTAAAAGTTGTTGACTTTTCTTTCTTTCCTCCTCAATTAAAGCTTCTCTACGTTCTGCAGCTTTTGCAACAATTATACTTTCCCAATTTTCGTGTTGTCTAAAAAGGGGAGTTGAATTAGCGGTAAAAGGCCGTTCGCCGTTTCTATGGCCATTTTTGGGTCATAACTTTTTTGATTCTTAACCGATTTGAATAATTTTTGTATCAATCGAAAGCTCTGAATGTGTGGATTATTTTAGCTAACAGGATTGATTTGATCGGATTATTCTGCAAAAAGTTACAGCCGAATAAAAAGCAAAAAACACGATTGCGCATACTTATTTGTCTGTAACTTTTTGTAGAATGATCGGATCAAATCAATCCTGCTTGATAAAATAACCCTCACATACAGAGCTTTCGATTAGTGTAAAAATTATTTGAAAAGATCGAAAAGCAAAAAAGTTATGCCACGAAAAAGAAGACTGAATCGTCAACAAAAAATAGTCCGCAAAAAAATTTTTGTCCGCAAAAATTTTTGCGGACAAATTTTTTATTTTTACCTAAACTCCCCTCCATCCCCACAAGAATTATTAGCCAATTCAATAGCTGTTTGTTCTGCCATAATAGAATCTAAATTAGATGTAGTCAATCCACAAGTTTCTTCTTCTTCCCCTCCAATCCCCCCATCATCCCCTCCCAACACGCCAATAGAATCTTCTGTGGATATACATTCAGAAGAGGATTGGGTTGTTACATTACGTCCTGTACAGAATTTTAGAAGGGAGAAGCGATCTCGTTTTCTGAAAAAAAAATTAAAAAAAATTTTTTTTGAAGAATTTGAAGATTTTTAGAAAATTCTCTTAAGAATTCAAATTTAAAAAGAGAAGAAACTGTCAACGTTGCTTAACTTAACAGAACGGACGGCAACGCCGACTAAAAAGACGTGACTTACAAAATCACGAGGTAACCGTTAAACTACTAATATGTACAAATATAGTCTTTTTTGCTTATATTTCTCAAGTTAAGCAACTTTGGGGGGTCTTAGGTATTTTAAAAATTTTAATAAAAATTCTGAAAAATTTTTTAACAAGTCCATCAATTTATTTTTACCATTTTCTTTATTAAAAACACCCAATTAGATTTTTAAAAATTAAAAAAAATTTACTGGGTGAGAAAGAAGGGGAGGGGAGTGAGGGGCTTTTCTAGTCAACGACTATTGAAAGGAAAGAGGGGAAAATTTTTTTTTAAATTTTCCCCTTACTTTTTAACACAATTTCCATCATTATATAAATTTGTTTGTTGTTGTTTATTATTCCCAATTAAAATATCCAAAAAATTAATTTTTGTTGTTGAAGTGTGTGATTTTAATGAAGAATTTAAATTATTATTGTTGGGAATTAATGTTGATATTTCTGATAGGGAAGTTGTTGGGGGTGGTGGGGGTGGTTGTAGACCTCGAATCTGTTTAAATTTTGTTGAATTTAATTTTTTTTAATAAAATTTAAATTTTAAATAAAAAATATTAAAGGAAAAATAAGCAAATACGGACAACTAGGACAGTGAACAAAAACCAAAAAAAAATTTTTGAAAAATAAATAAATTGAAGTGAACAAAATTAATAAAGAAAATAAAGAAAAATTAAATAAAGATAAAAAAAATAAAGAAAAAAAAATATTTTAAATTTAAATACCAATGGAGCTAATGGAAGCAGCAAGGATTGAAGTGCTGGGGTGTTTGCCAATTTGGAGGAGGATGGAAAAAGCTGTGAATTTTGTATTTTTTTCTTACTTAATTTAATTTTAGATATTAGGAATTACTTAAAAATAATTTTTAAAAAATTAAAAAAAAAATTAGAGAAAAAATATTTTAACCACGCAAGTAATTAATTAGGTATTTTTTAAATTTTTAAAGCGCAGAAAAAAACACAAAGGGTAAAATTGCAAAAATCAAAAAAATTGTTAGGGAGAGATATGAGAATAATAAAATAATTAATTAATAAAAACAAACTTACTTGTTGTTGTCCAGCCTGTAATTTCCTCAACTCCTTTCGGCGTCTGCGTGTTTCCAAATAAACTGAAAAAAAAAATGTATTTTAAATTGAAAAAACACATATAAAACAGGACTTTCCGGAAAATAAAACACAAAACTTTGTATTTTATCAAATAAAGAGTTATAAAATTTCCGGAAAGTTTATATTCCGGAATTTATATTTAAATATAAACATGTTTCCGGAAGAAGTATAGTTTCCTGAAATTATAGTTTCCGGAAAAGTAAGGTTCTGATGAGTATAGTTTCCGGAAGAATTATAGTTTCCGGAAAAATATACATAATTAAATACCTTTATAGTAGAGAACAATCATTAACGTTACTGGAATGTAAAAAGCTGCTGCTGACGTGAACTAAATTGAATTTTGATTATTTTTAAAAAATTAAAGAAATTATCACCAATGTTGCTAATTGATTTTGCCAAGTTCTAGTATCACCCAACACCAAAAACTGAAAAATAAAATAATTTTTATTTTTTTATTTAAAAATTACCTGAACAACACATAGAGAACTTTCTTCAACAATAAAACGGCCTTCCATGTATGGCCATAAAACTATCCACGGTGGCCATAACAAAAGAGATATTGTATAGGTACACGAAATCATAATTAAAGCTTTTTTTGTTGTTCTCCTAAAATAATAATAATTTAATTTTTATTTTTACGGAAAGCTTAAAATAATTTCCAGAAGTATTACATAATTTTCCGGAAGTTATAATATTTCCGGAAAGTTATTTAAATAATAAAATGATAGTTATATATTTTCCGGAAAGTTTATTTTTTATAAACAACAGTGGTATAATAATATTTATAGTTTCCGGAAAAGAATATAATTTGTGCTTTTAAAAGTTTCCGGAAGGTTATTTAAATTAATATTTTAGTTATTTATTTTCCGGAAAGTTTAATTATTAAAAATACAGTTCTAATATTTATAGTTTCCGGAAAAGGAATAATTTCTATTTTTTAATGTTTCCGGAAAAAGTTTATATTTACTTAGGTCTGTAAGTAAGAGGACGAGTAACAGAGAAGTATCTATCAAAACTAATTAACAACAAATTGAGAGCTGAAGCATTGCACATTAAATAATCGATACAGAGCCAAACTAAAATTTTTAATTTTTTAAATTAAATTTTTTTTTTGATTTTACATTGGCAAAGAGAATATCCAAACGTCCAAGTCTCATTTGCCTTTGAATTTAAAAGAATATTTTGAAAATTTTTAAAAAATATTACCGTATATAACGTCATAAGAGGAATAGAAATAAGCTAAAAAATTAAAAAAAATTTTCAATTAAAAAATTTTTGATACTCCAATAGTAAGGTCAGCAACAGCTAGCGAAAAAAGAAAATAATTGGAAATTGTTTGTAATTTTTTATCCACACAAATTGAAAGCTGTAAAATCAGACTTTTAATTAAAAATTAAAAAAAATAATTTTTCTACCATTACAAGAGCATTCCCAATCGTTGTAGCTAACGAGAAGAATACCCCAATAATTACAATAAATACAATCCACCCCATTTCCTTCAAACTTTTGGCAATTTTTCTTTCATTTTTTGATGTTTCTTTTAAATTTTTAGTTGAAGATGAGGGTAATATTGTTGTTTTTGTTGAGGTTGTTGGAGGGGGATTTGTTATTGAAATTTTTGTGTTAGGCAGGGAAGAAGAAGCACTCCCGTGAAGTACAGCGTTTACAAGAGGGCGAACTTTAATATTTTTTTAATTAAAAAAATTTATTTTTTTACCAATAATTTTTCTCCTTTTGGAAGATTTCCCTTCTTCACTTCTTTCAATGTTTCGTTGTCCGTAACGAAAGTCTCTGGTGGTTGTTCCAACATGCCCTGACTGTTTTTAAAAATAAATTGGTTTTCCGGAAAGAAATAATATTAAGTCTATAATAATAAACAGAAGTAATAAAATAAATTCCGGAAAGAAAGAATATATTCTTATATATTTCCGGAAAGTTTAAAATAGATTCCCGATAGAAACTGGACGGTTTAAAAAGGTTTAGAAGTTTCCGGAAAATAATTTCCGGATAAAATGTAATTTCCGGAATCTAAAAATAATTTCAGGAACGGTTGGAATAAAAAAATATTAACTATGATAATACAAATCATAGATTCCGTATAAAAATAAAATCCGGAAAAAGTTTAAAATAATTTCCGTAAAAAATTAAAATTATTCCGGAAAGAAAATAAATTCCGGAAAAATATATATTCAAGTTTTACCGCTAATCGTTGAAAGAATAATGTAATGTCTTCTCTAGGCATTTCAGCAACTGAAGCAACAATTTTACTACTACTTTCTTCTGGCCATTCAGAAAAATGTTGTTCTTTAGGAATAACTGAAGCATAAAATGAGCAAAAAATAAATAAAGTGAAGAAAATTTTAAAAGGAAGGCTTTTTGACATTTTTGGGATTTTTTAAAGGCAGAAAATTAATTTTTTAAGGAAAATTTTAAAAATTTTCCTAAATTTACATTCTAAAAATAAAATTTTAAATTAATTAGTAAGTAGAATTCTTTAAAAATTTTTATTTTTTTATTTTTTTAGATTTGCGTGCCAAAAAGCACTGAAAATTATTTTTTGAAGTACACTACTACTTAATATACACTATATAATTTTATGACCAAAAAAATGAAAAAAAAGTATAAAAATTATTATGTAGTTGAGAGAAGCGTCACCAACCCCATTTTCTGTCTATTTTTGTTTTTTCGAAAAAAAAAATTTTTTTTTAATTATTTAAAATAAAAAGTGACACAAAAATAACCGGACACCTTATTTAAGCCATAACTTAATTTAAACTGAAGATAATGAGATCAAATAAACTTTAAATGATAGAGAATTAAACAAGGAACAAATAAAGTCAGGAATTTAGAAAATAATCGTCGAATTGCCCTTACAAGAAATAAATAGTTTTTAAAATTGGTTAAAATTAAGTCTAGTTTTAAATTAAAAATTGATAAAAAATTTCTAATTAAAAAATTATTTTCCTTTTTTTTCTGTTTCTTTTAAAATCGAAAAAAATTTTTTTCTTGAAGGATTTAAAGAAATATTTTTTTCTAAAATATTTTTTGTTTATTTTAAGACCAAATGGAGTGGAAGAGACTTTCCTCCTACTAATGAAAATTAGGAAAAAAATAAATAGAAAATTTAAAAACGTAATTATTAAAAATAAAAATATATATTTAAATATATTTTTTGTATTGTGTGGGCGAAAAGAAGAAAAAAAAACTTTTTTAAATGGCGTGTTGGTAAAGCTAAATTAGAACACGGCTAAATGAACTTGTAAAGACGTTAAAACCTGAATAAGTTTTTAAAAAAAAGAATTTAGTAAAGAAAATTAAGGTTTCCGGTTGTTCTGATTTTTCAAGTTTATTGTCAGAATTTGTAAAGAAATATTAATTAAAAACACAATTGTAATTATAAAAAATAAACTTATTTCAGAATTTGTAAAAACCAGAATTCTGATAATAAAAAATAAGGAGAAGAATATAACCGGAAATATACAGGAAATTAGAACTAGAAAATAATTTTTACAATTGTAATTTGAATTTGTAAAATTAATAACCGGAAGAAAACCGGAAAACAATAAATATATAAAATAACCGGAATAACTATAATAATATAACCGGAAAAGAATATAACCGGAAAATAATTTTTACAATTGTAATTTTTTAAAATAAACTTTTTTGAATTTGTAAAAAAATTTCAAATTTATTTAAAGTTTATTTTCAATAATTACAATTGTAAAATTTATTAACAACCTGAAGGAATAAAAAAGGGTTGTTTAAGAGTTTAATAAAAATAATTGTCAACTGCTTATAATAATTTAGGTGATGACAAGTACTTCTTAACCCTAAACAAACTCTTCTTCCCTTCAAATCCCCCCTCAATCATTTTCTTTTAATTTTTTCTTTAAAAATTTCTTTTTCAATCGAATTTCTTTTCTTAAGCGAAGATAAGAGATGGAAGGGGATGTAAGAAGGAGGTGGGGGTTAGGAGGAAGGGAGGGTTAACGCCAAATGTCAAAAGAATTAGTGCCCGCCGGCGGGAATTGGCAAAATATAGAGGAAAATAAAATAAAGCTTAAGTAGAAAGACCACAAAACTAAAAGAAGCAACTGTCGCCTTAAATAAAAACACACAAAAATGAATTTTCCTGAAAGTTGTGTGCAGAAAAAACATTAACGAGTTAATAATGTATAGAAATATTTATGTAAAAACAGTAAAAAAAAAGAAATTTTAAACTATTTTTGTATGAAAATTTTATAAGGATAATTTAGATGATAAATTATAGGGGGAATAAAAAGATTGCTAACAGAAACTCGGGACACAAACTTGTCAGAATTTGTAAAAATATTAGTGAAACAACTGTAATTATTTAACAGTTATATTTTTACAAATTCTGAAAAAATTCTGAAATAAAGATTACAAATGTAAAACTTGTTTTCCGTTTATTTACTACAAATTCTGAAATTAAATTTATTTTTATTAGTTACAATTGTAATTCTTTATTCCAGAATTAATTTCAGAATTTTTAAAACTAAATAACCAGAAAATAAGTTTAACCGGAAGAAAACCAGAAAACAAGTTTTACAATTAAGCTTTACAAAAATAAATTTACAAAGAAAAATAAACTTTTTCAGAATTTGTAAAAAAACTTTAATTTTACAAACTTAAGAAACATTTTTAAATTCTGAAATTAAATATTCTCACAATTCTTAAGTTTATTTTTTGTAAAAATTATAAAGTAATAGAATAGAAACAAAGTTTTTCTTTTTAATTTTATTTTTTCTATGGGAAGGCAAACAAAAGAAAATTAATAAAAAAGAATTTTGAATTAATAAAATCCAAAGAATTTTTTTTGAAAAAATTTTTTTAATTATTTATTTTATTGTTTCGAATAGATGCTTAATTTTAGCCGGAAAATTTATGCTCTAGTGAAAATGAAGGTATAACCAAAAAAAACTTTTTTTTCTAGGAAATACAAAATTAGGGGAAAATTAAAAAAAATTATGAAGGAAAAAAATTTTTGTTCAAAAAAAATTTTTTTAACTGCCCCAAACTCCTTCTAAAATTAAATTATATATTTATTTTCCCTAACAAAAAAAGGTGTTTAAAGGAAGTTAAAAAATAAGGGATTATTGTTACATAAATAATAAAGAGAAAAAGTATTTAAATTTTAAAAGGAAAAAAATAGAAAAAAATTTTTGGGGGGAAAATTGGAAGAAAAAGCAAGCAAATAATGGTAAAAAAAGAATGGCTGGGGGAACAAAAGAAAAAAAGTTAAGGCGACAAATTGAGGGCAGATTTTGGGAGGGGAAAGGTCTTAAAAAGCACAAAAAATGAATTTTACCAATAAAAAAATTTTTCTTTTAATTTTTAACACAATTAAATTTATGTCAAATAATTTTAGAAAAAATTTTTTTAAAAATTAAAAAAAATTTTTTTAATTTCATTAAGTGCCCTTATATATATTTAAAATAAAATTCGTTGTTTTTATTTTAAGAGGAAAAACAAACTTTTTATTTAAACAATTGAAAACAATTAATAAATGATTGTAAATTAAAAGAAAATTCTGAAAAAATAAACTTATCATAAATAATCGGAAACTAAGTTTTACAATTGTAATTTCTTACAAATAAACGTCAGAATTTGTAGAAACTTGAAGGGGGGAAAGTACAATTTGTAATTCTTTTCCGGAAATCAATTGTAATTTATAAACTTTTCCGGAAAGAAAATAGACAACAATAAACTTCTTTCCGGAAACAGCAAATGTAATTTGTAAACCTTTCCGGAAAGGAAAGAAAAAGCAATAAACTTTTTCCGGAAAGTAATTGTAATTTGTACACTTTTTCCGGAAAAACACATTTCCGTAAAGAAGAAATAGCAATAAACTTTTTCCGGAAAAACAGCAAATATAATTTATAAACTTTTTCCGGAAACAATTATAAAATATAATTTCGGAAATAATATAATGAGTGTAATATTTGACGATATCTCTAGCCAGTCCTTTTCTCCCCTTAAGCATTTTAAATATTATAAACAATTGCTGTTTTACTTTAAAAGATAAACAATAAGCTATATTTTTATTTAACACATTTACTAGCAAAAAAAAATTTTTTTCGAGTGTAGCAAAAGAAAATTAATTAATTTTTCTTTTAATGAATTATTTTTGAAGTGACAATAAAAAAACTAAAATGTTTAAAGTACATAAACACACACATACTTTAAATACTTATTTTTTTTGCTTCAAGTTTTATTTATTATTTGATTAAAGAGGAAACACACAATTTATAAGCCCAAAAATATATTTTTATTTTATAAAAATCTTTGTTGGAAAACTTGCCTAAAACAATTATAGCATATTAAAAGGTAATAAATTAGCAAAAATATAAAACTAAAAATAAAATGAAAGAAAAAACAAATGTGTTTTTGTAAATAAATTTTATTTTTCTAATATAAAATCTATAAAAAAACAATAATAAATTAATTTAATAAAAAAAATTTCTATACAAAACTAATATACAGAAAAAAGTTTCTTCATTATGCCTTTAAAATTATAAATAAAAAATTAATTTACAATTTGTAAATATCTTATGAATAAACCTTAATTAATTTTTACAATTTGTAAATTAAAAAATAAACTTTAAATTATAATTTACAAATTGTAAAATTAAAGAAATAAACTTTAATTAAAATTACAAATTGTAATATTAAACTTTAATTAATTTTTACAATTTGTAAATTAAACTTAATTTAGATTACAAATTGTGAATTAAAATTTAATTGCTTTTTACAATTTGAAAAAAATTTATTTTTAATTTACAAATTGTAAAATAAACCTTAATTAATTTTTACAATTTGTAAATTAAACCTTTTTTACCAAACTTTAAAACTTGAAACTTTTACAAATTGTATCCTTAAATTAAACTTTAATTGAAAAAACTTTTTGAACAAAAACAAGTTTATTTTTAAATATCATCCGGTATTGCTTCATTTTTACCTTGCTTCAAGTTTATTTATATTTATTTAATTGAGAATTGTAATTTTCTCTTTTATATTGTAAAAATTGGAAATATTTTCTTTTTTCCATCATTTTTAATATTATTTAAACGTTTAAGTTGTAAATATCTTTCATATAAAATTTTAGCTTTCATCATTTGTTTAGACAAAAATTGGGCATATTCTAAATTTGTACATAATAAAGTTAAAGCTGGTAATTGTTGTTGCTGTTTATTATTAATTTGATAATTAAATGAAGAATTTTGTTGTTGTTGATTAAAAGAATTATTATAGAAAATATCTGTAGAAAATAAAATTTTTCAAAAAAATTTCAAAAAAAAATACTAAAAAAATTACAAAAATTTCTTACAATTTTTTAAATTAAAATTTTTTTAATTTTCAAAAAAAAATTACAAAAAATTTTTTAAAAATTCGAAAAAAATTTAAAAAATTTTCCGAAAATTTCTTAGATTAAATTTTTTAACTTCGAAAATTTTTAATTTTCAAAAAAAAATTATTTTTCCTTTACCAATTCCAACAGGTCTACAATTTGTTGTTGTAGTCGTTGTTGTTTTTAAATTTGAAGAAGATGAAGATCGTTTATATTTATTTAAATTATTATTATTTGAAGAAGAAATTTGAACATTTTTTAAATGTTCAAAAAGTATTCTGTGGGTAACAATTGTTTTTTCTTCAAAATTTAAATTTTCTTGTCCTCCTCCTTCAATAATATTTCTACAAATATAACTTTGAGAGGGAACAATTAATGCACGATGACGAATAATCCATCCTTCTGGGGTAAAACGTTCATAGAAAGGAACAATACACAGAAGACGGCTATAAATAAAAATATAAAAAAAGTATAGAAATATTAATATAAATAGGTATATATTGTAATTATAAAATTGTAAAAAAAGTTTTGAGAAAAATGTTAGAAGAGAAAATATAAAATTGGAGGATTGTAAAAACAAGCTGTAAAAAAGTTTAAAAAATAAAAAAAATGGGGAATTGTAAAAATTGTAAAAAAAAAGTTTTAAATAAAAATATAAACTTAAGTTGCAAAAAAAAGTTTTAAGAAACTCGAATTTGGAAGAATTGTAAATAAAAGTTCTAAGAGAATATAAAAAAAAAGTTGTAAGATTGTAAAACAAGTTTTACGAAAGTATTACAAATTTAAGTTAATTGTAAAAAAATTTATTTAAAAAATATTAATAGAAAAAATACAAACTTATCGTCATTTAAAGCATATGTTCCAGTAATTCGTAATAAATCCTAAAATTATATTTATTTTGTAAAATTTTATTTAAAAATAAGTACTTGTTGTGCTTCAGCCAATTCATTAGAATATGAAGGAAGCAACCCATTCATAGATGAACAAACACGAGGTGAACGTAAACGTTTTTTAGGAAAATGTGCCCGCCGAACTTAAAAATAAGGAAAAAATTTTCTTAAAGAAAAAAAAATTTTTTTTAGAACCAAGTGGTGCACCAACAACTTCACGTATAGCAGAAGCTGTCCCTTCCACTAAGTCTAATGTTCCTTGTAACGGTTTTGTAAAAGTATCAACAGCGCCAGTTGTAACACCACGAATAACACCCTTAAAAATATATCAAAAATTATTTTGCTTAAGGTATCTTTTTTTGCTTCAATTTTGTATTTTAAGGTTTGTTTCATGAATTCCGCATCAAATTTGTTTTCCAAAAAAAAATTTTTTTACCGGTAAAACCCCTTCTTGTCTAGCTGCAACAAATGTATTTTTAGCAATTGCAGTTAATCCTCCATATACACCAACACCAAAACCTTTTAGACCTCCATAAAGATAGCCTAAAGCATTAGCTTCATGTTCAGGTTTTGAACGTAACATCCAACGACGAAATTGTTCGTGTTGATCTTTAGTGAGAAAATTTTTTTGGAAAATTTGGAAAAAATTTTTTCTAAAAAAATTTTTGGTTTTTTTTAATTACAATAAATTTAATTTTTGAATTTCTAAAAAATTTTGAAAAAATTTTTCAAAAAAAACCTACCATCAAAGGTTAAAGCCCCAACACCCTGGGCCATTGAACTAGCAACTTTAGAAATACTATTAGCAGCTCCATAACCAATACCAAAAGTAAAACCAGCAATATCACCCTCAAAAAGTAGGCCCTCAAAACCTTCTTTAAATTCTGTAGCAAATCCACTAGGATTTCCTATTGCATCCATAGCGACAAAAATATTTAATTTTTGTTTTTTAAGTTGGCCTTAAATAAGAAATTTATTTTTAAAAAATTTTTAGAAATTTTTTGAATTTACTGAAAAAAATTTTTTTTGAAAAATTCCTGAAAATTTTTGGAAAACTAAAAAAAAATTTCGAATTTTAATAAACCCCTACCAATATAAAAATCGACAATATTAGCAAATAAATTATTTAAAGTTGTTAAACATCGATGTGCCCAAAATGGAGCAAGGGTAACTAAAGCATTTTCAAAATTAACAAGTAAAAGTGTTTCAGCATATCTTTCTTTAAGTAGCCGTAAACAAGGAGACAAAGCATTTTTGTCGGTAGTTAAAACTTAAATTTTATATGTAGATAATTGAAGAAAAAGTTGAAATTGTAAATTTTGTAAAAACTTGTTTTACGCTCTAAAATCTATTTTTACATATTAAAAAAAGTTTTTACAAATTCTGGTGTTTTTACAAAATTATAATTGTAAAACGCTAAATTTATTTTCAGAATTTACAACTTTTAAGATTCAGAATTTGTAAAATGAACTTGTTTTTACAATTTAATTTTATTAAAACAATTTTTACAATTCGTAAAAATTAATTTTTTATTTTACCAGAAAGTGAAATATCTCCAAATTCAAGTTGAAATGCACCAAAATAACAATTTTTAGTAACTTGTTGAGTTTGAATTTTTTCTGGGTGTTTTTGTTGTTGTTTTTCTTTAAATTTATTTCTTCTAGTATATTCAACAATATTTTTAATAAAATATACAAGTCTCCAAATTAATTGTTCATCAAGAAGAACACAAGAATTACAAAGTTTAAGACGAAAAGACTTTAAAAAAAGAAAATAAAAAAAATTTTTTTTTGTTAATTTCTACCTCATATGCATCCAATATATCCGTTGAAGTATAACTCATTTCAAAATTAAGTGCCGGAAAAGGTCCAACCACAGGTTCATCTCGAAGAGCATTAGGATCACAAAAAAATAAATTATGCCTATCGGCCCCAAGAATTTGATTATCAAACTGTAAAAAAATTCTTTTTAAATTAGAAATTAAATAAAATTCTACTTGTATAGACTGTGAAGAACAATTAAAAACATAAGTATTATTTTGATGTTTTAAAATGCCTATACGAACAGAATAAAAACGGGCATAAATTAATTCTTCTTGTTGTTGTAATTCATCAACAGAAGTGTTGTTGTTGATATTATTTTCACAATTATTTCCAATAAGTGAAATTCCTATTCCAGCAGGTAAATCTAATTGTATATTAAGGTCAATATCAGAAGGATTTGAAATTTTGATTGAATCAAAAGCATTACATCTTAAAAATTTAATTTGTATTAAGTTTATTTTCAAGTTTTACAAACACTTAATTTAACAGAAAAATACAATTTGTAAAGCAAGATTATATTTGTAAAAAGCATTTCAGAATTTGTAAAATGTTTTTTTACAATTTGTAAAAGAGAGTTTATTTAATTTTACAAATTGTAAAAAATGTGTTAATTAATTTTACAAATTGTAAAATGTTTTTATTAATTTTACAAATTGTAAAAAACGTTTTATTAATTTTACAAATTGTACAAAATGTGTTAATTAATTTTACAAATTGTAAAAAATGTTTTTATTAATTTTACAAATTGTAAAAAATGTTTTTATTAATTCTACAAATTGTAAAAAAGTTTTTATTAATTTTACAATTTGTAAAAGAAAGTTTAATTTAATTTTACAAATTGTAAAGTTTATTTTACAAATTCTGAAATATTCTACCTTGACATATATTTTGTAGAAGTAAAAAGGAAAGAATTTGAGCGTTGTTTTGCACTACTAGAAGCAGAATTCTGATTTTGAATTTTATAGCTTTCAGAAAAAGAATTATTATTATCAGCATTGTTAGATGTTTTTGTTGTTGTTTTTGACGTTTTGTAATTCTGATTTCTTGTTTGTTCAATTAAATTTAAAGTTTTATTTGTTGTTGTTGTTTGTAAAAATAGTCTATTATTAATTTCAATAAAATCTATCAGATCCTCAACAAAAGTTTGTGTAATATTTAATTCTGCTAAACTGTCATCTGCTTAAAAATTTAAAAAAAAAATTTTTTCTATTGTAAAAAATTAAAAAAAAATTTTTCTATACCCGGTCTTAACCACAAATTCCATTTTTGTTGAGCATTTTCTTCCAATTCAAGCCTTGCAATACGCCAACATTCTAATAATGGTTCCCATCCAAGAGGTGGACGTTCACGATAATTATCTATACTAACAGAAAAATTAGTTTCTAAATGTCGAGAGGTCCATTGAGCATTTAATCCTTTTAAAAAAATTTATTTAAAAATTAATTTTTTTTAAATTTTACCAAATAAATTAAAACGCAAAAATGGGGCCATACTACCACTAGAATTTGTTGTAGTTGATGTCGTAGTCTCTTTTAAAATCCAAACACAAAGTTGATTACAATTAAAACGCCATTTTTTAGGAATTATTTGATGAGAATTTTTATTATTAACAAAATTTGAATCAGACCAAAAAAATGTCTGATTTTGTGATTTTTCCCAAGTAATTAAAGCAATATCAATAATATATTTAATAATAAAAAAATCCTGAAAAGGAAAAAAATTTTTAAGGGAAGAAAATTTCTCTCTTCCTACCTTCAATGAACTTCTAATAATTAACGCCCCCAAATTAATTTGAATGTGTTGTTGTTTTTGTTTTAATAATAAATGTTCTATTCCATCAATAATTGAAGATTTTAATAATGTGATTTCTTTAATTGATGTTTTGTTGCTGTTGTTTAATGACATTTGAATATTAATTGTTGCATCTGATTCATTTGTAATTTGAGTTAAACTTGATTTTTCACAATTCATTAAACACCAAGATAGAGAAAAGTTCTGAAATTGTGTAAAAAATCAGAATTTGTAAAAAAAGTTTGTTTTATTATAATTACAATTTGTAAAACTTTTTAAAACATTTTTCAGAATTTGTAAAACTTTATTACAATTTGTAAAACTTTTTTACGATTTGTAAAACTTTTCTACAATTTGTAAAACTTTTTCCAGAATTTGTAAAACAATTTAACAATTTGTAAAACTTTTTTCAAAATTTGCAAAACTTTTCTACAATTTGTAAAACATTTGTTTTAGTATAATTTTAATTTAACAATTGTAAAAAAAAAAGAATTTGTAAAATTTTCGCAAATTGTAATTTCACTTAAATTTACCTGTATTTCACATTGTATATCATAAAGTTCATTATCGTCATAAACATTATATAAAATTACACCACTACAATTTGTAATTAAAGCAAAACTGTCACATTTACTTTCATCTTCTAATATAATTAATTCACAACCTTTTAATGTAATTTTAAACATTGAAATAATTTTATTTTGATTAATTATATTTGTTGAAGAAGATGAAGTTGATAATGATGAGTTGTTTAATTCTGCTTGTGATGAATAATTATTCTTAAAATATTTTTGTTGTTGAATTGTTGTTGTTGAATTGCTACGACAATGAATTCCATTTTTTGAAGAAAATTCTAAAAAATTAAATTAATTTTAGAAAAATTATTAATTACCATTCGAAGTTAAATTATTAACAAGTAAAAGAAATAATTTAAGCTTTTCAATCCATTCAAAAAGAAGAAAAACACGAGTTTTAATTAATATAAATGAAAATATATGGCATTCATTACGAGCCATTTGAATATGTAATTCACAAAGTAATTTTTTGCCTTCACTGAAAAAAAAAGATAATTATAATTTTTTTACAATTTGTAAAAAGAATCAGAAATTGTAAAAATAAAATTAAACTTGAAATTAATTTCAAGTTTTACAAATCAGAATTTGTAAAACTTTAAATTAATTAAAAAGTCATTAGAATCAGAATTTGTAAAAAAGGTTTTCTTTTTTACAATTCTAAGTTTTAAATAAATTCTGATTTAATTTTAAAAACCAAATTAAAAAAAACATTTTTAAATTACATACATGTTTTTAGTTGTCGAACTTGTTGAAGCAACTTGTTTGTTGTAAATTTTTTCATGACGCGCTTTAAGTAATTTTTTGAAAGGCTCTGCCGTATGATAAGCTAGAGATTAAAAAAAAGTTTTTTAATTAAAAAATTTTTTTTACAATTTGTAGAATCTTCCAATGTTGCACTTTTACAAATTATATCAATTTCAGAATGTGAATTAATAAAAGAATTAAATAAAACTTTGACTGAATTTAAAGAAAATGTTGCAAATTTTTCAAAAGAAGTTGTTTCAAAAGGTGATGAAGGTGTTAATAAATTTAACTAAAATTTAAAAATAAAATAAAAATAATTTCCCTTACTTGAACTCCTTTTAATTGCAACCGAACACAAAATGTTGCATATTTTTCTAATGGTTCTACCAAATCAATTTCAGAAAATTCCAATAATTCATTAGGAATAAGTTCAGGTTGTAAAATTAATTGTTCTCCAAAATTGTGGTTAATACATTCATATAGAAGTTTGTAAAAATCATTGGTACAATTTATAATTAAACTTTCAAGAAGAAGAATTACGAGAGTATCGGGAACTGAAAAAAAATAAAATCAGAATTTTATAAAAACAAGTTTGTTTATAATACAATCAGAATTTTAAACAAACTTGTTTTAAAAAATCAGAATTCTTTAATAAACTTGTTTTACAATTCTTAAATAACTAACTAATCATATCAGAATTAAAAACAAAGTTGTTTTTAGAAATAAAACTCAGAATAAAAATAAAAAACAATCAGAATTAAATCTCAACTTGTTTCAAAACTTGTTTTTCAATGAAAATAATATCAGAATTTTATAAAAACAAGTTGGATTATTCTCAGAATTTTAAACAAACTTAAAAATAAAAAAAGCAGAATTTAAAACTTAGAGAAGTTCAAGTTTGCTTAACTTGTTTAAAACTTGTTTTAAAAAATCAAAATTTAATCAAAACCAGAATTTTTAAAATAAACTTGTTTTTACAATTCCTAAAATACCCTTTTATTCTTTTTTTTCAATTTGCTCTTACATATTTTAATTATTAATTGATTTTCTTTTAAAAAAATAAAGGCTTAAAGTAGATAAAAGATATAAGCAAGAAGTATTCATTTCCATAAAAATGCATGTAATATATATTTTCATTTTAATTCTTTTTCTCTTTTTCATTCTCTTAGTGCCACCTATTTTTAAAAAACAAGCACAATGGCAAAAATAAAAAAAAACTATTTGACGTTACTATAACAGTCGAATATTATTTTATATTGCCCTTCAACCTTCAAGTATTTAATAATATAAACAATTCCCGGAAAACATTTTTATTTAATATTTATTGCTATGGGATACACTTAAAAAGGCACTTGAGACAATTACTCTTTAATATTATTTTAACATTAATTTTTAAGTTTCTTAAGTTTGTGCTAAGTTTAAGTTTGTAAAACAAGTTTGTTTAAAATTCTGAGAAAATCAAAACAAGTTTTATTTTTAATTCTGATAAAAAACCAACATGTTTTTAATTTCTATCAGAATTAAAAACAAACATGTTTTTATAAAATTCTGATTTTATTTTAAAGTTTATTTTCCTTTACAGTTTTCCCCATAACTTGTGCCTTTACCCAAAACATTCAAAAACAAGAAAATTAAAAATGCCCTTCACAACAACAACACCAAAAACAACAACAATTAATCAAAATAGTGCAAGTGAATTATTATTAGTAGCAGGCGGAATAAGTGGAGGACAACAACAACAACAAAATTTAAATTCAAGCCGTAGACAAAGCGCAAATTCAAGGAATCGAACAGCAACAGGTGGTGGAACACCATTTTTTAGTTCATTATTAATGGCACAAGGAAGTAGTGGACGAGCAACACTGTTTGGAGGACCGTTTAGAGTTGTGAGTGAAATTTAAAAAAATTTTAAAAATAAAAATAAAATTCCCCTACACGTATTTTTATTTCCTGAAAATAAAGCTCTCTTAAAAACCTTTATTTCCCCTCTTCCATTTTTCAAAAATATACAAACAAAATTGGCCTTCTATTATTATTTTTTCAATGAGGAAAAATTGGCACTAACCACATCATCCACATATAAATATCCTTTTCAAAAGCTTTTTTTAAAAATTGAAGGTATTTATTACAAAATATTATCCAAAAAAATTTTTAATCCAAAAATGAGCTCATTTTAAAAAAAAGTAAAAAAAAATAAATAAAAATAATTCACAAAAAAAACACCAAAAAATCCGTTCGAAAATCCCCATAAAAATCCAAAAAAAAACTCCCAATAAAATCTTTCCCAGACGTTCATGTAAAAACAGAAGAGAAGAAAAGTATGTTCAATTCAACATCAAAAAAACATTCAAAAAGTTCACTATTCAGCAACGGAAAAAATAATAATAATGATGAAAGTGATGAAAAAAGTAGCAGTAGTTTACTGATACCAACACCCTATTATTTTAATTTAAACAATAACACAAAAACAGAAGAAATTAATTCTGAACCAATTACAAATTCTGATAATAAAATTACAACAAAAGAAAGAAAAAATCAGAATTATTACAATTACAACTTTTTTACAACTACAAGTAGCAACAACAATAATGCTTCTAATATTACAAATAATTCAACAAGACTAAGTTGGATTAGAAGTTCTATATTAAATAAAAAATATCCTTCAATGACAACTAATACAACAATTGGCCTCTCTTCCCGACTAAATTTAAAAAAACCAAATAAATTTAATCAAAAATCACAATCTTTGGATAATAATAATAATAAAAATATAAATAATGATTATAAAGAAAGTAGAAAAAGTATACGTTCATTACAGGCAAAATTTGCTTCTTCATCTTCTGCTGAAAGAACTGATGATGGTGGTGGAAATTCTGCAATGAGAGGAGGACTAATAACAAAATTGGATAAATATACGACTGAGGAACTGAAAGAGTATAGACAGGTAAATTAAATAAAATAAACTTGTTAGGTTTTGTAATTACAAATTGTAAAAGAATAGAATAGATAAACTTGATCAGAATTTGTAAATTGACAAATTGTAAAAAATAAAAGAGCCTGTTCAGAATTACAAATTGTAAAAAATAAAAGAATAAATAAACTTATTCAGAATTTGAAATTACAATTTGTAAAAAATAAAAAAATAAATAAACTTATTCAGAATTTGAAATTACAATTTGTAAAAAATAAAAAAATAAATAAACTTATTCAGAATTTGAAATTACAATTTGTAAAAAATAAAAGAGCCTGTTCAGAATCACAAATTGTAAAAACACTAGAATAAACTTAATCAGAATTTACAAATTGTAAAATAAAAAACTTATTGAGTAAAAAATATGTTTAAAAAGATATTCAACATGTTCGACGCAGACAGAAGCGGTGCTATTGGTATTGAAGAATTGGAGAGTGCAATTACAAATTTAGGAATGGATTCAAAACAAATTGATGTAGAAATGTTAATGAGAGAAGCTGACAAACGTGGAAATCATCAAATAGATTTTGATGAAGTAAATAAAAAATACTAGAGAAAGATATAAAAAAATAAATTTTTAAGTTTTGTGAAGTTATGAAAACAACAAGTGAAAAAACACAATCATGGAATGAAGTAATAAAGGAATGTTTCAATGTTTTTGATAGAAACGAGTCTGGATTAATTTCTAAAAAGGATTTTGATTTTGTACTGGTAAAATAATAAATTTTTACAATTTGTAAACAAAAAAGAAACTTGAATTTTACAATTTGTAAAACTTGAAACAGAAGAAAATAAACTTGAATAAAATCAAAAAATTAGACTTGAATTAAACTATAAAAATAATAGACTTAAAAATCAGAAATAAGAAAAAATTTTTAAGCGCGAACTTGGCGATATTCAAAATAGCAGACTAATTGATGTTAGTTAATTTTAAAAAAATAATTATTAAAATAAAAAATTTCTTAAAGGAATTATTTATAGAATATGATGTTGATGGAGATGGTTTTATTGATTTTGATGAGGTATTTTTATAGCTTACTTAAAAATTTTAAATAAAAAATTTTTTAGTTTTCCTTTTTGGTGCGAAATTATCTTACAGATGAAGATGTTTAAAAAATATAGACTTAAAAAATAAAAAATGCTCACATAAAAAAAAATTGTTTTTTATATTAAAAAAAATAAACCCACCAGCATGTGTAGTTCGAAAAGACAAATTTCTGTAAAGTTGTATTTCCTGGTGAATGTTATTGTTACTATTGTTATTATTTTCAGTCACAGATTGTAATTTGTGAAATGTGTAGGCAGTGAAATCTGAAATAAAATTATTTTAATAATATTACATTTGTTCTGAGGACATAAAAACATTCAGAATTTGTAATTACAAATTGTAAAAAAATAAACTTTAATTTAAAACTTGTTCAGAACTTTACAAATTGTAAAAAAAGTTCTGAGAACATAAAACCTTGTTAATTGTAAGAATTTTAATTACAAATTGTAGAAAAGTTCTGATTTAATTATTTTACATTTTGTAATTACAAATTATAAAAAAATAAATTAAATTATAACATTTACCGTTTTTGTTTGATATTCTTTCATTCTTGTTTATATTTTTTGTTTTGCAAAAATTTCCATAATAAACAGAATAATGTTGTATTTTTATATTTATATCATCCAATAAAGGTGAAGCATTTTCATTTGAATTATTATTATTAAATTGTTGTTGTTGCAATCGAAACAAATTTTCTCCCAAATGTTTTTGAAGCAAATTTTTTATTTGTGAAGCTCGACAGAATTTATTGGAAATTAAAATTTTGTCGCATTCAAAAAGCACAGCTTTTTGTGAATTTTCACTTGAAGGAATATAGAGGTTTAATCCACTAGTAAATTCAATATCAAGTTTACAACGAAGTTTAAGCAAATTATCACAAATTTGTTGGCCAAATAATTGTTGTTTTGATTGTTTATTCATTTCATTTTCAATAAATAAACGATCATAAATTTCAGAAAATTGAAGCCAAAAATCTATCAAAGCATAATAATAACGATGTGAATGTATATAATTAAATACAACATCATTAATTATTTTTAAATTTAAATGAATATCAAAATCGTTGTTGTTATTGTTTAAAGGGCAATTAAAGTTTCGTCGATTCCTACAAAAAAAAATAACAAAAAATTAAAATTATAAAAATTTCTGCTCACTTCATAAGCTTCATTTGAATACATGGTAATGATCTCCCGTTTAATTTGTTGTCAAAATTTCCAACTCGTAAACGTTGAGAATATATTTGTGAATTTTCATCGGTAAGTGAAAAACTGTGTGCTTGCATCCATATAAGGATTGGATCACTTGAAACGTTCAAATCTATCTGAAAAACATAATTTTTCTGATTTTTTTTTGAAAGTTTGTTTAGAAAATATTTTTTAATTCTTAAAAAATTTCCTGTTATTTTTTTTGATTTCTTAAAGAATTTTTCTATTAAAAAAATTTCTAAAATTAAAAAAAATTATAACAAACTACAGTAACCTGTACAGTAAACGTAGGCTTTTGAATATAAACAATACCCAATTTGGGAGTTAATTCACTTTTTGGATAATTCATTGATAATATTAAATTAGAAGATATATTTAATTCAATATTCATAATATAATTGTTGTTATTGTTGTCCAAAACATTTTTATTATTAATACCATTACTCGAACAAAACCCAAAAAAGTCTATTAAAAGTAGCCATGTTCGTCGATTAATAAATAACTCAACATTTGTTTGTTCGTCGTCTAAATTCCCTGTGACAATACAGTTTGCCTGAGAAAAACAATTTTATTTAATATACTCAGAATTTCTTGAAAACATCAAAAGAAAAAATATCAGAATTGTTGAATTGAAAAAATAAACTTGAAGCAGAAATAGAAAATACAACCATTTTCAGAAATTAAACTTCAAATTCTGATATTATACAAAACAAAAACACACACCTTTTTGCAACTTGTTTCAACTTCTTCATGTTTATTAGGAACAAATACAACTTCAATACAATGTTTTTTCTTCTGATTTTGTTTAATGTTTAAAACAATGTTGTCCACTTGTTGTTGCTGTTGTTTTGTTGTAGGCATTGTCTGATGTCTAATACAAACATTATTATTTTCTGTTTCACCAACAAATAAATTTTCATTTAATAAAGAAGTTGAAGCTAAATTTAAAGAAGAATCACAATTTTCAGTTGTTTTGTTGGGAGAAATGTTGTTGCTGTTATTTAAATGTTTGGACCCGTTGTTTGTTGTTAAATCTGGACAAGAAAGAGAACGAGTTGTTCCTTCAGGCTTAAAAATTTTTTTTTAATTTTCAAAAAAAATTCAAAAATTTTCAAAATCTACCCCATTTTTATTAAAAGAAACCGCCTTTTCCTTTCCAATTTTAAGCAACAAATCACTATTTTTATTTGTTGTTTTCTCAAATAAATCTTTCAAATTAAACGAATCAAATCCAACATTAATTTTATTTAATTTTTGTTGTTGTAAATGTTTTTTAATAAAGGTAAAAGATAATCCACAAACACTAGCAAGAACAAAAGATGACGACGACGATGTTTCTATTGTTGTAAAGTTTGAATGTTCGTTTGAAATTGTTTTTGTTGGAGTAAAAACAAGTTTATTTTTACTAAATGTTTTTGTTGTTGTGTTTATATTTTTATTGATGTTGTGTTCATATTTTCCTGTTTTAATTGATGTTTGTTTTAAATTCTGATTGTTTTTGTTATTTGTTGTTGTGTTTTTCTGATGTTCAGAATTATTTGTATTCTCCCCAACATTGAATTCTTCTTCCACAACATTGTTGCAAACTTCATCAATATCAAAATGTAACGGGAACAGAATAGAATTTGAGGTACGTTTTCTTCTTGTTCTTTTTTGATTATTTTGAGAAGGCGAACAATTTTCTCTATGCTTTGGTAATGTTGATAAAATACAGTCTTGTGCAGCTTTTTGGCTTCGTAGTTCAATTAAAAGCTGAAAATTATTTTCTTAAATTTCTATTAAATTAAAAATACCTCAGGTATTGTTGCAGAAATAAATATTTGATGAAGAATTAGAGAAGATTCATCTGATGATTTAAAAGTAGTTGAAAAATTGCTGGTGGATGGAGTTGAATGCTGAAAGCTCTGAAAAAATTTTGTAACTTTAATTAAAAAATCAAATATATTTCTGAACAATTTGAGATTTTAATCTTTTAAAAATTTTCCCATTTTAAATATTACCCAAATTTAGAATTTTTAGAAGGAAAAGTATAAAAGCCGTTTCCATAGTAATAAGAACCCCAACAAAAATAAAAACTCTAAAACTAAAAATACTCGTTTTAATTCTTATTAACAACAAAAGTTTTATTTGTTTGAATAAAATTACGATTTTTATTGTTTTAATTTGTTTTAAATTCTGATTTCATTTTTTGTTTTAATTGATGTTTAGATTAAATTCTGATTTTTTCTGTTATAATAAATCAATATCTGTTTTAAATTCTGATTTCATTTTTTAGTTTTAATTAATGTTTAGATTAAATTCTGATTTGTTTTCTATATATTTTTTCTGATTTTATTTATTTTTATCGTTTTAGAATAAAATCTGAAACACAAAAACAATGCTACTTTCAAGATTTCGACGAAATAAAAAATCAGAAGAAGATAACAACAAAAACAACAATAATAAAAAAGAGACAAGTAAAAATAGACAAGAAAGTGAAGATGAAACAAAAGAAGGATTATTTAAAAAATTAAATAAATTTTTAGAAAAGCGTGATTATATGGGGGCAATATCCTTACTTGAACATAAAATTAAAAAGCAAGAAAAAATAAATTCAAAAAATAATGAAGAATTAATGAATTTAAAATTATGGTTAGGTTATTGCCATTTTCATGCAGCAAATTATAGAAATGCAAAAACTATTTATGAACAAATGTTGGGAGATAAACATTGTCCTAATGAAGTTTATTTATATTTGGGATGTTCTTTTTTCTTTTTGAGTTTATATGAAAATGCTAAAAAGGTGGCAGAAAAGGGTTAAAACAGACAGAAATTAATTTTAAAAAATTAATTTTTAATTTTAAAGTATCCAAATGCCCCCTACAAACACGGTTACTCTTTCATGTTGCTCACAAAATTAATGATAAGAAAAGCCGTATGTTTTATATTTAAACTGAAGTTTTGTATTTTTGTTTTGATGTTTTTGTTGTGTTTTTATTTAAATGTATTCAACCTATGTGTTTTTGTTTATTTTGTTTTAAACTTGTTGAAATCAAATTCTGATTTTGTATTTTTTGGTTTCTGTTTGTTGTGTTCGTTATGTCTGATTGTGTTTTTAGATGTTTTTATTAAATTCTGATTGTATTTTTTGATGTTTTGTTGTTTTGATGTTTTTGTTTAGCTTCTGTTCATTATCTTCGATCACATTACAATCTAATGAGAATTTTTGTTGTTTTTGTCAAATTCTGATTTGTATTTTTTAGTTGTTTCCCACCACGGACAACTAAAAGACACAACAGAGGACCAACTTTGTTTAGCTTCTGTTCATTATCTTCGATCACATTACCAACAAGCCATAGACATTTACAAAAAAGTTTTAGCCAAAAACAAAAATTACTTAGCAATAAATGTTTATATGGCTCTTTGTTATTATAAATTAGATTATTATGATATTTCTATGGAAATGCTACAAATTTATTTAGATAAATTTTCTGATAGCCCTATTGCAGTCAATTTAAAAGCTTGCAACCAATATAGATTATATAATTCTAAAGCAGCAGAAAATGAGTTGAAAGCTTTGAAAAGTATGTCTACTAGCGAATTGAATTTTGCAAAGGATATTATTTTACATAATACAGTAAATTAATTTTTAAAAATTAATTTAAAAAATAATTCAGACTCTACTATAAAATACTCTAAATTAGGAATAAAACTCAATTTAAGATATCTTTTTCTGAAATTAATTTGTGGACTAGGCAAAGGGGGCTACTAGGTACAGAAGGAGCTAGAAGTTTGAACAAGATCGAGGAAGCCACTAGGTGCAGGAGCAATAACCCTATTAAAGCCACACCTTACTATATCCCTCAAGAATGTATTTCATAATTAGACCCTCCTAAATTCAAAAATAAAGGTTGTATTTCGCAATGGAGACGGAGCTTTACAATTACTTCCAACACTTGTTGATATTGTACCAGAAGCTCGTTTAAACTTAGCTATTTATCATCTAAAAAAGAACGATACAGATGCCGCATTTGTATTGATGAAGAATATAGAACCACAAAGCACTTATGAATATTTACTTAAAGCTATTACATTTTGTATTAAAGGAATTGAAGAAAATTCGGTAATTTTGCGATTTAAATACTAGAAAACAACATTTTTAAAGCAAGATTTATTAAACGCGGCAGCAGGATTTTTCAAAATTGTTGGAGAATCACCAGCAGAATGTGATACAATAATAGGAAGACAAAGCATGGCCTCTGCTCATTTTTTAAGAAAACAGTTTGATGAAGTTTTAGTCTATTTGGATTCAATAAGGGTAAATAAAAAGAAAGGATCTGGTTCAGTTTATAAGTCCAGTGAAAAATATAACGAATAAACCAGATTAAATACAGAAAATATCCCTGTACCAGAAGCCCTTAGCTATTTATCATCCATGTACCAGAAGACTGATTTATTGTCTTCATTGGACGTACAAACTAGACCAGAGTCTAAGATAAACCAAAAAAAGATTTTCAAAGAATTTCGAAAAAATTCCTTAAAAATTTTTTTAAAGACATTCTTTTCAAACGACGAAATCTTCAATTTTAACTATGGACAAACTCAACTTATGTTAGACAATTTTGTTGAAGCAGAAAAAATTTTGAAACAAATAAATGGACATCAGACAACTTCAACACTAATTTATTGTCTTTGCTTAACGCGCGCACAAATTGCTAATGGGAACGGAAAAGAAGCTTGGGGGGTTTATCAGAAAGAGAAACACATTCCAAATTCACAAATGATTTTAAGACTGATTGCTAATGATTGTTATCGGTGAAGAAATTTTTTTATGATAATTAAGGAAGAGATCCAGCTGTGGCTTAGCACTTAAAAAGCTTATAAGGCTTAGGTTTAAGATTTATTAAAGAGAAGGTGAAAGCATTCCCCCCAATAGCTCACAATCACCCAGCCTGCTCTAGCAATAACTGCCACAGGGCCTTTATCTCCTCTCTGTTACAATAAATTTTATTTTTGAATGTTTCAGTTTGGAAGATTACTTAATAGCAGCTAAAGCTTTTGATGAGATGGAAAAACGTGAAAATCGAATAAATAACCAACAAAATTTTAATCATTCAAAGCCAAAATGTGCAGCATGTATTGGAGTAGTAAAAATGTTTACAGCTGATAAATGTAGCTTAGATGAATTACGTGAAGCTATGCGAATATTAGAGCGTGATAAAAGTAGTGAAGCGAGAGAAGCAATTAAAACAATAAATAAATGGGCAATTGAAGTTAATGTGTATTTTTAAGAAGGAGAGAGAGATTACAAATTGTAAATTTGTAAAAATTCTGATTTGTAATTTTTAGTAATTTTGATTTTTAATTATTAAAAATTCTGGTTATTCAGAATTTGTAAAAATAAATGTTCAATTAAAATTCTGATTTTTAGAATTTGTAAAAACAAATTTATGTTTAAATAAAATTCTGGTTTCCAGAATTTGTAAAAAAATCATGTTTAAATTAAATTCTGATTTTCTACCCACCTTAGTATTTTCCTCCACTCTTCCAACAATCTCTCTTAATGTAGCAATAAAACAATCATCAGCAAGCATAGCAAGAGGAGCACAACAAATATTTAATTCATGATATATTTCCATTTTTGGTGCCAATCTTTTATAAAATAATTCAACAATTGGAGAAGAAATTTTTTTAGTTTTTGTTGTTTTATTTTCATTTCGTCTTCCAATTGTAAATAATAGACTTGTTGTAATATCAGAATTTGATAGTATGTCTTCTTGGAAACCACAAAAAAGGGATTCGTCATTACTTTTAGATAAATCATTGGAGTCCTAAAGAATTTTTTTAAATTTTTTTTTTGAAAATTAAAAAATTTTGCTTTAAGCTATTTTTTAAAAATTAAATTTTCTCAATTTTACAAAACTCCAAAAAACAAGCTTATTTTAAGTTTTACAAATTGTAAACTTTAAATAAAACAAGTTTTACAATTCTTCTCCCAACAAGTTTTTACAATTTTTGTCCTCCCTTCTTATTACCTTTTTCTTCTCCTCAAAATTATTTATATATTGTTGTTGTTGCTGTTGCATTTGTTGAATACTTAAATCCCCCACATTTATTGACATTTCTGTTCTATGTTCTTTTGGTGAAATCTGAATACGTCCATTAAGTTGATCCAAATCAAATGTTAACATTAATAAATTAATTTTTTGATGTTGTTGATTTTCATTATTTTCTTGTTTGGAGGCCTTAAAAATTTCAAAAAAATTTTCTTCATATTAAAAATAAAAAAAATTAAACAAAAAAAAAACCTTATCAGTTGCTATACGTAAATGAACACGTGCAAAATTAATAACAAGTTCAGCCAATAAATTATCACGACGTAAAATATTATAATCGTCTAAAGTGTCATTCAACATCTAAAAAAATTAAAAAAATTTTTTTTTTAATTTTAAAAAAATTATCCAAACCTGTAAAATTTCAGTTTCCATTCTCTTTTCAATTTCTTCCAATTCTGGATTTAGTGCATGATCTCTCCTAGGACTAGTTAATTTTGGTGTAGATAAATTATTTAAATAGACAGAATCATTTAATATCAAATCATTTTCTTTTTCTAAAAACTCTGAAAAATAAAATTTTTGTTTTTAAGAGGTTAAAAATATTAGCTTGAACATTCTGGGGGTTTCCGGCCCGAAAGCCATAAACCGGGTATTTTGATAAAATCTAAAGTTTAGGGTTTTGCGGGGTTGAAGTCAGGAAATCCAATCCAAGGTTAATTTTTAAAATAAATCTGGACAGACTTTTTCCCAGATGGGGCCCAATAAATTAAAAAGTTCGAAACTTAATAAATAATCTAAAAAATATTTAAAGTATACCATTATTTTTCTCTTCAGATCCAAACCAATTAGTCATCCAATTTAACCAACCACCTCCTCCATTTTGTTGTTGTACTTGTTGCTGAACAATTTTTGAAATATTATTATTTTCTTCTTTTATTTCTTGTTCTGCTTCAATAATTTGAAAAGGACTTGACGTTCTTGAATTTTCATTAGTATTAGAAGAAAATTGTAATTTAAGTTCTGACAACATTTTTTGAAAAACTGCTTCACGGAGAATGTGTAAATCCTTAAAATTAATAAGATTTTTCAATAGGATTGACACGGCCGGTTAATTTTCGTTAATGAGGTCGAAAAGAAAATTTAAAGAAACTAACCGTATAACTAAAATCAGCTCCATGTTCAATTTGTTTAATTAAAGTTGTTTCTTCATGTGAATATTTTGGAGCGTTAATTGTTAATTTATTTGCATCAAAAGAAGGAGAAGAAACATTCTGAGATCTTTAAAGAAAAAAATATTTTTTAATAAAATATCAAAATTTTTTACAAATTTTTCTCCCAAAGAAGTCTATGACCCGTTAGAAACCCCAATTGAAAAATAAACGCCCTAAGACTTTTATTAGAATATTTATAAAAATTTAAGAAATTTCTTACCCTTTCAACTGACTCGTCAAAAAACAACTTAATCTGTGTCGATAAGCCTTACAATAAGTATTGACTAGGTGTAGACGTGCAAATATAGCTTTTGATTCCCGACAAATATTTTTATTACGAATTTGTTCCAATTGGCGATTTATTGCAAATTGCCACCAACGCTTTGGACTTTATAAAGGAATAAAAAAATGTTTTTTTAAATTTAAAAAAACCTAGAAATTATAGACGTATTTGGACGCCATTTACGATGTGGACGGGCACGTTCAAACATTGACCAATCATCCATAAATTGTTGGATTTGAGCAATTTGTTTTTGTGTTAGCTCTAATTCAATTCTTTGAGAGCGAATATTGAACTAAAAAAATATTTCAGAGAAAATTTTTTTACTAATATTCAAGACATTATGCTTCCTTCGAAAAATAAATAATTCAAACAAAAATAAAAAAAAATTTTTTTTTAATTTCGAGAAAAAAAATTTTCTTAAAAATTTCTTTATCAACATCCAAGAGGAATACTCTATTTTCTCAGGAAAAAATATTCCGAAAAATTAAAAAAAAAACCTTAAAGCGAGGTATTAGAGTAGAACGTAAAGGAAAACGTGAATTATTTTTTTCCATTCTTAATTCTAATGTAAATGGTTGTAAAATGTAGACATTTTCTGATGGAGTAGAGAAAAATCCCTTTAAAATTAAATAAAAATTCTGAAAAAAAATTAAAAAAACTTTTAAAGAATCCAAAGATAAAGGCAATACAATTGTAGAGTCATTCAAATTATTTTCAGGATTCCAATAAATTGAGAAACCTTTGACATCAAATTTTTTGAAAATATTAATTCCATCTGTTGGATCAACAAAACCAACACGCTAAAAAAAGTAAAAAAATCAAGGTTAAAAAATAGGGGGTCAAGTTACAGAATCCAGACTTTTATTCAATCTAAAACCCGATACTCGATCCGAAGACAATTTTGAAACCCCGCCCAGACATTAATAACCCGCCACTCCCCGATTTCCGGAAAGAATAAACAAAATCCGAAAATTAAGCTCGAGTGTGTTGCGTTTTCAACACTATTTTTACTTTTCATAATCATAGGAAATGAGAAACGTGAACAACCAATCCTCAGAATTCCTAGAATTCACAGAAAAGGGAATTATGAGTCCCTAGAAAATTTTTTAAATTTAAAAATTTTACCCATTGAGCATTTGTTGTTTGCACATTCAAAGAATCAATTTGAACTCCAAAATTAAAATCAGTTGATTCATATTTTATATGTACATTCTCAACTAGAATCTTTAGAAAAAAATTAATTTAAAAAAATTTGTATTTAATTCAAACCTGTATATTAGAAGAAATGGTAGAAAGCAATGAAGTTGTTCCCCACCAAGAATTTTGTTCCTCATTTTCATTTAGTTTAATTCCAAGTTGTGAAAGGAGTTTTTTCTAAAGAAATTTTTGTAAAAAAATTAACAGAAAATTTTCTAGACAAGGAACTTTTTACCTAGTGGTCCACCAAATTTGAAAACGTATCCAAATTAAGGTGTTTAGGGGTTGAGTATCACATAATGAAATGTATCTTATATAGAGGGTCTTGCCACATTGCATGGAAGGAAAATATAGTCGAATCACACTAGAAAATACCCTCTTTAGAAATTCAGAAAGTGTACCATATAATGAATGTATGTTATATAAATGGGTTGAAAAAACCCTGGCTTCGGGTAAATAGTAACAACGCCCCCCAAACAAATAAACAACTTTAAAATCCATCTTAAATTGGAATGTATCTATTATTGGAGTATTCAAAATTTAGAGTCTTTAAAATCAAGAAAAACCTTTTGTTCAATTTCCAACTCATCAAGCATCTTTTCCAAATTTTGTTGCTTAAATTGTTCAACAATTTCAACATCATAATTAGAAGAATAAGGCCCCACAAGCACCAAAAAATCGCGTATTCTTAAAATCCATGGCTGTGAACGAATTCGCGTTAAAGGCACTTGAAGTTGTAATTTCCCAATTAAACCGTGTTTTACTTGCAAAGGAATATCAAATTTTCTAAGAGAACTGGTTCGAAGAGGGACGTTTTCCAAATCAACTTGACCTTAATTTTTTAGAAAAATTTAAAATTTTTTGGCAGTGGTGAAGATCACCTTAGAGTGGTCCCTGTTTGGCCCTTACAATTAACCAGGTAGCCGCTCCAGTGGGGGGAGGCAGTTTATCCAGATTTGCTTGTTACTGAGGTAATAAGGTATTGACTAGAGTTGTCGGTTTCAAACCGAACCAAACCAAAGATTTACGGTTCGGTTAACCAAAGAATTTGGTGAAATCGACAACCCTAATATTGACACCTACTAAATAATATCCCTCATCTTAACTCAACCACCCTGCCAAAAAAAAAAGAAGACGCCTAGCAATAACTAGCAGGTCAAAGGAGGCCAACGACAGACTTGTACCTCTCTATTACTAAATTTAATTTTTTCAAAAAACCTTGAAGAAAAGCAACAGAAAGTTGATCAGTATTTAAAGAAAAGTATTCGCCAATATAATTATTCAGAATCCAGGCAACAAGGTTTTCTAACATTTTTTGTCTATTTTTTAAAATCTCAAAATATAAAAATCAAAAAAAATTAAATAAAAATTGACAAATTTTTGAAAAAAAAATCTTCAATAACAAGCTAGACAAACAATAAAATAATTTTAGAAAATTAATTAGAGAACGTCAAAAAATAATAAACGTTAAAGAAAAAAATTAAAAATGCAGAACGCCAAAAACAATTTTTAATTAATTTAATTTTTTTCCCTCTAGCGTCTCTTTTTTTCCCATTCTCTCTCTTTCTTCATTTATATTATTTTTTTCCTTTTCATATTCTGTCAATTCCATATTTTGCCAACAAGGGTTAAAACTTACATTTTGCCAATTACTGCGTGACAAAACGTCATTTTTCAGCCTTATTGGCAAAATATGTTTTGGCAAATATGTAAAAGCCTGTTATTTTTTGCTCTGTCCTAGAAACAAGTCAACTGAACAAAAGAGATGAAAATATCCAGCTGTAAGTTGACAAAGAAACAATAAAAGAGGATAACTGGCATAATTAATTGCTTGATTCTTCTTTTGTTTTCCTATAATTGATTATTTAATGATTTAAACTTTGATTTCTTTAAAAGATTAATTAATTTAATTTTAGAGATAAAAGATGGTTTTAGAAATGACTGGAAGTATTTCAAGTAACAAAAGCTCTTCTTCTTCTTCAACTTCTACCAATTTAGTGTTAGATAATGAAATTGAAACAAAGAAAACTCCAATGAAAGGGCAAACAATTGAAAGCAACAACAATATTGAACAAATTACACAATCGCTAGTTCAACGACTTCAACCAAACGAACAAGGAAAGAGAATTAGGCTTTATAGAAATGGAGACAGATTTTTTAAGGTTTTTTTTTTAAATTTATTAGACTTTAAGTTATCACTTGATTTTAGTAGCTAAACCTTCTTTAACTTCCTACATTCCCTTTTCCATTCTTCCCTTTTCCAGAGGAAACCTCTGGGTCAAGGCTTATTGTTAGAGTTTCTCGACCCACGGGTTTTCCTCTGCCCTTTTCCAATTCCATTTTTCAATCTTCCCCTTTTCTACATTCCCTTTTACAATCTTGGCACCAATGTTAGAGTTTCCTACTCTAAGCCTCGACTCACGGGTTTTCCTCTGCCCAGACCAAGACTCGGAATATGTCAATGGATTAGATACTTGGTCGGAACTTTAAAATTTTTATGCCGTTATTTTGTTTGTTTAGAAACCTTTTTCTACAAAAACCCTTTTCTGACAACTTAAATGCCCTCCCACATGTTCATCCTACCCAATAAATTTCATTTTCCTCTGTCACCAAAGTTCTTTCATTATATACATTTTTTATAATTTTCAGGGAATTTGGTATACAATAATTCCTTCATTACGTTCCTGGCCGGCATTCCTTGAAGATTTACAGAAAATACATTTTTTGATTGATTCACTTGCTCTACCTCATGGTGTTAGATTTGTCTTTCGCTCAAATGGGGGTGAACCATGCAATGGATTGGAAGAATTGAGACACGGTTCGAATCTTTTTTCGATTAAAAATAAATTTTCTAAAGGCCAAAGCTATGTAGTTTCTTCAACAGACAAATTTAAACGGATAGACTACGCAAATGCGGCTCAACCAATTTGGTCATTTGTTTCAAATAAATTAACTAATGAACCAACAGCTTCAGGATTGAGAGAAACTTTTCAAAGGGTTTGGAATTTAAACTAAAATATTTTATTTTGGACAGAATTGTCGTTTACGGGTCCTCTTTTTCCTTTTCAAATTTTTTTTATTAATGCCAGACTTCCTTGATTAGGGTTGGGGTTTTCGAATTGGGCCGACGTTCGAGTCATTTTTTTCGGGCCAAAATTCAATGCCCGACTCGGTCTTTCGTATCGGGCCCTAACCCCTCTTGATTGTTTATTAGCAAAAAAGGGGAAATTGTGAAGCATGAAGGAGAGTCTGACCACTCTGTACATTCATAGTAAAGAACTTGGAGGAGGGAAAAATTGGGTCCGTAAACGACAATCTACCAAGTTTCGTTTAGGAACCCAATGAATTTGTCAAGCCCAGAATAATTACAATTATTCGTAATGGAATCAAGCCAAGACGAGTAGTACGCCATTTACTTAATAAACGGACAGCTCAATCATTTGATATGGTTTGTTTATTTTTTTTAAAGCTATGTAGTTGAGAATGCTTCGAAAACCAAATGAGAATGTTTCGAAAACCATTTTTTTTTATCTATATCGCTCTTATCTTTGACCGACTTTTAAAAATAAACCGGTCAAATTAAAAAAAAATAAGTCGGCGGTAAATTTTTTTCAAAATTTTTTGATAATTTTGAAAGGAACGGCTGATGCTTTTTAATTTTTCTTCCCATTTTTTTTATATTTTTATTCTCTTTTAGGAAATGGTCAATTTAATTTTCTTTTTAAATTAAAAAAAATATTTTTATTTATTATTTCTGCAGGTCATTAGCGATATTACTTCAAAAATTAAATTAAACAGTGGAGCAGTCCGAAAGCTTTATTCAATTAGTGGGAAACAGGTAAATTTATATGATAAGTTATGAGGCAGGATTGTGCCACTCTCTTTTGCCGAATTTTTGTCTTTTTTGGACTTTCGCTTTTTTACAGCTACATCCGTCTTTTTGGCGAAATATGAAAGATGAAATACCAAAAAATGCAAAAATTCCGCAAAAGGTTGTCACACTCCTGGTATGAGGCGTTTGGTATCACGGCGTCTCCTACTTAATAAGGAGAGGCTATTAAATTTAATTTTTGCTATTAAATTTAATTTTTAATTTTTTCTGTTTAGGTTAACACACTAGCAGACTTTTTTTGTGACGATTTTATTTTTATTGCTTACGGAACAGAACGTATTTGTTGTGATGATTTTAATGTTGTTTCTGAAGGTTTTTTTTAATTTTAAATTAAAAAAATTTTTTTTAAAGAATACAAAAGAATGGAAATTGGTGGAAGAACACCAATGAATCGACATCAACAACAACAAGGAAAATTTCGTTTACGTCCAACACAAATGAGAATGCTTCGAAAACGCAATCCTAACGATTTTCGATTAAAAACAAGTGGAGATGGAAGGCATATGTTTAAAGAAGGGAATGATAATGAACAAGTACAACTAGAAAATTCTGGTTAAATTTTTAAATTATTTTGGGGTTTCCGGGCGGGTTTCTTTTGTACTTTTCCCTAGATTATTTTGTAATTTTTTCTAGATAATTTTTTTATTATTTTTCCTGGTGAATTTGTACTTTCTTGGATTCATTTTATTTTTTAGCTCCTTTTTTGGATATTAATTTTCCATGAAATTATTTTTCTGACCTCCTGGCTACGGGCCTGTTTTAATTTTCATATAATTTTAATTTTCATATAATTTCTAATATAGCCGCAAATGTTGTATTACCTTCTGATTTGGCTGAACGTTGTCATATTATTTCACTTCTTGGTGATGGAAATACTGCTTTTGTTTATAAAGTTGCCTTTCTTGTTGAAACGAATAATTTATTAAATCTAAATAATGATTGTCAACAACAACAAGAATGGTCAACAGAAGCATTAAAAATTATTCGTCGTTCAACATTAGAAAATCCAGAAGTTTTAGCTTTAGTTCAAACAGAAATTGAATTATTAAAAATGTTAAAACATGAAAATATTGTTCAACTTTATGATTGTATAGCACATCCAAATGGTGATTGGTTTATTAGAATGGAATGTGTGCCTGTTAGTTTTTTTTATGATTTTCAAAGATTTTTTACCCAATCCTCACTATAATACATCACTAAATAGGGGAATGGGTGTTGGATTACCTGAAACTTGTGCTGAGATCTGGAATTGTTAGCGACTTGAACCCCGATCCAGCCAACATTTTAAAGCCTGACCTGTCTTCTATTCTTAACTCGGCACATTCCTGTACATAAAGTACCCAATAATTATGAGCCGGCTACCCATCTACACATTTTAAAAGACATTTTATTAAAAATTTCTCGGTCATTGGGCTACTCTTCAATTTAAAACACACCGGCTTTTAAGAACGATTTTTGAATTCCTTATGGGTCATCTTATAATAATTAATAATAAATAAATATAAATAATTTTAGGATGGCGATCTATTTGAACTTCTTCGAAAGAGGCGAATGTTTAGTGAAACAGAAGTGTATGAGTTGTTCTTAAATTATTGAGAAAAATTTTTTTTTTAATTTATAGGGCAAGCTGTGCTGATTGTCTGTGCCGCGCACTAGCTTATTTACACACTGAACATTTAATAGTTCATAGAGATGTTAAATTGGAAAATTTATTGGTTTATTATATTTTTGACAATCAATTTGGGCAGCGTTTAATGATTAAATTGGCAGATTTTGGATTAGCTTGTCAATTGGAGAGTGCAGACCAATTATTGTATTTTTTATTAATTTTCGATAAAATATTAAAAAAAATTTTTTTAAGAATTTTACTTTGTGGCACACCAACATATGTGGCGCCTGAAGTGCTTGCTGAATTTGGGTATTCATTTAAGGTAGTTATCTAATATATTAATAAACTTTTCCGGAAAACTCTTTCTCTCTACTTCTCTATTTCTTTCTCTCTGATTTTTCCGGAAAATACTATATTTTTATTTTATATTTTCCGGAAATTTATATTTTCCGGAATACTTTTATTCGTTGTTTCTAATTCGTTCCGGAATTTATTATCCTTTCCGGAATACATGTGTTTTTTTCTATTTATATACTATTATTTTTCCGGGAGGATTTAACGCCGATTTTTCCGGAATATTTTTAATTATATATTATTTTTCTGGAAAATATAACCGGAATTTTTATTTTCATTAATGTACGTATTTATTATCCTTCCGGAAAATTATTTTTAATTTTATTCTTTTTTCCGGAACACATTTCCGGATTTTTTAAATTTATTTGGTTATTTAAAAGGCTGACTGTTGGAGTGTTGGAATAATTCTTTATTGTCTTCTTTGTGGTTACCCTCCTTTTGGAGTTGATGAACCTGACGATGTTTTATTTAATCGAATTTTACGTGGACAATTTCATTTTCCTTCGCCTGTTTTTGATTCAATTAGTAATTCAGCTAAATTGTTAATTACACGACTATTAAATACTGATCCGTTTATGAGAGCATCAGCAACAGATGTTGTAGAGTGGCATTGGACTAAGGTGAGGGGAAATAAATAAAAATTAATTTTTTAGACAATTTTTATTTTTTTTTTTTATTTTTCGAAAATTTTTGAATTAAAAAAATTTTTTTTGAAAATTTAGAAAATTTTTTTTTAATTTTTCTTAGAAAGTTTTTAGAAAATCTTAGAAAATTTTTTTAACTTCAAAAATTAAAATTTTGACTTTTTTAAATTTCCAGGGTCTAGGCAATGTTTTACAAGAAAATGAATTAGAAGCAGAAGAACAATTAGCTATAGCAATAGCAGGAATGTTAATGTTAGATGATGATGACGATGAACAACAAAAACAATATTCTGACGACTTTGCCATGTCAGAATCTTCAGCAGAATTTTTCTTTTCTCGTAGGGCAAGTATGGATGAATTATTATGTGAGGATGATAATGATGAAGAGGAGGGGGGAGGAGGAGAAGATGGAAAAATGTTGCTATTTTCTTCTATTGCTACAACTACTGCTACAAATGTGTAAGAAGAAAAAATTAAGAAAATTTGGTAAGATTCAGGTTCATTCCACCCACCCCTCCCATTTTTCTCCTTCCTCAACGTATTAAAAATGGTCAGACTTGCTTCCTTTTCAACCTTTTAGTGACTGTTCTATGCCATTTATACCATATGGGAATAGAGTGAATTTGAGAGAGGAAGCAAAGTTTGACTATTTTTAATACTTCGATGAAGAAAATATGGGGGGGGGGGGGCGAACTTGACCTTTACCAAAATTAAAAACAAAACATTTTTTAAATTTAAAAATTTTGCGTTTGTTTCTAGATTCTCTTCATCTGCTATAGCTACAGCTTCTTTTTCTGCTACTACAAATTCCGTTTCTAACCCTCCAAATTCTTCAATTTTAACAGATGTCACAAAATTGATTAGAAGTGATTCACCCTATGAATTTCCTCCGATTCAATTACCTTCAATATCACAATCAATATTAGCTACAGCAATGCCATCATTGTTACCTTCATCTAATACAGACCTTAATTTACTTGAACAACAACAAACATCTTCCTCTTTAGCTTCTTTAGCAACAGATAAACGTAAAAGACAAATTAAAAAACATCAAAATATTAAAATTGATTTTCAACAACCACAACAAAAACAACAATCAAATAATGAAAAAGAAGCTTCTTCTTTAGCAGCAGTTGATAAAATTATTACAAGTAATACAAGTTGTATTGGAGGAGTTAATAAAGAAGCTACTCAACAAACTACACCAAGAATGCAACGTAAAATAATTTTACCCCAACAACAATCGACTACTGGTATAAGACGTAAACAAAATTTACGTCATATATCTTTAGATGATAATGGAGTAAATGATGATAATAATGAAATTGGAAGAATTGCTGTTACAAATATAAATAATACTAGTACACCAACAGCAGCAGCACCACCAACAAGTGCAACAACAACAACAACAGCAGCAAGTACAGGACGAAGACAAAGAAGGACAGCAACAATCAGATAAATTTTAAAGAAAATTAAAATATATATTTATATAGTCGGACGACCCATACTGGAATCTCTCACTATTAGATAACTCGAAAAATTGTATCATAAAGAGGTGGGGTTAAAGTTTGTTTTTAAAATAAGCCCTTTTTTGTTACTAAATAAAAAATTTTTTAGTAAATTGTATATATTTTAAAGTGGAGTTGATGGATCATGGGATATCCGGATGAAATATCAATACAATATCAATATCCAATACACGAACCATAAATTTCCGGATATCGTGTCTCGTTTGAATCCGGATATCTTGCTCCACCAACCTTTAGATAGCCAGGGGGGGGGATTATTTAATAGTGAGATCCAAAACTATAATTCTTTTTATTATACATACAATTATTATACCTACTTATATTATATATATATATAATTATATGTAAAAATTTACAATTAAAAATACAATTTTTTGAAAATTTTTTATAGGTTTTTAATCATTAGGTTCTCAATCAGCACGGGCAAAAATGTGTTTCTTCGTTAACTTTTGGCCTTTTCTTGTTTTCAATTAACATATATTTTTTGAGTTTATTTTGAAGGTCCTTCTTTAAAAAAAATAATTTTTTTGGAAAATAGTCTTTCCTCTTTCTGCCAAAAAAATTTTTAATTTATTTTAAAAAGGGTGTGCGTGTGTGATTGATAAAAACTATGAAGAAAAGTTTTTATATTTATCAGATTTTCTTTTCTTTAGTGACGTGTAAAACTATTTTTTTAGATTTTAAAAATACTGAAAATTAAAATTTGAAAACAAATTTTAATTTTATATTTTTTCAAAAAAAAATCACTTTTCTTTAAAATTAATGGCTTTTGGGGGTCAAGTGTTCATAATTTTTTCTATAATAGTTTCTAATATATCCTTTTAAAATTAGAAAGCGTTTTTATAAAAAGCATAATAATGAGAGTGTTTTTCATTTAAATAATATTCTTGACCCATTTTTTGTAGGCTTTTCATAATTATTTTTTCCTAGTTTTTTAAAAAGAAATTCCAAAAAAATTTTTTTAAAGAATCTTTGTAATTTTAGGCTTAAAATTTAATTTTGTTTTTGCATTTTCCCTGAGATTTCCTCGTATTTACAATATCACATTTCTCTCGCAATTTTTGATAATCACCTAGTAGTTAGTCTATTTAATCCATAAATCCCAAAATATTTTTATCTTTTATTTAATTGAAGCTAGTTAAATCGCTTCTTTCCTTTTAATTTTTATACTAGTAGTCATCTCCTCTCTTGCCCTCCTTTTTTTTTAAATTTGTTCAATATTTTCATGTGTGGTGTGGTTGACCATGAATATTTTTTTCGAAATTTTAAGGAGAAATGCTGCTCAATTTATTTTTAATAAAATTATTTATTAAAATTTTTGGCTTGTTTAAAATTTTATTTGTCATTTTTGTTGATTCAATAGGTAGTATATCTTCCTTAAATTTTTTTTAAATTTTTATTAAAATTTAAAAAGATGTTTCACTCCTCGATTGTTCTTGTCAACGTTCATTTCACCCAGTTTGTGGGACTGATCGACAAACTTATGATAGTCTATGTCTGTTGGATTGTGGGAGGAGATATGACCCAGGCATCAGTTCATCCTTTATAAAAATCTCTTCCGTTCCCTTTAGGTCTGACCCTTGCATATGAAGGAACTTGTTGTCCATCTGCCGAACTTTGCGCTGATTATTTTGACCCTGTCTGTGATCAGTTTGGTCCGTAACTTTCTTAAATGTCCCCATTTCTTGAATAAAATATTTTAGGAAATTTTTACGCAAATGACTGTATTTTTGACTTTCACAAATGCGCACAACGTAGGAGCGGTGGACCTTTAATAATTATTGAAGGGAGAGGGGAACAGGCATGCGCAAATGCTATTGCAGCTGCGGCAAGACAACAAACAAAAAATAATAAAAAGAATAATAATTTAAACAATAATATTAAAAGAAATAATGAAGAACAAGTTGTTAATAATGGAAGATTATTAATATCAAAACCGCCCCCTTGCCATTTCTTTTGCGATGAAACTATTGCTCCTGTTTGTGACAGCCAGTCAAGAACACATAAAAATAGGTGCAAGTAGGTTTCCTTTTTTCTTTATTAGTTAAGTTTGTAAACTTGTTAGGAATATTTTTGTAGTAATTTACAACTTTCCGGAAAAGTTTTTTACTATTTATTTTACAATTCCGGAAACAAGTCTAACCTATTCCGGAAACATTTTTCTATTTTACTTAAGCATTTTACAATTCCGGAAACAATTTAAAATATTCCGGAAATTAGTGCTATTTAATATTTATTTTACAATTCCGTTAAAAATATTTTCAAATATTCCGGAAGCAGTTGATTCTATTTATTTTATATTTTACAATCCCTGAAACATTTTCAATTAAAATTCAAATATATTCTAATTGTAATTACAATTCTTCTAAGTTCCCTAAAGATTATTTTCTATTACTTAACTCTTAGGTTTGAATTAACCGCATGTAGAATTAATTCACGTGGAATTATCTCAGCGCTTCATATTGTTAAAGAAGGTCCTTGTCGGATAGAAGAGAATAATTTTAGTTCGTTAATAGTTAAATTTTTAAAATATTTTAAATTAAAGAAAAATTTCCACGTGCCAATAGTGTTAGACGCCTGGCGCCACCTCACAATTATTTTAATAGTATCAACAATGGAGATTCAAATACTCAAAGAATTACAAACTCAAAAAGAAAATTATCTTCTTTAGAATCATTTAATGTTGAAAAGAATGATGGAATTCAAAAAATTTCACCACAGTGGATAACTGGGGTAATTATTATTTGTTTATTTATGCCTTAAAGGCAAGGCATACAAATATTCCGGAAACATTTGATTATTTTACAATTTCCCGGAACTAATTATTATATTCCGGAAACTATATAAATATTTATCTTTACACTCTTTCCGGAAACAATTTTATTCAATTACGTCTTCCGGAAATAGTCATATTCTTTTTTTAAACTTTCCGGAAATTGTAAAATAAAACATTACAATTTACAAATTATCAGAATTTTGCTTATTCAGCCCGCATCACCAGTTAATCAACATCAACTGGATTTCCCTTCAAAACAAATGTTTAATGATCAGGTTCAGAAACATCAACCGCAACAAGAACATCAACAGTGTGATATGTGTAGAGATGAAGGGCCTTTTGATCAAATTGTTCCTGTATGTGACAACACAAATAGGACGCATAAAAGTGAAAGAAAATGTAGAAAATTATTTAAATAATAATTTAAGGTGTTTGTCTTTTTGCTCAGTGGAATTGTGAAAGAAGACTACGTGGGGAAGAAGAGAATGTATTCGTCCATGTTGGGGAATGCAATCAAGTACTTTTACAACTTGAAATTAAAAAAATAAGTTTTTCTTTCAGGTCTCTCCAATTTTTGTTTCTAAAGTCAATTATCCTTTTATTTAACTTTTAATTTGTTTAAAAATTAGGAAGAAGACTGCCCAAGTAAATGTAGTCACCAACTCAAACCAGTCTGCGATTCAAACGGAATTACACATCCAAACCTTTGTGCTTACAAGCTTTATCGTTGCCTTCAAAGAAAAGTTGGTTATAAATATAAAATAAGCGTTCCGGAAAGATCTAATATAATTTACTGTTTACAAACTTGAATTGTAATTTAATTAAATAATTATAATTAAATAAACTTTTCCGGAATGACTTTCCGGAAGGAATTTTAATATGAATTTAAAGTTTGCAAACTTAAGTTTATTTTTTGATATTTATAATTTAAAAAAATTCCGGAAAAACTTTCCGGAATTTTTCAAACTTCAAGTTTACAAACTTACATATAATTTTTAATTTAATAAACTTTTCCGGAAGGATTTTACGGAACTTTAAATTTTTATTAAAAGTTTGCAAGTTTACAAACTTAAATATTACAATTTATTCTTTGAATTTGTAAATTTAGAGTGGTATAAAATCTACAGGTTGGTTAGTGTCTTTACGCGAGTGTGCAACAACAACCTCAACCTCTTCACATGATTACAATGTTTCCAACAATAAAAATATTCCTTCCCAACATTCAAAACAACCATTAAAATCAATTGAATGTCCTGATGAGCCAAATTGTGAGGATGAAGTAGAAGAAAATAAAATTCAACAAATTTGTGATAGTGATGGAAGAGTGCACAAGTGAGTAGATTGTGGATTTTTTTAAAATTCTTATAAAATTTCTCCTTGAAGGAGTACTTGCCTTTTTGCACATGCACATTGTTTAGCAGCAAAAACAGGAAAAGCTTTACGTATTATTGAATGTCCTCCTCAACTACAAAATGTTTCTACAACAATTTCTATACCTACAATTCCAACATCACCATCTAACCAACAAAAACAAACTTCTACAAAATTAGTTCCTAAAATATCTGCCAATTTTGCTTCTATGCCACCACTTCTAACAACAACAATTATACCATTAATAAATACTCAAGAAGAAAAACAAAAGATGCTAGACTGTGAACGTAGATGGCATGATTGTGGAGAGTCCCCGAAAGATGCTTATTGTGGATCTGATTTGTTAACATATCGCAATTTTTGTGCTATTCAAGTAAATCCGGAAAGTCCTTCCGGAACATAATTTTTCAATTTTTTCTAGAAAGCTTCCTGTTTGGATAGCCAAATAGAAGTACTTTTCAAAGGAGAATGTGAAAGGTGTCTGTCAAATCCTTGCTTGGCCAAACGTAATAATGCTGAAGAAGACAATAATGATTCTTTTTATGTTTGTGATCAAGGAGGGGAGACTAAGAGTAAATGTGAATTTGAAGTTTTGCGTTGTATTTATGAAATTAAATTTGGCTACAATATAACTGCTGCATATGTAAATTATACATATTATTATTTAATTACACAAATTTCCGGAAAGAAATTAATTTAATGCCCTTTCCGGAAGAATATAAAATTACAGCTTTCCGGAATAGAAATATAATATTATATTACAATTTCCGGAATAGAAATATAACAACTTTCCGGAAAAAGATTAAATCTAAATTACAATTTCCGGAAAGAAATATATAAATTACGCCTTTCCGGAAAAGATATAAATACAATTTATAATTACAATTTTCCGGAAAATTAATAATTTTTATTTCTGTAGCAAGGAAAATGTTGCCCTAGTATTGAGTCATGTACTGGAGGGCCAGAAACACAACCCATTTGTGATACAAACAATTCTCGGCATTCTAATTGGTGCAGCTTTGAGGTAGCAAAATGTCGTTCAATTAAAATTCATCACAAACCGTTGGAGGAGCGTGAATGTAATATTAACAACAATGAAAGACGGAAGGAGAATATCGAGGAAAAAGAAGAGGTGTTTCGTCGCTTATGAAAATCCGTCATAATTAAAATAAATTTAAATTATTATAGAATTGCAAAAAATAAATTAAAGATAAATTTATTGGTAGAGATAAGTTAATTCAGATGATTTGTATTTATTTATTACAAGACAGTTACCTATCTTTTAAAACTAATGCTTTTTCTGGATACTTATTCCTGAAAATTTTAATGCAGTTATAATTTAAAATTATATTTTCCGGAAGATAGTTTACAGTTTTCCGGATCTTCAAATATTAAATCTTTCCGGAAAAGATTAATATAAAATTACAATTTAATATTATATTTTCCGGAAAATATTATTCCGGATGAAAAAGAATATATATTATTATTTTACAATTTGTAAAGGAAATTGTAAAATACATTTGTAAAGGAAACTGGACAACAACACGAGGCAGACGTTCATTCTTCTGCAATTTCCCAGCAATTATTAACATCCTCAATCAATACTGATCTACTTCAGAATGTTAGCGTTGAATTGCTTAGCGTGGATCAACTAATATGTAGTGATAAATACGAACCAGTTAATCTAAAAAATTAAAATTTTTAAAATTTTTATTTTTCAATAGTTGTGTGCTAGTGATGGTCGTACATACAGGAATGGTTGTCATTTGGAGAGGCATAATGCTTCAATAAAAGATAAAAATGAAACTTCTCCTTTAAGGGTTTTATATCCGGGTAGAACTAATTTTAAAAATCTTAAAATTTTTTTATTAATTTTTTGAAGGCGAGTGTTGTCCTCAATTAAAATGTCAAGACGACTATGTGCCTGTTTGTGACAGTGAATTCACTACTCATTCGGTGATATTTTTTTATTTTCTTTTTTAAATTTTTTAAAAAGAATTTTTGTCAATTCTCACACCAACGCTGTCTAGCTGAACGAACAACAGCTCAAAATTTGACAATTATTTCTTTTACAAATTGTGATATTTTTAGAAATGATAATGTTACTAGTTTGCTTAGAAAATCATTCACAAATGATAGCTTTAATTTATCATAGATAAAATTTTTGAATGTACAAAACTGCACTTTAAAAATTTTTTTAGTAAATAAAAACACTAAATTTACTTTCTTCCGTCTTGCCAAATTGTCTTTATACACGGAAGCATCCTCTTAAAAGGCGCTGATTTACCAAAAAATAACAAAAAAGCGTGCGAATTGCCCATTTTATTTACTCTCAATTCAAAATACCTACAACCACCTTAAATTGCCAATTCATTATATTTTATTCAATTCCCATGGCAACATGAAGGGAAAAAGCAGCTGGACATTGTCGCTTATTTGTAAAGGAGGAAGAAGGACGATGGTCATTCAAAAGGAATAATAATAGAAAATAGGCGGGACATTGTTGAGGCTATCTGAATTTCTTCTAAAGATTTTATTAATCTATTCTTGAAATTAAAAAATGGTTCCGCAAACTTTTGCAAAATTCAGGGATAATTGACATTTCCAAAGGATTCCGAAAATAGCTTACAAATTCCGGAAATGGCACAACTTTTGATTTTATTCATATACTAAAAATAAGTTTACGGAAAATATTACAAAATTACTTTTAACTTTCCGGATATAATATATGTAGTATATTAATTAAATTTACAAACTAGGGATTTCCGGAAAGAATACATAGTAAAAATAAAAAAGTTTCCGGAAAAATTATGAAGCTTTCCGGAAAGAATATATGTTAATATTACAAGTTTACAAACTTGAGGAATTTCCGTAGAGAATAAAAATATACACTTCTACATATATGAATTTACAAACTGTCCGGAAACTGAAGAAGGCAGAATAAACGCGAAAGATTCCATAAAATAGCTTACAGGAATGCCCCCCCCTTTAGTAGTACCACATTTTCCAATATTCTTCATATCTACTCTTATAATATGTTCGCTTTTAATTGATACATTTAAATATTATACTTTACTATTTTTGTCCCCCTTATTACATAATATGCCTCATTTATAAAATCCATCCTCCCCGTTTCTAGGACACTCTTAATTGAACGCGCAATGCTTTTTGAGTGTTTTTAGACGGTATATTTATTTAAACTTAATCCTTTTTTGACATTCTTCTTTCAAGCTTTTTAGACTTAACATTAGAGTAATAGATAATCCCAAACTTTGTCTTCCCTTCAAATTTATCCTCAATTACTCCACACTTTTAAAATAAACCTCATCAATCCGCCTTTAAAGTAATATAGCTAGCTGTCAACGCCGTCTTCACCGCCACATTGCCATCCATTCAATGTCAGAATCAACAAGAAACGGCCAAAGCGCCATCTACAACTCTTCCCTTTTTATTGGCGCCAAATGCCAATTTTATTTTCATCCTTCGCTAAAAAGACAACAAAATGCTTCTTCAATTCTTTCAAAATTCAATCTTCTTTCTTCTCTTTCTTCCCTTCATTTTTGATTATTTTTTATTGTTTAAAACCGGTGACATCTCTTACAATGTTACATCAACAACAACAACAGCAACAACAACAAAAACCGAAATTTCGGTTACAGCTTGAAGATGTTGGTAATCCACAACCTTGCCCCGACAACCCTATTCGTCTGTTGGCATCACGTACACCTCAATATATTTATTCGCCATATGTAAATTTTACAAATTAATAAAAAATAAAATAAAGGAAGCATTACAAACTTATGTCTTAAGGAAACTTAAATACACTCATAAAAACTTAAGTTCAAGCTAAAAAGCAAAACAAACTTAAAAGCATTAAAAACCTAAGTTCAGACTTAAAACTTGTTTTTCCGGAAAATTATGTCCACTTCCGGAAATTATATTTATCTTCAGAATTTTAAGTTGGGACTTAAGTTTAAACATAAAAAGAATAAACTTAAAACTTAATTTTTTTTTCCGGAAAGTAAAGTTATTTATTTCCGGAATTTTACTAAGTTTAAACTTAGGTTCTCCAGAAGAGAATAAACTTCACACTAAAAAACACAAAAATAAAACAAACATTATTACAATCTTAAGTTTGCAAAACTTTAAGGATGAAAATAAACTATATCCTCCCGATACTGATTGTCAATTTCTCATTGAGGTGTGTTTTTAAACAAGATATTTATTAATTTAAAATTAAAGGCTACAGACAAATTTCATAGAATACATTTGACAATAATAGAAAGTGATTTAGAAGAAGCTTTATTTACAGATTGTAATGATTATGTTAGTGTTAGGGATAGAGAAGGTATAGTTTAATTTAAAAATTAAAAATGTTTTCCGAAAATATTTTTATTTGTATATATATTCCGGAAAGTTTACAATATTTATTTTATAGTCTATTTTTCCGGAAAGATTATGTATATTTCCGGAAAATTGTATTTATTTCCGGAACTTATATTTATTATTTCCGTAATATTTTTCCGGAAAATATTTTTCAAAATTCTATTTTTCCGGAAGTTTATTATATTTTATTTCCGGAAATTATATTTTTATATTGTAGTTAATATATTATATTTTCTAACTATATTTTATAGGAAACGAAACTAGTATCAAAGAAGTTGCCCGTTGGTGTGGACAAGGTAGTAATTCAGGTCCTTAGGGTTTATATAAATTATTTAAAATAAATCTCGTCTCTATCACATTAAAATTTACTTAAAAATATTTTCCCATTTAAATTTTTATTTTTTTCAAAAAATAAAGATTATCCCGCTGCTATAGCAAGTGCCAGTGATTCATTGCTTGTTCACTTTCACTCAGATTCAATAATACAAAAACGTGGATTTAACATTTCTTTTGTTCAATTTGGTATTGTAAAAGAGTCCTCAAAATTTTTTTAAATTTTTTAGATATTGACACATGCCCTCCCGATTGGATTTCTGATGGAATATCATCCCCATATTGGTAGAGAAATTAATAATTAATCGAAAAAATTTATTTCAAGTTATAAACAATTTGTTTTACCTCATATTTTGCCTTGGTATGAGGCCCAGAAAGAATGTAATTTTGAAAGGGCAAATTTGGCAACATTTCAGAATGAGGCGGATTATGCTTTTATTGTTGGTAGGGTTGAAGAGAAAAATTCAAAAATAATTTTTAAAAATTTTTCAAATAGAATCCTACTCTCAAACCCATTCTTTCCCTTGGGTTGGTTATTCTGATGCAAATGTTGAAGGTATTTATGAATCCATTGATAGAAATGTGCCTCTTTGGCCGGAAAAGTAAAAATAAAATTTTAAATAAAAAATTAAGTTTCTAATTTATTTTAATTGTTCAGTTTTCCTTTAAAACACGAAAATGAAATGAAGGATTGTGTTTATCTTGATTGGAACAAACGAGATCAAATAGTGGTATATGAAATTGACGATTGTCGCAATAGAAGACCATTCTTGTGTAAAAAGAGGAGAGGTAAAAATATAATGTATTTTCCGGAAATATTTTTCCGGAAAACTTACCTGCAAATATCATTTCCGGAAGGTTTACTAGTACATAATAGATGTATTTTTCCGGAACTTATGTCTATTTGTTTCCGGAATTTTATTAATACATAAGTAGTTTAATTAATAGTATATTACTTTTCCGGAAAGTTATTCGTATTTTACTTCCGGAAATTATATTAGTATATTGTAGTTAATATATTATCTTCCGGAAAAATCTCTTAACTTTAAACTTCTCTTACAGACGGTACAGAAGTTCCAGTCATCTTACCAGCCGGCATGATACGTCGTGGCTTTCGCGATTTTACTATGGACTATACACTCTTAGTTGTAGTTGTTATATTTGCTTTGTTAGCATTAGTAGTTGGATGTGTTTTATTTCACAAGTACTCTAGAATGGAATTTCTTCTCTTTTAAAATTCTATTTCTAGGTACAAAGAACGAAACAACCGAATAATTAATATAGACATGAATCAACGTTTAGTTCAACAACAACAAGGGCAACAACCAGGAAATAAAGATAAAGCTGCCGCGGCTCTGGCTAGGCAAAAAGCTAAGGAAAGGGAACGACGTGAATTAAGAGAACAAAAATATGCTGAAACTAGTAATAATAACAGCAATAGGGGTGGAGGAAGAGGTGGAGGTGGGGGGATTGCTGCTACAACAAAATCCCCGTTTGAATCCCAAGACAGTAATGCTTCATTTCCTCTACAAACATTTCAATCAACCTTTGCCCAAAGAATGACAACTACAACTACGGGAAATGTGGAACCTTTAGATACTGCAGCAGCTTTAGCTGAAGCTTCTGCTTCTGCTAGTCAACAAATGAGGGAGCATGAGGTGATTTTTTGAGTATTAAAAACCTCATTTGTGGGGATACCCCCAATACTAGGTACACCTCTATTTTAAGAGACTTTTCCTAACTTGGCTGGCCCCTAGGTAGGGGAGGAAAATACTGGAGAAAACGTGGAAGTTGGAGCAGTTCACGCAACACACCCATATAAAACATGTTGGAGCAGTACAGGGTGGGGGAGGGGGATTGGAAGGATTCCAACAATATAAACATAAACCCTCGATTTAAAACACACCTCATACAGGGGTTATCTAACTCATAACGAGGTCTGACTATAAAAAATTTTTTTAAAAAGAGAAAAACTTTTTTTTGAACCATTTAAAGGCCACTAAACTTCATCCACAACAACTTTCAGCAGAAATTTTATCCGTTGATTCTCCCCCTGAAGATGATCTCAATTCTTCTCCACGTATTAGAATGAGTCCAAATCAGCCTTCTTTTGTTGAGGAGGGAAGGAAAATTTCTGAGAAAAAAATAAGAAAAGGATGGATGGGTGCGGGTGTAAGTGGTGGGGGAACAACTGATAGGGAAGAGGAGGAAGAAGAAAAAGATAGACACAATATGGGGTATGAACCTGATTCTGAAGAGGAGGAACACGAAGAAAATGAAAGGCAAAAAATAAGAAGAGCGAGTAAAATAAATGGTGAAGGGGAGGGAGAAGGAGAAGAAAATTTTTTGATGGAATTGAATGATGAGGGAGGAAGAAAAAATACTGGAGAAAACGAGGAGTTGGAGCAGTACACGCAACACAACCATGTGGAAGAGGAGTTGGAGCAGTACAGTGGAGGGGAACAATTTAAGCAGTATAAACACAAAAATGTTATAGAAACAGAACAATATATTAATAGCCAACAATTTAAACAATTAGAGTCTGCTGATGGAGGGGAGATTCAACAAAAAGTAGTTCAAGTAGAATTACATGGAGAAAATGGGGAAGAAGGGGGATTGGGTCAATTTAAAGATAAAAGGACAAAAGAGGAAAGAATTAATAATTTTGATGAGAAAATGATGGATAGTTATGCCATTGGAGACCATTTCAAGGCGGCAAAGGTAGAGTTTGCTTTAGACTCTAGTGGTCATTTAAGGGGTCTCAGTGGTCATTTAAACTCTAGTGGTCATCTAAGGGGTCATTAGAGTTTCAAATTATTTTGGTAGGGGTCGTTAGAGTCTCAATTTATTTTTCTTCTAATTTTAAAGGTGGCAACGTCAGCAATAGCTTCAGCAGCAGCGATCGCAGCCACAGAACATCCCATTCGACCACCTATCGAATTAATGAGAACTAGAACCACTTCTACAGATAAAGCTAAATCACCCCCACCACTAAAAGAAGCAAAAGAGAGTGAAAAAATAGGGGAATCCGGAAAAAGCTCTAGAGAAGCAACAAGAGAAGGGAAAGAAGAAACGAGAGAGGAAAAAGAAACTTTTCCGGAAAAAGTTTCCGGAAAAGTGAATATTCCTTCTAGTACAGCTACTAATATAGTAAAAACAGAAGGAGAAGGAACAGGAACTAGAATTCGAATAAAAAGAAAAACTTTCGATCGTCCACCCCCAGTTGGCCCTTTAGATAATGTTTCAGCAATATCGTTAGATGAATTTTGGCAACAACAAAAATAATAATTAAAAAAAAATATTTTTAAGGCAATAAATTTAATTTTTTGATTAAATATACCCATTAAATTTAAATACCTATTTTGCTAATTCAAAATGACTAGAAAATTTTTAGTTTGTCTAGAAATAATAAATTTTAAACATGATTAATTTTTGATTAATATTGAGGTTTTAAAAATTGATAGAATTTCTTTGGGAAAGGTAATTTCCGGAAGGTTCCTTTCCCGGAATATATTCTATTCTAAAAAGAAATAAAATTCCGGAATGTGAATATATGTATTTTCCGGAAAGTTTTAATATTACAAAATAAAACCATTTCCGGAATATTTTATAAACCTTTTCCGGAAAATACAAAATATTTTCCGGAATTTAAATAAAAAGCTATAAATAATCATTAAAAATCAAAATACTAAAAAAATTAATGAATTAAAAATTATTATAAATATATCAACTAATAATCAAAAAACAAATTTTCAAATAAAAACAATTTATTTTTTTTGTTTTTATTGGTTATTTATAGAAGAACGGGCGGGAGGAAGATATATTTATTTATTTCCTTTCAACAAAAATTGACCCAAAAAATCGCCCAAAAATCCTCCTTCATTAATTTCTTGTTACTTTTTTTTTATTTTTTTTCGTTCCTAAAATGAGAGTTTATCCTAAGGCGGTGTTTGTTGATGACCACAGAACATCCAAAAAATTAAAAAAAAACAAATTAATATTAAAAGAGAGATTTAAAGAGGGATAATTATAATTAATCTAAAGAAAATAATCCAAAATGAAAATAAATATAAAATTTATTTTTCTTCTCTTAACAATTTTATTAAATTTTTATTATTGTTTTGGATATGTTTTAATTAAAGAAAAACAAAAATATAACCCTTTAAATCTCCCAAAATCTTCTTTTATTAATGTAGATATTTTGTCCCACAAAAATAAAAATAATTTTATTAAACCCAAAAATTTGATTAAAAACGAGGAAGGATTGTTAGAGGAGAAATTATCAGGAAAAAATAATACTAAAATAAATAAAAATAATTTAATTACAAAAAGAAGAGAAGGATGGGCACACGTAGATACTGGTAATATTTGCTTTTAGTATTAAAAAGAATTTCCGGAATGAGAATAGGTTCTACGGAACGTTTAAATATTACAAAACAAAAATATTTTCCGGAATATTCTATAAATAATTTACTATTCCGGAAGGTATTATTTTAAAGAAGATTACTGGAAAATGTTTTATTTCAAAAAGAAAGCGAATTTCCGGACACGATATATTTTCCGGAAAGGTTTAATATTATAAAACAATAAAAACAATATTTTCCTGAATGTAAATAAAACATTTTCCATAAGAAATAAAATAAATATTTTCCGGAAGTAATTTTGAAATTTATCAAAATTAAGCAAAAATGCCTACAAATAATTCTCCATTAAAACATCAAGCTTTTCAACGGCTGCACGCTTCTCCTTCTCTTGTGTTTAGACAACAAAATAAAAGAAAAAAGGAAGTAGAGCAACAAATTCAAGAAGGCAAGTTAGTAAAAAAATAATTTTTTGTCCGCTAAACTTGGCAGCAAATTAATTTAAATAATTTTTAGAAAATAACCACCCTACAATATTCGAGGGACGAGAATTCTGGGCGGATGCATTAAAAACGCTTATATTGAAAGTTAAAAGAATACACCCAGAATTAGTTCATAGAAACAAAAGAAGAAAGAAATTTAAAAGAAAGAAAAAACATTCAATTTGAGTGAATTAGGTAATTATACTTTCCGGAAAGTATAATATTAATTTTCCGGAAATAGTATAACTATAAAAATGGAATAAAAATAAACTCCGGAAAATAGAAAATAATATTTTAAATAATTTCCGGAAAAATTATAGTTAAGTTTCTTTTCCGGAAACAATTCTAGTTAAAAAATAGTACATTAAATAAATTTATATTCAAATTACTTCCATTTTTGGTTGCAGTTGAAACAATGTCAAATAACAAAGCGAAGCAATGAGAACAATCAATAATAATTAAACTTTCCGTAAATTATTTACGGAATAAACAGAAAATAAAATTAAAACAATTTCCGGAAGGAATACAAAAATATGCACTCCGGAGTTTATTTTCCGGAAACAATTCTGTTCAGAAAAATAGATTAAATAAATTCATACTCATAATAATTCGTTTTTAACCTCTTTTTTAATTTTTCTACCAAATCATTTTAAATAAAAAAATTTAAATGAAAGACAATATATAAATTGATATATTTTAAAAAATGAGGGAATTCTTTCTTTAATTTTTTATAATTCGTCTTCATCAGGCTCCTTTCTAGTACAATAACAAGCAAGTCCAACAAGTATAGCAAAGAAGAAAAGTGAACAAAAAAGTAGCAGCCAAGTTGCCAACTGATAATCTCCTAATTGTTTATCCAATAAAGTTATTTTTTGCATATTTCCTACATCGACAGAATCCAAATGGCGGACTTAAAAAATATTTATTGTCCGCAACTTTTGTCCGCAAAATTTTTTGTTCGCAAAAATTTTTACGCAAAAATTTTGCGGACAAAGAATTTTCCGGAAGTTTTGTATAAGAAAATATCAAAAAAATACACACCATATTTATTCCAAAAAATGTGTGCTTGCCATCTAAACCCAACTCTCATTGAAGGAGAGTCCGTAACAGATAAATGGTCCAATTCTCCAGTTGAACTAGAATTCCAATTAAAATTAAGACGAGCAGATTCGGGGGTTGGGTCGCTTAAATTGAAATCAAAATACAAAAGAAACATAAGAAAAATACAAACTCTGTCCTCAAAAAATTAACAATCATGTCTGCAAATAATTCTGTAACTCTCCTATCTAATTGCCAGTTTCTGTCACGCCTGGTTACAAGAAAGCGGCGTTCAAGTTCGAAGAGAAAAATCTCATCACAGCCATGGAAGACCCCTTTAGTATTATTGTATTTTAATAGTAAATGTATTTCAGTATATTTGGCCAGAATAACTGTATTTCCTTTTCCGGAAATAGTATATATAAATTCTTTTTCCGGAATGTTTATTAATGTAATGAAAATCAGATGTATTTTCCGGAAAATAGGATACTTTTCCGGAATTTTTTGTTTTTCTGGTATGAGAATATAGTTTCCGGAAAACATTTTATTTATTTTACCGGAAGGAAAATATGTTCTCCGGAAAATATTAAGTTTCCGGAATTCTAATTATTTTCCCGTAATGAGAATAAATACATTTCACGGAAAACTCAACTCACAGTTTGTTTCAAAGTTCTCGCTAACATGATCAAACGAATAGAGAAAGACAGGCATTGCTTGGCGGGCATAATAAGTTGCCAATCTTGATGTTGGAGCATCATACCAAAAGTGGGAGAACATCTTTTTAATTTATTTTAAAATTAAAATGAAATCCTTAAAAAATATTTGCCTTCAAAATAGACTCGTTAAGATGTGGGGATTCTGACGGGTCTACTTTACTCCAAATATATGCGTGTTTTGTTGCCTCTCCAATTAACTGTTTATTTGTGAAGCCAGTATATGAGCTTGTTAGGTTGGTTACTAATTGTTCTGCTTCACTGATTAGTAAACCCTCACTCAGATTTACCGGTTTTTCTTTTAGCAATACTGAAAAATAGAAAATAGGTATACATATATTTTTCGAAATTTTTTCCGGCATTTTTTGATTATTTTTCAGGAAAATATGAGTAGTTTCCGGGATGTTTTATTTATCTTTCCGGAATATTATAATAATTTTTCGCAACTCTATGCCCCCAAAAATTTTCAAATTACATATTTGCAGGGCGCTCTCATCCCTCGTCGTTCCAAGCATTATAGGCATTTTTCTCCGTGAAAGTGCTAAAGATTCTGGGTCATCAGGTATTATCCCTTGTTCTCCATCAATAATAGGGACAAATAAATCAAAGTCTGGGTCTGGGTCAGGCTTAAAAATTTTTTTTTGAAATTTTGAAAAGATTTCGAAAAACACCTCAAAATCAAGTATTTCATCTCTCAATTGTTTTTTAAAACATTCCAGTAATTCAGACGAATTAAATGATCGACAGTGCAGACGGGCATCTAATGCCCATGTAGCGTTAATTGCTGTATCTCGAACAGCCCCGGGGGTTCTTTTAAAGAAAAAAATTTTTAAATTATTTATTTAACAAATACATAGCTGTTCCACTCATTAACATAATTTTATGGAAAAGACCCTCAGCTTTGGGTGATAGTGCCAAAAGGGAAGCAGCCGAAGCGCCTGAACCGTGTCCCATCAATAAAACTTGAAAAACAAAAAATTGGGGTGATTTAAAATTTTTTTGAATTTTACCGTTATTAGGGTCTCCTCCAAATACGTGAGCCTTTTAAAAAAATTTTCGGAAAATTTTCAAAAAATTTTATTTTCCATACATTTACTTGTACCCATTTCAAAGCCAACAAAATATCCCATAAACCCAAATTGCCTGGAAGAACAGAATCGCCTGTAGAGAGAAATCCCATGGGGCCAAGACGAAAGTTTAATGAAACAAAGACTACTTTACGAGAAACAAAATTGTTTAGAATTGCGTGTTGGGGGTCTAAAAATTAATTTTTTGTATTTCTGTACCTTTGGATTATATTCTCGAAGGGAATCTGTTCAGTTAGTTAAGTGGTTAGTAACCTTGATTTTCGGTGACGATGTTGGAGGTTCGATTCCTATGAGGGTTACCTTTTTTCTAACTTTATAGAATGTTATTTAAATAATTTTTTCATCTAAATTTTTAATTTAAAAAATTTTTTAAAAATTTTTAAATTTAATTTTTACATATTTTCAGTATAAAAATAAATAAAACTAACAATCGGCACTTGACCCATACTGAAACCTACCACCATGTAAAAATACAATAGTTGGATAAGAATCATTAGTAAACTAGATTATTTAATTTTTTAAATTAAAATTTAAATACTTGAGGAGGCGCAAAAACATTTAAATAAAGGCAATCTTCAGAAATATGAATTTTATATAAATTTAAAGGGTCTATAGCTCTGTCTCTTTGGCGTTGAGCACACATCTTTTGATAGAAAAATTACTTTTTTTTGAGGAAAAATGATTTTTAATTTACCGGAGCATATTGTGAAGCATTCATTACCCCTCTCCATTTGGCTGGAAGTTCGGGGAGTTGGAAGCGAAGAGAGCCTACTGGAGGGGCGGCATAGGGAATACCCTTAAAATTTTAAATTTTATTTTTTCTAAATTTATTTTCCAACTTTAAAAACGGCAAATTCATTAGCTCCAATAGTCTAGAAAAATTTTTTAAATTTTAAAATACTCGGAAAATCACCCAACCAGATATTCCCCACGTATAGAGCCAGAATCTATTGTTAATTCTATCGGATGGCTTTTCCGGAGGAAAGAAGGTTTAACATGATTTCTGTGGGTATTATTTCTGTGCTTATGATTTTCTATTTTTCGTTGTTGTTTTCCTTCTATATTTTCGTCTAATTGGGTATAGGCATAAGAAATTGGTAAATTTGAATTTTCTTCTAAAAAAATTCTTCCAGGCGGCGATTTTACTACGAAAGCAAAAACTACAAAAATAGCCCCTATTAATATTAATATAATTGTTGTTGTTGCAGTAATAAATGAACATTTGTTAATTGAAAAAACGGCACGGTGAAGAAAGGGCATAATAATACACTAATATTCTATAAACTTGAAACTTTAAGTGTGTATTTTAAGAGAAAAGGGAAAAAAAGCTTTCCGGAAAGAATTATATATATTAAACATTCCGGAACATAAATATATTTTCAGGAAGGAAAAAATTTCAGGAAAGAATAATTAAATAAACATTCCGGAAAAAAATATATTAAACTTTCCGGAAAATAAATATATAGATCTATTATTTAATATATAGATCTATAGGAAATAAAACTTTCCGGAAAGAATTGTTAAACATTCCGGAAAAAACAAATTAAAAATCTGTAAATTACTTGCAACTTTTTAGAAACAGAAAACAAAACATTATATAATCTATTATTTATTTTTTATTGAAGATATCACAGAAAAGAAACAGCCAAACGTTAACTATTTTTATGGTTCTTCTTTTTAAGGGGTTTTTTTTATTGAAGACACAACAATGGCATCTTTAGTGAAAGGAATATAAGTAAAGGGATATCCCAAACATGCTTAGACAAACTCTAAAAAACTTGGAAGCAAATTGCTGAAAATATAACAAAAGAAGAAAAAGCAATTCATCAACAAAAAAAGCAAAAATTTTGGAGGGAAAATTTTTTATTTAGAAGGGTCTGATTAGTAAATAAAAATTAATTTTCTTGTGGTTATAAAATTAATACTTACTGAATAAATTAAACATATAAAAACATTCCGGAAACTTTCCGGGATGTTTTATATTAATATTTTATCTATGTTTAATTTCCTGAAAATTATATAAAATATTCCGGAAAGAATTATCTAACTTTCCGGAAAATAAATAAATGTATTTTAAAGAAAAGGACAATTTCCGGAAACTTTCAGTAGTCTATTAGTATTCTTTCAACTTTTCCGGAAAGTTTTCTATTGATATTCTATTAAAGTTTCAATTTTAGCTTTCCGGAAAGTTTAATATATTCTATCCCCTTTAAACATTAAATATATTATTTACGTCACTGGTCAGCTGAAATAAAAACCAAAAAGCTTCTTTAAAAAGTACTACTAAATTTCGTGAGTGAGTCAAAAAGGAAGTGAAAAAACATAAAACATCAATTTTGGCATGCTTTTTTTATCTTTTTCTTCCAAAAAATATTTGTACATTTCTTAAGGATTTTTTGATATAAAATTTAAAAGAAAAAAATTTTTAAAAAAGGATGTAGCAAAAAATTAATTTTTTTTTTCTTAAATATTTATTGGTCAAGTTTAGGAAAATTTGACAAAAAAAAAATAATTTGAAAAAAATTACTTCCTTTAACAAAGCCAAGAAAAACTCCTTTCCAATTCTTTTTCACTTCTTAATTTATTTATATCCCCCTCTCCTTCAAAAATATTTTTTACTAAAGTTTCTCCATTTTTTTCATTATTAAAATTAATAAATGGCCTAATATCTTCCAAAATTGTTTCTGTTTGAATAAATGAAGACAAATTTGTTTTTAAATCGTTTATAAACTCGACAATTTTTTCTTTTTTACCTTTAAAAATTAATTAAATTAAAAAAAATAAATTTAATCTCACCTCGTTTAACAAGTTTTTGAAGATACAAAGCTGCTAGGAAGCGATATTCTTCTCGTGATTCTAATTCAAAAGCCTTTAAAAATAGATAAAATTAAAAAACTTCCCCCGAGAAAAAATATAAGAGATTCCGGAAACAATATAATACTTTCCGGAAGAGGAATAGAATAAATAAAAACATTCCGGAAAAGAAAATAGTAAATTACGGCTCTAAGTAATAATTCTAATTGTGCTTCTTCATTGGATGCTGCCATTTCTTCACATTGAGAATTTACAGGTAATTTATTTTTATCATTAATTAATTGCTTTAAAATAAATTTTATTTTTTTTTAAATTAAAAATCCCCTTTTTACCAATTTTCCAATTAAAAGAGAAATTAATCCATTAGGTAAAGAATTTGCTATAAATTGCATTGCTGTCAAAAGTGAACATAAAGAAGTATCAAATAATCCTCCCCCACATTTTTGTTGTCCAACAATTATACACAACCAAGAATTAAGTGAACGAGAAAATAGAAAAACTTCTCCATTTGAAAGGGCAATTAAAGGTAAACCGTTTGTTGAAAGGCAGAGACGAACAATTTTAAGGGAAGGAATTGGGGCCCCTGAAATATAATAATTATACTTTCCAGAAATATAGAACTAAAATTTATATGTTCCTTAAGAAAAGTCATAAGATACATAAAATCTTTCCGGAAAAGTTTATTCTCTCATTTTTTTCCGGAAATTGCTATATAAAATATATATCAATTTCCGGAAAGAATAAAAATAAATATAAAATTTCCGGAAATATGTAAAATAGATTTTCCGGAAAAGTTTTATTCTCTTATAGTTATTTTTATATTTCCTTTCCGGAAAAAGATTAATAAAGTAATCAATTTAAAAGGAAATATAAATTTTCTAGAAACAATTTCCGGGAGGTTTTAAAATAAATAACCATGTCGTGCAAGTAGAGTCCCAACTGAAGTTTGCAAAATTCGTGTGGATTTTTTTAAATCCCTAAAGAAAAAATTCTTTTAACAAAAAAATTTTCCTATTCCTACCAAATACTCAATTCTCCATTTATTGAAATTGTTAAACAAAAATCTGATTTAATTTCCAAAAAGGCAATTGTCGCCCCCATATGAAGGGATAAATGGTTTATTCCACTTTGAGTATTAAAAATCATCAGATTATTGTCTTCGAGTGTACAAACTGTCCAAAATCTTTTAAAAAACTTTAAAAAATTATAAAAAAATACAAACTTGTTCGCTCTAAGCAAAAGAATTGGAGAGGCAACCGTTTGAGTCCACCTCAATTCTCTGGCAAATTTAGCTTGAATTTTGGCATATTTTAACGTCTTTTTGGTATTTATTGAATTTTTGACTAAAATTTGGTCGATATTACAAGTTGGGGACTTTAAAAGAAGAAAATTAATTTTTAAAAATTTTCAAAAAAAACCAAAGGAACAGCAAAACACAAAAATTTTTGAATTTGTGGAGTAGCCATTTCAACAGAATCCGAAGACGGCACATTTTGTAAATCTGAAGGTCTAAGCAATGGAGTTAATTCCGCAGAAGAATTTAATTTTTTGAGTTGTGGTAAAGGTGTCAATTCTTCCACCTTTAATTTTAAGAAAAAATTAATAAAAATTTTAATTTTTTAAATAAAATTTTTATTTTGAGGCAAAATTGTAGCCTAGAATCTCCTCTTTCGTTTGAACTAAAATTCAAATTTTTAGCTTGGGGAAAACTAAAGTTATGAATTTTTAAAGAGTTGGAACACGTGTTCGTATTGTTAGGAGTTAAATAATTTTAAATGTTTTCCGGAAAGTCTGTATTTAAAAATTGCAAATTTCTGTATTTTTTATTTTCTTTCCGGAAAGATTTGTATCTCATTTTTACAAAATAAAGAACTTTCCGGAAAGAAATAAATATAAAACTTTCCGGAAAGGTATATATTATGTTTCCGGAAAATTTTGTATTTTATTTTTATAAAATAAACTTTCCGGAAAGGTATATATTATGTTTCCGGAAAATTTTGTATTTTATTTTTATAAAATAAACTTTCCGGAAAGAATATAACACTAAAGAAATTAAGGAAAATACAAAAACTTTTCCAGAAATAAAACACAAAACCTGTCCATTCCTTTCCAGACTTTCTACAGACAAACAATTCACAGACGACGTTTGTTGTGTAGAACTGATTGAAGCAGAAGTATTTGAATTAATTCCATTTAAATTATTTTTTGATTTTTCTTCTTCTACTTGTTTTTGTTGTTCATTAATTATTTGTTTATTTAAATTTTGTTCAAAAACTTTATTTAAAAATAAACGTGTCGGTTGTTGCTGTTGCTGTGAGGATTGCTGCGACGATTGCTGTTGGAGGGAATTTGCTCCCAATAAATTTGTTGTTGAATTAATTAAATTATTTATTCCAATATTTAATTGAGAATTAAACAGAGTATTGCTGGGACTAGAAAAAAAATTAAAAAAATTTTTTTAGAAATATTTATTTAAAGGAAAACCTATTTTCAGTCATTCCACTTCCCCCAATTCCTCCTAGAAACACTGGCTGTATTTTTCTTTTAATTGGAATTGGGTTTGATGTTGTTGGAGTATTTGGCTGTTGATTAAAACGTTTCATTTCTGTTAAAAAAAATAAAATTTAAACAATTAAAAATCCAATGGGGGAAAAAAGAAAAAAAATTTTTTATTAGACTCTAATGTCCAAATAATTAATTTCTTAAATTGGCATTCTGATTTTTTATTTTTTTGTTGAATGCCACTTTGTAAAGGCAAACGGACGGTAACACGACAACTGTACAGTTAGACAATTGTACGGCAGACAATTGTCAAAGTCACGCATCCCAACCCAAAAATTTTTGTTCTCTGCAACGTCCCCTTTTACCTACTCCAAAAATCCAACATTTTGTTTACCTATATTTTGTTTACCATTTTGTCGCAAACCGTTTTTTCGTTTTTGTCTTCGTGTATTTTTTATCGGGGCTCAATTTATTGATTTTTCGATTTTCTTAATTTTTCTTTCATTTAAGTTTACTGGGACACGCCCAATTAGGCGCGCGGCCATAACGGCGCAACGCCATAACTAGCAGCAACATTTCCGACTCTTATCAATTTTGGTACCAATTTCTTAAGCTCGATGAGAGGAATCGTTTAACACTAAATTTGGTAAGATTCGGAAATCTTGAAGCAAGTTATGGCTTTGCGCCGTTATGGCCGCGCGCCGGGCTGTACCAAAGTTTTTTTTCATTTAAGTTTACTCAATATTCTTTAAAATTTAAAAATGTACTACAACAACGTTTTTGGTTTGTCAACAGCTAGTGGCTCCGGTACAAATGCTTATGTTCAGTCAAATGTTGCTAATCTCTTACCTTTTCACGGGTATTTTTTACTTATCTTTTTCTTTAAAATTTTTTTCGTTTTCTTTTAGAATAAAATGGTTTTCAATGGCTGAAGAGGATATATTGCCCGTGCCGGAGCAGAAGTAAACTTGGAGTTGGACGAAGCAATATGCGGTGGACATTAGGTATTGATGCTTCTTTTGTTGGTGGATCTTCAATGGAGAAGTCTTCATCTGATTCAGATTCATCTGGTTTTTTTTTGAATATTTTTTTTTTGTATTTATTGTCTTTTTTTAGACTCGTCTTCCACAGATTCTTCCTCGTCAGATGACTCACATCAGACAAATCTTCACTATCAGACTCTTCCAACTTCTTCAACAACAACTCTTCGACATCTTCAACATCAACTCAAGTCCCCCTAAGCAACTCAAGTCCCCCTGCCTTGTGCAGGGGGCAACTCAAGTCCCCCTGCCTTGTGCAGGGGGCAACTCAAGTCCCCCTGCCTTGTGCAGGGGGCAACTCAAGTCCCCCTGCCTTGTGCAGGGGGCAACTCAAGTCCCCCTGCCTTGTGCAGGGGGCAACTCAAGTCCCCCTGCCTTGTGCAGGGGGCAACTCAAGTCCCCCTGCCTTGTGCAGGGGGCAACTCAAGTCCCCCTGCCTTGTGCAGGGGGCAACTCAAGTCCCCCTGCCTTGTGCAGGGGGCAACTCAAGTCCCCCTGCCTTGTGCAGGGGGCAACTCAAGTCCCCCTGCCTTGTGCAGGGGGCAACTCAAGTCCCCCTGCCTTGTGCAGGGGGCAACTCAAGTCCCCCTGCCTTGTGCAGGGGGCAACTCAAGTCCCCCTGCCTTGTGCAGGGGGCAACTCAAGTCCCCCTGCCTTGTGCAGGGGGCAACTCAAGTCCCCCTGCCTTGTGCAGGGGGCAACTCAAGTCCCCCTGCCTTGTGCAGGGGGCAACTCAAGTCCCCCTGCCTTGTGCAGGGGGCAACTCAAGTCCCCCTGCCTTGTGCAGGGGGCAACTCAAGTCCCCCTGCCTTGTGCAGGGGGCAACTCAAGTCCCCCTGCCTTGTGCAGGGGGCAACTCAAGTCCCCCTGCCTTGTGCAGGGGGCAACTCAAGTCCCCCTGCCTTGTGCAGGGGGCAACTCAAGTCCCCCTGCCTTGTGCAGGGGGCAACTCAAGTCCCCCTGCCTTGTGCAGGGGGCAACTCAAGTCCCCCTGCCTTGTGCAGGGGGCAACTCAAGTCCCCCTGCCTTGTGCAGGGGGCAACTCAAGTCCCCCTGCCTTGTGCAGGGGGCAACTCAAGTCCCCCTGCCTTGTGCAGGGGGCAACTCAAGTCCCCCTGCCTTGTGCAGGGGGCAACTCAAGTCCCCCTGCCTTGTGCAGGGGGCAACTCAAGTCCCCCTGCCTTGTGCAGGGGGCAACTCAAGTCCCCCTGCCTTGTGCAGGGGGCAACTCAAGTCCCCCTGCCTTGTGCAGGGGGCCATTTTTGGAGTGTCCATGTGCCGTTTTGTACATGGGACCTGCCCTCTGCTTCGGAGGGGGCTTTTAAACATTAAAAAATACATATTTACCCAGTGTTAATCTCTAGTACCTTCTGTCTAATACAAGTATAAATAAAATATTTATACATTCGTACAGTGAAAACTTTCTCAGAGAATTGGCATCATAAACTGGTAAGAATTTATGTTTATTTTTCGATTTTTGTTTTATTTTTAAGATTGGCCTTATCTTGCGTGTCATTGCCGGACTTCATCACACAACTACAACAATGTGGAATTTGAAATCGACGATTTTTTGCATTTATCGACTTGTAACTTTTTAATGATCGTCCAGACTTGATCAATCTAATTGGAAAAAAATAACGCTTATCAAGGCTCTCGAATGATACAAAATTCATTCGGATTGGTTCAAACTCGACCAGTGATTGCAACTTAAAGATTATTATTTTTACGATTTTTCAATCACAATTTAAAAAAAAATAAATTTCTGAGCATTTACTTTGGATATTTAAACAAAAAAAAAACAAAAAAATCTTTCCTCAAAATTATATTTTCTTATTCTTTTTTCTTTCTTCTTCCTCAATTTCTTCACCTCTTCCAAGTCTCATCCATTCAATAAACTTCTTATGTCCTTCATAAAAAGTAAAAGTTCCAATTAAAACTAATATTGTTGATAAATAATGTTGCCAATCAAATTTATGTTTAAATAAAAAAATTGAAAAGAAAATGTTTAGAAATTTTCGGAGAGTTAGAAGCATTGTAATTTGTAATGAATTTAATGTTGAAGTTAGACGGTAAACACTTTGAATACAAATAAACCTGAAAAATAAATAAATACAACTTTTTACAATTTGTAATTGTTGCAACTTTGTTTTTAAATAAACTTTATTAGAATTGTAAAACTTGTTAAAAAATACAAAACTTGAAAATACACTTTCCGGAAACTAAAATAAACTTTTTACAATTTGTAAATGTTGCAACTTTATTTTCAAAGAATTGTAAAACTTATCGAAACTTTCCGGAAAACTTGAAAATAAATAAAACTTGGGAACAAAAACTTTTCGGAACAAATAAAAATAAATAAAACTTTCCGGAATGAAAATAGAAACCGGAATACAGCACAAATATCAAAAAGGAAATAAAACTTTTCCGGAAAATACAAAATATTCGCAAACTTGAAACATTTTTGCAACCTTAAAAAAACTTAACTGTAAACAAATAATAGCACCAACAAATCCAAACATTATTATTCTATTTGAAGCATTCCAATAAAAATTAAAATCATTTAAAATTTCTTTACCAACAAAAATAAAGAGAGGGAGTGAGAGAAGATGCCAAAAATGTATTTTAAAATTAATTTTCTTATTTTTAAATTATTTACCACATAAAACATCATTTCTTCTGGATATTTTCCATATTTAGCAAAAATGTTTTCTTGTAAAATACCCAAATAGGCCGAAGCAAACATTGACAGGAATAAAATTAAAATTCCAAAAAATAAAATGGGGAAGCCAAAATTATTTTCTTCAATTGATAAATTTGTTGGTTGACTATATAAAGTGAAGCAAGTTATCCCACAGGTTATAGCCAAAATTGAAGCAATCCTGCTAGTCGAATACCTTCTATTTTGAAGTAAAAAGGTTAGGAGGGCATTAGCTACTAGGGTACCCTTCAAAAAGAATTTTTAAAAATTAAAAAAATTTATTAGAAGCAACAAACTGAGCGTGAAACAATAATTAAAGGGAAAGGAACGCCTAGTCCAATAACCCAATTATTCGTTAAACTGACAACAAAAAATATTAGAGTAATTAACACATAAGAACTGAAATTATAAATTAAGCTTTTAAATTAAAAAAAATTAAAAACCTTATAGGATGCCTTCTTAAAAATATTTGTTTATTCAACAACCCATTAATTACCATAAACAAAAATGTTGCAAATGTCAAAAAGCTAAGTGTCGAACGACCAGTTAAACTTTAAAATAAAATAAACTTTTTACAATTTGTAAAACTTGGATTGTAATTTTTATATTTTTATTTAAAGTTTTACAATTGTAAATTTAATAAAACTTGAATTTGTAAAAATCCAAGTTTGAATTTTCTTCTTCTTTACAATCCAAGTTTGAAGTTTTTACAATTTGTAAAACCTAAGTTTTAAAACTTAAAACCTAAACTTATATTTTTACAAACTTAAAACTTAAAACTTGAATTTGTAAAAATTCAAGTTTGAACTTTCTTTCTTTTTTATAGTCCAAGTTTAATATTTTTACAAATTGTAAAACTTAAGTTTCTAATATTTAAAAATAAATAAGAATATACTTTCATTACAAATTCAAGTTTAATCTTAAAAAAAGATAAACTAACTTTGTAAATGCTTCAATTGCTATTGTGTTTAAACTGCAACTAAATATAGTTAAGAGAGCTAATGACATTCTTAGTATTTTTTTGCTATCAACTATTAAAATTATCCATTAAAATTAATTCAAAAATTAAAATATATTTTTTTTAAATTAATTAAAAAAATTTTTAAAAAAAAAACAATTTTTCAAACAAAATTTATTATTTTATTCTCCTTTTTAAATTCCAAAAAATATATATAATGTGATATATAATAATAAAAATAAAATTTGCTTTTTGAATATATTTTTAATACACAAATACTTAATTATATATAAGGCAGTTGAGCAGGACACAAAAAATATTTATATAAATAAAATAATAATAATAAATCTCCCCGGCAATTATTTACACAAGTTCTTTTATTTTATAAAAATAAGGGAATGATGCTTAAAACTTTTGTTTCAAGTTCAGGTTTTGTTTCAATCTCAGGTTTCAGAAACTTAAGTTTTTACAATTTGTACTCTTTAAGTTTTCAAGTTTATTTTTGAGAAATTAAAGTTTTTACAATTTGTAAAAACTTAAAACTTGAATTTTTACAAATTCAGGTTTTATTAAATTAGTAATTGTAAAAAACTTGTTTATAAAAATATAAAATTTACAATTCAAGTTTAATATTTATTTTCAAGTTTATTTAAATTTACAATTTGTAAATTTTCTTTATTTAAATTTACAATTTGTAAATTTTCATGTTTTATTTCAGAAAGTTTTTACAATTTGTAAAAACTTTAAATTTAAATTGTAAACTTAAATTAGAGCATCATTCCCTTATAAATATAAGTCGGTCCTTTAAATATTGGAAAAAATTGAGATAACCAAGAAAAAATTTTTTAAAGTGGCCTGAAAGGTCTGAGTATAAACATAAAGTGTATGTAGATGTACATATATAAATAAAAATATTAAATATAAATATATTTTTTTAAAAGGATTGAATTTTATTTTTTTTCGAAATTTTTTCAATCCTCAAAAAAAATTTTTTTGAATTATAATACAATGTATATGAGCGTCTTTATATATATGCGGCAATTTGTAAATTAAAAAATAAATAAAAATATTAATATATACAAAATATATATAAATATAATTTTTTAGGAGAGAGAGAGAGAAGTCTGTGGTTAATATAAAAAATTAATTTTTTTAAATAATTAACTGCGCAATATTTTTTGACCAAAAAAATTTCCTTTTCAGATGCCAAAAAATTAAAAAAATTATTTTTTTTTAGAATTTTCAGCTTCAAAAATTCTTTTTAAAATAATTTTAAAACATGGCGCATTCCATGAGCAAATTTTTAAAAAATAAAATTAATAATAAATAACCGAGGGAAAAACAAATAAAAAGGTGTTAATTGGAGCGTTTTTAGAAAGAAAAAATAATTTTTGTAAATTTCAAAAATTGTTCAAATTTAATTTTTAAAAAATATTATTTTTTAGTGATACGAACCTTCAGAAAATTAAAATTTAAAAAAATTTAATTTCCGTAAATTTATTTTTTTATTGGACAAACTTTATATACCGTTAAAGTTTCTAGAGAGCATTTTAATGCAAAAAGAAAAAAGAAAACACACATTTTATTTTAAGGTAAATATTATTGGAGGGATCGAACTTAAGTGTACAAATCAGAATTAATCAAAACATACAAAATTAAAAATCAGAATAAAAACAAAAACACAAACATCCACAAAAATCAGAACGCAACACAAAAACATCTAGAAAAACACAAACAAAGAAAAATCAGAATTAGATAACAACATTAAATAAAAATCAGAATAAAAATAGAAATACAAACTTCTACAACAATCAGAATATAACAACAACAAAAACCCATTAAATAAAAATCAGAATAAAACTAAAACACAAAAAAAATACACAAACAATTACAAAATCAGAACAACTACAAAATAAAAACACAAACAAATTAAAACTCAAAAACACAAAACAATTACCAAAAATACATGTTTTCAGCATATTAAAAATCAGAATAAAATTCAAACATCTTTTTAAAAATGTTTCTGGTATTTTCGATCCCCCCTTAATAATATTTTTGTTTATTTTTATTTAAAACAATAAATGAAAGAAACAAAACAAATATATATAAATTGTGAAAATTTGCCAAACAAACAAAATAATATATATTGTGTATAGACATTTATTTAATATATATTCTCTATTATTTGTGGGAGTGGGGATTAAAAAAAAATATTAAAATTTTTTTTCTACAAGGAAGAGAATATATATATATTTTTTAATAATAAGCACCTTTATATACCTCTTTTAAATCTCTCTACCTCTCTAATAAGAAGGTAGATTTTTTTTATAATTTTTTATTTTTAAGAGAAAAAAATAAATAATAATTTTTTTGTATATATTTTATATTGGCAGTCTCTCTCAATTTTATTTTAAAATAAAATAAGCCCTCTTTTTTTATAAAATATTTTTAAAACAAAATATTTTTACAATTTTAAATTTCTCGATTAGCAAGCAGTCGCCAAAACATCTGGAGAATATACACCAGCAATGTTTAATATAAGGCGAAGATCAGAACAATCACATCCCAAAATTGATGAAACTTTTTCCATTGGGAGAGGATCATTAATGTCTTTAAATAATAAAAGAAACTTTAGTAAAAATTTTTTTCTTCAAAAAAAATGTCCGCAACTTTCTGTCCGCAAGTCAAAATTATTTAGATATTTTTTCAAAAATTATTCCGTTGTTTGGAGGGTGGGGGTCAAAAAGCAACCAGCAAGCAAAATAAATTCGATATGTAGATGCCCCAAACGTTAAGCCAAAAATTTAAAAAAATTTGCGGATAAAAAAAGTTGCGGATATTAGGACAAAATTTCAGAAAATTTTTGAAACCACACCCACAAAAATTTTTTTTCTTCAAAACATATTTTTAAAAAATTAAAAATATTTACCAGTAGTTTTAACCAAATTAACGAGAACATTAGATTTATCAAGAAGAGATACCAAATGGTCTTCAAGGAATGATAAAAGAAAGTCTGGAGCACATTTATACCTTTAAAATAAATAAAAATTAATTTTTTAAAAATTTCAAGAAATTTACTGATATAATTCAGCAAATTCTTCAAGCATTGAAGTAACAGCATCAGAAGGACAAACAAAACGAGTATCATCAACTTGACATTTGTCAGAGGTAATAATCTAAGAAGAAAAAATTTTTTGAAGTTAAAAAAAAATTTTTTTTGAAAATTTTCAAAAATTCCAAAAAAAATTTCGTAAGCAAAATTTCTTTTTAAATTTCCAGAAAAAAAAATATTTTTCAGCTTACTCGAACGTCTAAATTGCACATATCAATAAATATAACCAAAGAAGAACTTTTAGTCATTATAGGCGTTGTTGAACAACAATTACTAACATTCACATTATTGTGTTTCTTTGGACTTGTAGTTGCTAGAAAAAAAAATTTTTTTAATCAAGAAACATTTTTACTTAATCTAGCAAAATCCGCATTATTTTATCCGCAAGTTTGATTATAAATTTATTTTAGCAAAAAAAAAAGTAAAAAAAAAATATTTTTGCTGACAAAAAAATTTGCGGATTTTTAGGTTGCGGACAATATACTAGCGAAATAAAAAAATCTTTTAAAAAATTCAAACCTTTAACACCAGCCGGAACATAAGACGGAGAAACACCATTAACGCCACCACTACTTCCACCAATTCCTTTACCAAGTTGTCCAATAGAAAACTTTCTTGCTTCAACTCCACCTCCTCCACCAACATTTTCAGCAACATTATTTTTGGACATCAACAACAAATTAGAATGGTCTATACAAAGTGAATTTGTTGTTGTTGTATTTGCTGTTGTTGTATTAGTTGTTGTAGGTGATAAACAACCACTTCCATTTGAAGAACTTGAATTATTCAACAAAGCAGAAATTTGACTATTTAAACAAGGCTCCCCAGTTGGATGCCTAACATCTTCACAAATTGTATTAAATATTGAATCTATTGATAATAAATTGGAGAATTGTTGTTGTGTTTGTGTGGGTGTTGAAGTTATTGTCTTTGTTATAATTTTTGAAAAAGATGATTTTGATGTCAATTTTTGTTGATGTTGTTGGTTGTTATGAGAAGGAGATTGAACTTGTATACCTTTAAAAAAATAAAAAAAAATTTTTTTTGAAATTGAAAAGTAGTGAAAATGAAAACGACAGGGTAATTAAAGCCTCCCCTCCCTCTAATTGTAAGTAATCAGACCCCTAAAAAAGTATAACTAAACATAAGTTAATTGATTTTGAATAAAATGAACACTTAAAGAAATCTGAAATTTTCTTATACTTATTAGGTTAACAAAAAATTTTTTCAAAAAAATTTTTATTTTTAATAAAAAATTTAAAAAAAAATAAAAACAAACCAGAAAGAACAAAATGTGGAGAATAAGCATTACAAACACCTGCCATTAAAGTACGTCCAAAATCGTGTAATTCTGGTGGTTCTCCATTAAATTTGAAAGTTCCACATTCTGCCAACAATTCTGAAAAAATTTGGGAAAATTTTTAAAATGTTCCAAAAGGTCCAAAAATTTTTTTCATAATGTCAAGTGTCCAAAATGACCAGAAAAAATTTTTTTAATTAAAAAAAAAACCTTCCACATACCATAACTCCTTTTACTTTCCACAGAAGAACAACGAACAAAATACGAAAGTACACGTAACAATAAAGCAATTTTTTCTGGTTTATCACCAACAACAACAATTTTTGTAAATTGGCTATTATTACAAAAATTATTTGTTGTTGTTGAAGAAGAATTGTGATTATTTCCTCTTCCTTCCCCTCCACTTTCTTCAGGTCCAGAAACAGACAAAACAGAATCTGTTGTTCCAACACCATAATAAAGTTCCAAAAGTTGTGCAACTGTTGGGTTATAATAATTAATTTTGTTGTTGTTGTTGCCGTTATTTTGATGATTATTAAATGAAGAATTCTTTAAATAAAAAAAATTGTTTTTAAAGTTAAAAAAATTAAAAAAATTTATTTTATCTTAATAGGGCTGAATGCACGTCCACCACCCCTCTAATCTCAAAGGAGAAAGTATCTCACATAAAATTGTCGGAAAATCTTCGGATATCCGGATCCAAACTGAAAATCTTAACCGAAAAATCGTTGGTTCTCCGGTTCGGTCCAAAACCGAAGAACCCTAATCTCACAAACAGAGGAATTCCCCATTGTATAAATAAAAAAAAACCACCAAAAAACCAAACCCCCCTGATTTTTAAAAATTAAAAAAAAAATTAAAACAAACCATTCCCAATAAAAACGAATAATCAACATCATCACCATCATTATTATTTGAACAACAATAATTTTCTGGAGGTGCAACACTAGCAACCCAAGTCAATTGATTCATTAAAACAGCAGATAATAATGTTGAAAGGAAACTGTTAAAAAATATTTTTTTAATACATTCTATAATTATTAGGAATATCACCAAGTACCCGAAAACCCGATATCAAAAATCTAGACCCTTTTTTCAACTCGAAAAAAATTTGTTTAATTGGTGGCGAGTTCATAAGGAGACATTTAGAAGTAGAGCAGGGTCGATAACCTGTTGCCAGTTTTCGGCTTTTTTTGGCCCTGCCCCCCCCCATTTCGACCACAGTTCAAAAGTCTCCTTGTTCGTTTCCCCAGAAAACTAAAAAAATCGACCCTAAATTCAGAAAAATTTTTTGAATTATTTGGAAGAGAGAGGGGATAAAAAGAGGGAAAAGGCTAACATCGTTATCTAGCTCATGTTAAAGCTTAAAATATTCTTTAAAAAATTCAAAAAAAAAACAAACAATTTAGTTTCCTTTGTATCAAATTCACAAATTAATTGTGCCAATTGAGAACAAAATTTTGAAGCAAGTTTGTGCATTCCAACACTTGCATATTGTGCTGATGCTAAACTTTGCCATACTGGATTTTTAAGTCTTAAAGAATTACACAACAAACAAAGTGATTGACATGTAGATGTCCAACCCTTTAAATAAAAATTTAAATTTTAAATTAATGACTTAATAATTTATTTATATAGGGATGGGTCAAGTCGGGGGCTTTACAAAAAAAAAATTTTCTTCAGACCGATTTTCATGATAGGAAAAAATTATAACATTTCTGGTAACCCGCATCCGTTCCTATTTTTTATTTATTTTTCAGTGAAGTTTTTCAACTCAAATTTAAAAAATTCGTCGAAGAAAAGGGACTAAAAAATATTCTTTAAAATAATTTTAAAATTTCTGAAAAAAATTCTAAAAATTACACAAAAAAGAATTTCCATGATTAAGGGAATTTCCAAAAAAATATATGAGAAAAGAAATCATTTCCTTTATATCCCAGTGAAATCTTATTTTGAAGAAAGAGAAATAGTCCAAAATTTCAAAAAAAAAATTTTAAAAAACCTCATAAATAGATTGAAAGAATTGTGTTTTGTCCTGTACTGCTTTATGGATATGTATTGCAAGTTTATCGAGCTCTTGTTCAATTTGAAGAATGTGTTGGAAGACAAACGAACGAAAATCAACTTAAAAAAAAGTTTTTTTAGAAAAATTTCAAAAAAATTTTTTGAGGTCAAAATGTCAACTTTTCAGAATGGCAAAAAAAAATTTTTCAAAAAGAAAAATCTTTCAAAAAAAAACCAGGTAATAAAATAGCAAATCCATATTGTTGCCATTCCGTAAATGCATCATTAAATATTCCACCCCCACAAACATCTGCAATAGAAGAACAACTACTTAAACGGCTACGATTTGTTAAACGAAGAGAAAGTGCTAGAAAAATAAATAATTTTTTTGAAAATTAAAAAAAAATAATTTTTTTAAATTTACATTCATCTAATCCTATTTGTGAAAGTTGACATCTTCTTGCACGTGAAAGTCTATTGGGTGAGAAGGCACGTAATTCTTCCATTATATCCTTAAAGAAAAAAGAAAATTTTTTTGCAATTGTTTCGTGTTGTTGTGTGTTCATAAACTGGACGAATAAATATATATCCTCTGAATAAAATTGGAGAAAAAAGCACACAACATTCGATTGTGCTCATAGTTTTCAAGACAATTTCAGGGTTTAGAAAAATTTTTTCTTATCCCATGGAAATTTCAACGGATGTTACTGGAAAAAACCCCTATCCCTAGAAAAAGTTCAAAGGAATGAAAAACAATACCAGGAGGAGGGGGAGTGTAGTGTAAAAAACCTATAACAGAAAAAACCACTAAATTCCCTCAAAAAATCAAAAAAAAAAAGTTTCAACAAACATCAACATCTGCCGTTTCCATTTGAAGAGAAGAATTTCTAACTCTAACAAAATTTTCTGGTGGATCCGTATGGTTATTATTATTAATTGTTGTTGGTGGACTTTTTGATGAAGAAATAAATACGGGGAATTTTGTACAATTTTTGGAGGAAGTCGAAGAAGTATTGCCACCACCATTATTATTATTATTAATTAAACAATCAACTTCATCTTTTGGCTGAGCTGTTGTAGATGTTGCTGTTGTAGCAGCATTAGCTATACCATCAAGTGAACGTATTGTTGAATAATTTGATTGATTGTCTGAATCTGAGCTTAAACTTCCAACCATACATTTGTAAATATCACTAGAAAAAAGAAAAATTTTTTTCAGAGATTTTAGGAGAAAATAATGATGGAAAATGAAAAAAAAATTAAATAAAATGGTGGGTGGCCCTTTATATGTCAGATTAACAAAAAATTTTATCTTCGGATTTTTGGGTTTAAGAATTTAGGAGGTTTAAGGGAAAAGACTTATTTATAAGGCGTAATGACGATGAAAAAAAAAGTTATTTTCCCGAAGGTTATCCACACAAATTGGGATTCTGCTTATAAATAAAGGCTTCCACAATACAAATCTATTTTCTTAAAAGATATTTGGCTACTCAAAAACGATCTCAAAAGAACCGAAACGAAAACTCTTACCTAAACAATTCTCCTATTAGCTATTTAAAACCCGCAAATTTAATCCGCAATTGATCAACTTGCGAAAAACTACAATTTCAAGTCCCTCCTAAATTCTTAAACCCAAAAATCAGAAAAAAATTTTTTTGTTAATCTGACTTATGTAAAGGGCCCAAATTTATGTAATTTATCAGAAGAAAAAATTTAAAAAAAAAACAAACTTTGTCTTAAACGGAGTCGAAGAATATTTTCCAAGTTTAGGTACAGAAAAAACTCTCGAAATCATTACTGAATTTGAGTCTCTTAAAAAGAAGAATTTTTTTTAATTTTTAAGAATTCAAAAAAAAAATACTTGAGTGTATGTATTTTGAGAGAGTCAGACTTCAAAGCTCCCGGCATTGTACCAAAAAGCATTTTGGCAATTTTTATAGTGTCATATTTATGTGGAAGGAACTAAAAAAAATTATAAAATTTCTAAAAAATTTTTGAAAAATTTTCAGAAAATTTTTTTTGAAAAATTTTCAGAAAATTTTTCAAAATTTTCCAAAAATAATTTTTGAAAAATTCCAAAAAAATTTTTCGAAAATTTTCTAGAAAAAAATTTTCAAACCCCCCCCCCCCTACCAAAAAATTCCCAAAAAAAAATTTTTTTTCAAAAAAAACCTGAAAACGTCCACATTGAGACAAATGTGATCCAAAAACAAAACGATCAGCCAAAGCTACAACAGTTGCCGAGTCATATAAAAGTCTAGTGTCCTTTTCACTGAATACAACAAGACGGCATTCTGATGCCCGTAATTGTTGCTTATAAATATGCCAACTAAAAAATTAAAAAAAAATTTACTTAAAATTTTTATATTCGGTTGAAAATAAATTTTGAAGTCTCGGACCTCACTATATGATTTTTATACCCTCTCAGAGTTGTCTTATAAATTAGGCAAAAAAAATTTTTTTCACAAAAAAAGTATAAAATCCCCCTAAATTTTTCATCATTATTTTTATTAAAAAATTATTTTTATTTTTCACACATTTTTTTTGTTTACTCAAACAACAAAAAAAATTTGCCCTTTATTGTATATTTAGGGATTTACCTCCCTTTTCTTTAAACATAAATATCAACACGTGAAAATAGACAAAAAATTTTATACCTCGATTTGTTTAACAAAAAAAATATTCGTGGCAAAAATTATTAAAAAATTTTTTCGTTCATGTGTCTAAATTTTTACAATTAAAAAAAAAGGACGAAAAATAATAAAAATAAAAATTCAAAAGAGTCCTTTAAAGTTTAAGAAAAAAAAATAATTTTTTTTAGCTTTTAAAAGTTTTTTTTTCAAATTTTATTAGTAAACATATATATTTTTATGACCCCAAAATTGATAAAAATATTTTTAAAAAAATGTTGAAGACTAAAAATTGTTTGATAAAAATATATTTAAATTGAGAAAGCAGGAAAAATGATAAAATTTCAACTAAAAAAATTTTTTTTAATTGAATAGCCCAAAAAGTCCAAAATCAAAAAAATTTTAGAAAAAAAAGATCAGTGTCAAAAAATTTTTCCCTAGAAGATAAAAAATAAAATGAACATTAATTTTTCAACTTTAAAAAAAATTTTTTTTTCACCTCCAAAAAATTCTACATATTTTTCCTAGTCTCTCCTTTTACTCTAAATAATTCTTCTACGAAATTTCCGTTTAATTTTTTTTAAACTTTATTAATTTATTTTTATTTATTTTTTTCTAAACCAAATTTCTCGAATATTTCAAACATTTTATTATTTTCCCTTCAATCAAACACACACACTCTCTACCTCTTTCCATGCAATCAACACAAAAATAAATAAAAGAGTAATTTGCACTTTTCAAGGGCTTTATTATATAAATAATTACTAAAATATTTATTTATCTTTTTTGTTTTTTTTAAATAATATTTTAGCAGGTGGCCCTCTCTACGCTCCTCTTCCTCTCTCTACGTCTTTCTCTACAACTCTCCTTTTCGTCGTCTTCCCCAAAAAATTTTTCAAAAAAATTTTTTTTTCAAAAAAATTCCAATCAAAAAATTAAAAAATAATAAATTATTGATATTAACAGTCGTCTTAGTTTTAGTAGAGGAAGTGATTATTTTCTTTATTTTATTTTTTCAAAAAAAAAAATATTTTTTCTCTTTCTCAGTGTTCCACCATTTTTAACCACCGCCACAACAAACAAACACACACACACACACACACACACACACATTTTTGAGGAAATACGTCGCGCTATCACAAAAAAAAAATAATTTTTTTTTGTTTTAAAAATTTATTATTATCACATCTTAGGGTCTCTCAGGGAAAAAGGAGAGAAAATAAGAACACCAAAAACAGAAAAGTTAACAGGGAAACTTCTTCCTTTTTTTTAACAATTAAAAAAATTTTGGGAGGACCATATTGAGCAGAGTATAGTTAACAGAGGAGGAGTTAAAAAACAGTGAGGGAAGACACAACACTGCATACGCATGTACAATCAAAAATTTTGGGGTGATAATAAAAGAAAATATTAATTTTTTTTTCAATATTAAAATTATCAAAATCTCAATCACATTAAAATCACTCACATTATGTATATTAACCCAAAAAAGAGGAACTGAAATTTTGTTGAAAAAAAATTTAAAAAATATCAAGAGAGAGAGTTTCCTATTATTATTATTTAAAACATTAACACCCCCAAAAGGAAATGACTTTGCTTTAAAAAAATTTTTTCTATTTAATTTTAAAAAAATTTCAACGAGGAGGGAAGTTCTCCCTTCCTTCCACCCTCCCTTATAAATATTATTTAAAAATAAAATAAGGAAGTATTTTAAAAATTAAAAAAAATTTTTTTTGTTTCAACATGTAAACATTCCCAAAATTTAATTAATTTTTAATTCTTAATTTAATAAAAAAAATTTTTTAATTTAAAATTAAATCAATAAATTTATTTATTTCCTCTATTTTAAATTTTTGGCGTCAAAAAAATAAAAATTCCACCCCCTCCCTCAATCATTGGTCTCCCTAGGAAAAAAAGGCAAGCCGGAAATCCACCCAAAAATTAATCAGTCACCCCCAACTATAATTATTTATTATTTTTTTTCGATAGGGGAAAAAAGGAAGTAAAGGAATGTGAAAGGAGTGCTTAATAGTTATTAGCATAAAAATCGATTTAAAAATATATCCACGTTAATAAATCTTTGCAAAAATAAAAAAAGACAGACGCCAGGAAAAAAATTAAATAAAATAAAAATATTAAGAGTAAAAATTAAATTAAAAATAAAAAGAAAAAATAAATAAAAATTAAATTCTTCTGGGAAAATTAGATATTTTGAAAAAAAAATTGAAAGAAATAAACATTTTGAAAAATTAAAAAAAAATATTCAAAAAAATATTTTTTTGAAACACAAAAAAATTATTTAAAAGTTTAATTACACTCTGTTCCAAAAGTATATGCCCACCTATATTTTTAGCTTTATCTATGTGATATCGCTATAGATTTTTCTTAAATTTTTTATGATTAAATTCCATGGCATTTAGAAACAAAATACAAAAAAAATTTCAAAAATATATGCTTTTCTTTATTGTAAAGAGACCTCAATCTAAATATTGTGTTCCAAAAGTATATGCCCACCTTTGTTTTATAGGTTTTTAATAGTGGGAAAAATCCACAAAAATTTTTGTGAACATATCTATCAATATAGATAAGAAATACAAAAGAAATGAAGTACTGATGTGCTCCCATCATAAAGATCTTGAAGCCCAAAAATCAACGGAAAACCTGGGGTAGAGGTATTTAAAAAATATTTTCGACCCCTTACTGGTGAAATAAAAATTTTATTTTGGGCTCATCTGAAAGCCCTTTAAATTTGCTACAGGATAGCATTAATTTTATTCTCCGAAAAAAATTCTACTGTAAAACCTAATGTGATAAACTTTCAGGTCATTGAAAACACTCAAACGCACCCCAAAAATTGATAAAAATGTAACTTATAAAGTAAACTCATTATTTCTCAAGGATGAATTTTTTCTAGATTATGAGATGAAAACCATCTTGTAGCAAATTTCAAGGGCTTTCAGATGAGCCCAAAATAAAATTTTTATTTCACCAGTAAGGGGTCGAAAATATTTTTTAAATACCTCTACCCCAGGTTTTCCGTTGATTTTTGGGCTTCAAGATCTTTATGATGGGAGCACATCAGTACTTCATTTCTTTTGTATTTCTTATCTATATTGATAGATATGTTCACAAAAATTTTTGTGGATTTTTCCCACTATTAAAAACCTATAAAACAAAGGTGGGCATATACTTTTGGAACACAATATTTAGATTGAGGTCTCTTTACAATAAAGAAAAGCATATATTTTTGAAATTTTTTTTGTATTTTGTTTCTAAATGCCATGGAATTTAATCATAAAAAATTTAAGAAAAATCTATAGCGATATCACATAGATAAAGCTAAAAATATAGGTGGGCATATACTTTTGGAACAGAGTGTATGTAAATTTTTTTTAAAATATTTTCTCGAATAAAAAAATATTTTTGTTTTTAATTTTAAAAAATAATAATAATAATATTTTTATTTTTCAAAAACAATATCAAAAAAATATTTTTTTATTAGAGAATTAAAAATAAAAATTATGTAAATCCCCCCAATAAAAGTGTATTTTTACTATCAAGTTTAAAATAAAAAATAACTAGAGAGACATAAAGGCTTAAAAAAATTTTTTTCAGAATTTTTTAAACACAAAAATATAACAATTACACAAGCAAAACTCTCCCAAGACTCAAAAACACCCTAAACATTTTAAGTTTCAGAATTAATTAGAAACATGAAGAGAAAAATCAGAATAAACTAAGAAAACATGTTTCCCAAACATTTCAACAAAAACATTTTAACTACCAAAATTACAAAAACATTTGACAAAAGCAAAAGTCTCCCAAGCAAAACACCCTCACAAGACTCAAAAACACCAACTCTAAACATTCACCTTCTTTTCTTAAAACAAAAGTTTACAAACTTTAAAAAAGTTTGGCGAACATAGAAATAATTTTAAAAAAACAAGGAAGTCATTAAATAAAACTTAAGTTTAGTGTGTTTGGCGAAAAAAAATAAAGTTGGAAATAAAACACAAACACAACATATTAGTAAAATAATGATTAATAATAAATCAGACTTACTAAGTTTTTATATTTTAAAAGTCTATGTAAAACATAAAAACATTTAAAAACATGAAGAGAAAAATAAGAATAAACTAACAAAACATGTTGCTAAACATTATAAATATCAGAATTAATTAAAAACCTGAGAAAAAAAACAGAATTTACTAAAAAAACATTAAAAAAAATCAGAATTAAATAAAAACACGAAGAGAACAAATCAGAATAAACTAAAAACATGAAAAGAAAAAACATTTGACTAAAACATTTATAATCTTACAAACATCTCACAAACTTAACAAAAATAAAAACACGCTTAAACTAACACAAACTCAACTCTATTCAAAAACATGCCTAAAACTTGAAACAAACTTATGTATGCTTCAAAAACTTGCTTCACCCTAAACATTTATTTATTGGGCACCCTCCCAAATTTTAAATTAAAAAAATTTTTTTAATAAAAAAATCAAAACCCCACCAAAAATTGTCCATATTATTATTGTTGTTGTCCATTCGTTGTTGTTGTTGCTGTTGTTGATTAATAAAATTTGGACTTAAATCATGCATTGAAGAAGAAGCATAAACACACTACTAGTTATTTTTAGTCTTATTATCCAATTGAAGCAAATTTTCATCAAATTAAAAAAAAAAAGAAAAGATAAAATAATAGCACAAATTAATCTTAAAAAAAGGTTAAAAAGTATATATATTTATTTATTGGCAGTTTAAAAAAGTGATTAAAAACAGAAAAAGGGGAAAAAGATATGAATGAAGGGAAAGAAAGGGGGAAGGGGGGTGGTTGGGAGGGAACCTAAAAAAAGGCAAAAGAACAAAACGACACAACGACGTGTAAAATGAATGAATGACTGACTGAAAAGTTTTCTGGATATTTTATTTATTTAAAAGGAGAAAAAGAGAGAGAAAAAATGATAGTAAATAGAGTATAATAAAAATGTAGCTACTTCTATATTAGCGCATTTAAAAAAAACAGAAACAAGCAAGGGCAAATCAACGTCCGGACAAAATACCGCCTAGATAGTAGAGTAATAATATTGTCCGTTTATAAGATAATGAATTCGATTTATGTTGATTAGACCCTAAGGCGGTAATATTAAACCTGACAGACCCCATTTTTTCTTCCCAAGTTTCTTCCTATATTTGAAGAAAGGTCAGACTTCTTCCTTCAATTTTCCTTACTTCCATCCAAAGGGGAATAAAAATTAATTTATTTTGATTGTTTGTAGGCAAAATATAGAAGGGCAATTTGGACGGAATAAAGGAAAAAGTCTGACCATTCTGTAGATACAGATGGACCCGGGGCCTATACAAATTAAAATCTACATTCTACATCTACAGCCTACATCTACAAATTATAAATGTATATGTATAGAATGTAGATTATAGCCGATACAAATTAAACAAAATTTGTAGATATAGATGTCGCCAGAATTATGTAGATTTTTGTCAGAATTATGTAGGTTGTAGCCTGTTTAATACAAATTAAAATCTACATTCCAAAAATCTACATTTTTTATCTACATTTTACGGAAATTTGGTAGACACTAAAAACCTCCTCTCAAATCTAGTTTTTTATTTTTTACTTGTAAAAATGGATGAAGAATATATTTTCGCTAATTTTAATGACTCCGATGATGATGAAATTCAACAACAAATAAAATATAGATTTAAAAATCGTATTATTTACAATCAACCCAATGATTTTCATGAAAGATTTCACTTCACGCACAGACAAGCTGAACTACTCCTTCAGGCTTTAGGAAATAAATTAGATGCAATTTCCGCCACAAATCATTCTATATCAAATAAACAAAAATTGTTAACGAAGACGAAAATGACGATAAGGAGTTTGAAGAAAACAATATAGAAATTATTTCAAATAAAAATGATGGTTATAACGAGGAACCAGAAGATAATCGTGTGGAACAGCAAATAAAAACTTTTATTGAATTTAATCAACTTGAAAAAATTGAGATCTGATAATATCTTGTGTCAAAATTTTAGTTATCAAAAATTTAGTTACTAGATAATATTTTTAAGTGTAGATGTAGATTGTAGATGTAGAAATACCAAAAATATAATTTGGATCGGCTACAATTCTATCTACATTTGCAGAATACAAATCTACAAACTACATCTACTAATCTACATTTTTAATTTATTTGTATTGGCTACATTCTATAAATCTACAATCTACATTTCACTCCAATAAAATTTTTAGATGTAGAATGTAGATTTTAATTTGTATAGGCCCCCGGAGTGTCCATGAGCAGGTTCTGTTTCTACTCCTACACCTAAAAATTTTATTTTAAAATTTGTTTAATCTGGAAAGTCTTGCTCTAAAGGGGTGGACGGTATTCTCGTCGGACGGTATTTTGTCCTAACAATGAACAGAAGCAAAAAAAATTTTATTTTGAGGGAAAGGGCGGGAATAAAGCTTATATGAGCGGGTGTACTTTCCTCCTACTAAGAAGCTTTAAAAAGACTTTAAAAAAATGCCACACGAAGGAGAGAAAAGGATTATTATTTGGCACTATATATGTTTTTGTTTTGTTATTTTGCCGTAAGCGACATTCACGTGATTGGCAACTGACCAAACAAACAAAAAAAAGCAGACAGCGCAGTGGTGGCATTTAAAAAAAAAAGAGGAGGGAAAATTGAAAAACAAAAAAAATATTTTATATAAAAATGAGAGGAGGAGAAAAATGGGGGGAGAAGAGGAGGAGAATAGGGGGGAGAAAAATTTTATTTTGAGGGAAAGGCCAATTCAAAATGGGGGGAGGAAGAAGAAAAAAATTTTTTTAGGGGGAAGAAAAAGAAAAGGGGAGGAGGAGGAGACGAAGAATATGAGAGCCAACAAGAAACAAAGATGGGAGGGGAAGAAAAAAAATGTTTTTTTTAATTTTTTGGATGAGAATAGAGGGGGGAGAAGAAAACACACACAACAAAACTGAACGTTTTTTGAAGAGAAAAATACTTTAAAAAATATTTTTTCGTGGGTGAGAGATCAAACTAATCATTTCTTTTTTTTTTCTTCTCCTACGAAAAGGCAGCCAATTCACCGAAATATATAATTCTTTTTTGATAATTTTAGAAGAAAAAAAATTTTGAAACACATTTTTGGAATTTTTAATGGTTTTTAATGATTTTTTGGCTTAAACCTTGGATGATTCAGCTGGAATTTTGAAGTTAAATTTCAAAGAAAATGTGGAAAGTGAAAGGGAATTGAAAATTGATAGAAGCCGGAATTGAAGTTTGAAGCTTCAATTTATGCTTCAGCTTCAAGTGGATGTGTAACGGAAGCTTCAAATTCGAGTCGAAGCTTATGCTCGAGTTGGTGGTCTTAGGTGACTTAGACCCCAAGTTGAACCCCTAGTTGAAGCTTAAACCCTGAAGCTTCAATGAAGCAAAAACCTAAAGCTTCAGTTATAGCCTCAACAGATCTCCTAATCTCCCCATAAACAATCCCCACCAGAAACTGCAGCAAAATTCAAATAGAAACAAAGAACCTGAAGCTTCAGTTTGGAAATTGAAGCTTCAGGCCTTTCTAGACAAGCCCACAATTCAAGACTTAAGGACAGCCTCAAATGAACTCCCCCATAAACAACCCTCTCTACCAACCTGGAGCTGAAGCAAAATTTTAAACGGAAACATAGAAACTGAAGCTTCAGGTCATTCCAGACAAGTCTATATTCAGTTAAAATAAACTAGGACAGATATTTGTGTTTTGATATTGATATAGTATAGACAGTTAAAAAATAGGGCAGAAATGAGGAGAAACGTTTAAATAGTACACACAATCAATTTCTAATTTTTGTACTTTGTACAATAATCAAGAAAAGTTTTTTGGAGGTTTAAATAAAAATAAATGTTTATATAGAAAAGTGCAACAAATACACACATCGCGCGCTATATAGACAAACATAACTAGTCATGGGTTACAAAAAAATAAATAAAAAAAAATGTCTGTGTTGCCTTAAAAGAGGAAGGAGGGAGGACTATAATAAAATGAAAAAACATTTTTAGTTTTGTTGTTTCTGTTTGCCGAGTATTTTTTTAGAAAAAAATTTTTCTTAAGAGAGTTGGCAGGTGGTACTAGGTAGTAAAAAAATAAAAATAAAGGAAGAGAAAAATTATATATTTTTTTATTTTTTTTTTGGAGGGGTGGGAAGAGGAGGAAAAGCTCTGTTTGGCTCTTAAAGCACACACAAAAATATACTAAATGAGTTCAGAAAGGAACAATGATGATATACTAAAAAATTAGAGAGTTGCCGGCATGCATTTTTTTGTTTTTGGTTGGAGGAGAAAAAATTTTTGGATGCCGCCAGTGTGTGGTAGTGTATATATATTTGTGTGTGTGTGGAAGCCGTGTGTCTCTTTTGGGAAAAAGGGGGAGAGAAAATGTTTTGGCGAGCTGCCAAAATAAAAAAAAAAGCCAGCCACCGCTTGCAACACTTGGTTATCCAAGTCAAACACACACATAAATATATAAGTGCGGCTGACGGAGACTTAGACTAGTTAAAGAATGCAAAAAAAAGATTGAGAAAGAGAGAGAGTCAAGAGTTTTTTTTTGTTTCAAGAAAAAAGGGGAAAGAGAAGGGATATATAAAAATGTAAGAAGAGACAGACGCGAAAAAAGAAGCGTGTCACCACATTTTGCCAATAAAGCGAAAAACTTACATTTTGTCAACAGACTTATTGACAAAATGTGTGTTTTTAGCCTTATTGGCAAAATATGTAATTGGCAAAATGTGTAGCCGAGGAAAAAATAGGAAAAGAAGTGAGTAAAAACGCGAATAGTCATACCACTTGTGTATGAATATTTAGACTCGTGAGCAAAAATGTTTGTTTGTATGTCTGCAAACAAAAAATCATGAGAGCAACAGTCGTCAACACAGAGGGTAAGAAAGAAAATAAAAGTGTGATTTGGTCAGCAGACATTATATAATGTTGAGGCAGACAGCAACAAAATTTGAAATAATGAAGAAATGAGTGGACTGAAATAAAAAATTCTCCCGCCTATAAGCACGGAAGGAGGGGGCGATTGGCAACTAGACACAATAAATGGATAGCCAAATTGGAAAGTTGCCAATTTATTTTTGAAGAAGATCGTTTCGAAAAATATTTATTTTATTTAATCAAAAAAATGCGCGCATTATTGATTTTTTGCTTTGGGAAGGGGTTACAGTTTGTTTTTACAATTATCTATTTACAATTGTAAATATATTTTTAAATTCTTTCCGGAAAGTTTTTTTACTTCTTTGTTTTTAATCCATTCCGGAAAGTCTATTTACAATTGTAATTTTTCCGGAAAGGTTTTTTACTTCTTTTTCTATTTACAATTGTAAATATATTTTTTAAATTCTTTTCCGGAAAGGATAGAAGTGTATTTTTTAATTTCCTTCCGGAAAGTTTATTAAAATTTATTCATCCTTTACAATTGTCTATTTACAATTGTAATATTTTCCGGAAAGTTATTTACAATTTTAATTTATTTTATTTTCTTTCCGAGAAGTTTATTTATTTTTCTCTACTTCTTTTAGACATTTTAGACTGACTTGTATTTTTACTTGTATTTTATTTAAATGGAAATCAACTTTTACAATGGCAAGTAGGCGTACTAACAACAACACTACTCATCAGCATCACACAGGCGTTCATCGTGGGCATGTTGTACATCATCTTGGAGTATTTTTTAAATTTAATTTTTATTTTATTTATTCTTATTTTTTAAGGGCAGATCAGTATCTAGACGACGTAATGTAATTAGTCGAGCTAGGAATCGATCAGAAATTAGTTTTTGTGTTAAATATACAGTTTTTGGGTTGGTTTTTTTTTTATTTTTAGATTTTTTAAAATTAATTTATGGGGGAAATACTTTTTGGTTGACATCCCTCCGTCTAGAGAAGAAAAGCAAAAAAATGGTCAAGGAAAAAATTAAGGAGAAAGGGGGCGTTAACTCAGTATTCCCTTTATTTCTTTCCAACCCCATTCTAATTCAAACTAATTTTAAATTTTTTATCCAGTTTTAACGTTGTTTTCTGGGCTCTCGGCTTTCTCCTGTTAGGCATCGGTTTATGGTCGCGCCTTGAAAAGAACAATCTGTACAGTCAATTAGCCCTATTTTATTTGGATCCAGCATGGGTTTTGATTATTGTTGGAGCAATTATTTGGTCAATTGGATTTTCTGGTTTTTCTCTAAAAATTTTTTAAAAATTTCCCCTAATTTTCAATTTAATTTAAAAAGGATGTGTTGGCGCTCTACGCGAAAATACTTGTTTCTTGGCTATTTACTCCTCCATTCTTGGTTTGTTATTACTCACAGAAGCCTTAATTGTTGTGCTAGCTTTTGTTGCTAAAGATTTTGTTGAAAATGATTTGGGGAATCGATTGGATAGCATGGTTTGTTTTTAGGGTTTTAACCTTTTTTGGGGGATTTTTTGGATTTTGTCCAGTTATTAAAAGGGTAAATTCCTGTTGACTTTTCTTCTAATTTATCTCGGGATGTTTAATGACTTTTCTCCAGGTCCGGATTGGGATGTGATTTATTACGGCACCCATGCCTTTTTTTACTCGAATCCCTACCGAAGGAGAGTTTGAAAACTCGACTTGAGGTTCGCCTCGGCTTTTTTCTCAATTCCGTTCCATCCTTGTTTTAGACATTTACTCATTTTTATTGGTCAATTATTCTAATTAGGCAAAAAATAAATAGAATAAAGGTCAAAAAAGGTCTACGGAATTTCACCTTATCTTTACAAATTTCTTATTGTCCAGAAAAATTTTTTATATTAATTCTAAAAATTCAACAGATTGTCCATTACCGTGATGACCCAGATTTACAAACAATTATTGACTGGATGCAAAATGATTTTCAATGTTGTGGAATAAGCGATCCTGATGATTGGGACAAAAATATTTATTTTAATGCTTCTGCTAAAGCCTTAAAATCTCCTGAAGTATTTTTAATTTATTCTGAAATTTTTTTAAAATTAAATTTTAAAGGCTGGTGGCGTTCCCTACTCCTGTTGTAAAAATGTAGACAAAACTTTTATTAATTATGCCTGTGGATATTTGGTTAGTTTTTAAATTTTTTTTATTAAATCTATTAAACAGATTATTTTTTGATTTTTAAACTTTTCAAAGAATTAAGAAAAAAATTTTCTTAATTCTGAAAGCTGGGGAAAATATTTAATTTTGAATTTTCTTTGAATTTTTTTTTATTCTTCCAGACACGTGTTAGCCATTCTGACAACGTAGTTTTTTTATTTTTTAAATTTAAAAATTAAAAAAAATTTTTTTTCAAAAAGGGTCCTAAACAATTTTATCATAGCAATATACACATTGAAGGTTGTTTACCTAAACTTCAGTCTTGGCTAAACAACAATTTTCTTTATGTGGGGGCTGCTGTTTTTGTTGTTGCTGTTGTACAGGTTTTTATTTTTAAATTAATTATTTTTTTATTTAAAAAATTCTGGAAAGCTGAGGAAAGAACTTAAATTTTTTAAAAAACTATAATTTTTCGGAGAATTTTTTTTCAAAAATTTTAAATAATAATTATTTTTTTCTTTTACGAAAGAAAAATACAAATCCAATTCCGAAATTCCTCCAACTTTCCAAAAATTTATTTTTTTAATTTATCATTTAAAAATTTTTATTTTAGTTTCTCGGAATTTGTTTTGCACAAGACTTGCGTAGTGATATTTTTGCTCAACGAGCAAAATGGACTAGACGAACTTGAAAAAAATTGACGGGATTTTGGAGACAACAAAAAGTTTATTTTTTACATTTTATCAATATTTTTAAAATACTGCCAGTATTTTTTTTAAAACATTCCTGGGTCGAAATTTTTTTAAATTTTTTTAAAGAGGGATCGACTTTTTTTTTAAATATTTTTTCAAAAATATATTTTTCTGAAGCGCTTTCTTTTTATTTTTAAATTACTTATATGCTTTCTTGTCTTTTCTATTTTTTCGCAAAAATTCAGGAGACTTTTCTTTTTATTGCTTTTTATATATTTGTATATTTTTTTTAAATTTTTTTTTATGAATTTATTTTAGTGTGTTGAAGAGTTTAAGCTTGATAGAAAAAATAGGAAAAATTTTTTCACAAAAAGATTTTGAAAATAATTTTTTTCTCTCTTTCAAGCTTTTACTCGAATACACTTACTGAAATTTATTTTTAAATTTGTATCTACCTTAAATTCTTTTTTATTTTAATTTTTAATTTTCTATTGCCTTTCATTATATTTTACTTATACATATAATGTATCTTTTAAGAAGAGTATCAATAATAAAATTTTTTTCTAAATTATTTTTTTAAATTTTTTTGGTAGGATATATCAATTAATTATTGAGAAAAATAAATATTTAAATATTTTTATTTAAATTAAAAAATTTTTTTTAATTTAAAAATTTTTTTTCTAATTTAGAAATTAAATTAGAATTGTCTAAAATTAATTTTAAAATTATAAAGGAATTCAAAAAAAATTTTTTTTTGAAAAAATGTCAACTGGACCAAGTGGACGCTTTGCTCATTTTTTGCATAAATTTCAACTTTACCTGACAAATAATGTTTTTTTTATTTAAAAATATTTAAAAAAAATTAATTTTAAAGGTAGAATTTACTGAAAAAGAGAAGAAAGAAATTTATTTTAGAAGAATTTCGTATTCTGCTTTTTTATTTGTTGTTGTTGTTATTGGTTTGCCTGTTTGGTAGGGAGGTTTTTATTAAAAATTAAAAGGAAATTGTTTAAACTTTCCGGAAACAATGCCAACATTTCCGGAACACCTGTTATTAATAAGAGAAGCAGGGGAACTTATTTAAACTTTTCTGAAGTATTTTAAGTTTGGGAAACTTTTCCGGAATTATTTTTGTAAAATAAAACTTTCCCTTTTAAGGTGGATAACAACAACACCATACAGAGCTTCACTGCCCTATTTTCAAGTTGATTTTACTTCTGATTTGGAAAAGGTTGGAATTTATGTATAATAGAAAAATTTTTTATAAAAATTACAAAATTATTCCAACCTTCCGTAAAGATTGTTATTAAAATAGAGAAGCAGGAAAATTTATTTAAACTTACCGGATACATTCTATTTTTCCGGAAAGCTAAATAAAACTAAATACTTAGGGATATTACAACTTTCCGGAAACTTTTTCCGGAATTTATTTATTTAAACTTAAAACTTGAAGCAAAACTTTTTTTACAACTTTTTCTTCAGAGATTGCTTCAATTTTCTCCCAATAAAATAGAAAATGATCAAGACAACAATGTTTGGAATAATTTACAATTACATTCCTTATACAATGTTCATCTAGTTTTTATTCACCCTCAACCAGAAAAATTTGTTAATTTATCAAAAAATGTTTTAAGCAAAATTGATTTGTTTACAAAGAAGATTTTGGCAGTTAATGGAGGCGTTGAAAGTGAGGAAGATTTTTCTGGTTAAAAAAATTTTTTTTCCTTCAAGTAAACCTCAGTTCAGAACATTTATGGGATTTTTCTTTGAAAAAAATAATTTCTAAAAATAAAAAATTAAATGATCAACAATTATCTGCAAAACTAGCAACAGCTTTAGATCGTTATATATTACAGGGCCCGGAACCTTTACTAAAAATTGCTATATTTTTTGAAAATGAAAAACAAGCAAAAGGTGGAGAAAATGGAAAGGAAGCGCCTACAATTAAAATGGTTGATGATGAAGGGGTAGGGGTTTGAATTATAATTTTTAAAACTTGAAGCAAAAACTTGAGAATTTTAATTTAAGTTTAAACTTGAAATTTAATATTTATTAATTTACCAACTTTCCGGATACATTTCCTGAATTGTAGTTTTTTTTATTTAAAATGACAACTTGAAGCAAAACTTTTTCTACAATCTCTAACAAAATTAAAACTTGAATTCTTTTTATTAAAACTTGAAACAAAACTTGAATTTATTAAAGTTTAATTTATCTAAACTTGAATTTTGAAAACTTGAATTTATTATTTTCCGGAAAGTTTCAAAATATTAATATGCTTCTTCCGGAATGTTTTATTTTATTTAAAACTTGAAGCAAAACTTTGTTTTAAAACTTGAAATTCTTTTATAAATTTTGAAGCATTTTTCATTTAATTTTAGACTTTATCAACTAGTCTAGCAATAGCTAGTTGGGGAGGTATTTGTTTTCACCAAAATGAAGCAGATGAAGCAATTTTATTAAATTCAATAATGGGAATTATTTTTAAACAATTATCTATCCCTCCAGTTAATAATTCAAATTTAATTGAAACATTGAAGCAACATCAAAAAAGATTAACAATTTATAATTTATTACAAACTTTGAATTCCTTAAATGCTTTAAATGAATGTAAGTTTATTTTTAAAAAGTTTATTTTAAAAAACTTGAAAAAATAAGTTAAATAAATAAGGGAAAATATTTTAACATTACTGAAACATTTTACGGAAGTTGCAAACTTTTTTGAAACATTTTTCGGAAAAAAGTTTATTTATTTTAAAGTTTATTTTATTCAAGTTTTATTTTCGTTTCCGGAAAAGTTTTAATATTGCAATGTGCTCTTTTGAAACTTGAAGCAAAATTTGAAAACGTTAATTTATTAAAACTTGAAGCTTCCGGAAAGTTTTAATATTTCTTAAATAAGTTTCAAGTTTATTTTAAAGTTTATTTAAAAACAAGTTTATTTTATTTATTTTAGTAGCTTCTAAAATAGAAGATCTAGTAATTTCTGACGAAGTTGCAAGTTATGCTGCTTCAGCAAAATTTTATTTTTTAAAGAGTTATAAACAATTGACTCAAAATGAAGAAAAAATTGGTGAATAAAAATAAAATTTCTAATTAAAAAATTTTTTTGAAAAGATTTCAAATCCGCTTCAAAAGCACGTTATTTTGCTGAATTAGCAAATACACATCATTCTCTTCTTGAATTATTAAATTTCCCTTCTGATCAAAAATATGGTTAAAAAAATAAAAATTAATTAAAAAAATATTTTTATAATTTTAAGGAGTTTATGTGCCTTTATTTTTCCCTTTACTTGTCCCTCTGCTTCAACCTTTGTTTCTTTTCTGTCTGTTTGCATGTGTTCAACTCAAGGATTATTTAAGAGAAAAAAGAGAGAAAAAGAATAATAAAAAGTTGGAATGAAAAGAATTCTGATTTTTAATTCTGATTTGTTTCCGGAAAATTCTGTTTAAGGTGAGTTTTATATTTTTATTTCCGGAAAGTTGTAATATATTAATGTGATTTTTCCGGAAAATTATGGCTTATATAAATACTTCCGGAAATTTATATTTTTGTTCCGGAAAGTTGTACTACTAATACTTCCGGAAAATTCCGGAAGGTTATTATTATACCTATGCATTTCCGGAAAGTTTTAATATTAATATGATTTTTCCGGAAAGTTATTTGTAATATATATTTCCTGAAATTTATAGCTGATATATATTCCGGAAAATTATTACTAATATGTATACTTCCGGAAAGTTTTAATATTTCTGAAAAGTTTTAATTCTGATGCATACATGACATTTAAATATATTTAAGTATTTATTAACGGAGTCTGTGTTCGACCCAGCAATTTTCTGTTGTATATGCGCAGATTTGTTGGTAGTCATGGGATAAAAAATGTGGCGCTCCCACTTATTTTAATTTTTAATTAAATTATAATATAAACAGATTTTCTTTTCTTAAAAAAATTATTTTTTAAAGAGAAATTTTCACCTGTCCTCAGAATTACGTAAATTTTTAAACAAGCCAAAGTCTTATATTTATTAAATTGATTTATACTTATTAAAAATATTTTAATTAAAAATATATTTTTTTAATTCTAATTTATTTCAATGAACAACTAAATTTATTTTCTGATTAATATTGCTTCCTAAATATCAGAATTAAAAAAACCATCAGAATTATTAAAACTTTCCGGAAGGACTTTTTAACATTAAATGTGTAAGGAAAAAGTTTATTTATTTTATTTAAAGTAAACTTAAGTTTATACACTTAAATTTAAAATAAGTTTAAGTTTACGCTTAAATTTTACAACTAAGTTTTATTTAAAGTTTAATTTATAAACTTAAGTTTACGGTTAAGTTTAATTATTGCACACTTAGGTTTTATTTAAGGTTTAATTATTAACTTAAGTTTATGGTTAAGTTTTATTATTACGCACTTAAGTTTTATTTAAAGTTTAATTTATAAAATTAAGTTTACGGTTAAGTTTAACTATTGCACACTTAGGTTTTATTTAAAGTTTTAACATTTACAATTATAAATTACAATTTGTAAATTAATTATTACAAAAACGGAAGAAATATTTTAGGCATTTTTAAACTTTACTCTTTTTTATGCAAATTTAACACACTTGAATGTTTCCTTTTACAATTTTGTGTCAATTAATTCTAAGAATTTTATAAATAATGAGAATTTTTAATAGTATCAATGAAAAAAATATTTTTTCCGTTAAAAATATTTTTGAAATTTTTTAAAATTTTATTTTTTAATTATAAATATACCTAACTTTTAAATTTTACAAAAATAATATTTTTTTTCTAAATTTAAAATAAAAATTAATAACGTCATTAACTCTATTAATAAATACTAAAATTTATTCTTTTAAAAATAATTTATTTAAACAAGCTATTTATAGGCATGTAAAAGGGATTAATATGTATTATTATAAGAGATTAAAATTGAAAAAATTCTTCTTTTTTTTAATTTTAATTTGACTTTCCAACAATTTACAAATTTTACAAATATTTTATTTTAATTATTTTTAGTATTTTTAGCTTATTACAATCTTCTTTTTCTTTAATAATTTAAACAAGTTGGAATAATATAAGGCTTACAATAGAAAATAAGTTTACAACTTGAATTAGGTTTTACAAATTGTAAAAAGTTTTTACAAATCAGAAAAAGTTTTAATCAAGTTTTAATATATCACTCTCTCCTTTCTAATATTTCATTAGCTTGTATTTCTCTTATCTATAAATTATATTTAATGTTTTACAATTTGTAGTTTAACTTGAGAGAAAAGTAATAAGACTCTTGTTAATTTGCATCAAAATTTTTCTTTTACTTTTTAATTTTTATTTCCTTCATTAAAATTTCTCATTAAAAAAATTTTTCTCTTTTTTTTTAAATTTCATTTTTAGACTTTCTGTAAAATTGAGAATATTTTTTTAATTAAATTTTGCGAGTTAAGCACAAAAAACTTTTTTTTCCACCCATCCAAATCTTTAGTATATTTTTTCAAAAATTTATGTATTTTTCCCAGATAATATAAATTTTATTTTTTTAAGATAAAGGATATTTATACAGGACAAAAAAAATTATTTTTAAGGTAACCAAGCCTACGAATATTATTTATTTAAAAAATTAATTTTCTCTCCAAAAGACTCCCTCAAAATTTGTAGTTAGCCAAACCATTTTTCTCTTTAACAATTCTTGCCATTCTCTCATTTGCCTTTCAATCTTGGTATTAAATAAATATATAATTAAATAATATTTAGTGGCACGAAATCGCATTTTACTTTAATATTTATATATAAATATTTAATATTTCGCAATATTTATAGTGGCAACTATTAGAACGTTTTTCTTAAAAATATTTTTACATGTTCCACCTGTCTGCATTACTTAAACAATTAAATAAATATAAAGTTTTACAAACTAGAATAATAGTCAAGTTTTACAATTATAGAATTATAATAAAATTACAATTGTAAATAAGTTTCAAGTTTTATTTTTAAAACTTTTTTAAAACTTGTTTGTCAACTTATATTTAAACTTACCAACCTTAAAAATAAAAAATTACAAAATAAATTACAATTGTAATTATTTTTAAAACTTGATTACTAACTTCAACTTTAAAAATATAAAAACACAATTGTAAAATAGGTTTTTAAAACTTATTTACCATCCATAAAAATACAAGAATACAACTATTGCTCTTGTATATCATCTGAACTAAAAATAAAATAAAAATTAAATAAAAAAATAAATTAATTATTAAAACAAATAGTATTTATATCCCCTTTTTTTCTTTCTCTTATTAATTTTTAAAAAAATATAATAAAAATATTTTTTATATATCTTGTTTATCCGCCTTTCCCTTTATTTTCTCACTAATAAGTATTGACGACAATGCTTATTTTTTAAGTTTATATTTTTAAAACTTATTTACCAACTTTAATAATTAGTAGGTTTATATTAAAATATTTTCCCTTAAATTTTTCCTTAAAAACTTTAAAATTATTTTTTTCTGATTAAATTATTTTTCCCCTTCTATATAAATTAAATTACCACCTTTCATAAAAAAATTTTTTTGAGACAAAAAATGGGTAGGTTCTAATTAAATATTATTATAATAAAAAATGGTAATTGTTTGGTAATAAAATTTATTTATTTATATTTTAAGTACAGGTAAAAACCACCTGTCTTTAAAAATTTTTTTTATTCTCTTAAGAAAAAATCAAAAAAATTTTTCTTTAAGAAAAATCAGAAATCCCAATTTTTTTATAAAATTTTTCAAAAAAAAGTTTTCAATTTTTAGTTTGCCCAAATTCTCTTGGTCGAATAATAGATCGTTTATTTAAAAATATAATGGGAACAGTACATTCATCTTCTTGTACATCCCCCTCTAGTTCACCTTGCTCTTCCCCTCGCAGTCACTTCCACGAGCAACAACAACAACCTACTTTGGATGAAACAATTAACAGAATATTAAAGTTGGTTGGGCGGAAACCTATGAAAAATAATTATGGAATGCAAAGGGCCGTACAAGTAAGAGAAATCAGAATTTTTAAAAATAAACTTGAATAGAATAAAATAAACTTGAATTAATAAAATAAACTTGATTCTTAATAAACTTGATTTTAAATAAACTTGAATATGTAAACTTGGATTTAATAAACTTGAATAGAATAAAATAAACTTGAATTGCTAATAAAAATCAGAATATTAAAAGTATCAGAATTAAAACTTGAATCAAATTCAAAATATAAAATTTGAATTACAAAATCAGAATTATTTAAATTACAATCAGAATTAAAACTTTAAAATCAGAATTTTTTCCCTCAGCTTCTTGCTTCCGCTACCAGTGAAGAAAAAGAACAGATGCTTCAATGTGGCGTTCTCAGACGTATTTGCCTATTAATCAACGAACATTGTAATCTTGATTTACCTCCTCCACCTAGCCCAATAATTTTTGATTCTTCTCAACAACATCAACGCCACAGTGTTGACGTTTCTGGGATTGAAAACAGTTTAAATTTAATAGACAATAAACAACAAAAATTAGCTAAGGAAATTGAAGAAGAAAGGGAAAGTCGGAAAAAATTTATTGTCGGAGGTAATAAATCTGGAAAGACTGGAAGTCGTAGGAGTAGTACGCAACAAGCAAAGGGTGCATTAAAGGATGTTAAACAACCCCCCAGAAAAAGGTAATTAAAAATAGACTGAAATAAACTTAAGATTACAAACTTGAAATAACTTAAGTAAATAAACTTGAAATAAATGAATTTTTAAAATTAAACTTGAGATTACAAACTTGAAATAATAAAAAAGAATTAACTAGTAAAATAAACTTGGAATAACCAGAAGTACAAAATAAACTTGATTAAATAAACTTGAATTAAATTTCTGGTCATAAATTGTAATTAAATCGCAAATTGTAATTCTGATATATTTTTTAAGTTTAATTAATTCTAAGTTTATTGTTTTTAAGTTCTAAGTCTGCAAATAAACCCCTAATAATATTTTTAATTAAAATTTAGGCCAGGTAGTGCAGAACCAAATAAACTTAGAGGTATTGGGTATGGAAGAGGATCTACAAAATCAAAGTGGAAGTGAGTATATTTAATTTAAAAAATATTTAGAAAATATTTTTTCCCTTAAAGCATGGAAAGAACAGTTGAAGAACGTGCAATACAAGAAGAACATTTAATTTGGCTTTTATCTGCTTTAATTGCCTATTTGTGGGGGGACCGTCTTTTAGAGAAAGTTTGCGATTGGGAAATGTCTCTAGGTTATAAAGGCGGTGAACGACGACGTTCTGTCCCTTCAATGTTTTATGGAGAAATGCCTGCACATTTGGAGGATGAAATTTTAGCAGAACAAATATTACAATCCGCAGTTATTCCACTGCTAGCACATCATTTAAGCAATGATTCTGTTTTAGACGTCTCGCAGCATATCCCGTTATACCAAGTAGAAAAAATAACTTTTATTAAATCCAAGTTTATTCTCCCAGGTTCTCTTCGAGTTAACCGCAGGATTGGCAGGAATCCCAGCAATATTACCCCATTTAGTCAAACAACAAGAAAAATCTAACGGAAAATCTATCGCCAAAGAATTAATCCCCCAATTTCGAGATAATATGAACAATTACCCAATGCTTGTGCGTGGAATAACGGAAGCAGATATTTCTTTTATGGATTTTATAAGAAAAGTTAATGATTTCTCTGAGGTAGTTTTAAAGAAATATTTACCTCTAAATTATTAAGAACGTCAAATTATTTTCCGGAAACCTTTATATATGATTTCCGGAAATGTTTATATGTATATTCCGGAAACTATTAAATACAAGTTTCCGGAAAAACTTTCCGTAAATGTTTATACTTTCCGGAAATATCTATATTTTCCGGAAACTTTATAAATTCTTTCCGGAAACATTTATATTTTCCGGAAACATTTACAAATGTTTTCCGGAAACTTGTATTCCTAATCATTAAAAAATCTTTTTCCCCAAAAGGTAATTCTTCGAATGTCTCGCCAATACGAAAAACAAATTCCAACAGAAAAACGTGTAAAAACTTCTTGTGCTCCCCGCCATTTTTTAAGAGTAAAGAATGGGCAACAAAACGCCGCAGCTTTTCAACGTCGTCGGCGTTCTCTATTTCCTTCAAATTTAGCAACAAATACAACAATAGTAGAGCGTAATGCTAATTCTTTTGCAAATATTGCTGAACTTGGAAAATCAAATAATGACAATTCTGAAGAATCCTCTCCATCATCCCCCTTACACAAAACTGCTTCTTATGCAGGATTGGCTGAGGGTGTGGGGAGAAATGGAGGTGGAGGGGGAGGAGGAGATTTTCATTCGGCCAGATTAAAATCTAGTAGAGGCATTAGACCTATGACTAGACACATGGATAGAGAAGAAATTGCCAGAATTGATGCCCAATCACCTATACAACAATATAAGGAATTGTTGAGAGAATTACAAATGAGCACTTGGAAGTAATAAAATAAAAAATTTTAAAAATAAAAATGGAAATTTTTTTAAGATTAATTAATGATGCGGGTAAACCAGTCTATGGATTTAGCTTCAAAAAAGAACTACGTTCTGTCAATCCTTTCTCGCCTACACACAAGGATAGAACTAAAAGGATTGCAAAGTAAGGAAGCAGGCTTAAGAAACTTTTCCGGAAACAAATAATAATTTTTCCGGAAACTTACAAATGTTTTCCGGAAACATTTATAATTGTATTGCGAGAATATTAATATTTCCGGAATTTCTACAAATAGTTTCCGGAAGCATTTTTATTTTCCGGAAACAATAACTTTCCGGAAACTTTTACAAACATTTTCCGGAAACAATTACAAATGTTTTTGTGAACGTTTACATTTTCCGGAAGCATTTTTTTATATTTTCCTGAAGCATCTTTATTATCCAAAAGAATCTAAAATGTTTTCCGGAAAATTTACAGATATCTTTACGAAACAAGTTTATTTTCCGGAAACATTTCAAACTATATTCAACTTTATAGGGAACTTTCTTCAATGCACAATTCCCTTCCTTTAAATGCTTCAAACGCCATTTTTATTTGTATGGACGAAACTAGATGTGATATGTTAAAGGCAATAATTTAAAAATATTTTCCTATCAAAAATTAACCCTTAAGGTATTAATAAGTGGTCCGGATGATACTCCCTACCAGAATGGACTGTTCGAATTTGACGTGTTTTTCCCTGTAAATTACCCACAACAACCTCCAAAATGCTCATTCCTTACTACTGGGTCTGGTAATGTTCGGTAAGTAATTAATTTTTTAAATAATTTTATTCTTCCAATTTTCTCCTCAGTTTCAACCCAAATTTGTACAACGACGGCAAAATTTGTCTTTCAATTCTAGGCACTTGGGAAGGAAGGCCAGAAGAGAAATGGAGTCCTCTATGTTCCCTTCTTCAAGTTTTAATTTCTATTCAGGTGAATAAACTTGAAAATATTTATATTTTCCGGAAAACATTTGAAAAGTTTCCGGAAAATTTTGCAAATGTTTTCCGGAAACTTTATATTTTCAGGATACTTTTACAAATATTTTCCGGAAGGATTTATATTTTCTGAAACATTTTCCGGAAAACATTTGTAAATGTATTCCGGAAACATGTCATTTCCGGAAACTTTTTCCGGAAGCATTTACAAATGTTTTTCTTAAAGACTTATTTTTCCGGAAGCATTTGTAAAATTTCCTGAAAATATAATTGTTTCCGGAAAGGTTTCTGAAAAATATAAATGCTTCTGGAAATATTTATATTTTCCGGAAACTTTTACAAATGTTTTCCGGAAACGTTTATATTTTCCCTGTAATTTATTACCAACAAATTTTAGGGACTCATATTTGTCCACCAACCCTATTTCAACGAGCCAGGATTTGAAAAAGGCCAAGGAACAACAAAAGGAGACGAAAATTCTCGAAAATACAATTTACACATTGAGAATGCAACTCTAGTCTATGCAATATACGAACAATGGAAAAATGGCCCAATTTATTTTCGGGATATAATTAAAAGACATTTTTGGGCTAAAAGAGAATCTGTGTTAAAACAGGCAGAAAGGTGGCTACAACAAGTTGTGGATGAAGTTAGAAATAATAGTGGACCTAAAAAGGATGAACCTAATGGAATGGTGGAAAGTGTTTTTAGTAGTTCTAATGTACAGGTGAATTTGAAATTTTTTGAGAAATTTCTGAAAATTAAAAAAAAATTTTTTTAAAAAGGCTTTAGTAGTCTATTTACGTAATTTACCTCAAAATAAAACGAGGAAGCATAAATTCTAAAAATAACATTTTAATGTTGGGATTAAGTTGACGCTTAGGTTTAAGTATTATTTATTAAATTCCTGTTTTAATACACTAAAAATATTTTTGTTTCGTCATTTGGTAGATTACGGTGTTTAATGTATTGTATAAACTTTAGACTTGAAACATATTAAAGTTTATTGTATATTAAGAATTCCGGAATGTATAGATACTTTCCGGAAAATATATAAATATCTTATTTTATTATGCTTATTAATTCCGGAAAATTTATTCACAATTTGTAAAAATTCCGGAAAATATTATTGTTTCCGGAAAAGTTTCTGAAAAATATAAATGCTTCTGGAAACATTTATATTTTCCGGAAACTTCTACAAATGTTTTCCGGAAACTTTTTGTTTTCCCTGAATTTTCCGGAATTTAAATTCCTGAAAATATTTACTCTTTTTATAGGTTAATATAATAATTCCGGAAAATAGACGCTTCGGGAAGCTTTATAAAAATTCTTCTGATACTTTCCGGAAAAATTTAAACATTTTCCGGGAACAATTAAAATTTATTTTTAAAATAATTATTTTAGCGCCAAACTGTGCGCAAGCTTGTTGATGCCTTTCGTGATATGCAGAATCCTTTACTGGAGGAATGCTAAAAAGCTTCTTTGATTTAATGAAACAAGACGTGACATTGTTGATAACAAAAAATATTTTTTAAATATTTCTAATTAATTTTTATTGTCTCAGACGTCCAAAATATCCCAAAAAAATTATTTTTATTTTTGACGTCAAAAAAATTTTATTTTTAAAAAATAAATTTATTTTTAATTATTTTCTATTAGTATGTATTACAAATTTAAAAAATATTAGAAAGTATTAAAATATCCATTAAAAAGTCATTAGCGTCACAAACTTAAAAATCTCGCGCATTTCTTTGGGCATAATCCTAAAAATGTCAAATCATCCATTTAATTCCTTTTCTTATTTTTATATTACTTAAATACCCCACTTTATCTATTTCAGAATTAAAGTTTTATATATTCTATCAGAATTACAGCATTTTATTTATAACGATAGACTGTATTTTTTAAAATAAAACTTTCCGGAATATGTTGGAAAAAAGTTTATTTAAATGTTAGTGAAGCAGGCGGAATTATTTAAAAACTTTGTTACTACAGTATAGCTAAGTTGAATATATTTAAAACTTGAATATATTTCCGGAAAGTTGTATTTATTCTTGAACTTTCCGGAAACATTTCTATAAGTTTATATTTAATTAAAACTTGAAGTATATTCTAAAACTTTAAACTAGTAATATTCTAAAACTTTCCGGAATATGCTGGGCAGGTTTATTTAAAAATATCAGTTAGTTGTAAGCAGGCGGAATTAATTTAAAATTTGTTTACTGTATATTTAGGTTGTTAAGTTTTATTTTCTTTCAACTTTCCGGAAACATTTTCTATAAGTTTATATTTAATTAAAACCTGAAGGAGTATTCTAGTAATATTCGAAAACTTTCCGGAAAAAATTTAATTTCACTATTTAATAATGCAACTTGCTTCAACCGGAATGAGTCTAACTCTATTAAACTTATTAATTTTTATCGCCCTTATAAAAATAAGTATAACGACTAATGTAATTAAAGTAGCCCATTTACAGCCTAATAATCCAAACATAATAAATGAGGTAATTTTGTAGTTTATTCAAGTCTAATCTTCACCAAAAAATTTTTTAAGCCCCAAGTTCTAGCTATGTGTCATACCGACATGAAAGAAAGGGCCATTTTGCCTCCCTCCATCAATTTCCAGGCAAATTATTTTTGAATTTATTTTAATGAAAGTTAAATTTGCACACTTAAAGGTGATTACAATGGAATCTTGTAATCGTCTAAGTGGAGTAGAGCATGCCGCTTTCCTTCATTATATGCGAAATGCTAGTGTTTACTTCGGTCCTGGATGCAATAACGGTTAAAATTAATAATCTTAAGAGCCTTAAAACCCCTTAAACCCTTAAGAAATGCTTGTGATTGGACGTCTTGCCTCTCGTTGGAATGGTAGATTGTTGAAAAAAAATTCTTAAAAAACTTTTTCTATTAAGTCCCAATTATTGCCCACCTCTCTGGAGACGACGCTCTTTCTGACAGGACGGGTAAATTTGAATTAAAATAAATTCCGGAAAAATATAAAAAATAAAGTTTTTGACACTCTCGGCTCAGTAGCGCTAACCTCAGCAACTGAAATGGCTAGAGCTACCCAAACATATATTCAACTTAATGGGTGGAAACAGGCAAATAATTAAATTTAAAATTAAGAAATGAGGAATACTTAATTCTTAAATTTGTCAGGTCGGCCTAGTCAAAGCTAGTGTTAATTTTGAACGTCTTTCACTACATTCCCTAAAAAGCTATTTGAAGGATGCTCAAATTGAAATTAATGTTGAAATAGAATTGGACCCTTATGTAGGTTTACAATTATTGAAACAAATTTGAAAACTTAACAATAATAAACTTGAATTTTAAAAATAAATTAACGCAATGACAAAAATAAACCTGAATTGTAATTTTAGAAAAATAAACTTGGCCATAAGTACATAAATTAACGCAATGACAAAAATAAACTTGAATTGTAATTTTACAAAAATTACAAAATTAAACTTGACTATACATAAATATAAATTACAAACTTGACAATAATAAACTTGAATTGTAATCTCGCATATATTTAATTATTAAAATAAACTTGAATTGTAAAAGTAAACTACAACCTTTACAAAATTAAACTTAAAAATTCCACAGATGACACCTGATGAAATTATCGCTACAGGAAAATTAAAACAATTAAGAAACCGAGCTAGAAGTAAATTGAAAAAAATTAATTATAAATTACAATCCCAATTTAAGTAATTATTGTTGAAATGGGTATGGATTTGCATAGTTCAAAAAATGTGATGATTGCTGCTCACCGATCACACATGAAAACTTCTGGTTTTCAAAAATTTTATTTTAAATTTATAATAAAATTTAGAGTATGTCTATATCATTCCGTGGCTCGCTCACGTAAATAAATAATAAAATAATTAAAAAAAATAATTCTTCAGATGCACGACCATTACCCATGGGAAGCTAGCAACGTAGAAAAACAAGAAACTAAAACAGCCTTCGATGATGCCGTTGTAATCACTGCTCACGGTTACGACAAGAAGTTTATTGAAGACTTTGAGCAACGATTTAATAAAATGACGGGAATTATCAGCAGCTATGTAATATTAAAAATTTATTTAATATAGATTACAAACTTGAAAATATTTCCGGAAACAACAATATATTAGTTTGAGATTGCAAAAAGTTTTTCCGGAATTCTTTCCGGAAAAGTTTTCCGGAATTTTTAGATTTCAAGTTTGTATTTAATATCTTAAGTTTGCTCTTTCCGGATGCGTTTTTCCTATATTTTCCGGAAGTTTGTAAATTATTCTGAACTCTGCTTTAAATTCAAGTTTTCCGGAAAGTTTATTATTTGTAATTACAAACTTAAATATATTTCCGGGAACAATATAATTATAAGTTTATGATTATACCATAAATATAAATTACAATCTTACATATTTGAATTAAAGTTTTCCGGAAAGTTGAAATATGTACAAAAAGAATATTAATTTTTCAGTATGCAACACTTAGCTATATGTCCCTCTACGATGCGCTTTTCCTATACGGACTTGCAGTTCGCGATGCTTATGAGGAGACAAAAAATCAGTCAATGTACTGTAAAACTTTATGGAAATTAAATAAAATTTTTTTTTACTTCCACAGATTTATGGATGGATCTTTTATATGGAAGAAGGTAGAAGTAAATTGAAATTAAAAAATTTTGCAAAATAAAATATAGATGACAGCTCGACAATTTATTGGAGTTACAGGACAAGTATTGATGAACAATAAGGCTATCAGGGTGCCTAGCTATGGTAATGCACAAACATAAACTTGAATTTACAAACTTAAAAAATAAAATAAACTTGAAATAACAAGTGGAAGAATATAAGACTTTTCCGGAAAGAATTTTCCGGAAACTTTAAATTAAAATAAAATTTAATTTAAAAAATTCCGGAAAGAATTAAATAAATAAACTCATTTTTGTAGCAACCTATCACGTTAAAAACGGAACAATGAGAATTGTTGTAGAATTAACTGCGCGACTTGGGGATAAGCATAAATGTGCAATGTCAGAAAATGATTGTAGCGAGCATGTAATAAATATATTAAAATAAATCTTATTAATTAAAAATTAATTAAGGTTGCTCACGAAGTAATGAGTCATTACTGGAGCAGGTGTGTGGATTTAGAAAATATAAGGACATTCTTAAGAAAAATAAAAAATATTTTTTAAATTGAAGTTATGACGGATTTATGCCTCAAGACATGCCAAAATGTGGATTTGACGGCGGCCTTTGTGACTATACATCTGTTTATATGTTTGTTGGTATACTCATCTTTCTTGGGGGTAACAGAGATAATTAACTAATTACTAAGAGAATTTCAAATAAACTTTTCAGTAATTATTCCACTTGGTTATCTCCTCTATGTGAAAGAGTTTTGTTTAATTTAAAGTCTTGCTTAAACTCCATTCCATTCTAGGAAGGAAAGAATGCTATATGACATGACCTGGCGTATTCCCCGAGAGCAAGTCCGGCTACTGGAAGAACGTTCAAGGAAGTCTGGCTCTACCTCAGCCCACAGCAAAACTTTGTCTCACGATAGTTCTTCCCTTCAAGGAAGTATAGGATCTAGAGCTAACAGCCGTCTATCAGCTAAACAAGCTGTAGCTAACGGGGTTAAGTGCTCCTACAAGAGATATGCACAAACACGTTCTGTAACCTTTAATAAACACGATTTGGCTCGTTTGAAGGAGTTGAAAGTTATGGAGAATGAAAATTTGAATAAGGTAGGGAAGAAGGTTAATACTCTCTATTAGCGACTCTCTACAGTAGCCTAACTATTTGAGAGACTCCAATCACTTAAGAGACGTTTGAGTGTCCAGGAGCCCTGTCTAGACGATATCCCCTCAATTTAAGGTAGACCTCAGTATAGATAAATTTTTCCACCCCCAAGGGGTGTATAATATAGTAAGGTCCAATCCTCTTTAAAAAAATTTAATTTTTAAAGTTCTATGGAATTTCCTTCAATCAACAAAACGAATTTATTGTGCTTTGGTTACTCTGCCAGCGAGGGAGTTTGGAAGTGAGAGAGACTTAAATAATTTCGGATTAATTAAAAACTATTCTCAGGATGTCCTATTCAACGAAGAATTAAAAATCAGTCGAAATTTTCAAGTTTCTTTTGTAAAGGATGTTGTGAAGGTAAAAAACAAGGGCAAATATAAGGACAAAAAAATAATTAAAATTTAAAGGGTCTCTTCTTCCTCCACACGTCAACACTTAAATATCACGGCTTTTTATGCCTACAAAATTGCCTCGTCGATTCCAACTGGAATATTAAATTAACCAATTTTGTTACCGAAGAGATTATTGGAGATAAATTGCGGCATAATGAATTAAAATATATAAGTGAAAGTGAATTAATGAGAATGAAAAAAGAAAGGGAGAGAATTCGAGAGAAGGAAAGGCCGAAAAAAGGTGGAGGTAATAATGAAGATGGAGGGGGAGTTGGAGGAGGAGATGATGGAGGTGAAGAAGGAGTTGGGGGTGGTGGAAGAAGAGGAGGTGGAGGAAGAAAAAGAACAGAAAAACGAAGGGAAAATAATAATACAGAATCGGAAAGTAAAGGAAGTGAAGAGGAAGATTTGGCTAATGTTAGAATGAGGGAGAAGAATACTACTAAAAGTAGGGAGAAAATGATTAAGAAATTAATTTAAAGTCTTAAGTTCGAATTTAATTTAAGACTAATAAAATGCTTAAATTAAGATTACAAATTCTGAATTAAATTTACAATTAAATACAAATCGGAATTACAATATCAAAAATAAACTTGTTTTAAAGTTTACAAAATCAGAATTACAATTACAATTTAAAATCAGAAACTTGAATAAAATTTTCCAAAGAAAAATAAACGTTTTTCGTTTAATTTTCAGAATTTATTCAACAAGCACCAGAAATAATTAGAGAATTTATTTCTACGAAACACATTCCACAAGGGTCGTCTGCTTCCGATATGTACGGACTTGGAATGGTTTTATACCAAATTTTGTTTAAATTGGAACCCTTTTATGAACGAAATTTACCTCCATCGAGTAACTGAGAATTTTTAAAAAATTATTTTATCTTTTAAATTTCAGAAATTCTTCAAAAAATAGCTCTTGCTAATGAGGATGATCAAATTATACGTCCAACATTTCCAAATCAACAACAAATTGCAGCAAATGAGGAAGCATATAATTTACAATTGCTTTCGGTAGAATTAAAATAATTAAATTAGAGTTTACAAAATTAGATTTACAATTAATAAATCAGAATTAAAAATAAACTTGCCCTCAAGTTTACAAAATGTACAAATTTAAGTTACAAATATAAAAATACCTAAACTTGTTTTTAAGTTTACAAAATCAGAATTATAATTTTAAAAAATAAACTTGCTCTCAAGTTTATAAACTTAAATTCACAATTAATAAATCAGAATTACAAATAAACTTGTTTCAAGTTTACAAAATCAGAATTGCATTTAAGCTAAAATCAGAATTACCAACTTTAAAAAATAAAACTTGTTTTCAAGTTTACAAACTTAAATTTACATTTAACTCAGAATTAAATAAATAAACTTTTTTCAAGTTTGTAAACTTTCTTTTTAAAGGCATTAGAAGCTTGTTGGTTAGAATTACCAGAAATGCGTCCAAATATAAAAAGAATTAAAGCTATTGTAAACTCAAATTTGAAATCTACCGGAAGCGGATCTCTTGTTGACCAAATGATGAAAATGATGGAAGATTATACTACTAATTTGGAAATATTAGTTAAAGAGCGGACTCAATTACTTGAGGAAGCTCAACAACAAGCTGACAGATTGTTGAAAAATATGTTGCCCTCGTAAAAATTTTTTTCTTAATTTAGAAAATTTTTTTCCTTCTTCCTATCCAATATTCCTAAATTAAAAAAAATTTTTTTTAAATAAAGCACAATTGCCGATGATCTCAAAGCCGGCCGAGCAGTCCCACCCCAACTCTATCTGAACGCTACCGTCCTTTTCTCTGACATTCGTGGATTTACTCGGATGGCTAGTAATTCAACACCCCTCCAAGTAGTCAATTTCCTTAATGATTTATTCTCTGGATTTGACTCGATAATTGCAAAACATGATGCTTATAAAGTTGAGACGGTAAATAAAAAATTGAATATTTAAAATAAAATTTCTAAAAAAAGATTGGAGATGCTTATATGATTGTTTCTGGCGTTCCCCGTGAAAATGGCAACGCTCACGTTCAGCATATTGCAGATATTGCATTAAAAATGCGCTCTGTAAGTTTAATATTAAATTAAACTTGTTTTAATATTTTACGATTTTATTTTAAGTTTGTAGCAAACTTTAAAGTTGCACACCGACCAGAAGAAATTATGATGGTAAGTTGTAATTAAAATAATTCTGATTTAATTCTGGTACGTTAATTCAAGTTTCTGGTATGTTAATCTGGTACGTTAATTCAAGTTTGAACTTAAAAACTGCTTAGGCTTGAATTAAATAAACTTGAAAACCTGAATTAAATAAATCCAAGTTTACAGTTTTCAAGTTGTAATTTTAATTCAAGTTTATTATATTAATAAAACTTGAATTCAATAAAAGCAACTTTCCGGAAACTACAAAAAACAAACTTTACCGATGATTTACTTCAGTATTTCTTTAAACTTGCTTTTTATATAAAGGTACGTATCGGTTTCCATAGCGGTTCTGTTGCTGCTGGAGTTGTACGTTTATTTATTTTTTTCCATAAAATCAACTTTCCTTTACAGGTCGGAATAGCCGCCCCTCGCTATTGTCTTTTCGGCGACACTGTTAACATGGCATCTAGAATGGTTTTAAGAATAATTTCTTCCTATAAAATCATTTTATAAAAATTTTAGGAATCTAGTGGTGTTTCTAATAAAATTCAAGTATTTTTACATTGAATCCTTAATTAATTTTACAAATACTTTGAAGATAAGTGAGTCCTCCTGCAATTTACTTCGTTGTTTCTATCACCAATTTATTGTTGTAGAACGTGGAAAAGTTGATGTTAAGGTGAAATATTAGTATTATATTTAGAAAAATATTAAAAAAATTTTTTAAGGGGAAAGGGGAATGCACTACATTTTTCTTGGAAGGAAAAGAAGGTCCGTTGAATATTCCTGTTGGCCGTAAAAAATAAAACTTGAAATATATTTAAATTAAAGAAAAATAAAACTTGAAGCAATAATGATTCTTATTAAAAATAAACTTGTCCGTGAAATAAAATGAATAATAAAACTTTTTTCAGAATAAACAGAATATTTAAATAAACTTTGTAAAGAAAAAATAAATAATTACAACTTTCCGGAAAAAGTTTATTTTTCTCATTAAAGCATTTTTCCATTCAAAATAAAACTTTAAGATTAGTTACCTTAAAAATAAACCTGAATTTACCCTTCCTCTCTTTTTTCACCACAAAAATGTCCTTAAAAATCTGTTTAAAAGTCTTCAACAAACATATTAAATACTTTTTCTATTTTTAAAATTTCTGTCCTTTTTACACCCAATTTCCTTCACATCATTTAATATTGATAATTAGCAATTAGTAAAACAAAAACTACTTTAAATGCTTTTTCTCCCACACTGTCACTACCTTCCACAAAAATTTTATTTTATTTAAAATCCTTTTTTATAAAATTCAATTCATCCAAGTATTTTTTGCTTTAAAAAAGTATTGATAAAAAATTAGTGGTGAATATGCTTACATAAATATTTATAATTTTGGTTTATTTAAATTTTCCCTATTGCTTATTCGTTCTGCTATTTGCAATTCTTTTAATAAATAAATATGTACAATACTCTCATAAATATTATTTTTTCCGGAAGTTATTCTTTTTCCGGAAGCAATATATTTATTCATTATTACTTTCCGGATTATATTTTTCAATGTCTCATTTATTTTACAATTGTAAAATAATTAAAATTCTGATTTAATTAAAAATTCTGATTAAATTCTTTTTCCTTTTTTATTAGAAAAATTCCTTCAATAATAATTTAAAAATTGCCAATTTTAATTTCAGAATAAATTATTTTATTTCTGGTAATGACAAGCAATATTCACTTGCATATAAGCCGATCCTTTTAAAAATAATTTTTTTCTTTTAATTTTGCTTCCTAGTTTTTTTCCTATTTTTTAATATTAGCATTAATTAATCTTTTTTTTCTTCCCTTTTCCTTTATTTTTTTTCATTTTTTCATTTTATTTACATAACAATAATCCATTAATCTTTTTCTATACACACTTTGCCCTTTCCATTAAATTTATGGTTGGCAGAACAGATTGAAAATATTTGAGGGTTTTCGTGTTTTTTACCTTTATTTTTTTGTCTTATTATGGTCCAGTAAATTTATAAAAATTATTCAAAAAATTTATTTTTTATTTCCAAATATTAAAAAAATTTTCTTGTTCCTGGTTTCTTAAAATTATTTTCCAGCTTTAAGTTTGCCCTTAAGTTTGTAAAACTTGGTTTTACCTCACTCTTAAAACTTTAAAAAGTTTTAAGAAAAGTTGTGATAATTGTAAAAATAATAATAAACTTGAAATGAAGTTTACAAACTTAAAAGGTTTCAAGTTTTGTAGACTTGATTATACCTGACTCTAGAAGGAAAGTTTTAAGTTTTGTAAAACTTGAACTTTCCTTTATAAAACTTTAAGCTAAAACTTATTCTACAAACTCAAGTTTGTTAGTTTGATTTCCATTAAAACTTTCCGGATAGTCTTTTTCTGAATAATTCAAGTTTTTTCCGAATTCCAACAAGTTTGTAAACTTAATTTCAATTTTATTATTATTTTATAATTATTACAACCTTTTTTATTCTTTCTAAAAACTTCTTTTCATGATTTATTAAAATTACAAGACATCAAAAAATAAGCGTGACTACCAGTTATTAACCAGTATATATTTTTAACTAAAATATTAAATTACTTTATAGGTAAGAGAATTTTTGATTAATTTTTTTGAATAAAAAATTTTTTCTTTTTTTTATTTTAGGCATAAAGCCAAAGTAAATAAACCAAAAAATATAAATAATTGCAATACTTACATCCATTTATTTTTATATAAAATTAATGTTTAAAAAATCTTTTTTTATCTAAGATTTTTTTATTTGAAAAAATTTTTTTTAAAGCTAAATAAAGGATAGATTAATATTTAGTTAAGCAAACTAGGAAATTAATACACGCCTTAAAATCCATTTAATGACAAAAAGCCATTTTTTCACGATCTTTTGACCATAACTTCTTTTCCTTCCCACATAAAAATTTTATCTTTTTATCAGTCTATAGCCCATTCAATTCTCTATGCAGAAATACCAAAATCAACCTAATCAGTTAATTTAACCCTTAGTTATGTTCATTCAAATGTAAGCAACTTGCATGCGCCGCTTACCTTCTAGTCAAAACAGACCAACAAAACACACAAAAACCAAAGTTTAAAACTCAGAAAAACATGAAAAATTAATTGAAAGTTAAAAAAGAAATCAGAAAGAATAAATACACTTAATTTATGGATAAATTTGTGAAAAAATATCTTTCAAATTTTTTGAAAAATTGGTTGTAGTCACGAACCTGACTTTAAGTTTTTCTTAGAAATGGATATATAAAAATATTTTTTCTATTAAAAAAAGTTTATGTAGAAAGGCGAAAATTATAGAATATATTTTGTGAATTCCTAGCTATACTTATTTTCAAAATCAAAAAAATTTCTTAATTATGAATTAAAAAAATCTTTTGTTCATGCGTTTCATAGGCTGACCTTGACCTACTCAAAGTCCCATAACTTTTAATTAAATTATTCAATAATTACAATTTTAGTACCAAAAAATAGAGGGGACTTTGAGCTATAAATTGATCAGAAATTAAAATTTCTCTAAATTTCTAAAATTATAAAAAAATATTTTCTAAAATACCCAATTTATTTCTAAATTTAAACTAAAATAGAGTTTCTTGGCTTAATCCATAAATTCTTTAAAAATCATTTTAATTAAAAATAGTAAAATATTTTTATGTAAGGGGATTTTCTTTCTCCAATTAATTAAAAAATATACTATTTTTATGTCATTTAATCCCCCTTTTTAATTTTCTTTTATGGCTTTAGTTTCAAGAAATATAAAAATTGTTTTTAATATATTTCAACATAAAAAAATAAAAAAAATTATTTTAAAAATTCCCAGACTTTCTCCTATGTTAAAAAATGTATTCTTGATGGGAAAACAAAAAATTTAAAAAATTTAAAAATCCAAAATATCGGCTTAACTAAAAATTATTTATTTAAATGAAGTGGAAAAATAGGAAGAAAAACAATACTACAAATAAATATTTTCTCTCACAAAATTTTTTTATTTTTATGCTTCCATCCCTTCCATTAATTCCCCTATTTTTTCATTATTTTTAATGTTTTTTTAAATTGATGACAACAAAAAAAAACAAAAAAAATTCCCCTCATTTTACCCTTTTTTGTTCCTCCTTTTTAAAAATATGGAGAAAATTAAAAGCTTTTACTAAAAAAATTTTTTTTCTGGAAAAATATTTTTTTCTTGTTAAATCTGTTGACATTTAAATTGAAAAAAATTTATTTAAACCTCTGAAATTTAATCTTTTAATTTGTTCTGATTTTTAAAATTAAATTCCTTTAAAAGAAATAATTTCTTTAAAAGTGAATATAATTAAGACCCTCTAACCTCACTTAAAGGCCTCTAACTTTTTTTCTACTTGCCCACTAATTTTGATTCTCATCTCAAATTTTAAAGGAGATTTTGAACTATAGAACACCCAAAAATAAAAATTTTTGGTTAAAGTTTAAAAAAGTTTTGAATTTTTAAAAGCCTTTTGTCCTGCGTTGCTTAAGCTGACCACGACTTACTTAAAAGCCTATATCTTTTGATTAACTCACTCAATAATTACAATTTAAAAACCAAAAAATAGAGGAAACATTAAGCTATAAATTGACCAAAAATTAAAATTTTTGGTTAAAATTTTTAAAAGTTGTGATTTTTTAAAATACTTCGAACGACTATTTCAACCGATTTTCCTCCTTTTTTAGCTTAAAAAACAATCTAATAAAAAATGTTTTTAATTGCAAAAATTGTTCGAGGCCGTCGACTTCTTCACCAATTAGAACAGCAAGAAGAAAAAGCAAAAGCAGCAGCTAAACAACACGAACAACGGGAAAAACTTTCTAGAGGCGTTAGTGGGGTTGAAAGTATTGCTGTTGCCACAACAACATTAAATTGTCCAGTTAGAACTGGAACTTTAAAACAAAATTTAAAAATAAAAACAAATAATACAGAGGCGGAGGATGATTTGGCTGTTATTGAATTAGTTGAATTCTCTCCAAAAAGTATTAATGAGGATTGGGGAGGAAATGGAAATGTTGATATAAGAGAGGTGACATTTTGTACATATTTTAAATAATAAACTTGAAAATAATTATTCTTAAGTTTGTAAACTTAAGTTCATTAAGTTACGTTTTATTTTATAATGTTAAGTTTATAAACCTAGTTTTGTAAACCTTAGATGGTTTTCCGGAAAGTTTAATAAACCTACATAATATTTGTATATTTTCCGGAAAATCTAGAGTTTAATATAGACATTAGATGTTTCCGGAAGGAAATAATTATACTTTCCGGAAGGTTTATAAACTTTTAAGTCTGTAAACTTTAGATTTATTTCCGGAAAGTTATTTTTATATTTTCCGGAAAGTTTATAAACTTTAATAAACATTAGATTTATTTCCGGTAAGATGTCTTAACCCATAATATCACTTATAGAAAACTTCACCAACTTCTGCTTTTATATTGGACAACCAACTACAGCAACAACAAATTGATCGACTTCAAAAACCGAAAAAGTGAGCCTTCTATTTTTAAATAATTTTTAAAAATATTCTAATTATCAACACACTATATTTATTCAAAAATTTCTCATCCATGACCCCGTTCCATTTTCTAAAATTGGATAATCCATAAAAGCCTTTCCTTGAAACTAAAAATAAAAATAAAATTTAATCAACACACAAATTCTTCTCATTTTTATATTGCAACCTCTTAAAGACGTAGAAAATTCAATTTCCAAGTCTCGCTTGAAGTGAACACAATTCTCTTGTAATAAAATAAATAAAAAATATATTTTAACTCGATAAAGTAGGCGGATAGTTAAATTATAGTATTTAAAGTAACTGTGTTGTAAAGTTTTAAGTTTAACCTTAAAACTTTTTTTCGAACTTAAAACTCAAGTTTGTACGAGATCAAGCGTAAGTTATTAATAACCTTAAGTTTTTATTAAGTCTATAAACTTAAGATGTGTTTCCGGAAAGTCTAAAGTTTAATATAGGCATTAGATTTCTGGAAGATTTAAATTTATTAATTAAACTCGAATTTTATTTAGGTTTATGTTTAAGTTTATTAATTATTCTTAGGTTAAAGGAAGCTTACAACCTAAGTTTTTACAACTTGTTTTTAAGTAGTATCAGAATTATAGCTCATGTCTTACTTAAATAAAGATTCTGAAAATGCTGATTTTATGATTTTACCTCTAATTACTCTCTAATATATTTTAGTCTATATAACTATTCTATATGTCTAATATTAGACGTCGTTCTTCACTAGTTGCTCGCCGTCTCTCCTCTTGTATAACACATTCCCGAGAATCTTCTTCTGGACGTTCTTCTCCATTACCCCCAAAACGATTCCACTTATCCCGACGCCAATCAACTCGACGCCTTTCTTGTCAATTAGTCTCTACAGCCGTCCATTCTGTTTTACTCTCGGGTATTGGATGGAATGCAGCTCGAACTTTCAGACGATCCTTCAACGACTTGGCCCTGCTTTCGACTAATGGGGCCAATAAACAACAAGATAATGGGTTAGAAGTGACAAATGATTTTTTGACATTTTGAAATATTTCCCACTAATTAACATTTTAAATAATTTTTTTCCTTTAAAGGTGCGCAGTTCGTCAACGGACAGATGCATCGTTGCCTTCAGACGAAATCGAAAGAAACGAGCCATCACCAGCTGGATATGGAAGCAAAGCAGCAGCTATGCGACGTACGAGTTCGATGCCTTCAATCGTCGAATCAGAACAACATTTGCTTATGCTCGCTCATCAAAGGCAGCAACGCCAACACCAATTGTTTCACCACAGTTCTGGCAATTGTTGTTTGAGAAGAGGTAATAGGGGTTTGGGTTGACAATTAAAAAGCTTGGGCATTTTGAAAAATGGACATTCTGAAATATGGGTATTTTATAATTTGGGCATTTTAAAAAATGGACGTTTTGAAATATTTACATTTCGAATATTGCGGAATTGGGCGTTTTTGAATATTGGGCACACTACAATCCTCCAAATTAAGGGTTTCGAGCCTCAACAATTCGTCATTACAATTACGAGGATCGTTTTACAAAACTCCACAAAAGAGCTTTGCGATTTACATGGCAACGTTTATTAACCAGAAATGGAGGGAAAAGAATCGAAACTGTATTTGAAGAAGTATTTGAAAGAATGATGCGTTTAGTTTTTTAAATAAAATTTTTAATCAAAATAAAATTTTGTAGATAAAATTCCAATAATGAGAGAAATGTTTAATACAAGAACGTTTATATCTGCAATGTCTAGATGTGAAATTGCTAGTCCTAGAGATCATGTAAGAGGGAAAACACGGTAGAACCTCACCTCCTTAAAGTAGAGGGTGTATCTTATAGTCTCTTATAACGAGAGGTATCTTGAATAGAGGGTATCTTATAAAGAGGTATCGCTAGACACTCGCCTCCAATACCCAGTGAACCTAGTGGACGTTAAAAAACTGAGCATTCCAAAAGATGTATAGCTTCGGTATATCTTATAGCGAGGTTCCACTTGAAAATTAAAAAAAAATTAATATTCAAAAGATATTATTTTCAAGGCTCGCCTTATAGTTAAAATGTTTGAAGCTGCAATTAAAAATTTAGATGTTGAGCAGAACAAAAGGACTGACACTGATAGTGGGTTTACTCAAATTCATTTTTGAACAATCAAAAAAATTAAAGGCGGGTTCGATCCTAAACTTCTTGGACAAGCACATGGATATCTTCGGCCTTACGGGTTTGTCATTTTTAACTAATTGACATTCCTAATTAAAAAGGGGAATTAGTTGGTATACTGTATTTTCTCTCATTTAGGTTTACTAGTGCTTTGTGGGAGGCGTTTGGAGAAGCGGTTATTGATATTGTTGTGTTAGTTTTCTGATCTCTATATTTCTCAAACTATTTTTTTAAGAAATCAAGAAGCTGTTCGCGATTTACCTGGTGCTAGTCAGGCATGGGTTGTTTTAACTGCATGCCTTGTAGACCAATTAAGAGCCGGATTTGATTCTTCCTCGCGTGAATGTCCATTTAAACATCAACAAAGTAAACAAAGAGGTAGAGGATAAATTTAGATTTGTATTGGGAAAATAGAGTAGAATGTGGGATATAAATTAGCATAAAAATTTAGAAAAAATCAGAACTTTCAGAAAAATTCTGATTTTTACAAGTATTCTGATCTTGCTTTTTGTACCTGTCAATAGTTCTTTTGAACCCTATAACTTTTCTTTGAATCATCCATAAATTCTGATTTATACATCAAATGATAGAGGAGAATGTAGGCTACAAAAGGAACACTAAACAAAAAATTCAGAAAAGAATTCTGATTTCAAAAAATAATTTTAAGACCCTTCAAACATATTTAAACCTGTTTAAAAAGACTTTAAAAAATTCCCCCTAACAAAAATTTTTCTTAAAGATACCCAACTTTTACTTAACGGAGGATATGTAGCAGAAACAGTAGATATAGAAAGTTCATCAAACGAGGAGGAAGAAACAGAGCAACAATCTTCAATTAGAAACCTACATCAACGACATAACAATTTAAAAGAGCAACAACAAGAGAATGACCAAAAACGGACTCAAGAACAATTAAAAATATTAATAGAAGCAGCTAATCATGAAACAAATTTAAACAATAACAATTTATTATTTTCAAATAAAAATTCTTCAAATAATACAAGAAGAAGGACAATAACTAATTTATGTGATGATGATAATTCTTTTTTATTTATTGATGGAAAGGAACAACATTTGGACGAAAAACAAAAACAAAATTTATTAGAAAAAAGACGCTATTCTACAATGCCAAATTATGAGGAAGAAGATAATGAGCAAAAACAGCAAATTAATAAAAAGATTAATTTAAAATTTATTCAAAATGTTGCTTCTACTGAAATTTGAAAAAGAAAATATTTTTTCAATTTTTTAAATATAATTATTTAGAATTTAATTAAATTTTACTTTTTAAAAGAAATTTATGTAAATATTAAAATATTTTTTTTTGAAAAATTTTGCAGTCTTTTTGGGGAGAAAAAATTTTTCTTTCCCAAAAATTTGCGGACTGTCCAAAAAGTCCGCAGATTTTATTATTTTCCCCCCAAAAAATTTTTTTTCTAAATGCATCTTTTTATTTTCTAATAAAAAAACCAGTTTAAATTTAATTTAAAATCACAAAAAAATTCTCTAATACTACGTATATATTATGTCAAAATGCAAAAAATTTCAAGTGCCTAAAGCTTAAAAAATCTTTTAAAATTGATTTTCCACTAAAAATTAATTTTTTCCCTCTCTAAAAAATAATTATAATTACTCGCATTCATTTAGTAACTTGATGTAAAGCATTAGCCAAATATTCAATATTTTTTGAAGATATTCCAGCTACAGAAATACGTCCATCTCGAGTTAAATAAATGCTAAATTCTTTGGTTAAACGATCAACCTGAAAATTTAAAAAATTTAATCGCAATTTAAAAAAACAAAAAACCTGTTCAGGACTTATTCCAGTGTAACAAAACATCCCAATTTGGTTAACTATATGGTCCCAATTACGTTGAGAACCCGCACGTATTAAAAGCTCTTTAAGTTGATCACGCATTGTAATTATACGATTTGCCATTCCTTTTACGTCTACAAGCCTTTAAAAATTAAAAAATTTTGACGAAAAAAAATTCCAAAAAGTCAACATTTTACTGACACCCGCAAAATGTTGCAGATATCCACAAAAATTTTTTTCTGAAAAAATGTTTCCAAAAATACTTCATTCCTGATAAACTCCTCTTTTCCCAATAAACAAAATTTTTTTTCAAAACCTTTCCCTTACCATTGTGCTCTCAAAACAGGATCTCCAAGTATTTTTGCAGCAATGCGTGCCCCATGAATTGGTGGATTTGAAATCATTGGTCTAACAATTATTTTTAATTGAGAAAGTACACGACTAGCTTCTTCCTCGTTCTCACAAATTATTGAAAATGTACCGACACGTTCACCTTTAAAAAATTTTTTTAAACTAAAATTTCGGTTGAACCTCACTATAAGAGAGAGGGAGAAAGTAAATTTTTATTGGAACCGGAAAAGGTTCAGTGGACTCATAAACTAGACCAGAGCCCTTAATTTTGGAAATATCTTAAAGAGAGGTTCAACAAGTATAATCAAAGAAAAAAACCGTAAAGTCCCATATTTTTAGCAAAAGATTGTGCCAAACAAATATTATGTCGAGATTCCACAAAATATCTAACAGCATGAGCATCTCTGTTTACATCACCGGAAGCAAAGCCTTGATATGCCATATCAAAAAAACACAAAAGTTGGCGTTGTTTACAAGCTTCTGATATTTTTATCCATTGTTCTGGCTTTAAAAGAAAAAATATTTTAAAAGAAAAGGAAAGGAAGGAAAATGGAAGATGTCCCATGAACTGTCAACTCTAATCCAAATTCGTTTTGACCAATGTCTACAAAAGGATAGTGGATACAAGTTTCATCTCCCCGTGGAAAAGATGAAAAAGGAAAGTGACTCAGACAAATCACTTTGCATGATTTGTCCATCATTAGTTAAAATTAAAAAGAAACAAACAAACATTAGGATCAACTCCTGTTGGATTATGGGCACAAGCATGTAGAAGAATCACGGAACCTTTAGGAATAGACAGAATATCCTTCAAGCAGCCATTTTCATCAAATCCACAAGTTTGTGGATCGTAATAACGATAACGTTTAATTTCCATTCCAGCAAATTTGAAGACAGGTAAATGATTGCCCCAAGTTGGCGTTGGTTGATAAACAACTTTTGAAGAAGAAAACCATTTAGACTTCAAAAAAAACAAATTAAATTTTAAAGCAGCTCAAGAAATATTTTGAACTTGACGAATATGGAATGAAAATTTGAGAGAATGACTTCCTGATTTTAGGTTATGATCTAAAACTGAATATTAGACAGAGTTGAGGAAAGAGCAAAAAATTTGCTTATGACTCTGAATCAGACGTGGGTGAATTTAGTAAATGGAAGAAGAATGAAAAAAAACGTTTCACAACTTTCTTAACGCTAAATTAAGGGTTGTTTAAATAAAATTCAAGTTCCGATTTCCTCCGAGATATTAAGAAAAATAAACAAACCAAAAATTCCGATCCAGTTCGTAAAGCGCCAGTGCCTGATACTGATTGAACTGTTGCATTCCTCTTCTCTTTCAACACAGAAGAATTGTCTCCCAAAGCTAATTGGATTGCTTTTGAAGTAAAATCGGGAATTCTAAAAAATACTTTTTAGAAAAAAACACAAAGAAATTTTGGTAAAAAATTGTCAAAATAATTTTTGTAGATAAAATTTGCGGATTTTTAATTTTCAATTTAAAAAAGTCCGCAAATGTTTAAGAAAGTCCGCAAATGTCAAAAAAAGTCCGAAAGTGTCAGAATCCACAAAAAAAGATTTTTAGACAAATTTAAAAACATAAAAAAATACCCAGCAATTCCAGCATATTCTTTATCCAATTTATCAGCGATAATTTGTGTCTCAGCTTCTCTCACACTCGGCAAAACAAAAGGTTTTCCTTGGTCGTCTCGATAAGTTCCAGCCCCCAAATTTACCTTGTTTGGATTCGTATCTCTTTTGTAAGCTTCGGTAACACCCAAAATCGCATCTGGCGGTCCCATTTCAACATTGGAAAACCAAGAACTAAAAATGAATTTTAAATTTTTAAATTTTGCTTACTAATGACGAGGAAGTAGAAGAGCATTTTTGGAGAAAAAATGAGCAAATTGTTTGGTCTGAAGCATTATTTCCTGAAAAAAAACCAATATTAGTCAATTTAAACGATTATTTAAGATAAAAAAACAAAAATTATTGACAGCCGGATAAGCGAATTAAGCGGAAAACCATACAACAGGAAGATTCCGAAAATATTTCCCTTGTTTCCATTTTTAATATAATTTACATTTTGAAATACCCAGAGTTTACATTTTGAAGTCCACCGTGAAAACAAGAAAAGAACGGTTTAGGGCTAAAAGTTTATTGCTAAGCCTTGATTTTGCCTGTTCAGTGCCCAACTACAAAACAAAACTAGCGTTTTTGTAATTTTTGATTATTTCGGAAATAAACGTCGAAATTGGAATGTCAATTTGTGGAACAATACTAAAAAGCACAACGTTATTAAAATTGTCACACATGTATATAGAATATAAATTAATATTTTTAGCAGGATAAAAATATAAATAAGTAGTGGATTTAACGTTAGAAATTAATGACCTAAATATATATTTTTCTCATCTTTTTGGGATGCATTTCGATTTTGGTCTCTTTATTCCTTTTATCCGTTTTAACTATTTATTTGTAAAAGAGAAAACTTTGTAAAACAGAAAACTTCAATAAAACATTAATTTAGAATACAAATTCTGGTTCAGCCCCTGATGCACTACTTTTTTATTTTGTTATTTACCAGCATTGTATTAGTAGATTCATTAAACATTTCCAGTTTTAATGGTAAGAATTAAAATACCGTAATTGTTAGAATATAATCTTGACTCTATTAGAAGCCCCCTTATTTTTTTGCAATTACCTCAGGTAATTATTGTTTCAGTCTCCTGCTGAAGTGAGTATATAATAAAGGTTGTGTAATTAGTTAAGTTAGGGAGACATTGAAAAATAGAAGCCCAAGGTTATATTTACAGTATATTTCACGCTGTATAAAAATTTATTTTATACAAAAAATTGTAGAAAGCACCATAACCATTTCGTCAAACAACACAATTACCATTGGAGATATACCAAAAAACTATACAAATATTTACGAAGAATTATTCGAAAGAATTTCAAATCATTGTCTTTCGAAAAAAGAATATGAGAAAGTATATGGAAACAAATCAAAAGTAGGACTTGTTTTCTTGTTTTTCACATATTTAATTGATCTACCCATAAAACAAATTGGATTAAACGAGCTCAGACATTGTCTACATTTAAAAAAACAAAAAATTAATTTTAATGGTAGAGTCATTGAAGAATTTGAAGACAAAAACATGAAAGATGTTAACAATGTTTTGGAACATTTACAAGAGGAAGTTTATTTGTTTTCGTTGGATCCGATTGCCGACTGGAGTTATTGGCCTGAGGATATAGAAAATGCTGAAAAATTTTTGGATGAGTCATTTCCTGAGGTTCGACAATTATTTAAATTGAAATATGAAGAAATTGGGATTGACAAAAAACAATTAAATAATGAGACAATAGATAAACTAATTGGTGGATGGACGCATATTCGAGCTAAACTTCTTGATACAATGTCAAAATTATCACATGAATCAATTTTTGCTTTTCATGGTTATCCAAAATCAAAATGTTTTAAGAAAAACGTTGAATAATAATTCTAAAAACCATAATCTGTTAAATGCCCGATTGATGTATCTTTTGGCAAAGAGGATACGTATTTTTCATCCCACCAACAGCCACTCCTAGCAAAAAATTGCAATCTTCTTTGTGGACAGATAGGACTCCAATCGGATTTACAACATGTTTTCTCTAATTATCCACCTATATTCAGCTTAATGGTAGTTTCCATTAGTTCGATCCTTTAAGAGGAGATTGAAATATAGAACGGTTGGCCGCTCTATTAGAGTAATAAAATCGTAAATAAATAATAGACTCGTAAATAAAATTTTTTCCAGTCATCCATTAATTCTTATATGTACTCAATGCCTTCTTAATAATTTTTCACAATACTTATGTACATTCATTGAGGTTGGGCGGTATCGGGATCCCGACCAGTACACCGGTTTTGGCCAATCCCGATAACAAGGCCGGTATCGGTATCATCATTCCAAAATTTAGGTCGAAATTCCGATACCGCCCAACCCTAATATGTAAATTCGATACAAGTATTACAATATTTAATAATAGTATACAAAAATTATTTTACAAAAATTATTTTTTAATTTATTTATATAAGTTCTCTGGGGTATTTAATTTATTATTTTATTTTTTATATGTATTTAAAAGAACAAAAGCTTATCTTTTAAATATTTTCTTGAAAATTAATTTTTGCACCTTCTTCAAAAAAATTTTTTTCTTCAAAAAAATCTTCAAATTTCACTAGCTGTAGCCACAAATCTTTTATTATTCATTGTAACCATTTCAATGTCATTATTATTAAATGTTTCATTTGATTCACTACTTATTGTTGTACTGCTGTTATTGCTACTTATACTATTAGAATTGTTGTTAATATTGTTTCCATTTGTTTGTGTTTTTAATAAAGCTTCGGGAAGGACTGGCAAAAAACCAAAAGTTCCTTGGGCTTGGGAAGAATTGTGACGGCGAATAATTGGAAAATGTTGCTGGGGGTCTTGTTGTTGGATTTGTTGTTGTTGTTCTATGTCTGTTTCGCCTATAGAAAACATTGCGGGGCTTCCATCGATGCTGCTACGGCCGAAACTTAAATAATTAAAATAAATTCTGATTGTAAAAATTCTGATTCTGAAATAATTCTGATTTTTAAATTCCGAAAAAAAATTCTTCTGGTCATAATTCTGATCCTAAAAATCGGAAAAAAAATTCTGAAATAATTCTGAAAAATTCTGATTTGAAAAAAATTCTGAAAAAAACTTCAGAAATTCTGATTCTGAAAAATAAGAAAAAAATTCTGAAATTAAATTCTGAAAAATACAAACTTTTGGTCAACAAATTCATTTGACCAAACAGAAGCACTCATTCCTCGCGTTCTATTCCCAGGACCAAAAGAAGAAATTGCTTGACTGTTCAACTGGTTATGTGAAAAACATCTTGGAGGAGAAGAACTCTTTTTTCCAAAGGAAGATTTTTTGGAAGAGAAAAGTTGGGCTCTCATTGCCTTTTCTAACGTAAAAACATTTTTTCTTGATTCTCCTTCTCCAATACTTTAATTTAAAAAAATTATTTTTAAATAAATTCCCCTTCAAACCGATCATAAATAATTCCTTCAACCCCAACTTTGTATTTAAAATAGTCCAAATATTTCCTCTCAACCAATTCGTCTCCCCAAACGAAAGAGATTAGTCCAAGCTCTTTAGCTTTAGAAACTGGTGTTGGGTCGAGTAAAAGATCTTCGCTGTGGAAATTGACGCCCTACAAAAATGAAAATTTTTTTTTGTTAATTTCGATAGGTTATCATGAAAACGAAATTTCGTGTTAATTCGAAATTTTCAAAAATCTCGAAAAAAAATTTAAAAAATTCAAAAAATTTTAACCATCAGCCCGCAAGAATAAGTAAATTTCACAGCAGTCAGAGACGAACGTGTTCTCTCATCTTCATAATCTGGGTAACGGGTTTGCTTGCCAAGGCATAAAAATAGCACTGGATATTTCTTTTGTTTTTCAGAAATCCTTTAAAAGAAATTTTTTTAATTTCGTAAAATCTCGAAATTAAAAAATACATTTTGCACATATCAGCATCAAACGACGAAAAAACTATATGTCTATTATTACCCGCATTGTTTAAAATTTCAGAGAGGATAATATCCAGAAATTCGTTGCGTTCAATATATCCACCTTCAACTTCATTTTCTCCAGAAACAATTAATTGGGGGTATTTTATCTGAAATAAATTTATTAAATTTCGAAAAATTATAATGAATTCTTAATTTTGAGTTAATTCAAAGGCAACGCGAAATTTCGCAAAAATTTTAAAATTTCCGAAACTTCGTAAAATTTTGAAATTTCGATTATTTCTGTAATTTCGAAATATTCCCTCAACTCTTACTAAAAATATTCGTAAAATGTCCCAAACCTCAATATTAAACCCAACATCATGTGAAACATTCTTTAACGCCTCCAACAATGTTGGAAAAGGCCTGTGTTCCTCAGCTTCGTCATGTTCACCCGTAACATGATGAGAACTATATTTCTGAGTTGAAGTACCATTTATTGTTTGGTCAACATTGTTTGACTTAAAATTATTTTTTATTAATTTTCCATCTCGAAATCGAAAAATACACAAAATTTCGAAAAGATTTCGAAATTTCGATAATTCACGAAATTTCGAAATATCCCCATCGATTTCGAAATTATATAAAAATCAAGATAAATTCTCCACCTCTTTATGTTTAACATGATCAAGATGTAACAGTCTCAACTGATTTAAATTTAAATCTTTAACTGCCAATTGATAAAAATCTACAGACGGGGAATTCGTTGTTGTTGTTGTTGCTGAATTTGGGGGAGAAACAGACCCATTATTGCTTTTAATTCTCCCATCAGAATCTATACTGCTACTATTGCTGCTTTCTGTATTTGTTCGTTTTTTAGCGACGGAAACCATTACGTGGAAATCGTGATATACAATAGGGATTAAATCTTTGGTTAAATGAACATCAAATTCTACAAAATCTGCACCCCTTTTGGCTGCTGAATTGAGCGAATGAAGTGTGTTTTCTCGGGCGACGGCGAACCTATGTGAAAAAAATTTTTTTTTCTAATTTTCAAAATTTTTTTTAAAAAATTTTTGTGAAAATTTCGATTTCAAAATTAGATAGAAAATGATTCCGAAATTTCGAAATCAATTTCGAAATCTATCACGAAATTTCGACTTTTTTAATTTTTCCTCTCCCTACTTTGTATAGGATTCGCCCATTCCTCTATGTCCAACTTCCAAGGTTACTCGCTTCTTCCAATATTTGGCATAGCAATTGTGCATGATAGGGCGTGGATGTGGCAAACGGATAGGCCGAATAAACAGATAACTGACTGTTAAACAAATTTTTTAATAAATTTTGTTAAGAAATTTCTCTCACAGTAAATCTTCCCCGTAGGCACCCCTCGTTTTGTGAGCAAAGGAACAGAAGTCTTCCCATAAGTATCGTGAAGGGAGGAAGGCAAAGCATATCCCTGAGCTATCAAATCATTGTTTTGGTTGGAGTAAACTTCGATACGAAAGCTCTGAAAATTGAGAGGAATTTAGAAAAATTCTCTTTTAAAATTAACCAAAAATTCGACAGCAACAGAGTAAGTTCGAAAAGTGTGGTAGTCTATAGAATTTTGAAAAAGTTGGCCAAACTCCTGCTGAGCTTTAAATTTTGGGCAGGCTTGTGTCAATGCCTGAAAGAAGGAAAAATGATTTTTGAAGGAAAAAATAATAGATGTATAAAATTTAAGAAAAAGAAAATTTTTAAGACTTAGAGATAGAATTTTAAATAGAAAAGATAAATTTTAAGAGGTAGCAAGAATCTAATGAATAAATCTAAAAATGGATTAGAATTTCTATAAAGCAAAAATAAACAAAAAAATAATAAAGTTACGGCGCAAAAACAACTGCGCGAAACCGTCCAGACGCCGCTGATCAACAAAAAAGACAGCGGTGAGAGAGGCGGCGGGCAAGGCGTAACATGCTTGCCATTTTAAATTTTTGTTTAAAACTTAAATAATATTTTTTGAGTGAAGAGAAAAACTCTAGGCTTCAATAAGCTTTGATTAGAACTAAAGGCTTTGTAATAAATAAAACTAGAGTGTAAAACTTGAATTGTATAAGTTGAAATAATAGAAACACAAGTTTGAAAGATTTAAGTTTGCAAACTTCAAGTTTTTCGATTCAAGTTCGCAAGGATTTAAGTTGCAAATTTCAAGTTTACAAACTTGATTAAAAATAAGCGTATTTTAAAATTAAAATTTAGAATTGCTAAACTTAAATTTAAAATATAAACTTGAAAACTAAAAAAATAAGAAGCTTTTTCTGAAGCCGAGAGTTAAAATGAAATAAGCAAACAAACTTGCAATTTCAATTAGAAGTTTCAAGTGTGTAAAGAGAAATAAAACAACAAGCTTCACCTTAATACGTGATGAAACATCGTGCTTTTCCTCTCGTTCACCCTCGTCACTCTGAGCATTAGATTAACAGGGGATTCATATCCGTTTTTTGAACAAGCTTTTGTCTATTCTACAGAGCTCTACTTTTTAGATAAGAGAAAGAAATAGAAAGATAATGATTTTAAAGAAGATAAAAATAGAAGAAATTCAGAGAGAAATTTTGGGCCTAAAATAAAAATAAATGAGAGGAGGCGCCATTCTCTGATGTTGTTTAGGTCTTACGGCAATCTCTGTGCAGGAATGGCTAGGCAATGACGGCAGCGGAGTTTCATCTTCAGCATTGAGTTCCTCATCGTCGTCGAGGTTGGCCATGTCCTAAAGGATATATTATCTTCTAAGGTTAGCCAGAGGAAAAAAGCCAGCCAGAGGAGCCAGAGGGGAAGAATCCCAGAGGGGAAATAAGAAAGACCATCCTGAACAGTTCTCGAAACTGATGGAAGATAATCAGGCCTAAAATAAAACAAAAGCAAGGGCAACCCCTCTAGAAAAGAAAAACTAATCCCAACCCAAAGTTTCCTATTCAACCCCCAAATTCCAAAAAAAGATCCTCACAAATTTATTCCTGAGGTCAAAAGGCACAATTTTGACCCGATAATTTTGTTGCTCATGCTTCTTTTTATAAAATTTTAGAGCAGCACCAGAAACAGTTAAAGCAATATGATGTACATCATCACCCAAAACAAAGCTGTCACTAATTTGTTCACTCCCCGAATTGTACCCAAAAACATCGCGTAAATTAGCACGGCAAACGCCACTTTTGCTTGCTTCAACCGGTGGCATTACACACCGCTAAATAATTATTATCAAGTTTGTTAGGGTTATTTTTGAGTTTGCAAAGTATGATTAGGTAAGTTTTAGGGGTTAGTCTAAACTTAAGTTTATAAGAAAACATAATTTTTATAAACTTAAGTTTATAGGTTTCAGGAAACTTAACAACTTAAGTTTTAAAACTTACTATACTTAGAATATATAAACTTAAGTTTCCGGAAACTATAAACAGCTAAAGAACTTAAGACTTAAGTTAATAATAAAAACTTAAGTTTCTAAGGGTGCAAACTTAACTCCTTAAGCTTTAAAACTTAAAGATATTTAAAAATATATAAACTTAAGCTTTGAAACTTTATGTTATCAAGTTTGCAATCTTTATTTTTTTTAAAGCTTACAGGTGTAAAATGCGCTTCCCATTTAGAAATAACCAGTACTGGGTCCTTTGTAGCATCCGACTGTAGATAATTCCCAATAAAATAACGGAATTTGACTGTATCCACGCTCAAATTTGTTATACCAGTCCAATGACTAGAATAAAATTTTTAAATTTTAAAAATTCAATTTCTCACTTTTCATCAACTTTCTCCAAACGTAAAGCTCTACGAGTATCCCAAGATCCAAGGCTTTCATGCGAACCAGTTACAAAAACAAATTGGTCGTCAAATATGGGGAAAGGAACAGAAACGGAGAAATGGAGTGTGAACATTCAAAATTAAAAATTTTTTTTTAATTTACTAAAATTAAAAGAATAATAAATTTTAAAAATAATAATTCATTAAAAAATATTTACGTCTTATAAATGTACTTTAAATTTATCAAAATTTAGCGTTAGACTTTTGATTTTAACGTGCAGACGGCTGTTTACTTGAAACAGCTGACTACTAAAAATATATTTTTTGGGGTTATATAAAATGTACAATTGTAAAATATAAAGTTGAAAGTATTGTAATTAATGTTTTGTGTTTGGTTTGTGTTTTTGTAGTATTAAAAATACAAAATATATGTTTTATAGTCATTTATGAAAAAACACATAAAACAAGTTTAAAAACTTGAAAAATAAAAACTTAAGTTTTGTGAGGTTCAGGTTAATAAAACTTGTTTTTAAGTCTTATTAAAAACTTAAGTTTGCAAACTTAACAAAAAGACTTGAAACTTAAGTCTTGCAACGCTCAAGTTATCAACACTTAAATTTATCAACTTGAACTTAATAAAACTTAAGTTTCTAAGTTTTTCTTGTTTAAACTAAAGTTTGTTAAAGAGCCAACTGTCTATATTATATTTTTCTAAATTTTTTATTTATTGCAATTAAAAGGGTTCAAACTAGACTCTCGACATTAAGAGAGCACGTTCTTTCAATCAATCACTATAATAAAATTAAAATAAACAAAAAATTACGCAAGTAAAAATTTTTAAATTTTGTTGGTAATAAAATATTGAAGGAATTAAGAAGAATTAAATTAATTAAATAAGAGAAAGGGAGAAGGGGAGGGAAGTTTTAGTTGATTAAATAGACGAGACTAATAAAATTTAAAAAAATACTTGAAACATTTTTTTAAATTGAATATAAAGACAATAGGAGAAAAGAATTATTATTGCTTATATAAAGGATTTGTGTAAAGAAAAAAATTTTTTTCAATTAAAAATACGCCTAAGAATTTATATTACATATTTAATAATCTTTAGCCGAACATTACAACCTTGCACTTTACCAAATAAATAATTTATAAATTAATTTGTAAGGATGGTAGTACCAGGTTACAAACTTAAAAAAAATTGTCAAATAAGGAAAGTACAAACTTAAAGTTGGAATTGTTTACTTAAAGTTCTATTTTTACAAATTACAATTTGAGAAAATTAAAATGAGTAAAAGAGATTGAACTTAAGTGCGCAAACCTTGTAATTTAATTAAACAAGATTTTTTAAATTATTACTTAAATAAATAAAACTTAAGTTTAAGGAAAAGCTTACTAAAAATTCTTAAGTGGCTTTAGATATTTAAAAAGTAGTTTATTTTTAAACTCGCTTCGATTTAAGTTGAAATCTTGAAATAAAAGATTATTGTTAAAAATAAAATATCTTCAAGAATTTTTATGTAAATATTGGAGGAGATATACTGAGAGATTTTGAAGTGCTTTCTTTTTTAATGTTTAACAACTTAACAACGTGACATGTGTAATAACACTGTCTGGAGGACTACAGGAAGAGATAAGGAGGGTATATCGAGCTTAAAAATCAACGTGACTCGTTAGCAAACACACAAGATCCTTTGTAAAAAATAAAGGGAATTTGTGTTTAATTTTTTGATAACTTCATCAAATAATCTCTTTTATTAATCTAAACATTTAAAAACAAAAAATGAAAAAAATGATGGGAAAAGCATATAAATGTAGTCAAATGTCAAGGATGTTTAAATTAAAAGCAGAGAAAAATGTGACAAAAGAATTGAAAAAAGGGAGAGAGAATGGGGATTGAAAAAAGAGAAAAAAGTTATTTGGGGGGAAAGAGAGAATCCCCCCCCCTTCCCTTTCTGTTGTCTTGTTTATTTATTGCCTTAACAAAATAAAAAAAAAAATTTCAAAAAAAACTTTTTTTTTGCTGATGAATGGGTAAATAATAAAATCGATTTACGATTTTTAGTCAATTTTGGAAAAATATTATTTTTTTTTCGTTTGGAAATTTATTTTCATTAATTAAAAAATTCTGCTAAATTAATTAAAAAAAGGAAGGAAAAAGTTAAGGGTAAAATAATTAATTACTTGGTAACATGTGATAAGTAAGAGGGTAATAATGTGATGAAAATAAGAGCGCTTCTCATAAGAGCTTCTCATAAGACACTCTCAGTTCGGTCTCTAGTATTAAGCAATTTTAATTAAAAAATTTTTTAAATTAAAAATCTCAAGACTCAAACAGCGCGTCTGTCAATAATAAAAAAACAAAGATTTTGGCTTGTTTCAAGGTTTTATTTATCGGGTTTTGTTGTTGAAAAAAAAATTTTTTACGGTGAATATTGATAAAAAAGGCTGAGTTTGTATAAAAATGAAAAGGCAGACACTACCTACAATTTTCAAAAATAAGGCACACTAAATAAAATAAAATTTTTTTTAAAGTAAAGGGGATATAGCTACGCGAAAATGACTGTGCTTTTCCAATATTACAGCAGCTTTCGAAATATATGACGGCATACTGCATTAGATAATAGAAAATAGAAGATGAGAGAGAATGGTAAAGAAAGTTTGGTTCTCTAATCAATTTTGCAACTCATCTTATTTTATGAGGACCAATAGAGTCTAGGTCATGCAAAGTTTAATAATGCTTGTTCTACAGCTTTTTGTTAATTTAACGTTAAAGTGAGATAATAAATTGACGTAATTGGGGGATTTTAACCGATTTTATCCAAATTAAGCTTGATTTAAAAAATTAAAATTTTAAATTCAAAGAACATAAAATAAATAATAAATAACATAAATAAAGGTAAATAATAAATAAAATATAAACTATAGACTTTGTAGGGGGGGGGGAATAATACACGTGGTAAGGATGTTATGAGTGTGCTTGTGTTAGTATGCCTTATATGGTATGATAAGGTTAAAAATATTATTTTTAATCTTTTAACAATAAAAAAGCAAAAAATTCATTAGAAAAAGGGCTTTAAATAATTTAATAAAAATGAAACAATGAAAAGAATTTTTTAAATTGAAAATAAATTGTATAATAAAAATTTTAATAAAAAAAATTTTTAAATTTTTAAAAAATTTTAAATATAAAAAAAATTTTTAAATTGTATAATAAAAATGATCCAACTTTATTAAAAATTTAATCCTTAAAATTAAATTTAAAATGCCCTTAGCCTGTGTTCATTTTTTCTAACATCTCCAGGCCATTTTTTATTTTTATAAAAACATAACAAAAGCATTACGACAGCATTGGCCAAGTCTTTTTTACGTTTATTTTTATTTTTGCCATTACACTCATAATAGAACCTAGTCTACCCACAAGAAACTGCCCAAGACTAAATACACTTGAGTCTTTCAGTCTTAATTCATGGCTGGATTAACCTTTTGACGTCATTTTTGCTTTTTTTGATAGAGAATTAAATTTGCTACAATACCTTGAAAAAAGAAAAAAAATTTTATTTACAAAAAAAGAAGCTAGGGCCAAAAAACTAGACCCATTATCTCACTAAACTTTAATCCCTTAATTAATTTTTTAATTCTATCCTTCCTGTTTATTGTTCTAAAATTTTATTTCCTTCATTATTTTATAAAAAATTTAATTCTCTATCAAATAAAATCAAAAATTTTTTAGAAAATATGGTTTTTTAAATGAATTATGGGCTTTAATCCACCCTTAGTCTGGGACTCTCAATCATGTTCTCTATTCACTTTATTTTTTCTCCCCATTTTTTCCATTTCCTTATTTTCCTTTTTTCCTTCATATTTTTTTCTTATCCTTCCAAAAAATTTATCTCCCTCTCTCTATCCTTATCTCACATCCAAACGTTTTTTCCTGGCTCTCTTATAGAAAAAAGCATTTTTTTCAACAGCTGACGCATTTGTCCATTTTTCTCTTTTTTAAAATTTTTCTTTTTAAAAATTGGCCAAAAAATATTTTTTAGTAGCCAAATAGGAGTTTTTTTTAATGTTCTCCCAAAACTTTATCACAAGCCAATTTTATTCTTTTCAAATTTTGAAACTTTAAAAGTTTAAATTCTCTTATTTACTCCCTTAAAAACGTTAGAGACAACGTTGTCCCATGCCTTTGGAACATTTAGATATTTTCTAAATAAAATATATTTATTCTCTTCCATTCTTGAGAAGAAGCGGCCATTGAGTGCTTTTACTACACTAGAAAATATTACTAAAGACAGCCAACGTCCACAAAAAATAAATGCTTATTCCGTGCCCACATTTATGTACTATTCTAGTCAATTTATAACCAGTGCTTCGAAGCTCGTACCAAAATTCGTACTCGTACCTCGTACTCGTACTCGTACCTGGTACGAAGTACGAGTACGAGTACGAGCGAAAAAATGGGGCAGGTACGAGGTACGAGTACGAGTACGCGGCCAAAAATAGTGAAAAGTACGAGGTACGAGGCCTAAGTACGAGCTCGTACTTCTCGTACTTGATATTAATAGGGAAATAAAAAAAATATGTTTAATTTTTTTCAACCGTCCTTATATGAGCGAGTGGCCGAGTGGGTAAGGTGTTAGGCTTCACCCAAGGCGTTAATGATTTAAGGGTGGGTTCGATGCCTGGTCAGAAGACAATGAATTTTCATGTTTTTCCTTCTTTAAATAACATATTTATATTTTTAATTTTGTCTTAAAAATTATTCTATTTTTACATGGAGAAATTATGGGTTTTTGGCCTTCCAAAATTCCCAAAATTTTCGCCTCCGGCGGTGAAAATGGAAGAAATCTGGCTTCATGGCCTTCAAAATTTTTAAAAATTTTCGCCTGCGGCGCAAAAAATAGAAGAATCTGACTTAAGTACATCCAAAATTCTCAAAATTTTTGAAAAAAAAGATTTGAGATTAAGATGGATATCAGGAGATCAGGAGAGAGGAGAACAATATTTCCTCCTTCCCATCTTGGAGGAAATATTGCTCCTTGCACTCCAAAATGCAAAAAATTTCGCCTGCGGCGCAGAAAATGGATGAAATTGGAGGATTTATAGCTTTAAAGCCTTCCAAGATTCAAAAATTATAACATATGGTGTGTTAATAAATTATAACACACCATACAACGCTTACAATTTAAAAATAGATATCCTGGACTACAAAAAATCATAAAAATTTTCGATTTTTTGCTTTTTTCTCAAGTACGAGTAAGTACGAGGTACGAGTACGAGGTACGAGGCCAAAAATAGGGGTGGTACGAGGTACGAGTACGAGTACGAGGCCTAAAATAAGGGTGGTACGAGGTACGAGTACGAGTACGAGGCCAAAAAAAGAGGTGGTACGAAGTACGAGTACGAGTACGAGCAAATTTGAAATTTCGAAGCACTGTTTATAACATTCTAGGTCATTGCTTACCTTCCAAAAAAATTTTTTTATCAAGATATGCTTTTAAATGACAATAGATGACGAGATTTTATTTTAAAAAGGCCAAAAACAACTAATGACCCGACCGGGGTTCGAACCCACGACTTAAAAAATCCGTGCCCGAACACTAACCCACTAGGCCACCAGTTAATTCCTCTCTTCCTACAAAGATTACGGTATTCTCTCATTCTCCACATTTGCCCCTTTAATTTGCCTCATTTATTTTTAAACTAATTAATTTAAGAAATTTAATTCTATTAAAATTTTCTTTTATTTATTCTCGATATTATTTGTTTTTCCTCCCTTTTAACTCGTGCCATCTCCTTTCTTGTCTCTGTTTACTTGCTTTTTGTTGTCAGACGACCCGTAAAAAATAAATAAAATGCTTGAAAAAATATCCTTCTCTTTCTAGTAAGTTTATTTTATATTTATTATTGTTATTCTTTTTTTATCCTACTAATATTTTGCTTATTCCCTAATCGACAATTTAACTGGTACATTTTATAAAATTTGACAATGGGTAGCAGAACCAGCTTCCTTTTAAAATTCATAACTTTAGAACCAATAAAGATGTATAAATAATTTAAAAAGAATCTGATAGAGAATTTAATTAGCTACAAGTTGAATTTTAAATGAAAAAATTTGATTAGAAAATAAAAAAGTTATGGTCAAAAAACTATAGTCTACTGGGCAAAAGTCTATTTTAGAACCTACTGCTAAAATTCATATCTTCTGAACCAATAAAGCTTTAAAGATAATTTAAAAATTTTTGGATAGAGAATTTAATTAGCTACAAAATGGATATTAAATGAAAAAAATTCGATTGAAAATTAAAAAAGCTATGGTTGAAAAACTAACACACATAGTTGCTGGAGCATAAGCCTATTTTTAGTTTTTCTCAAAAAGTTTTAAAAACCTCATGGCATTTTCTTTATAATTTTATTTTAATTTTCTCAAGTTGCTGTCATTTTATAGCCCTTTTGAGAAAAATTGGAAAGAAAAAAAATTTTTTTATTATAATTATATTTCTATTTTTATACACCCAATTTTTACTTAATATTATATTTTTTATTTAATTATTTTTAATTTTTTTAATTTAAAAAATAATTTTTAATAAAATTTCCAGATTAAAATATACTAAAAAATACCAGTGTCAACAATAAATCGTAAAAACGGTATAGCACCTATTATGCTTTACGAGGACCCCAGAAATCGTTGTTGTTGTGCTATTCATGTGGCGGTTCGATTTAGATTGAAAATAAATTCAAAAAGTTAAAAAAAATTTTTAGATGGGCGCAAATATTATCGGAGGAATTGGTGTTTTTCTCTCCCTTTGTTTTTTTATTATTTGTTTATTATATGGCCGTTGGGGTTTAATTGTTTTGCCTGTAATTTTTTGTTTTGCATATGCATCTATTTTTTATGCTTTTTATAGCCGGAATGCAAAGATTTATTGGCCTTTTTTAATCACTAATGTCTGTTTATTTTTATAATTTCGGAACCTGACCTTTAGGTTATACAAATAAGGTCTCTGAAGTCTATTCTTTCAGGTCCTCTAGGTCTTTCCTTTTTTACTTTGAAACTGAGTTTCTGATAGGAATTACCCGATCGAGGGATAGGCTGCGTTACCCAAAACACTACAATACTCGAAACCCATACGAACTCGACACCTGAAAACACGACGTGAAACTTGACCCGACTTTCTCCTTCTCGGCCTTCCCTGATCCACCAACACTTTTATCCTTTCAACTCAAATCCCAAGACATACACTTAGACAACCCTACTGAAATGGAGAAAAAGGGAGGGGATATTTATCGAGAGAGGCCTTGAATTAAAAATTTTAAATTATTAAAATTAATAGGGTATTGCAGTAGGTATTGGATCCATTTATATTTTGGTATTGTTCACAATGCTTTTAGTAAATCCAGAATTTTGGGAAAGACAAGTTAACGAATTAACTGACTATAAATTTCATGAAACTACACATCGTAAGCTTGTCGAAAATTTTTTTTTAAAATTTTTAAAAAAATTTTAGAATACCCTCGAGTAGTCACAGGGATTATAGCTTGTATAATGCTGGTTATTCAAGTTTTAAATATTTGGTTTGAATTGGTGGTGTATAATGCTTCAAGTTTTATGCTGAGGGAAAGACTATTGAGAGAGCGGCAACATGGAGGTGGTGGAGGGGGATATCATGTTTAGGGAAATATTTAAAAAAAAATTTTTATTTAATATTTTAAATGTTTTCCTATTAATTTTTTAATATTTTAATTATTTATCCAAAGTTCTGATCTTTTTTTCTAATTTAAAATTAATTTGAATTTACTCATGTTCAACATGGTTGACTCTTGGACACACCTTAGTTTTTATTTGATAACTCTCGAATCCCTGAACATTTTTAAGCGAATTTAGTATCATTCGATAGAGGATTAAATTAGCTACAAAAAATTGAAAATTTTAAAAATTCTAATTGTAAGGACAAAAAGGTATGGTCAAAAAATACACTAAAAACATGCAAAATTAAATTAATATACCTATAAATATTTAAAAAAATTTTCTAAATTTTTATAAATTTTGTAGAAAATTATTTTTTACTTTAAAGCACTTTATAAAATATTTTTTATAAAGTGGGATTCATTCATTCATGATTTAAAAAAATTTAAAGTGCAATGAGTCAACTATATTAATGTTTATATACCTACGTTTTTCTTGTTTCAATTTATTCATTTTATAATGTTAAAAACCTTTTAATTTTTATATATTTAATTTTATATATATCTGTATTTATAAATTGACATGATAAATTAAAATAAAATTTAAAGTTTTTTGTATTTTAATAATTTTAAAAGGATTTTTGGGTCAGTCAAAGGGCCTCTTTAAGCCTATTAATCTCTCGAAAGGAAGAGCATATATGAAACAATTCGATTATTTCGGAGCATGGTTTAAGCTTTCATATAGCTTGAAAAATTATTCTTAGTAGTGACATTCTCTTATGTATCTGAAAATAAGAAATAGTTTCGGGAGTTTGATGTGTGCTAGGTTCGCCCTGCAAACTGGCAGGGAAAAGTTCGGATATTCGAAAATTTCAGAAACAAATATCTCCGAAAATTTCGGTTTCGATAACTGATCTGGAGATCTTCTAGGATCCGCTAAAGTTATTCCATAGCTACATACTTTAACGGCATTCCAGAAAATATTTATTTAAAGTGTTTATTATTATCGATAATATTTACATATTTATCAATAATATTTGTTAAATAATATTTATGATAAAAATAATTATATACTATTTCATCCCAAAATCTATCAAAAAATTTAATTCATCATCCTCTTTTCAAGCCATTTTCCTCATTAAATAACGTTCTTGCTTTTCCCTCCCTTTTTAGGTTTACATAGCTGTGTGATTCAACGGAAAAATTTTTAAGCGCTCCCTTCAAGTCTTTACATAAAGCGGAAAGGAAAAAAGCCTTCGAAATAAAATATAATTGTTTCTCATATTAATTTATATTATTTTATTATATTTTTTGAGGGAGGGAAAAGCGAACGGAAGGCGCGTACGTGGAAGCAAAAGGACGTTAAAATATGTAGGTGTGTGTGTCTAGGCTTAATTTTATTATATACCTATCTCATAATTTCAAGTTTATACTTTAAATTGTATTTTTACTTTTTGTTCAGTTTCACTTTTAAAGTTCAAACCTTTTTTCAAGTTTACAATTTTAAAATAAACTTGAATTAATTTGTAAGTTAATAAACTTAATATTCCTTCCGGAAATTGCAAACTTGAATTTTCCTGAAGGTGTCATATTTTCCGGAAACTCAAGTGATATTCCTCCCGGAACTTGTGAACTTGATCTTAAGTTCTAAAGTTATTAATTTTCCGGAAACTATTTAATAAATTTAATATTCCTTCCGGAAATTGCAAACTTAAGTTGTAAATTTATTAAATTGTAAACTTAATTACCTTACAATAAGTTGTCCTATTTATTTTCTGTAAATTTAATTATAATTTTATAATCTAAGATATTTTTAAAGGCCACAAAGTAATAATTCACAAGTGAACTTATCTGATACAATGGCACAATTTAAATATTATGAGGTTATACTTTACAATCTTAAGTTTATTTTTGCTAATTATTTTTATAACAAACTTATATATTTTTTATTTAAAGCTTTATTCCCTTGGCTGCTTCACTGCACGAACCGAGGTTTAAAAAATTAAAAAAAACATTCAGAAAAATTTTTTAAGCGTTTTGCACTGAGTTTTGCTTTTGGACTTTTGTTAATAAATATGTTTTTGTTTATTATATCCTTATCTTTTGATCAATTTTGGAGTTTTGGTACTCCTGCACTTTTTCATATATTTGCAGCTTTGGCACTTTTTTATTCAAATTTGGCTGGAAAGCCTTCTTATTGTTTGATTTACCTTGTTATTAACGTAAAATTTATAACATATTATTTAAAAATTAAATGGAACCCTGACATTGGTACCCAATAGGTTCGGAATAGGAATGGACGGATCGATAAAAAGTTAAGTCGGGTTTCGGCATTTATTCGGATTGGGGTTTCGGGACTCGTACCATCGCCAATAAGGAGCAGGGTGGCAGTTTCGTCTTTCGCCGATTTTCGTTTTTTTGGGGCTTCGCCTCTCATCTTTCGCCTTTTAAAACCAGTTTCGGCACATCCCTCTTCGAAACCAATCCATTTCCGAACCCATTCCATTCCAAAAATTCAATTAAAAATCCACTTTCAATACTAACATTCATTTTACTAATTAAGGGTGTTACGATTATCGCTCTGGCCATCTTCTTCTGTACAGTTTTATTATTAGATATCCGACCACAATTGTTTAACGGCTTCATCAAGAAAGAAGAGTACCCCCAATTTTCTTCAACTTTGTCCTACTACAATTTAACAAACTCAGAAATTCGTCAATTAGAATTAGCCCTCCTCTTACTTTTGTGTATTCATTGGATGGGTCAAAGCTTAGTTTGGCATTATTATTGCTATTCCAAACACTTCAAAGCCGAAGAATTTTACCATCAAAGATTGCCGTTACCTACAGCTGCTTCCTGTGCTTCTCAAAATCGGGCTACTTCTTTCCCTATTGTTGCTCCGGTTAAACGTCTTCAGGTGGTTCATCAACAATCCAAATAAAATTTTATTTGTGTGTGAAAATATTTTTTGAATAAATTAATGTTATAATTCTTTTTGGGGGTTTTAATAAATGCTGTTAACCTATGTATATATTGTAAGGCATATAGCTATTTAATTCCTAAGGCTATGTAGGAGGTCATATGATGTAATGGGTCCTAGTTCTAATTAGAGACCGGAACGATAAATCTCAAAAATTTTTCGTACGAGAATAGAGATCGAGCTTGAAAAATTATCGATCACGATAACCTAGATTTTCGATTGAGTCTCTAGTTCTAATCCTACATCTTCCTGTCAAATGAAGTAGATGATATGCTCACCTTTTGCATTAGCCGAAGGAGAAATAGCTAGCAGCCCTATTCAGCTTAATTATTATTAGTTTAAGTTCCTATTTAATTTGGTGGTTCTAGTCCTTTATTAAGTAATAATTCTTTTAAAATACTAAATTAAAATTTTAAAAACTAATATTAGGTTTTAATTATTTTCTTTGTTGATATAATTTGTAAAATATTTTTAAAAAATTCTATTGGAAAAATTTTTTTGAATAAAATATATAATAAATGAGTGTTTTATATTTGGAGTTGAAGTTGGGGTAAATTTTAAATGGCCTTGATCTTTGGTTTTGAAGGAAATTATTTGTTAAGTAAATCCGCAAGGTTTAATCCCCCTTAAAAGGTGTTAGGGTTTAAAATGTTGCATTTTAAATGGACGTTAAGAATGCTGACAGATTGAGCATCATTGCACTAGTTATTGAGAATCGAAAATCGAAGAATTTAACGATATTACCCTCTCTCAAATAATTCACTATTAATTACCCCCTCAAGCATAAGGTTAAAATTCCCCAGCGTAACTATTTAAACATATACGGTAGCTAAATGTTGAGGCTCTTGACTTCTTCCCTCTCGTATTCTATACTCTAAGTCCTTCGGGTTTCAAGTTCTTTTTAAGAGATTTTAGAACAAAATAACCTTTCAAGATTAATCTCTAATATTCTCCCTCATAAATCCGGCCCTTGAAAGAGATAAATAGCATAAAATTTCTGAGACATTATAATATTAACCTTTCCCTGCGCGTTCTTCTCACATTTATAGCGACAACAACAAAACATTAAAACCCACACAAGTGACTAAAAAAAGAGACAAGAACAGATATATCCTCCCAACATCAATCATTTGGTCATTCCTTTAGTTGAGAATAAAATTGACACTTTTTGTTGTTGTTTCGTTGTTCTTAAATGTTGTTATTTACCCCCGTTTCTCTCTTTTTTGGTTTATGCCCTTTTTATTTTATATATTTATGCTATTTATCTATGTAGTTAATATCTTCTTTTATTAGAAAATCATCTTTGCATATCCAAAAATCGGAAAAAAATTCAAGAAAATATTTTCGAGAATAATTAAAGCCCTAAATGCTGAACTTCGAAATTCATTTCTTGTGCCATGGCATATAAGAACCCAGTGTTGACTGTTAGAACCAAAGTTCGGGATTCTATATGTGTATCCATAACTCTGATGGTTTTAGGAATACAGTGGACCTATTGAACTAGAGCTTTTAATGTGGGAAAGGAGGGGCTGGGAGGGAAACAACACTAGGCCTGAAATTCTTCCATTTTTCAAACTCTCAATTTAAACACGAACCAGTTGGAGTTATTTCTCTCAAAAATTTTTTATTTTTAAAATTCCTTCCTTCTATTGAACATCAAAAACAACAAAACAAAAACAACGGCCATTACTCTTTTCAAAAAAATTTTTTTTAAAAAGGTGTTGGTTTGCTTCTTTCAAATAAAAAAATGGAGAGGGTCAAAAAGAATAAAAAAAAAAGAAAGATCATTTCCCCTCTTCAAAAACGTTCCGTTTTTCTCTCTCATTCACTCCAAAATCCTCTCCTTCCCCCTACTTTCCTCTTAAAAGCGTCCTCCAATTTTCTTTCCAAAAATTTTTTCCTTCAGTTCAAATGCCTCATATCCCGCGCACCCCAAATTGCACATTTTTCTTTCCTTTTGACAATAAAACCATTTTGGAATCATTTTGAAATTAATGTGTGTATTAGTATATTTTATATATAAAATGGTTGTTGTTGTCCTCTTCCCTTTTTTTCTTCTTAAAAAATTTTTTTAGCAGCAGCACCAGTCTAGGAGGGGAGGGAGGGAAACAACACTAGCCCAAATAGCCCCTTTATATTAACTATTTATTAGTCCCTTTTTTAAAGGTTTAAATTTTACAAAAAATTTTTTTTTAAATTCCAATTTCCTAGACAGATTCTTAAAAATCCCTAGCATTATTTTATTCACCTTCCTCTAACACTTTTACCCTCCTATTCACTTGAAAATTTGCATAAATAGCCTTAGATTAGGTATTTTATTTTTATTTAGAATGAACATAAAAAATCAAAAAAGGAAAATATGAATAATTAAAATTATAAATTATTTTTTTTCTAATATTTTCTCCATTTTACATTAATTTTTAAAAATGAGTATGTCTTTATTATTTAAATGACAGCTGCGCAAAGATCAGAATATTAAAGAAGTAAAATATTAAAGATGAATTTATTGCCCCTTACAATTATTATTTATTTTTAAAATTACTTTTTATAAAAAAAATTTTATATTTTTATTAAATACTTTTAAATTAAAAAATTTAAAAAAATCTTGCAACAGTCAAACAAAGGACGAATCGTTTGCACATCGGTGTTTTTATGATATCGCAAAACATCGATATGCAGGTTCGCCCTTTTTTGATTTAAGTTGCTACAAAAACAAAAAGGAATAAAATAATTATTTTAAAGCTTAATCTTAAATATAAAAACCGACATGTTTGTAAACTTATTTTTACAAACTTCAAATTTTATTTAAAAAACTTGGTTCTTTGTCAAGTTTGTAATTTAATCAGATGTAATATGCGCTTAAGTTTGAACTTAAGTTAATAAAAAGTTTACAAACTTAAGCAGTTTTCCGGAAAGATTACAAACTTAATTTCCGGAAATTTAATTACTTATAAAATAAAAACATTTTATTTTTTCTCTCATCAAGTATTTATTTACTTAGCGTAATATTCAAGAACAATGAACAACAAAAAATATATTCTAATAAAGAAAAATGTGCGAAATTTTTTATATAACTTTAGGGGATTGACAATGTTTTCAAGACAATGAAGATGACGAGAATTTTTGTTGAATTTTTTGCCATTTTTAATTAATTTATACGAAAAATCAGAACAAAAACAACAAACAAAATACAGGGATAACAACAAAGGGATAACAACAAAACTTTATTTAAACAATGAAACAAAAACAACGTGAAGGCGACCCAGTTCTGGAAGTTGCTCGTTTATTTGGTAATTGTTTTAAAGAACAAACATTGAAATAAATCATTTAAATCCTCAATTTTCGACTATATTCTCATTTGATTTTTCAAATCTTGAAATCATTCTCTATTTTTTTAGTGCGAATAATATTTTAAGCTTCTGGAAACTTTAAAGTATTATACAAGTATATTAAGTTTTCCGGAAAAGTAAGTTTATGAATAATAATAATAATTAGTTAAGTTTTCAGGAACAATTACAAAACTTAAGACTTAATACTTTTCCGGAAACCTTTACCTTAATACATATATTTAGTAAAAGAGGAGTGTTGTAGCAATGGTGACCTCCAGCATTATTTACACAACTTCCTCCATATATTTTTTATTCTCTCAACTTGTAACGGTTTCCCAATGTGCTCCTTCACCTGTAGTTGCTTATTCTCCTCCTTCAACACCTCATAGTATCAACACAGTTATTTCAACACAAAAACTACAAAAATGTCCTCCTTGTCCAAAGGATACTTTCTTAAGTGATACAAATAAGGCCCTCGTATCAAAATTACGTTGCCCTCCACAAATTGGAAATTGTACAGGTGGGGGCTAATCTTGAATCCTTCTGAATTTACTAAAAATCATTATTCAAATTAAGCCAATAACGCTATCGCAAAGCCAATAACTGGAGCTTTGAAAGGAAGAGGTGAACGTTGTTGTTGCTGTGATTGTTGTTGCTGCAGGTATTTTAAATCAGATTTCTTTCAACTCAAATTCATTTTTGAGACCGTGTTGTTGCTGTTGTTGTAAACCTTGCTGCTGTTGCTGTTGCAAACCCTGCTGTTGTTGTTGCTGTAGGCCTTGTTGCTGTTGTTGCAGACCATGTTGCTGCTGCTGCTGCAGGCCTTGTTGTTGCTGCAGTTTGTTTTTAAATTTTTACTGAGAATTTTTTTATTACTCAAGACTGTTGTGGTTGTAAACGTCATCGACGCAATGGTTGCAATGCTACAACAATGAAGATGGTAGATGCTCTTCCATCACCTCCAATTTTAATGAAGATGAAAGGACAATGAAATATTTTTTAGAATTAAATAAAATTTATATTTTAAATTATTAAATAAATTATAAAATACAATTTAAATATTCCTATTGTAATAAAATTTTGAATTAAAATTTTTAAAATCGATTGAAAATTTCAAAGCAACATGGCCTAAGCTTTTTTATACATTTTCTAATCCTCGTTCGAAAGACATTTAACACCTTTCGTTGCCAAAGAACTTGAGTGGGCCAAAGGACTTGATTGTCACTCTGAGTGGACAATCACTAAACAATATCCCTTATTTAGTTATAACTTTTGAGAAATGCGTGCCATCCACTTTTGCGCAACGGTTTTAGATACAATATATTATGCTCTTTTGAGTGACATATGTAGTATATTATCCACAGATTGCACCATAATTTAGTGAGGATATTTCACTTTGAGTGAGGTGACACTAATACCCCTTATTTTTTAGTTCATGCATTGAAACCTTTGAGCAGGCTTTGAGCTGAGAGAGAGTTGAGCAACTTTTAGGAATTTTTTAGATAAGTAAATGATGCTCTTTCGAATGAGATATTGATCATCCAAATCAGATTCGAATTTATCGTACTAGACCACTTCAAGTATTGATGCCTTTTATTAATTATTTCCGTTATATTTCTTGATAATTTTTTGCAAACAACACAGAGGTATTCTCTAGAGAGATACTCAAGAAATTCGCACCATTTATTTTTAAAATTTGTAATTTTAATATATAAGGATTAATAAAAAAATTTTTTTATCGATGTTTAGAAACAAAAACACCAATTGTCCTAATAATTTACTTTATTATAAAGACTTTTGTATTTTTTGTAAATTCTCTTTCTCCTATTAACAATAAACAAAAACAAATTTTGGTGCGCAGAAATTAAAACAATTAATAAAGTACAAAGAAAAATAAAGTGGGGAAAATAAAGGATTGGTTGGCATCAATTTAAGGCTGTCTAATAAAATTTTTCATTTAAAAATGTTTGAAAACTAATATTAATGACACACTTTTTAATTATTTAAATAATTTCTCTCCTTTCTAAAAATCAGAAAAAAATTTTCATAAAATTTTTTTTCAAAATAACAATGTCCTTAACCTATTTTTCATTCAAATTTATCCAAATCCTGCTCATTTTCCTTTACAAAATTGAATTTTTCAATGGATTTGGAAGAGCATTCCCTGTTCAAATCGTTCAACTCAGTCAAACACCCCAACCTTCTAGTGGTTTTCTTATCGCTTCACAAAATATAGGCAAACAATTATTGGCTGTGCCAAACTGTCAATCAACATGTTTTCCTCCTCAACAAACTGGAAGAAGTTTAAAATTGCCTTCAGCCCTCTTGGGTATTCTACAAAACTTTAAAATAGCTTAAAATCATTCCAGCGCTTTCACCAATATTGCCGGTCCCTCCAGAACTTGGTTGCGCCCCTACAAGTCCTTGTCCTATTCAGAGTTCTGTAGACACTAATTCTGCTTTGTTTGACATTAAAAGAGCAAGGCGTAACTGTTGTTGTTGCTGCCAGCCGTGTTGCTGTAAGTTAACTTTTATATATCCAGTAAATTATTAATTAGGCCAGCCTTGTTGTTGCGGCTGTTGTGGTGGTGGAGGAGGTTGTTGCTGTGGGTTTTTGCTTTAAATTAATCTAAAAATTACTTCATAAATTCTCTCATTAGCTCAAAAAATTAAAAAATCTTTTTCCAGGCCGCCCCTGTTGCTGTGGTTGTGGATTAAATATATGTGTACGTCCTTCTTGTTGTTGTAGGTGTTGCCCTACTTGCACAGGCTGTGAGAATAAAATTTTTTAAAATTAATTTCTAATAATTTTCTATTAAATTAGGCACAGGATATGGATGTAGAAGACGTCGCCGAAGAAATATCCATTAGAAAAATTTATTTAAAAAATACAAAAAATCCCCTCGCAACAGGAGCTGGCCATGCTATTAGATGTTCTTGTACAGCAAGGCAAATTTACCAAACTATAACTTCGTTCAAAATTATTTAATTCGAGATTCCTTTTATGGTTGTTCGATGCTCCTCGACGAGCTGAATCGAACCCTGGATTCAATAATTTGAACGAAGTTATAATTGGCGGTACATTGGACTCGCGTACATTGGCATGCTCGCGCTTTTCTAAAAATTATTTAATTTCTTATAACTAAATTATTAAATTAATTTGATAGATTTTATTAAAATTCGTAGCAATAGTTTTTTAATGTAGGAAAACTTGTGTCATATTAAAAAGATGCTATTAGATGATCTTGTATTAGAGGGCAGGAAAGATTAAACATGTGAAAATTTTCATTCATTTTCTTGTATGGCTCATCAGTTAACAGATTAAATGCCCCCGTCGAGGAATTCGGCACATGGACACTCCAAAATTTATGCCCCCTGCACGAAGGCAGGGGGACTCCAAAATTTATGCCCCCTGCACGAAGGCAGGGGGACTCCAAAATTTATGCCCCCTGCACGAAGGCAGGGGGACTCCAAAATTTATGCCCCCTGCACGAAGGCAGGGGGACTTGGTTGCCCCCTGCACGAAGGCAGGGGGACTTGAGTTGCCCCCTGCACGAAGGCAGGGGGACTTGAGTTGCCCCCTGCACGAAGGCAGGGGGACTTGAGTTGCCCCCTGCACGAAGGCAGGGGGACTTGATTGCCCCCTGCACGAAGGCAGGGGGACTTGAGTTGCCCCCTGCACGAAGGCAGGGGGACTTGATTGCCCCCTGCACGAAGGCAGGGGGACTTGGTTGCCCCCTGCACGAAGGCAGGGGGACCTGAGTTGCCCCCTGCACGAAGGCAGGGGGACTTGGTTGCCCCCTGCACGAAGGCAGGGGGACCTGAGTTGCCCCCTGCACGAAGGCAGGGGGACTTGATTGCCCCCTGCACGAAGGCAGGGGGACTTGAGTTGCCCCCTGCACGAAGGCAGGGGGACTTGATTGCCCCCTGCACGAAGGCAGGGGGACTTGATTGCCCCCTGCACGAAGGCAGGGGGACTTGAGTTGCCCCCTGCACGAAGGCAGGGGGACTTGATTGCCCCCTGCACGAAGGCAGGGGGACTTGATTGCCCCCTGCACGAAGGCAGGGGGACTTGGTTGCCCCCTGCACGAAGGCAGGGGGACTTGGTTGCCCCCTGCACGAAGGCAGGGGGACCTGAGTTGCCCCCTGCACGAAGGCAGGGGGACTTGATTGCCCCCTGCACGAAGGCAGGGGGACTTGATTGCCCCCTGCACGAAGGCAGGGGGACTTGATTGCCCCCTGCACGAAGGCAGGGGGACTTGAGTTGCCCCCTGCACGAAGGCAGGGGGACTTGGTTGCCCCCTGCACGAAGGCAGGGGGACCTGAGTTGCCCCCTGCACGAAGGCAGGGGGACTTGATTGCCCCCTGCACGAAGGCAGGGGGACTTGATTGCCCCCTGCACGAAGGCAGGGGGACTTGATTGCCCCCTGCACGAAGGCAGGGGGACTTGAGTTGCCCCCTGCACGAAGGCAGGGGGCCTTGATTGCCCCCTGCACGAAGGCAGGGGGACTTGATTGCCCCCTGCACGAAGGCAGGGGGACTTGGTTGCCCCCTGCACGAAGGCAGGGGGACTTGATTGCCCCCTGCACGAAGGCAGGGGGACTTGAGTTGCCCCCTGCACGAAGGCAGGGGGACTTGAGTTGCCCCCTGCACGAAGGCAGGGGGACTTGATTGCCCCCTGCACGAAGGCAGGGGGACTTGATTGCCCCCTGCACGAAGGCAGGGGGACTTGGTTGCCCCCTGCACGAAGGCAGGGGGACTTGATTGCCCCCTGCACGAAGGCAGGGGGACTTGAGTTGCCCCCTGCACGAAGGCAGGGGGACTTGAGTTGCCCCCTGCACGAAGGCAGGGGGACTTGATTGCCTCCCAACTGAGTAGAAGGACTTTTCGGGGCGCCCAATGTTAATGATAAAATTAAAAAAAAATAAGCTCTACAAATTATAAATTTTGGCCGGTAAATAAACTTTTGCGTTTCTCTGCCTACTTCATACATAGAACACTAATATTTATTCCTTCTTTAATAATTTTGCGTTTCTCTACCTACTTCAGTCTTCATTCACTCTTCTCTTATTTAATCAAAAATGCCTACACGCGTAAAATGAACGATATACCTAAACAAACTATTATTCAAAATGTTCAGAAAGGAAAAATGTTAAAATTCGTCGAAACCTTCGTGCTAATTTGTTTATAATTATTTTTCTGAAATTTTTTTTTAATTTCGTAAAATTTATACATATTAGAAATTCTATAAATAAATTTAGCGTATTAAATGAGCATTTTTCTCATTAAAAACATCTTCAAATTCATTATCCAATCTTTTAAAGGAATTTAATTTATTATTTTCTTCCTCTATACATACATATTTCTTCTCGGATCTAATTATATAAATATGTAGACGGAAACTTCAAAAATTCGAAACAAAAATAAATTATTAGGCGAAAAACCAAACAAAAGCTGAGAACCAAAAAGCAGCTCCAACGAGCTTGAGCATAATCTTTCTTAAATTGGCTTTGGTATAGGACATGTAGCCTATGGGGATGCGTCCCGTACGTCCCGAAGATGACTCGAAACTATTTTTGAGACTTTAATTAGACACTTTGTCCTAAACCAGGGCGCTGAATTCAATAACTTGATCGGAGTTATAGCTTGAAGGTACATTGCCCTCACAATACTTTGGGGTACCCCCTCCCAGCAAACTTGCTTTTCCTTCAAATAATTTAAAGCCTAACCTTATTTCCTTGTAATTAAATTATTAAATTAAATAAATCTAACTAAGATTCCTAACACTAGTTCTTTTCCTGTGTTAACAACAGTTGTCATATTAAAAATCAAAAAAGAGGTCAAAAATACATGGAACATCTGTTGTGATTAAATTAAGAATTTTTGAACACATGCATTTATGAACACAAAAATGTTTTTAAAATTAAAATAGCTATTAACGTCGATTAATAAAAAATTTTTTAAACTAAACACCAACCTAGAATTAACATTGATCCATGCCCTAAGGCTATTTGAGGACATAAGTCGTCTTTTGACGTAAATGACAAATTACTCTTTAAATCCCTTCTATTTTTGATGATCAAAATTTCTTTAAAATTATTTTAAGAATTTATTTGTCAACTATTTCCTTGTTCCACCCCCATATGTTCCCAATTTATGTCTATTTTTTCCCAAATGTGTTAAAGCTTAAAAATGTGTTAAGGCTTTAAAGATGAAGGAAAATTATTAGAAAGGCTCATTTTTTTGTTTTTAAAATATTTTTTATGTTATTTTTATTAAATTTATTTAAATTTTAATAGAATTTATAATGGACAAGATCTCACGTAAGCAGAGACAGATTGAAAGAAAAGTTGAAAATTTAAAGTAAAATTTTTTAAATTTTAATTAGCTATTTTTTGCTAAGATCGGCCCGAGATGAGATCTCGAATAACAAATTTTGGTTATTGAGAATCGAAATAGTCCAAAGGGAGATAGTGAAATTTGGGAGGAAGAATGAAAAGCGGAAAACTCAATGACTCAAACAAGTGGACAGTATATACAAAAATTACCCGATTCTCATACGACTCCCACTTAGTTAGTACGATCTCAAGATCTTACTAAAATAAAATTTCTAAAAATAATTTTAAGACGTTTCGGAGCTGAAGAAGAAAAATACAAATCCTCTCCCCATATACGCCCCGTTACCAAAACAACGTTAAAAACATCCACAAATGGGATCAGTAGCAATGAGAACGGGACTAGTTCAAGTAGTAGAACAAGCAGTAAAACTGAAGAAAGTTTAAAAAAGGCTGAGAACGGAAGCAGTGCGGGTAGCAAGACTGAGGAGAGTTTGAATAATACTGAAGAGGATAAAGCTTCAGAAACTACCAAGCCAAAAACAAAAATAATTAAAAAGAAAATTGTTAAAAAACCGGCAACAACAGCTTCTAATGGAACAACAACACCTAATAAAATGCAAGAAAAAAGTGAACTAACTAAATCAACAACTTCAAATCAGAAACAAAATGATAGTAATGATAATAAAGTGGAAAATGTTCCCCGTACTTATCAGATAGTGATTACTTTGAGTGATTATTTGGCGGTTGAGGAAGAGGGGGATGAAGACGAACCTTTTGGTTTGGATGAGGGACAGTGTGTTGAGGTGCTGGATAATGCTAATCCAGATGCTTGGCTTGTTAGAACAAAGGTAGAATTGAAAGAAGTTTTGAACAAAAAATTTTTCTGGATAAAAAATTATTTTCTAGACCAAGCCTCCTTCTATCGGATTTGTTCCTGGATCTTATTTTGCATCCCCCACCAAATATTATGCCTTACAGCGGGAAGCTTGTAGTGTAGCTAAACTTTTGAAGACTGAAGAAGAATTTATTGAAGAATTAAAATTGGCTTTGGATTATTATGGTAAAAGGTTGTCGGAGGATAATGAAGATAGTGAAACATCAGAAGTTCCACAAACTGTAAAAGAGAGGAGTAAAGAATTGCTTGTCTCAAACTTGGTGTCTATATACGATTTTCATTCAAAGTGGGATTTCTGAAATTTTTCTCTCAAATATATTTCTAATTGATCATTATCAGTAGGGTTGTCGGTTTTTGGAAAATCTGAGTCTATCCGGAACCGAACTGAAAACCCTAACCGAAAATCATTGGTTCTTCAGTTTCGGTTCCGAACCGACACCCCTAATTATCACATTAATAATTAATCCTAATAAATCCTCTTATTAATTCCAGTAAACTTCTCAACTCAATTGAAGAATCCTCTGATGATCCAGCCATTTTTGCCAGAAATTTTAGTTTTCTATCAAAAGATTTTGAGGAAATACATCTAACCTTCTTGAGAGAATTGGATAATGCTCTAAGGCTATGCCTACATGTTGATAATATTAATAAATTTTTGGAGGTGTTAAAAATAATTTTTAAATTCAATTAAATTTGTCTAAAGGGCATTCGATCTAAGCAAGCAAATTTAAAACCATATGCTGATTATTTACAGTTAATCCCTACCAGGATGAGATATTATGAAGATTTCTTTAAGGTAAAAAATTATTCTTTAATGACTATCTTTAATGCATAATTTAAAGGAATTAATTAATAAAAATGAAAACTGTACTGAGGAGATGAAGTCATCCTTAAATTTTATTCATTTATTGGAACAACGAGCTAAGGAGCCAGATTTTACTGAAAAAATTGTTGGGTATTCGTGTGATATTGGACGTGTTTATAGACATGTAATGGAGCTTTTGAAAAATTAATTTAACCTAAATAATTTAGGAATTATTCCAAGTTTGGGAGGATGGTGCAAATAATAAAGATTGTGGCGATAAATATGTATTTTTATTAAACAATACACTTCTGATCACGGATAAGGAGGAAGCTAATGGAGAAATATTGTTTAAGCATTATGCTACTATTAATGTAAAATTTCTACTAATTTTTAAAATTAAAGAATTTTTTCTAATCATAAAGTTGAGCGAGTACAGTCCCGTTAGACAACACTCAACAGAAGCTTCAACTCTTGTTGTAGCACCAAACGATTCAAACAAGAATTTGCCTACTTATTTGCTTCGAATTCGTCGTGATAATGCTGAGGAATCGGAGATTGTACGGCGTGTTTGGATCAACGATATTTGCTCAATGCAGAGGGCTTTTGGTGGGTAGTAAATGGGATTTGAAGGGGAGAAGGATATTTATGTAAATATACCAAGAGGGTTCTTCTAGCTCTCTAATAAAAGGCTGATTGAAAAAATAATATGAGTATACTACAATTATGTAGAAATTTATTGTATATATTGTACATATTATTTTAAAAAAGAAAAAAAATAAAAATTCCCCTATATTTATATAGTATTGCCCCTAAAAATTTGCTCCTCCGAGAATATTTTTTTAAATTTTAAAGAAATTATATTAAAATAAATATTAAAAATTATATTATTATTTGTAAACATTCTTTTTTATTAAATCGTTTCCATAAAATAACCAAAAAGCTAACATAAAGCTGCAAACTTCAACAGATGCTGCAACAGCCGCATATTTATTATTTTTTCTATGTTTGTAAAAATGTTTATATCCCTCAGATCAAATATTTTCAAAAAATTAATGGTTTTACTTTATTAAAAAATATATTTGAAGCATGTTTTGGAGTATGTTTTTCAACCTCTTGAATGTTTAAAACAAGTTTCAATCAACTTTCTAGGCTTCTTGGAAAAGCCTCGGAAATCCAGGACCTACCCAATTAGACGAAATTTCTGGTTATCCGGGATCGAATCGTAGAACCCAACTGAAAGATTATCTGTTCTTCGGTTCGTTTGGTTCCGAACCGAAAACGACAAACCCAAACCATTTTTCTCAGAACATGCTTTAGTAAATTTAAGCTTGTAAACTTGTTTTAAGTTTGTAAATTTAACTAATGTAAATTTCCATTTTATTATAAATTGTAAACTTTTATTATGTTTGTATCTTAAGTAATAACATAGCTTAAGATCAGCTCATATTCCTCCCCGGCCAATCTCTCCCACACGCATTCTTTTCAAGCATGTTGGAAAAGCTGCTCGCTTTCGTCAAGCTTATTCCATCGATTCTTTCTCTTCCAGCTATCGACTGGATTTCTTAAGCATTTAACTTTTTACAGCTTCCGGCTGGTAAACAATTGTTAATTTTATGTCGATTTTTTTCAGCAAACTTAATCTCCCCCATTAAGCTTCTAAATTAAATACTTTCATTTCTCTAGCTTTTATTGACCAACTTTAATGTTTATTTATTTGTTGGTTAACAGCCGCTAAGTTTTAATTTCAAGGCTGGTGCGTTGATTGACACATAAGATCACCTTAAAGAGCTCTCCTTCATTGGAGATCGTTTGATCTTTTTCGTATTGCTATTCTAAGTGATCTGCTGCAAAACTAAAAAATTTTTCCTTGGAATTTTCATGAAATTTTTTACCACATTCAAACAATTGTTTTTAACATTTGCTTCATTTCCAACATTTTTTTGTACATTTTTGGGGTCTCTCCCTCTGACCCGACTGGTAAATTGTTTACGCGTTTTGTTTGCGTTGGTGGGATTGAGGATATATTTTACGTAATCATGGGTGGTTTTAGAGAGTTATGGGTGGTTTTAGAGACATTTTTATTTATTTTGGTGTAAAATATTTCATTTAAAGCTTAAATTATTTATCGGTATTGATCAAAATTCAAAATTTATACAAATTATTTCAGGCTCCGCGCCCCATTTACATTAAAAATCCAAAAAAATCCACTAAATCCAGACGCGCAAAGCGTCTTTTAAAACACTAAAATAATAAAATAGCATTATTAAATAACACTAAACAACGAAAATGGTTCTTCGAGTCATGTACGTGATTGAATTGATGGAGGCTGAAGAAGGCGGCATCGAGCTAGTTGACCCCTCTTGGTGTAAGAATAAATAAAATCCTCCCAAATTTTTATAAATCTCCATTATATTAAAGGTCCAGAGGAAGGCCCCCCACGCCGTAAAGTAAAATCACCTCCAGTCATCTCTCCAACTGGTTCATCTACATCATTATACAGTGGGGGAAGTAGCCAACTTGAATGGCAAACAACAGGTACAGCTTTGGAAATGCAAGGAACTAAAGTCACACGAACTCAATATGGTTTCCGTACATTACAAGAATCTTCTGCAAAAATGTGTCTAAAAGTGACTGGATATCCCTTGCCTGATATTACATGGCAAGTTTCTGGAACCTACCCAAAAATGAGTTTTTCAAAAAAATTTTATAGGTACAAAGACAATGTTCTGGTTCGAGAAGACGACCGCCATACATTTTATGCTGATGAAGATGGATTCTTCGCTTTAACGATAGATCCAGTTCAAACAGGGGATACAGGGAGATATACTTGTGTAGCTACTAATGAGTATGGACAAGCTAGCACTTCAGCTTTCTTTCGAGTTTTAAAAGTAGAAAAAGAATCAGCATCTCCTGATTTTGTTAAAATGTTGGAACCATCGGATAGGAGTTGTAAAGAGGGGGATGTTGTTGATTTTGAATGCCAAGTTAGTGGATGGCCTGAACCTGAACTTCTTTGGCTAATGGATGGACAGCCATTAAGGCCCTCCCATGATTTCCGAATTCAGTATGATGGCCAACGAGGAACATTACAAATCCGCGACGCTCAACCGGATGATACTGGCACATATACAGTACGCATTACAAATGATTATGGTGTGGCAGAAACACGATGTCGGCTAGAGGTTCAGTCTGATCCAGATAGAAACCATGTTTCTCCAGAGTTTCAAGTCAGTTTCCTCACGATCCTCTGTCTCATTTCTAATAAATTTAAAGGCTGTTCTCGAAGATGCAGACTGTAATGAAGGGGATACTGTGAAATTTAAAGCAATTCTTACTGGTGATCCAAATCCCGAAGTGATTTGGTACATTAATGGAATTCCTCTTACTCAATCAGAAAAGGTATCGAATAAGTTTATGAATAATATTCACCTCCTTTCTCCCAAGGTTCAATTCATTAGCGAAGATGGCATTTGTATATTGACTGTTAAAGACGTAAATCGCCATCAAGATGGGACTGTTACTTGTCAAGGAAAGAATCGTCTTGGTTCAAGCAGTTGTGAAGCAAGACTGAGAGTACGTGTACCACCTCTCCCTCCATACTTTGAACGCCCCTTAGAGGATAGAATGATTACTGAGAATGGAGCTGTTATGTTTGAGTTGGATGTTGTTGGGTATCCTGAGGTTATTTCCCTCGGAAATATTTTAATTTTAATTAACTTCCTGTTTCAGCCAAAAGTAGAATTCTTCTTAAAGGGCCGTCCATTAATTGACGGAGTTGGAGGAGTAGAAATTAGACAGCTTGAGGGCAACTATCGCCTAACAATCCCTGATTGTAAAATCGACTCACACGATGGAGAGTTGCTCTGTCGGGCGCAAAATGACCACGGGCAGGCAGAAAGTCGTGCCAGATTAACTGTTGAACCAGAGGAGGAAGAAAGCAGGAGTGCCCCTACTTTTGTTAAGGAACTTGAAGATCAGGCAGAGTTTTTAGGTGATAAACGCGTATGAACCTTATAATTTTAGACTGTTAAACACGGTGAACACGCTATATTTGAAGCTATTGCCCGTGGTTCTCCACTCACTGTTCTCAGTTGGTTCATCAACGGTAATAAATTGGATGCTCAAACTCAAGGAGTAATTTCCATCGAATCTACCGGGGAGGGAACTGGACAGAAAATAACTTTAGATTCAGCACATTGGGCTGGCACTATTTTGTGCAGGTAACCCAAATTTCTATTGTAATATTCCCTAAATTAAAGAGCTGAGAATGCAATTGGACGTTTCGAAACAAAAGCTAGATTAATTGTTCTACCCCCTGAACGACGAAAACAACCACCAGTTTTTCGCAAACCACTTACTGATAAAACAGAAAATGAAGGGGATTCTGCAGTTTTTGAAGTTTGTGTTGATCCTGAATCTTTGGTTAATAAATTTATTTGGCGATTGAATGGGGTTGAATTGAATAATGGTGATAGAGAAGGGAGAATACTTTTGAGCCATGCTGATGGAGGAATTGGCCGTTTGGAATTTAATAAATGCCGGTGAGCCTTTGAAAAAAGAATTTTTTAACTTCAATTTTTCTTAAAAACAGTTTGGATGATGGTGGCACTATTGAATGTGTTGCTGTTAATACCGAGGGCGAAACTTCCACTACCTCCAAATTTAATGTTACTGTAGGACCGCCGACAAAGAAAGGTCGTTTTGATGGCGGTGAGGAAGAATCTGAAGCTAGTAGTTTGATAACTAAAGTTGAGAATATCCCTCCTGTTACAATTGTTGTTGGGGATCAGAAAGTTTTGGCGACAGAAGGAGAACCAATGGAAGGTGAACTGTTAGAATCTAAATGAGAGATGAATGCATTAATCTTCCCCTAATTTTAGTTCAATTTTATGGTGGTTTAAAGCCTACTTTTACCAAAGGACTTGAAGGAGCTGTTTTAGAATGCCGCTCCGGTGATAATCTAATTGCAGAGGTTGAGGTGTCTGATGCACAGACTATTAAATGGTTTAAGAATAATATACCTCTTGAGGTTTAAAGAGCGATTTTTGTGAATATTATAAAAATTAAATTAGGATGGAAAAGAAGGAATTCGTATAGAACAATCGCCTGGTCGTAGCCGACTTATCATTCCAAATATTCAAATAGGCCAAAATGGACAATTAAAAGTTGAGGCAGAAAACGAAAATGGAAAGTCTGAGAGTAATGGTCAAGTTAGAATATTAGTTGAGGATGGTCAAGGTTCAACAGCTAACGTGCCAGTACAAATACGGAAGCCCTTAACAGATATAACGGTTATTTGATTTTATCCTCTAAATTTAAAAATAAATTCTAAAGGTTATCGAGAATGACACTGCCGAGTTTCGCGCATCAGTCATTGGCACCCCAACACCTAATATTCGTTGGCTTCTCAATGGTACTCCAGTTGAAGGAGGAGATGAGAATATTCAAATAACCAGTCGTCAAACTGGAGATCAAACTGAACACACCCTTCGAATACCAAGAACAAATATTTCGGCTCATAATGGAGCTAGAGTTGTTTTACGAGCTACTCAAGATGGGCAAGGGGATGGAGTACAATCCGAGGCTAATATCCACGTTCATGCACGTGTTCCTGGCCCTCCATACTTTAGTAGACAACCTCAGGATCATGATGTATATGATGATGTAGAATCAGTCAAATTTAGTGCTATTGTGCATGGAGAGCCTGTTCCGACGGTGACTTGGTAGGCTATAATTGAATCTCCAAAACTAAAAAATTTAACAGGTCCTTGAAAGGACAAGTTCTCACTGCCAGTGATCAACTGAGAATAAGGCATGACACAAGTACTGGGAAAACTTCAATCAGAATATTCCACCCTCGCGCTGATACACACACGGGTGAAATACGTGTTCTTGCTGAGAATATTCATGGGGCTACTGAAGCTTTTGCTAATCTTTTGGTTCAACCAAAGGCTGATCTGCCTCGTTTTCTTACTGATATGGATGATAAACTGGTTCCTGAAGGGGCAGATATAAAATTTATTGTTCGTATTGAAGAAACTGTGCCTCCGGCTGAGGTGCAATGGACTTTAAATGGAAAACCGTTGAATGACGGAGAGTAAGTGAACACCCGGAAATTTATAATAAAATATGCTGTATTAAGCAATATTCGAATTACCAAGGAAGGCAATAATCACATTCTCGAAATTACTAACGTTAAAAAAGAACAAGCAGGAGAGTGTGCTTGTATTGCAAAAAATTCTGCTGGAACTAAGCGTCAGAATTCACAATTGACTGTTAAAGAAGTTGGAGTACCACCTACATTTGCTCGAAATTTGGAAGTAGCTTAGAGATCTTATATAAAAATATTTTTCTTTATTAAAGGATCGTCTTATGGATGATCAACAAACATTGGTTTTAGAAGCCCAATTAGCCTCGGGTGTCAGACCTGAACCAACAGTTAAATGGTTCCGAGATGGTGTTGAACTACAATCTAGTGAACGTGTTAAACTTGTTGAGGAGGGAGATATTGACCATAGGGTTTACAGAATGACGTGAGTTTTGCTAGAAATTTGCGATAAGATAAGGGGTATATTTAATTAAAATTCAGGATTTTACGGATTGAAATGGCAGACAAAGGCCGAATTACTATACAAGCAGAAAACCAATTCGGCAAATGCGGTAACTGTTAAGAGAATTTTTTAAATGAAATTTTAATCATAGAATGTACCGCCAATGTTGGTATCCAAAGGCGTCAGTCTTTAAGGAAGCCCCAATTTCTCTCTGAACTGGGTCCTATTACTGTTACAGAAGGCGATACGTATTTTAAATTTATTAAAATTTAAAAAATTGAATAATTATCAGGCTAAATGCCAAGGTGATTATAAGCGGAGATCCTACACCTTACACTAAATGGTGGGTAGAAAACTTGGAATTTATCCTCTTTTACTTCCCCCTTTTTATCCTCTATAGGTACATCAACAATCAGATGGTCTACCAAACAGAAGACACAGAAATGGTACACGAATCAGGCGTTTACACACTTAAAATCCATGGATGTACACGCGATATGATTGGCACAATTCGTTGTGTTGCTGGTAATAAAATGGGAGAGGCTATTATTGAGGGAAAACTGGTAGTGGTTGCTCCAGTACCTGTGGAGTTTGAAGTGATTTTTAGATTTATTCTTAACTAAAAAATTTTTTTGAAGACTGGTTTGTGCGACGCAACCTGTCGTGAAGGTGATACGCTTAGACTTAAAGCTGTTCTACTCGGAGAACCAATGCCCGAAGTTTCTTGGTTTATTAATGGGAATAAATTGGTGGAAAGCCAAAACTGTAAAATCACAACAATTGGAACAACATACACTGTTCTAATTAGAAATATTACACAAGACTATGCGGGTAGCGTTGTTTGTGAGGCTGTTAATGAGTTTGGAAAGGCCTCCTCACAAGCAACATTGAGAGTTTTGCCTCGAGGTGAACCTCCCGATTTTATTGAATGGCTAAGTAATGTGAGGGCACGTCAAGGATCCGAGGTGCTATCGCATTCTTAAGGAAAATTTTTATAATTTTTAGGTTATTCACAAAGTCGTTTACACTGGAGAACCTCGTCCATCTATTAGCTGGTTCATTAATAATCAAGAAATTGTTAGCAGTACTGAAGAGATAATTATTACAACAACTGAAAACACTTCAACCTTAACTATACGTTCGTTTAATCCCGAAAGGCATGTTGGAGAGATTATTTGTAAGGCTGAAAATGATGCTGGGGAAGTATCTTGTACAGCAAATATGGCTGTAAGCTTATAACTTCTATTGCTAAAATATCCCTACTTTCCTTATAGACCTATACTTCCGATATGTTTACTGAATCAGAAAGCGGTTCCCAAGTCGAGGAACGTTTGGAAGAGGATTTGATGGAAACCATGAGAACTTCTACTCCCATTATGGCCCCAGCCTTTATCACAAAAATAAAGGACACAAGAATTCAACGTGGACATCAAGCAATATTTGAATGTGTTGTTCCTGATACTAAGGGTGTTTGTTGTAAATGGTTACATGATGGAATGGAGATTGAATTAATTGCTAGAATTAGAGTTCAAGTACAAACTATTGAAGGATTTACAACTTCAGAATTAGTTATTGATGCAGTAGAACCTGAAGATGCTGGGAAATATACAGTTATTGTAGAGAATGAGGCTGGGAGGGCACAATGTGAGGCTGAATTGACTGTTGTTGGTAAGTAGATGATCAGCATGATTGATATAAATAATTATTTACTAGAAACAATGGACAAGCCTGTCCAGATGCCACCCGATTTTAGCATCAAATTACAGGATAAATCTGTTCCTCTCACAGAAAGGGTTACATTTGAGGTAATAAACGTGTGGTAAATGATTAGAGTTTTCAATAAAATTTCAGTGCAAAGTTACTGGATTACCCGAGCCACAAATTAGATGGCTTCAAGATGGAAAACCTTTGGATTCTTTGCCTGGAGTGCGCACTGAAAGCGATAAGGGCATCCAGCGTTTAATAATTGAAAGTGTGGAGAGAATCCATGAAGCTTGTTATACTTGCACTGCTGAAAATGTAATTGGAAAGGCTGAAACATCAGCAAATCTCCGTGTTGAAAGTAAAGATTTAAGTATGAAACCCGATAAAATATAAAATTTTCAGCAATGGCACCCGTATTTACTCGTCCCCTAACCGATCTGCAAACACAATTAGGTGGTCAAGCAGTTTTAGAGTGTCATGTTAAGGGAATTCCACAGCCAACAGTCGAATTTTACTCAGCACATGACAACTTCCGCATTCAGACTGGCACTCGAGTTAGTATTCAACATGATGCTACCAATATACAATGGAGAATGGTTATTAAAGAAATGCAGCAAGGTGATTTCCGCACTTATCGAGCAGTTGCTCGTAATGAAATTGGGCAAGTTCAATGTGAAGCTAAAATTGTTGAACAAGAGAGTAGCTTGGAACGTCCTCGCATTATTGAACCTCTAAAACGTTCTCGAGTCCGTGAGGGTGAAACAGTCGAAATGGGTGTTCGAGTAGCTGGTGGTCGGCCAGGAATGCCGTTAGAAGTTGAATGGTTCAAAAATGGAACACCTCTGGTACCTGCAGATCAACGTGTTCGACTAGTTGAATATAGAGATAGTGGAGAGTTTAAACTTATTATAGAAGACGCGCGTATGGAAGATACTGGAGACTATGGAATTCAAATTAGCAATCAAGCTGGTAAAGACAGTAGCCATGCACAACTAGCTGTTGATAAAAAAGAAGAATTACAAAAAGCACCAGAATTTACTCAGCCATTACGAGATGTATCCATTCGTGAGACTGAAACCGTTGTCTTAACATGCACAGTTTCTGGCGAACCAAAGCCACAAGCTCAATGGAGTTGTGATGGAAAGCCTGTATATGATGATGGGCAACGTATCAGAATTATTAGTGAAACAGTAGATGATATTCAAGAACGACATTCTGTTACTATTACTACTTCAACACCTTCAGAATCTGGCCTTTATACTTGTAAAGCAGTCAATCCAGCAGGAGAAGCTGAAACACGTGGACGTTTAACAGTTCGTGAAGATTTGGCCCCTCCTGTTTTTAAAGAACTTTTGCGTGATATACAAATTCGTGAACGTGAAACAGTAACATTTTCGGTTACTGTAGAAGGAAGACCAACACCACAAATTCAATGGCTAAAGGATAGTCAAACGATTCAATTCGATACTCGAATTGTTCAACAAGAGATTGATGAACAGCAAGGTCATTATGTTGTTCAGCTAAAAGATGCTTTGATCACCGATACTGGTCTTTACAGTTGCCAGGCAACAAATAAAGCTGGTCAAGCTAAAACTGAGAGTCGTGTAACTGTGGAGGAACTGTTGGAAACTCCTAAATTTACGGAAGGATTGCGACCAGTAGAAGTACGTGAAGGTGATTCAGCAACAATGTCAGTGGTGGTTAGTGGAGTCCCTACGCCAGAAATATTTTGGTAGGAAAAATCAGAGGATAATTAATTAGTTTATTCAAATTTAGGTACAAGGATGGATCACCAGTTGAAATTGATGGGCAGCACATAATCCGACGTGATTCGGATAATCATCATAGCTTGACCGTTCAAAATGCCACACTCCGCGATGCCGGTACATATACTTGCCAAGCAAAAAACAAAGCTGGCCAATGCGTAACACAAGCACAACTTGGAGTAATAGAACAACTAGAAGCCCCTAAATTTGTTGATGGCTTAAAACCAATCGAGGTAAAGGAAGGTGAAACTGCCAAAATGTCTGTCCAGGTGGATAGTAAACCGGCACCTAAAGTTCAGTGGTTTAAAGACGGACAACCCGTTAATGTTGATGGTGTTCATATAGTTGCTACAGACGATGGACATGGAAGGCACGAATTAATAATTAAAGATGCCAAAAATAATGATGCTGGAACTTATACTTGTAAGGCATCTAATAAAGTTGGAGAAGCAGAATCTCAGGCAAAGTTTGCTGTTATTGAAGAATTGGAAGCACCCAGATTTGTTGATGGACTTAAACCTTTAGAAGTAAAAGAAGGAGTAACAGCTAAAATGTCAGTTGAGGTAACTGGAAAGCCTGAACCAGAAGTTCAATGGAACAAAGATGGATGGCCTATTCAAGTTGATAATGTCCACACTATTGTTAAGGATGAAGGGAAGGGCCAGCATAGCTTAACCGTAAAAGATGCCAATACAGCAGATGCTGGAACCTATTCGTGCAAAGCAACTAATAAAGTTGGAATGGCTGAAACACAGGCCAAATTTGGGGTTATAGAAGATTTGGAGGCGCCAGAATTTACTAAAGGATTAACCCCTCTTGAAGTAAAAGAAGGGGAAACGGCCAAAATGTCTGTTGAAGTAAAGGGCAAACCATTGTCACAGGTTCAGTGGTTTAAGGATGGACAACCTGTTCAAATTGATGGAATTCATGTAGTTTCTATAGATGATGGACATGGAAAACACGAACTAATAATTAAAGATGCGAAGAATTCTGATGCTGGAACATATAGTTGTAAAGCAACAAATAAGGCTGGCTCTGCCGAAACTCGAACCAATTTCGCAGTTATAGAAGAAATGGAAGCTCCTAAATTTGTTGATGGACTTAAACCTGTTGAAGTGAAAGAAGGTGAAACAGCAAAAATGTCAGTTGAAGTAACTGGAAAACCTGAACCAGAAGTTCAATGGAACAAAGATGGATGGCCTGTTCAGGTTGACAATGTCCACATAATTGTTAAAGATGAAGGGAGGGGCCAACATAGTTTAACAGTAAAAGATGCAAATATTGCTGATGCTGGGACTTATACTTGTAAGGCTGTGAATAAAGCAGGACAAGCTGAGACTCAGGCCAAATTTGGAGTTATCGAAGACGTCGAAGCTCCAAGATTTACAGAACCTCTTAAAGAACTTACAGTTGAACCTGGACAAAATATCGTCAATCTTGAATGTACAGTACAAGGAAAACCAGAACCTGAAGTCCGTTGGACTCGAAATGGGGAGCCAATATATATGGATGGAGTTCACGCTGTTGCTAAAAAGGATGATAAAGGACATCACACTTTAATTATCTCAAATGCGCAGAAAGAAGATGCTGGAGTTTATAAATGTGAAGCTATTAATAAAGCTGGAAGGGATGAAACGAGTGCTCCTTTAAAATTCCCAACAGAACATGTAGTTGAACCAATGAAGGAAGGACAAGCTCAACCAATATTTACACGAAAATTAGAACCACAAACAGTTCAAGAGGGTGAAAGCGTGGAGATGAGTTGTCAAGTAAGCTTTACTTAAGAATCATTGAAAATCCCAATATTTCCTTATAAGGTTAACGCAACTGAATCAAAACCAGAAATTCAATGGTTCCATGACGGCCGACAAATCTTCCCACAAACTTCACCAAATATTCAAATGGAGCAATCTTCAGATGGCACTTTGCGTTTGCGAATTCTTCATGCCACAAAAGATAATGTTGGGGAGTATCGTTGTGAAGCTGTCAATCCTGTTGGGAAGGCTGAAACAAGCGCTCCTCTTCGATATGCCCAGCAAGTTGTGATTGAACAACCGATGGAAGAAACATTTCTTTCTTGGCGTCGACAACTTCAAGATCAACAAGTTCAAAAAGGTACAACAAACGTCGTCTTCGAGTGTGAATTGGCACCTACTGCGGCTAGAGGAATACGGTAATTTCTCTCCCTCCCAACACTAATTTGTTAATCTATTAAATTTAAAGCTTTGACTGGCTCAAAGATGGTGCAATTTTAGCTAATAAATTATTGCAATATGCTCTACGAATTGAGCAAAGCCCAGATGGGTTTACCCAGCGATTAATTTTCGAATGTGCTCAATTTGATCACATTGGCGTTTATCGATGTGTTGCTACAGATGTTAATGGCAATCAAATTTGGACTGAAGCTAGACTTGGAGTTATTGGTGTGTTAGATATTTTACGTTATTTCCTTCGTTTCTCCCCCAAACTTTATTAAATAAAATAATTTTAGCGCCAGCCGAGGGAGGCGAGATGGCACCCGGACCACCCGAATTTGTTGAACTTCTCAAATCTGCAACAACAACGATAGGAGGAACTGTTGTACTTCGTTGTAAAGTGAAAGGATTTCCTCGGCCTACAATTACTTGGAGTAGACAAGGCTATGGCCCTGTGACAGCAACAGATCGTATAAGCATGGAATATCATGATGATGGAACAATTATTTTAACGATTAAAAATGCCGAAATGGAGGATACTGGCGAATATCGCTGTGATGCTGAAAATGAGTATGGGACTGCTTGGACTGAGGTAGAATGTTTAAAAATCAGAATATTCTGGTCTATTATTTAATTATAAGGGTCCGATAATTGTTGCTGCAGAGGGTAGTCTGCCTATTGATGGAGAGGCACCTGATTTTACTGAGCCAATACGTCCTATAACTGTCCGTGTTGGTATGATCCATAATTTGAAAAATATTTTGATTATTCTCCCTATCTCCCAGGCGGCACTGGAATTCTTGAAGGCAAAGTTACTGGACTTCCCTTCCCAGAAATCAAATGGTATAAGGGTGATCAGCTTCTTGTTCAAGGGGCAAATCCCCGATACCGTATTGAGGCTCATCCTGATGGAACACAACGTCTAATTATCAGTGATGCACAGCTTGGGGATATGGATGATTATCGCTGTGAAGCCAGTAATAAATACGGAGATGTCTGGAGCGATGTGACATTAACTGTTTCAAGTGGGCTATTCCGTTATTAATGCAATTACAAGAAAATCTGTCTTATAGCCCACACCCCTGAAGTTTCTGAAATGCAAGGTCCAACTGCACCCTCATTCGTTAAACCCCTACAGGAGGTTCATGCTCAAGAGGGTGCACCAGCTGAGTTGGAATGTGTTGTAAAAGGTGAACCTTTGCCTACACTTAAATGGTTTAAGGCAAGTTCTGCTATGTCGATGATTCTATTTTTCTATTGTTTGTTTTAGGATGGTGAACCAATTGATGCTGGGGATGTTCATTTCAAACAAACTCTCTTCCCTGATGGTACAGCACGCTTAACACTTCCTGCGGCACGTATTACCGATGCTGGACAATTCCGTTGTGAAGCAACTAATCCTTCTGGGAAAGCTTCAACGGAAGCTCCTCTCCGTGTAGTTTTAGCAGAAAAAATGCCTGAAATTCCGAAGGAGATGGTGCCAGAATTTGTTGAACAACTTAAACCTGTACAGGCTAAAGAAGGAGAGGAACCCTTCTTTGAATGTAAAATACATGGAACCCCGAAACCCGATGTTAAGTGGTACAAAAATGGCCGAGAACTTGGACCCGATGATGGGAAAATTGAATCATTACCAGACGGCACACAACGCCTTCATTTACCTCCAGTCGGTCCCAACGACGATGGAAATTATTACGAATGTGTAGCAACAAATCCAGCAGGGTCTGCTAGGTCTGGAGCGCCACTAACTGTTACTCGTACGTTTATAAGAATAGTTCAATTAATATACTCAAATCTAGCATCCGTCAAAGAGACACCTCCAACATTCAAACGTGGCCTACAAGATCAGAACCTTCCTAAGGGCTCTCCTCTGGTTTTGGACGTAGAAGTCGATGGAAAACCCACAAATGTTCAATGGTTCAAAGATGGGCGCCCTCTAGGCCCTGGTGAAGATTTGGGCAATGGGAATTATCGTTTAATGGTACCCGAACTCAAAGATGAAGGTGATTTTGGCAAGTATTCTGTACAAGTTTCAAACGGAGCTGGTTCGGCCGACAGCGCCGCTGCTGTTACTGAAGCTGGTGGGGGTTTTATATCATTGTTAAAAGGCTTTATATCTAATTACAAAAATATCACTTATCAATCTAAGTATCTTTTTATCAATCTAATCACTTTTTATCAATAAATTCCTCCTCTTCTCTATTTATTATTCTTTTATTCACATATACTTTGCGTAGGGAAACGGACTTCCATTTCCTCCATAATGTCCGTATCCTCCGTATTTTCCTCCATAGTCTCCATCGTAGCCCCCCGGATTTCCATAGCCATATTGTTGGTGTGGATTATGATGGTCATCATGATGTCCATAACTTTAAAAGGACGTGAATCAACATTTTATTTTATTATGCTACCCATAATCTCCATGATGTTCCGACGGGTTATGCCCTCCATATCCATAGTCATTACCATATCTTTGACCATATCCATGTCCGTACCCATAGGGTTGGTGATGACCATATCCATGATGATAGTCCTCTGTTATAGGAAGGATATTGGCTAAAAATCACTCAAAACTTGCCTGATCCATAGATACTGATCATCAAAAATTGTGCCATTATTAATTCTAACAAAACAATGGAAATAATATTTGCCATTTTTTAGTTTTACTTAGTGCCTTAATGAAAAATGAAATACAATTCTTTGTATTTTTATATTGAATTTATTTTAATTATAGTCCCATTAAATATATTTTTATTATATCTGCTACATATTACCCTCATTAACCATCAAAATCATTGCGCAATCTAATCACGATTTTATTGTTTTTCTAATTATTTTTATACTGATCATTATTAAATGTGCCATTTCGCTTGGTTCTAATTGCTTCTAAACTAGTCGCGCAGCTTTTTTTCTTCTCTTAATTTAAAACGAATAATAATTATTAACATGAATTAATTATTGTAAAAATATTTAAGTAAAAACAATCTTTCAGAATCAAAACCAGAAATCGTCAAAGGTCTATTGCCTGTAAGCGTTCGATCTGGTGAACCTGCTAAATTCGAAGTCCAAGCTCGTGGACCTGTTAGAACTGTTAGATGGTACAAGAACGGAAAGGAGTTGGAAAATCCTGTGGTTGAAGAAGATAAAGCTGCTGGAATTTATTGTTTAATTATACAAGCAGCCAATGAAGATGATCAAGGGGATTATAAGGCAGGAAATCACTTGAGTTTATATACTTAAAATATGATTTTCCAGGTTGTATTATCCAACAATGCCGGAGAGGCTGATTCTTCTGCTCCACTTACAGTACTTCCTCCTGCACTTTCTCCTTTAGGCTTTGTTCGTCCTCTAACTGATCAACAAGTGCCAAAAGGTCAAACTGCAGTCCTCGAAATCGAGACTAACAGAGCTCCTAAAATAGTAAAATGGTATAAAAATGGTGAAGAACTAAAGCCCGGACAAGTTAAAGCACATCCAAAACAGATATCTGATACTAAATTTAAACTAGAGATTCCTGATGCCGATGAAATTGATGCAGCTAATTATTCGGTGTGATTATCCTTCAGTAATAATTTTATAAAAAATTATTTTAAGGTCAAAGTCTTTGACAAAGAAGACGAACCGGGTGCCGATTCTAGTTGCCAACTTAGAGTTTTACTTCCAGCTGAGAAGCCAGATTTTAAAAGACCTTTGCGAGAACAAGCAATTCCAGAAGAGGATGAATTATTACTTGAAGTTGAAACTATTGGGAAGCCTCACATTGTTAAATGGTTTAAAAATGGACAAGAAGTTTCTCCATCGAATCGAATCAAAATTGAGCAATTAGGACCTGATCATTTCCGGCTTACTATTCCTTCTGCTCTAAGGGATGATTCTGGTCTTTATTCTGTAGAGATTGAGAATGAAGCTGGGAAGGCTAAATGTGAAGCTAAACAAACTGTTGAACCCTTCCCAGAATTTATTAAACCTCTCAAGGATTTGGAGGTTGATGGAGGTTCAATAGCAGAATTTATGTGTGAAACTAATTTGAGAAGCTTGCCACGAATTGTTAAATGGTTTAAAAATGGAAATGAAATTTTTGCTGATGATAGAATACAAATTATTTCTGAACCTACAACTGGAATATTTAAATTAATTATTAAATCTGCCATAAAAGAAGATATAGGAACATACAAAATTCTATTAGAAAACACTGCTGGAATGGCAGAAAGTTCTGCTCAGCTAGGTGTGCGATCCTTAGCACAAGTACCAGGATTTGAACAACCCCTTCGTGAACAAACAATTCCTGAGAAAGATCAGCTTGTTTTAGATGTTAAGACTACTGGAAAGCCAACCTTGGTCAAATGGTAAGAAAAGGGTTGGTTGGAAAGAAATATATTGCCTAATTTAGGTTCAAAAATGGCCAAGAATTATTGCCATCAGACCGCATTCGAATGGAACAGTTAGGCCCTGATCACTTCCGTCTTATCATTCCATCTGCTTTAGCTGATGATTCTGGACTTTATTCCGTCGAGATTGAAAATGATGCTGGAAAGGCTAAATGTGAAGCTAAACAAACAGTTGAACCTTTCCCAGAATTTATTAAACCACTCAAGGATTTGGAAGTTGATGAAGGTGCAGTGGCAGAGTTTATGTGTGAAACTAACCTAAGAAGCTTGCCACGTATTGTTAAATGGTTTAAGAATGGAAATGAGATTTTTGCTGATGATAGAATCCAAATAATCTCTGAACCGAATACTGGCATCTTCAAATTAATTATCAAATCAGCCATAAAGGAAGATATTGGAACATACAAAATTCAGCTAGAAAATACTGCTGGAAAAGCTGAAAGTTCTGCACAATTGTCTGTCCGTCCTCTCAAGAAATTAGAGCCACCTAAAATTGTGAAAGCACTGCTTGATCAAATCGTTGCTGAAGGAGAGCCATTAACATTTGAGGTGCAAATACAGGGAGATGTTGATGAAATTAAATGGTTAAAAGATGAATTTCCTGTTGGGAAAGATGCCCGAATTCAAGTGCAGAAGGTTGATGATCAAACGTTTGTGGAAGAATTTAAATTTTAAATTTACGCTTTCTATTTTTAGTTATCGGCTGACAATCCCAGCTACTGTTCTCTCAGATGCTGGCGAATTCGAAGTTCAAGCTATCAATGCTGCAGGCAAGGCATCATCTACTGCCCGTGCCGAAGTTGATCAAGCACCTAGGATTGTCCAAGGACTCCTTCCAGGAGATATACTTGAAGGAGATGAACATCTATTCCGTGTTGAGGCTTCAGCACCTATTCGAATTGGTAAATATTTTTGAAAATGATGCAAAATTATCTAAAAATTTCTACAGTAAAATGGTTCAAAGATGGTCAGGAAATTACGGCACCCGCTGGTGCTCGTTTCCGTCTCAAAGATATTTCGCCTAAAAAGTATGAGCTTGAATTAACTGATGCAAAACTTGAGGATGGTGCAGCCTATAAGGTGGAAATACGGTTATTAAGGCAATCATTAAAAATTCAGGCCATTCTGTCCAATCGAGCTGGTCAATGTGAATCTCAAGCTGATTTGAAAGTGCGCAAGCCTGTCCAATTCAAATTACGTAAAGGTCTGAATGATGTTACCATTAACGAGGGTGAACCTCTTGAACTCGTTGCCGAATTAGATGGACAGCCTGCAAGTGTTATATGGCTAAAAAATGGTGTGGAAGTAAAACCTGATGGAGAAAGGCTAAAAATTGTATGAATTTAGAATTTGTAAAAGAACAAAATTCATTCTTTTAAAGATTTCCAATCCTGAAACTGGTATTTATTCATTGCTCATTCCTTCAGCAGCTACCTCTGATGGAGGGGCTTATCGTGTAGTTTTTGCCAATCCTGCTGGAGGAGAAGTTTCTTCTGGATCTGTTGCTCATGTTCGCTCGCGTAAACCATCAATAGAAACAAGTCCAGCAGTATTCCTAAGTCCACTTTCGGACGTAGAATTGCCAGAGGGTGAAGTTCTTACATTAAAGTGCACAGTTGGAGGACAGCCATTGCCTGAAGAGGTAATTTACCCCTTTTTCCTCATATATGAAAATTATCAAAAGGTTATATGGTATCGCAAAACAGAGGGTGCCACTGCAGAAGAACAACTCCAACCAGATGGTGATCGTATAGCCATTCGTTTGGGCTTGGATGGAAATGCCATGCTTCGCATTAGAGATGTAAAACGTTCTGAAGCTGGCCAGTTCCGAGCAGTCGCTAAAAATGAAGCAGGACAGGCTGAAACAAGTTGCCAAGTTAAAGTAACAATTGGAGGTGCCGAGAAGGGAGAAGCACCGAAATTCGTAATCCCATTGAAAAAGACTGAAGGAGCTCCTGGTTCAAATGTTGAATTCCGTGTTAAAGTGAGAGGAGTTCCTTCTCCAACACTTGAATTGACACTTAATGGAAAACCAATCATTGGGGAGCCACGTTTCAAGCTTGAAGATTTATCTGATGGAAATTGGTCCTTAACCATTGCTGACATACGGCAAGAAGATTTTGGCCCACTAAAGTGTGTTGCAAGCAATCCACTTGGACAGGATCAATGTGAGGCACAGTTTGAGCCTTCTGAAAGGAAACCTTCAATTGTTCCATCTGAACCAAGTGGTTATGCTCCTAAATTTAATGTACCTCTTTGGGACCGAAGAATACCTGAAGGGCAACCTTTATCAATTGAATGTCATGTAGATGCGAAGCCTGCAGCAGATATTGAATGGTGGGGGGTTTTATGAATCTATGTGAAGTATAAAAAATAATTAAGGTTTTACAATGGTGAACCACTCAAGGACACTGGCGATGGACGCGTTGAAATTAGAAATACGCCAGATGGAGCCTGCCGGGTACGCATTAAAGATTTCCGTGCTGACGCGGGAGCAGGTGAATACCGCTGCCAAGCAACAAATCCATTTGGAGTTGCTGACACCCGCGCAAACTACAACGTTGAACCGATATCAGAAAAAGAAGCACCTAAAGAAGAGCTTGCAAAAGCCCCTAGATTCAATCCCGGATTGGAAGATTGTGCCTTTGAGGAGGGCAAACAAATTTTGCTACGTTGCCGAGTAGAGGCTCAACCACCAGCAAGTATTACGTTTTACAAGGATGGTGTACCTATTAGACCGGGTGACAAAATTCGTATAAATTATAATGAGGAAAGTGGTGAATGTTTGCTAACAATTGATGATTGTTTAACTAATGATGAAGGTGCTTTATCTTTAAAATATTAAAAATACCTAATTTTCCTTAATTAGGAGCTTATCGCTGTGTTGCCCAGAACATTCATGGGAGCGCCAACACCGCATGTCAAGTTGGAATTAAAAAACAAGCTCCATCTGTCGCTAAAGAGGCTGCAGGTGAACCTCCACAATTTGTCCGTGGCCTTGTTGATCAGTACATTGACCGTGGTGACAAAATGGTCTTTAGCTGTATTTTGGGTGGTGGAACACCAGACGAGATCAAATGGTATAGGGATGGTAAACTACTTTCTCCTGCTGATGGCCGAATTGAGATTGAACGTCTTCCAAATGGAGAATGCCGTCTTACTATAAGTGATTGCTCAATTGCAGATGAGGGTATTTATCGTTGTGAGGCGTCCAATGCTTTTGGAACTGCTAAAACGCAAGCTACAGGGCATGTGGATAGTGAGTGTTTTTAGTATACAGAGTGAAAGACTTTCTTTATTTTTAGTGAAACTGAAAGCAGAAAAGCCTCCGCCATCTAAAGAAGGAGAAGCACCACGCTTCATTATTCCCCTTTCTGATTCTACCGTATTTACTGGCTCTCCTATTGAATTAGAATGCAAAGTAACTGGAAAACCATTACCCACGGTAAAATGGACAAAAGATGGTCATCCTTTGGCGGAAGATGCTCGTTTCGATTGGAGCGAGAGTCGGCCAGATGAAGGTTTTTACCGATTGCGCATACGTGATGCGACCGCCCACGATGAAGGAACTTATCGCTGTGTTGCTACAAATGAAAGTGGGCAAGCAAGTACAAGGGCGACTGTACGGGTTGAAGATGAGCTAGGGGTAAATGATTTCTAGATAAATAAGTAAACTCAAATTTTAAGAAGGGAGCACCTCCAACTGCCGAAGGAAAACCTCCATTAATCAGTGTACGACTAGCAGATCAGCGAGTAACTGAAGGTCAGCCTCTAACACTCCATTGCCGCGTTGAAGGTGATCCAACACCTGAGTTGGTTTGGTACAAGGATGGAGAACAGATTCGACCCTCAGAACGATGCCGTTTAGAACGTGACCCTCTGACTGGAGATGGAAGATTAATTATTTCCTCATGCACTATTGATGATGACGGGGTTTATCGAGTGATTGCTACAAATCCTCATGGTTCAGCTTATGACAAATGTACAGTATCGGTTAAAAAAGCGGAAGAAGAACGTCCAAAATTGGAAAAGCCTGAGGGTGTTTCTGATGAATTTGATGCAAATAGAGCTCCAAAACTACTTGAACCTTTACAAAATGTTAAAGTAATGGAAAAAGAACCAATAAAAATGCGATGCCGGTTTGGATGGCGTAGTGGAGATCCAAAGCCTACCATTAAATGGTTCGAAGAAAGTCTAAATTCTTAAAATGTTGTAATTTAATAGGTATAAGGATGGTGATCGTCTCTTTCCTTATGATCACGTTGCCATTCCAGAAATTGATGATGATGGATGGTGTGAATTAGAAATCCCCGAATCAATGCGGTCTGATTCCGGAAATTATCGTTGTATAGCAGAGAATCCTTTTGGTACTGCTCGAACTGTTGGAGAAGTTCAAGTATCAAAAGAAGCTCGAAAACCATTCGAAGAACGTTTGAAAGATCAATTAAAAGTAACATAGCAATCCTTAAATTTTATAAGTCAATTTTCAGGATATTGGTCGCGCTCCAGGCTTTACTATCCCACTGACTATGAAACGTGCAAAGCCTACAGAGACAGTTGTTTTCGAATGCCTTCCTTATGGACAGCCGTTCCCCGATATTAAATGGCTCAAGGATGGGATTGAAATTAAACCTGGTGAAGGAATTAGTATTGAAGCATTGCCAGACGGAACACAAAGATTAACACTTACAAATGTATACTTTCCTTCTGAGGGATTTTATCGATGCGTGGCTAATAATGAAGTAGGATACCCTAGATTTTAATTATTCAAGCCCTATAATATTTAAGTATGGCACAGCTAGCACTAAAGCAGAGCTTAAAATGATTGGCGATCGTTTGCCCTCGAGGAGGGTGGAAGAAGAGGGCCCTCCAGCAGACCAGAAGCCGAGAATTAGGCCGTAAGGATTTCTTAAAATTCTCTACTTAAATATTGTCTAGGGGTCTACACAATCAAAGCATACATCAAGGAAGCCCTCTTGAATGGCAGGTTGCCATTCTGGGTGTGCCTACACCAAGTGTTGAATGGCTGAAGGATGGTAAACCTTTAGCAGAAGCTGCTGGAGCACCTGACTCGAGAATAAGTATTTTCCAAGATGAACGAGGCCTTCATCATTTGGTGGGGACTTATACTAATTCCTTTATACAATTAACTCTCTTCAGGTAATTGTAAATGTTCAACCAGACGATGCTGGTGATTATTCTGTTGTTGCAAAAAATCCACTTGGAGAGGCTGTCTCCACAGGTTCTTTAAGTGTGATTAGACCCCGTGTTGTTGAAGGAGGAGAAGAGGAAGGTCGTGGAGCTATGCCATTCCCACCTGGCTTTATTAGACAACTCAAAAACAAACACGTATTCGTTAAAATGCCTGCAATATTTGATTGTCTTGTGGTTGGATATCCACCACCGGATGTTGATTGGTATGAAGTTTAAAAAGACTTCTCTGACAAAATTTTTGTTAGGTATCACAATGGAAAAAAGATTTGTCCCGGCCCTCGTCACAAGATTCAGGTTGCTGGTGGTGGCTCTCATGCCCTTCTAATTCAAGACGTATGTACGGAAGATGCAGGCGAATATGTTGCTATTGCGCGTAACTGTCATGGACAGGCACAAAGTTCTGCTATTTTGGATGTGACGGTCCCCTTTATGGACAAGATAAAATTTGACGGTTCTGAAGATGTTACACCCTATTTAACGGTCGGTGGAATAAAAAAGTTTACTAAGAAATATTTTTATTTGTAGGAAGAATACGGATTCAGAAGGCAAAGGAAATCAATTCCAACACCTCCTGATAGAGGGCCTTTCATTAAGTGAGGAGCTTAAAAATCTCAATCGTTGATTTTTATTTTTTTAGAGAAGTTACTGGTCATTATTTAACCCTCTCTTGGATTCCAACAAAGAGAAGTCCTCCTAGATACCCTCAAGTCACCTATGTTATTGAATTTCGTGAATTGCCTGATAAAGACTGGCAACTACTTGACTACAATATTCCAGAGCCTGTCTGCAAAGTTCGAAATCTTGAACTGGGCAAAAGCTACCAGTTTCGTGTTCGTGCCGAAAACATTTATGGAATTAGCGATCCATCTCCCCCATCACCTCCATCGAGGCTAATGGCAAGACCTCCACCAGTCTTGGACAAATTCCGACGAGTTATACCTCTTCTTGACCCTTATATGGAGCGAGCTTTAGATCAAGCACATGCTGAACAATATGCCTGCACTCCTTGGTGCCGAAAATTTTTAAAGAAATTTTTATTTAAATTTTTAGGTTCGCGCCAGGCGTAAAAGAAAGACACTTTGTTGCAGAAACTGACCATCTCTCAATTACTTTACATTATGCAGGATATCCTGATCCAAAAATTACATGGAAACATAGAGGTTGGGATATCGATGCCTCTGGGCCAACCTCAAACATTCGGTGATTTTTTGTTTAAAAATATTATTCCTGAACTTATTTTAAGTATTTCTTCGCATGCTGGTGCTGAGACTACTATCACATTCCTAGGCTTCCAAAAGTCAAATGCTGGGCAATATACTTGTGTGGCTGAGAATCAGTATGGCAAAGCTGAACAAAATTTACTTGTTGATGTTGCTAGTGAGTTTAAGGGATGATAAGATTTATCAATTAAATTCTTATAGCCCGCCCAAAATTCACTCAACCTTTATCCAATCGTGACTACACTTCTGATAAGCCATTGAGGCTAAATGTTCGTGTTGAAGGCAATCCTGTGCCTGAAGTTAAATGGCTTAAGGTGAGGAGACATTAGTTTGCCTTTTCTAATTTTTTTTCAAAGGATTGGCGGCCCGTTGCTGAATCTTCACGTGTTCATTTGATTCAAGAAGATTCGAATTTGCGTACACTGCTTATTGATCAACCCATTTGGAGTGATTCCGGCATTTATACGTAGATTTTTAAATAATTTATCAGGAAAAATTAAGCCCTGGGGCTTATATTCTTAAAATACCCTCCAAAAGGTCTCTAACACTGACAGCCTCCAATAGAGAAATAAGCTAAATATTTACAGCTGTACCGCCTTCAATGACGCAGGTCAAGCAGTTACTTCTTGTACTATTACTGTAGAAGGTTATCCAAATATTTTTTAAAAATTAATTTAATTTATTTAACAGTCGAAAATGACTTTTTGAAAGATTTTAAACTAAAAGATTTCCGAAAATCTATAAAATTGGAGCGCGGACCTCTTCGCGATATTTATGATATTCAAGAAGCTGTAGAAGAAGAATATTCTATTGCAACAGAATCTGTTAAATAATTTACATATGTAGTAATTAGATTAATTTTATAAAAATTTTATTCTAGTCCCTAAACGTTACATTTTTTTTAATTTTTCAAAAAATTTCTTGAAAATTTTCCTTAAAATTCGAAAAAAAATTAATGGAACGTATTTATTTCTCCCCCACATTTTTTGTTGATCCCTTAATTTTACAGCCAAAAAGCTCGCCATTTTTTAAAAATGTTTTTAATCTGATAAATATTCAGAAGCAAATTTTCTTTTTTTTTAAATTTTATAGCCTTATTTATTTGCTTTATCTAAAAATATTACATCTTTATCTTACTAATTTATTTAGAAATTAATTAATTTTAAAAAATTCTGGCAATAATTAACGTTGGTAATGCTGCTTATTGCCGTCTTGAGGATTTGCTAATAAAACTGGTAGATTAAATATGTATGTTAAATTAAAATTAAATCGTTTTTGACCAAATTTAAGCCAATATTTAATCTAATTTATCCATTTTTTATAAGTAAAAATCTCAGGTTGACTCCCTTTTAGACTCCCTCTCTCTCTCCTACCGTTTCCTACTAACACCATAACACCTCCCTCAATATCCCACTGATATGATTATATCCCTTCCGCCCCCCCCCCCCACTTTATCAAACACACATGGATACAACGTTAGTCAACACTCTTAAAATTTTATTTACTCTTCTTATCCATTCACTTTTATCCTCACACATCTGGTGCTTTTAAATCGATCTGGTTTACCCCAACATTTCAAGGCGTTAAAATTTCTTCCAACTTTTTTATTAGTAAATAAAAATAGCACTAAAATCCTGCATTATTCCAAGCTTTAAGGCTGTAAATATTTAAAATAAAGCTTTAAATAACAGTTGCTTTGTGGATAAATGTTTGTGCATACATACATATTTACACTCTTGCAAATTAAAATAAAAATCATTAAGAGTTAAGTAATCCTTGAAATATTTTTAAAAATTTTAGTCGATTCGATTAAGGACTGTAAGTCCTTATTTCAATATATCCCTATTTTCCATTGTTTTGAAAATTTTTAAATTTCGATTTAATACATTAAATGAATTTTGATGGTTGAAGGATCAACTAAATTTTTAAAAACCTTTCAAACCCCTGAAATAATTGTAGATTCAATCAAGGACTTGCAGTCCTTGTTCAAATATACCCATATTTTAAAAATTATCCCTCAGTTAAGTTAAAAAATGTCCTCAGCTTCATCAACTCCAAGGAGTATTTCTCCTTGCTTCAATGTTGTTGAACGCTCTACTGGCAGACGATTCTTGGCGCAAAGAAAGCCTTTAGATGAAGAATTGGAAAGGGATATTCAAATGCATAATGTTCTACGTGAATCGCCTGATCTTGCGCAATTACACCAAGTTTTGGTAGAGGATGGTGAAGCTGTGATAGTTTATGGAAAGTTTGTGGATTTTTTATGATTAAATTGAAAATTTTGAAAAATTTTTTGATTAATTAAGTTGAAATTTCTAGAAATTAAGAGAGCTTTAATGAGTGGATTTATTGTTAAAATTATTGGTAAAATCGACAAATAAATGAGGGAGTAACTCAAATAGATGAGCAAACAAAAATAATATTTTTTTCCGATATACCAACTCAATAGCTCTTGATCCATAACACTCCAGCTTTATAAAAAATATTGGAAAATAGCCATATTATTGCTCTTAAATCCTCTCCAAAAAATTAAATTTCTTAAATTATTATTCAATTAATGTTATCTTCAACCGATTCAATCACCTCTTTTTCTTCAATATTACCAGGAAAGCGTTCCTTAAGTCCTCTAAAATTGTGTATATCTTATAATATTAAAATCAGGTTTTATTTCCCTTTTAGCGCAGATCGCTCCTTCCTTGACTCTCTACTACCTCCACCATCTAGACGTTCACATTCAAGATCTCCTTCTACATGTCAAGTTGGGGAAGCAGCACCCCGTCCTTCTGGAGCCAGGGAAGAACAAGTACAGGTAGAAAAAAGGGATCTCTCTTTTTTGAGAGTTCAAGAATTTCCAGATTTTTGTAAAACAACTACTAACAGCTCTAGCTTATATGCATAGTCGAGGGATTGTTCATTTGGATTTGAGACCCGAAGTTATCTTACTGCAAGATGATCATCTTCGACTTGCCGATTTTGGTCAGAGCAGGTGATTTGTCAGTCAAAGTAATAATTAATTTTGAACTTATAGACGCTTAATTAATGGAAAACTGATGGGTGGTTCAATTAAATCTAACCCAGAATTTGTTTCTCCCGAAGTAGTAGCTGGAACAGAACCAGTCACTTTAGCAGCAGATATGTGGAGTGTTGGAGCTCTTACTTGTAATTAAACAATTTCGAAAAATATCTTACAAATTTTAATAATTTAAAGACGTTCTCCTCTTTGGTCAATCACCATTTCTTGGTGATAATGATGAAGAAACTTTGCAAAATGTATTGAAAGGGGAGTTTCAGTTTGATGACACAAACCAACAAATTTCTTCAAACGCTCGTGAATTTGTTAAAAAGCTTTTAGTTAAAGATCCACAGTTTCGTTTTTTCAAAGTAAAATTAAGAATATTAAATATTTAAGTGGACGTATCGATGTTCAACAAGCATTAACTCAAGATTGGTTATCCGACCCTTCCTTAGACGATGCTAAGCTTTCAACTGATTGCTTGCGTGAATTTAAATATCGACATCAATGGCTAGAACGTCGAGTTTTTGTACAACAAACTCCCTCAGAGCAATTAACACAAATGGTAGAAGCACCTCGAGCTTTGTGCACTGCGAGCAGTAAAAGGCCTACAGCGGAGCCTGCTACGCCTTCAGAAATTTCTAGAAGGGAACCTTTAGCTGTATATGATTATTTACATATTCGAGCTGAAGAACAAGCAGCAAAACAGCCCCATTTTGCCCAACAAATTCAATCTCAAAGACAAAAGGGTCTTTCACCGTTGCCAATGCGTGAATCTCCAACACCTAGAGGCCAAAATAATTTTGGTGGCCAACACTTTGGAGATAGAGGAGGACAACAACAACAACCTCCGTTCCCCATACCTCCTTCAAATAAACGAAGTCCATCCCCTGGAACGCCTAGATTTCCAACAGAACCTCCACCCATTCCAGACTGGATTGTCTCTCAATTGCCCCCAGGCGTTAAAAAAGAACATTTGCGATGGGACCCTTATGGAGGAGGATTTTATTTGCCTCCAGAATTTCAACCAAAAGGTCAGGGAGCCCCACCACCCTTACCTCCTCGTAGCAGAAGTGGCTCATCGGAACGATCAGCCCCTGGTGGGGGACATCAACAGCAAACTGGACCACCACAATTTGCACCTTTGCCTGCAGGAATTTCAAAGAAAATTGAGGAGGTACGGGGTTATTTTTAAAAATTTTACAAAAATTAATTTATAGATGGCTGCAGCTGCGGCAAAGAAACAGAAACAACCACAACAACAGCAACAGAAATTGACACCTGAAGAGACCGAATTCCTTGCTGATTTGGCTAAGCAATTTGGAATCACTGAATTAAAATTAGAGGATTTAAAAGTAATTTTTGTACAAAAATAAATCAAGAAAATAATTATTTTTCAAAGAACCCTCAATCAGCCCTTATGAAATTAATTAGAGGAGAGCGTCGCCAGATTCAAGAGGAGGTGATCATTAGTTTACCCTCTCTCAGCTAAAAATTTTTTATTTAATTTCACAGCTTGCTAATCGTGTTCTTTCCGATATTTCCGAGGAAAGCGGTGGGGGTGATTCGAATAGCTCAGCCACCCAAAACAGTGAACGTTCCTCTGGTACAACTACTCCTCGGCCGCAAAAACAGGTGTTGACAAATATTGGATTAATCCTTTATGTTTAATTAATCTTTGGTTAAAACACACTAAAAATAACAAAATTAATTAGGTTCCTCGAAGAACAACAACCCCAATAGATGCTATGGATGCTGACGGGGAAGGGAGTACAACAACAACAGCTGAACATGAAGGTCCTTCCTCTAGTACGGTAACTCCTTTAGCCTCTCCCGCATTTATGGCCGAATCTCCTCCTCCACTTAATCAACAATTACAACATTTTTTCCCATCAGAGGTCATCAAATAAAAATAGATTTTTGCATCTTAAAAAAATTTTTTTCTAAAATTTCAGAAACTTCCAGATGATATTTCTTCCCCGCCTGAAATACTTGATGAAGCAGAACAGCATTTTACTAGCAAACATCTTCCCCTTCAAATCCCAGATTTTGGTATAAAATCACCCGTACAACTTTCACCTCGCGGGGAACATACTATGAGTGTTCAGATTGTGCCGAAGAAAGAGGCCCTATCCCCAAATGATTCAACAGTCCAAAAACCTTCCCCTTTCCGTCACTTGCCTGATACAGAATTTGACTTACTAATGGATGCCGTTGATAGAGTTAAGCGTGATCAAGACAAACGAAAATCTGTACGAGATGAATTTTGAATACTAATTTAATTATAATTTAATAAAGGAGCAAACGCCAGCTCTACTTAAACAAGAAGAAAAGGACCTAGAAAGTTATAAACCATATTCAGCTTATGCCGAATATGAACGTGAAGTAAAAAGTTTACAAACGCTTAGAAATCTTAGTGGAGATGAGGATTTTGCCTGTGAATCAAATTACCAAATTGGGCCAGAAACTTTATTGGTTCCAACTTTTGGAGCTCGTTTTAATGCTCGAGTTAGAGATTATAGGCGTGGAATTTGGGGTGATTCAGCTGCCTATGTTTTTTCTGGAGAACTTGGAGCAAGAAATACAGATGTGACTGTTAGAGAAAGGCGTAGATATACTGATTTAATAAGAGGTATTTGTGAGGGTAATTTTAGGAATCAAACTGAGATACCGTATTTTTCAATTTTTGGGATTAATCCCAATAGATCCTCCTTAAAATCTGTAAATCTCCCTCCATATCCCTCTCATTTTTTAGAAGAACCACTTGTTGCAAAATCAGTAGATAACGTGCTTGAAGGTTTACTCCAAACCCATGAAGGTGCACAACGACGGGTAACTAATGGGGATGAAATTGAAGTCCATGGAGAGAATTCTCCCGAAAAGTCACAGAATGGTGGTGATAAAAGTACGGAACTTTCAAATAAAATTAAAAAATTATTCTTTAAAGAATTTGCACCCATTTTCCGTTCGCGTCTACGTGATGGTTATTTTTCTGAGAATTCTCCTTCAGTCTATATAGAATGTCAACCTATCGGTTAATATTTGAAGATTATTATTTCTCAGTATAAAATCAAAAATTATTTTAGGTAACCCTTCGCCTGAGGTTACCTTCTTCCATCATGAAAGTGCACTATGCGAGGATGGTCGGCATCAAATTACTCGTTTAGGGAATAATATATGGAGGTGAATAAATTAATCTTACGAAACTAACTTTGATTAAATTTGATCAGATTAACCATTTTAAAACCTCTACCCGGTGTAGACACCGGAGAATACTCTTGTGTTGCTACAAACGAATTGGGACGAGATAAGTGTATTTGTAAATGTATTGGGGGAGGTAAAATATAAAATTTGAATTTTATAATAAATCCCGAATAAAGAACCTCCAAATCGTCCTTCCCGTCCCGAAGTTGAATTGTCTGCGGATACGGAGGTTTATGTCAGTTGGGAAGCACCTGAAAGGTTACCTGTTACGGTAGGGTTTTTTGAAATTTTATTAAATAGAAACATTATTAGCTAAACGGCACTACTTATCGGATTGAATGTAGACCCGCAGGTGAACGTGATGCTTTTGCTGCTTGGACATGTTTAAGTAATTGTGTTGAGGAAGAAGCTGTGGTGATTAAGCACTTATTGGTAGAGTTATTGAAGGAGATTCAATTTACTATTTGATCTTTTAGCCTCAAGGCATTTACCAATTTCGTGTAACAGCTAAAAATGAATTCGGATGGGGAGAGCCTTCAATACATTCAAGAATTATTCGGACACATCCTCGAGGTCTAACACATGCTCAGAAATATTTTATTTGATTTTTAGGTGTTCCAAAATTTAATTTGGATGTATTACGCAAAGAAGGGCGTCGCTTTACTGTAGTTATTATGCCACAAAAAAGTAAAGGCCCAGGGCTTACCGAAATTCAAGAGGAATTGGCTGAAAGGGAAGAGGAAGAAGACGAGGAAGGAATTGAGATACAAAATGATGAAAATACTAGGAAAGATTCTTTAAGGAATGGATCTGTTAATGGGAACGGAAATGGGTTTTCGAAGAAAGTTCAGTTAAATACTAGTGAGGATCCGCTTAAACGGTTTCAGGTACTGCAGACCATTACCTTTCTAAATCCTATCTAATTTACAGCTGGAAACTGAACTTTTCCGTGGCCAGTTTAGCGTTATACGCTATGCCATTGACTCTAAAACAAGTTCCCATTGTATAGGTACTTTCATGGAAAAATTTTAAGAAGCAATTTGTTCAGTTAAAATACGTGCCTCCCCTACTCACGGTTCATTAATGTTTGCAACACCAGCAGAACGTATGAAAGCTGCATTAATTGAATATGAAACACTATCAGAATGTCAACATGAAAATATCGTTCAACTTTTGGCTGCTTATTGTTCTGACAATGCTTTCCAACTTCTTTTCATGGAGCGTCTTTATGAAGATATTTTTCAAAGATTTGTGAGACTAGAGACATATTCTGAGGTTGTTATCCTTCGAATAATCCTCTCTATTAATATTACTCATAGGAACAAATAGCTTTTGTCGTCCGTCAAATTGTTGGTGCTCTTCGATGGATCCACTTTTGTGGGTGAGTTTACCTCTAAGATACCCTCAACCCCCTCAAAACATTAACAGATTTGTTCATGGTGATGTTGAACCTACAAACGTTATGTTCACAACAAAGCGAGCTTGGCATGTTAAATTAATTGATTTTGGGAGAGCTCGTCTTATAGGTTCACGCAATGGATTAGCAGGTGATGGACAGTTGCTTGAAGAATGGACTGCACCAGAAGTTCTATTATTAACATCTAAAAAGACGTCTAATGGATTGGAAAATAATTCCGCCAAAAATAACGAAGATCAAAGTATACTGGCTAATCAGCAAAGTGATATGTGGGGTCTTGGCTTAATTACTTTTTGCCTGTAAGTTTGGCCTTGAGTGATTGGATAACCTAAACCCGGAGTTTTCAGACTTGCTGGTTTTCATCCATTTGCTGATGAAACGGACACATCTCAAGAAGTACGGCGCAATGTGCTTGAACAACGTTGTGATCCGAACCTTGTAAAAAATTTTTTAAGCATTTTAAAATTATCTCCTCTTTAGATTCCAGTACAGGCAAGCGAAGAAGCACTCAAATTCGTTTTCTGGGCTTTGAAAAAACAGCCATCGTATAAAAATACTTCCTGCGTTAATTTTTTAAATTTAAACAGGCGTAGAATGCGTACAGACGAAGCTCTTTCACATCGTTGGTTAGCATCAGACCAGGCAATGGTTCGCCGGCGTGAAAACATAAAGTATGGCTCCTATCGGCTTATACGTACAGCAAAACGTCGACTTCAACACCAATGCCAGTTTGCACGAAATGGAGTTGGAGGGAACGAAAGGCAGTTGGACAAAGCTGAGAATGGAACTGCGTTTAGTCAGAATAGACGGCCTGAAATAAACAGATCTTCAACATCCCAGAACAATGGGCTACCAAGACAGCGAATTGTTTCAGCTGAATGTTAATAAATAACAGAACATTCTAGATTTTGTATTATCTGTTGTTTCTATTTTTTAATGATAAAATGTTATAAATTTACGTTTTTAATATGATTTTCAATATTATACTTACAATGAGACATACCAAACTGTGAGTCAAAATTTTGTATTATTTTTGGTAAAAAATAAAAAAAAATTATAACTTTATAAAATTATATTATTATAAATTATAAAATTATAAATAAATAAAAATTAAAAAACAAAGTAAAAATTCCAAGCTTTTTCAACATCTTCGTTCCTTCGGAAATCGTTCCTTCGGAAATTCTTCAGTCAGGAACTGACAGTAATCAACTAAATAATTAAAAAAATTAAAAACAAAGTAAAAATTCCATGCCTTTTCAAATTCCACATCGTTGTAGTTGTGGGATGAAGTCTGGCACGTGACAAGCAAAATTTAGGCTAATCTTAAAAATAAAATCAAAAACCGAAAAAATAAACATAAACTTATCAATTTATGATGCACAAGGCAGGGGGACTTGAGTTGCCCCCTGCACAAGGCAGGGGGACTTGAGTTGCCCCCTGCACAAGGCAGGGGGACTTGAGTTGCCCCCTGCACAAGGCAGGGGGACTTGAGTTGCCCCCTGCACAAGGCAGGGGGACTTGAGTTGCCCCCTGCACAAGGCAGGGGGACTTGAGTTGCCCCCTGCACAAGGCAGGGGGACTTGAGTTGCCCCCTGCACAAGGCAGGGGGACTTGAGTTGCCCCCTGCACAAGGCAGGGGGACTTGAGTTGCCCCCTGCACAAGGCAGGGGGACTTGAGTTGCCCCCTGCACAAGGCAGGGGGACTTGAGTTGCCCCCTGCACAAGGCAGGGGGACTTGAGTTGCCCCCTGCACAAGGCAGGGGGACTTGAGTTGCCCCCTGCACAAGGCAGGGGGACTTGAGTTGCCCCCTGCACAAGGCAGGGGGACTTGAGTTGCCCCTGCACAAGGCAGGGGGACTTGAGTTGCCCCCTGCACAAGGCAGGGGGACTTGAGTTGCCCCCTGCACAAGGCAGGGGGACTTGAGTTGCCCCCTGCACAAGGCAGGGGGACTTGAGTTGCCCCCTGCACAAGGCAGGGGGACTTGAGTTGCCCCCTGCACAAGGCAGGGGGACTTGAGTTGCCCCCTGCACAAGGCAGGGGGACTTGAGTTGCCCCCTGCACAAGGCAGGGGGACTTGAGTTGCCCCCTGCACAAGGCAGGGGGACTTGAGTTGCCCCCTGCACAAGGCAGGGGGACTTGAGTTGCCCCCTGCACAAGGCAGGGGGACTTGAGTTGCCCCCTGCACAAGGCAGGGGGACTTGAGTTGCCCCCTGCACAAGGCAGGGGGACTTGAGTTGCCCCCTGCACAAGGCAGGGGGACTTGAGTTGCCCCCTGCACAAGGCAGGGGGACTTGAGTTGCCCCCTGCACAAGGCAGGGGGACTTGAGTTGCCCCCTGCACAAGGCAGGGGGACTTGAGTTGCCCCCTGCACAAGGCAGGGGGACTTGAGTTGCCCCCTGCACAAGGCAGGGGGACTTGAGTTGCCCCCTGCACAAGGCAGGGGGACTTGAGTTGCCCCCTGCACAAGGCAGGGGGACTTGAGTTGCCCCCTGCACAAGGCAGGGGGACTTGAGTTGATGTTGAAGATGTCGAAGAGTTGTTGTTGAAGAAGTTGGAAGAGTCTGATAGTGAAGATCTATCTCAGTCATCTGACGAGGAAGAATCTGTGGAAGACGAGTCTAAAAAAAGGCAATAAATACACGAAAAGATATTCAAAAGAAACCTGAGGAATTGAATCAGATGAAGAATGTCGCTTTCATCTTTTTTCTTTTTACGCATTGCCCCTTCATCTTTTTAATTTCCTTCTGTTCACGCATTTTCTTGATTTTTTCCAAGAGTTTTCCATCACAGATTTTTCCATTTTCTTTTCAAGTGCAGCTTTATCTTGAGTAATATTTGCTTCTTTGAGTATTGTTGTACTTGCTTTCTTAAGCCTAAAAAAGTTTTTTATAAATTTTTATACGACAAAAAAATTTTAAAAACTAGCAATCTTGACCAAACGGTAAGGAGAAATGTAGGGATTGCTGCGACAAAAATAACTTTTTCCGTATTTACATTGGGTCTAAAACATAGAAACTCTTTCCTTGAATAAGACAATGTACTATCCAATACCTAGTGGTATTGGATAATACCCAATTGGTATTGGATAATACCCAATTGGTATTGGATAATACCCAATCCAATTGGATAATACCCAATACCCAATATTACCAAATATCCCGATATGTCTTTCTCCCAACCGAATGTGTCCATTAACTAATTAATTTCTTACTTCTCCATCGAAGATCCATCAAAAAAGAAGCATCCACCTAATGCCCACCGCATATTGCTTCGTCCAACAACTCCAAGTTTGGTGCTCTATTTACTTCTGCTTCGGCACGAGCAATATCCTCTTCAGCATTGTAAACGATTTTATTCTAAAAGAAAACGAAGAAAATTTTGAAGAAAAAGATAACTAAAAAATACCCATAAAAAGCTAAGATTAGCAACATTTGACTGAACATAAGCATTTGTACCGGAACCACAAGCTGTTGACAAACCAACGTTGTTGTACATTTTTAAATTTTAAAGAATACTGACTTAAATGAAAAAAAATTAAGAAAATCGAAAATTCAATAAAATGAGCCCTGACAAAATGACACAAAGACAAAAACAAAAAATGGTTTGCGACAAAATGGTAAAATAGGTACGTTAGATTTTTGGGGTAGGGGACCTTTCAGAGTAGCCGTTTCAGAGTATATACTATTCGGAGTAGGCCGTTTCAGAAAGCCGGTTTTTTATATCCGCCCTAGAACAACATAAAAGAAGTAAAAAGAAAAAAAAACAAAAAAATAAATCAATTGTTTTAAGAAAATGTCGATTTTAAGGGTAATTTATCCTTCGTACTCTGAAACGTCCCTTTGGCCGTACTTTGAACCGGCTACTCTGAAACGCCTATTTTGAAACAGGCTTTACCGTCATTTTTCAGTGATCACGAGTGAAAAATAGACGAGAGAAAGTAAATTAGAGAAATATACAAAGTCAGTGTGTACTCATTTGTAAAAATGGTGCAATTGTTATTGCGAGAACGCCTCAACACTTTTTTTTTGTTTTGAGCTGGTACTAACCTTGTGCAAACGCATCTCGTTACCGGCTGTACCTTTCTCTTCCCTTCTTTTTTATTTATTTTGCTAAACATTTTGTTTATTTATTGAACATTACCTTACCTTTTGATTTAATGTTTTATTATAATTTTTTGTTATTTTTTAAGTTGCAAAGAAATTAAAATACTAACAAAAATGCATCAACCAAATAATTTAACAACTTCTACAAATTTTCACTCTTTTCAATTACCACAATCTTCCGCTTCTACTACACATTTTCAGACAACAACACTATCCCCTCAACACAATTTAAAATGCTCTGCTGTTGTTCAACTGATGCCCAATAGTCACTCGACTACGGCAATGGCTAATCAACAGCAATCTATTCCTTCTTCAGGCCAGCTACATTTGATATCGTTTAGGCCTGTAATTGATAATGGAGCAAAATTTTTGGATTCAAATTCATGCCAACCAGGCTCTTCTACTTTTGCGGCTGCTTTTGTTCCCGCGAATTTGATTCATTCTGGTCAACACAGCCATCCACATGGGCCAAATCCGCCTACTTTTCTGGTTGATTTTTTGCTATTTTTCTTCATTATTTTTTCTTTTAAGGGAATTAATGATTGTCTTCCCTTACCACAAACTTTTAGTCAGTTGCCCCCTCTACCTCCTCCTCAACCAAATATTTTTATTCAACCGCCCTCAGTTTCAACAGCACATTCAAATTTTCTACCCCAAACGTTTTTGCCCCCGTCAACGGCCGCTGCAGTTTTGCATAAATTAGCCCATCCTGTCATGGCTGTTCATCACCACCAACAACATATTGTTACTACACCAAATAAAAAATGTCGGCCTCCGTCATTAGATGGCGCTGGAGATTGGACTACTGCTGTTACAGGTTATTTTTTATTTAATAAACCTGTAAGGTAGGGTGTCAAGACCCTAAGACTCACAATGTTAAATTATCCAGGAGGTCAAATCCTAATATTTGGAGGAAAAGGTTGTGTTAAGACGTATAGTATTAAGCGGGTATCGATAGATTTGGGATTAAGGGAATTTAGACGGGATCTTCTAATGTCAGATAAGGCAATGAGCATGCAACGTATTCTTGATTTTGAGTCCCTCTTTAGCCACTAAATATTTGGATTTGACTCTTATTGGTGGACTCATTTTTATCTGTCTTATTTTTCACGATTTTTTATTAAGGATGGGAACAAGCAGCAATGATAAAAAACAAAATTGGATTACTCGTTAACAATCGTTTCCGAATTATGCAAAGTATTGCATCTGGTTCTTATGGTGAAATCTTTGCAGCAGAGGATTTGCACAGTCCTGGAGCTAAAAAACAAAGAGTTGCTGTTAAATTTGATGGAGGTTTCTTTTTTAATTTTATTTATTTCTTCTACTATTTATTTTTTAATCAGCGTGTCGTGATAACCATTTGCGCTATGAATATTTGGTATTTAATTTTATTTTTTAATCAAAAATCTTTTGCAGGTTTACAAATCCGTTCTTTATGAAGATGGAAATGGAAAAGTTGAAGGGTTCCCACAAGTTTATTGTTATGACCACGAATTTGGACATAACGTAATTTTTCAAAACCATTTAAAAAAAATTTTTTTAATTCAAGATAATGGTAATGGAACTTTTGGGTGCGCCTGTTGCCTCTTTATTTGCTTTTTGCAATCGAAGATTTGCTAGACAGGTTTTATCCTTTTCTCCTTTTATTCAAATTTTTTAGACGATTGTGTCACTTGGTGAGCAGATGATTCACAGAATAAGGCATTTACACCAACGCGGATTTATCCATCGAGATATTAAACCAGGTTTATTATGAATAAATTTAATATTTTTTTCTTTGTATTTTTAGAGAATTTTCTAATGGGATTGCCTCCTGGCAAAGAAAGCACTCTTTATTTAATTGACTTTGGTTTGGCGAGAAGATATCGGTACGATTACTTGTTTAAACCCCTACTAGCTGGAGATTTTAACCATTTACTATACTAACCTGGATCTGGACCCAGACCTTTATTTTCCTGGATGATCATGGCATTTTTCAGTGTTCCTTGATTCTTCCTTGCCTTGACTTTTCCTTAAGGTAAAGAATTCGGTCAAGGTCCTCAATTAAAATAAGGCTTAAAATTTCCGATCTCTCCTTCTCTGGCCTATTCCTTGTCATTTGTTATCATTATATCTTCATTTAATTTAATTACCTCCCTTGTTTTAGATTTCGTGAAGGCGAAAACAGAACGTTGACTCATATTCCTTTCCGTCGTGGTCGTAGTTTTATTGGCACAGCAAAATATGCAAGTTTAAACAGTCACAAAAATATTGAATTGAGTCGAAGGGATGACCTTGAAAGTTTGGCCTATGTTCTCATAGAACTTGTTAATGGGCATTTACCTTGGAAGGTTTTAATTTTAAATAATTTTGTTTTTTATTCAAATTTTTATTTTAAGAATATTTCAAAAAGAAATGCAACTACAAGACATCAAGCTAGCCAAAGAATTCGGCAATTAAAAGAACAAACAAGTTGGGAAGAATTTTGTCCTTGTTTGTCAAAATTTATTCGTTATTGCCGTGAAATTCATTTTGGAGATGAGGTTATTTTTAATAATAAGGTTCTTAACATTAAACTAATTTTTAGCCTAATTATGATAAATTACTTGACATGTTACAATCCGTTCTAATCCCGGAATTGTCAGTGTTTCCTGCTCCTTCTCTTCCAGTTTGCAAAATTGTTGAATGTTCTACTGGTGATGTTTCTACAAAATCAAAGACATCAACAAAAGCGTTGTGTTGTCAAACACTAAAGACTGCAGAAAAAACGACTCAAGTAAATTTTGGACAAGATGATACTGAAGATTTTGAAAAGCAAAATGTACAACAATTGGAACAGTTTGAAAAAGAAAATGATAGAAGACGAAGTGATTTTGATGAAAAGGTTTTCTTTTTGTTTTTTAGTATTGGGAGCAGACCAACGAATCTCGAGCCCATCTACATTCAAAATTATCGAATTCGAAACGCCGTATGGTTCGATGCGTCTCGACGAGTTATCGAACCATACTAGGGGGATTTGTTAATTTTAACGAGTTATAATTATAGCTTAACAAATTATAACTCGGCAGTACATTGGGCTTGCGGTACGTTGGGTTTTGCCCGTTTTCGATTTTTCAGTATTTTTATAAAAAATTATTAAGATGTCTGTAACAACTACAAGTGATGAAACAATGTCCGCAATGGCACAATCTATGCAAAATTTTGCTATTACTACAACTGCTGTAGAAAATACTAATGCTGTCAGCAGCGATTATGACGAACTTGGCGGAGCTGCTACAACAACTACAAGTTGTTCTGAAAATGAATTGGATCCAAGTGGGCGTGTTTCTCGTAGCAGACCAACTATACGAAGTGGGACTGGAACTGCCGATGATGAAGATTCACAACCAACTCCACAACAAGAACAACATCAGGTTAATGATTTTTTAATTTATTCAAAATTAAGTTTTTAGGTCTGTAGAAAATGTCGCCGTCTTCGAGATCAAACCCACCAACAGCAACAACAAAAACGAGTGAAAGACCAACAAATTTATCATTTAAAACAGAAAAAGCCTCAACAAAGGGTTGATACAGCTTTACAAACTGATTTGGGAAATGATTATAATTTTGTTGGAGGAGGAAGACAATTTAAAAGATCGTCTACATTACCGCCAGAACAACGAAGAATGTGTTGGCAAAATGCTCGTGAAAGTAATCCTGAGAGGAGATTTCAATATGAAAATAAATTTAGGTAAATTTTTTTGTTAAGTATGTTGTAAAGTTAATTAAACTTTGATTTAGTTGGACCCTTCCAATTAACGCGGAACAACAATTATTATTTACACAACCATCTGGAATCCATCCTGCAATTCAAATTATTTCTCCATCCGCTGCAGCATTATTGCCGATATCACCATTAAAAGCACCAACGATAGCGCAATTTACTGCTTCTGCTGCTGGATCAAGGACAACAACAATTCCCTTTGGAGTTCCAACAAATGCATTGATACAAAATCAACAAGCTGCTGTAATACAACAACACAATCCATTTACCCATCCGCCACTACCGTTGACAAAACAAAGCAACATAAATTGTCAAAAACATTTTTCTGATGAGATGCAAAATCTTTTACAGAAACAAGGAACACCATTACAAGTTGCATTTGTTTTACCCCCTCCGACACTTGCAGCAACAACAATTTCGGATCAAATAGGAACTTCTGCTCCGTAGAAACAATAAAATTTTTAGATCAATAAAAAGGAATGTTAAAAAAAATTTTCTTCCAATAACACTTTTCTTCTGTGCCCTCCCCCCTTATTTCTATAAATGTCCCCGTAAATTTTCCTAATAAATTTGCCAAATTTAAAGCTTTCTTAATTAGTCAAATTAAAACCTTATTGAAAAAGGAGTGCTAGAAATGTGTGAAAATTTACTAAATATCAAGTTAATTTAAATATAATGGAATTTAGTTTCAATGTAAAGTTAAAATATCTCACTTAAACATCGTACACAAATTAATCATAAACTGCAAGCTCTTCAACTTCATAATCAAAACCTTCATCTTGGTAGCGATGTCGGCTCTCACCTTCTTGCGGTCGCTTCTTATTAAAGATTTCTTCTTGTGGTTCAATACCAACTTCATCGATCAATTCCAATTTTGTGTTGGCTTCGTCTTGAGATACCTCTACGTATTTATCATGTTTCCATATTAAATCTTCATCAGCCTTGGAACGCCAATTGCCAAAACCTCCTTTGGCAAAGCTTCCACGAGCAGATATTCCGACACCCCCACCACCTCTCCCATAACTTTGAATTGCAAAACTAGCCTAAATTTATAATCAATGTATTTATGAAATGTTTAAAAATCCCTAACCTCGTCAACATTTCCTTCTCTGCCACCAAAATTGCGCCATCCAGTTGGAGCTGTTCTTCCTCTTCCTAAAAAAATTAAAATGGTATTCTGAAAGGCTGTCCAATACATCCAAGCTTAAGAGTTGGAGACTTTCATTTTTCTTGCCCTTTCCTCGGCATCTACTTTCTTCATGATGTTTAAGGATGCACCATGAGAAAAGAAAGGGACTCCAACTCCCAACCTTGCATGTTTTGGACGGTCCCATTATTAAGTCAAACCTTGTTGTCCAAAGCGAATATTGTTTTGATTACGTTGATTGACAAACGCTGTATCACGATGATCATGCTAAATATTAAATGAAATACTTCAATAATTTTCATTTAAACATACAATGAAGTAATTCCTTCCACGAGGCACAAGAGCCTGTTCAGTTTCGGATTTGCTTCTTTCCACCTTTTCAGTAGGTTGAATAGTTCTAGCAGTAGGATTGGAACCATCTAATTATTATAATTTTTAATTTTAAACTAAAAAAATAAAATTACCAAACATCCGACCATGTTTTTGTTGTTGCATTCTCGGTGCACTACAAATGAATTAAGTAGCAAAAAATACGCCGTAAAAATAGTAAAAAATTTCAGCAGCTCGTTTGTTCAGATGAGGGGAGTGTATGAACTGACCCAGTAAATGCAGCGCCGCCTCTTATACCAGCATATTGACGTTTCATTCCAAAAGTGCCATGATTAGGTAAAAATCGCTGTAGATAGAAATCATTGGATGAGAATTAAGATTTAAAAAGATAAGGTCCATACTCTTTGATTTGTGCCTTTCTGCGTAAGTTCTGAAAAATAAATTTATTAAAAATACTACATGAAATTAAGTGGAGTATAGAAAATAAGGTTGTTCAGCGCCATAGACCCCCTGGTTTTGGTTCCAAGTAATTCGTAAAAATACTGGTTTTCGGTTCGGTTAACTAACCGTGAACAACCATTTTTAAATGGGCAAAAATATTCTTAAAAGCTTCAAAAATAAAAACCTCGTTTAATTGATTCTGCTGAGAGTTCGTTGACAGTAAACTTGGGAGCATCCACTGCAGGAATTTCTTTATTGCCATCTCTTCCACCATTATTTGGAGCAAGTATCCTTGGCTTGGCTAAAAAATAACAATATTTGAATCTTGTGAAAAAACTCTTACATTGATTGCCACCTCGGTTAAATTCATCCATTCCAGCATTTTTACGAAATCCTGAATCCGCGAAATTTGTGTTTGAAAACACCGAATTTGCAAAGCCCGATTGAAAGTCAATACTACCAAACCCTCCATTTGCTATTGCACTATCATATTGTTGAACTTCATTACCACCAAAAGCAAATTGTGCCGAATTCGTACCACGAACCAGATCTTCTTGTTTTTCACCTTCTTTTCGCTCTTTCTTTGCCTCAGGAGCGTCACGCTAAAAATTCAAATTTCAAAGGGAACTATTAATTAAAACATACAACCTTAGAACGTCCATTGTTATCAACACGCGTTCTTCCACCACGAGTAGATGTCACGTTAGGACTTGAGCTTCGTTTCCGTCTACCATCTTGTCTGTTGCGTGTGCTATCGCGACCGATTTCTTTTTCATGCAAACCATGGGTGCCTCTGCCACTTACTACTCGTTTACTAAAAATTGCTTAGATATACATATAATAGAATTTAAACAAACCGCTCATCTTCATGACGCGACGTTTGCTTACTGCGTAATTCACGAGTTCTGGAAGACGAACGTCGAACAGCTGTTTTTCTGTCTCGTTCAGAAAGTTGAGGATCTCGACTCCTTTTGGAATTGCGCTCACTTTTATCTTCTCTCATCAGATCGGCTTAAAGATATGCAAAATAGAATATTAAAATTTTTTTTGATAATTTTATGAAATTTGATGAAACGATCGGAAAACATAAAATGTTCTCAAGATGGTAAATTATAAAAAGGTAATAATCGAAACACAAGAATTCAATGTGACAAAAAATTAATGAAAAAAAATTATAAAATTTTTTTTTACTTTAAGTGAAATTATTTTTAGAAATGTTTGAGAAAAATAAAAAATATAAAAGCATATACATAAAATTATATTCAAATTATCTCATTTAAAAACATCCTCCCAACCTTCAAACCTTCTTTCATTACCGAAATGTTTGACTACTTGTTGCATCAATCGGATCACGACTACTTCCAATTTGTTCAGAAAAATTTGTTATTTTAACCCACGGAGCGCTAATTGTAAATTGTGTATCTTCTCTTTTTAAAAATGGAATTGAGTCAAATAAATTTAAAGATACTAGAGACATTGATTGAAGGCACTTGAAAAAAAATATTTTTTAGAAACAAAAAAATTTAAACAAACCGTAATAATCAAATACAAAACAAATGTTATATAAATACTTCCAGGGCCAATTAACATTATCCAAGCCATCCAAGTTCCTTCTAATTCAGCCATTATATAATCAAAAGAAAAATATAAATTAATTGCAATTACTAAAAGTGAAGTAAAAAATGCAAATACCTTGAAAAAATAAATTTAAAATTATTTTAAAAAAATTTTCAAACTTGTCCAGTTAATGTTGTACAGAAATCAAACATTATTTTTCGATGTGCAGTAAATGTAATTATTGGTAATAAAGCAAAAGGTAATTGAATCATTTGTACACAATTTAGCAAGTCATTCATACCCGTCAAATTTTGTACTCCTTGGGTTTTTAAGGCAAGCGATAATGTTGGCACAATTGCTATTGAACGGGTAAATAAAACTCTCCTCCAGCGAGGCCATTTGATTTGTAAAAAGCCTTCCATGGTGAATTGACCCGCGTATGTGCCTAAAAATTTAAATTATTTAATCAAAGGGAAGGAGGAGAAAACGGCTCATGTTAAGAGGGTCCTCCAAAAACCAGTACCTTCAAACTTTCCCAATCTGACCCGGAAATTTCCAAAAAATCATTCCACTTATCCCAAAGTTTCCCTCCGTCCCGATTTAAAATCCAAATATTATAATTAAAAACCTGTCATTGTACTACTCTGACCAGCAGCCATAATTCCAACACCCCAAACATATAGAGCAGTTAGTCCAAACTGACACCCCAGAAAAATTCCTCCTTTGTAAATATCTGCCTCTACAGGGTCTGTATTATTCGGAAAAAGTTGTCTATCAGGAATTGTGCTTTGACCTTCGCAGCTTTTGAACTTAAAAAAGAAAAAATTTTTTGAATTTAAGAATTAAAATTAAATTTAAAAAATTATTTTAATTTAAGAAATTGCTTGCCAACCCACAATATCTGCATTCGTTTTTCCATAAAGTCCATGAGCAAAAACAGAAACAACAAAAAGATTGATAAAGAAACTGCAAGTTAGAGCTATTACACATTCAATAAAATAGTAAAGATTTGCTTCTGAAATATTTCTGCGTTGACTTCTATCAATTTTTCGGCTTTTTACTAGAGCAGAATGCCTAAATTTAATTTTTAAGATTTTCAAAAAAATTTTAAAAAATTTACAAATAAAGGTTATGCGGCATTATAACTGCTCCAACAACACTTATTGCTTGTAAAAATTCTTTTCTGCCACAATCGGGGCAATAAGGAAGCAAAGTGCCAGAAATTAAATCAACAATGTCTGGTTTTACAACAAAAAACTTTTTAAAAATTTAATTAAAATTAAATGTAAAGAAACCTCAAATCCAAAAGTTATAGCCATCGTAGCAATTAAAAGAGCAAAAATAAATTCCAATTTTCGAAACCCGTAACGGTCAATAAGTAAAAAGGTGAAGGTGTCAACCATTGTGATTAAAACACCAACAAATAGAGGAATTCTGATAAAAATAAATTAAAAAAATTTTTTTTAAGAAAACCTTCCATTAGAAAGCAAAGAGAAAGCAATAGCAGTACCTATGACTTCTTGCATGTCGCTGCCTAGAAAATTAAAAATAATTTTGAAAAAAAGTTAAAAAACAAACATATAATTGCAATTTCAATCATTGACCAAAGAAAAAGACGAGGAACCTTTGGATAAAATTCGTAGGCCATTTCCTGAATTTAAATTTATAAGAAAATAATTTTTATGTAAAAATAACTAAAAATCTTAAACCGAATTTTTTAACGAAAAGAGAATCAAAAATTTATTTTTGCAAAGAAAATCCCCAAAAATCCAAATTTCGAACACCATACGGTTAATAAGTAATAAAAATTATAAAAAAATATACCGCCATATTTTTCCCTGAAACGACACCCAAACGAGCCGATAATCGTTGCAAAAAGAAACCAAGAATATGAGCCATGAGAAGTACCCACAGAAGCTGTCAATTTTTTATAAATTAATTTTAATTAAATTTTTTTCATACCTTGTATCTAGCAACAGTTCCAGACTGCAGATCTGACTCAATATTTCCTAAAAAATAAAACGTATAAAAAATGGTGTTTACAGCCCCTTTTTTCCTCCCGTATATTAATATACAAAATGAGCAGACTTCTCCCATTCCCCTTTTTGTAATTTGCCTATAAAAATGATTAAAGGAAGAAAGGAAAGTCTGACCATTCTGCACATTAATAACAAAGAACTTGGGGAAGAAAAGGAGGCCGTAAAAGACAACCCCAAAACCCCCAAAAAAACAAACCTGGATCCAAATAAGCAATGCTCATCAAAAACCCAGGCCCAGTACTTTAAAATAAATTTTAAAATCTTTTAAAATTCTTAAAAAAACGTACAATGCCCAAAGTTTCCTCAAACTAAAAATTGACTAAAAAATAAAAATATTTTAAAATCAAAATTTAAAAATTTAACCTCTCCATCAGTTTCCGGAATAGCCACCATATAATCCAAAGCTTCCTCCTCTGTGCAAATAGACTCTGTCCTTTCATTTTCCATATTTTGTTGTTGTTCTCTTTTATTTTTTGTTTGCGATTCGGACAATTCTTGTTGGTTATTATTTATCCCAGTCATTTTTAGCAGAGTTTTTTTGATGTCAAAAGGCACAGAATTTAAATTTTCTTGTTTAAAATAATAATTTTATAAAAAATTTATAGAAAAAATTAAAATATTCAAGGTGGAACGGAGCAAAAAGAGGGCAACAATTTGATAAGAAAGCGAATTGATTCTCCTACTATTAAAAATGTTGCATATCACAAAAAATAAAAATAAAAAAAACAAAAAAGATTTTCTAAGAGAAAAAATTTTCTAAAAAACATGTCTTACTCAAAATTAAAAATTTTAAAAATCAAAAAAAATCAGAATGCCAATAAAAATAGAAAAATAATTTTTTTAATATTTTTAAACTGATGATCACCAAAATCAAGGTAATTTTGATAATATCTTTGATAAAATTATAACAAATTGTCAGTATTATCCTATAAGGGTATTATAACTGTAATCTTTGAACAAATAAGCATCTATTTTCATATAAAAATATTAAATTTATCACAATTTTAAATTATCAATTTTAAAAGTTAGTTTTGATTGTCGGGTACCAAATAATTTTATGTGAACAATTTTAGTTCAATTGTTATCTTTATCATTCCATTAAAATACTAAACATTTAGAAAAAATATTTTTTACGATTTTAATAAGGGCCAAAAATGAAATATTTACTAAATTATCTAAAGAATATTAACATAATCCACGTTACACAATTTAATTTATTTTTTTTTATTTTTGAAGAAAGGAATGTTTAGTCCTAGTCATAGTTAGTTTAGTCAATACTGGGTATTTGTAAAGTTTAAATAAAAAAATAACAAAAATTCTTTCCATTTTTACTGAGAAATAAAGGGAAAAGTGCTAGTGATTAATTTGCGATTACTCATAAAGAAGGGATTAAAAGGAGATAAAAATCAAAGCAAATTGGCTTTAAAATGCTTCGATTAAAACAAAATTAAAAGAAAATTTAATAAAAATATTACCAATTTTATGTTGCTGGTCATTTGTTTGTTTAATTCTAATATTTGGTTGGACTGTTAATAACAATTGCGATCGCTTCTGATCTCCGTTATTCACGCCACCCTTCTTTTTTGTACCTCTTCCTGGAAAAAGACAAACAAATAAATTTTTTTTATATTTTTTAGTAATTGAAAAAGGGCCCACGTAATGCAAATAACCAGTTTTTCTTTTTCTCTCTCTCACGAAATCCAATAAATTTTGGGCGCACTTGATCTCTCAGCGGAACTTACCCACACACTCTTTTTACAAAACAAACAAAAAAAGAATTTAAAAAATTTTAAAATTGCACAAAAACAAAGCAATTTTAACCAAAGATTGGAAATTTAATCATTCAATTTTAAATTGAATTAATTTTAAAAATATTATAATTGAAAAATGTAAAGGAAAATGTTAAGAGTATAGCAGCATGGAATTTAAGAAGGGCTTAGGAAATATAAGATTAAATTTTGACATCCCTGTGACTCGTGACATCCCTGTGACTCAACTCCAGGATTAACCTTCCCCAATCAACAATCTAATCCAAAATATCAATAAATATAAAAATCCTAACACCTTTATCAACTTCTTGATCATTTAACATCCCATCACGGCATGTTCCATACGCACTAGGATTTTGTTTAGAAATTGTTGATAATTTTGATAAAGAGGAGGATGAGTCAAATAACCATGATTTTTCATCAATCTTTGGCTCATCCCGTTTCCAAAGATTCATTTCAGAAAATTTCTAAATTGAGAATTAGAATTTTAAAAATCAGGATCAACAAATATTTTATCAAAATTATTCAATGAATTGGAAGAAGAATCAATTTTGATAGGTATGAGAATAAAATATAAAATGGTTGATAAAATTTACAAAAAACTGATAAGAATAATAGAATCAAATAATAAAAATTTAATTCTTTGGGGTCTGAGCATGATGCAAAAGCTTGCTAAATTTATTTTTTGTTATTTTTTAATTATTTTTTTAATTCTCGCTACACCTCCACCTTCTAAATTTATTTCTGGTTAATTTTTTTTTATTTTTAAAATCTTCGCTAGATCAACATCTCTTTAGAAAAAAAATTCATTCTTGCACTTTAGAACATTCAAAATCTCATCATTTCTTGCGCACATATTTTTCATCTTCACTCAATTAGGGGGCCATTTTTAAATTAAAAAGAGAATTTGGTGAATTCAAAAATAGGGAGAAAAGGTGACAGCCGATGGGAACGCATCGTCATAGGAGGGGAGAACGTTCTCGCACGTCTTGGGAGGCTTTCGTTGGTTTGCGCGCTCACATCAAAACTCGCTGTGTTTGTAGTCCTCCCTCACTCAAATCAACCAGTAATCAACACAAGATCAATGCCCTCGTCACAGGAAAAGGCTGGCGCAGTGATCGCTACTAAAATTAGCTATCGACAGCCGAGAACGTTGACACCAAAAGAAAAAACTACATTATCTGAAAATAAATTTAGAGCGACAAAAACTAAATCTGCTATTCCAAGATTGTATTTTTCGGTATTATTGTTTATCTTCACATGTGTGGGTGTTCCAGAATTTCAAAATAATGGTTCGCCGTTCTAAATATTTATTTAAAATATTTATTTTATTTAACAATTTACTTGAATATTTTCAAGTCTATGCTGTACCTTCGCCTGTTGGACCTTGCACTATAAATTCTGGAATTGATGGATTACCACAAATCTCACTTCCAAAATTACCTGGAACAAATCCTAGGCTAAAATGTACTGATAAAGGTGATTAATTTCAGAAAAATATAAGTGTATTTGTCTTAAAAATCGCAAATTGAAGGATATTTTGAGTTGATACAATGCTTTTCGGATTACTGCGTTTGTGTGGATCCAAGTACAGGTAGCTTGAAAAACTAATGAACGTATTCGGATAATCTCCCTTTAATGATGATTTAATACTTAAAAATAAAAGGTGCGGAAGCAACTTCTACAAAAACTTTATCAAATCGAATAAATCCAGAATGTGGTAGATGTTACAGATCTTTAGCTCGTTATTACAAGGACAGCGATGATTTTCTGTTCCGTCCATTGTGTGATCCAAAGACTGGTACTAAACTGTAGAAGGACTAAAAATTAATTTTCTCCAGGTAACTATCTCCCCAAGCAGTGCAAAGATGATAAACATTGTGAGTGCCATCCGTAGTTATCTAGTATTTTCTGTAAATACAGGTTTCTGTGTGAATGTACTTAATGGCCTCAAATTAAGCAAGGAAGAAAAACCAAATTCTCAGACTATTTGTGATGATGTAATCTCTCTTAATCAACCTCAAATCCCTCTTAAATTTCATCTTAAAGGGGCATTTTGATTTTTCAATTAGCGGAGGAATGCTTACCAAGAGTGAGAAATTACCAAGTGGTATAACAATTGAACAGCGTATTCCGATTGGAAATCCTCTTTGCAAATTGCCTAAAGACTCAGGTGAAACCCGATGCAATGGTAAAGGAAAAGGAGTAAAGGTAGACGAAAGAAAAAATTTCAAAAATATTTTAATAAATAGTGGTATTTTGATGTTGATACATTTGAATGTTTAGCCTTTAATTATAACGGTTGTGGTGGAAATAAAAATCGGTTTGATTCAGTGACTGAATGCTGGGATCAGTGTAAACTAGGTAGAACGAAAATTTTAAAATTAAGGCATATTTAAATATTCTTAGCGGATATGGCCGGATGTGCAGGAATGACACTTCCTGCAACAAATTCTCATGGACATACAATTGTATGTTCTAGTATGGAAGCAGGAAGTGCCCCTATACAAAGCTGTCCAGCTGGCTATCGTTGTACAATGCTTGTGTTTATGGGGTTTATTATAGCTATTTTTCAAATATTACTTTAAATTAAATTTTGTGTAGTGTTTGTTGCCATTCAGCTACTCAAGGTGCGCTAATACCTTTATCTTCATTTTCTACTTTTGAACCTTGTTTAAGATCTTTATGAACGAAACTACCGACCTTCATGTGTCAATGGAAAGCATCCCTTATTAATGGAAGCTGGAGGGACTCCAGCAAACTTAATAGGCAAGAAAAAGGCATTATACTCTTAAAAATTGAGATTCAGGCAAAAAGTGCACTGATACCTTTTGTCCGGTTAATTCGAGTTGTGTTGAAAAGGAAATTTTTGCTCATTGCTGTCCTCGATGAGGGATTAAGGATACTCTGGAAGTTTTAAATAATAATATTTTCACTTTATTAAAATTCTCGGTTTTTATTATTTTGATGAATTTTATTTTTTTTCTCGTCAACTAAGCTTGTTTTTTAAAAGTTCCCCTCGTTACAAATGACCTAGAACCCTTAATAAGCTAACCGGCTGTAAAAAAAAAGTAACGTTTACATTCTTTAAATGACCAACGTTTTGCCTTCCTTTCCTTTGCCCTTTTTTAAGGAAAGACAAGTGCATTCCGTCTGCCATTTTGAACAATCAATCCTTTTTTATGCTTTGAAAAACTGCTCCCGACGGAGATGGATGCGAAGAATGGGCAAAATAAAGAAAAGAAAGTGTTTTTTTGGAAATGAAAAAGTGTCGAGCAGCTGCCAAACCCTTTGCCCTTTCTTTTTTACGCAAAAATATATTCGAAACTAAAAAAACAACACCAGAAATAACTGAAATTTTTGTTTAACAAGGCATTCACTTTAATACCAAGGTTTGCTTTTTTAAAAACAGATGGGTTATGTTACATAGTATATCGAACATTTAAATTTCTCCATATTTCTCTTGACAGTTTTTAAATAATTTAAAATTTAAATGATACAAAGTGCCGAACTTCCTTGTTTAGTGAGTTTCTTAGTTTAGCTTAATCTATTCCTTAATTTACAGCTTAGACCAAGAAAACTCGACATTCGTCGACTATTGCTTGCCCATTTCCATTGGTTTATAAATTTTTAAAAATTACTTGTCTAGTTTCAAAAATTACAGGAAATGCCTTATTTGCTCCTTGTTGATAAGCTTTTGTACTATTCACATTAGTTATTGCCAGATTTATGGGCCTAAGGGTATTCAAGACTTAATGAGGTATATATGTATGCCACGTTGACTCGTATTTCTAAATGAGATTTTAATATGAATTAAGTCAATCAGCTCCTGGACCCTGCTCACATGGATATGATCTGATTCCAATGGCATTAGCTGGATTACTGTATGCAATTTATCTTAGCGAATGCTGGTTTGAAATTATTCTGACCTTTAATATTATCAGAATTATATCAAAATAGGCATTACCGAACGCTTCTGGGCATTATACCTCGAATGGGTGCCAGTCAAGCTAAGGATCTCGCATCAGCAATGAGAGATGCCGTCCCAATTGTTTGGTGGAAAAGTACAAGCTATCACTATCTACGTAGAACTCGACGAGTAATTCGGTTAAAATAATTAATAAACATATCAATGAATTCGTTATATCCAGCTACCGTAATGGTGATGCAACCACTCGAATCCAAGTTTATTATGAAAGAGTAAACTCGCACCAGTCAGGCAATGTTTTCCTTTCTGAACAATGTGGGCATAAGGCAAGGTGGATTAAAGCTTAATTTATCAACATATCCCTTAAGGATCTAACTAAAGAATTAGATGGTCTTGAAGATTTTGCTGTCGTACGCATGCGCTTTACCAAGGGGTTTCTATTTGCAACAGTAGAAGCAGCTAATGAATTTGAGGAACAACGTACACGCTTTTTTACGGAAAATGAAATGCTAGATGAATATATGGAGGCTAGTAATTGTATCAATAGTCTTAAAACATTTCAAAATTAAGGTCCGAGAAGGACTTGATTTGGCCAATTTGCCATTCCTCGAAAGGGTATTAGTTATTCGAGATAAAACTAATGACTGGAGACAGCAACGTCGTCGAAAAGCTCAGATTCTGAATAATAATAACAATAATTTGGCAAGAGCGCCAGATGTTGTAGCTGTCACACCTGGCCAAGAACAACAAGAGGAGCAACACACATTACTTTCACCTCGCACTTCATCATTAAACGGCCCTTGGTGGCTTTCCCCATGGGCATTCTGGCCAGCAAGTATTTTTCTTCTTAGTTGGCCATTACGAGTATTATCTTAGTAAAGCATTATTTAATACTTATTTCAATATTTCTAGATGCTAGCTGAATATAAAACTGGTTATGTACACCTCCAAGTGTGCAAATTATTCGGCACAAACTATTTGAGGCAGCTACATTCATATTATAATTTGTTCCTAATTCCATATTTTATTTAGCCCTTCTAGCATCAATTATACTGGTCCATTAACTCGCACGTCCACGATGGATAGTCATGAGTTGAGCATGGCAAACCGTCAGAACTATGTAGTTGTTCCAAGCTATAGTGAAGCGATATTGCTTGACCCATATAACAGCGCTCAATTGCCTAATTCTGGAAGATCCCAGGTGACTAGGAATGTACAAATATGTGAATTTTCATTTAGTTTAATCCAACTTCACTGCTACGCCAGTTATTTTCTTCGCCTCATAGGTCATTAGCAGCTCAACAGCAAGTTAGACAAGGTCAATATGGGTCAACAGGACAACACTTCATGTTAAGGAGGGCTTATGGAGAAGGTTCACCAAAACCATTGAAACCCTCACGCAGTGCAACCATAGCTTGTTTCAGTTCTAATGAAAAAATACAAGTACCTAACACTGCAACGCGTAGACATCTTCCTCGTCCATCAACATTATTTGACAGACGTCAAATCCAATTTCCACGTTCTATAACATTTTCAGAAGGAATAGGTCCGAGATATAATAGTCTATCTAACGAACAACAAAATATTGGAGAATGTTCGGACAGAACACCTCTTTTACAACAACATTTAACAATGGAAATAAATGAACAACCCCCTCAGGATGGGGAACCTCCACCACCATACGAGGCAATTTTAAATTATAATCCATTTTGGTTTAGTTGTATCTTTATAGATTGCCCTGCGTTATTGTTCGCCAATCTATCAAAGATTACAACAATCAGCTCATTCAATATCCTCGCTTTTTTCGTGGTCGAGAAGGGTGTCTCATACTTAGAAATATATTTTGATAGAAAGTTGTTAAAGTATTTCAATAGAATTTTATTTGACAGCTCAAGCTCTAATGAAAACTGCTATAAAATATAAATTATTGTAGTTGAAAGTTAATTTAACTAAAATCGAATTCGAAAAACTTTAGGAATTTCAACTACAATAAATACAATTAAAATAGTATATTTAAATCTTTGAATAATTAAAATGGAATTTTTAGATAATTAATGAATGGCACATTAAAAGATTATAAGTGAAGATATTAGCTGTTATTTAAGTGAGCGTAAATGTGGATAGATTGCTTTTACATAGTTTTAGGGATAAAAAGTAAAAGGACAGATTTATGATTAATTAATCTTGTCAAGGTTGGCGGTTTCGGTTATCCGGAACCAAAAATCCCACAGATATCCGTGAATTTTCGATTCGGATATCAGTTCCAGATATCCGGAAATTTCCCAGGAACTGCCCACCTTAATCTCAGGGGAGAGGATGAGCAAAAAATCTAGGTATATGGCTTTCAAACAAGTCTATTTTTACGTTCATAAAATGCAACAAGATCATAAATAAATTTGTATTGTTGGGGATTTTTGACAAGTGACCTTAAATTTTAAAAAATTAAATAATTAAGAGTAAAGACAAACATCCGTTGATATCTCAAGTCTCTAAGAAGTTGTGCAACCTCCAATGTCTGAACAATAATACATAAATTATCTATGTATTTTTAAACTCACAATATTATTTTCCATGCTACGGATTAACACTTCAGAGAGCAAATAACTTAAAAATTAGGTAAATAGGTTAACTGAATGTTAATTCCTTTAAAAATCCCCCCCTCCCCCCAATGATCAAAAAATTAAAATCAATCCTTACAGTCCACTATCACTACCTCCATCAGTACATTGGATAATAGTCAGAGGTCCCTGGCTTAAATCAAAAAACATTAACGTATTTAACTTGATGGAACCTAGCATTTTGTTGTTTTACATCAATGCTTTGTTCCTGATGTTTAGGCGATGCGTTAGCTGATTGTTTCCTTGAAGCTCCGTTTTGATCAAAACGAAGTTTCTTTCTGGCCCAGCCACCACTTTCTGAGGATTGAGCTCGTTCACAGCGAGAAGCGTCACTTGACTTTAAAAATGAGTTAATTTAAAAAATCAAATTTTAGTTTCCAACCCGGCTGTCTTTAGATGTATTAGAGTTAGATTTGCTGACAACAGAGGATGGTGTCCCTTTTGCATCATTTAAATCCTTGTTGTGATCCTCTTTTGTTTTAATCTCATTTTGAATATGTCTTTTAAGACACGAGGCTGCATCAATAAGTCCAATAAAGGTATCCTAAACAAAGAAAATTTGAGAAAACTGATGAAACAAGGCTCCCTCTTACAAGTGCCAATAATTTCTATTCAAAAACCCCTTTAAGATTATGTACCATAGATGATGGAACTCCTTGTTCAGTAAAATCAGCACAATATAAATGATAAATTGTACGACGCTCGCCATGTCTGGCAAGCGTAAATGTAGTTGTTTGTTGAAACATCTGCATTTGAGCTGGCTGGCTAACATTTTTAAGCCGGAGGAAAAAATCTCCAACAGTTAATTTAGCTTTAGCCTGGCTAGGAATATAGCTGGGAATTGTGTCATTTTTGTTGACCTGGTGAGGATTGACTAGCATTACTAAAATTTATATTAATTAACTCAATATTAAGCTAGAAACCAATTAATCTTGCTCCAGTTTGCCAAACCATCTGCCAGAAATCCTCAATAGTCTTCTGTATGGGTGCTTGAGAGATAACATAACGCAATTGTATGTTCCTACCGATGGGAACTACAACCTCTGAAGCATTAATGTAACCTTAAGTTTGATTATTAACTCAAGATCTAGGAAATTCAGACCATCTGGGTTCGAATTTGTAACAGCCAATTTTAATCTATTTTCATTATATGGATAGATTTTGCTTCCTCTGTTTCTAACCAAATTGTGCGAACGGACAGCGATTGAATAGTCAGCTGATAAACTCTTTGCTGGAATTCCGGAAAATTCAATTTCTGCAAACTCAGGCAAAGATTTTGATTGATCAACGCTGTTATTGGCACCATTATTTGTCTAAATTAAAAAAATATTATTTAAAATAGTTTAGGATATAGACCATTTGCGTTTCTGAATGGGACGAAGTTGCATTCGATTTTGGACTAGATCGCCGACTTTCCTCTTGTAAAGGGATAGCTGCAGGTGAAGGTGGTGAGTTTGTTGTTGGGGGGTAACCCTGTACGGTAAGTTGAGGTGGGATTTGAAGAGCTGATACATGTCCCAATTGGGGTGATTGCTGCAGTATTTGTTCCATAATTGATGTAGAAGAGGGTGGCGGCTGGACATGCGAAGCAGCATCTGGCGGTATTGGATAGATAATAGTTTGTTGCTGACCATTCTCGTCGATTACTTGTCCCTGAGAGAAGGTCCCATTCCTCAAAGCGATTGGACTGTTTTGAAGATAGAAGGATGTATTGCTACTGCTTCCAACGTCTGGATTAATATTGTGATGAGATGTGGTAGTAGATGAAGATGGGCAATAAGGGGGCAACAAATTAACATTTCCAGCGATTGGAGGTGGGTAAACAACGGAAGAAAGTGAAGTTTGGCCTGGAACAATTCGATGACCTCCAGAGCCATTCATTTGAGAGGATGGAAGTAAAGGTGTTTGAGGCTGTGATTGAGGTTGTTGTTGCTGTAGTAATTGAAAGCTTGCAAGTTGTTGTTGCTGATTTAAACGTGCAGAATGTAGATCTGGTGTAGATGTGAATATCTTGCGCGTTAGCGAGAAATTATTGACATCCGCAACGAAATTGTTAGCATTCATTGCCCCTCCAGTTTGATGTTTTTTGCACTTAGCTCCAGATGCTGCTGAAACACTTTTACCCAAAGTATTAATTTCAGGACTAGAACCAATCTAAAAAAACGAGGTTTGAAAATCAAGACAATTTTTACTTTATTAAGTCGACGTCTTTCAGTCAGCATTCGTTTAAGCACTTCATGTTGTTCATGACGTAACCAATCCTCTTGACTTCCATTTGAAGTTTTTTGTTGCTGGACTGCTGTACCAGGGAATTGTAGAGGAACTGCTGGCACATAGAATGTTGATGCACTGCTTGAACATGTGCCAGCGACTGGAGGCGAAACCTTATCAGTAACATTAGTAAGCTGTGTGCGAATAAATGGAAGAGCTGAGGAACTGGTTGATCCACCAGCCATAAAATCAGATGAAGCTGGAGGCAATATTTTGCCTATAGAGATTGAACGTGATGCAGAAAGGGCAGCTAAAAAATTACAAATGTAATACAGAAATACCAAATATTTTTACAATTAGTCTGAGGAGGTCGTATAGGATTGCAGGATTGTATAGAATTAACAGTAGATTGGCTATTCTGATCTGTACGAATGGTTAACTGAGGTGTTGAAGGTTGGGGTGGTATAAACTGTGAAGCACCAGCAGCTGTAAATTCAGAACCTACAATCATTTCAGAATTTGGACGTACGGAATTAACCTTAATATATTTTGGATTTTCAAAAGTATTTTTGGTAATACATTTGTATTGGATCGACGGGTAAATGAGCCTGGTGCTTGGCTGAATGAGGGAAGGGCACCCTGCAAATTCTGAACGCTTAATCTGGCACTTCTTTGTTGTAGAGCGTCTGTACGTGCATGTCTCCACTTCCAACTAAGTACAGTAGAAACATAATTACACTAAATTTTTATAATTATTAAATTTCTTGATAATTAACAAAAAAATTGAAAAATAAGCACCATTTCATTGTCCTCCTAAAAATTAAAAGGTGTAATTACGGATTAAGCTCGAGAAAACTCACAAAATAGAAGACAGATGTTACTAAATTCTCCCCACATTTTATTGATAATTTGCGTTTATTTGCTACAAGCTCGCGAACTTCTTCCCATCTGAAATTCATAATGAAAGCTAATGATTTTGAATATTCCTTGTAACCTAAATTTTTGTGTTGTACCACTCGGTCTACGAATAACAAAAATCCAATCAAGTGAACAACCAAGCGTAATTTCTTCGAGCGAATTTCCATCCTAATAATTTAAGGTAATTTTAGCAAGGGCTTTAAGGCTTTACTCACTTTACAAAAGAAAGTTTCTTCACCGTAACCCTCGCATTGTTGAACTTCCACCTATGGATTTAGACAATTAACCCTGAATTATTCATAAACTAAACCCACAATATAGAGAAGGGCAGCGTAAGCTGGCTGCATTGTATGAAGCTTTTCATATGTCTAAAGTCAGGACTTTTAGTTATGTTTAAATTAATTAGACTTGCCGTCAAAATGCGCAAGTATGTCTCGTCGTTATTAATCTTAGGATTTCGGCACATACTCTATATTATATTTTATTTATAAAATAATAATTTGTATCTACCTGAGGCAACAGACTGAGCATTTTGAGATGCTGAACAGTTGGTCTAAAATCGGGAAACTCGATTTGGAGCTGATAAGCTGCTGAAATAGTTAAAATCAACGAGAAATTATTTAAAGGTCAATGAAGGCAAACCAAGATTTATGCACTTATCCAAATCAACTGAAAAACGTTCGCCTTGAAGCACATCCCACTTAAGTAATGTGTAATAAATAGATCTGAAAGATATTTAGCAAAAGTTAACGTTTCATTAGATCCGACTTGCCTAGAAACCGAGTCATGAAGAGTGAAAACCTTAAACATTCCAAAAGGTTAAGCTTTAATTATTCTAATAAATCTAGAGCTCACATTGGAACATGCATGAAGTATCGCTAGATTTACTGCCCATTTTTGGCCCCTGCGACATGCCCAACGCTCAAGCTGTCGTCGGATTGGCCTGCCTGGCTCAATCCACCTCATCATCCTTTTCTCAGTATCCGTTGCCTTCATTTGATATTGAAGGCCGAAAATTTTTGGCTAAAGTTTTAGTATATTTAATTAAATTTTTAGCAATATTTTGCCTGTCCTAATCCAGTCTTTTCTCCAAGATAACGAAAAACGTCAGCAGATGTTGATGCACTGTTTAGGGTACACTGTAAACAAAATGTACAATTATTTCTAAGATCAAAGCCTATATCTTTTGATCAAGATTTGATCAAATCTCTATAATATTCTAACTGTCGAAATTTATAACCTGTGCCATAGGAAAATCGCCGATGAAGACAGTAAGAATCTGTAGAGATAAATTTTTTAATTAAAGTATTTTTTCGATTAACTCCTCTGGAATTAATATGGGAATTATTCGAGTTTTGAAATTTAAACGTGTAGTAAAGCTCTTTGTGAGGGGAGTTATTGTTTCAGCCCATCTCTAACATAAGGAATTAATCGAGAGCAGGGAATTAATGGAGTAAATACGGCATGGTGAATCTCTATATGGTCGTTATTCGACTTATAGCTTTTTAAAAATCTTTCTTAATTTTTACATAAATATCCTCGCTAAGTTCATATCGTCCACTAGATCGTCCCAACTTTAATTTCAAAGGCATCCGAAGCATTATTCAAATTTAATAATTTATCCTCATTCTAATAACTAAAAAAATTGGATAGCTGAACGTCAAAATGTTTATAAAAACGCGTTGATCAATGCTGATATATAACTCTCTCATTGCAATTTATACAAATAATGTGAAATAAAAAAAAGAGGAGCAAGGGACGGGGCAATTAATGAATGATGATCATTTCTATGAGATGTAAAAATGACACGCAAACATTAAATATAATCATAGGAATGTAAATAAAAATATTTAACAATAAGTTTAAAATATGTTAAACACACACACAAATATTTTTAAAAAATTAGTGGCAATGAATGGATAAAATTCCTGGTTAAATTCCTAATACCTAAAAAATTAAATCAAATTTTTATAAAAAAAAATTGATGAAATTTCTTGACAGCATACCTATTGACCCTGTCACCCTGACCTATTGACCCTGTCACCCTGAATCTCTCAATATTCCCTTTTAAAAGTTTTCAGGGTCCATAGGTCTTCATTTTAGAAGACATTTTAAATCTTCGGAGTTGAGTCCTCAGGGAGGGCCGCATTAAAAAGGATAAAATGTCTAATAATAATAACCAGCCGGTGAGATAAAAGGACGTTTTAAACAGAATATTTGAAGGAAAACTTACAGTAATTGAAATTAATCCTCTAAATTTTATTGCCGTACATTTTTAATTTTTTAATGTTACTAATTTTAGAAGACATTTTAAATTATAAGAATATTTTTAGTTGATTAAATATTGGTTGGTAAATTCCAGAGGGGAATTAGAGCAAAAATATTTACGGAAAAGAGAAATTCATAAAAACATGCAAAAGATAAGAAAAAGAAAAAATATAAATTCCTAAAAGATGAACACAAATTGGGGAAGAATATTTGGCAGTAAATATAATAAAACTAGATAAAAAAATTTTCATTTTTCTAATAAATTGCGCATAGCTTCGCTAGCTTCTGAAAGCTTAAAACCGATATAACTTTGCGACAATCAACAAACAAAAAATTTATTTTCAGTTGTAGCAATCGAATATATTTAACTAAACGACAGAGGGGGAAAAGACAAAAATTCCATAACCCCTCACATTCCCTTTCTCTCAAATAGTTTACCCCATCATATAGCGCATTCCTAAATTCACATAGCCGCAGCGCTTCACAGCACAATCATCTACAAACATGGTAATACTTATGGTTGTTGACTGCTCCGCATTCCATCGACCGGACGACCACTTTTGCCCGTTGAATAAAGGGTTTGGTAGAAGTGAAGCAAAAGTGGCTCTGCTAGAAGGCAAACAGCTAGTACTAGTAGTGAAAAGCGAGCGCAGCGATCGACAACGATGAAAATGCGTGGGAAATCAATGAAGCAAATATTATATAAAGTCGATGTGAAAATATTTTTGGAGGTAATAACAGTAAGGTCATTTATAAAATACATTTATAAAATATCGTTTAATGAAATAATCTTGATGGTCACTACTAATTAAAATCATATAAAAATGCACTTTATCAAAAGATAAGGAAAATTAAAATTATTGTTTGTCTTGAAGCTTTTTCTCAAATTGTAGTACAGACTATTTAAAATTAACACGAGCCTGAGAATTAAATTAAATCAAGAATGGAACTTAAACTTTGAACCTTTCCCAGTTATTATAGGATTACAAGGGGAGATCAAGTCCCTTAGGCACTTCCCAACACCGAACACATCATGTGTGTTCCAGAATTAAATAATAAAGACTTTATTCAAGCAATTTTCTTTTCGAAATAAAAAAAATAACAAAACAAACGGAAATTTTGTATAAAAAATGTTCCAGAAAATAGACACAATTATACATTAGAGGAGGTTGTAATAATTACTGAAAATGGAGTCCAAAAAATGTCTTAAACTATAAAAAAGTATCTAAATATCAGTGAAACTTCTTGAAATCTAAAAGGACTCCATCCTCTAATTTCTTACTAAAAAGTCTAAATATTTAAATAAAACGATTTTTTTGGTAAAATTGGGATAAATCACAGCGGAACTAAATAAGCCGGAATGCGCTTAATAAATTAGCTAAAAATTACGTTTGATATTATATCAGAAACTATGTCCATACTTAATAAATAAAGGATAAAGTATGTAAATGAAGAAAGTGACTGCCATACAAAAACAATCAAAAATAAGATTAGAGGCATCACAGGATTCTAGGGAAGCAGAAATTAAGAAATCCTTTGGTTGAGGGCCTTGACTAGATTTTTGACATCAAAGGCAAGGAAAAATCAAGGACTGAATTCAAATACAGACCGATCTCTATTGGATTCATTCCGAAAATTTTGTTTGGCAGCCATGGGAGAAAGAAAAAAAGTGATAATATGCTAATATCATTGGAAAACAATAAAAAAGGTGAGTTTTGATACTTTAAAAACAAGAATATTTTTAAATTAAATTAAAAAATACCAAAATAAAGAGAAAGATAAAGAATATTCCAATTTTGAAAAAGAGTACCTAATCCATTGAAGAAATGAGTCTGAAAATAACTTGATTGATAAAGTTCAAACGTCAACCAAAGCAATGAATTTCATTTGTCTTTCTTAAAAAATATTTTTTTACCAAATTTTGAACATAAAAACGGCTCCCGGACAGTTGGGGAGTGAACACATGAGGAAGTAAGTGAACAACTGGGTGGGGAACACAATCTTGTAAATCTATTGGAATGGGCGAGATGCTTGTGCAAACCCCTCGCATTGGGGTTTTAACATGTCGCCGAAATCAACAATTGTGTCCAATGCAAAATTGTCCATTTACTCCCCCGTGTCCACTCCCCAAGTGTCCGACACGAAAAAAAACTAACGTCACTGCCAGAACTCGTTTTCGCAGCCCTCTTGTTCTTGAAACCAAATCCACTGCTTTTCTTCTTTCCAGCAGAATGAGCAGCCTGTTCACGGCCCTTTTCGCGCCATCGACCAATGTGGAAGGTAGAAAAATTGAATAACATCCAAAGTTGAATTAATACAATTGCAATTAAACTATTTATGCTTAAAAATTAATAAAAAATATTAAATTAAAATTAATTTTCAAACCGAATAATTTTTGTGTTAAAGTTTCCTGCTTCAAAATCGATAAAAACAACTTCGCTTTGTCTGTGTCCATACCAGAGAGCAATCACACCAAGCACAATCGAAACTAAAAAATGATTTGATTATAAATTTCGGGATCAACGCAAAAAATTAACACAGATCTGCCCCAGATTTGATCATCTCCCAGAAGGTTACACAGAGGTCAATTACAAATATTTGGTGGATAAAAAATTTTTATCCGCCTAAATAGTTGGAGTTACCCTTCTGGGTCAATAGGTCGCCTATGGGGTAGAACTTTTGGGTGTTGAACCTTTTGGGATGGACCCATAAATTCCAATAAATTTTTAAAAATTTACCAAGACGAGTAATCAGAAAAACAAAATTCCATGGCTTGAATCTAAACGTTTTTAATTAAAATAAAAATAAATATTTAAAAAAATACGCAGTAGAAGCAGGTAGAACTTTTCCAGAGAAATAAAGAAGACGGCTTGTATGGAAAATTCCTTGAGACAAGTATTCAAAAGATAATAAAACGAGTCCAAGACGAGTAAAACTAAAAAAATTGAAATAATAAATGTTTAAAGAACAAACTTTGCAAAATAAAAGAAACAAGAAGCCGTTATGAAAATTGTGAGGTAAACAAGTCGATTGAAGATTTCCTCGCGTTTCAATTTTTGAAAATAAAATTCTGGAATTTGATGAAGCCAAAATGATATCTTAAGATAAAAAAGGTTACTTCGTTCATACCCAACCCCTAATATTTAAAATGAAATTAAAAACCTGAAAGATGTAGTAAAGTTTGGTAGAGAGGGAAAAATGCCGATGAAGTTCTGGATAACCAGTCCAAATTCGTGTCTAAAATAATAAAAATTTTAAGAAGTTTAAAGTCAAAAGTTACCAAATCTTTGTGAATTTCCATTTCATTTAAAATGCTAATAGCGTGGCAAATGGAATAAATGCTAAAAACTGCCGTGTGACCGCTCTCGTTGAATTTAACTTGACGTGTTTTTGATAAATGAAGACGACGTTGAACTTTATCAAAAATATATTCCTGAAGTGCACAGTGAACAGCAATCCAAACAAGAGTATAGAAGAAAATTGTAAACAAATCACGAACCCCATTCCTGTAAAGGATCCTTGATTCTTAAATAAAAATCAATTTTTAGAAAATATTATAGAAAGGTAAACGTGATGTTTACTGGTCCCTGGAAAAAATGACGAAGTGCTTCGATATTTTTCAAGTTGCCAGTAATTGAGCGCTGATTCTGAATCTGAGTTTAAAATTTGTCTATTTCGGACCCCCGACCCGAATTCGACCTGATAGAATAATTCTAAACTCAGCACTCGATTATCAAATGGGGAGCCGGAAAAATATCGAAAAAGCACTTACTCCAGCGTTTTTCTATGAGCCAATAAACTACACATTTACAAGAAAAAAAACCTGTTTCATTTGGCAATGTCAACGTGTCGTTATATTGGGGAACAATGAAAACCTGAGCGAGCGAAGTTGTTGCATTAAACATAAAACCAAGCATAATAAACATAATTACACATCTTAAATGTTTCAAAGAAAATTTAAAAAAAACCTGATAAAAACATACGAAATAATGTCACCATGATTTTGTATAATAAATTCATGGGAAAATATTGGGGGGCTCTTTTTTCGGCTCAAAGCCGCTCTTTTTGCTTCAATTCCCATTCTCTAAAAGTTTAATTAATTAAATAAGCTTTAAAATTAGACAATGAAACTAATCTTTAAATGAAATACTTTAAAAAGTTAGACATAGCGTCACAAATCCAATTACCAGCCGATTATTTTCTCTTCTCTAACATTATGTACGCTTTTGGCGTTCTGAAATTTTTGCAGTTTGATTACTGTATAGCGCTTGTTTGATTTAAAAGAAGCCCCAAACCCAATTCGGCCCACTGAATAAAAATGCCCAATTCGTCCCACCTTAATTCGTCCCACAGTGCAAATCTCTCAATTGGTCCCACTAAGCTAATAACTGGTAAAAAGTACTTAGGATCGAATAAATCCTGTATCATTCGAAAGCCCTCGAAAGGTGCTATCATTTTTCCAACTGAATGGACTAAGTTTGTCACCTAATAAAAAGTTATAGCTCTCACTATTCACTCTCTAAATATGGATATTTAAATAAATTCCATGGATTAATGTAAATTTTAAAATAATTTATAAGCATAGTACGTGAATTTTCAAACATTCCTTCATTTATAAACACATGGCTTTTCTCGTTTATTTTTCACACAACTGAAAGAATTGACGAAGTAATAAAAAGTTTGTTGTTTATCCATCCGCCAACAGTTGTTTTCAATTTTTCAAAAATAACAAACATGTTTTAACAGAACATCTTGGCAAGCATATTAATGGTGTTTCTCTGATAATTTGTTTATTTTTCCCTAATATTTTCCAATCCATTTTTAAAATTTTGAAATCTCCGGCTTTATTATGGCTAATAAACTTATTTCTTTACTGCTTATTTTCTTCTTGTCCGTCCCCCAGTTTGATGCAGATCAGGGAAATGAAGAAGATCCAGACGAAAAGCCACGATACCAACAATATGTGAACGAGCAGAATTATGTAATTAAACGGAAATAAGCTAATTATACCCTTAGTCCTTGTAGCATATTCCTTTCAAAACACGCATCAGTGAGCCTTTCAGAGAGTATCAAACGGTGCACGCCGTAGGAAAGGTTAATGCTGACCCAAAAAGGTTAATCTTGAGTGTTTTTCAAGTTAAATTGAATATCTTTACAGGGTGGATTTAAATTTCTATAAAGGTGGGAACGAGGATGATGATATGCCTTTACATCTTTCAGTCAGATTTGATGAAGGCTTGTTTAAGAGAAATGTGGTGTTTAATACCCTTGTCAATAAAAATTGGTCAGAGCCGGAAGAGCGTGTTCAATGTCCATTCAAACCTGATGATGAATTTGATATTCGTGTCCGAATTTTGCCAGGAAAATTTCGGGCAATCCTCTAATTTAATTAAATATTTATGTACTAATATTTCTATTAGGTGTTTGGTAATCGTATCGAGATAGGAACTTTCGATCAACGCATCCCTTTATATGGAGTATAAAATTAAAACTTTAAATTATTCCTTTATTCTATTTTAATAAAGGTTAATCACGTATCGTTACTTGGAGATTTGAAGAGCCTACGAGTTTTCCACTACGGAGGAACTAAATTCCCGAATCCCTATAATGCTATTGCTAAACTTTTGCCTGGTAAGTTGAAAAATTTTCTGGACTATACAGTTATTTCGAATATTAAGGAATGCGTCTTGATATATCCGCTATGCCATTAGGTAGTAAAATATAATTCTCAAGCTTAATTTTGCTGTAATTAAAGGGAATCGGGTTAATTTCAACCTGTACAAGACAAACAACGATATAGCTTTGCATATTTCTATACGTTACTCCGAAGGCATTATTGTTCGCAATTCAATGATATCAAATCAATGGGGGGATCAGGAAATTGAAGGCAGTCTTCCATTGGCAAAAAATGAAATGTAACTTGTTTCTTATTACTTCAGACTTCTAAAATATTTTCAGTTTCGACCTAACAATAATAAACGAGCAAGCAAACTTTCTAATCTTATTTAACGGCAAAAAGTTTTGTAAATTTGTGCATCGTTCTCAGAATTTAGATATTGAAACATTAGAAGTAGATGGAACATTTGAATTACATACAGTTACAATTAACAACGCACGTTAATCACTTTTTTATTTTTCTCCTAAATGTTGCGACTACTTCATTCAAAACACCAATATTATTATTTTCATGATCGCTAGTGACACCCCGTGGCCGATAAAAAATTGTTTACATCTAATACAAAATTCACGAACATTAAATTTCTTGTGATTATTTGTCCCGCCGTTTCTTATCATTAAGCTATTTTTTCTTTTTAATTTCATTGAAAATATAAAATTTAAAGATAGCATTGAAAAACGCCCTTAATTTTGGTCTTAATCCTTCTCTATGTGGTAATACCTAGATTAATCTACTAGATTAGGTAGTCAACCTTTATTTATACATATAAGCCCTTTATTTATACATATAAGTCCAATCACATTTTTATGCGTCCAAACTATGGCCATACGTACCTGGTTCTGCGTTTCAGACCAATGGTCCGGTATTGTGCATGTGTACTCTGGATGCCCCATAGAACCTATTCCCATAGATTTTGTGGTACTAAAGGACAGAACCAGGTACTTATCGTATTGATCATGGGACGTCGTATAAGGTTTGATTGATTTAGACAAGAGCCCTAGATTATTTTGGCCAAGAAATCCATTTCCTTTCAATTATGTATTATCTTTTTTCAATTTTAATCAAAATTTATTCAATTAATCTGATAAAATCTATTGGTTTTTATAAAATTATTAAAGCATTATTTTGTGTTTACCTCACACATTGAGTTAAAAAATATTCACACGTAATGCTTCTCACATTGAAAACGGAAATGCCATTTAATGGTTAGGTTTAAGTTTAAATGTCATGATTCTCTAAATTTATTTTCTCTTAATTATTATAAGCATATTTTACTTGTAAAATTCTTTTCGATAAAGCAAACTTGAATAAAGTTTGCAGCATGACATTTCACACTTGCCCGGTTTCCCGTGAGTATTCTCAAGTTAAATACTACATTTGCATATTAGCAAATACATATGCGTGCCCCAGTCTGGAAATAAATAAAATTATAATTATTTATCCCTGTAACTTTTATTTATCCATTTAACATTTTTTCTCCTACTACAAATGTTTAAGGCTAACGGAGCGGTTCAGTTGGCCAAAACCCTATAAATCATAAAGGGATGGATCATTTTTAGTATTCTTGGTACGAATGAATAGAGGATTAAGGCCTCTACATGACACCAAAAAATAAAAATTTTTGGCTTATGTATAAGGAAGTTATAGCATAAGAACTAAAATTTTTCGAAAGATGTGTTATTTCGGCATTCTATCGATCATAACTTTTTCATCGATCAGTCTAAAATTTTGAATTTTTGGCATTTTGTAGTGAATTTAATTCTCTATTCATTGGTACTATGTTCATGAAAATTTATCCTCCACTTCTTAAGTTATAGCGCACGGGACTCAACCAATGTGTAGCGTTTTTCCAATTCTAATTCATTAATTTTTTATTTTGAAAAAGGAAGTACATACATGTGACCTGGCAATTATACAAAAACATTTAAAAAATTATTAGGTAACCAGCTGATTGAAAATATTTTTTACACATTTTCTCTCCTTGTTTTTATCTCAAAATTCCATGACTGTGTTCACGAGTTTTCCTCGTAGGTATTTTTTCAGTTCGAATGAATGCGTGTTTTACTGTTTATGCGCAGCTTTAATTAAACTAAAAAAATAATAAAAAAACTAAAACATTAAATATCAGAAAATTCTCAGACCTATTGAAATTAGTTTAAAACCTCCCATTATTCTTCTGAAAAATAATTTTTATTGTTTTAATAATTTTGTTTGCGATTCATTTCTATTTGCAATTTTTAACGACTTTAAATTTTAGATAAAAAAAGTAAATTATCAACAAAATTTTATATCTTTCTTTGCAAATTCATTCATTAACTTATTTTTACAAACATCAAAATTGTTATAAACACTTTCACGTTAATTAATTTTAATTTTATCTTTATAGGTAATTTAGGGAATACGTGAACGCAAAAAATTTCTATTTATCTAATAAATTGGCGAACAGCGTCATTTTTAAACATTTTATTTGTTTATTTGAAAATTCACGTAAATATCTTTGTAAAAATATTTTTAATTGAGAATGAGCAATAAATTTTTTCAAAAAAACATTCGTCAGAAAATTGCCTTTTTAAAGTGGTTTTACGCGGCCAGATTCCATTTCTTTATATGGTTACGTAATTAAAATGAAATCTGATGGGGTTATCTTAGAAAATGCCTAAATAGAAGGTGTTTGAACAAATAAATTTTAAAAGGGCAAAAAGCGAGCACCTTTGGCACGCAAAAATCTGAGACTTAATCCGTCTACATTACGTCTTATTTGTCTAAAATTCCAAAATTGAGGACTTGCTATAAAATTTCCAAAAATATCATTTATTTCTTCTTATAAACCTTTAAAATGTATTAACGTTCCTTTAAGTTTAATTTAAAAAATACAATTTCAAAACCATTATATTTATTTATAAACAATAACAAAATAAACTGCGCATATTTATTGTTGCGCATATTAAAAGTAATGCCGGAAATACTAAAATAAAAGAGAAAAAACTATTTTTGCCACTATTTATACTTATTTTTATAAAGTCCGTATCATAATTATAAGACCCCATATAATTTCTTATTTTATCAATATTCCGGTGATGATACAAAGTTCAAATTTTCACAGTTTACATATTGACAAATTTAATTCGCAATGCCAAAAGAAAATATGAAGTTCTTGGGAAATTTTTTATTATTTTTAATATTTTTTCAAAAATCGGGTGTATCATAATTATAAGACCAGTATCTCAATCCGTTTTTTCTATGCTATAAGTGATCCAGAAATTCCACAAAAATTTATGTAAACATTTCCATCAATATCGAGTAGAAAAGCAAAAAGAACGAAGTCTGTAAATGCTTTCTTCATTGAGATCTCAAAACCCCAAAATCAACGGAAAACCGGGTTACAGTACTTCAAAAAATATTTTAACCCCCTTAGAGCTTATATAAAATTTTCTTTTAGGCCCGACAGAAAGAGCACAAAATTTGCTATAAAGCACAATTGGTCCCATCCTGGAGAAAAATCGTACCATTGAGGAGCCATCGGTTAAATTTAAAAGTTAAAAATAATGACAATTTATGGGGTAATTTGAGTGAATTTTTTCCTCTACTCATTTAACCGATGGCTCCTCAATGGTACGATTTTTCTCCAGGATGGGACCAATTGTGCTTTATAGCAAATTTTGTGCTCTTTCTGTCGGGCCTAAAAGAAAATTTTTATATAAGCTCTAAGGGGGTTAAAATATTTTTTGAAGTACTGTAACCCGGTTTTCCGTTGATTTTGGGGTTTTGAGATCTCAATGAAGAAAGCATTTACAGACTTCGTTCTTTTTGCTTTTCTACTCGATATTGATGGAAATGTTTACATAAATTTTTGTGGAATTTCTGGATCACTTATAGCATAGAAAAAACGGATTGAGATACTGGTCTTATAATTATGATACACCCGATTTTTGAAAAAATATTAAAAATAATAAAAAATTTCCCAAGAACTTCATATTTTCTTTTGGCATTGCGAATTAAATTTGTCAATATGTAAACTGTGAAAATTTGAACTTTGTATCATCACCGGAATATTGATAAAATAAGAAATTATATGGGGTCTTATAATTATGATACGGACTTTAGCAAGTATATTTTTATACTTAATTTTGTATTTATTATTCATTAATATGTTTAGCGATTCCGGAAAGTTACCTCTCCAAGTTACCTCTCCATATGTGATCCTTGTGGATCCAGGAGTTTTATTTTATTGTTTAACATTTATTTATTTGTGTTCGATATTAAACAATAAAAAAGGTTCTATAAATGGCATAATAGTTTGTAGCATTAAAATAAAATTTTTCATATTATTTCCAATTTAGTCCGATTATTACTGAATTAAAATTATTTTCAAAAAAAATATTTTATTAAACACGTGAGCGTTAATTTCTTGTTAAAAATAGAACCCGCAATTAGGAGACATTAGCAATTTTATTCAAAAAAATTTTATCCAATATATTTTTATTTCATTTCCCTATGTGCCTAAATAATACTAATAATTGTCTAGGCAAAAAATGTGTTTATAAGGAGGAAAACAATATTTACGATTTACGCGCGGCGGCATTTCAGATTTTGTTTTTTGAACAAATTGTGGGAAAGGTATAGACTTAAAGGGCATTTTTTTCAAAATAATCGTCTAAGATATGTGAAAAAATAGAAGATTGTCACCTATGTAAATGAAAAATAATAACAGTACTATTTAGCCATTAATCATAAGATTTCGCGCATATTTCAGTTATTTACTATGTAAATACCAGACTATGGAAACGGATTTTGGTATCCTTATCCAGGTACATATATCTGTGAGGTCAATATCCGTTCATATTCTTGTAACTTTTGACTCTTATCCATCCGCTGGTATCCGCTGTTATAGGCCGTAGGAGCAAAAATAGACTTTGCATCGCAGGCAAGGATCTTGAAAAGGATATCCGCGGATTTGAAGTCTGGCAATTACAATTATTTTTTTGAAAAATAATTTTGCAAAATTTTTCTATCAGTAAATCAAACATATTCTCGACGTAAATACAAAATAATTATTTATATTAAAATTCTCATTTAACTTAAAACGGGACACAAAGAAAATAACGTCACGAAATATTATAAAATTTCGCTTGTTTACAACAAAATTAAATTAAAAAAATAAATTTACAATACGTACGCCCCAAAATTTTTGTCTTGTTCTGTGAACATTCATTCTACATATTTCTTATTTACGTAGAAATTTTACTAACGCCTACGCTCAAAAATCCTTTAAAATACTCGAAGTCTCGTTTAGCTGTATTAAATTTGTTATCACACAAAAATATATGACAGATTTGGTATTGCAAAAATTCAAAATTTTTCTTCAATAAAAAATATGCGCGAGAAAATTCTAATTTGGTACTCTTTCCTTTCTCCGGCATTTTAAAATGAACATATGATTTTTCCTGTTACATAAAACTTAAAATCATCAAAGAACATTTAGTTTTTGTAAATAACATAATTAAACAATTGTTTATTTTTAAATAAATTATTGACAGATTTAACTAGAAAGTGTATAAAATGGCAAGGATACAACAAAATAAAATAAGAATAAAACACCATTGTTGTAAATATGTTCTTCAAATTTTTCAATCTTTTACTATCCTAATCTTCTTTATTAATCATGTCAAAGGCAACATTTCATTTTCTAAAGACGGAACAAATGCGGAAACAAACGGGTTAAGAAGATACAGCAACGAGGAGATTACAAGAATTTTCGATTTGACTAATATAAACAGACACCGGATGAGAAGAAGCACTGATCTCCGATTGATTTCAGCAAGTGCTGAAGTGTGAAATTTTAAATTCTAATTTCCTAGATTCAATTCAAAAATGTCATAATTACAAATTCCATAAATTTCCTTTTAAGACTGGTAGTTCATTTCCTTGGAAAAAGCGCTATTACGTCACTAGATGGCATAGAAGACGATTTGTCCCATCTGTCAATTCAAGGGAAGATGGATCTCTACTCACTGCCGTTGAGTTTGTACGTTCAATTAAAAAAATTTTTACTTTTAAATCCAATATGGAAAAAATTAATTTTAAAGTCAACAGTGCCTCGACGATTATGTGGAATAAAATTAACGAATAGAACCAGGGAACTGTGTGGCGAGTAAGTTGACTATTTTTACCCTGCTTGATCCCTAATCATATAAATTTAATTTCAGATGTGGTCCAGCAAACATGCAGAGGGTTGAATTAATGGATAAAAAGGCGGATAAATCAGTTGGTGAGTCTAAAATTCGAAAATTATTTGAAAAAATATAAAATTTTTTTAAAGCATCTCGAGAACGTCTGACACAAATGTGCTGCGAAAAGCGATGCACAGATGGTATATCAAAATATATAGCAATTATTTTAATCATTTTATAGAAGATATTCGCTCGTATTGTTGTAGAAGCTGACAATGCTGTGAACAATTTTAAAGAATTTCGTAGTTTTTGCAGATTATCTACCTTTCCAACAGGACATGACATTAAAATTATACATATTTTTTGAGGCCCAGATTGTTACTTTATTTTTTTATTATTTCTTTTATTTGTTTGACTAAATTTAATAATGATAAATTTAATAATTTTGAAGTATGATTGACTATACTCTCACTCGTAAAATAATAGCCACGAAATCCTGGGTTTTAAGAGGATTACCCCGCAACGGGATTTACGGGATTAATACCGCAGAATTCCCCACGTTCAATCTTTTGCAACTCAATCTCGTTACGGGATCGCGGGAATGCGATTTTGCCGACTAGCAATACGTACAAAAGGGCAGTATTTTTTGGTGCCAGTATACCGTAGATGACTTCTAATGTAAGGCTATTTTGGTGCCATCATACCGTAGTAAAATATTTTTATTTATTTCACTTTAAATAAAAATGTTTTATTAAATTATCATCATCGACTTATTTTTTTCATATCCTCGAAAACTTCCTTGCCAAATTCTCATTCGTAAATTAGATTCTTCAAAAATGTTAGTGCAAAACAAATTGGCATGAAAACGCGACGAGGAAAACAAATTTAGGAGAAATGGAAAGGATAAATTTCTTTGCCAAATGCCTTGAAAATTTTTGCCTTCTTGACAATTTGTTTGCTTACATAAAACCCAAAAGATCGCTTGAAGAGGCAGCCATCTCTCCATTGCTGCTATGAAATGGCATTTCAAAAACAATAATAGAAAAGATTCTTTGGTCTTATGCTTCATGTAATTCAAAAATACACGAGAAATAGCATAAAAAAGATGTTGCTTATTATTAGGCTTATGCATATCTTGTTTCTAAAAAATTTCAAATACTATTTCATTTTCCTTTTTCCATTGAATAGTAATTCAGAATAACAATAAGCTTATGCATACATATTATTTTCATCAAGTTTTTAGTAACATAACGGCCAAATTTATATTTTCCTATTCTTCACATTGATGTTTGGAGAGGGAGGGAACTGGCAAACCAATGCATTTTATTCGGCTGTTTGCCCTAAATCTTTTCGCGTTGACAGCTTTATCCTCTCATATTTTTATAGAAAAATTTATAAGCAATCCTCATGCCTTCAATATTCATTGTCAATAAAAAGCACAAATATTTTTCCAATTAAGGGGGTTAGGGAAAAAAAACTTTCACCCACGCACAGTTTTAATTACTAGAAATGCTAATTTTGGTTATTCCAAAAAGAGAATTTTAGTTATCCAAAAAGAACTCAAAGCTACCATGTTTCGTAAAAACTCTCAAGAAAATCAATTCCTTCAGCGTTGAGTTATTTCCAAATTTGGAATTTTATTGTATCCAATTTTAAAATTTCCGGCATTTCCTTTTTATTAGGAACGTGCTAAGTAGCCTTATTTCTTATGCTTATTTTTCAACAAAGATTATTTTAGGATAACATAAACAAAAATATAATAAATTATTTAACATGCTTCAATATGTGAATATTGGTGAGACTACATTATAAAGTTTTAAAATCTGAATTAGATTTGTATGCCAGCTAAAATGGGTAACTGCCTTTATCGGCACGAAAATGAAAAGAATCACACAAGCAACGTAGAACGTCAAAATCAACAGTCAGCTATAAAGTAAGAAGGAATTTATTAAGTTTCTAATCGTTTTATTTAGATCCACTCCCAGTTCCAAAGGTGTTGGTCTAGGAATATCGGTTTGAATATATAAATCCAATAGTAACTCAAGAATTTTTATAAATTTTTCAAGATGATGATGCATCAGGCTGGAATGCTGGCTGGTATGTTAATTTAGAAAACATACCAAATCATTTATATATATTGTCACTTATCTTAGGTTGCGCACCAACTCCAAATTTAATTGATCTGGATAATCTTCGGTCTCAAATGCGCAAAGCTAAGGCTGAAGGCAGGACTGTCACTGTACTTAATGGTTGTGTCTATATTGACTATCAACTAAAAGCACAAATCCCCGCTGGATTTAATTATGATATTTGACATTTATCCATGCTCATATGAGAATGTACAAACTTTATAGTATCTATATTAAATTTTAAAGCTGTTCAGCAATAAAATTGGATTTGCCCCGCTTATTTTATTTTAATTACATTATAGATATCAGTAAGATTTAAAAAGTGATTAATTATTTTAGCGAGAATTAAGGGTAATCAGTCTAGGTAGTAATGATTTGAAGAGGAAAGGGGAAGGAATTAGTAAAAGGAAAACATACATAAATAGATTGTTATAAAATTTAATCTGGATTTTTGTTTATTTATACATTATGTTGACTTATCTTTTGTTTTGTGGATTTATTTTGGGTATCGAATGTTGTGAAATTCGATCAATGGTTTGATACATCTATATAGATATGATTAAATATTATTTCAGGTAAAATCATTGGCAGAAACTCCATTCGAATTTAAACTGTCCCGGCCAGATATTGTTGGGTTTGAAATGAAAGAGAATCTTGTGTTTAGTGGAAAAGATGAACAAAAAGAATTACTGGTAATTAAATTGAAAATATCCCAAGGATTTTTAATTAATTAGATCAAAGCAGATGACTGTTCAGTTAAACCCTGGAAAATGGAAACATTTAAACGAAATCCAGAAGGCACTTTAGAATTAGCAAAGGAGGCAATGGTTAAATTTGATGGAAAAGGAGTAATGGATATTAAAATAAAGGAAGATTTACAGCCCTGGATAGGTGCCAGAGTTGGTGTTTATTGCGCTGAGAGTTGGTTTTGTGGTTAGATATTCAAAAATTTTTTTTTAAATTTATACCTACAATAAAGTGATAAAGATCAAGCAATATATTTCATAGTGCCTTTATTTGGATTTATATACAAAAATAAACGTTTATTTTCTTTGATTTCATGATCCGTTAAATAGCTTGTATGACGTCGACTGCGCCTTTCCAGCCAGGCTAATACTAAACAAAATAAGAAAAAAGCGGCCAATGCAAAGAAGGCCAAGTAAACACCGAGTAGGACTAGAAGAGTTTCTGATCCTTTTGTAGGCACTGGTTCGGTGGAGACAAGAATCTTTTGGCGCTGATCATTTGCTGGTAATCGATGATTCTTGCGATCATTTATAAGATGTTTTCTTGGTGCCAAATGTTCTTTTTTCAATGGAATTTTATTAGTATAGTATTCGCTTATATCAGCTGGAAAGATAACAAATGGAGTGTTGTTTTCATAATGATGTTGTCTCTGGTCATTTGCCTCATGATTTTGTTCACCATTTAAATTTACAGGTAATTCTGAGTTCTTCAATTTTGGTTCTTGTATATTTTCTATAGAATCAACATTGGTTTGCACAACATCAAAAGTGGATGTTACTGGAAGATGAACACATTTAACTATCTTCTAAATAAAACTACCTTCAGTAGGCCACTTATTTCGATAGTCAGTTTCAGGATCCTCATCAAATTCTAGAATTTTTGAGAAGTATATATGCGTATCTTGTAGCATTGGCTGGGAACTCGCCTCGCCACTACTTTTATCACTGATAAAATCATTTGTTGTCGAGAAATATCTCTGTCGATTCTCCTCTTCTTTGATATGATGATGCGCTTGTAACTAAATCGAAAAATCATTTTACATAGAAAGTGAGGCCTTAACATACAATTTGATCATTCTTTTTATTTTCCTGAGGAAATCCTTCAATTCCATCTATCAATGCCTCAACGGAAGAGGTTGGCGTTGTGAGAATGTATGGAACTTCTTCCGTTTTAAACTCCTCATCATCAACTGGCTCAGAAGAATCATCCTCATATACCCATTCTTCCTCATATTCTTCAATGTTATTATTTATTTGTTCCTTTACATTTTTGCCTTGATCTATATTGTTTCCATGTTCTTTATTCATTACATCATGAAATTCTTCCTGTCCGCCGACTATAGGAACTTGGTCGTTCGTCAAAACATTTGGTACTGTAACCTTATTGTTAATAGTTACTGGGACCTTGCTGATACTATTAATATTTTGTTGATCTCCCCACTGGACGGAATATCTCGAATTGAAGTCATTTGTCAGCCTTGCTGTCGAGTAAAAGAAATTTGGTGGCATATCCTCCAAATCTTCTTCCGATGAAAACAATCGCCGAATGTTGGGGCCAATGGTAACTTCTTCACCTTCCTCTCCATAAACATTTTCATCAATAAGAGCTCGTTGGAGACGGTCGCCATCAATATTCCTAAGATTTTCGAAATTATTTTTGCTCTTAAAGTAATAAACTATACTTATAAAAGTTGGATTTTTGACAACGGTCCAGGAGAACTTCGGGCAGAAGTTGGTCCAGTTCAAGAGGAATCACAGTAGAACTTCTGGTTTTGTATTTGTCGATAACCCGACCAGATGGTAATAAAGTAGAAAGAAAATATTCTCGAATAAAGGAGAAATCGAGCTTCAGAATTTTCCTTTTTCTTTCCTGATCAGAGCATAAGTTTTGGCCAGAGCTAATTATGCAAGAAATTTGCGTATTCAGTAAACGACATATGTCCTAAAATTTATTAATAACCTAAATAATTTCAATTAAATTTACTTGCTCAATAAAGTTTCTTAGCTTGTTAAACTGTTTTATGCCATTTAAGCTCATATATTCATTTTTTATTTGTTCCAATTGGAAGCCAATCATGCGCATTTTCGCTACTCTCCGTTGATCTTTTTCTTTTGAGCAACTTTTCTCTATATGGTTGCGGTGTTTGTGCAAACAATGCTGATCGGATGGAAGATTATCACAGACATCGGAATCTATACGATTTGAAATCCATAACATTCTCGTTCTTAACAAAAATTCATGCCAATGATTTTGTTTCATGCTTGCTTTAGAGCTGAGCAACTTATTACATTGTTTTTGGCAATGATCATAGTCGAAAAATTTCCTAAACTTTGAAATCATATAATGATAAAGCCAGATTAGCTAACCAACAAATTGGATTTATATCAAAGTTTTCATTCTGCAGAATTTGGTTTTTATGCCGAGATTTACGTAATATCATAAGAATATTTGCAGCATTTTCAGGATGTTCCTTTACAGCATTCATCGAGCGTTTGAGAATCCGATTACAACGATTAGAACATTGATCAACTTTAAGTCTTGAATAGTTTTTTTCATGCAGTTCAGCAACACAGATAATGATTATAGGCAAAAACAATGGAATAAAATTAGATGATTTAAAGTAAAACATGTAAATACAAAACAAGGCTTTTGTAGATAATTTTTAAGTGTGGATAGTTACATTTTTTGTGATTAAGCTCTCGACTGGAGGATTTTCTTAATTATTTAGCGGTTAGAATGAGTTGGTTCCTTGAGCTATTGAGTTGAACGATGAGTTTAAAAAATAGCCACAATTGTTTCGTATTTTTCATGCAAAAACGCAATCTTGCTCTAATTATGCAACAGCTGTTTACACGTTTAAAGAAAAACAAGCATTCTTGGATTGATAAATAGTGTTGTTTATTTGTTTTTATTCGTTTGGATATAAGAATGTAGAAAATAAAATATAAGATAAAGCAAAAAATTTCAAATCCCGATCTAAGTGATTGAGTGGGTGTTCAACGGGCGAGAATGGTGGATTAAAAGGTTGAATGATTTGAAATCTTTATAATTTATTTAGTTATCAAAAACATAATTGGATATAGAGTAATAAAAGAATTTTATTCGGAAGGGGTTGTAGTATTCAAAACATCATTTTCCTCAAAACCAACAGTATATTCGTAACTATCATTATCATTACTTAAATCCCTAATTTGAGGATTCATTTTCTGTTCAACATCAGTCTCCTCATTTCCGTAAATCTCAGCTGTCTGTTGTCCATTCTGTTGGATTAGCATCAAGGCATCTTTATCCTCTAAGGATTTAATTACATTGCCAGGCACTTTAAGAACTTGAAAAGTTGACCCAACATTGTTCAACAGATTTTTCCCAAGTATGTACGGAGAAATCTGCAAGAGCTGCAACTGGTCTTCTCTTGGAGAAACTCTTCCAACGGGCTGCTCTGATGTTGGATTCTGGATTTTTCCCCCTTGGAACGGTTTCTTAAAGCCGAAATCTTCTGCTGAACTTAAACTGAATTGTTCTGCTGTTGGTGTCTCGTCAGGGTTATAAAAGCTTTTGCCAGAAGTGCCAATGGAAGGGTCTATTTGATCATCATTATTTTGTTGCTGCTGAATAAGCAAATTTAAAATACGCTGTTGTTTTTCTTGCAAGTCTTTTAGATCAAGTCGATTACTCCTTAGTAGTTGTTTACGTTGAGAATCACGCTCTAGCAATTCCAGGATGATCTTTTCTTGTTCCAAAATTTGTTTTAATGAGAATTGCTGACTGAGAGCTTCGTTTGTTGTTTTACCAAAAATGCCTATATTTCTACTTTCAGTAGCCTTTATTTAAATATGAAAAATTAGTAGAAAAATTTGAAATTACTTGAAATTTTCCAAGATTTTGTAGACGAGAAAGTAAGGGCTTTATTAAAGGTGTTTTGAAGGACATCGGTGAATCATCTCCATTCCTTCCAGAAGCCCGAAGCAATGCATTCTTCAGTTTTTGTTCATCTGATATCCGTTGTTGTAGCCGTTGCATATCTTACGTAAGATTATTCAAAAAATAGTCATGAACTTACTAATTAAGTTAGCATAATTTCGAGAAATTAAGGCTCCAAATGGGCTTCTTCCATTATTTCGAAGTGCAGCCTGGAACATCATTCCTGTCTCTTTTCTGCCGAACCTTGTCAAACTAGGATTATCCAAGCTTATAGAGCGTTGCTCAATAGCTGGAACATCACTACGTTGAAAATTATCAAAATTACTAAGCTCTGCTGCTAGTAATCGGATCATGAATAAAGCTAATAAAACTTGATTGTAAGCGTATTTTTCAAACATTATTTTTGAAAAAATTACTAAATTTTTGTAAAATGATTTCATTATGTATTTCAGTTTAGAAATACAACACCCCTTTAAACAAAGCCTGCTAAAAATAACAATAAAATGAAAGCAAATTGATGTCGCTAAAAATAGAAATTGAAACAAACAAATGTGGCTATTATTGTTTTTAGGGCTCATGTGTATAGATTGCTTGCCAAAATGGACAGACTCGGTCTAGAAGATCAAGCCGGACCCCAAATTTGACCCGAAAAAATGCCTGGACCGTTGGCCCTACTCAAAAACGGCAACCCTAGTTATAAATAAATACACATTATTTAATTCCTAGAATGCTACTTAACTTTTAATGTGGTTATTATTGTTTTTAGGAAAAAAAAATGCCTGGAAAAAAAAATGCCTTTCAAATTTTATTCAGATTATTAAAGATTGAGGCTGTCATATAAATAAATCACTGACTGGTTAAAAAATAATAGTTAAATATATGTAAAGGCAAGATAACAATAAAGAACAGGAACGTAATCGTTGATCAGATGTAAAAATACAGATTTAAATTACGTCCCTATAGTTAAAAATAAAATTAAAAATGGCAAGGTTCCCTTTCCAGAGGTTTAATGATAAAATGCAAAATATAAGTAGAATAATTAAAATAATATAAAGGCACGAAATTTTAAGTTAATGACCAAAATGTATGAAAATTCATGTTATTATGCATTTCTGTTTGCCACCTCCTTTTTTCCCTTTAAAAGGCCGACCTTGAATATCTTTAAGCTAAAAGATAAAAATACAAAGCCTCAAATGATTTTTAATAAAAATCCTACATTCTGAGCATTCTCTTCAGCAGGAAAGCTCTTGACAATTCGAACCTAAATATATTTTTAGAGAAACATAACTAATGTATTATAAACCAATTCGTGAAAAGCAGAGTCAACATTAACAGGCGGATCTTTAGCAGATGTTCTAGGTTAAATATTATCATTATTTCATATCCCTAGGCTATAGTTACTCAATATATGGAATGTTGTTCAGTTCACAAGCCAGTTCCCGACCTTGCTGTTCACTAACCTTCCTCTGACTAAGTAGATCAACCTGTAAACGCATTATCAAACTCAATTAAAATTCAATCAAAAAACCTTATTCGCGACAAGAAGCACTGGATATTCTGGACGATCTTTAACACGAAGTACTTGCTTAGAATAATATGAAGAATATACTTTCATAATTTAGTTAAAAACCTGATAAAGTTTTTTAGCTTCGTGAAAGCTTTGCTCATCTGTAACTGAGTAGACTAACAGAAAACCTCTTCCACTCCGCATATATCTAACAAATGGATTGTGTAACGTAAAATTCCAAGAAAGAAATTACTGTTCACGCATTGCAGAAAATTCCTCTTGTCCAGCTGTATCCAATACTGAAACCTTTATTCATGACAATTAATGAAAAGATTTTTGAAAAGATCTATATGGAAAGATCCGATACTTGAGGACATTAAACATAACTTTTCCAGGTATGAAAGTAAAAAGCTATTTTTATTTCAGAGTTAAGCTAAAAAAATAGCTTATTTAGAAGCTAAGAACATCAAAATTTGGCAATTTTTAAGAAAGTTATGGTTATTAATAGGTTTCTGGCCAAATTTCCCTCGCTCTTAGGCCATAACTTTAATTTATTTGTATATTTTTCCAAACCTTATATCATACTATAGAAAATTATTAGCTTGATTTCATAAAATTCAATCTTTCTGTATATCATTCTATCATTGACTTTATGATTAATTTAATGTCAATTATCCTCAAGTCATGGCAACATGAAACTAACCATCTAAAATAACCCATTGTCCGTCAATTTCACAATGCTAAAATAAACACCATTTATAAATAAATTATAAAAATTAGAACCTGTATGTACTGATCTTCAATTGTCGGGTCATAATAATCCAAAAATTGTTTCTGGATAATCACATAGATGTGGGATTTAAAAAAATTATGAACCTGGAAAAACTGAATGGTTAATGAAGATTTGCCAACACCACCTTCTCCAATAACAACCAGTTTGTAAGTAGGTAATTGTTGCTCGTCTGGTGGCCTTTTGTTAGAGGCAGCCGCCATTTTTTAATGATGAGTCACACGCTCTATAAGGCTAAAAAGTAACCAAAATTAAGAGTGACTCATGCAAATATGTATTAATAAAAATTTCTTCAATTAGCATGGGTATAATCCTAGGGCAAAATTACTCAAGATGTGAAAATAAAGAGTATATACTAGTCATTTCATTGCAGCAAATTTGAAAATTATACCAAATACTATTGATTTTGATCAATAATTTTTTGGAAATTTATTGGAACTTATTGGCAAACGGATCATTTTTGGGCTATAGATCTTAATTTCCAAAAAGATATACCACAAAAATGGATTTTAATTTAGATTAAAAGCAAGATTACAGGCAAGATTATGACTAGGATCACAGGCAAATGCTGCGGGTTATTTCGATTTATTAATTCTATTTTCTTTTATCTGCGCTGCGTGTGGACTGATTATGCATGTACATATCGCTTATAATTTTGTTAGTTATGTATCTTGTTTTAATTATATATTGTCTGGGACTGGATTACACAATATTATTAATAAAACCAGATTTTATCCAATTATACAAGACAATTTTATCAAGCTGTTATGCATAACAATAAAAAATAACATTAGTAAATCTTTCGCGTAAGCGCTTTCTTTCAAGAAATATTTGCAAATGGGTCATTAATAAATGAGAGGTGATAAGAGATCCTAATGAATTGATCATCAATCAAAGAACAAAAGCCACCAACATTAATGGGATAGGCGTTCATCTCCGGTTTTCTCTATAAATTTAAAATTGAACTACACAATCTCTTTGTTATGATTCATCTTCAAACTATTATAAATTAACACGATTGATAAATTGACCATGAACGAAATCTTTAGAGCTGAAAAGTAGAATTTTAAGGTCAAAAAATTTTTTATGAACTAGATATAGGTAGATCAGGGATGGGAACTCTTTCGCTTCCATCTCTCTGCTCTTCCGCTTCCTTCTTCAACTTTTTATTTTCCTCCGTCTTCTTCCACCTGCAGCTTTTTAAAATTCGGTTGGGCCCATCCCTAATTATATATTTTTAAAATAAGAATTTCAATAAGTAATACTAACATACTTTTTATAATACATAGTTGTTGGATTATTTATATAAAAATAAAAAAATTATGGCGATAATCCATCATTTTGCCATCCAATTTTTGTGGCCGAAATGCTCAAGATTATCTGTTAGGGTATATAGTTGCGTCAGTGCTTACCTCTAATCCTTAGGATAAAAAGCCACTTAAAAAGCTGACTTTCAGATCGCAATTTTCGTAAAAAAGAAGAGTGTGAGCACTAATTAATCAACTTGAGCTGTGACTATTCCCAACACCACAGGATTTATTTGATCCAATACCACATCCCCCAACATAGCAAACAAAGGAAGTGCGTTAATCAGCCACCATTATCGCCTAAATCTCTCGAATAAAACCTATTGGCAACAATAAATTCCTCTGATTTTTCATTATAAACCAATTTTTATATAAAAAACCAGGAGGCAATCTTTACTATTATAAAAATATTTGGGTTTAATCGCTTTGTTCATTAATCTGGGGCGGTATTCAGAGAACGAGGTTGCGGGTTAACCAACCCTCAGCTGCGGGTAGGTTAACCCAGAACCCTTATTCATAAATGAGGGTAAGGGTAACCCGCAGCTATGGTTCGTTACTCGGGTAATAGAACCCGCAGCTGCGGGTATGGTTCTTACCCTTATTCAAAGATGAGGGTTGTGGGTAATAGAACCCGCAGCTGCGGGTAAAATTTGTACCCTGCTCCGATGAGGGTTAAAATCTTACCCGCATCTCTTTGAAAATCTTTTAAAAATCTAATTTCAATTGAAAAATTCCAAATTAAATATTTTTAGATAGATTAGAGTGTGCTCTATTTTTTGACATAATTTTAAAAAATTTTCGTTGAAAAATAAATTTACTATAAATTCTCGCGTAAAGTACCCCATTTTTGAGCGAAAAAGGGACTCATTCTCTCCAATAGGCATTTTTTTATTTGTTTTTTCTTGATTATTTCAATCAAGCATCAATTAAATTTTGTAACTCTTAGGAAAGTTAAGTTAAAATTCTGATTTTTAATTATAGTATGTAAAACACTCTCCTCTATCTATTGGTATAAAAATTGGAGGGATTAAAGGGATATCGGTGGATTAAGGGGATTTTGGTGGATTTGGAGGGATATCGATGGATTTGGAAAGATTTAAGTATGGATGAAATTAAAAGATTATGTGGAATCAAGGGGAATAACGAAGGATCTTATGGATTAAGGGAATATCGAGAGATTTAAGAGATTAAAGGGGTTTTTTTATTAACATTTTTCGTCAACTATTTTGCAAAGTTTGTTATGTTATTCCAGCGTAATTTGTATCCGATTTTTAAAATTTAAAAGATTCAGGAAGTTATATTTGTTCTGTATCGAACATATATATCCCACACCCTTCCTAATCCTATTAAAATATTGGGACTTGCAAGTGAAACTGAAATAATTTATCGAGTAAATCCTCTTGTATCCATCCAAATCCTCTTAATCCTCGCAAATCCCTCGATATATCACTTTATCCTACAAATTTATATTCAAAATCCAATTTCAATTGAAAAATTCCAAATTAAATATTTTTAGATAGATTAGAGTGTGCTCTATTTTTTGACATAATTTTTAAAATTTTTTTTTGAAAATTAAATTTACTATAAATTTTCGCGTAAAGTACCCCATTTTTGAGCGAAAAAGGGACTCATTCTCTCCAATAGGCATCTCCGATATGCCACCCCCTTCCTAATCCTATTAAAATATTAGGATTCCGGATTTTTCTATTCCGGATTTTTCAGAAAAATCTAGAACCGAGGAAATCGTAGTATCAAGAGTTATTTGGAGGGATTAAATGGCTCGACGGATATTATGTTTCTAAATCCTCTTGTATGCCTCTAAATCCTCTTGTTTGCCTCTTGTATCCATCCAAATCCCGATATCACTAAGGTCTACCATGAAGAAGTCCAAGCTCTTCAATCCAAGAAGCTTGGCGGATCTATTTTTTAACCCGTTGGAAAAAAAGTAAATATGTATTACTACTTATCCTCTTTAATATTTGCCTCGTGAAAAATAAAGGGGAAAGGGAAGGAAAAATGAAAAAAATGGTCAGAAAAATGAGTGCGGGGTCTCAACCGAACTATTACCATAATTTCTTATGGCCAATTCTAATTATAAATAAATATTTGCCATTTTAATACTTTTAGAATTTAAAAATCAGGCATCTTAAAAATCATCATTTATTTTTAGTTGACTTTAGGTCAAAAACCCGGTCGAAGTCCTTAAATTATTCAAGTCTCTTATCAGGTCTCGGGGTCAGAGATGTTTTTAAATTTCCGTATTTAATTACATAATTTTATCTCAATGTTAAAATCTTTTATAAAATTTAAAATTTCATTTTAGAATTTCATTATTTAGTTTTAAATCAATTTTAAAACTATAAAATGTTAGTTTAAAGTTATAAAATTTATTCAATCAAAAGAGAAAAAATTGAACTTTTAAAATCTTTTTAAATTTTGGAAATCGGCTCAGAATTGACCGAGAAATAATATTTCAAACACTTAAAGTCTTTTTTAATTTAAATTGTCAAATTTTGGGTGATATTCATAGAAGAGGGTTGTGGGTTAGTTTACCCGCAGCTGCGGGTAATCATTGAGTTCTGGGTTGATTTTTTATGAATAAGGGTTAACCCTTAACTCGGGGTTCTATTACCCGAGTAAGAGAACCTGGTTAACTTACCAGGTACCCTTACCTCGTTCTCTGAATACCGCCCCTGGGGGCTGCCACAAATTTAACCACTGTGTAAATAATAAAAGTCAGTTGCCTTCAATAATTAAAATGATACAATCTACCCCCTTAGGGGCTGGCAATAATTATAACTAATAAATATTATAAGAAAAAAACTAACTCAAAACTTTTGATTATTTCAACCCATTCCTCAAAATATATTAGAAAATCTTATATTTGTTCCTTTAATCTATCTACGAATCTGTATATTTTACTTGAAACTTTCCTCTTTTTATAATGTTCTAATGAGAAATACATAGGTATTTCTTAGCAAAATACATCAATCTACTTTTAAATTACATAAATTTTCGTTTGCGCGATCGTTCAACAACGCAGGATTGTCAAATAAAATGTAGATAAATATCGGTAACGTTGTGGTGTCATTTGTGCGGTTGTTAACTGAGGTACATTTAAGGCGGAATATCGAGAAAATTAATGGGGATATGTCCAAAGTAAAGATATTTTAGAGGGAAAAACGCGATTCGAAAGGAGAGTCTTTCCAATTTTTGAAAATTAAAGGCCACTATCGACATGCTATTTGATAGTTTGGCCTTGATATCTGAAAAATCTCTTTCTTTATGAGACAAATTCTATTAAAAATATTTTTGAAATAATGTATAACAGAGTAGTTATATTTTCACGTGAATATTAAGGAATTATATTATTAATTTTTGGTTATATTCCTAGAAAGACCAAGTTAGGAATTTAAGACATAGTGTGGAAAAGTTTTTAAATAAACTACAAAGAGTGGCCTTTTGTGACAGCCGAAAAAGATGATCGAAGAGGGGCTGCTTGTTTAATGGTTGTTCTTATAGTTGACAATAGCATAATAATTCAAACCCTACATCGCAGATTTTGGCCAAAACATTATTAAATGAAAAAAAGAGCCGTATAATGAATAAAGAGAGAAGAAAGCAGATGCGCCATCTTAATGGTTTGCTAATGTTTTTAATCTGTTAGTTTCAAAATAGGCGTATGTTCTTTAGGTTCAAAAATTTCCACCTAATAAAAATTCATTAATTAAAGCAAATTTTTTGCGCGATTTTCCAATTTTTCATACTCTAAATAAAACAAGTATTAATATGTCCCTGCTCACTTTCTTTATCAATTCCTCCAATCTACCATTTACCAGCCACTATGTTCAACATACGTACACCACCAAGCCGCTGGCGTCCGCTTGCGTGTTGGTTCAAAAATAGATGTAACTGAATTTTTTTAGTGAACAAACCAAATTTAATTTTTTAGACAAAATTTTCGAATATTGTATGATAAAACTTTAGAGTATCAAAAGCATACTATATTGAAAAACTACTTTTAAATTATGGTCTAAAATTAATTTTTAAGTGATTTCTTATTTCGAATTCAGCCTTTTTTTAAATGTTAGAACTCAATTGCTACCGTAATAGCAAGTTTTTTAAATTGGTAGACGTTCAGCTGCGGCCGCCAATCATTATAGAGGCAAAGACACATTCTCTTTTTGCGCGGCTTGCGGCTGGTTTAGTATCTATGAGGTTTTGTGGAGAATATGTTATCTCCGCCCACATTTATTATTCCATATACATGCCCAAAAACTAATAACAAATCCGAACTAATATTTTTTGAAATAATTTTTGCTATTAATTTTTCTTCTACAAAAAGAATAAAAAATAAATGAATGCTCAAAAAGGATTTATTGAAGATATGGAATCAGTGTTTGACAATGTTGAGGAGGCATTACGAAGAATTTCTGGTCAGTGCCGATTACAGAGAACGTGCCATTCGGACATATTTTGTTCCAGACTGCCAGCTCATTGGCGGTAGCAATTATTTTCTTTCTCTATATTTGAAGTTTGCTTATAGCTCGAACAAATCGCTGCCCACCCCATTCGTAATTTTGGCACTTTGTCCTGTTCCAGATGGCAAGTTTTAATATAGGTATTCACCAATTATATAGGATACTTAACAGGAACTAGGGTCTGTGTTTCTGCTGGCAATGATGAGAATTTCTGTGCCGATGTAAAAAATAATACTGCGGAATTCACCGGACAAATGGCGAGGTTTAGCGATCTTCGTTTTGTTGGAAAAAGTGGTCGCGGAAAAAATTTCAACCTCAGCATAACCATATTTACTATCCCTTATACACAGGCATGAATTTATACAGTAAATTTTTGAACCATTAATTTAAGGTGGTAATTGTTCCTAATATTTTAAAGGGTGAGGATAATTTTTAAAATATTCTAGTCCATTTTTTAAATGTTTAGTAACGGTAGATGGACCAAGAGAAACGCGAACCACATCGTCTAAATGCACAAGTGGTTGGTTTTAAAATTTGTAGCCACGAGATATTTTTATCTACGAGATAAAGATTTCTTTATTGGTATTTTGACCTTTAATCAACTATTCATATTTTTGAGACCAGCATTTATCCTTCCCTAAAAAATTTCGGCTATATGATGGACAACCAAAGATTTATCAACAACAAATTGATAATTACAACAAAGATTTAGATGCTGCTAAAGCATATACTAAAAACGTTTTAGATGCTAAAATGTACCAACCTATCCTAAAAGAATCTAAATGTATTACTTCATCTATTTTAACTCAACAACAGCAAAATTTTCCTTTTTTACTACCCCAAAATAGATTGAGATTCAACACACAAACGGCTGCTACATTAATGGGTGGATTAATCAATCCACGTCTATATTTTGAAAATTTGGCAGCCGAAGCAAGGAATAAATTTGGCATTGAAAACAATTTTAGACTCAATACCAACATAAATCTTGATAATATAATACAACGTTCGGTTAGCGGGGCATCAACGCATCAAATGGCAACATTAAATGAAACAATTAGAAACGAACAACAAAAAATTAATTCACAAATGGTGAGTACTTGCTTTGTTTATGATCCTAATGTTCGATTTTTTGCCTAAAATCTGTGCTAAAATCTAATTTTTGAAATCTTAATCAGCGATTTTTCCCTAAATAATAAAATAGTTTAAGAATAATTTCTCAAAGTTGCTAATTCCTTCATATTGTTCAACTACTTTTCCTTCTCCATCTCAATTCATTCCAATACAATCTTTACCTTCAATTTCTTCATGGCAAACTTTGTTTAAAAACAATAATGCAAATATGCTTCAACCACCATCCATAACTAATATATCTAATGAGAATTCTCTTACAGCTCATGCAGAAGGCGAGGATGTAATTAATGAAAGGCCAGTATTTTTGAAATATAAATTCATTAACTAAAAAGAATCTCTGTTTTTCAGTAAACCAATGATTCGTAAAAGAAGATATAGTGGCACAGTCTCGTCAGATGCCAACGGTTGGCAAAAGGATGAAACTAACAAAGAGATGGTCAAGAGCTCTAAACTAGCTGTAAACGATGAGGTCAACAATAAAACAACTGCAAACGGCAAGAACAAAAACAATGAAATTAGTTCGCCGCAACCAATCTTGAAGCCGCAAACACAACAACAACGTCTTTGGCGCCCTTTTCCCCTTTGAAACAAGACAAACCACGTATAAATTCTACATGCATATTTATAGATTTTTGAAGCCTGTTATCTTATTCCAAATCTTTTAATTTTATTCTATGCAACCGCTGATTGTGATCAACGCATGCGCAAACGAAATATTCATTTTATAAACAACAGCTTTATATATGCCCGGTAGTTTTTGATCATTCCGAATTTCAAACCATTTCAATAGAAATCATAGATTGTTTTTTTGTTATTTTTACAGATATTATAAACATATAAAATTTATCTCTTGTGCATTAATAATACATCGTCTTCTTTTTCTGACCCACTTGTTGAGGAATTTTCGAAATTATCGTCTTCATCAGGCTTTTCGTCCAACTCTTGGATTCTACTATCTAGCAGATTTTGATGTTCCTTTTCCAGTTCGGTTTCTCTTTGCAAAGCTTCCACCTCATCTACTGTTAAAAGAGGACCTTCTACTTCAGATTCGTCTTCATCTTCCTCATCCTCACTACTGCTCTCCTTATGATGCATCATACGGCGAACCATGTAACTTGAATTTTAAATTATATACAGGCTTTTCTGCAGATTAGAATTCTTATTAAACAGATAAAAACATTTTGATCCTTTTTTAATGTTACCCGTGAACTGGACAGAGAGGCTTCATGAAAACGATCTGTCCACGTGCACCAAAGAGGCATGTGCATGGCAATTCAACGTTAGGTGCCAAATAAGGTGTACTATATATAAAATGTAGATAGAACAATTTAAATTAATTTTTAACCTTGTGCCAGAACAGCTTTGAGAGTGCACAATCTCCTGAAATCAGATAAAATAAAATTAATAAAAATGGGAAATAATAAATTCATAAGTAATTGTCAGACTTACACCTCTAATACGCATATTTGGTGGATAAATCTCTCCGGTAGCAGATTGAACATAAGAACGCATTGATTTTAGGGATTTAAGAGATTTAGCACCTCCCGAAGATGTTCTTTGACCAATAGATGGTGTCGAACCAGTCTTGCCACTTGGCTCAGAGTGATCATCGGAAGAATGTTCTCGACGATCACGTGCAACTCTAACTTTGTTAATAAGAGATAATATTAGGGGTATCTTACTTCTTTTTGTGAATATATTCCATGCAAAACCTTAAAAAATTTTTAAAATTTAAAATTTATTATTGTACCATATAAGCTGCACAACTTCTAAAATGCTAACAATAGAAATGCCAATCCAGAGTCCAGAAAGACCGCCCAGATCGGCAATTAAACTCGTCATCTAAATGATTAGAATTAAAATTTCTAATAATCTACAAATGTTACGCTATATGCAGCACTTTCAGTCAGCGTTTGATAATTGAACTCCTCGTAAAATACTTGGATAAGAGCCTAATTTAATAATAATTTAATTGTGGGATCTTTAGTATAAGTATCATATCTACTAACAGCGTTAATGCGATACTGCTCCAAACAAAGCTCATCAGAACTAAATAGTTTTTAATTTTTGGCAATCATAATTTGTAAATAACCTAGCACATTCCATTATCCTTGCCGTACCGGAAGGCCAGCGAGCGGCAGAATATGTGAGTTCATAACCAATTTCGCTAAATATTGTGGGTTATTCAATGGTGTACGGAATTTTCGTCTCTGGAAAATTCGTCTCCAAGACTTTTCGGAACTTTCGTCTCCAACATTTTCGGAATTTTCGTCTCCAGCGGAATATTCGTCTCCAAGGAAAAAAACGGAATATTCGTCTCCGCAATTTTCGTCTCCGCTAGGAATTTTCGTCTCCAGTCCCCGTTGACGGAACAACACCCCCGTTGACGGGGCAACTTCCCCCGTTGAAGAACCAACACCCCCGTTGACGGGGCAACTTCCCCCGTTGAAGAACCAACACCCCCGTTGACGGGGCAACTTCCCCCGTTGACGGGGCAACTTCCTCCGTTGAAGAACCAACACCCCCGTTGACGGGGCAACTTCCCCCGTTGAAGAACCAACACCCCCGTTGACGGGGCAACTTCCCCCGTTGAAGAACCAACACCCCCGTTGACGGGGCAACTTCCCCCGTTGAAGAACCAACACCCCCGTTGACGGGGCAACTTCCCCCGTTGACAAGCTGGAGACGAAAATTCCTAGCGGAGACGAAAATTGCGGAGACGAAAATTCCGAAAATGTTGGAGACGAAAGTTCCGAAAAACCTTGGAGACGAATTTTCCAGAGACGAAAATTCCGGCACTCTATTCAATAGCTTCTTGTAAATATTTGCAAAATATAAGAACGATAAAACGAACTGGCAGGGTAGTGGACATTTGCATTTATCTAATCGTTCCTCAACCACGACTTTTTGATCTTGTATTGTTCGTATACATTCGCGAGCTTTTTGTTCCTCCATCCCGCACTGCCGAGATCCCGAAGGGATTGGTAGAGTTGGATCTGCACAACCACAAATTCTTAGTATCTTAGGAATAATTGTGATAATTATTTTCACACAAATTTTATTATAATTTAGGAAATCTTATTTAAAGTACTATGGGTATACTCAAATTATAACTAATACTTCTTGTTGTAGGCAACTGCGATGGCAGCCCTCCACCTAAATTCATGAATAAGATTTGAATAAAATATTCAATATACTGAATAGTTGTAGCCAGTGTAAATATATCCTTCGGGCATCTGATTACCTGAGGATTATTAATGTTAATACCTAGTGTAATATAATGCTACTAAATATTAATCCGTTAATCTGGTATCATAAGAAATAGTCTATCAAAAAATACAGGCTTGGATTAAGATAATTCTCGGGAAAAACGGTTATGGTTAAACAATCTGAGTTTAATACAGGTAGGAAAATATTATACATAAGCAGATATACCAGTTCGGCAATGCCCATATGGATGTTCAAGACGAAAGAATTTTTTCTAAATGAAAAATTAAATCTTAAATCCTAAAATCGTTCATACCATTCTAACTCCATATGAAGATAGCATACCCGTTGGCGCATTCTCACCTAAATTTATTTGTTCTAAGAAGCACTACAAAATTTACCAAAGGCATCCACAAATGGCACAGTCCATTTATCATGAACGGTTATTCTATTAAGTGTTTGATACATAGTAATTTAGAAAAATATTTTCCAAGAAATTTAATTTTGCATAAATAATTTACCTAAAACCTATGGCTTCGGTCGTCGGCAAATACTCTGAGACATTCGCATAAACAAGCACGCGTAATCCTTGAAATTAAAATTTTTACAAGGCAAAATTTTTCTTATATAAATTAATATTGAGATAAACTAATGTTTCTACCAAAATTAGCCCCTGCGCGATGAGCTGTTATTTGAGAATCTCGATTCCAATTAAATGTATAACAGTTTCCATATTGTGCTGTGTTATGAAGCTTGAAATCACTAAAGATTGACGGAATATACTTGTCAATTTAGAACTAAAAAAATTAATTTAACCTTGTAATATCGCAATCATGCCTGAAATAGATTAGTATAATATTCAATATTTTAATCTTTTATTTACTAACTGATTGAATGAGCACTTTAAGATGAGCTCGTCCATTCTATATGAAAGTTGAATACGTTCTTTTTCAGATTTTTCTCCCTAGATTATTGAAGATTAACATAAAGGATTATTTAAAAAACCATTGAATAAATTATATTTTGTCTAGCTTGACTTCTAATGGATATTTCATCAGTTAAATTCTAAAATGTTCCAAATTATACAAAAGTTAATACTTTTTTATAGTTCTTAACCTTGAATCCCAAAACTATCTTCTGTGATTCTTGTTTTTGAGCAAGAGGAATCTTGTCCTGTTTCTTATCTATAGGTTTGTGAACTCCTTTCGAGCTTGATGATGTATTCCAAAATAGGCTGGCACCAAATTGTCTGAAAAACAATAATGATCGAAAAGGATATTTCATCAGTTAAATTTTTCACACTTCATTATGTAAATATTGTGAGTATCAATTCAGATAAGATTCATATTTTTATAAAATTGCCTTGTGAAATTCAAAGCATCAATATTTTCCTCGGGTAGAATCTCAGGAATATCACCGTTGGCATTGTTTTGTATGCAATGGTTATAACTTGAAATTGTGTAAATTATTTTAATAGTATCCATATTTACTCTCGATGGCAAAGACAAACATCAGCTCCATTATCTTTATCGTATTGTTGAATGCCCCGATTTTGAAAATTATTACTGTAGCCATTCCCTGAATTGTTAAGAAAACGCATAGGACAATGACCAGCTTGATCTACGCAATCAGAACAAATATGTTCTTTCCATGTATTGTCTATAAATAATGTCTGTAAGTAAGAATCGTCAATATTTCCCTACATGGAAAACATGGCCAAAGTGCCCTGGCATATGTATCCAATTGACACAGACATTTGGTTTGATAGAAAATTAGTAGCTTTTGTCCAGGTTGATAAAGAAATGAAGCTCGGCGCTTTAAAATTAATTGCACTTTACATTTGAAAAGATTATCGCCTAACTTTATAATGAGCATAGCAGCTGCCCCTTTTGCGGACAGATGAGAGACGATTCATTTCGCAATAACATTGTGCATATACTTTATTATAAAATTATTAAGTCAATTTAAAATTTTAAATTACCTTGCAAATATCGTCGCTCATTACTCTTAGAAGTAGCTACTTTCGAGTTTTTCACATCTTTTTGCCGTAGTCTTGCTTCCCTTTTATATCTCTGTTTATCTTCTAATACAATATAAAATTATCAAATCCGACAAATTCAATTCTTATTGTCAGTAAATATTAATACCTTTCGATAAAGAAATATCATCTACAGAAGATTCATGAAGAGCATTTTGCATTGCATCTAACTAATTGAGTTAATTTATCTTATTTATAATCTAATCTTTAATCTCAAGCACTAATTTACTAATTTAAGAACGGAAATATTTGAAATATTACAGTTGCCTGTGCTCCAATATCATTGAAGATTGCTGACGCTTTGTAAGGATTCAGATTACATATGGTCACCTGAAATAATCAGCTGTACAAAATCTGTTCTAGATTAAATTTGTTCTAAATAACCCACCGCAGGGAATTCAGTCATTTCAAATTTGAGCTAAAACTTTAAATTATTATTACTTTTCAAGTTTGTATTCTCACATCTAGATCAACATTCTTAGGATATTCGAAGAATTTAACAACAAGATAAATAGTTTGAACTATCAAAATTGTAAAGCAAACTGTGAAAACCTATTAAAGAATTTTAGTATAAATCTATTTAGAAATTATTCTACTTACACCAAGCCAGAAACGTCGCCATTTCATGTTCGGAGCAAGTCCCGCATGACAAATGCCGTGTATAGTGGAATGCTTGAAAGATGCTTATTTTTATTTGAATGAATATACCTTTTCGAATTGATTAAGTATTCCTTGCAAATCCAAAGAATATGCTTGAAATGATGAAAAAATAAATCATTTTTGGCAATAAACCTACAAGCATTTTTGAAAGATGCTGCCCTTGAAAGTCGTCTTATCATTGCTCTTGGATTACGTCTGAAGGTGTCATAGCGTTTATCATCTCTCACGGAGCCCATCTCCAGTTTAACTGTTTTTCTTTTGTCAGGCATTAGCTTCTTCCTAGGTCGGAATTCAGTCTCCATAGAATTTCGTGGTTCGTTAAATGGGATATTAGGCCTAGAGTTAATTAACTTTTTCTTATTATCGCTAGCATTGCTATTCGTTTTCGCTCATCCGACTAAAATTATTATATTTTTAATCAAATATCTGAGGGTTGAATATGAGGTCTGGATAACATGGAAGGAATTAACATACCAGTAAATAAAAGGGATTGAAAAATTGATTCAGATTTATCGGAAATGGAAAATAAATGTGGGTATTAAGAGCTAAGTTTTAGATCGACAACAGGTGTGTTCAATATAGTGGGATAAAATGAACAAACGTTTTGCAACATACATATATCAAAAAGAATAAGCGTAAAAAATTGACAATCCATCAAACTAATGTAGTGAAATTTGTCTTTATTTCCTATCAAGTTTTTAATTCTATTAAAATATATTCAAATTATCATAGGCTTAAACTAGCTGACTAATATAACTGAGTATTAGCTAGCAGGGTATTCCAATAATAATTATAAAATTTACATCTTTTATCCAAATCACAAAAAAAAATATTTTATTACGTAATTTAAATTTATTCAATTATAATTCTTTTTTATTGGCAAAAAATTATTGTAGGAAGATGAATATACCCGTTTGTAAGAAGAATGGGGTTGGACACAAGCATTTAATCAAGCTAGAACTGAAAGCATATTAGCCGAAAAATGGTATGATATATCAGACTTTGTCCAACCCTAAAATCAAATTAAAACAGTCATGCGTTTCCAAGTGCAGGTTCCGCACTCCAAATAGTTGGAGCGCGGAAAATGATGAGTACACAGCCGAAAAAACAAATAACAGTAAAAGTTATTAAGAAAATTCTATCCAAAACCATCGCCACAAACGTCCAGTCGTTTGAAATCTTTAAAATCACATTAAATTATCATTCTTTAAAATTATTGTATGTATCATAACTAGGCTCAGCTAAATTTGAAGGCGGATATACCTATGATACGGTATTAAAAATGGATGAAATATTCACTCTACAAACCACCGGTTCTTGCATAACTCAAATGATAAAAATATTAACTCACTCTTTGATCATCCTCTTCACGTTGAAAATGTTCAGCAATGAAGGCTACACTATCAACGGCACTTTTAAGCGGACTTTGCTCTCTATATAAACTGCCGTTTTGCTCTCTTTCTCTAGAAGTACTCGCGAAATGTGCTATAAGTCCGGAACTTTCACGGCCATGCCCAGCTATTCTTTTTATAGCTTCTGCAGAGCTAGGAGCTGTATGTATCTCCATCTATATTAAAATAGTCATTATTATATTATTCGTTTAAGAAATGCTCAACAAAATTTCATTGATCATAAACCTGTTCAAGAATAGATTGCCGCTGTAGAGTCAACCGCCTTTGGCTTAAAGCCTCACGCTCCTTTTGTTTTCTTAAGACAGCGTTAGGCAATAAATGTAGCTTAAGTTAGATCATGATTATTTACAATAAATTCTTTAAATGACCATAATTGAAGTGCCTAAATCTTCTTTTGTTTTTCTCGATTTTTTACTTTTTTGAATTGGCCTTCTCATAAGTAGATAATAGGGTAAAATTTCTATAAATAATTTGCGGATCCAGGGCGACATCTGATAATTTTAATAGTAATTATACTGTAATTGATAATTAACTTTATGCGTTGATGGGTTCCGGTAGTGAACATTTAAAGTTAAACAAGTGGTAATGACCTGTAAATTATTAAATATTTTAATAGCTGGATAAGGAAATATGATACCGAAAGTGTAACTAGGACCATTGTAAAAAGAAGGTATTTGCCTATTAAAGGAATAACAAGCGAAGTAGAAGGAATGATCTCGACTAGGAGTAAAAAGAAGACTGTCAATGAAATGAGAATTGAAATACAGAGCGATATCTGAAATAATTGAATGATTGCCGGAATAATTAAATTTAACTTTTTCGCCTCCGGCTGATGGCAAATAGAATACAAGAGCTGTCAAAAAACTAATACCTACACATGGAATCTTAAAAAGCATCTCATAAAAAATCATAAATCGCTTTATTCTCAAAACTGACCATTAAGTTGACCTAAAATTTTATTTAATTATCAGTTCAGAGAGGATATTTTACGGTGTAAAAGAGCGTTTTTCGACGCAGATGTATCTCATAAGTAAGATCAATGAAGGGAGAAATACAGCAAGGATATCTATATTATATTATTAAAATTATTCCAATTTAATTTAAAAACTTTTTCTGATGCCGCTTTCCAGGCACACGCAGAATATCCCACTCTACACTCGGATAGTAATCATTTAGATCGATTCCATCATCAACAACCCAGACCTGAAAACTCTGATATGTGACTATACATATTTTCTTCTAAAAACCGTTTCCCATTGGTTCTCCCCATCTGGTCCAACTGTTAATTCTTGTTCCTCATGCTGCATCTGCTCGTTTTTATGCTTAATTATTTTATTAAAAGTATTTTTTTATTGATATCAATTTAAAAAATATTTTATTTTACTTTAAGATCCACTTCTAAACCACCGTAGGTCCATGAGCCTAGAAAGAATAACTTTAAATAATGGGTAAAAATAAATAACCAAATTTCATTTCACAAGTTTGAGCATCGAAAGGAAACCATTCAACATCGATTTGGCACATACTAAAACTCACTGAAAAGTTATAAAAAGGATGAAAATTACCTCTTATAGATCGCTGGTGGAGTCCATTCAACAGTCCCATTATAGCTTAGCTTTGCTTTATTCATTATTGTAACCTATGAAAGATAAAATGGATCTAATAGAAACAAGAAACCTGATAATTTCCATCAGCATTATTATAAAGGACAATATCAGGTAGCCAAATTAACTCAGATGGAACATAAAGAACCTCAACACCACCTGAAAGATTTTGGCTAATTTAAATGTAATGATCTTCAATTTACCATAATCTTTTGGATTCCAACATAATTTACTGTCTGTCCAAATCTGCAAATAAGTTAATTTAATTAAATTCGAAAAAAATTTTACGTGTTGAAGCCAAACATTAGTTGTCATAATTTGCTGTTTCTCATGCTAGTAAATATAATATATAAAATCCTCATGGAGATATTAAAACTAATCCCGCTAATACTGTCTTAAATTATTTTTCACATACATTTATATCGTAATAGAATGTTCATTAGAAGGCAATGAAATATGATGGTCGCCCCCAGGTACCGCAACGCCTACATAGGTACCGAGGAGCTATAACTTCGTTCAAAATTGTCGAACCCGAGACGCCCTGGTATGTTCGATTCAGCTCGTCGAGGTGCATCAAACCAGGGCGCCCGGATCCGGCAATTTTGAACAAAGTTATAGCTCCGCGGCACCATGGCCTGACCCCGAAATATGCTAATAAAGATTGATATCACTCACTACATCCAGAAGCTGGCTAAGTTTCAATTTAAATCTAACTACAAGCGTTGCATTATTCTCATCTACAGGTCTAACTAATTTGTTATAATCAGCTAAAATATCCTCAAATAGTCTATTCTCTTCTTTTGTAGCGTTACAAGGACGGATAACTGTTGAGGCAAGAAAACACATTAGAATCAGGCAAGCAACAAAGTAATTTGTTGAGTTAGATATTGTTGTTAGGAGAACCGGCTTTTGCAAGCTCGCTGGATAATAAACAAATAACTGTGAATCTAAAAAATGCAAGTTAGAATAAGCACAGAATCCGGAGACGTAACAATGACCGTATAAATGGTAAATGAATGAAGTTGCTGGAGTTTCTGTCGTTTGATTTTTATCATATAGTGAAAGAACGCGCATCGTTCACCATCGATGCTAGTAAATTTAATGAAGGCGAAAGTGTGATTAATTGAGAGGTAATAAGGGTTTCAATAAGAATATAAAAGTTTTTCAAAAAGCAATAATTACGCTTCTCAACAATGTTGATGATTTTGTCACAAGCTGCACAGAAAAATGATAATGAATAAAATTTTAAGTTAATTTTTAAAATATTTTTTATCTTAGGTTATAAAAATTTATGCAAAAATCCAATTGTTTTTTTTTTGACAAACCTATATTTTCATGAACGTTCATTTTCTGGAAGAAGGCAATTTCATTACTTTATCTAACGAAATCAGAAAGAATATTTTTCGAAAGGATGAAAAAATGTCTCACAGTTTGATTCTTCTAGCCTAAAATTGAATAAAATCTTAGAATTTGTGTGCGATTGTTATGAATGGCATAATGCCAGTAAATCTTATGGATTGACTCAGTTGTATATCCAAAGCGAGAGAATAAACATTAAATAAAAATATGTAGGTTATGCACATATGTATGTAGTAGTAGGCAAGAAAATTGAGCAATACTATGGGCAATCAATGCTTCTCGATGGAGGAAATGTGTAGTGGTTTGCAGCCTTTGGAGACAGTCGTAAAAAGAGGATAAGCATTTGGCAAGTTAAAAGAAATAGTGTGGTAAAATATATTCCTTAAGGCTGGCGTTTGAGGATTATAAATGGAGAATGCAATATATGCATGAGAGTACCTCTTAACGTTATTTTTGCTTTTTATTTTTAAGGTTATTTGAAGAATTGCCCTTTAGGAACAAGAGGTAATGGAAATACTTAAATAAGTATCATGAACCTATAACGAGAGTCAACAGTGGAATTAAAACCGTTTTACTATAAGTCAATAAAAAGAAAACTAAACTATTTATGTAGCTGAACCAAATATAATAGTTTTAGTAGTCTGTATAATGCCAAATCAGAATTCGAGATCTGTTATCAGTCAGAAATGGATTTCGCTTATCGCATCTTCTTTGTCTCTTCTCGTAGTCTATGGTACCACAATAATAAATCACTGGATATTAACTCTATTAAAATTATCACACTATTTACACTCTTTAATGTGATCTATAAACTATTATTTCATTTTTTAAAAATTACAATGTGCAAGAGGTTTTAATCTTATTGAATTTTTTTAAATCATTAAAATGTTGCCTAGATGAACAGTTGTTTAATTCACTCTGTGTGCAATTCGAACAGAAAAAAGGCGTTTAAATTTACGGCAAGAACATCACCGGTTTAAATGTTCTATGGACGTCATTGTTTGAGAGGGGATTTTGAAGTTAATTTAGTAATTCAGCAATAAATTTAACAGATAAATTTGCTACATTTTATTATATATCCATAGTTTTTATCTAAATATATCTATTTTAATATTTTGAAATTTTATTTTATTTGTCACTTATACTATTGTAAATTTGAGTAAAATAAAATTATTCAAAGATTCCCAAAATAATTTTTGAACCTGTATCATGCCAATAATCTTCAAGCAACAACGATTTAATACTAAGCGGCATAAGCCGGATCTGTCACAGAGGAGAAAACCTCGAAGGTGTAATTTATATAGCTTAAGTTTTAGTTGGCACAATCACTGGGATATTTAGTTCTTTGTTCCCTTAATGAAGCCTAAAAGGTTAAATTCATTAATTTTCAGACGCTTGTTGCACGCGGCACCAACTGCAATAAGGCGACTTTCAGTTCGCTTAACAGATGGAAGACAATTTCGCGCTGGAATGCATGGCATCCGTGCCCTTAGAAGACATAGTATTCGGGCTGGGCGTTCAATCTATCGTATCAAGGAAACCGGCTCTTCATTGCGAAAATATTTGAGGGTGTGTGATTAAAGAAATACATTTTAAAATTACTTTGTTAAAAAGGAATTTACAGGATCCAAAACTTGTGTTTCAGTTGGCCAAATACATTTACAACCGAAGACATCTAAAACACTTAATTCCATTATTTTTTGTATTTTTTTACATGATCATAGGATCAATATTTTTTTATTACCTGGAAGAAAATGCAGAAAATGAAAAAATTATGGCAAAGTCATTAATACAAATTAAAAAAAAGTAGAATTAATCATATTATTTCAGAAATGACGAATACGTGAAAGAAAGATCACTTTTTGTAAAAAGAATGGAAGAGTTAGTAGTTGATCTTGTTGCACGTGATCGTAATAAAAGACAGGAATTTATGGAAGAAGCAATTGATCATTTAAGTTGGCGTCTTAGTTATGAATTAGCATCTAAAAAATCAGAATGGTCTATCCCAACATCATTGTGAGTTTGATGGTTATTTATGAAAAAATTAAAATATTTTCGTGAATACTAAGGTATTTTTCCGGCACTATTTTCACAACAATTGGATATGGAGATGTGGCATGTACAACTTCCATGGGCCGACTTGCTACAGTACTCTATGCTTTATTTGGAATCCCATTGATGCTAGTTTGTATTTATTAGTCTAATATAAAATAGTGTAATTAAATACCCACATTAATTAAGACTACATGGAATGAGATGGGGAAATTCCTTTACAAATCAATTAATGAATTTATTGTCATACTTGGTAAAAACTGGATTAAATTCAAAGATTTTTTGCACAGTTTATTCTACAAGATACGCCAAAAAATATCTGGTTTATGTTGTTTGAGAATAATTAAAAAAGGCAATATGAGGAAATCCCAAGGATCGGATAGTTCAGAAGATCGCGGAAGTGACGATAATAGCTCATTAAGACAGCTAGAACAAGTAAAAGCAGTTAGCTTCAAGTTGTCCATGCAAATGCTACAAGCAGCTGATTGTATTAAATTGCGGAATAATGTTCAAAAATGCAATGAAGGAAGCGAAATCAACCCTGAAAATGGTTTTGAGCATTCAGAAAATGATAGTTCAAGCGATCAGCAACTGAGTGAAGAAAGTGTGGTTGAGACAAAAGATGATGTCGAAAAACAAGAAGTATCTATCGAATCTGATACTAGCAGTAAAAATTCTGATACAAGCGACATGTCTGAAGAGGATTTAGATCAAAATCCGCCTGATGCGCCAAGGATGCACGTATTGGTACAATTTTTGCAATTTATTTTTAAGGTTCCCTCGAAAATTTATATAAGTTACAATAAAAACAATGATAACTTTCGATTATGTATTTACTAATTTATGTATAATCTAATCAACAAAGGTTGCTATTGCATGCACCTTCTCATGGATCTTCCTCTGTGCTGGCCTCTTTCAATTATGGGAGGTTGAAAATATTTTAATAATTCAATTATTAAATAAAATATGCATAGGAATGGAGCTATTGGGATTCACTTTATTTTATGTTTATTTCGCTGCTAACAATTGGACTTGGAGACGTTAATGTTCAAAGACGTGATTTAGTAAGCTGATTGTTTTTGTATTACAAATTACATTTTGATTTAAAAAACTATTCAAAATGACTATTAAGATGATGTTATGCTTCATTTTTGTAATGATTGGCCTTTCTCTAGTCTCGGTAACAAGATTAATATGCGTTAAGTGTTTATTTCATCATTTTAGATGTGCATAATGGTTATTCAGCTTTCACTAGAGGTATAATTCACTAAATTTAAAAATATTCTAATATTTAAATTTCTTCAATAAATTAAACTTTTAATGAAACAGGATTTTTACAAAAGAATGATTGTCAAAGTAGTGACAGACTATCAAATAAAAATAGAGAGAGGTAAAAATCAAAGGAGGTCATCAATGGGCAGTATAATTAAAAACAATGGAAAAGGCAAATATCTAATTCCTATGAAGAGATGTATCTTTCAAATGGTGCCACAGGTATAATAATAACAGATTAGTGCATATCAGAGTTGAGGAATCCTTAGAGAAACATAGGAGAACTTAAATTCATCTCCTATTAATACAATAGAATATTTTAGAGTACCAAGAGACATGTTCTAGAAGAAGTTGAGGAGGAGGCTCGCGAATCTGGCATAAAATTACCGCCATCTTTGAAAAATCATAATACTGTTGATCAAATCATATTTGACGACAAAAAAGTAATTTAATTATTAATATGAATTAATTCTTTATAAAATACAATTCAAAATTTATTCAAGGATTTTTCTGATATTTATGAGGATACGCCAGTAATAGTCATTAATGGAATTCTTAAACAAGAACCTTCATCAAGAGAACAACATAAGGATACTGAATCCCCTCAAAATTTAACATACCACAATATTCGAAAGAAATTGGAAAGTTGTACACAAACATATGGAACTCAAATTCGTGAAAGGTGATAGATAAAAATAAAATAAATCATCTCTTTTTAGCTGCGTCCAAATCAATCCATCTACTGAAGTTAAAAGCGTACAGACTACTATGTTGCAAGAGGATTTAGCTAGACAGAAGAAGCATAATGACAGAGATGCAATGATGGTCGATGCTGCTATACAGACCGATCGTTTGCGGTTGTCATTTAAAAAGCTCCAAATACGTTCAAAACGAAGTGATGCTGAAACAATGACAACAAAAGCTTTAGGACAGATAATGGTAATCTTATTTTGGCAATTGTTTTGGTAATACTCGGTTTCGTACCCCCTACTCATTTTTCTGACCATTTTTTCATTTTCCCTTCCCTTTCTCCTTATTCTCATCTCCTTATTTTATTTTCCCTTTCTCCCCAATTTTTCATGAGGCAAAGTGTTGTTCTGCCACCACAGGCTTCACAAGTTCGTTTACCATGAAGAAGTCCAAGATCTACGAGCCAATCAGCGAAATCGTTGTCGCTTAATCTTAGTTTGTCACCCAAATTAATCATGTTAAATCTTTTTAGTTGTTCCATATTGGTTATTGAATTATGTAAATGAGTCATTTCCAGGAATTTTCTATTCATATATACATATTTAATCCTTTTTAATACTTTGCCTCATGAAAAATTGAGGAGAAAGGGAAAATAAAATAAGGAGATGAGAATAAGGAGAAAGGGGAGGGAAAATGAAAAAATGGTCAGAAAAATGAGTAGGGGGTACGAAACCGAGTATTACCATTGTTTTTTCTTTTTGAACATTTTAATTCCTTATAAAATGTATTTGGAAATTTAGAATGCAAAATCACAAACTGATAAGAATCACTTCACTGGAGATCAAGAAATTCAGACTTGGATACCTTTCGAGTTGGTCGACCTCTACGAAAAGGATGTCTGTGATTTTTAATGATTTTATTAAAATTATTTAAAGAACTACCAGATTTATCTCAAAACATTATCTTTCAGACACAAACATATAGATTCATGAAAAGTCAACGAATCCAAACTCCAAAACCTTTACTTAATGATGCACAAACACAAAGCCATAACAGTGATCTTAACGGACAGATTTATCCATCAGTTTCAATGCTAAAAATGTTTTTAAATCCTATTGATAACAATGCCGATATTGCATAAATTATTGGTAATTTTGAACGTGACAGACCCCCTTTTTTTCTCCCTATTTTTCCCCCTATATTTTTTAAAAATGGTCAGACTTTTTCCTTTCTTTCATTCAATTTGCCTTTCTAATTCTTGCCTGCAATCAAACAAAAAGGATTATAAAAAGCAGGATTATTTTTTGGTATTTAACAAGTATGAGTTTTGAGAAGATTCATTTTCTCAATTAAAAAATGGAACAACTTAAGAATTTCAAACCTTTTGATTTACATGAAAAATTACGTTTGAGCGATAATGATTTCGATGCATGGCTCGACGAGCTTGGACTTCTTCATGGAAAAAAGACCTGCCATAAATGTGGAGGTCGAACGACACTAAGCGTTAATAAAGACGAAAGATATGGATGTTGGCGGTGTACAACCAAAAATTGTAGAGCAAAACAAGGGTATTTATGCGGTACTTTCTTCGAAGGAACAAAGTATAAATCAAAAAAAATTTGATTTGTATAAAAAATATAGGAAAAATTATAAAGGAAAAACGGGAAATAAAATATAAAAAATAATCCTTTTTGCGGGCAAAAATTAGAAAGGCAAATTGAATGGAAGAAAGGAAAAAGTCTGACCATTTTTAAAAAATATAGGGGGAAAAATAGGGAGAAAAAAAGGGGGTCTGTCACGTTCAAAATTACCAAATTATTATAATTTATGTAAAGTTAATTTATAAGGCCTGTATTTTAATAATTTAATTATAGTGTATGTTTAATAGAGTTTGTGATATTTAGTTTCAGGAGTAATTACTTTTGTTATATGTAGCTTTAATTATAATACATACATCTGCATTATATTATTATTTTTTGCATGGACCATTAAAGTTTCATTTTCATCTTTGCATATAATACTTATTTTTGCCTACGCTATTTCAAACGTATTTTTGCATTTATTAATAAAAAGCCATTAACTTTTTACTTTTCCTCCATTTATCCTTTAAAGAAATTAATATTGAATGCTTTAAGTAATCAACTTAAAGCTTCAAATCCCAAATTATAATTTTAAGGTTTGACAATAACTTTTAAAAATTCCATTAATTCTATAAATTATTTTTATTTTTCATAATTTAATTTGTGATTTTACACATCAATTTTAATTCCCATGCGAATTCCTTTTTCAATAACGGCGATAAATTCTGTTGCCCTTATTATATTTTTGCTTTTATTTATTCTTTTTATCCAAACAAACAGTAGCGACTCAATGCTATCGCCTCTTAGTTTTCCTCCAGAAACCTATTCGGTTTAGTTAGTTGAGAATTAATTTCGAATAAAAGTTAATTTACAGATAAAGATTTCTGAGGACAATGCACCGTTTTGTCAAGTTGAAGGTGAACCATGCGGGTTTTTCGATATATCCCTAAACGGGAATATACACTTTGATTGGATTAAATCTTGGTGCGATTAAATACACTATTAGAATGATTAATTTTCTTTATACTACACAGGTGTAGATGTCCAGCTACTCACGAGTGTCTTTTTGTCGAACACGATTTGCGACATAAAGTCTACAAGTTTGCATGCATGAGAATCGTAGAACAGCAAAAGTATCTTTATGGTAATGGTCAGTCTAGTCGAAACAGGAATAGGATAATTGTAAGCCGATCAAGACACGGAAGAAGGCGGAGTGTGAAATGAACGAAAAATCCTTTAAGAGGAAACTAAAGGAATGAAAGTTACCTAATACAATTTTTAAATTCATAAATATCAAATATTTAAAAGATTCCAGTTTTCAATTTTTCACATAAAGACAAAAATTATAAATTATATAAATGAAAGATTGCTAAAGAAATCGCAAATTTAAAATAAAGATATCTCATTTTAAGTGATAGTAACTTCTTCAACAGAACTCAACTCTGAAAATAATTGAATATACGTGTAACTAAATCTATAATACCGCTCAGGTAGTAGCCCCAATATCTGATTAAGTTAAAGAATATGATTCAAAATAATAAAAGTATGAACGTACCCAAAATTGAAAATAAAGTAGGCGGTTGGAAAAAAGATGGCACTTAAATAAAAAGTATGCTAATGAGATTGTAAATAAAGACGTCAACACCTGTATTTATCAACCTGTTCTGGTGTTATTTGACGCACCCTATGCCATAATCTTTTAATACAGCATGATGGACCTTCTTCATTTTTTAAGAATTTATTTTGTTTATGACCCTCCCGTGAATAAGTTTGTGATGTCATCCTGAGATTGAAAAGTGGGGCTCCAGAGAAGCTTCCTGTTGAAGTTTTTTCAACAGATGACATTTGAGAATCAAGCAAATGATTTGGCGCTTGAAATGATGGAATCATAAAAGAAGTAGGAGCACCGCCATAATCTAGCATATTATCTTCTTTTTTCTATTGTAAAAATGAAAATTGGTAGACAAGATTAAAACAAGATTAAAAAATCAGTGTAACATACGTTGACCAAACTGGCTTCATTACTTCCTTTGCATTTTTGCAAAGAAGAATAATGCTTGTCAACCCAAAACTGAAATAGATTATCTTAAGCTAATCTTATATTACAAACATGCCTGCTTAAGACCAATCTTTGGACTTGGCATATCTTTCCACGCTGAAATTTCCGTAATATTGTTCGATGTAATATTACGTCGGCCTCTACTGTCTAATTGAGATCCCAAAACTATTCCGCCCCCTTCATTACGAGACATAAAACCAACAACTGCCAGTTCCAAAAGCGACAAAAATATAAACATCATTCTAAAAATTGGGATATTATACTTAAAACATTGAAAAACCCTGAGAGCATCCAAACATCAATAGCCTAAAGTGTTGCGTTTAGTCAAGTAAAATTAATTAAGGAATAATTCAAAAATTATTTTGCACTAATAAAATTCATAATTATGGAAAGCTACCTTGATATAGGATACCCGAGGTAGATTACTGAAATTATTAAATTTATTTAATTAATTACAATTAAAATGCCGAATAATGTTGCCGAATTGAAAAGTCATGGCTGAGATAAGAATAGTTAAATAAATTTTTATAAAACAACCCAATAAGGCATTAACGCCTAACATTGTGCGAGCAGGAATAGCACTAAAATAAATATTAAATTTTAAAATAAATTTTAACTTTTTCAATCGAATACCGTGATCCAAGATAAAACGAAATCCATGATATAAATATAGTAACATAACTGTAAAATATAACTCAACATGAAAATGCAAATTAAACTGACGTTGGAACATATCCTGTTATTAAATGTAAATTAGATAGCTTAATAAGCTTTTTGAGAATAAAAATTCCATGAAAAATATTATTGACTTACCTTGAAGTATGTACCAACCATAACGGCGTTTGAAAACAAAGGCAACAGTAAGTTCATCCCACCAGCCAGCAGGGTATATCTAATAATTGTCAATAATTAAAAAAAGAGGCTGTCAACGGACAACAATTACAATTAGCTATCACCTACCTGTTCAATCGCAATCACACTAAAATTAATCAGCACAAAATCAGGCAATTCTATTGATTTGAGCAACATGACTAAAATAAGCAAAAATACAAAAGCAAATATTAGAGAGAAAATCGAGGATATTATTATTACTCTTTCAATACAATCATAAACATGGATTTCCTAAAATTAGTTATTTTGACTAATGTCTGACCCGGATATGAATCTTTCCATTCCATACGTACTTCACCTATGTTGTAATTGAAGCTGAATTAATTAAAATTTATTAAATTATTTAAAAAACAATTGAAGAACACTAACGATTCGAATGTAAGAAAACATTTTTGCTGATCAAAAGGGAAGCTAAAACATTAAAAGGTTATCTATAACCATAATCAAACCGCTTTAAGTTCATATCACAAGGACCTGTGACCTTCATTCGATAATTTGTCCAAACAGTTGAATTAGAAAAAATCATAAGAAAAATATTTCTTAATTAAAATATATTTTAATTCTAATCAAATGTTTTTCTTAATAATAAAATCAGTTATAGACTTGCCTAAATGGGCTTTCGTGAATGGCAGCCATTTTTGAATTAATAAAGCCTTAGAAAAATGTTTTTTTTAGAATAAAATTACATAAAACTAAATAGGTTAATCTTATGAAATTTCACTTCGATTATAACTAGTTCTATCCATATTAGCTAAACAAGAGTGAGATGAAATTAAGCTATAAACACAGTGAGGATAAATGATTAATTTGCATACATGTGTTCGGTATCCATAATCTTTGAAGCACCTTGTCGTCGAACGAAATGTTGTTTTTACAGGGATTCTGAATAATCAACGTTATAAAAGGTAGAATGTTAATAAAGGGAAGTTATTTGTGTAAAATTACTAGTGTAGTTTATCTTAATTTAGTAACAAAAAATTTGGCAAATAAATTACCATGTAGTCAAAAACAAGAGCAGGATCCTCCCTAAAACTTAATAAAGTGAAATTTGTAGTTAGTCAAATATTGACCAAAATTCGTTTATGTATAAATCAATCTCAAAGTCTTGTGTTAGTTCACTCACAGCAGTTACTTCCTGCACCCACATATCAACACGGACATGTACAGGATATGAAGGAATATAATGCTAAAAAATGAATATAAAAAGTAAAAATATTAGATGAAGAATTGACTGAGTTGAAAAAGACAGAGGATCAATTAAGTAAAGATACCTTATTATAAGAATCCTTGAGAAGATTATCAATCACCTCTGTATCATTAGCACAAGATGGTCGGAGATTAAGTAGATTGTGGCTTGGTGGCAACTTCCCAAAACCGCCGTATGAACTAAGAAGTTCTGTTAAGAAGGAAACAATCATCCATGAAGGATGTCCCATGTGCTAGATAAAAATGTTTACGAAAATAATATAGATAATGGCAAAATAATAGTAATAATTTGGCTGTCTTTAGGACGAATAGCAATAGAAAAATAGACAGAATAATAACGAAATTTATGGCAAATCCGTCTTGTTAAGTTAAATTGCAAATAAAAATTGATTTCAATAATAAATCATTATTAGAGGGCGGCATGTATAAATAAATATTTTCGAGTAAATAATAAAAGAATGAATAGTATATTTAAGAAACTTATTAATAATTTAAACTTTTCTTAAGGCCCACTATATGTTGCTAAGGAATAGATCCATAGATAAGGATGAACAAGGAAGGTGTGTATGCTCGTACTGTAAACAAAATTATAAATATTATATTTAGAAGTTAAAATGAAATAATAATAAAAAAATAATATTTAAAAAAAGGAAAAAAATTTAAAAATGGATAAAAACAAATAAATATAAATGCAGTGTCCTAAATAATGTAAATGGCAAATCCAATAAACATTTCTTTAAATTAAACGAATGTGCAGAAAAAGAAAGATTTGAAAATGTGGAGATTTGAAAATGTGGAGAAAATGTCCTCTGTCTTTTTCAACTCAGTCAATTCTTCATCTAATATTTTTACTTTTTATATTCATTTTTTAGCATTATATTCCTTCATATCCTGTACATGTCCGTGTTGATATGTGGGTGCAGGAAGTAACTGCTGTGAGTGAACTAACACAAGACTTTGAGATTGATTTATACATAAACGAATTTTGGTCAATATTTGACTAACTACAAATTTCACTTTATTAAGTTTTAGGGAGGATCCTGCTCTTGTTTTTGACTACATGGTAATTTATTTGCCAAATTTTTTGTTACTAAATTAAGATAAACTACACTAGTAATTTTACACAAATAACTTCCCTTTATTAACATTCTACCTTTTATAACGTTGATTATTCAGAATCCCTGTAAAAACAACATTTCGTTCGACGACAAGGTGCTTCAAAGATTATGGATACCGAACACATGTATGCAAATTAATCATTTATCCTCACTGTGTTTATAGCTTAATTTCATCTCACTCTTGTTTAGCTAATATGGATAGAACTAGTTATAATCGAAGTGAAATTTCATAAGATTAACCTATTTAGTTTTATGTAATTTTATTCTAAAAAAAACATTTTTCTAAGGCTTTATTAATTCAAAAATGGCTGCCATTCACGAAAGCCCATTTAGGCAAGTCTATAACTGATTTTATTATTAAGAAAAACATTTGATTAGAATTAAAATATATTTTAATTAAGAAATATTTTTCTTATGATTTTTTCTAATTCAACTGTTTGGACAAATTATCGAATGAAGGTCACAGGTCCTTGTGATATGAACTTAAAGCGGTTTGATTATGGTTATAGATAACCTTTTAATGTTTTAGCTTCCCTTTTGATCAGCAAAAATGTTTTCTTACATTCGAATCGTTAGTGTTCTTCAATTGTTTTTTAAATAATTTAATAAATTTTAATTAATTCAGCTTCAATTACAACATAGGTGAAGTACGTATGGAATGGAAAGATTCATATCCGGGTCAGACATTAGTCAAAATAACTAATTTTAGGAAATCCATGTTTATGATTGTATTGAAAGAGTAATAATAATATCCTCGATTTTCTCTCTAATATTTGCTTTTGTATTTTTGCTTATTTTAGTCATGTTGCTCAAATCAATAGAATTGCCTGATTTTGTGCTGATTAATTTTAGTGTGATTGCGATTGAACAGGTAGGTGATAGCTAATTGTAATTGTTGTCCGTTGACAGCCTCTTTTTTTAATTATTGACAATTATTAGATATACCCTGCTGGCTGGTGGGATGAACTTACTGTTGCCTTTGTTTTCAAACGCCGTTATGGTTGGTACATACTTCAAGGTAAGTCAATAATATTTTTCATGGAATTTTTATTCTCAAAAAGCTTATTAAGCTATCTAATTTACATTTAATAACAGGATATGTTCCAACGTCAGTTTAATTTGCATTTTCATGTTGAGTTATATTTTACAGTTATGTTACTATATTTATATCATGGATTTCGTTTTATCTTGGATCACGGTATTCGATTGAAAAAGTTAAAATTTATTTTAAAATTTAATATTTATTTTAGTGCTATTCCTGCTCGCACAATGTTAGGCGTTAATGCCTTATTGGGTTGTTTTATAAAAATTTATTTAACTATTCTTATCTCAGCCATGACTTTTCAATTCGGCAACATTATTCGGCATTTTAATTGTAATTAATTAAATAAATTTAATAATTTCAGTAATCTACCTCGGGTATCCTATATCAAGGTAGCTTTCCATAATTATGAATTTTATTAGTGCAAAATAATTTTTGAATTATTCCTTAATTAATTTTACTTGACTAAACGCAACACTTTAGGCTATTGATGTTTGGATGCTCTCAGGGTTTTTCAATGTTTTAAGTATAATATCCCAATTTTTAGAATGATGTTTATATTTTTGTCGCTTTTGGAACTGGCAGTTGTTGGTTTTATGTCTCGTAATGAAGGGGGCGGAATAGTTTTGGGATCTCAATTAGACAGTAGAGGCCGACGTAATATTACATCGAACAATATTACGGAAATTTCAGCGTGGAAAGATATGCCAAGTCCAAAGATTGGTCTTAAGCAGGCATGTTTGTAATATAAGATTAGCTTAAGATAATCTATTTCAGTTTTGGGTTGACAAGCATTATTCTTCTTTGCAAAAATGCAAAGGAAGTAATGAAGCCAGTTTGGTCAACGTATGTTACACTGATTTTTTAATCTTGTTTTAATCTTGTCTACCAATTTTCATTTTTACAATAGAAAAAAGAAGATAATATGCTAGATTATGGCGGTGCTCCTACTTCTTTTATGATTCCATCATTTCAAGCGCCAAATCATTTGCTTGATTCTCAAATGTCATCTGTTGAAAAAACTTCAACAGGAAGCTTCTCTGGAGCCCCACTTTTCAATCTCAGGATGACATCACAAACTTATTCACGGGAGGGTCATAAACAAAATAAATTCTTAAAAAATGAAGAAGGTCCATCATGCTGTATTAAAAGATTATGGCATAGGGTGCGTCAAATAACACCAGAACAGGTTGATAAATACAGGTGTTGACGTCTTTATTTACAATCTCATTAGCATACTTTTTATTTAAGTGCCATCTTTTTTCCAACCGCCTACTTTATTTTCAATTTTGGGTACGTTCATACTTTTATTATTTTGAATCATATTCTTTAACTTAATCAGATATTGGGGCTACTACCTGAGCGGTATTATAGATTTAGTTACACGTATATTCAATTATTTTCAGAGTTGAGTTCTGTTGAAGAAGTTACTATCACTTAAAATGAGATATCTTTATTTTAAATTTGCGATTTCTTTAGCAATCTTTCATTTATATAATTTATAATTTTTGTCTTTATGTGAAAAATTGAAAACTGGAATCTTTTAAATATTTGATATTTATGAATTTAAAAATTGTATTAGGTAACTTTCATTCCTTTAGTTTCCTCTTAAAGGATTTTTCGTTCATTTCACACTCCGCCTTCTTCCGTGTCTTGATCGGCTTACAATTATCCTATTCCTGTTTCGACTAGACTGACCATTACCATAAAGATACTTTTGCTGTTCTACGATTCTCATGCATGCAAACTTGTAGACTTTATGTCGCAAATCGTGTTCGACAAAAAGACACTCGTGAGTAGCTGGACATCTACACCTGTGTAGTATAAAGAAAATTAATCATTCTAATAGTGTATTTAATCGCACCAAGATTTAATCCAATCAAAGTGTATATTCCCGTTTAGGGATATATCGAAAAACCCGCATGGTTCACCTTCAACTTGACAAAACGGTGCATTGTCCTCAGAAATCTTTATCTGTAAATTAACTTTTATTCGAAATTAATTCTCAACTAACTAAACCGAATAGGTTTCTGGAGGAAAACTAAGAGGCGATAGCATTGAGTCGCTACTGTTTGTTTGGATAAAAAGAATAAATAAAAGCAAAAATATAATAAGGGCAACAGAATTTATCGCCGTTATTGAAAAAGGAATTCGCATGGGAATTAAAATTGATGTGTAAAATCACAAATTAAATTATGAAAAATAAAAATAATTTATAGAATTAATGGAATTTTTAAAAGTTATTGTCAAACCTTAAAATTATAATTTGGGATTTGAAGCTTTAAGTTGATTACTTAAAGCATTCAATATTAATTTCTTTAAAGGATAAATGGAGGAAAAGTAAAAAGTTAATGGCTTTTTATTAATAAATGCAAAAATACGTTTGAAATAGCGTAGGCAAAAATAAGTATTATATGCAAAGATGAAAATGAAACTTTAATGGTCCATGCAAAAAATAATAATATAATGCAGATGTATGTATTATAATTAAAGCTACATATAACAAAAGTAATTACTCCTGAAACTAAATATCACAAACTCTATTAAACATACACTATAATTAAATTATTAAAATACAGGCCTTATAAATTAACTTTACATAAATTATAATAATTTGGTAATTTTGAACGTGACAGACCCCCTTTTTTTCTCCCTATTTTTCCCCCTATATTTTTTAAAAATGGTCAGACTTTTTCCTTTCTTCCATTCAATTTGCCTTTCTAATTTTTGCCCGCAAAAAGGATTATTTTTTATATTTTATTTCCCGTTTTTCCTTTATAATTTTTCCTATATTTTTTATACAAATCAAATTTTTTTTGATTTATACTTTGTTCCTTCGAAGAAAGTACCGCATAAATACCCTTGTTTTGCTCTACAATTTTTGGTTGTACACCGCCAACATCCATATCTTTCGTCTTTATTAACGCTTAGTGTCGTTCGACCTCCACATTTATGGCAGGTCTTTTTTCCATGAAGAAGTCCAAGCTCGTCGAGCCATGCATCGAAATCATTATCGCTCAAACGTAATTTTTCATGTAAATCAAAAGGTTTGAAATTCTTAAGTTGTTCCATTTTTAATTGAGAAAATGAATCTTCTCAAAACTCATACTTGTTAAATACCAAAAAATAATCCTGCTTTTTATAATCCTTTTTGTTTGATTGCAGGCAAGAATTAGAAAGGCAAATTGAATGAAAGAAAGGAAAAAGTCTGACCATTTTTAAAAAATATAGGGGGAAAAATAGGGAGAAAAAAAGGGGGTCTGTCACGTTCAAAATTACCAATAATTTATGCAATATCGGCATTGTTATCAATAGGATTTAAAAACATTTTTAGCATTGAAACTGATGGATAAATCTGTCCGTTAAGATCACTGTTATGGCTTTGTGTTTGTGCATCATTAAGTAAAGGTTTTGGAGTTTGGATTCGTTGACTTTTCATGAATCTATATGTTTATTAAACCTTTATTAACATTCTACCTTTTATAACGTTGATTATTCAGAATCCCTGTAAAAACAACATTTCGTTCGACGACAAGGTGCTTCAAAGATTATGGATACCGAACACATGTATGCAAATTAATCATTTATCCTCACTGTGTTTATAGCTTAATTTCATCTCACTCTTGTTTAGCTAATATGGATAGAACTAGTTATAATCGAAGTGAAATTTCATAAGATTAACCTATTTAGTTTTATGTAATTTTATTCAACTCTGAAAATAATTGAATATACGTGTAACTAAATCTATAATACCGCTCAGGTAGTAGCCCCAATATCTGATTAAGTTAAAGAATATGATTCAAAATAATAAAAGTATGAACGTACCCAAAATTGAAAATAAAGTAGGCGGTTGGAAAAAAGATGGCACTTAAATAAAAAGTATGCTAATGAGATTGTAAATAAAGACGTCAACACCTGTATTTATCAACCTGTTCTGGTGTTATTTGACGCACCCTATGCCATAATCTTTTAATACAGCATGATGGACCTTCTTCATTTTTTAAGAATTTATTTTGTTTATGACCCTCCCGTGAATAAGTTTGTGATGTCATCCTGAGATTGAAAAGTGGGGCTCCAGAGAAGCTTCCTGTTGAAGTTTTTTCAACAGATGACATTTGAGAATCAAGCAAATGATTTGGCGCTTGAAATGATGGAATCATAAAAGAAGTAGGAGCACCGCCATAATCTAGCATATTATCTTCTTTTTTCTATTGTAAAAATGAAAATTGGTAGACAAGATTAAAACAAGATTAAAAAATCAGTGTAACATACGTTGACCAAACTGGCTTCATTACTTCCTTTGCATTTTTGCAAAGAAGAATAATGCTTGTCAACCCAAAACTGAAATAGATTATCTTAAGCTAATCTTATATTACAAACATGCCTGCTTAAGACCAATCTTTGGACTTGGCATATCTTTCCACGCTGAAATTTCCGTAATATTGTTCGATGTAATATTACGTCGGCCTCTACTGTCTAATTGAGATCCCAAAACTATTCCGCCCCCTTCATTACGAGACATAAAACCAACAACTGCCAGTTCCAAAAGCGACAAAAATATAAACATCATTCTAAAAATTGGGATATTATACTTAAAACATTGAAAAACCCTGAGAGCATCCAAACATCAATAGCCTAAAGTGTTGCGTTTAGTCAAGTAAAATTAATTAAGGAATAATTCAAAAATTATTTTGCACTAATAAAATTCATAATTATGGAAAGCTACCTTGATATAGGATACCCGAGGTAGATTACTGAAATTATTAAATTTATTTAATTAATTACAATTAAAATGCCGAATAATGTTGCCGAATTGAAAAGTCATGGCTGAGATAAGAATAGTTAAATAAATTTTTATAAAACAACCCAATAAGGCATTAACGCCTAACATTGTGCGAGCAGGAATAGCACTAAAATAAATATTAAATTTTAAAATAAATTTTAACTTTTTCAATCGAATACCGTGATCCAAGATAAAACGAAATCCATGATATAAATATAGTAACATAACTGTAAAATATAACTCAACATGAAAATGCAAATTAAACTGACGTTGGAACATATCCTGTTATTAAATGTAAATTAGATAGCTTAATAAGCTTTTTGAGAATAAAAATTCCATGAAAAATATTATTGACTTACCTTGAAGTATGTACCAACCATAACGGCGTTTGAAAACAAAGGCAACAGTAAGTTCATCCCACCAGCCAGCAGGGTATATCTAATAATTGTCAATAATTAAAAAAAGAGGCTGTCAACGGACAACAATTACAATTAGCTATCACCTACCTGTTCAATCGCAATCACACTAAAATTAATCAGCACAAAATCAGGCAATTCTATTGATTTGAGCAACATGACTAAAATAAGCAAAAATACAAAAGCAAATATTAGAGAGAAAATCGAGGATATTATTATTACTCTTTCAATACAATCATAAACATGGATTTCCTAAAATTAGTTATTTTGACTAATGTCTGACCCGGATATGAATCTTTCCATTCCATACGTACTTCACCTATGTTGTAATTGAAGCTGAATTAATTAAAATTTATTAAATTATTTAAAAAACAATTGAAGAACACTAACGATTCGAATGTAAGAAAACATTTTTGCTGATCAAAAGGGAAGCTAAAACATTAAAAGGTTATCTATAACCATAATCAAACCGCTTTAAGTTCATATCACAAGGACCTGTGACCTTCATTCGATAATTTGTCCAAACAGTTGAATTAGAAAAAATCATAAGAAAAATATTTCTTAATTAAAATATATTTTAATTCTAATCAAATGTTTTTCTTAATAATAAAATCAGTTATAGACTTGCCTAAATGGGCTTTCGTGAATGGCAGCCATTTTTGAATTAATAAAGCCTTAGAAAAATGTTTTTTTTAGAATAAAATTACATAAAACTAAATAGGTTAATCTTATGAAATTTCACTTCGATTATAACTAGTTCTATCCATATTAGCTAAACAAGAGTGAGATGAAATTAAGCTATAAACACAGTGAGGATAAATGATTAATTTGCATACATGTGTTCGGTATCCATAATCTTTGAAGCACCTTGTCGTCGAACGAAATGTTGTTTTTACAGGGATTCTGAATAATCAACGTTATAAAAGGTAGAATGTTAATAAAGGGAAGTTATTTGTGTAAAATTACTAGTGTAGTTTATCTTAATTTAGTAACAAAAAATTTGGCAAATAAATTACCATGTAGTCAAAAACAAGAGCAGGATCCTCCCTAAAACTTAATAAAGTGAAATTTGTAGTTAGTCAAATATTGACCAAAATTCGTTTATGTATAAATCAATCTCAAAGTCTTGTGTTAGTTCACTCACAGCAGTTACTTCCTGCACCCACATATCAACACGGACATGTACAGGATATGAAGGAATATAATGCTAAAAAATGAATATAAAAAGTAAAAATATTAGATGAAGAATTGACTGAGTTGAAAAAGACAGAGGATCAATTAAGTAAAGATACCTTATTATAAGAATCCTTGAGAAGATTATCAATCACCTCTGTATCATTAGCACAAGATGGTCGGAGATTAAGTAGATTGTGGCTTGGTGGCAACTTCCCAAAACCGCCGTATGAACTAAGAAGTTCTGTTAAGAAGGAAACAATCATCCATGAAGGATGTCCCATGTGCTAGATAAAAATGTTTACGAAAATAATATAGATAATGGCAAAATAATAGTAATAATTTGGCTGTCTTTAGGACGAATAGCAATAGAAAAATAGACAGAATAATAACGAAATTTATGGCAAATCCGTCTTGTTAAGTTAAATTGCAAATAAAAATTGATTTCAATAATAAATCATTATTAGAGGGCGGCATGTATAAATAAATATTTTCGAGTAAATAATAAAAGAATGAATAGTATATTTAAGAAACTTATTAATAATTTAAACTTTTCTTAAGGCCCACTATATGTTGCTAAGGAATAGATCCATAGATAAGGATGAACAAGGAAGGTGTGTATGCTCGTACTGTAAACAAAATTATAAATATTATATTTAGAAGTTAAAATGAAATAATAATAAAAAAATAATATTTAAAAAAAGGAAAAAAATTTAAAAATGGATAAAAACAAATAAATATAAATGCAGTGTCCTAAATAATGTAAATGGCAAATCCAATAAACATTTCTTTAAATTAAACGAATGTGCAGAAAAAGAAAGATTTGAAAATGTGGAGAAGAAAGTGTGTTGAATAAATTCAATTTACATGCTTCATTTAAAGTTAAAATATATAGTTGTAGATATTTATTATTAAATTTCGAAAATACACAGCAAATATTTAAAAAAAAACAAAAAGTAGGGATATCATTTTATCTAATGGCCCTCGGCACGGTACTCTAATGAACTCCCGGGTCCAACACGTTTTGCTTTATTAATAGCTCGTTAGAATCAGCATGAAAAACTGTATTAGAATCCTTGGATAAATTTATCTACTATTGGTTATAAAAAAGTTATGATAGGGAAATTAAAAAATATCGGATATTAATTGACACTTAAGAACTTCAAAGTGATGTGGCATCTCGAATTCAAATCCGTTTTGCTTTATTAATAGCTCGTTAGAATCAGCATGAAAAACTGTATTAGAATCCTTGGATAAATTTATCTACTATTGGTTATAAAAAAGTTATGATAGGGAAATTAAAAAATATCGGATATTAATTGACACTTAAGAACTTCAAAGTGATGTGGCATCTCGAATTCAAATCCGTTTTGCTTTATTAATAGCTCGTTAGAATCAGCATGAAAAACTGTATTAGAATCCTTGGATAAATTTATCTACTATTGGTTATAAAAAAGTTATGATAGGGAAATTAAAAAATATCGGATATTAATTGACACTTAAGAAATTCAAAGTGATGTGGCATCTCGAATTCAAATCCGTTTTGCTTTATTAATAGCTCGTTAGAATCAGCATGAAAAACTGTATTAGAATCCTTGGATAAATTTATCTACTATTGGTTATAAAAAAGTTATGATAGGGAAATTAAAAAATATCGGATATTAATTGACACTTAAGAAATTCAAAGTGATGTGGCATCTCGAATTCAAATCCGTTTTGCTTTATTAATAGCTCGTTAGAATCAGCATGAAAAACTGTATTAGAATCCTTGGATAAATTTATCTACTATTGGTTATAAAAAAGTTATGATAGGGAAATTAAAAAATATCGGATATTAATTGACACTTAAGAACTTCAAAGTGATGTGGCATCTCGAATTCAAATCCGTTTTGCTTTATTAATAGCTCGTTAGAATCAGCATGAAAAACTGTATTAGAATCCTTGGATAAATTTATCTACTATTGGTTATAAAAAAGTTATGATAGGGAAATTAAAAAATATCGGATATTAATTGACACTTAAGAACTTCAAAGTGATGTGGCATCTCGAATTCAAATCCGTTTTGCTTTATTAATAGCTCGTTAGAATCAGCATGAAAAACTGTATTAGAATCCTTGGATAAATTTATCTACTATTGGTTATAAAAAAGTTATGATAGGGAAATTAAAAAATATCGGATATTAATTGACACTTAAGAAATTCAAAGTGATGTGGCATCTCGAATTCAATCTCAGGATGAATTTTTTCATCTCAGGATGACATCACAAACTGGATGACATCACAACTTTTCAATCTCAGGATGACATCACAAACTTATTCACGGGAGGGTCATAAACAAAATAAATTCTTAAAAAATGAAGAAGGTCCATCATGCTGTATTAAAAGATTATGGCATAGGGTGCGTCAAATAACACCAGAACAGGTTGATAAATACAGGTGTTGACGTCTTTATTTACAATCTCATTAGCATACTTTTTATTTAAGTGCCATCTTTTTTCCAACCGCCTACTTTATTTTCAATTTTGGGTACGTTCATACTTTTATTATTTTGAATCATATTCTTTAACTTAATCAGATATTGGGGCTACTACCTGAGCGGTATTATAGATTTAGTTACACGTATATTCAATTATTTTCAGAGTTGAGTTCTGTTGAAGAAGTTACTATCACTTAAAATGAGATATCTTTATTTTAAATTTGCGATTTCTTTAGCAATCTTTCATTTATATAATTTATAATTTTTGTCTTTATGTGAAAAATTGAAAACTGGAATCTTTTAAATATTTGATATTTATGAATTTAAAAATTGTATTAGGTAACTTTCATTCCTTTAGTTTCCTCTTAAAGGATTTTTCGTTCATTTCACACTCCGCCTTCTTCCGTGTCTTGATCGGCTTACAATTATCCTATTCCTGTTTCGACTAGACTGACCATTACCATAAAGATACTTTTGCTGTTCTACGATTCTCATGCATGCAAACTTGTAGACTTTATGTCGCAAATCGTGTTCGACAAAAAGACACTCGTGAGTAGCTGGACATCTACACCTGTGTAGTATAAAGAAAATTAATCATTCTAATAGTGTATTTAATCGCACCAAGATTTAATCCAATCAAAGTGTATATTCCCGTTTAGGGATATATCGAAAAACCCGCATGGTTCACCTTCAACTTGACAAAACGGTGCATTGTCCTCAGAAATCTTTATCTGTAAATTAACTTTTATTCGAAATTAATTCTCAACTAACTAAACCGAATAGGTTTCTGGAGGAAAACTAAGAGGCGATAGCATTGAGTCGCTACTGTTTGTTTGGATAAAAAGAATAAATAAAAGCAAAAATATAATAAGGGCAACAGAATTTATCGCCGTTATTGAAAAAGGAATTCGCATGGGAATTAAAATTGATGTGTAAAATCACAAATTAAATTATGAAAAATAAAAATAATTTATAGAATTAATGGAATTTTTAAAAGTTATTGTCAAACCTTAAAATTATAATTTGGGATTTGAAGCTTTAAGTTGATTACTTAAAGCATTCAATATTAATTTCTTTAAAGGATAAATGGAGGAAAAGTAAAAAGTTAATGGCTTTTTATTAATAAATGCAAAAATACGTTTGAAATAGCGTAGGCAAAAATAAGTATTATATGCAAAGATGAAAATGAAACTTTAATGGTCCATGCAAAAAATAATAATATAATGCAGATGTATGTATTATAATTAAAGCTACATATAACAAAAGTAATTACTCCTGAAACTAAATATCACAAACTCTATTAAACATACACTATAATTAAATTATTAAAATACAGGCCTTATAAATTAACTTTACATAAATTATAATAATTTGGTAATTTTGAACGTGACAGACCCCCTTTTTTTCTCCCTATTTTTCCCCCTATATTTTTTAAAAATGGTCAGACTTTTTCCTTTCTTCCATTCAATTTGCCTTTCTAATTTTTGCCCGCAAAAAGGATTATTTTTTATATTTTATTTCCCGTTTTTCCTTTATAATTTTTCCTATATTTTTTATACAAATCAAATTTTTTTTGATTTATACTTTGTTCCTTCGAAGAAAGTACCGCATAAATACCCTTGTTTTGCTCTACAATTTTTGGTTGTACACCGCCAACATCCATATCTTTCGTCTTTATTAACGCTTAGTGTCGTTCGACCTCCACATTTATGGCAGGTCTTTTTTCCATGAAGAAGTCCAAGCTCGTCGAGCCATGCATCGAAATCATTATCGCTCAAACGTAATTTTTCATGTAAATCAAAAGGTTTGAAATTCTTAAGTTGTTCCATTTTTTAATTGAGAAAATGAATCTTCTCAAAACTCATACTTGTTAAATACCAAAAAATAATCCTGCTTTTTATAATCCTTTTTGTTTGATTGCAGGCAAGAATTAGAAAGGCAAATTGAATGAAAGAAAGGAAAAAGTCTGACCATTTTTAAAAAATATAGGGGGAAAAATAGGGAGAAAAAAAGGGGGTCTGTCACGTTCAAAATTACCAATAATTTATGCAATATCGGCATTGTTATCAATAGGATTTAAAAACATTTTTAGCATTGAAACTGATGGATAAATCTGTCCGTTAAGATCACTGTTATGGCTTTGTGTTTGTGCATCATTAAGTAAAGGTTTTGGAGTTTGGATTCGTTGACTTTTCATGAATCTATATGTTTGTGTCTGAAAGATAATGTTTTGAGATAAATCTGGTAGTTCTTTAAATAATTTTAATAAAATCATTAAAAATCACAGACATCCTTTTCGTAGAGGTCGACCAACTCGAAAGGTATCCAAGTCTGAATTTCTTGATCTCCAGTGAAGTGATTCTTATCAGTTTGTGATTTTGCATTCTAAATTTCCAAATACATTTTATAAGGAATTAAAATGTTCAAAAAGAAAAAACAATGGTAATACTCGGTTTCGTACCCCCTACTCATTTTTCTGACCATTTTTTCATTTTCCCTCCCCTTTCTCCTTATTCTCATCTCCTTATTTTATTTTCCCTTTCTCCTCAATTTTTCATGAGGCAAAGTATTAAAAAGGATTAAATATGTATATATGAATAGAAAATTCCTGGAAATGACTCATTTACATAATTCAATAACCAATATGGAACAACTAAAAAGATTTAACATGATTAATTTGGGTGACAAACTAAGATTAAGCGACAACGATTTCGCTGATTGGCTCGTAGATCTTGGACTTCTTCATGGTAAACGAACTTGTGAAGCCTGTGGTGGCAGAACAACACTTTGCCTCATGAAAAATTGGGGAGAAAGGGAAAATAAAATAAGGAGATGAGAATAAGGAGAAAGGGAAGGGAAAATGAAAAAATGGTCAGAAAAATGAGTAGGGGGTACGAAACCGAGTATTACCAAAACAATTGCCAAAATAAGATTACCATTATCTGTCCTAAAGCTTTTGTTGTCATTGTTTCAGCATCACTTCGTTTTGAACGTATTTGGAGCTTTTTAAATGACAACCGCAAACGATCGGTCTGTATAGCAGCATCGACCATCATTGCATCTCTGTCATTATGCTTCTTCTGTCTAGCTAAATCCTCTTGCAACATAGTAGTCTGTACGCTTTTAACTTCAGTAGATGGATTGATTTGGACGCAGCTAAAAAGAGATGATTTATTTTATTTTTATCTATCACCTTTCACGAATTTGAGTTCCATATGTTTGTGTACAACTTTCCAATTTCTTTCGAATATTGTGGTATGTTAAATTTTGAGGGGATTCAGTATCCTTATGTTGTTCTCTTGATGAAGGTTCTTGTTTAAGAATTCCATTAATGACTATTACTGGCGTATCCTCATAAATATCAGAAAAATCCTTGAATAAATTTTGAATTGTATTTTATAAAGAATTAATTCATATTAATAATTAAATTACTTTTTTGTCGTCAAATATGATTTGATCAACAGTATTATGATTTTTCAAAGATGGCGGTAATTTTATGCCAGATTCGCGAGCCTCCTCCTCAACTTCTTCTAGAACATGTCTCTTGGTACTCTAAAATATTCTATTGTATTAATAGGAGATGAATTTAAGTTCTCCTATGTTTCTCTAAGGATTCCTCAACTCTGATATGCACTAATCTGTTATTATTATACCTGTGGCACCATTTGAAAGATACATCTCTTCATAGGAATTAGATATTTGCCTTTTCCATTGTTTTTAATTATACTGCCCATTGATGACCTCCTTTGATTTTTACCTCTCTCTATTTTTATTTGATAGTCTGTCACTACTTTGACAATCATTCTTTTGTAAAAATCCTGTTTCATTAAAAGTTTAATTTATTGAAGAAATTTAAATATTAGAATATTTTTAAATTTAGTGAATTATACCTCTAGTGAAAGCTGAATAACCATTATGCACATCTAAAATGATGAAATAAACACTTAACGCATATTAATCTTGTTACCGAGACTAGAGAAAGGCCAATCATTACAAAAATGAAGCATAACATCATCTTAATAGTCATTTTGAATAGTTTTTTAAATCAAAATGTAATTTGTAATACAAAAACAATCAGCTTACTAAATCACGTCTTTGAACATTAACGTCTCCAAGTCCAATTGTTAGCAGCGAAATAAACATAAAATAAAGTGAATCCCAATAGCTCCATTCCTATGCATATTTTATTTAATAATTGAATTATTAAAATATTTTCAACCTCCCATAATTGAAAGAGGCCAGCACAGAGGAAGATCCATGAGAAGGTGCATGCAATAGCAACCTTTGTTGATTAGATTATACATAAATTAGTAAATACATAATCGAAAGTTATCATTGTTTTTATTGTAACTTATATAAATTTTCGAGGGAACCTTAAAAATAAATTGCAAAAATTGTACCAATACGTGCATCCTTGGCGCATCAGGCGGATTTTGATCTAAATCCTCTTCAGACATGTCGCTTGTATCAGAATTTTTACTGCTAGTATCAGATTCGATAGATACTTCTTGTTTTTCGACATCATCTTTTGTCTCAACCACACTTTCTTCACTCAGTTGCTGATCGCTTGAACTATCATTTTCTGAATGCTCAAAACCATTTTCAGGGTTGATTTCGCTTCCTTCATTGCATTTTTGAACATTATTCCGCAATTTAATACAATCAGCTGCTTGTAGCATTTGCATGGACAACTTGAAGCTAACTGCTTTTACTTGTTCTAGCTGTCTTAATGAGCTATTATCGTCACTTCCGCGATCTTCTGAACTATCCGATCCTTGGGATTTCCTCATATTGCCTTTTTTAATTATTCTCAAACAACATAAACCAGATATTTTTTGGCGTATCTTGTAGAATAAACTGTGCAAAAAATCTTTGAATTTAATCCAGTTTTTACCAAGTATGACAATAAATTCATTAATTGATTTGTAAAGGAATTTCCCCATCTCATTCCATGTAGTCTTAATTAATGTGGGTATTTAATTACACTATTTTATATTAGACTAATAAATACAAACTAGCATCAATGGGATTCCAAATAAAGCATAGAGTACTGTAGCAAGTCGGCCCATGGAAGTTGTACATGCCACATCTCCATATCCAATTGTTGTGAAAATAGTGCCGGAAAAATACCTTAGTATTCACGAAAATATTTTAATTTTTTCATAAATAACCATCAAACTCACAATGATGTTGGGATAGACCATTCTGATTTTTTAGATGCTAATTCATAACTAAGACGCCAACTTAAATGATCAATTGCTTCTTCCATAAATTCCTGTCTTTTATTACGATCACGTGCAACAAGATCAACTACTAACTCTTCCATTCTTTTTACAAAAAGTGATCTTTCTTTCACGTATTCGTCATTTCTGAAATAATATGATTAATTCTACTTTTTTTTAATTTGTATTAATGACTTTGCCATAATTTTTTCATTTTCTGCATTTTCTTCCAGGTAATAAAAAAATATTGATCCTATGATCATGTAAAAAAATACAAAAAATAATGGAATTAAGTGTTTTAGATGTCTTCGGTTGTAAATGTATTTGGCCAACTGAAACACAAGTTTTGGATCCTGTAAATTCCTTTTTAACAAAGTAATTTTAAAATGTATTTCTTTAATCACACACCCTCAAATATTTTCGCAATGAAGAGCCGGTTTCCTTGATACGATAGATTGAACGCCCAGCCCGAATACTATGTCTTCTAAGGGCACGGATGCCATGCATTCCAGCGCGAAATTGTCTTCCATCTGTTAAGCGAACTGAAAGTCGCCTTATTGCAGTTGGTGCCGCGTGCAACAAGCGTCTGAAAATTAATGAATTTAACCTTTTAGGCTTCATTAAGGGAACAAAGAACTAAATATCCCAGTGATTGTGCCAACTAAAACTTAAGCTATATAAATTACACCTTCGAGGTTTTCTCCTCTGTGACAGATCCGGCTTATGCCGCTTAGTATTAAATCGTTGTTGCTTGAAGATTATTGGCATGATACAGGTTCAAAAATTATTTTGGGAATCTTTGAATAATTTTATTTTACTCAAATTTACAATAGTATAAGTGACAAATAAAATAAAATTTCAAAATATTAAAATAGATATATTTAGATAAAAACTATGGATATATAATAAAATGTAGCAAATTTATCTGTTAAATTTATTGCTGAATTACTAAATTAACTTCAAAATCCCCTCTCAAACAATGACGTCCATAGAACATTTAAACCGGTGATGTTCTTGCCGTAAATTTAAACGCCTTTTTTCTGTTCGAATTGCACACAGAGTGAATTAAACAACTGTTCATCTAGGCAACATTTTAATGATTTAAAAAAATTCAATAAGATTAAAACCTCTTGCACATTGTAATTTTTAAAAAATGAAATAATAGTTTATAGATCACATTAAAGAGTGTAAATAGTGTGATAATTTTAATAGAGTTAATATCCAGTGATTTATTATTGTGGTACCATAGACTACGAGAAGAGACAAAGAAGATGCGATAAGCGAAATCCATTTCTGACTGATAACAGATCTCGAATTCTGATTTGGCATTATACAGACTACTAAAACTATTATATTTGGTTCAGCTACATAAATAGTTTAGTTTTCTTTTTATTGACTTATAGTAAAACGGTTTTAATTCCACTGTTGACTCTCGTTATAGGTTCATGATACTTATTTAAGTATTTCCATTACCTCTTGTTCCTAAAGGGCAATTCTTCAAATAACCTTAAAAATAAAAAGCAAAAATAACGTTAAGAGGTACTCTCATGCATATATTGCATTCTCCATTTATAATCCTCAAACGCCAGCCTTAAGGAATATATTTTACCACACTATTTCTTTTAACTTGCCAAATGCTTATCCTCTTTTTACGACTGTCTCCAAAGGCTGCAAACCACTACACATTTCCTCCATCGAGAAGCATTGATTGCCCATAGTATTGCTCAATTTTCTTGCCTACTACTACATACATATGTGCATAACCTACATATTTTTATTTAATGTTTATTCTCTCGCTTTGGATATACAACTGAGTCAATCCATAAGATTTACTGGCATTATGCCATTCATAACAATCGCACACAAATTCTAAGATTTTATTCAATTTTAGGCTAGAAGAATCAAACTGTGAGACATTTTTTCATCCTTTCGAAAAATATTCTTTCTGATTTCGTTAGATAAAGTAATGAAATTGCCTTCTTCCAGAAAATGAACGTTCATGAAAATATAGGTTTGTCAAAAAAAAAACAATTGGATTTTTGCATAAATTTTTATAACCTAAGATAAAAAATATTTTAAAAATTAACTTAAAATTTTATTCATTATCATTTTTCTGTGCAGCTTGTGACAAAATCATCAACATTGTTGAGAAGCGTAATTATTGCTTTTTGAAAAACTTTTATATTCTTATTGAAACCCTTATTACCTCTCAATTAATCACACTTTCGCCTTCATTAAATTTACTAGCATCGATGGTGAACGATGCGCGTTCTTTCACTATATGATAAAAATCAAACGACAGAAACTCCAGCAACTTCATTCATTTACCATTTATACGGTCATTGTTACGTCTCCGGATTCTGTGCTTATTCTAACTTGCATTTTTTAGATTCACAGTTATTTGTTTATTATCCAGCGAGCTTGCAAAAGCCGGTTCTCCTAACAACAATATCTAACTCAACAAATTACTTTGTTGCTTGCCTGATTCTAATGTGTTTTCTTGCCTCAACAGTTATCCGTCCTTGTAACGCTACAAAAGAAGAGAATAGACTATTTGAGGATATTTTAGCTGATTATAACAAATTAGTTAGACCTGTAGATGAGAATAATGCAACGCTTGTAGTTAGATTTAAATTGAAACTTAGCCAGCTTCTGGATGTAGTGAGTGATATCAATCTTTATTAGCATATTTCGGGGTCAGGCCATGGTGCCGCGGAGCTATAACTTTGTTCAAAATTGCCGGATCCGGGCGCCCTGGTTTGATGCACCTCGACGAGCTGAATCGAACATACCAGGGCGTCTCGGGTTCGACAATTTTGAACGAAGTTATAGCTCCTCGGTACCTATGTAGGCGTTGCGGTACCTGGGGGCGACCATCATATTTCATTGCCTTCTAATGAACATTCTATTACGATATAAATGTATGTGAAAAATAATTTAAGACAGTATTAGCGGGATTAGTTTTAATATCTCCATGAGGATTTTATATATTATATTTACTAGCATGAGAAACAGCAAATTATGACAACTAATGTTTGGCTTCAACACGTAAAATTTTTTTCGAATTTAATTAAATTAACTTATTTGCAGATTTGGACAGACAGTAAATTATGTTGGAATCCAAAAGATTATGGTAAATTGAAGATCATTACATTTAAATTAGCCAAAATCTTTCAGGTGGTGTTGAGGTTCTTTATGTTCCATCTGAGTTAATTTGGCTACCTGATATTGTCCTTTATAATAATGCTGATGGAAATTATCAGGTTTCTTGTTTCTATTAGATCCATTTTATCTTTCATAGGTTACAATAATGAATAAAGCAAAGCTAAGCTATAATGGGACTGTTGAATGGACTCCACCAGCGATCTATAAGAGGTAATTTTCATCCTTTTTATAACTTTTCAGTGAGTTTTAGTATGTGCCAAATCGATGTTGAATGGTTTCCTTTCGATGCTCAAACTTGTGAAATGAAATTTGGTTATTTATTTTTACCCATTATTTAAAGTTATTCTTTCTAGGCTCATGGACCTACGGTGGTTTAGAAGTGGATCTTAAAGTAAAATAAAATATTTTTTAAATTGATATCAATAAAAAAATACTTTTAATAAAATAATTAAGCATAAAAACGAGCAGATGCAGCATGAGGAACAAGAATTAACAGTTGGACCAGATGGGGAGAACCAATGGGAAACGGTTTTTAGAAGAAAATATGTATAGTCACATATCAGAGTTTTCAGGTCTGGGTTGTTGATGATGGAATCGATCTAAATGATTACTATCCGAGTGTAGAGTGGGATATTCTGCGTGTGCCTGGAAAGCGGCATCAGAAAAAGTTTTTAAATTAAATTGGAATAATTTTAATAATATAATATAGATATCCTTGCTGTATTTCTCCCTTCATTGATCTTACTTATGAGATACATCTGCGTCGAAAAACGCTCTTTTACACCGTAAAATATCCTCTCTGAACTGATAATTAAATAAAATTTTAGGTCAACTTAATGGTCAGTTTTGAGAATAAAGCGATTTATGATTTTTTATGAGATGCTTTTTAAGATTCCATGTGTAGGTATTAGTTTTTTGACAGCTCTTGTATTCTATTTGCCATCAGCCGGAGGCGAAAAAGTTAAATTTAATTATTCCGGCAATCATTCAATTATTTCAGATATCGCTCTGTATTTCAATTCTCATTTCATTGACAGTCTTCTTTTTACTCCTAGTCGAGATCATTCCTTCTACTTCGCTTGTTATTCCTTTAATAGGCAAATACCTTCTTTTTACAATGGTCCTAGTTACACTTTCGGTATCATATTTCCTTATCCAGCTATTAAAATATTTAATAATTTACAGGTCATTACCACTTGTTTAACTTTAAATGTTCACTACCGGAACCCATCAACGCATAAAGTTAATTATCAATTACAGTATAATTACTATTAAAATTATCAGATGTCGCCCTGGATCCGCAAATTATTTATAGAAATTTTACCCTATTATCTACTTATGAGAAGGCCAATTCAAAAAAGTAAAAAATCGAGAAAAACAAAAGAAGATTTAGGCACTTCAATTATGGTCATTTAAAGAATTTATTGTAAATAATCATGATCTAACTTAAGCTACATTTATTGCCTAACGCTGTCTTAAGAAAACAAAAGGAGCGTGAGGCTTTAAGCCAAAGGCGGTTGACTCTACAGCGGCAATCTATTCTTGAACAGGTTTATGATCAATGAAATTTTGTTGAGCATTTCTTAAACGAATAATATAATAATGACTATTTTAATATAGATGGAGATACATACAGCTCCTAGCTCTGCAGAAGCTATAAAAAGAATAGCTGGGCATGGCCGTGAAAGTTCCGGACTTATAGCACATTTCGCGAGTACTTCTAGAGAAAGAGAGCAAAACGGCAGTTTATATAGAGAGCAAAGTCCGCTTAAAAGTGCCGTTGATAGTGTAGCCTTCATTGCTGAACATTTTCAACGTGAAGAGGATGATCAAAGAGTGAGTTAATATTTTTATCATTTGAGTTATGCAAGAACCGGTGGTTTGTAGAGTGAATATTTCATCCATTTTTAATACCGTATCATAGGTATATCCGCCTTCAAATTTAGCTGAGCCTAGTTATGATACATACAATAATTTTAAAGAATGATAATTTAATGTGATTTTAAAGATTTCAAACGACTGGACGTTTGTGGCGATGGTTTTGGATAGAATTTTCTTAATAACTTTTACTGTTATTTGTTTTTTCGGCTGTGTACTCATCATTTTCCGCGCTCCAACTATTTGGAGTGCGGAACCTGCACTTGGAAACGCATGACTGTTTTAATTTGATTTTAGGGTTGGACAAAGTCTGATATATCATACCATTTTTCGGCTAATATGCTTTCAGTTCTAGCTTGATTAAATGCTTGTGTCCAACCCCATTCTTCTTACAAACGGGTATATTCATCTTCCTACAATAATTTTTTGCCAATAAAAAAGAATTATAATTGAATAAATTTAAATTACGTAATAAAATATTTTTTTTTGTGATTTGGATAAAAGATGTAAATTTTATAATTATTATTGGAATACCCTGCTAGCTAATACTCAGTTATATTAGTCAGCTAGTTTAAGCCTATGATAATTTGAATATATTTTAATAGAATTAAAAACTTGATAGGAAATAAAGACAAATTTCACTACATTAGTTTGATGGATTGTCAATTTTTTACGCTTATTCTTTTTGATATATGTATGTTGCAAAACGTTTGTTCATTTTATCCCACTATATTGAACACACCTGTTGTCGATCTAAAACTTAGCTCTTAATACCCACATTTATTTTCCATTTCCGATAAATCTGAATCAATTTTTCAATCCCTTTTATTTACTGGTATGTTAATTCCTTCCATGTTATCCAGACCTCATATTCAACCCTCAGATATTTGATTAAAAATATAATAATTTTAGTCGGATGAGCGAAAACGAATAGCAATGCTAGCGATAATAAGAAAAAGTTAATTAACTCTAGGCCTAATATCCCATTTAACGAACCACGAAATTCTATGGAGACTGAATTCCGACCTAGGAAGAAGCTAATGCCTGACAAAAGAAAAACAGTTAAACTGGAGATGGGCTCCGTGAGAGATGATAAACGCTATGACACCTTCAGACGTAATCCAAGAGCAATGATAAGACGACTTTCAAGGGCAGCATCTTTCAAAAATGCTTGTAGGTTTATTGCCAAAAATGATTTATTTTTTCATCATTTCAAGCATATTCTTTGGATTTGCAAGGAATACTTAATCAATTCGAAAAGGTATATTCATTCAAATAAAAATAAGCATCTTTCAAGCATTCCACTATACACGGCATTTGTCATGCGGGACTTGCTCCGAACATGAAATGGCGACGTTTCTGGCTTGGTGTAAGTAGAATAATTTCTAAATAGATTTATACTAAAATTCTTTAATAGGTTTTCACAGTTTGCTTTACAATTTTGATAGTTCAAACTATTTATCTTGTTGTTAAATTCTTCGAATATCCTAAGAATGTTGATCTAGATGTGAGAATACAAACTTGAAAAGTAATAATAATTTAAAGTTTTAGCTCAAATTTGAAATGACTGAATTCCCTGCGGTGGGTTATTTAGAACAAATTTAATCTAGAACAGATTTTGTACAGCTGATTATTTCAGGTGACCATATGTAATCTGAATCCTTACAAAGCGTCAGCAATCTTCAATGATATTGGAGCACAGGCAACTGTAATATTTCAAATATTTCCGTTCTTAAATTAGTAAATTAGTGCTTGAGATTAAAGATTAGATTATAAATAAGATAAATTAACTCAATTAGTTAGATGCAATGCAAAATGCTCTTCATGAATCTTCTGTAGATGATATTTCTTTATCGAAAGGTATTAATATTTACTGACAATAAGAATTGAATTTGTCGGATTTGATAATTTTATATTGTATTAGAAGATAAACAGAGATATAAAAGGGAAGCAAGACTACGGCAAAAAGATGTGAAAAACTCGAAAGTAGCTACTTCTAAGAGTAATGAGCGACGATATTTGCAAGGTAATTTAAAATTTTAAATTGACTTAATAATTTTATAATAAAGTATATGCACAATGTTATTGCGAAATGAATCGTCTCTCATCTGTCCGCAAAAGGGGCAGCTGCTATGCTCATTATAAAGTTAGGCGATAATCTTTTCAAATGTAAAGTGCAATTAATTTTAAAGCGCCGAGCTTCATTTCTTTATCAACCTGGACAAAAGCTACTAATTTTCTATCAAACCAAATGTCTGTGTCAATTGGATACATATGCCAGGGCACTTTGGCCATGTTTTCCATGTAGGGAAATATTGACGATTCTTACTTACAGACATTATTTATAGACAATACATGGAAAGAACATATTTGTTCTGATTGCGTAGATCAAGCTGGTCATTGTCCTATGCGTTTTCTTAACAATTCAGGGAATGGCTACAGTAATAATTTTCAAAATCGGGGCATTCAACAATACGATAAAGATAATGGAGCTGATGTTTGTCTTTGCCATCGAGAGTAAATATGGATACTATTAAAATAATTTACACAATTTCAAGTTATAACCATTGCATACAAAACAATGCCAACGGTGATATTCCTGAGATTCTACCCGAGGAAAATATTGATGCTTTGAATTTCACAAGGCAATTTTATAAAAATATGAATCTTATCTGAATTGATACTCACAATATTTACATAATGAAGTGTGAAAAATTTAACTGATGAAATATCCTTTTCGATCATTATTGTTTTTCAGACAATTTGGTGCCAGCCTATTTTGGAATACATCATCAAGCTCGAAAGGAGTTCACAAACCTATAGATAAGAAACAGGACAAGATTCCTCTTGCTCAAAAACAAGAATCACAGAAGATAGTTTTGGGATTCAAGGTTAAGAACTATAAAAAAGTATTAACTTTTGTATAATTTGGAACATTTTAGAATTTAACTGATGAAATATCCATTAGAAGTCAAGCTAGACAAAATATAATTTATTCAATGGTTTTTTAAATAATCCTTTATGTTAATCTTCAATAATCTAGGGAGAAAAATCTGAAAAAGAACGTATTCAACTTTCATATAGAATGGACGAGCTCATCTTAAAGTGCTCATTCAATCAGTTAGTAAATAAAAGATTAAAATATTGAATATTATACTAATCTATTTCAGGCATGATTGCGATATTACAAGGTTAAATTAATTTTTTTAGTTCTAAATTGACAAGTATATTCCGTCAATCTTTAGTGATTTCAAGCTTCATAACACAGCACAATATGGAAACTGTTATACATTTAATTGGAATCGAGATTCTCAAATAACAGCTCATCGCGCAGGGGCTAATTTTGGTAGAAACATTAGTTTATCTCAATATTAATTTATATAAGAAAAATTTTGCCTTGTAAAAATTTTAATTTCAAGGATTACGCGTGCTTGTTTATGCGAATGTCTCAGAGTATTTGCCGACGACCGAAGCCATAGGTTTTAGGTAAATTATTTATGCAAAATTAAATTTCTTGGAAAATATTTTTCTAAATTACTATGTATCAAACACTTAATAGAATAACCGTTCATGATAAATGGACTGTGCCATTTGTGGATGCCTTTGGTAAATTTTGTAGTGCTTCTTAGAACAAATAAATTTAGGTGAGAATGCGCCAACGGGTATGCTATCTTCATATGGAGTTAGAATGGTATGAACGATTTTAGGATTTAAGATTTAATTTTTCATTTAGAAAAAATTCTTTCGTCTTGAACATCCATATGGGCATTGCCGAACTGGTATATCTGCTTATGTATAATATTTTCCTACCTGTATTAAACTCAGATTGTTTAACCATAACCGTTTTTTTCCCGAGAATTATCTTAATCCAAGCCTGTATTTTTTGATAGACTATTTCTTATGATACCAGATTAACGGATTAATATTTAGTAGCATTATATTACACTAGGTATTAACATTAATAATCCTCAGGTAATCAGATGCCCGAAGGATATATTTACACTGGCTACAACTATTCAGTATATTGAATATTTTATTCAAATCTTATTCATGAATTTAGGTGGAGGGCTGCCATCGCAGTTGCCTACAACAAGAAGTATTAGTTATAATTTGAGTATACCCATAGTACTTTAAATAAGATTTCCTAAATTATAATAAAATTTGTGTGAAAATAATTATCACAATTATTCCTAAGATACTAAGAATTTGTGGTTGTGCAGATCCAACTCTACCAATCCCTTCGGGATCTCGGCAGTGCGGGATGGAGGAACAAAAAGCTCGCGAATGTATACGAACAATACAAGATCAAAAAGTCGTGGTTGAGGAACGATTAGATAAATGCAAATGTCCACTACCCTGCCAGTTCGTTTTATCGTTCTTATATTTTGCAAATATTTACAAGAAGCTATTGAATAGAGTGCCGGAATTTTCGTCTCTGGAAAATTCGTCTCCAAGGTTTTTCGGAACTTTCGTCTCCAACATTTTCGGAATTTTCGTCTCCGCAATTTTCGTCTCCGCTAGGAATTTTCGTCTCCAGCTTGTCAACGGGGGAAGTTGCCCCGTCAACGGGGGTGTTGGTTCTTCAACGGGGGAAGTTGCCCCGTCAACGGGGGTGTTGGTTCTTCAACGGGGGAAGTTGCCCCGTCAACGGGGGTGTTGGTTCTTCAACGGGGGAAGTTGCCCCGTCAACGGGGGTGTTGGTTCTTCAACGGAGGAAGTTGCCCCGTCAACGGGGGAAGTTGCCCCGTCAACGGGGGTGTTGGTTCTTCAACGGGGGAAGTTGCCCCGTCAACGGGGGTGTTGGTTCTTCAACGGGGGAAGTTGCCCCGTCAACGGGGGTGTTGTTCCGTCAACGGGGACTGGAGACGAAAATTCCTAGCGGAGACGAAAATTGCGGAGACGAATATTCCGTTTTTTTCCTTGGAGACGAATATTCCGCTGGAGACGAAAATTCCGAAAATGTTGGAGACGAAAGTTCCGAAAAGTCTTGGAGACGAATTTTCCAGAGACGAAAATTCCGTACACCATTGAATAACCCACAATATTTAGCGAAATTGGTTATGAACTCACATATTCTGCCGCTCGCTGGCCTTCCGGTACGGCAAGGATAATGGAATGTGCTAGGTTATTTACAAATTATGATTGCCAAAAATTAAAAACTATTTAGTTCTGATGAGCTTTGTTTGGAGCAGTATCGCATTAACGCTGTTAGTAGATATGATACTTATACTAAAGATCCCACAATTAAATTATTATTAAATTAGGCTCTTATCCAAGTATTTTACGAGGAGTTCAATTATCAAACGCTGACTGAAAGTGCTGCATATAGCGTAACATTTGTAGATTATTAGAAATTTTAATTCTAATCATTTAGATGACGAGTTTAATTGCCGATCTGGGCGGTCTTTCTGGACTCTGGATTGGCATTTCTATTGTTAGCATTTTAGAAGTTGTGCAGCTTATATGGTACAATAATAAATTTTAAATTTTAAAAATTTTTTAAGGTTTTGCATGGAATATATTCACAAAAAGAAGTAAGATACCCCTAATATTATCTCTTATTAACAAAGTTAGAGTTGCACGTGATCGTCGAGAACATTCTTCCGATGATCACTCTGAGCCAAGTGGCAAGACTGGTTCGACACCATCTATTGGTCAAAGAACATCTTCGGGAGGTGCTAAATCTCTTAAATCCCTAAAATCAATGCGTTCTTATGTTCAATCTGCTACCGGAGAGATTTATCCACCAAATATGCGTATTAGAGGTGTAAGTCTGACAATTACTTATGAATTTATTATTTCCCATTTTTATTAATTTTATTTTATCTGATTTCAGGAGATTGTGCACTCTCAAAGCTGTTCTGGCACAAGGTTAAAAATTAATTTAAATTGTTCTATCTACATTTTATATATAGTACACCTTATTTGGCACCTAACGTTGAATTGCCATGCACATGCCTCTTTGGTGCACGTGGACAGATCGTTTTCATGAAGCCTCTCTGTCCAGTTCACGGGTAACATTAAAAAAGGATCAAAATGTTTTTATCTGTTTAATAAGAATTCTAATCTGCAGAAAAGCCTGTATATAATTTAAAATTCAAGTTACATGGTTCGCCGTATGATGCATCATAAGGAGAGCAGTAGTGAGGATGAGGAAGATGAAGACGAATCTGAAGTAGAAGGTCCTCTTTTAACAGTAGATGAGGTGGAAGCTTTGCAAAGAGAAACCGAACTGGAAAAGGAACATCAAAATCTGCTAGATAGTAGAATCCAAGAGTTGGACGAAAAGCCTGATGAAGACGATAATTTCGAAAATTCCTCAACAAGTGGGTCAGAAAAAGAAGACGATGTATTATTAATGCACAAGAGATAAATTTTATATGTTTATAATATCTGTAAAAATAACAAAAAAACAATCTATGATTTCTATTGAAATGGTTTGAAATTCGGAATGATCAAAAACTACCGGGCATATATAAAGCTGTTGTTTATAAAATGAATATTTCGTTTGCGCATGCGTTGATCACAATCAGCGGTTGCATAGAATAAAATTAAAAGATTTGGAATAAGATAACAGGCTTCAAAAATCTATAAATATGCATGTAGAATTTATACGTGGTTTGTCTTGTTTCAAAGGGGAAAAGGGCGCCAAAGACGTTGTTGTTGTGTTTGCGGCTTCAAGATTGGTTGCGGCGAACTAATTTCATTGTTTTTGTTCTTGCCGTTTGCAGTTGTTTTATTGTTGACCTCATCGTTTACAGCTAGTTTAGAGCTCTTGACCATCTCTTTGTTAGTTTCATCCTTTTGCCAACCGTTGGCATCTGACGAGACTGTGCCACTATATCTTCTTTTACGAATCATTGGTTTACTGAAAAACAGAGATTCTTTTTAGTTAATGAATTTATATTTCAAAAATACTGGCCTTTCATTAATTACATCCTCGCCTTCTGCATGAGCTGTAAGAGAATTCTCATTAGATATATTAGTTATGGATGGTGGTTGAAGCATATTTGCATTATTGTTTTTAAACAAAGTTTGCCATGAAGAAATTGAAGGTAAAGATTGTATTGGAATGAATTGAGATGGAGAAGGAAAAGTAGTTGAACAATATGAAGGAATTAGCAACTTTGAGAAATTATTCTTAAACTATTTTATTATTTAGGGAAAAATCGCTGATTAAGATTTCAAAAATTAGATTTTAGCACAGATTTTAGGCAAAAAATCGAACATTAGGATCATAAACAAAGCAAGTACTCACCATTTGTGAATTAATTTTTTGTTGTTCGTTTCTAATTGTTTCATTTAATGTTGCCATTTGATGCGTTGATGCCCCGCTAACCGAACGTTGTATTATATTATCAAGATTTATGTTGGTATTGAGTCTAAAATTGTTTTCAATGCCAAATTTATTCCTTGCTTCGGCTGCCAAATTTTCAAAATATAGACGTGGATTGATTAATCCACCCATTAATGTAGCAGCCGTTTGTGTGTTGAATCTCAATCTATTTTGGGGTAGTAAAAAAGGAAAATTTTGCTGTTGTTGAGTTAAAATAGATGAAGTAATACATTTAGATTCTTTTAGGATAGGTTGGTACATTTTAGCATCTAAAACGTTTTTAGTATATGCTTTAGCAGCATCTAAATCTTTGTTGTAATTATCAATTTGTTGTTGATAAATCTTTGGTTGTCCATCATATAGCCGAAATTTTTTAGGGAAGGATAAATGCTGGTCTCAAAAATATGAATAGTTGATTAAAGGTCAAAATACCAATAAAGAAATCTTTATCTCGTAGATAAAAATATCTCGTGGCTACAAATTTTAAAACCAACCACTTGTGCATTTAGACGATGTGGTTCGCGTTTCTCTTGGTCCATCTACCGTTACTAAACATTTAAAAAATGGACTAGAATATTTTAAAAATTATCCTCACCCTTTAAAATATTAGGAACAATTACCACCTTAAATTAATGGTTCAAAAATTTACTGTATAAATTCATGCCTGTGTATAAGGGATAGTAAATATGGTTATGCTGAGGTTGAAATTTTTTCCGCGACCACTTTTTCCAACAAAACGAAGATCGCTAAACCTCGCCATTTGTCCGGTGAATTCCGCAGTATTATTTTTTACATCGGCACAGAAATTCTCATCATTGCCAGCAGAAACACAGACCCTAGTTCCTGTTAAGTATCCTATATAATTGGTGAATACCTATATTAAAACTTGCCATCTGGAACAGGACAAAGTGCCAAAATTACGAATGGGGTGGGCAGCGATTTGTTCGAGCTATAAGCAAACTTCAAATATAGAGAAAGAAAATAATTGCTACCGCCAATGAGCTGGCAGTCTGGAACAAAATATGTCCGAATGGCACGTTCTCTGTAATCGGCACTGACCAGAAATTCTTCGTAATGCCTCCTCAACATTGTCAAACACTGATTCCATATCTTCAATAAATCCTTTTTGAGCATTCATTTATTTTTTATTCTTTTTGTAGAAGAAAAATTAATAGCAAAAATTATTTCAAAAAATATTAGTTCGGATTTGTTATTAGTTTTTGGGCATGTATATGGAATAATAAATGTGGGCGGAGATAACATATTCTCCACAAAACCTCATAGATACTAAACCAGCCGCAAGCCGCGCAAAAAGAGAATGTGTCTTTGCCTCTATAATGATTGGCGGCCGCAGCTGAACGTCTACCAATTTAAAAAACTTGCTATTACGGTAGCAATTGAGTTCTAACATTTAAAAAAAGGCTGAATTCGAAATAAGAAATCACTTAAAAATTAATTTTAGACCATAATTTAAAAGTAGTTTTTCAATATAGTATGCTTTTGATACTCTAAAGTTTTATCATACAATATTCGAAAATTTTGTCTAAAAAATTAAATTTGGTTTGTTCACTAAAAAAATTCAGTTACATCTATTTTTGAACCAACACGCAAGCGGACGCCAGCGGCTTGGTGGTGTACGTATGTTGAACATAGTGGCTGGTAAATGGTAGATTGGAGGAATTGATAAAGAAAGTGAGCAGGGACATATTAATACTTGTTTTATTTAGAGTATGAAAAATTGGAAAATCGCGCAAAAAATTTGCTTTAATTAATGAATTTTTATTAGGTGGAAATTTTTGAACCTAAAGAACATACGCCTATTTTGAAACTAACAGATTAAAAACATTAGCAAACCATTAAGATGGCGCATCTGCTTTCTTCTCTCTTTATTCATTATACGGCTCTTTTTTTCATTTAATAATGTTTTGGCCAAAATCTGCGATGTAGGGTTTGAATTATTATGCTATTGTCAACTATAAGAACAACCATTAAACAAGCAGCCCCTCTTCGATCATCTTTTTCGGCTGTCACAAAAGGCCACTCTTTGTAGTTTATTTAAAAACTTTTCCACACTATGTCTTAAATTCCTAACTTGGTCTTTCTAGGAATATAACCAAAAATTAATAATATAATTCCTTAATATTCACGTGAAAATATAACTACTCTGTTATACATTATTTCAAAAATATTTTTAATAGAATTTGTCTCATAAAGAAAGAGATTTTTCAGATATCAAGGCCAAACTATCAAATAGCATGTCGATAGTGGCCTTTAATTTTCAAAAATTGGAAAGACTCTCCTTTCGAATCGCGTTTTTCCCTCTAAAATATCTTTACTTTGGACATATCCCCATTAATTTTCTCGATATTCCGCCTTAAATGTACCTCAGTTAACAACCGCACAAATGACACCACAACGTTACCGATATTTATCTACATTTTATTTGACAATCCTGCGTTGTTGAACGATCGCGCAAACGAAAATTTATGTAATTTAAAAGTAGATTGATGTATTTTGCTAAGAAATACCTATGTATTTCTCATTAGAACATTATAAAAAGAGGAAAGTTTCAAGTAAAATATACAGATTCGTAGATAGATTAAAGGAACAAATATAAGATTTTCTAATATATTTTGAGGAATGGGTTGAAATAATCAAAAGTTTTGAGTTAGTTTTTTTCTTATAATATTTATTAGTTATAATTATTGCCAGCCCCTAAGGGGGTAGATTGTATCATTTTAATTATTGAAGGCAACTGACTTTTATTATTTACACAGTGGTTAAATTTGTGGCAGCCCCCAGGGGCGGTATTCAGAGAACGAGGTAAGGGTACCTGGTAAGTTAACCAGGTTCTCTTACTCGGGTAATAGAACCCCGAGTTAAGGGTTAACCCTTATTCATAAAAAATCAACCCAGAACTCAATGATTACCCGCAGCTGCGGGTAAACTAACCCACAACCCTCTTCTATGAATATCACCCAAAATTTGACAATTTAAATTAAAAAAGACTTTAAGTGTTTGAAATATTATTTCTCGGTCAATTCTGAGCCGATTTCCAAAATTTAAAAAGATTTTAAAAGTTCAATTTTTTCTCTTTTGATTGAATAAATTTTATAACTTTAAACTAACATTTTATAGTTTTAAAATTGATTTAAAACTAAATAATGAAATTCTAAAATGAAATTTTAAATTTTATAAAAGATTTTAACATTGAGATAAAATTATGTAATTAAATACGGAAATTTAAAAACATCTCTGACCCCGAGACCTGATAAGAGACTTGAATAATTTAAGGACTTCGACCGGGTTTTTGACCTAAAGTCAACTAAAAATAAATGATGATTTTTAAGATGCCTGATTTTTAAATTCTAAAAGTATTAAAATGGCAAATATTTATTTATAATTAGAATTGGCCATAAGAAATTATGGTAATAGTTCGGTTGAGACCCCGCACTCATTTTTCTGACCATTTTTTCATTTTTCCTTCCCTTTCCCCTTTATTTTTCACGAGGCAAATATTAAAGAGGATAAGTAGTAATACATATTTACTTTTTTTCCAACGGGTTAAAAAATAGATCCGCCAAGCTTCTTGGATTGAAGAGCTTGGACTTCTTCATGGTAGACCTTAGTGATATCGGGATTTGGATGGATACAAGAGGCAAACAAGAGGATTTAGAGGCATACAAGAGGATTTAGAAACATAATATCCGTCGAGCCATTTAATCCCTCCAAATAACTCTTGATACTACGATTTCCTCGGTTCTAGATTTTTCTGAAAAATCCGGAATAGAAAAATCCGGAATCCTAATATTTTAATAGGATTAGGAAGGGGGTGGCATATCGGAGATGCCTATTGGAGAGAATGAGTCCCTTTTTCGCTCAAAAATGGGGTACTTTACGCGAAAATTTATAGTAAATTTAATTTTCAAAAAAAAATTTTAAAAATTATGTCAAAAAATAGAGCACACTCTAATCTATCTAAAAATATTTAATTTGGAATTTTTCAATTGAAATTGGATTTTGAATATAAATTTGTAGGATAAAGTGATATATCGAGGGATTTGCGAGGATTAAGAGGATTTGGATGGATACAAGAGGATTTACTCGATAAATTATTTCAGTTTCACTTGCAAGTCCCAATATTTTAATAGGATTAGGAAGGGTGTGGGATATATATGTTCGATACAGAACAAATATAACTTCCTGAATCTTTTAAATTTTAAAAATCGGATACAAATTACGCTGGAATAACATAACAAACTTTGCAAAATAGTTGACGAAAAATGTTAATAAAAAAACCCCTTTAATCTCTTAAATCTCTCGATATTCCCTTAATCCATAAGATCCTTCGTTATTCCCCTTGATTCCACATAATCTTTTAATTTCATCCATACTTAAATCTTTCCAAATCCATCGATATCCCTCCAAATCCACCAAAATCCCCTTAATCCACCGATATCCCTTTAATCCCTCCAATTTTTATACCAATAGATAGAGGAGAGTGTTTTACATACTATAATTAAAAATCAGAATTTTAACTTAACTTTCCTAAGAGTTACAAAATTTAATTGATGCTTGATTGAAATAATCAAGAAAAAACAAATAAAAAAATGCCTATTGGAGAGAATGAGTCCCTTTTTCGCTCAAAAATGGGGTACTTTACGCGAGAATTTATAGTAAATTTATTTTTCAACGAAAATTTTTTAAAATTATGTCAAAAAATAGAGCACACTCTAATCTATCTAAAAATATTTAATTTGGAATTTTTCAATTGAAATTAGATTTTTAAAAGATTTTCAAAGAGATGCGGGTAAGATTTTAACCCTCATCGGAGCAGGGTACAAATTTTACCCGCAGCTGCGGGTTCTATTACCCACAACCCTCATCTTTGAATAAGGGTAAGAACCATACCCGCAGCTGCGGGTTCTATTACCCGAGTAACGAACCATAGCTGCGGGTTACCCTTACCCTCATTTATGAATAAGGGTTCTGGGTTAACCTACCCGCAGCTGAGGGTTGGTTAACCCGCAACCTCGTTCTCTGAATACCGCCCCAGATTAATGAACAAAGCGATTAAACCCAAATATTTTTATAATAGTAAAGATTGCCTCCTGGTTTTTTATATAAAAATTGGTTTATAATGAAAAATCAGAGGAATTTATTGTTGCCAATAGGTTTTATTCGAGAGATTTAGGCGATAATGGTGGCTGATTAACGCACTTCCTTTGTTTGCTATGTTGGGGGATGTGGTATTGGATCAAATAAATCCTGTGGTGTTGGGAATAGTCACAGCTCAAGTTGATTAATTAGTGCTCACACTCTTCTTTTTTACGAAAATTGCGATCTGAAAGTCAGCTTTTTAAGTGGCTTTTTATCCTAAGGATTAGAGGTAAGCACTGACGCAACTATATACCCTAACAGATAATCTTGAGCATTTCGGCCACAAAAATTGGATGGCAAAATGATGGATTATCGCCATAATTTTTTTATTTTTATATAAATAATCCAACAACTATGTATTATAAAAAGTATGTTAGTATTACTTATTGAAATTCTTATTTTAAAAATATATAATTAGGGATGGGCCCAACCGAATTTTAAAAAGCTGCAGGTGGAAGAAGACGGAGGAAAATAAAAAGTTGAAGAAGGAAGCGGAAGAGCAGAGAGATGGAAGCGAAAGAGTTCCCATCCCTGATCTACCTATATCTAGTTCATAAAAAATTTTTTGACCTTAAAATTCTACTTTTCAGCTCTAAAGATTTCGTTCATGGTCAATTTATCAATCGTGTTAATTTATAATAGTTTGAAGATGAATCATAACAAAGAGATTGTGTAGTTCAATTTTAAATTTATAGAGAAAACCGGAGATGAACGCCTATCCCATTAATGTTGGTGGCTTTTGTTCTTTGATTGATGATCAATTCATTAGGATCTCTTATCACCTCTCATTTATTAATGACCCATTTGCAAATATTTCTTGAAAGAAAGCGCTTACGCGAAAGATTTACTAATGTTATTTTTTATTGTTATGCATAACAGCTTGATAAAATTGTCTTGTATAATTGGATAAAATCTGGTTTTATTAATAATATTGTGTAATCCAGTCCCAGACAATATATAATTAAAACAAGATACATAACTAACAAAATTATAAGCGATATGTACATGCATAATCAGTCCACACGCAGCGCAGATAAAAGAAAATAGAATTAATAAATCGAAATAACCCGCAGCATTTGCCTGTGATCCTAGTCATAATCTTGCCTGTAATCTTGCTTTTAATCTAAATTAAAATCCATTTTTGTGGTATATCTTTTTGGAAATTAAGATCTATAGCCCAAAAATGATCCGTTTGCCAATAAGTTCCAATAAATTTCCAAAAAATTATTGATCAAAATCAATAGTATTTGGTATAATTTTCAAATTTGCTGCAATGAAATGACTAGTATATACTCTTTATTTTCACATCTTGAGTAATTTTGCCCTAGGATTATACCCATGCTAATTGAAGAAATTTTTATTAATACATATTTGCATGAGTCACTCTTAATTTTGGTTACTTTTTAGCCTTATAGAGCGTGTGACTCATCATTAAAAAATGGCGGCTGCCTCTAACAAAAGGCCACCAGACGAGCAACAATTACCTACTTACAAACTGGTTGTTATTGGAGAAGGTGGTGTTGGCAAATCTTCATTAACCATTCAGTTTTTCCAGGTTCATAATTTTTTTAAATCCCACATCTATGTGATTATCCAGAAACAATTTTTGGATTATTATGACCCGACAATTGAAGATCAGTACATACAGGTTCTAATTTTTATAATTTATTTATAAATGGTGTTTATTTTAGCATTGTGAAATTGACGGACAATGGGTTATTTTAGATGGTTAGTTTCATGTTGCCATGACTTGAGGATAATTGACATTAAATTAATCATAAAGTCAATGATAGAATGATATACAGAAAGATTGAATTTTATGAAATCAAGCTAATAATTTTCTATAGTATGATATAAGGTTTGGAAAAATATACAAATAAATTAAAGTTATGGCCTAAGAGCGAGGGAAATTTGGCCAGAAACCTATTAATAACCATAACTTTCTTAAAAATTGCCAAATTTTGATGTTCTTAGCTTCTAAATAAGCTATTTTTTTAGCTTAACTCTGAAATAAAAATAGCTTTTTACTTTCATACCTGGAAAAGTTATGTTTAATGTCCTCAAGTATCGGATCTTTCCATATAGATCTTTTCAAAAATCTTTTCATTAATTGTCATGAATAAAGGTTTCAGTATTGGATACAGCTGGACAAGAGGAATTTTCTGCAATGCGTGAACAGTAATTTCTTTCTTGGAATTTTACGTTACACAATCCATTTGTTAGATATATGCGGAGTGGAAGAGGTTTTCTGTTAGTCTACTCAGTTACAGATGAGCAAAGCTTTCACGAAGCTAAAAAACTTTATCAGGTTTTTAACTAAATTATGAAAGTATATTCTTCATATTATTCTAAGCAAGTACTTCGTGTTAAAGATCGTCCAGAATATCCAGTGCTTCTTGTCGCGAATAAGGTTTTTTGATTGAATTTTAATTGAGTTTGATAATGCGTTTACAGGTTGATCTACTTAGTCAGAGGAAGGTTAGTGAACAGCAAGGTCGGGAACTGGCTTGTGAACTGAACAACATTCCATATATTGAGTAACTATAGCCTAGGGATATGAAATAATGATAATATTTAACCTAGAACATCTGCTAAAGATCCGCCTGTTAATGTTGACTCTGCTTTTCACGAATTGGTTTATAATACATTAGTTATGTTTCTCTAAAAATATATTTAGGTTCGAATTGTCAAGAGCTTTCCTGCTGAAGAGAATGCTCAGAATGTAGGATTTTTATTAAAAATCATTTGAGGCTTTGTATTTTTATCTTTTAGCTTAAAGATATTCAAGGTCGGCCTTTTAAAGGGAAAAAAGGAGGTGGCAAACAGAAATGCATAATAACATGAATTTTCATACATTTTGGTCATTAACTTAAAATTTCGTGCCTTTATATTATTTTAATTATTCTACTTATATTTTGCATTTTATCATTAAACCTCTGGAAAGGGAACCTTGCCATTTTTAATTTTATTTTTAACTATAGGGACGTAATTTAAATCTGTATTTTTACATCTGATCAACGATTACGTTCCTGTTCTTTATTGTTATCTTGCCTTTACATATATTTAACTATTATTTTTTAACCAGTCAGTGATTTATTTATATGACAGCCTCAATCTTTAATAATCTGAATAAAATTTGAAAGGCATTTTTTTTTCCAGGCATTTTTTTTTCCTAAAAACAATAATAACCACATTAAAAGTTAAGTAGCATTCTAGGAATTAAATAATGTGTATTTATTTATAACTAGGGTTGCCGTTTTTGAGTAGGGCCAACGGTCCAGGCATTTTTTCGGGTCAAATTTGGGGTCCGGCTTGATCTTCTAGACCGAGTCTGTCCATTTTGGCAAGCAATCTATACACATGAGCCCTAAAAACAATAATAGCCACATTTGTTTGTTTCAATTTCTATTTTTAGCGACATCAATTTGCTTTCATTTTATTGTTATTTTTAGCAGGCTTTGTTTAAAGGGGTGTTGTATTTCTAAACTGAAATACATAATGAAATCATTTTACAAAAATTTAGTAATTTTTTCAAAAATAATGTTTGAAAAATACGCTTACAATCAAGTTTTATTAGCTTTATTCATGATCCGATTACTAGCAGCAGAGCTTAGTAATTTTGATAATTTTCAACGTAGTGATGTTCCAGCTATTGAGCAACGCTCTATAAGCTTGGATAATCCTAGTTTGACAAGGTTCGGCAGAAAAGAGACAGGAATGATGTTCCAGGCTGCACTTCGAAATAATGGAAGAAGCCCATTTGGAGCCTTAATTTCTCGAAATTATGCTAACTTAATTAGTAAGTTCATGACTATTTTTTGAATAATCTTACGTAAGATATGCAACGGCTACAACAACGGATATCAGATGAACAAAAACTGAAGAATGCATTGCTTCGGGCTTCTGGAAGGAATGGAGATGATTCACCGATGTCCTTCAAAACACCTTTAATAAAGCCCTTACTTTCTCGTCTACAAAATCTTGGAAAATTTCAAGTAATTTCAAATTTTTCTACTAATTTTTCATATTTAAATAAAGGCTACTGAAAGTAGAAATATAGGCATTTTTGGTAAAACAACAAACGAAGCTCTCAGTCAGCAATTCTCATTAAAACAAATTTTGGATTTCAGTTTAGAAATACAACACCCCTTTAAACAAAGCCTGCTAAAAATAACAATAAAATGAAAGCAAATTGATGTCGCTAAAAATAGAAATTGAAACAAACAAATGTGGCTATTATTGTTTTTAGGGCTCATGTGTATAGATTGCTTGCCAAAATGGACAGACTCGGTCTAGAAGATCAAGCCGGACCCCAAATTTGACCCGAAAAAATGCCTGGACCGTTGGCCCTACTCAAAAACGGCAACCCTAGTTATAAATAAATACACATTATTTAATTCCTAGAATGCTACTTAACTTTTAATGTGGTTATTATTGTTTTTAGGAAAAAAAAATGCCTGGAAAAAAAAATGCCTTTCAAATTTTATTCAGATTATTAAAGATTGAGGCTGTCATATAAATAAATCACTGACTGGTTAAAAAATAATAGTTAAATATATGTAAAGGCAAGATAACAATAAAGAACAGGAACGTAATCGTTGATCAGATGTAAAAATACAGATTTAAATTACGTCCCTATAGTTAAAAATAAAATTAAAAATGGCAAGGTTCCCTTTCCAGAGGTTTAATGATAAAATGCAAAATATAAGTAGAATAATTAAAATAATATAAAGGCACGAAATTTTAAGTTAATGACCAAAATGTATGAAAATTCATGTTATTATGCATTTCTGTTTGCCACCTCCTTTTTTCCCTTTAAAAGGCCGACCTTGAATATCTTTAAGCTAAAAGATAAAAATACAAAGCCTCAAATGATTTTTAATAAAAATCCTACATTCTGAGCATTCTCTTCAGCAGGAAAGCTCTTGACAATTCGAACCTAAATATATTTTTAGAGAAACATAACTAATGTATTATAAACCAATTCGTGAAAAGCAGAGTCAACATTAACAGGCGGATCTTTAGCAGATGTTCTAGGTTAAATATTATCATTATTTCATATCCCTAGGCTATAGTTACTCAATATATGGAATGTTGTTCAGTTCACAAGCCAGTTCCCGACCTTGCTGTTCACTAACCTTCCTCTGACTAAGTAGATCAACCTGTAAACGCATTATCAAACTCAATTAAAATTCAATCAAAAAACCTTATTCGCGACAAGAAGCACTGGATATTCTGGACGATCTTTAACACGAAGTACTTGCTTAGAATAATATGAAGAATATACTTTCATAATTTAGTTAAAAACCTGATAAAGTTTTTTAGCTTCGTGAAAGCTTTGCTCATCTGTAACTGAGTAGACTAACAGAAAACCTCTTCCACTCCGCATATATCTAACAAATGGATTGTGTAACGTAAAATTCCAAGAAAGAAATTACTGTTCACGCATTGCAGAAAATTCCTCTTGTCCAGCTGTATCCAATACTGAAACCTTTATTCATGACAATTAATGAAAAGATTTTTGAAAAGATCTATATGGAAAGATCCGATACTTGAGGACATTAAACATAACTTTTCCAGGTATGAAAGTAAAAAGCTATTTTTATTTCAGAGTTAAGCTAAAAAAATAGCTTATTTAGAAGCTAAGAACATCAAAATTTGGCAATTTTTAAGAAAGTTATGGTTATTAATAGGTTTCTGGCCAAATTTCCCTCGCTCTTAGGCCATAACTTTAATTTATTTGTATATTTTTCCAAACCTTATATCATACTATAGAAAATTATTAGCTTGATTTCATAAAATTCAATCTTTCTGTATATCATTCTATCATTGACTTTATGATTAATTTAATGTCAATTATCCTCAAGTCATGGCAACATGAAACTAACCATCTAAAATAACCCATTGTCCGTCAATTTCACAATGCTAAAATAAACACCATTTATAAATAAATTATAAAAATTAGAACCTGTATGTACTGATCTTCAATTGTCGGGTCATAATAATCCAAAAATTGTTTCTGGATAATCACATAGATGTGGGATTTAAAAAAATTATGAACCTGGAAAAACTGAATGGTTAATGAAGATTTGCCAACACCACCTTCTCCAATAACAACCAGTTTGTAAGTAGGTAATTGTTGCTCGTCTGGTGGCCTTTTGTTAGAGGCAGCCGCCATTTTTTAATGATGAGTCACACGCTCTATAAGGCTAAAAAGTAACCAAAATTAAGAGTGACTCATGCAAATATGTATTAATAAAAATTTCTTCAATTAGCATGGGTATAATCCTAGGGCAAAATTACTCAAGATGTGAAAATAAAGAGTATATACTAGTCATTTCATTGCAGCAAATTTGAAAATTATACCAAATACTATTGATTTTGATCAATAATTTTTTGGAAATTTATTGGAACTTATTGGCAAACGGATCATTTTTGGGCTATAGATCTTAATTTCCAAAAAGATATACCACAAAAATGGATTTTAATTTAGATTAAAAGCAAGATTACAGGCAAGATTATGACTAGGATCACAGGCAAATGCTGCGGGTTATTTCGATTTATTAATTCTATTTTCTTTTATCTGCGCTGCGTGTGGACTGATTATGCATGTACATATCGCTTATAATTTTGTTAGTTATGTATCTTGTTTTAATTATATATTGTCTGGGACTGGATTACACAATATTATTAATAAAACCAGATTTTATCCAATTATACAAGACAATTTTATCAAGCTGTTATGCATAACAATAAAAAATAACATTAGTAAATCTTTCGCGTAAGCGCTTTCTTTCAAGAAATATTTGCAAATGGGTCATTAATAAATGAGAGGTGATAAGAGATCCTAATGAATTGATCATCAATCAAAGAACAAAAGCCACCAACATTAATGGGATAGGCGTTCATCTCCGGTTTTCTCTATAAATTTAAAATTGAACTACACAATCTCTTTGTTATGATTCATCTTCAAACTATTATAAATTAACACGATTGATAAATTGACCATGAACGAAATCTTTAGAGCTGAAAAGTAGAATTTTAAGGTCAAAAAATTTTTTATGAACTAGATATAGGTAGATCAGGGATGGGAACTCTTTCGCTTCCATCTCTCTGCTCTTCCGCTTCCTTCTTCAACTTTTTATTTTCCTCCGTCTTCTTCCACCTGCAGCTTTTTAAAATTCGGTTGGGCCCATCCCTAATTATATATTTTTAAAATAAGAATTTCAATAAGTAATACTAACATACTTTTTATAATACATAGTTGTTGGATTATTTATATAAAAATAAAAAAATTATGGCGATAATCCATCATTTTGCCATCCAATTTTTGTGGCCGAAATGCTCAAGATTATCTGTTAGGGTATATAGTTGCGTCAGTGCTTACCTCTAATCCTTAGGATAAAAAGCCACTTAAAAAGCTGACTTTCAGATCGCAATTTTCGTAAAAAAGAAGAGTGTGAGCACTAATTAATCAACTTGAGCTGTGACTATTCCCAACACCACAGGATTTATTTGATCCAATACCACATCCCCCAACATAGCAAACAAAGGAAGTGCGTTAATCAGCCACCATTATCGCCTAAATCTCTCGAATAAAACCTATTGGCAACAATAAATTCCTCTGATTTTTCATTATAAACCAATTTTTATATAAAAAACCAGGAGGCAATCTTTACTATTATAAAAATATTTGGGTTTAATCGCTTTGTTCATTAATCTGGGGCGGTATTCAGAGAACGAGGTTGCGGGTTAACCAACCCTCAGCTGCGGGTAGGTTAACCCAGAACCCTTATTCATAAATGAGGGTAAGGGTAACCCGCAGCTATGGTTCGTTACTCGGGTAATAGAACCCGCAGCTGCGGGTATGGTTCTTACCCTTATTCAAAGATGAGGGTTGTGGGTAATAGAACCCGCAGCTGCGGGTAAAATTTGTACCCTGCTCCGATGAGGGTTAAAATCTTACCCGCATCTCTTTGAAAATCTTTTAAAAATCTAATTTCAATTGAAAAATTCCAAATTAAATATTTTTAGATAGATTAGAGTGTGCTCTATTTTTTGACATAATTTTAAAAAATTTTCGTTGAAAAATAAATTTACTATAAATTCTCGCGTAAAGTACCCCATTTTTGAGCGAAAAAGGGACTCATTCTCTCCAATAGGCATTTTTTTATTTGTTTTTTCTTGATTATTTCAATCAAGCATCAATTAAATTTTGTAACTCTTAGGAAAGTTAAGTTAAAATTCTGATTTTTAATTATAGTATGTAAAACACTCTCCTCTATCTATTGGTATAAAAATTGGAGGGATTAAAGGGATATCGGTGGATTAAGGGGATTTTGGTGGATTTGGAGGGATATCGATGGATTTGGAAAGATTTAAGTATGGATGAAATTAAAAGATTATGTGGAATCAAGGGGAATAACGAAGGATCTTATGGATTAAGGGAATATCGAGAGATTTAAGAGATTAAAGGGGTTTTTTTATTAACATTTTTCGTCAACTATTTTGCAAAGTTTGTTATGTTATTCCAGCGTAATTTGTATCCGATTTTTAAAATTTAAAAGATTCAGGAAGTTATATTTGTTCTGTATCGAACATATATATCCCACACCCTTCCTAATCCTATTAAAATATTGGGACTTGCAAGTGAAACTGAAATAATTTATCGAGTAAATCCTCTTGTATCCATCCAAATCCTCTTAATCCTCGCAAATCCCTCGATATATCACTTTATCCTACAAATTTATATTCAAAATCCAATTTCAATTGAAAAATTCCAAATTAAATATTTTTAGATAGATTAGAGTGTGCTCTATTTTTTGACATAATTTTTAAAATTTTTTTTTGAAAATTAAATTTACTATAAATTTTCGCGTAAAGTACCCCATTTTTGAGCGAAAAAGGGACTCATTCTCTCCAATAGGCATCTCCGATATGCCACCCCCTTCCTAATCCTATTAAAATATTAGGATTCCGGATTTTTCTATTCCGGATTTTTCAGAAAAATCTAGAACCGAGGAAATCGTAGTATCAAGAGTTATTTGGAGGGATTAAATGGCTCGACGGATATTATGTTTCTAAATCCTCTTGTATGCCTCTAAATCCTCTTGTTTGCCTCTTGTATCCATCCAAATCCCGATATCACTAAGGTCTACCATGAAGAAGTCCAAGCTCTTCAATCCAAGAAGCTTGGCGGATCTATTTTTTAACCCGTTGGAAAAAAAGTAAATATGTATTACTACTTATCCTCTTTAATATTTGCCTCGTGAAAAATAAAGGGGAAAGGGAAGGAAAAATGAAAAAATGGTCAGAAAAATGAGTGCGGGGTCTCAACCGAACTATTACCATAATTTCTTATGGCCAATTCTAATTATAAATAAATATTTGCCATTTTAATACTTTTAGAATTTAAAAATCAGGCATCTTAAAAATCATCATTTATTTTTAGTTGACTTTAGGTCAAAAACCCGGTCGAAGTCCTTAAATTATTCAAGTCTCTTATCAGGTCTCGGGGTCAGAGATGTTTTTAAATTTCCGTATTTAATTACATAATTTTATCTCAATGTTAAAATCTTTTATAAAATTTAAAATTTCATTTTAGAATTTCATTATTTAGTTTTAAATCAATTTTAAAACTATAAAATGTTAGTTTAAAGTTATAAAATTTATTCAATCAAAAGAGAAAAAATTGAACTTTTAAAATCTTTTTAAATTTTGGAAATCGGCTCAGAATTGACCGAGAAATAATATTTCAAACACTTAAAGTCTTTTTTAATTTAAATTGTCAAATTTTGGGTGATATTCATAGAAGAGGGTTGTGGGTTAGTTTACCCGCAGCTGCGGGTAATCATTGAGTTCTGGGTTGATTTTTTATGAATAAGGGTTAACCCTTAACTCGGGGTTCTATTACCCGAGTAAGAGAACCTGGTTAACTTACCAGGTACCCTTACCTCGTTCTCTGAATACCGCCCCTGGGGGCTGCCACAAATTTAACCACTGTGTAAATAATAAAAGTCAGTTGCCTTCAATAATTAAAATGATACAATCTACCCCCTTAGGGGCTGGCAATAATTATAACTAATAAATATTATAAGAAAAAAACTAACTCAAAACTTTTGATTATTTCAACCCATTCCTCAAAATATATTAGAAAATCTTATATTTGTTCCTTTAATCTATCTACGAATCTGTATATTTTACTTGAAACTTTCCTCTTTTTATAATGTTCTAATGAGAAATACATAGGTATTTCTTAGCAAAATACATCAATCTACTTTTAAATTACATAAATTTTCGTTTGCGCGATCGTTCAACAACGCAGGATTGTCAAATAAAATGTAGATAAATATCGGTAACGTTGTGGTGTCATTTGTGCGGTTGTTAACTGAGGTACATTTAAGGCGGAATATCGAGAAAATTAATGGGGATATGTCCAAAGTAAAGATATTTTAGAGGGAAAAACGCGATTCGAAAGGAGAGTCTTTCCAATTTTTGAAAATTAAAGGCCACTATCGACATGCTATTTGATAGTTTGGCCTTGATATCTGAAAAATCTCTTTCTTTATGAGACAAATTCTATTAAAAATATTTTTGAAATAATGTATAACAGAGTAGTTATATTTTCACGTGAATATTAAGGAATTATATTATTAATTTTTGGTTATATTCCTAGAAAGACCAAGTTAGGAATTTAAGACATAGTGTGGAAAAGTTTTTAAATAAACTACAAAGAGTGGCCTTTTGTGACAGCCGAAAAAGATGATCGAAGAGGGGCTGCTTGTTTAATGGTTGTTCTTATAGTTGACAATAGCATAATAATTCAAACCCTACATCGCAGATTTTGGCCAAAACATTATTAAATGAAAAAAAGAGCCGTATAATGAATAAAGAGAGAAGAAAGCAGATGCGCCATCTTAATGGTTTGCTAATGTTTTTAATCTGTTAGTTTCAAAATAGGCGTATGTTCTTTAGGTTCAAAAATTTCCACCTAATAAAAATTCATTAATTAAAGCAAATTTTTTGCGCGATTTTCCAATTTTTCATACTCTAAATAAAACAAGTATTAATATGTCCCTGCTCACTTTCTTTATCAATTCCTCCAATCTACCATTTACCAGCCACTATGTTCAACATACGTACACCACCAAGCCGCTGGCGTCCGCTTGCGTGTTGGTTCAAAAATAGATGTAACTGAATTTTTTTAGTGAACAAACCAAATTTAATTTTTTAGACAAAATTTTCGAATATTGTATGATAAAACTTTAGAGTATCAAAAGCATACTATATTGAAAAACTACTTTTAAATTATGGTCTAAAATTAATTTTTAAGTGATTTCTTATTTCGAATTCAGCCTTTTTTTAAATGTTAGAACTCAATTGCTACCGTAATAGCAAGTTTTTTAAATTGGTAGACGTTCAGCTGCGGCCGCCAATCATTATAGAGGCAAAGACACATTCTCTTTTTGCGCGGCTTGCGGCTGGTTTAGTATCTATGAGGTTTTGTGGAGAATATGTTATCTCCGCCCACATTTATTATTCCATATACATGCCCAAAAACTAATAACAAATCCGAACTAATATTTTTTGAAATAATTTTTGCTATTAATTTTTCTTCTACAAAAAGAATAAAAAATAAATGAATGCTCAAAAAGGATTTATTGAAGATATGGAATCAGTGTTTGACAATGTTGAGGAGGCATTACGAAGAATTTCTGGTCAGTGCCGATTACAGAGAACGTGCCATTCGGACATATTTTGTTCCAGACTGCCAGCTCATTGGCGGTAGCAATTATTTTCTTTCTCTATATTTGAAGTTTGCTTATAGCTCGAACAAATCGCTGCCCACCCCATTCGTAATTTTGGCACTTTGTCCTGTTCCAGATGGCAAGTTTTAATATAGGTATTCACCAATTATATAGGATACTTAACAGGAACTAGGGTCTGTGTTTCTGCTGGCAATGATGAGAATTTCTGTGCCGATGTAAAAAATAATACTGCGGAATTCACCGGACAAATGGCGAGGTTTAGCGATCTTCGTTTTGTTGGAAAAAGTGGTCGCGGAAAAAATTTCAACCTCAGCATAACCATATTTACTATCCCTTATACACAGGCATGAATTTATACAGTAAATTTTTGAACCATTAATTTAAGGTGGTAATTGTTCCTAATATTTTAAAGGGTGAGGATAATTTTTAAAATATTCTAGTCCATTTTTTAAATGTTTAGTAACGGTAGATGGACCAAGAGAAACGCGAACCACATCGTCTAAATGCACAAGTGGTTGGTTTTAAAATTTGTAGCCACGAGATATTTTTATCTACGAGATAAAGATTTCTTTATTGGTATTTTGACCTTTAATCAACTATTCATATTTTTGAGACCAGCATTTATCCTTCCCTAAAAAATTTCGGCTATATGATGGACAACCAAAGATTTATCAACAACAAATTGATAATTACAACAAAGATTTAGATGCTGCTAAAGCATATACTAAAAACGTTTTAGATGCTAAAATGTACCAACCTATCCTAAAAGAATCTAAATGTATTACTTCATCTATTTTAACTCAACAACAGCAAAATTTTCCTTTTTTACTACCCCAAAATAGATTGAGATTCAACACACAAACGGCTGCTACATTAATGGGTGGATTAATCAATCCACGTCTATATTTTGAAAATTTGGCAGCCGAAGCAAGGAATAAATTTGGCATTGAAAACAATTTTAGACTCAATACCAACATAAATCTTGATAATATAATACAACGTTCGGTTAGCGGGGCATCAACGCATCAAATGGCAACATTAAATGAAACAATTAGAAACGAACAACAAAAAATTAATTCACAAATGGTGAGTACTTGCTTTGTTTATGATCCTAATGTTCGATTTTTTGCCTAAAATCTGTGCTAAAATCTAATTTTTGAAATCTTAATCAGCGATTTTTCCCTAAATAATAAAATAGTTTAAGAATAATTTCTCAAAGTTGCTAATTCCTTCATATTGTTCAACTACTTTTCCTTCTCCATCTCAATTCATTCCAATACAATCTTTACCTTCAATTTCTTCATGGCAAACTTTGTTTAAAAACAATAATGCAAATATGCTTCAACCACCATCCATAACTAATATATCTAATGAGAATTCTCTTACAGCTCATGCAGAAGGCGAGGATGTAATTAATGAAAGGCCAGTATTTTTGAAATATAAATTCATTAACTAAAAAGAATCTCTGTTTTTCAGTAAACCAATGATTCGTAAAAGAAGATATAGTGGCACAGTCTCGTCAGATGCCAACGGTTGGCAAAAGGATGAAACTAACAAAGAGATGGTCAAGAGCTCTAAACTAGCTGTAAACGATGAGGTCAACAATAAAACAACTGCAAACGGCAAGAACAAAAACAATGAAATTAGTTCGCCGCAACCAATCTTGAAGCCGCAAACACAACAACAACGTCTTTGGCGCCCTTTTCCCCTTTGAAACAAGACAAACCACGTATAAATTCTACATGCATATTTATAGATTTTTGAAGCCTGTTATCTTATTCCAAATCTTTTAATTTTATTCTATGCAACCGCTGATTGTGATCAACGCATGCGCAAACGAAATATTCATTTTATAAACAACAGCTTTATATATGCCCGGTAGTTTTTGATCATTCCGAATTTCAAACCATTTCAATAGAAATCATAGATTGTTTTTTTGTTATTTTTACAGATATTATAAACATATAAAATTTATCTCTTGTGCATTAATAATACATCGTCTTCTTTTTCTGACCCACTTGTTGAGGAATTTTCGAAATTATCGTCTTCATCAGGCTTTTCGTCCAACTCTTGGATTCTACTATCTAGCAGATTTTGATGTTCCTTTTCCAGTTCGGTTTCTCTTTGCAAAGCTTCCACCTCATCTACTGTTAAAAGAGGACCTTCTACTTCAGATTCGTCTTCATCTTCCTCATCCTCACTACTGCTCTCCTTATGATGCATCATACGGCGAACCATGTAACTTGAATTTTAAATTATATACAGGCTTTTCTGCAGATTAGAATTCTTATTAAACAGATAAAAACATTTTGATCCTTTTTTAATGTTACCCGTGAACTGGACAGAGAGGCTTCATGAAAACGATCTGTCCACGTGCACCAAAGAGGCATGTGCATGGCAATTCAACGTTAGGTGCCAAATAAGGTGTACTATATATAAAATGTAGATAGAACAATTTAAATTAATTTTTAACCTTGTGCCAGAACAGCTTTGAGAGTGCACAATCTCCTGAAATCAGATAAAATAAAATTAATAAAAATGGGAAATAATAAATTCATAAGTAATTGTCAGACTTACACCTCTAATACGCATATTTGGTGGATAAATCTCTCCGGTAGCAGATTGAACATAAGAACGCATTGATTTTAGGGATTTAAGAGATTTAGCACCTCCCGAAGATGTTCTTTGACCAATAGATGGTGTCGAACCAGTCTTGCCACTTGGCTCAGAGTGATCATCGGAAGAATGTTCTCGACGATCACGTGCAACTCTAACTTTGTTAATAAGAGATAATATTAGGGGTATCTTACTTCTTTTTGTGAATATATTCCATGCAAAACCTTAAAAAATTTTTAAAATTTAAAATTTATTATTGTACCATATAAGCTGCACAACTTCTAAAATGCTAACAATAGAAATGCCAATCCAGAGTCCAGAAAGACCGCCCAGATCGGCAATTAAACTCGTCATCTAAATGATTAGAATTAAAATTTCTAATAATCTACAAATGTTACGCTATATGCAGCACTTTCAGTCAGCGTTTGATAATTGAACTCCTCGTAAAATACTTGGATAAGAGCCTAATTTAATAATAATTTAATTGTGGGATCTTTAGTATAAGTATCATATCTACTAACAGCGTTAATGCGATACTGCTCCAAACAAAGCTCATCAGAACTAAATAGTTTTTAATTTTTGGCAATCATAATTTGTAAATAACCTAGCACATTCCATTATCCTTGCCGTACCGGAAGGCCAGCGAGCGGCAGAATATGTGAGTTCATAACCAATTTCGCTAAATATTGTGGGTTATTCAATGGTGTACGGAATTTTCGTCTCTGGAAAATTCGTCTCCAAGACTTTTCGGAACTTTCGTCTCCAACATTTTCGGAATTTTCGTCTCCAGCGGAATATTCGTCTCCAAGGAAAAAAACGGAATATTCGTCTCCGCAATTTTCGTCTCCGCTAGGAATTTTCGTCTCCAGTCCCCGTTGACGGAACAACACCCCCGTTGACGGGGCAACTTCCCCCGTTGAAGAACCAACACCCCCGTTGACGGGGCAACTTCCCCCGTTGAAGAACCAACACCCCCGTTGACGGGGCAACTTCCCCCGTTGACGGGGCAACTTCCTCCGTTGAAGAACCAACACCCCCGTTGACGGGGCAACTTCCCCCGTTGAAGAACCAACACCCCCGTTGACGGGGCAACTTCCCCCGTTGAAGAACCAACACCCCCGTTGACGGGGCAACTTCCCCCGTTGAAGAACCAACACCCCCGTTGACGGGGCAACTTCCCCCGTTGACAAGCTGGAGACGAAAATTCCTAGCGGAGACGAAAATTGCGGAGACGAAAATTCCGAAAATGTTGGAGACGAAAGTTCCGAAAAACCTTGGAGACGAATTTTCCAGAGACGAAAATTCCGGCACTCTATTCAATAGCTTCTTGTAAATATTTGCAAAATATAAGAACGATAAAACGAACTGGCAGGGTAGTGGACATTTGCATTTATCTAATCGTTCCTCAACCACGACTTTTTGATCTTGTATTGTTCGTATACATTCGCGAGCTTTTTGTTCCTCCATCCCGCACTGCCGAGATCCCGAAGGGATTGGTAGAGTTGGATCTGCACAACCACAAATTCTTAGTATCTTAGGAATAATTGTGATAATTATTTTCACACAAATTTTATTATAATTTAGGAAATCTTATTTAAAGTACTATGGGTATACTCAAATTATAACTAATACTTCTTGTTGTAGGCAACTGCGATGGCAGCCCTCCACCTAAATTCATGAATAAGATTTGAATAAAATATTCAATATACTGAATAGTTGTAGCCAGTGTAAATATATCCTTCGGGCATCTGATTACCTGAGGATTATTAATGTTAATACCTAGTGTAATATAATGCTACTAAATATTAATCCGTTAATCTGGTATCATAAGAAATAGTCTATCAAAAAATACAGGCTTGGATTAAGATAATTCTCGGGAAAAACGGTTATGGTTAAACAATCTGAGTTTAATACAGGTAGGAAAATATTATACATAAGCAGATATACCAGTTCGGCAATGCCCATATGGATGTTCAAGACGAAAGAATTTTTTCTAAATGAAAAATTAAATCTTAAATCCTAAAATCGTTCATACCATTCTAACTCCATATGAAGATAGCATACCCGTTGGCGCATTCTCACCTAAATTTATTTGTTCTAAGAAGCACTACAAAATTTACCAAAGGCATCCACAAATGGCACAGTCCATTTATCATGAACGGTTATTCTATTAAGTGTTTGATACATAGTAATTTAGAAAAATATTTTCCAAGAAATTTAATTTTGCATAAATAATTTACCTAAAACCTATGGCTTCGGTCGTCGGCAAATACTCTGAGACATTCGCATAAACAAGCACGCGTAATCCTTGAAATTAAAATTTTTACAAGGCAAAATTTTTCTTATATAAATTAATATTGAGATAAACTAATGTTTCTACCAAAATTAGCCCCTGCGCGATGAGCTGTTATTTGAGAATCTCGATTCCAATTAAATGTATAACAGTTTCCATATTGTGCTGTGTTATGAAGCTTGAAATCACTAAAGATTGACGGAATATACTTGTCAATTTAGAACTAAAAAAATTAATTTAACCTTGTAATATCGCAATCATGCCTGAAATAGATTAGTATAATATTCAATATTTTAATCTTTTATTTACTAACTGATTGAATGAGCACTTTAAGATGAGCTCGTCCATTCTATATGAAAGTTGAATACGTTCTTTTTCAGATTTTTCTCCCTAGATTATTGAAGATTAACATAAAGGATTATTTAAAAAACCATTGAATAAATTATATTTTGTCTAGCTTGACTTCTAATGGATATTTCATCAGTTAAATTCTAAAATGTTCCAAATTATACAAAAGTTAATACTTTTTTATAGTTCTTAACCTTGAATCCCAAAACTATCTTCTGTGATTCTTGTTTTTGAGCAAGAGGAATCTTGTCCTGTTTCTTATCTATAGGTTTGTGAACTCCTTTCGAGCTTGATGATGTATTCCAAAATAGGCTGGCACCAAATTGTCTGAAAAACAATAATGATCGAAAAGGATATTTCATCAGTTAAATTTTTCACACTTCATTATGTAAATATTGTGAGTATCAATTCAGATAAGATTCATATTTTTATAAAATTGCCTTGTGAAATTCAAAGCATCAATATTTTCCTCGGGTAGAATCTCAGGAATATCACCGTTGGCATTGTTTTGTATGCAATGGTTATAACTTGAAATTGTGTAAATTATTTTAATAGTATCCATATTTACTCTCGATGGCAAAGACAAACATCAGCTCCATTATCTTTATCGTATTGTTGAATGCCCCGATTTTGAAAATTATTACTGTAGCCATTCCCTGAATTGTTAAGAAAACGCATAGGACAATGACCAGCTTGATCTACGCAATCAGAACAAATATGTTCTTTCCATGTATTGTCTATAAATAATGTCTGTAAGTAAGAATCGTCAATATTTCCCTACATGGAAAACATGGCCAAAGTGCCCTGGCATATGTATCCAATTGACACAGACATTTGGTTTGATAGAAAATTAGTAGCTTTTGTCCAGGTTGATAAAGAAATGAAGCTCGGCGCTTTAAAATTAATTGCACTTTACATTTGAAAAGATTATCGCCTAACTTTATAATGAGCATAGCAGCTGCCCCTTTTGCGGACAGATGAGAGACGATTCATTTCGCAATAACATTGTGCATATACTTTATTATAAAATTATTAAGTCAATTTAAAATTTTAAATTACCTTGCAAATATCGTCGCTCATTACTCTTAGAAGTAGCTACTTTCGAGTTTTTCACATCTTTTTGCCGTAGTCTTGCTTCCCTTTTATATCTCTGTTTATCTTCTAATACAATATAAAATTATCAAATCCGACAAATTCAATTCTTATTGTCAGTAAATATTAATACCTTTCGATAAAGAAATATCATCTACAGAAGATTCATGAAGAGCATTTTGCATTGCATCTAACTAATTGAGTTAATTTATCTTATTTATAATCTAATCTTTAATCTCAAGCACTAATTTACTAATTTAAGAACGGAAATATTTGAAATATTACAGTTGCCTGTGCTCCAATATCATTGAAGATTGCTGACGCTTTGTAAGGATTCAGATTACATATGGTCACCTGAAATAATCAGCTGTACAAAATCTGTTCTAGATTAAATTTGTTCTAAATAACCCACCGCAGGGAATTCAGTCATTTCAAATTTGAGCTAAAACTTTAAATTATTATTACTTTTCAAGTTTGTATTCTCACATCTAGATCAACATTCTTAGGATATTCGAAGAATTTAACAACAAGATAAATAGTTTGAACTATCAAAATTGTAAAGCAAACTGTGAAAACCTATTAAAGAATTTTAGTATAAATCTATTTAGAAATTATTCTACTTACACCAAGCCAGAAACGTCGCCATTTCATGTTCGGAGCAAGTCCCGCATGACAAATGCCGTGTATAGTGGAATGCTTGAAAGATGCTTATTTTTATTTGAATGAATATACCTTTTCGAATTGATTAAGTATTCCTTGCAAATCCAAAGAATATGCTTGAAATGATGAAAAAATAAATCATTTTTGGCAATAAACCTACAAGCATTTTTGAAAGATGCTGCCCTTGAAAGTCGTCTTATCATTGCTCTTGGATTACGTCTGAAGGTGTCATAGCGTTTATCATCTCTCACGGAGCCCATCTCCAGTTTAACTGTTTTTCTTTTGTCAGGCATTAGCTTCTTCCTAGGTCGGAATTCAGTCTCCATAGAATTTCGTGGTTCGTTAAATGGGATATTAGGCCTAGAGTTAATTAACTTTTTCTTATTATCGCTAGCATTGCTATTCGTTTTCGCTCATCCGACTAAAATTATTATATTTTTAATCAAATATCTGAGGGTTGAATATGAGGTCTGGATAACATGGAAGGAATTAACATACCAGTAAATAAAAGGGATTGAAAAATTGATTCAGATTTATCGGAAATGGAAAATAAATGTGGGTATTAAGAGCTAAGTTTTAGATCGACAACAGGTGTGTTCAATATAGTGGGATAAAATGAACAAACGTTTTGCAACATACATATATCAAAAAGAATAAGCGTAAAAAATTGACAATCCATCAAACTAATGTAGTGAAATTTGTCTTTATTTCCTATCAAGTTTTTAATTCTATTAAAATATATTCAAATTATCATAGGCTTAAACTAGCTGACTAATATAACTGAGTATTAGCTAGCAGGGTATTCCAATAATAATTATAAAATTTACATCTTTTATCCAAATCACAAAAAAAAATATTTTATTACGTAATTTAAATTTATTCAATTATAATTCTTTTTTATTGGCAAAAAATTATTGTAGGAAGATGAATATACCCGTTTGTAAGAAGAATGGGGTTGGACACAAGCATTTAATCAAGCTAGAACTGAAAGCATATTAGCCGAAAAATGGTATGATATATCAGACTTTGTCCAACCCTAAAATCAAATTAAAACAGTCATGCGTTTCCAAGTGCAGGTTCCGCACTCCAAATAGTTGGAGCGCGGAAAATGATGAGTACACAGCCGAAAAAACAAATAACAGTAAAAGTTATTAAGAAAATTCTATCCAAAACCATCGCCACAAACGTCCAGTCGTTTGAAATCTTTAAAATCACATTAAATTATCATTCTTTAAAATTATTGTATGTATCATAACTAGGCTCAGCTAAATTTGAAGGCGGATATACCTATGATACGGTATTAAAAATGGATGAAATATTCACTCTACAAACCACCGGTTCTTGCATAACTCAAATGATAAAAATATTAACTCACTCTTTGATCATCCTCTTCACGTTGAAAATGTTCAGCAATGAAGGCTACACTATCAACGGCACTTTTAAGCGGACTTTGCTCTCTATATAAACTGCCGTTTTGCTCTCTTTCTCTAGAAGTACTCGCGAAATGTGCTATAAGTCCGGAACTTTCACGGCCATGCCCAGCTATTCTTTTTATAGCTTCTGCAGAGCTAGGAGCTGTATGTATCTCCATCTATATTAAAATAGTCATTATTATATTATTCGTTTAAGAAATGCTCAACAAAATTTCATTGATCATAAACCTGTTCAAGAATAGATTGCCGCTGTAGAGTCAACCGCCTTTGGCTTAAAGCCTCACGCTCCTTTTGTTTTCTTAAGACAGCGTTAGGCAATAAATGTAGCTTAAGTTAGATCATGATTATTTACAATAAATTCTTTAAATGACCATAATTGAAGTGCCTAAATCTTCTTTTGTTTTTCTCGATTTTTTACTTTTTTGAATTGGCCTTCTCATAAGTAGATAATAGGGTAAAATTTCTATAAATAATTTGCGGATCCAGGGCGACATCTGATAATTTTAATAGTAATTATACTGTAATTGATAATTAACTTTATGCGTTGATGGGTTCCGGTAGTGAACATTTAAAGTTAAACAAGTGGTAATGACCTGTAAATTATTAAATATTTTAATAGCTGGATAAGGAAATATGATACCGAAAGTGTAACTAGGACCATTGTAAAAAGAAGGTATTTGCCTATTAAAGGAATAACAAGCGAAGTAGAAGGAATGATCTCGACTAGGAGTAAAAAGAAGACTGTCAATGAAATGAGAATTGAAATACAGAGCGATATCTGAAATAATTGAATGATTGCCGGAATAATTAAATTTAACTTTTTCGCCTCCGGCTGATGGCAAATAGAATACAAGAGCTGTCAAAAAACTAATACCTACACATGGAATCTTAAAAAGCATCTCATAAAAAATCATAAATCGCTTTATTCTCAAAACTGACCATTAAGTTGACCTAAAATTTTATTTAATTATCAGTTCAGAGAGGATATTTTACGGTGTAAAAGAGCGTTTTTCGACGCAGATGTATCTCATAAGTAAGATCAATGAAGGGAGAAATACAGCAAGGATATCTATATTATATTATTAAAATTATTCCAATTTAATTTAAAAACTTTTTCTGATGCCGCTTTCCAGGCACACGCAGAATATCCCACTCTACACTCGGATAGTAATCATTTAGATCGATTCCATCATCAACAACCCAGACCTGAAAACTCTGATATGTGACTATACATATTTTCTTCTAAAAAACCGTTTCCCATTGGTTCTCCCCATCTGGTCCAACTGTTAATTCTTGTTCCTCATGCTGCATCTGCTCGTTTTTATGCTTAATTATTTTATTAAAAGTATTTTTTTATTGATATCAATTTAAAAAATATTTTATTTTACTTTAAGATCCACTTCTAAACCACCGTAGGTCCATGAGCCTAGAAAGAATAACTTTAAATAATGGGTAAAAATAAATAACCAAATTTCATTTCACAAGTTTGAGCATCGAAAGGAAACCATTCAACATCGATTTGGCACATACTAAAACTCACTGAAAAGTTATAAAAAGGATGAAAATTACCTCTTATAGATCGCTGGTGGAGTCCATTCAACAGTCCCATTATAGCTTAGCTTTGCTTTATTCATTATTGTAACCTATGAAAGATAAAATGGATCTAATAGAAACAAGAAACCTGATAATTTCCATCAGCATTATTATAAAGGACAATATCAGGTAGCCAAATTAACTCAGATGGAACATAAAGAACCTCAACACCACCTGAAAGATTTTGGCTAATTTAAATGTAATGATCTTCAATTTACCATAATCTTTTGGATTCCAACATAATTTACTGTCTGTCCAAATCTGCAAATAAGTTAATTTAATTAAATTCGAAAAAAATTTTACGTGTTGAAGCCAAACATTAGTTGTCATAATTTGCTGTTTCTCATGCTAGTAAATATAATATATAAAATCCTCATGGAGATATTAAAACTAATCCCGCTAATACTGTCTTAAATTATTTTTCACATACATTTATATCGTAATAGAATGTTCATTAGAAGGCAATGAAATATGATGGTCGCCCCCAGGTACCGCAACGCCTACATAGGTACCGAGGAGCTATAACTTCGTTCAAAATTGTCGAACCCGAGACGCCCTGGTATGTTCGATTCAGCTCGTCGAGGTGCATCAAACCAGGGCGCCCGGATCCGGCAATTTTGAACAAAGTTATAGCTCCGCGGCACCATGGCCTGACCCCGAAATATGCTAATAAAGATTGATATCACTCACTACATCCAGAAGCTGGCTAAGTTTCAATTTAAATCTAACTACAAGCGTTGCATTATTCTCATCTACAGGTCTAACTAATTTGTTATAATCAGCTAAAATATCCTCAAATAGTCTATTCTCTTCTTTTGTAGCGTTACAAGGACGGATAACTGTTGAGGCAAGAAAACACATTAGAATCAGGCAAGCAACAAAGTAATTTGTTGAGTTAGATATTGTTGTTAGGAGAACCGGCTTTTGCAAGCTCGCTGGATAATAAACAAATAACTGTGAATCTAAAAAATGCAAGTTAGAATAAGCACAGAATCCGGAGACGTAACAATGACCGTATAAATGGTAAATGAATGAAGTTGCTGGAGTTTCTGTCGTTTGATTTTTATCATATAGTGAAAGAACGCGCATCGTTCACCATCGATGCTAGTAAATTTAATGAAGGCGAAAGTGTGATTAATTGAGAGGTAATAAGGGTTTCAATAAGAATATAAAAGTTTTTCAAAAAGCAATAATTACGCTTCTCAACAATGTTGATGATTTTGTCACAAGCTGCACAGAAAAATGATAATGAATAAAATTTTAAGTTAATTTTTAAAATATTTTTTATCTTAGGTTATAAAAATTTATGCAAAAATCCAATTGTTTTTTTTTTGACAAACCTATATTTTCATGAACGTTCATTTTCTGGAAGAAGGCAATTTCATTACTTTATCTAACGAAATCAGAAAGAATATTTTTCGAAAGGATGAAAAAATGTCTCACAGTTTGATTCTTCTAGCCTAAAATTGAATAAAATCTTAGAATTTGTGTGCGATTGTTATGAATGGCATAATGCCAGTAAATCTTATGGATTGACTCAGTTGTATATCCAAAGCGAGAGAATAAACATTAAATAAAAATATGTAGGTTATGCACATATGTATGTAGTAGTAGGCAAGAAAATTGAGCAATACTATGGGCAATCAATGCTTCTCGATGGAGGAAATGTGTAGTGGTTTGCAGCCTTTGGAGACAGTCGTAAAAAGAGGATAAGCATTTGGCAAGTTAAAAGAAATAGTGTGGTAAAATATATTCCTTAAGGCTGGCGTTTGAGGATTATAAATGGAGAATGCAATATATGCATGAGAGTACCTCTTAACGTTATTTTTGCTTTTTATTTTTAAGGTTATTTGAAGAATTGCCCTTTAGGAACAAGAGGTAATGGAAATACTTAAATAAGTATCATGAACCTATAACGAGAGTCAACAGTGGAATTAAAACCGTTTTACTATAAGTCAATAAAAAGAAAACTAAACTATTTATGTAGCTGAACCAAATATAATAGTTTTAGTAGTCTGTATAATGCCAAATCAGAATTCGAGATCTGTTATCAGTCAGAAATGGATTTCGCTTATCGCATCTTCTTTGTCTCTTCTCGTAGTCTATGGTACCACAATAATAAATCACTGGATATTAACTCTATTAAAATTATCACACTATTTACACTCTTTAATGTGATCTATAAACTATTATTTCATTTTTTAAAAATTACAATGTGCAAGAGGTTTTAATCTTATTGAATTTTTTTAAATCATTAAAATGTTGCCTAGATGAACAGTTGTTTAATTCACTCTGTGTGCAATTCGAACAGAAAAAAGGCGTTTAAATTTACGGCAAGAACATCACCGGTTTAAATGTTCTATGGACGTCATTGTTTGAGAGGGGATTTTGAAGTTAATTTAGTAATTCAGCAATAAATTTAACAGATAAATTTGCTACATTTTATTATATATCCATAGTTTTTATCTAAATATATCTATTTTAATATTTTGAAATTTTATTTTATTTGTCACTTATACTATTGTAAATTTGAGTAAAATAAAATTATTCAAAGATTCCCAAAATAATTTTTGAACCTGTATCATGCCAATAATCTTCAAGCAACAACGATTTAATACTAAGCGGCATAAGCCGGATCTGTCACAGAGGAGAAAACCTCGAAGGTGTAATTTATATAGCTTAAGTTTTAGTTGGCACAATCACTGGGATATTTAGTTCTTTGTTCCCTTAATGAAGCCTAAAAGGCTTCCATCTGTTAAGCGAACTGAAAGTCGCCTTATTGCAGTTGGTGCCGCGTGCAACAAGCGTCTGAAAATTAATGAATTTAACCTTTTAGGCTTCATTAAGGGAACAAAGAACTAAATATCCCAGTGATTGTGCCAACTAAAACTTAAGCTATATAAATTACACCTTCGAGGTTTTCTCCTCTGTGACAGATCCGGCTTATGCCGCTTAGTATTAAATCGTTGTTGCTTGAAGATTATTGGCATGATACAGGTTCAAAAATTATTTTGGGAATCTTTGAATAATTTTATTTTACTCAAATTTACAATAGTATAAGTGACAAATAAAATAAAATTTCAAAATATTAAAATAGATATATTTAGATAAAAACTATGGATATATAATAAAATGTAGCAAATTTATCTGTTAAATTTATTGCTGAATTACTAAATTAACTTCAAAATCCCCTCTCAAACAATGACGTCCATAGAACATTTAAACCGGTGATGTTCTTGCCGTAAATTTAAACGCCTTTTTTCTGTTCGAATTGCACACAGAGTGAATTAAACAACTGTTCATCTAGGCAACATTTTAATGATTTAAAAAAATTCAATAAGATTAAAACCTCTTGCACATTGTAATTTTTAAAAAATGAAATAATAGTTTATAGATCACATTAAAGAGTGTAAATAGTGTGATAATTTTAATAGAGTTAATATCCAGTGATTTATTATTGTGGTACCATAGACTACGAGAAGAGACAAAGAAGATGCGATAAGCGAAATCCATTTCTGACTGATAACAGATCTCGAATTCTGATTTGGCATTATACAGACTACTAAAACTATTATATTTGGTTCAGCTACATAAATAGTTTAGTTTTCTTTTTATTGACTTATAGTAAAACGGTTTTAATTCCACTGTTGACTCTCGTTATAGGTTCATGATACTTATTTAAGTATTTCCATTACCTCTTGTTCCTAAAGGGCAATTCTTCAAATAACCTTAAAAATAAAAAGCAAAAATAACGTTAAGAGGTACTCTCATGCATATATTGCATTCTCCATTTATAATCCTCAAACGCCAGCCTTAAGGAATATATTTTACCACACTATTTCTTTTAACTTGCCAAATGCTTATCCTCTTTTTACGACTGTCTCCAAAGGCTGCAAACCACTACACATTTCCTCCATCGAGAAGCATTGATTGCCCATAGTATTGCTCAATTTTCTTGCCTACTACTACATACATATGTGCATAACCTACATATTTTTATTTAATGTTTATTCTCTCGCTTTGGATATACAACTGAGTCAATCCATAAGATTTACTGGCATTATGCCATTCATAACAATCGCACACAAATTCTAAGATTTTATTCAATTTTAGGCTAGAAGAATCAAACTGTGAGACATTTTTTCATCCTTTCGAAAAATATTCTTTCTGATTTCGTTAGATAAAGTAATGAAATTGCCTTCTTCCAGAAAATGAACGTTCATGAAAATATAGGTTTGTCAAAAAAAAACAATTGGATTTTTGCATAAATTTTTATAACCTAAGATAAAAAATATTTTAAAAATTAACTTAAAATTTTATTCATTATCATTTTTCTGTGCAGCTTGTGACAAAATCATCAACATTGTTGAGAAGCGTAATTATTGCTTTTTGAAAAACTTTTATATTCTTATTGAAACCCTTATTACCTCTCAATTAATCACACTTTCGCCTTCATTAAATTTACTAGCATCGATGGTGAACGATGCGCGTTCTTTCACTATATGATAAAAATCAAACGACAGAAACTCCAGCGAACCGGCTTTTGCAAGCTCGCTGGATAATAAACAAATAACTGTGAATCTAAAAAATGCAAGTTAGAATAAGCACAGAATCCGGAGACGTAACAATGACCGTATAAATGGTAAATGAATGAAGTTGCTGGAGTTTCTGTCGTTTGATTTTTATCATATAGTGAAAGAACGCGCATCGTTCACCATCGATGCTAGTAAATTTAATGAAGGCGAAAGTGTGATTAATTGAGAGGTAATAAGGGTTTCAATAAGAATATAAAAGTTTTTCAAAAAGCAATAATTACGCTTCTCAACAATGTTGATGATTTTGTCACAAGCTGCACAGAAAAATGATAATGAATAAAATTTTAAGTTAATTTTTAAAATATTTTTTATCTTAGGTTATAAAAATTTATGCAAAAATCCAATTGTTTTTTTTTTGACAAACCTATATTTTCATGAACGTTCATTTTCTGGAAGAAGGCAATTTCATTACTTTATCTAACGAAATCAGAAAGAATATTTTTCGAAAGGATGAAAAAATGTCTCACAGTTTGATTCTTCTAGCCTAAAATTGAATAAAATCTTAGAATTTGTGTGCGATTGTTATGAATGGCATAATGCCAGTAAATCTTATGGATTGACTCAGTTGTATATCCAAAGCGAGAGAATAAACATTAAATAAAAATATGTAGGTTATGCACATATGTATGTAGTAGTAGGCAAGAAAATTGAGCAATACTATGGGCAATCAATGCTTCTCGATGGAGGAAATGTGTAGTGGTTTGCAGCCTTTGGAGACAGTCGTAAAAAGAGGATAAGCATTTGGCAAGTTAAAAGAAATAGTGTGGTAAAATATATTCCTTAAGGCTGGCGTTTGAGGATTATAAATGGAGAATGCAATATATGCATGAGAGTACCTCTTAACGTTATTTTTGCTTTTTATTTTTAAGGTTATTTGAAGAATTGCCCTTTAGGAACAAGAGGTAATGGAAATACTTAAATAAGTATCATGAACCTATAACGAGAGTCAACAGTGGAATTAAAACCGTTTTACTATAAGTCAATAAAAAGAAAACTAAACTATTTATGTAGCTGAACCAAATATAATAGTTTTAGTAGTCTGTATAATGCCAAATCAGAATTCGAGATCTGTTATCAGTCAGAAATGGATTTCGCTTATCGCATCTTCTTTGTCTCTTCTCGTAGTCTATGGTACCACAATAATAAATCACTGGATATTAACTCTATTAAAATTATCACACTATTTACACTCTTTAATGTGATCTATAAACTATTATTTCATTTTTTAAAAATTACAATGTGCAAGAGGTTTTAATCTTATTGAATTTTTTTAAATCATTAAAATGTTGCCTAGATGAACAGTTGTTTAATTCACTCTGTGTGCAATTCGAACAGAAAAAAGGCGTTTAAATTTACGGCAAGAACATCACCGGTTTAAATGTTCTATGGACGTCATTGTTTGAGAGGGGATTTTGAAGTTAATTTAGTAATTCAGCAATAAATTTAACAGATAAATTTGCTACATTTTATTATATATCCATAGTTTTTATCTAAATATATCTATTTTAATATTTTGAAATTTTATTTTATTTGTCACTTATACTATTGTAAATTTGAGTAAAATAAAATTATTCAAAGATTCCCAAAATAATTTTTGAACCTGTATCATGCCAATAATCTTCAAGCAACAACGATTTAATACTAAGCGGCATAAGCCGGATCTGTCACAGAGGAGAAAACCTCGAAGGTGTAATTTATATAGCTTAAGTTTTAGTTGGCACAATCACGGGGACATCTGTGCTTATTCTAACTTGCATTTTTTAGATTCACAGTTATTTGTTTATTATCCAGCGAGCTTGCAAAAGCCGGTTCGCTGGAGTTTCTGTCGTTTGATTTTTATCATATAGTGAAAGAACGCGCATCGTTCACCATCGATGCTAGTAAATTTAATGAAGGCGAAAGTGTGATTAATTGAGAGGTAATAAGGGTTTCAATAAGAATATAAAAGTTTTTCAAAAAGCAATAATTACGCTTCTCAACAATGTTGATGATTTTGTCACAAGCTGCACAGAAAAATGATAATGAATAAAATTTTAAGTTAATTTTTAAAATATTTTTTATCTTAGGTTATAAAAATTTATGCAAAAATCCAATTGTTTTTTTTTTGACAAACCTATATTTTCATGAACGTTCATTTTCTGGAAGAAGGCAATTTCATTACTTTATCTAACGAAATCAGAAAGAATATTTTTCGAAAGGATGAAAAAATGTCTCACAGTTTGATTCTTCTAGCCTAAAATTGAATAAAATCTTAGAATTTGTGTGCGATTGTTATGAATGGCATAATGCCAGTAAATCTTATGGATTGACTCAGTTGTATATCCAAAGCGAGAGAATAAACATTAAATAAAAATATGTAGGTTATGCACATATGTATGTAGTAGTAGGCAAGAAAATTGAGCAATACTATGGGCAATCAATGCTTCTCGATGGAGGAAATGTGTAGTGGTTTGCAGCCTTTGGAGACAGTCGTAAAAAGAGGATAAGCATTTGGCAAGTTAAAAGAAATAGTGTGGTAAAATATATTCCTTAAGGCTGGCGTTTGAGGATTATAAATGGAGAATGCAATATATGCATGAGAGTACCTCTTAACGTTATTTTTGCTTTTTATTTTTAAGGTTATTTGAAGAATTGCCCTTTAGGAACAAGAGGTAATGGAAATACTTAAATAAGTATCATGAACCTATAACGAGAGTCAACAGTGGAATTAAAACCGTTTTACTATAAGTCAATAAAAAGAAAACTAAACTATTTATGTAGCTGAACCAAATATAATAGTTTTAGTAGTCTGTATAATGCCAAATCAGAATTCGAGATCTGTTATCAGTCAGAAATGGATTTCGCTTATCGCATCTTCTTTGTCTCTTCTCGTAGTCTATGGTACCACAATAATAAATCACTGGATATTAACTCTATTAAAATTATCACACTATTTACACTCTTTAATGTGATCTATAAACTATTATTTCATTTTTTAAAAATTACAATGTGCAAGAGGTTTTAATCTTATTGAATTTTTTTAAATCATTAAAATGTTGCCTAGATGAACAGTTGTTTAATTCACTCTGTGTGCAATTCGAACAGAAAAAAGGCGTTTAAATTTACGGCAAGAACATCACCGGTTTAAATGTTCTATGGACGTCATTGTTTGAGAGGGGATTTTGAAGTTAATTTAGTAATTCAGCAATAAATTTAACAGATAAATTTGCTACATTTTATTATATATCCATAGTTTTTATCTAAATATATCTATTTTAATATTTTGAAATTTTATTTTATTTGTCACTTATACTATTGTAAATTTGAGTAAAATAAAATTATTCAAAGATTCCCAAAATAATTTTTGAACCTGTATCATGCCAATAATCTTCAAGCAACAACGATTTAATACTAAGCGGCATAAGCCGGATCTGTCACAGAGGAGAAAACCTCGAAGGTGTAATTTATATAGCTTAAGTTTTAGTTGGCACAATCACTGGGATATTTAGTTCTTTGTTCCCTTAATGAAGCCTAAAAGGCTTCCATCTGTTAAGCGAACTGAAAGTCGCCTTATTGCAGTTGGTGCCGCGTGCAACAAGCGTCTGAAAATTAATGAATTTAACCTTTTAGGCTTCATTAAGGGAACAAAGAACTAAATATCCCAGTGATTGTGCCAACTAAAACTTAAGCTATATAAATTACACCTTCGAGGTTTTCTCCTCTGTGACAGATCCGGCTTATGCCGCTTAGTATTAAATCGTTGTTGCTTGAAGATTATTGGCATGATACAGGTTCAAAAATTATTTTGGGAATCTTTGAATAATTTTATTTTACTCAAATTTACAATAGTATAAGTGACAAATAAAATAAAATTTCAAAATATTAAAATAGATATATTTAGATAAAAACTATGGATATATAATAAAATGTAGCAAATTTATCTGTTAAATTTATTGCTGAATTACTAAATTAACTTCAAAATCCCCTCTCAAACAATGACGTCCATAGAACATTTAAACCGGTGATGTTCTTGCCGTAAATTTAAACGCCTTTTTTCTGTTCGAATTGCACACAGAGTGAATTAAACAACTGTTCATCTAGGCAACATTTTAATGATTTAAAAAAATTCAATAAGATTAAAACCTCTTGCACATTGTAATTTTTAAAAAATGAAATAATAGTTTATAGATCACATTAAAGAGTGTAAATAGTGTGATAATTTTAATAGAGTTAATATCCAGTGATTTATTATTGTGGTACCATAGACTACGAGAAGAGACAAAGAAGATGCGATAAGCGAAATCCATTTCTGACTGATAACAGATCTCGAATTCTGATTTGGCATTATACAGACTACTAAAACTATTATATTTGGTTCAGCTACATAAATAGTTTAGTTTTCTTTTTATTGACTTATAGTAAAACGGTTTTAATTCCACTGTTGACTCTCGTTATAGGTTCATGATACTTATTTAAGTATTTCCATTACCTCTTGTTCCTAAAGGGCAATTCTTCAAATAACCTTAAAAATAAAAAGCAAAAATAACGTTAAGAGGTACTCTCATGCATATATTGCATTCTCCATTTATAATCCTCAAACGCCAGCCTTAAGGAATATATTTTACCACACTATTTCTTTTAACTTGCCAAATGCTTATCCTCTTTTTACGACTGTCTCCAAAGGCTGCAAACCACTACACATTTCCTCCATCGAGAAGCATTGATTGCCCATAGTATTGCTCAATTTTCTTGCCTACTACTACATACATATGTGCATAACCTACATATTTTTATTTAATGTTTATTCTCTCGCTTTGGATATACAACTGAGTCAATCCATAAGATTTACTGGCATTATGCCATTCATAACAATCGCACACAAATTCTAAGATTTTATTCAATTTTAGGCTAGAAGAATCAAACTGTGAGACATTTTTTCATCCTTTCGAAAAATATTCTTTCTGATTTCGTTAGATAAAGTAATGAAATTGCCTTCTTCCAGAAAATGAACGTTCATGAAAATATAGGTTTGTCAAAAAAAAACAATTGGATTTTTGCATAAATTTTTATAACCTAAGATAAAAAATATTTTAAAAATTAACTTAAAATTTTATTCATTATCATTTTTCTGTGCAGCTTGTGACAAAATCATCAACATTGTTGAGAAGCGTAATTATTGCTTTTTGAAAAACTTTTATATTCTTATTGAAACCCTTATTACCTCTCAATTAATCACACTTTCGCCTTCATTAAATTTACTAGCATCGATGGTGAACGATGCGCGTTCTTTCACTATATGATAAAAATCAAACGACAGAAACTCCAGCGAACCGGCTTTTGCAAGCTCGCTGGATAATAAACAAATAACTGTGAATCTAAAAAATGCAAGTTAGAATAAGCACAGATGTCCCAGTGATTGTGCCAACTAAAACTTAAGCTATATAAATTACACCTTCGAGGTTTTCTCCTCTGTGACAGATCCGGCTTATGCCGCTTAGTATTAAATCGTTGTTGCTTGAAGATTATTGGCATGATACAGGTTCAAAAATTATTTTGGGAATCTTTGAATAATTTTATTTTACTCAAATTTACAATAGTATAAGTGACAAATAAAATAAAATTTCAAAATATTAAAATAGATATATTTAGATAAAAACTATGGATATATAATAAAATGTAGCAAATTTATCTGTTAAATTTATTGCTGAATTACTAAATTAACTTCAAAATCCCCTCTCAAACAATGACGTCCATAGAACATTTAAACCGGTGATGTTCTTGCCGTAAATTTAAACGCCTTTTTTCTGTTCGAATTGCACACAGAGTGAATTAAACAACTGTTCATCTAGGCAACATTTTAATGATTTAAAAAAATTCAATAAGATTAAAACCTCTTGCACATTGTAATTTTTAAAAAATGAAATAATAGTTTATAGATCACATTAAAGAGTGTAAATAGTGTGATAATTTTAATAGAGTTAATATCCAGTGATTTATTATTGTGGTACCATAGACTACGAGAAGAGACAAAGAAGATGCGATAAGCGAAATCCATTTCTGACTGATAACAGATCTCGAATTCTGATTTGGCATTATACAGACTACTAAAACTATTATATTTGGTTCAGCTACATAAATAGTTTAGTTTTCTTTTTATTGACTTATAGTAAAACGGTTTTAATTCCACTGTTGACTCTCGTTATAGGTTCATGATACTTATTTAAGTATTTCCATTACCTCTTGTTCCTAAAGGGCAATTCTTCAAATAACCTTAAAAATAAAAAGCAAAAATAACGTTAAGAGGTACTCTCATGCATATATTGCATTCTCCATTTATAATCCTCAAACGCCAGCCTTAAGGAATATATTTTACCACACTATTTCTTTTAACTTGCCAAATGCTTATCCTCTTTTTACGACTGTCTCCAAAGGCTGCAAACCACTACACATTTCCTCCATCGAGAAGCATTGATTGCCCATAGTATTGCTCAATTTTCTTGCCTACTACTACATACATATGTGCATAACCTACATATTTTTATTTAATGTTTATTCTCTCGCTTTGGATATACAACTGAGTCAATCCATAAGATTTACTGGCATTATGCCATTCATAACAATCGCACACAAATTCTAAGATTTTATTCAATTTTAGGCTAGAAGAATCAAACTGTGAGACATTTTTTCATCCTTTCGAAAAATATTCTTTCTGATTTCGTTAGATAAAGTAATGAAATTGCCTTCTTCCAGAAAATGAACGTTCATGAAAATATAGGTTTGTCAAAAAAAAAACAATTGGATTTTTGCATAAATTTTTATAACCTAAGATAAAAAATATTTTAAAAATTAACTTAAAATTTTATTCATTATCATTTTTCTGTGCAGCTTGTGACAAAATCATCAACATTGTTGAGAAGCGTAATTATTGCTTTTTGAAAAACTTTTATATTCTTATTGAAACCCTTATTACCTCTCAATTAATCACACTTTCGCCTTCATTAAATTTACTAGCATCGATGGTGAACGATGCGCGTTCTTTCACTATATGATAAAAATCAAACGACAGAAACTCCAGCAACTTCATTCATTTACCATTTATACGGTCATTGTTACGTCTCCGGATTCTGTGCTTATTCTAACTTGCATTTTTTAGATTCACAGTTATTTGTTTATTATCCAGCGAGCTTGCAAAAGCCGGTTCGCTGGAGTTTCTGTCGTTTGATTTTTATCATATAGTGAAAGAACGCGCATCGTTCACCATCGATGCTAGTAAATTTAATGAAGGCGAAAGTGTGATTAATTGAGAGGTAATAAGGGTTTCAATAAGAATATAAAAGTTTTTCAAAAAGCAATAATTACGCTTCTCAACAATGTTGATGATTTTGTCACAAGCTGCACAGAAAAATGATAATGAATAAAATTTTAAGTTAATTTTTAAAATATTTTTTATCTTAGGTTATAAAAATTTATGCAAAAATCCAATTGTTTTTTTTTTGACAAACCTATATTTTCATGAACGTTCATTTTCTGGAAGAAGGCAATTTCATTACTTTATCTAACGAAATCAGAAAGAATATTTTTCGAAAGGATGAAAAAATGTCTCACAGTTTGATTCTTCTAGCCTAAAATTGAATAAAATCTTAGAATTTGTGTGCGATTGTTATGAATGGCATAATGCCAGTAAATCTTATGGATTGACTCAGTTGTATATCCAAAGCGAGAGAATAAACATTAAATAAAAATATGTAGGTTATGCACATATGTATGTAGTAGTAGGCAAGAAAATTGAGCAATACTATGGGCAATCAATGCTTCTCGATGGAGGAAATGTGTAGTGGTTTGCAGCCTTTGGAGACAGTCGTAAAAAGAGGATAAGCATTTGGCAAGTTAAAAGAAATAGTGTGGTAAAATATATTCCTTAAGGCTGGCGTTTGAGGATTATAAATGGAGAATGCAATATATGCATGAGAGTACCTCTTAACGTTATTTTTGCTTTTTATTTTTAAGGTTATTTGAAGAATTGCCCTTTAGGAACAAGAGGTAATGGAAATACTTAAATAAGTATCATGAACCTATAACGAGAGTCAACAGTGGAATTAAAACCGTTTTACTATAAGTCAATAAAAAGAAAACTAAACTATTTATGTAGCTGAACCAAATATAATAGTTTTAGTAGTCTGTATAATGCCAAATCAGAATTCGAGATCTGTTATCAGTCAGAAATGGATTTCGCTTATCGCATCTTCTTTGTCTCTTCTCGTAGTCTATGGTACCACAATAATAAATCACTGGATATTAACTCTATTAAAATTATCACACTATTTACACTCTTTAATGTGATCTATAAACTATTATTTCATTTTTTAAAAATTACAATGTGCAAGAGGTTTTAATCTTATTGAATTTTTTTAAATCATTAAAATGTTGCCTAGATGAACAGTTGTTTAATTCACTCTGTGTGCAATTCGAACAGAAAAAAGGCGTTTAAATTTACGGCAAGAACATCACCGGTTTAAATGTTCTATGGACGTCATTGTTTGAGAGGGGATTTTGAAGTTAATTTAGTAATTCAGCAATAAATTTAACAGATAAATTTGCTACATTTTATTATATATCCATAGTTTTTATCTAAATATATCTATTTTAATATTTTGAAATTTTATTTTATTTGTCACTTATACTATTGTAAATTTGAGTAAAATAAAATTATTCAAAGATTCCCAAAATAATTTTTGAACCTGTATCATGCCAATAATCTTCAAGCAACAACGATTTAATACTAAGCGGCATAAGCCGGATCTGTCACAGAGGAGAAAACCTCGAAGGTGTAATTTATATAGCTTAAGTTTTAGTTGGCACAATCACTGGGATATTTAGTTCTTTGTTCCCTTAATGAAGCCTAAAAGGTTAAATTCATTAATTTTCAGACGCTTGTTGCACGCGGCACCAACTGCAATAAGGCGACTTTCAGTTCGCTTAACAGATGGAAGCCTTTTAGGCTTCATTAAGGGAACAAAGAACTAAATATCCCAGTGATTGTGCCAACTAAAACTTAAGCTATATAAATTACACCTTCGAGGTTTTCTCCTCTGTGACAGATCCGGCTTATGCCGCTTAGTATTAAATCGTTGTTGCTTGAAGATTATTGGCATGATACAGGTTCAAAAATTATTTTGGGAATCTTTGAATAATTTTATTTTACTCAAATTTACAATAGTATAAGTGACAAATAAAATAAAATTTCAAAATATTAAAATAGATATATTTAGATAAAAACTATGGATATATAATAAAATGTAGCAAATTTATCTGTTAAATTTATTGCTGAATTACTAAATTAACTTCAAAATCCCCTCTCAAACAATGACGTCCATAGAACATTTAAACCGGTGATGTTCTTGCCGTAAATTTAAACGCCTTTTTTCTGTTCGAATTGCACACAGAGTGAATTAAACAACTGTTCATCTAGGCAACATTTTAATGATTTAAAAAAATTCAATAAGATTAAAACCTCTTGCACATTGTAATTTTTAAAAAATGAAATAATAGTTTATAGATCACATTAAAGAGTGTAAATAGTGTGATAATTTTAATAGAGTTAATATCCAGTGATTTATTATTGTGGTACCATAGACTACGAGAAGAGACAAAGAAGATGCGATAAGCGAAATCCATTTCTGACTGATAACAGATCTCGAATTCTGATTTGGCATTATACAGACTACTAAAACTATTATATTTGGTTCAGCTACATAAATAGTTTAGTTTTCTTTTTATTGACTTATAGTAAAACGGTTTTAATTCCACTGTTGACTCTCGTTATAGGTTCATGATACTTATTTAAGTATTTCCATTACCTCTTGTTCCTAAAGGGCAATTCTTCAAATAACCTTAAAAATAAAAAGCAAAAATAACGTTAAGAGGTACTCTCATGCATATATTGCATTCTCCATTTATAATCCTCAAACGCCAGCCTTAAGGAATATATTTTACCACACTATTTCTTTTAACTTGCCAAATGCTTATCCTCTTTTTACGACTGTCTCCAAAGGCTGCAAACCACTACACATTTCCTCCATCGAGAAGCATTGATTGCCCATAGTATTGCTCAATTTTCTTGCCTACTACTACATACATATGTGCATAACCTACATATTTTTATTTAATGTTTATTCTCTCGCTTTGGATATACAACTGAGTCAATCCATAAGATTTACTGGCATTATGCCATTCATAACAATCGCACACAAATTCTAAGATTTTATTCAATTTTAGGCTAGAAGAATCAAACTGTGAGACATTTTTTCATCCTTTCGAAAAATATTCTTTCTGATTTCGTTAGATAAAGTAATGAAATTGCCTTCTTCCAGAAAATGAACGTTCATGCTTAAAATATAAAAAAAATAAATTCAAAAATCTAAAATGAAAATCAAATTTTAATAACATTTATTTTTGAAAAGAAAAATTTTTAAGGCCTTATTTCCAGCCCTGGACTCGAACCCACCCCCAGAAAATATCGAGGCAGTCGCCTTACACACTCAACCACCGATCAACATAATGAAAAATTAAAGAAATTATAAATATTTCTTTCCCTTTTCCTTCTTTCTCTTTCTATAAATTTATTTTAAAAAATCGGGTAAGGCTAAGTTTTCGGGTATAAATTTCGGGTTTTAACCAATTTCGGGTCACGGGTTTCGGGTTGGAAAAAATATCGGGTACGGGTTTCGGGTTTCGGGTTGGAAAATTTTCAATTCGGGTATCGGGTTTCGGGTACAAAAAAAGGCCGGGTTTCGGGTATCGGGTTTCGGGTTTCGGGCGGCAACCCTGTTACCAAGAAAATAGAACGCCAGATAAAAAATGTCCAATCTGTTGCAAAAATTCCTGAAAATTTAAAAAAATATTTTGCATCTATTTCCATATTCGGGGAAGAGATTGAATTGAGCCGTGAACAATTCTATGATTCTAAACAGATTAGACTGGATTTGATCGAGAAGAGTAGCAAATCCACATTAACAAAGAAGATAGCTTCGACTCCAAAAAAATTTCTGCGACAATTGAGCAGTAAATATTCAACAAAAAACAGCGACGAAATTAGTGCGATTGAAAAACACATTAATAAAAGCAAAGATGCAAAGCTAGAAGTCTGCATAAGCATGGTATTTTATTACGATTATATACATATTATTTTTATTTAATAATGATCATTCTTTTAAAAGTTACTTTTATTAAACTAATGATTACCTTTAATTTCTTGTAATTTATAATTAAAGATTTATAATTAACTAAAGATTTAAAAATTTAAAAAATTTAGAGGGCTAAATGTAATATATGCACTGAATTCTTTGCTACTGTTAAAAAGATAAATGTAAAGAATATATAAATTTTAATATTTTTTAATTAATCATTTTAGGGTAATTATAATTGCAATGCTTGTGCAAATTCAATGGATCATGCTAGAGAGTAAAATTTTTTAATAAAATTTTAAGATATAGTAAAGCAGCTGGGCTATAGCTATTTCTCTCCTTTAGCTAGTGCAAAAGTTTAATCGGCGGGTGGGAGCGAACCAGAATCTCCAGTAGACCGGACAGTTGTGCTTTACACCTCCATCCCCAGGGAAGACTGTCCCTAGTCTTCTTATCTGCCCTCTTCCTGTTTTTCTCTCACTCTGCGGGGTACTGCATAGCCTTAGGAATTAAATAGCTATATGCTTTACAATATACCTAATTTAAATAACAGTAAATAAATCTGACTTTGTCTAATTTATTAATTATAAAGTGAGTATTGAAAATTTAAAAAATTCTTAAAATTTAATGTGCAATATTCTTTTATTAAACAAATATATTTTAAGTCCCGACTCATCATTCCACAAAGATACGCTTGAACTTCCTTCAGTATGTCGTACACTAAGAAATCCTATTCTACAGGTATTTTAGATCACAAGTCAGACTTACAAAACTTTTTTTAAGAACGGCAAAGGTCTTGGATATACTTATATATTTGATTTTGGAGAGGGCAAAAAAGGAGAACTCGTCAATTACGTGCAACTTGTCGGTGTGCATTCGAATAATATTCAAATTAAATCTGCTTCTGGCCATGTTCCAGAAGATGGTTTTCAAACTCCGACACATCCTACAAATATTTCTACCGATTTCCAAAATCTGAATCTTGGAGGTGAATGCTATGGAAATGGTGGAAATGAAACAGCGAAACCTAATTATGCAGATATGCATGGAGGACAAGGAACACGGTATGTTTAATATGCTATTTTATGAAATGTGTTTCAAAATAATTTTATAAGCCTGAGGTTTTCTGCTTCAGGAATATAAACTTTCGGATAGTGAAATTACTTTTGATCCTTGTAGTAGTATAAACAGAGACTTTATAGAGATTTACATTTAATTTTTATTTGTTAAGACTTAATTTTGATGAGGCTAGTAACAGCCCCGGAAGTAGTACTAACAAACAAAGTAGCCGCAGGCCTCCCAAGTCAAGTAGCCGTAGCCCTCCAACGGATCATAAAAAGTAAGTTCAATTGAATATTAATTCTTAATATCTAAAATTTACTAAGTTTGTTAAATTAAAATAATTACATAATTACAAAAATTAAAAAGTGTTTCAGGATATCACTTATGGAAATAGAAATTAGAATACCGTTAAATTCAAATAAATGATTTACATACTTAAATCATTTTTATGTTAAACGTTTTTATTCCTTTATTTAAATGATTTTAAGGGCTCAACAAATTTCGGCACAGGAGCGAGCTCAAAGAAATTTGAAAAAAACTTCAAGTATGCCTGTTGAAAGAGGTAAGATTTGAATGCTTTGATTAGACTTAGCTCATTTTGCAGAATTTATTTTTAAATTAAAAGTAAATGAATTAAAAAATAATTTAGAACAAGAACATGATTCACATAAGCATGGTATTTCATACGGTAATCCTGATCCCCATGGTAAAATAAAAATGATAAATAAGCATTCTTTTTATAAATTTAGCTCCTCACATGACTCACGGCATTAATCAAAATTTTGGTGGCGGATGGGCTAATAATGGTCAATTTGTCCAAACAAGTGGTGGAATGCCTCATTCGGGATTGAAGGGCGAATATGGATCGAACCATAACGGAGAACAATTTTGGAATAGTAATTTTGGAGGAATGAACACTAATGGAGGCTTTAATGGTGATTTCATATGAATTCAGTTTTGAATATGAATTTTGAAACTTTTCTAAATTTAGCTCCTCAAATGAATCACGCCATTAATCAAAATTTTGTTGGTGGATGGGATCATAATGGTCAATTTGTCCAAATGAGTGGCGAACTTACATATCCGGGATATGGATTTTACAACAACGAAAACCAAAATGGGTATGGTGCGTTTGGAGGAATGTACAATCATGGAGGTACATACAGAACATTCCATAGAAGTGCATCAATGCCTGTAGACAACAGAAACGGAGGATATTATACTGGAGAGCATTCATCTAGTCCAGCACCTACCTATTGGACAGATGGCAGTTCTGGTAGTAATATCCCGTCCCACTCCTATTTGAGTCTCAGATTAATTTTCCGGTTCTACTTAACTTTATTTGTCCAATCGAACTTTATGAGTCCAAGCTCAGTTTATGAGTCCAATCAGATTTTTGTGAGCTACTAGGGTAGGTCGGAAGATCAAGACTGAAAATGAAAAAAGAGTTAGGTTTATGAAAGTATTATTTAATAAAATCTAATAAAGTTTGATTGGACTCATAAAGTCAAGTAGAACCAATTTTCCTTTCTTTACTATAAATCATTTTTTCCTTCAACATTACAGGTAAAAGGCAAGTATTATTATTACAGGTAAAAGACAAGTATTAGGAAAGAAAAAATAGTCGTAGAAGGAAATTTGACCATTCCGAGTTAGGAAAAATAAAGAGAAAATTAATCTGAGACTCAAATAGGTGGTGTGGTATTAATAAAGTAACATATGTATAAATAAAGATTCGACTCCTTCAATTTTTCCAATCCCCGGCACTTACAATAATCAGGAAGATTATTAAGCAAATGAACCGTGGCTCTGATAATTCACACAAGAAGCTGATGTTATGAAATTTTTTGAGGATCCTTTAGTGTTGATTCTTTATTATTCACGGATTTTTTTGGCAAATAGAAGTATCGTCTTATAACTTTGATTAATCAATGTTTAGCTTAGCTGATTCCTTTGTTCGTTAGAAAGGCGTTATTTCTATTATACCGATATGGGGTTTTAAATTGGGTAAAATGGGTTTTAACGGTATTTTTTGATTATTTTATGATATTATTACTAACTCAAAAAACATGCAATGCATTTTGTACGCGGATATGCATGAGAAGAAAAAAAGGATGGGCCGAGCACTTTAGGTATAATGTTCATGCTTTGGAAAAATTCATTGGATGGGAGATGGAATTGAACCATCATTGACCGACTGTGCCAACATCCAACCCGATAATGGTTATTTATTTTCATTTTATATTCTTTCTGCAAGTGCGGACAAAACATTCGGGTTCGATTCTTAATTTTTTTGATCATATTTAGTTAATTTCATTGCATATCTAGCGCATATCAAAAATTTTTTAGCACGTTTTAGTGCATATTTTGGGATATTTCGGTTCATATATATGCATATGTTTTAAATTTTTAAGTGGATATTTTGCGAGACACTGCTATTTAATTGTGATGGTCGAACTTTCGGTCTCGGTTCCCAAGTCGGTAAATTTCCCGGATTTTTGAGCTCTCGGTCTCGGGGATGATTCCCTGTCTCTGTCTCGATTCTTGGCTTTTTTAACTCTCCACCATCACTCCTATTTAAGACAACGAGTTCGTTTTTAAATTTTTTATTTAAAGAATTTTTATTTTTTAAATTGTTTTGATTTTAAAAATTTTTGATTTTTATAAAATCTTGGGAAAATTTACTTTTTTATTTGAAATAATTAGGAAATACCAAAATATTTATCCAAACTGATATGGAAAAGCTTATAACATTACGGTATCGTTTGAACGATTTATCTCCTTTATTTATTAATAAGTCCGATTTTTTATTGAATCTTTATTGCATTTTGAAATGATTTGTTTGACAGGTCCACAAATCTAAAATAAAATTTCCAATCCAATTTAAAAATAATTTTAAAAACAAACAAGATAGCGAGGATCCCATCCATGATAGGAAGTCCCATCACAAAAGTCCTGAATTGAAAAATCGTGTTAAATTTTAAGTCTTTGATTATATAGTAGTCTACAAAGTCTTATATTATAACAAGTATATAGTGTAAACAAAGGAAAAAGTTTGACCATTCTGTATTTATATAGGAAGGATATTTGGGAAAAAAGGTGGCCCGGTAACTACATTACCTTAAAATTTTCCGAAAAAATTTAATAAAGATGGACCCATTCATTACTAAAAAATATACAAGATTTGGGCTGTCTCTATAAGGAACTCATTAGACATTCAAACAGGCATCAAATATTTACGATACCCTTATTATAATTATGAATTTTTCAGCCCAGATTACATCTAATAGTGAGGGTAGTGTTTATGAAATTCTATTTTTACTGGAATAATTTAGAATTTAGAAAGTCCGATTAATCCAAAATAATTCCTTCACCTGACAAATTCCATAAACACCAACAACTCCATGCTCCGCACAGCATTTTGTATTGTTATTTCCCCCAGTGTAACAGGAAATAAAATCTTAAATGACGAAATTTAACTGTAATTTAGAGTAGGTTTAGCATACCCGAATTGCAGCTTGTCAGACACCATTGTTCAACAAAAGAAAAGTCTGGAGGTGGATACGAGCAAACTAGATAATATTTTTAAAGATTTAAGTATTAGATTTCGTAAAATTCGTATTGGGGATGTGTTATATATAAAATATTTTGTGAAAAAATCGAATTAGGTAGCTCATAGGATCTCAATTGCCCACTTTTCCTGATTTAATTATTCGGGTTCATTGAATATTTCTAAAGAATCTGGGGGAGCTACAGAATTTTAATGAAACAAATTTTCCTATGAATGCTAATAAATATTTTTACAAATAAATCAAAAATTTTTGAGGGGTCCGAGACCTATTAAATTATTTACCTTCAGAACAGCTAACATTCTTTTCTTCACAACAAGCCTTAAACTTGTCGCTAACTCGATCTTTAAATCCGGCAGATTCACTGGGGAATGAAACAATTGCTGGTATACTAATAGCACCGATAATAACGATAAAAATTGAGTAGAAATAAAAGTATTTGCTCATGTTTGTTGAGTAAACTTGAATATTTTTAAATTAAATTTTGAATTTTTTAAATTTAGCAAGTTCGAATCAGGACTGGACGCTTTAGCGAATTATTTGTTATTTTAATTGTTTGATTGTGATAATTTATTTTGTATAAATTGAAATATTAGATTGCGGACTGCATATAATTACGTGTGATTTATGGAACTGCAGAATGCGTTTCTGGATTTTAATATCATTATTTAGTATTGCGGTCTTTGAATTTTTTATCGTTTGAGTCTAAGCAATTGTTGGAATGGAATTGTTAAATTATAATTATGAAAAAAAAATAATTATAAATTTTACTAATATACATATAAAAATAATTTTTGAATGCTACATATTTACTATTTTTCGTTCAAATAAAAATAAACAAAAATTTAGTGAGTCATTTTTATCAAATGAAAAAGGAAAAGTATTATATTTTTATAGCAGTTTAAATGCTGGCCTCTGTCCCAAAGCAAGAAAAATTAGATAATTTTTTTAAATAATAGTTTGAGGCAAATGAAAATAATCTGGATGAGAAAAATATAAAAAGATAAAATAATATTGAATTTAGATACATCTTTTAATGCTGATTCTTATGGTATACTGTATACTAGATGCACACGTATCACCATCCAGAAAATCAAATTTAAAAATATTTAATTTAAGAAAATATTAAAAAATTATATATTGGATTATATCTTATGGTATATTGATCGGGTACAGGTCGTGGTTGTATTTTAGATACAACTTTTAATGCTGATTCTTATGGTATACTGTATACTAGATGCACACGTATCACCATCCAGAAAATCAAATTTAAAAATATTTAATTTAAGAAAATATTAAAAAATTATATATTGGATTATATCTTATGGTATATTGATCGGGTACAGGTCGTGGTTGTATTTTAGATACATCTTTTAATGCTGATTCTTATGGTATACTGTATACTAGATGCACACGTATCACCATCCAGAAAATCAAATTTAAAAATATTTAATTTAAGAAAATATTAAAAAATTATATATTGGATTATATCTTATGGTATATTGATTGGGTACAAGTCGTGGTTGTATTTTAGATACATCTTTTAATGCTGATTCTTATGGTATACTGTATACTAGATGCACACGTATCACCATCCAGAAAATCAAATTTAAAAATATTTAATTTAAGAAAATATTAAAAAATTATATATTGGATTATATCTTATGGTATATTGATTGGGTACAGGTCGTGGTTGTATTTTAGATACATCTTTTAATGCTGATTCTTATGGTATACTGTATACTAGATGCACACGTATCACCATCCAGAAAATCAAATTTAAAAATATTTAATTTAAGAAAATATTAAAAAATTATATATTGGATTATATCTTATGGTATATTGATCGGGTACAGGTCGTGGTTGTATTTTAGATACATCTTTTAATGCTGATTCTTATGGTATACTGTATACTAGATGCACACGTATCACCATCCAGAAAATCAAATTTAAAAATATTTAAAAATATTTCTGTTGTCTACAGGCATTGATGCACTTCTATGGAATGTTCTGTATGTACCTCCATGATTGTACATTCCTCCAAACGCACCATACCCATTTTGGTTTTCGTTGTTGTAAAATCCATATCCCGGATATGTAAGTTCGCCACTCATTTGGACAAATTGACCATTATGATCCCATCCACCAACAAAATTTTGATTAATGGCGTGATTCATTTGAGGAGCTAAATTTAGAAAAGTTTCAAAATTCATATTCAAAACTGAATTCATATGAAATCACCATTAAAGCCTCCATTAGTGTTCATTCCTCCAAAATTACTATTCCAAAATTGTTCTCCGTTATGGTTCGATCCATATTCGCCCTTCAATCCCGAATGAGGCATTCCACCACTTGTTTGGACAAATTGACCATTATTAGCCCATCCGCCACCAAAATTTTGATTAATGCCGTGAGTCATGTGAGGAGCTAAATTTATAAAAAGAATGCTTATTTATCATTTTTATTTTACCATGGGGATCAGGATTACCGTATGAAATACCATGCTTATGTGAATCATGTTCTTGTTCTAAATTATTTTTTAATTCATTTACTTTTAATTTAAAAATAAATTCTGCAAAATGAGCTAAGTCTAATCAAAGCATTCAAATCTTACCTCTTTCAACAGGCATACTTGAAGTTTTTTTCAAATTTCTTTGAGCTCGCTCCTGTGCCGAAATTTGTTGAGCCCTTAAAATCATTTAAATAAAGGAATAAAAACGTTTAACATAAAAATGATTTAAGTATGTAAATCATTTATTTGAATTTAACGGTATTCTAATTTCTATTTCCATAAGTGATATCCTGAAACACTTTTTAATTTTTGTAATTATGTAATTATTTTAATTTAACAAACTTAGTAAATTTTAGATATTAAGAATTAATATTCAATTGAACTTACTTTTTATGATCCGTTGGAGGGCTACGGCTACTTGACTTGGGAGGCCTGCGGCTACTTTGTTTGTTAGTACTACTTCCGGGGCTGTTACTAGCCTCATCAAAATTAAGTCTTAACAAATAAAAATTAAATGTAAATCTCTATAAAGTCTCTGTTTATACTACTACAAGGATCAAAAGTAATTTCACTATCCGAAAGTTTATATTCCTGAAGCAGAAAACCTCAGGCTTATAAAATTATTTTGAAACACATTTCATAAAATAGCATATTAAACATACCGTGTTCCTTGTCCTCCATGCATATCTGCATAATTAGGTTTCGCTGTTTCATTTCCACCATTTCCATAGCATTCACCTCCAAGATTCAGATTTTGGAAATCGGTAGAAATATTTGTAGGATGTGTCGGAGTTTGAAAACCATCTTCTGGAACATGGCCAGAAGCAGATTTAATTTGAATATTATTCGAATGCACACCGACAAGTTGCACGTAATTGACGAGTTCTCCTTTTTTGCCCTCTCCAAAATCAAATATATAAGTATATCCAAGACCTTTGCCGTTCTTAAAAAAAGTTTTGTAAGTCTGACTTGTGATCTAAAATACCTGTAGAATAGGATTTCTTAGTGTACGACATACTGAAGGAAGTTCAAGCGTATCTTTGTGGAATGATGAGTCGGGACTTAAAATATATTTGTTTAATAAAAGAATATTGCACATTAAATTTTAAGAATTTTTTAAATTTTCAATACTCACTTTATAATTAATAAATTAGACAAAGTCAGATTTATTTACTGTTATTTAAATTAGGTATATTGTAAAGCATATAGCTATTTAATTCCTAAGGCTATGCAGTACCCCGCAGAGTGAGAGAAAAACAGGAAGAGGGCAGATAAGAAGACTAGGGACAGTCTTCCCTGGGGATGGAGGTGTAAAGCACAACTGTCCGGTCTACTGGAGATTCTGGTTCGCTCCCACCCGCCGATTAAACTTTTGCACTAGCTAAAGGAGAGAAATAGCTATAGCCCAGCTGCTTTACTATATCTTAAAATTTTATTAAAAAATTTTACTCTCTAGCATGATCCATTGAATTTGCACAAGCATTGCAATTATAATTACCCTAAAATGATTAATTAAAAAATATTAAAATTTATATATTCTTTACATTTATCTTTTTAACAGTAGCAAAGAATTCAGTGCATATATTACATTTAGCCCTCTAAATTTTTTAAATTTTTAAATCTTTAGTTAATTATAAATCTTTAATTATAAATTACAAGAAATTAAAGGTAATCATTAGTTTAATAAAAGTAACTTTTAAAAGAATGATCATTATTAAATAAAAATAATATGTATATAATCGTAATAAAATACCATGCTTATGCAGACTTCTAGCTTTGCATCTTTGCTTTTATTAATGTGTTTTTCAATCGCACTAATTTCGTCGCTGTTTTTTGTTGAATATTTACTGCTCAATTGTCGCAGAAATTTTTTTGGAGTCGAAGCTATCTTCTTTGTTAATGTGGATTTGCTACTCTTCTCGATCAAATCCAGTCTAATCTGTTTAGAATCATAGAATTGTTCACGGCTCAATTCAATCTCTTCCCCGAATATGGAAATAGATGCAAAATATTTTTTTAAATTTTCAGGAATTTTTGCAACAGATTGGACATTTTTTATCTGGCGTTCTATTTTCTTGGTAACAGGGTTGCCGCCCGAAACCCGAAACCCGATACCCGAAACCCGGCCTTTTTTTGTACCCGAAACCCGATACCCGAATTGAAAATTTTCCAACCCGAAACCCGAAACCCGTACCCGATATTTTTTCCAACCCGAAACCCGTGACCCGAAATTGGTTAAAACCCGAAATTTATACCCGAAAACTTAGCCTTACCCGATTTTTTAAAATAAATTTATAGAAAGAGAAAGAAGGAAAAGGGAAAGAAATATTTATAATTTCTTTAATTTTTCATTATGTTGATCGGTGGTTGAGTGTGTAAGGCGACTGCCTCGATATTTTCTGGGGGTGGGTTCGAGTCCAGGGCTGGAAATAAGGCCTTAAAAATTTTTCTTTTCAAAAATAAATGTTATTAAAATTTGATTTTCATTTTAGATTTTTGAATTTATTTTTTTTATATTTTAAGCTTGAAAGAGCATTGAAAACTTTAATTTAGTCATGAATTTTGCAAAATTTTCGCCTGCGGCGCATAAAATTAAGAGTTCTAGGTTCATGATCAATTAAACTTAAATAAAAATTTTTGCCTGCGGTTCTGACAATTGAATTCTTTCATCTAAGACCTTAAAAAATTCTCAAAATTTTCGCCTGCAGCGCAAAAATGGAAGAAATCTGGCTTAAGGACCTCCAAAATTCTCAAAATTTTCGCCTGCGGCGCTAAAAACGGGAGAAATTTGGAGGCTTTTATGGAGATAAGGTTGAGGGATATTAGCACATAGTGGGATTTTATCAAGGTGGGATTTTACCAATAAAGTGGCATTTTACCAAGATATCCCTCTTAATCCCCAAATCCCACAATGTTTTAATCTCTTCAAATTTGCTTCTCTCTATATCACCCAAAATCCTATTATGCAATATAGCTTGCCTCCTACAATTTAGTTCACCAATAGCCGAACACCCGAAAATAACCCGAATTTTTCGCCAAACCCGAAACCCGTACCCGAAATTTTTGCCAACCCGAAACCCGATACCCGAAATGAAAATTTTATAACCCGAAACCCGAAACCCGTACCCGATATTTTTGCCAACCCGAAACCCGTGACCCGAAATGAAAACGCTCCAACCCGATACCCGAAACCCGTACCCGAAAATTTTTTGTACCCGCGGCAACCCTGCTTGGTAATTTCTGCATTGTTATTTGCTTTTTTGGCCAATGCCAACATATTATTCACAAAAGCACCATAGTTTGTCTGAAATTGTTAAAACATTTCCCTAGAATGTCTTCACGATAAAAATATTTGACATATAATGACATAAACTGGGCCTTTGAACAAATACATAAATTTTGAAAAAGATTACAGTTGGCTAATATTTTCAAATCACTTAAGCTTGTATTTAATAATTTTAATGGAAAAAGCAAAGTCTGAATTACTTAAGGAATATAAAGCTGGCTAACATCAAACCGATTAGGCTTGTGTTTAAATGAGCAAAATTATAAAGATAAACTAGTAACCGGAAACGAAAGAAATATAATAGATGATTTGCTAACAATTAAAATTTTATACCTGAATGTCAAGATATAAGCTGTTTCCAACAGGCTTATATTGTCCAAAATTGAATAGATGAACTTTGCTAAAATCATAAAAATTGTCAGTTCCAGAGCTTCCTGGATTCGGGTAGAGTGTCCATGTTTGCGACTTTAATAGAATATTTTATTAATAAAGATGAATATTAATAGCAAAATAATTTTACTAGTGTCGGTAAACTAAACTAATACCCGTATTTTCCCTTCAATTTCATCAACAGATTCAATGTAAACTTCAATTGTTGTACTTATGTTCCTCTTTTCCTTTCGTTGCTTGATCTCTTCGAGCTCGAATTCAATATAGCTTGATTGTCCAATAAAACTCTGAACCTTTATTTTAAAGGTAAAAAACAAATAAAAATCACATACTTGTTCGGGGTTGGTCACATGAAAACCCTCAGATGTTACACTGACTTTCCATGAGTATTCAGTTGGTAAAACATGGACTTTGAAATCAAATCCAACAACAATTTTAAACATCCATTGAATAACAATGGCTAATAAAATTGTAAATAATTTCATTACAATTTTTAGGAAATCTTCCTTTAAAGGACGTGAATTGGTTTTTTGTTGAAACAAAATTTATTTAAACAAAAAATCTAAAATGTATCTTTAGAGTAAATTATAGCAAAACTTAAAAGCTTCAAATCTATTCTTAAGCCCCTATTAGAATTTATCGAATTATTCGGTTAACTAATTTATTAGGATAGCCGAAGAGATCGTTTATAAGCATTTTTACAAGAGGAGGAAATTACTAATTGTTTTCCCCAATCCCAGTTTACTAGCTTAATCATGGCCTTCAGTCAATTAAAAAGGCATAGGGGTCTAATAGTAAAATTTTTATTATTTAATTTCTATAATGTCTAAATTTATAAATTTATTTAATGAGAATGATGAGCTTTTGCCAGTCTGGTAATTCTTCGGTTTTCGCCCCCCTCCTTTTTTCTTCCTCAAAGTATTAAATGGTTAGTTAACTTTATGTTATAGAACTCATCAAGCTGTGTCGAATGACACCAAAATCAGAAAAATCGGACTTGGTTTTACAGAGATACAGACCCCTAAAAATTAGAAAACCATAGGGGCGAAAAACCATAAGGACGAAAATTTATACAAATGATAGCTCATTCGAAAGAGCTCGTCGAGTTGAGTCGAATGACACCAAAATCAACGTGATTGGACAAGTTTTCGACAAAGTTATGACATAAGTCGCCGACTCCGTTAAGTCTAAATAATGTCATAACTTTGTCAAATCTTGTCCAATCACGTTGATTTTTGTTTCATTCGACTCATCTCGATGAGCTCTTTCGAATGAGCTATCATTTGCATGAATATTTTTTATTCCAAAAAATCGCCCCTATGGTTCTCAATTTTCAGGGGTCTGTATCTCGGTCAAATCAAGTCCGATTTTTTTGATTTTGGTGTCATTCGACATGCTCGACTAGGTACTCATAAAAAATAAGGGAGAAAGGGAAGTAAAGATGTAAAAATGGTCAGAAAAAGAAGGGGGGGCGAAAACCGAAGAATTACCGCCAGTCTTTGGCAGCTATTTATGGAAAAAATCCTCTAAAAGAATCACTCCACCCTCTTTCGTGGGGTGGTCTCACTCCCATATAAGATGTATGGGAGTGAGGAGGTTAAAGGAGCGAGGTTATGGGAAGAGATTTTCTAATTCTCTAGCTCTTTAAAATAAATAATTATAATGTGTAAATTACGCTGAGCCTCTAGCCTCCATTTTTTCTTTACTTCTCTTCTTCTCAGTCAGTGAATTTTACGCTAAATCTCTATCTTTCCCTCCTTAATCATGAGGGAAATCATTTGATTATGAAGTCAATGATTAAATCGAGGGGAAGAGAGGCAAGGATTTTAGCGCTCGAGACTTTCTAAACATCTGCTTGAAACTAATTGTCATAAACATTACTTTTATTGAAAAGAACGATAATTGCCTGAAAAACTTGGTCAAAATTTAAATGAATTCGATAGTGCTAACCAGTAAAACAGCTGGAATATAGCTATTGCACTCCTTCAGATAGTGCAAAATGTTATTCGGCGGCTGCGAGCGATCCAGCTTCAGTAGACCGGACTGATCTGTTATCCATTACACTACGCAGTCTAGGAATTAAATAGCTAAAGCTTTACGCCCATAAACTCCTAATAAACAAAGCATTTTATAAATTCTTTAGGTAGGCATGAGGACTGAAACACGAGAAAATCTGCCCCACAATTATATAATATTTCTAGGTTTTTTTAATTTTCTTATTTCTTCAAAACTAACAAAAAGTCTCGATCTCGAATTGCCCATTTTTAATCAATTTTCTAATCAATTTTATAAATTGTCAACAACCCCTGATTAAAGCAGCAACACCTGACTAGCTAATTTCGAGAAAAATTTTAAATAAAATTTCTTTATTATTCTATATTGTTTAATAATATACAAAATTTTACTATCGATTATGGAATTTAATAATTTGGAAATCGATTTAAAAATTATTAGCTATAAAATTAAATTAATTAAATATCAAATATAATATAATTTAATCCCGCCTAAAGTTTCTGTTTAAGGATCCGAAACTGAACAAAATTAAGGTGCCAAGGAGCGGAAGGCTCAAGCTACACATAAGTGACATGGACAATTTGATTAAATCGAATGATAATCCAACCAAAAATATTTTCGCAAAAACGTTTGTTTTAAAATTAATTTAAACAAGTAAACCAACGTTTAGCTTTAATCAAGACTAGTTTAAAAAATTAAAGAAAACTTTACGAAAAATAAATAAAAATCAAGGCTTTAAAATGATTCTTTAAATAAAACTTTAAAAAGTAAAACTTTAATAATAAACCCAATCTTTTTAGGATTTAAAAAAAGAGTATAATAGGGTTATCGGTTCTTGGGTTGTTCCCCGACCCCGAAAGTCCGGAAATTCGACAGTTTTTAGAAAATTCCTCGTCCCCCCTCGTAAAAATGAAAAAATGTTCACCGCCACCCTCCCCCCCCCCATACCCCCCATAGCGCTGCCTCCCCGAAAAGTTTTTGCTGTGAACCCCCCCCCCCCCTACTTCCCCGTCGATTAACAACTCTAATTGGTTCTTGAAAAAACATTAGATAATTTTAGGTTTTTCAGTCTTTTTTATTCTCGATTTTTCTTTTAGATTCGATCCCGAACCGACAACCCAAGTGTAAATAAAAATTTTAAAAATAAATTCTTTACAGAATACATGTCAAAAAAATTTCAGTTTCTTTAAAAGAAACAAAACCAACCAAATAATGACAGGAGGATTCAGAAAGTAATTTAATGACAGTCAAGGTTTTACTTTTAAGGGTGGGTGTTCTAAACTAATTACCAAACATCCAAAAACCTTTCCCATTCTTTTTACCGCCCAATGTTGTGAAATTTCGAAATTTAACCAAAGTGTTAATGAAAACGTTTAAGCTCCACCCCGAACAAGAAAAAGGCGAAAAGGGAATCAGGTTTGGGAGAACAAGGAATCAAGTAAACTCAATATTGGATAAACAAGGACAATCAAGTAAACGCAATCCAAGGAAAATAATCAAGCCATGTAAAATCATCAAATAAAAAAAATTTCTCTCTCAAAACATTCTTGTTACCTTCTCAAAAATTGACATCATAGACTGTTACATTATACGACAGCCGGGCTCATCATCTTGACAGGGAGTTTCATTCCATTGTTGATTCATTTGGTGGTTTTGAAAGTGATCATTCCAACTTTGTTCTCCATTATTGCCATTCCAACTTTCTCCTCCGTTATTGGCAGTCAAACTGTGTACTTCGTTATTGTTATGATAATGGTTTCCGCCATAATAGCCACTATGGCTGCCATTAAAGCTATCGTATGGTTGGTATCCTGTTTGTGTCGCATTCATTACGTCCCCTCTTATATTCATGCTGTCGTTTCCAAGACCGAACAAAGAAGGTTGACTACTCGAATAATCTAGAATACAATTGGAGTATAATAAAAACATTTTCTACTAAATATTTTTTGTGGGGATGACTGAAGGAGAACATAAAATCAAATTAGTACGATGTGATCAAATTAGACTACTCATATTCATTAACTCTCGGATTAATATACATTATTTTCTCGGAATACCGGTACCGCTGAACCCTACTTAAAACACGATAACCTGAATTAAATTTTAACCTACCGGAACTGGTATCTGTTTCATAGTTTGGCCAAGGATTAGATGATTGTCCTCCAGTATAAACTCCTCCATTTATGTTGTCTACAGGCATAGATACACTTCTATGGAAGAGTTTATCTGCACCTCCGTGATTGTACATCCCTCCAAACGCACCATTCCAATTTTGTTCTCCATTGTTGTAAAATCCATATCCTGGATGTAAAGTTTCGCCAGTCAATCCTGGATGAGGCATTACACTACCCATTTGGGCAAATTGACCGTTATGATCCCAGCCGCCTCCAAAGCCTCGATTAATGCCGTGATTCATATGAGGAGCTAAATTTTAAAACAATGATTATTTATCATTTTTATTTACCATGGAACTCAGGATTACCGTATGAAATACCATGCTTATTTGAACCATGTTCTTGTTCTAAATTATTTTTTATATCATTTACTTTTAATTTTAAAATAAAATTCTGTCGAATTATATTCGTGTAATCAAAGCATTCAAATCTTACCTCTTACAACAGGCATACTTGGAACTTTTTTAAATTTTGGTTGGGTTTGAGCTCCCTTCTGCGGCTTGACTGAATTTGGTTGTGCACGATTCATTTTATTTCCCTTTGGTGGTTTACTTAACTTGTTTTGTCCACTACTGCCAGAGCTGCTACTTTCGCCATCAAAATGAAGTCTAAAAACACAAAATTAGATCAGCTTTTAAATAAAGTAAAGTCGATTTTCGTGAAACCGAAGGTTCATAATCCAAAGGCAAATTAATTTCGGGCTTTTAAATATATATTAAACAAACTTCGTTCCTTGTCCTCCATGCTTAGCCGCATAATTAGGTCTATCTGAATCACTTCCACTTCCATCCTCATCATTCAAATTCAGACCTGCAAAATTACTAGAAACATATGTAGGATACTCCGGAGTTTGATATCCATATTCTGGAACATGGCTGGAAGAAGCACTCTCATTATGCAAATTATTTGAAGTCAGTTCGACAAGTTGAACGTAATTGATGTTTTCATCTTTGACTTTTTTCTCTCCAAAATCAAATATGTAGGTAAATCCAAAATTTACCAAGGAAGAAAAAGCCCAGATAAAAGATGTCCAATCAGTTACAAAAATTCCTGAAAATTCTAAAAAATATTTTGCATCTATTTCCGGATTCAATGAAGAGATTGAATTGAGCCGTGAACAGTTTTATGGTCCTGCACACATTCGACTTGATTTGATGAAGTTGAGTTCTAAACCGACGCTAACAAAATCGGCATCATCGGCGGCAATGGCGGTATCATCCTCAGCAAAAAAGATACTTCGATTAAACAGCAGCAATTCTTTGACACCAAGCAACAGCGAACTTAGCGCAATTGTAAAATACATTACAAAACACAAAAATCCAGAGCTAAAAGTCCGCATATATATGGTAACTTATTATCAATTATACTTTATTTTAATTAATTATTGAGTATCATTAAAAATTATTTTAACTACTAAGTAACTAAAACTCTGATGAAACGAAATAAAAATACAGCCCTAATCATAGGAATTTTTGTGGAAATTTTTACAACTTTTTGGAAACTGTAATAAAATTCAAATAAGATTCTAAATCGGAGGATCGGAGGATTAAGTGATTTCGGAGTGATAAGAAATATCAGAGTATAATTTCCCTGAGATACATGAAATCCCATTATATCCCTCTTAATCCCCAAATATCAGTTGGATTTTTGGAGCTAGAAGTATACATGTTGAGGTTACTAATTCTCTAATTTTTTTGAAATATTAGTGGAAAATCTATTATAATTTTATAAAAATTTTAAAACAATTTACATACATAAAAATTTTTTATATTTAGAAGGCTAAATGTGGTATATGCAGCTCCGGTGATAAAGAAGTCTTTGATAAGATTGTTTACAAAACAAATGTACCGAATATATTAATTTTTTTTGATTAATCATTTTAGGGGAGTTATAAATGTCAAGAATGTCAAAAAGAAATCGAGGGAGCTAGAAAGTAAAATTTTATTATTATTACGGTAACAACCTCGAAAATATTTATTAAAATAATTAAACAAGCTAATAATTAATAAAATCACCAGATCTATGTATAACATATATTTAGTAGCTTCTAAAAAATTCAAGAAATAGTTAAACTTATATTTTTAGTCCCGATCAATCATACAACGATAAAAAGATAAAACTTCCCTCGTTGAGCCGTACAATTGCAAATCCGATTCTACAGGTATTTTAAATAAAGGTATAACTAACTAAACTTTTAAAGAACGGCACTGGTCTTGGATTTACCTACATATTTGATTTTGGAGAGAAAAAAGTCAAAGATGAAAACATCAATTACGTTCAACTTGTCGAACTGACTTCAAATAATTTGCATAATGAGAGTGCTTCTTCCAGCCATGTTCCAGAATATGGATATCAAACTCCGGAGTATCCTACATATGTTTCTAGTAATTTTGCAGGTCTGAATTTGAATGATGAGGATGGAAGTGGAAGTGATTCAGATAGACCTAATTATGCGGCTAAGCATGGAGGACAAGGAACGAAGTTTGTTTAATATATATTTAAAAGCCCGAAATTAATTTGCCTTTGGATTATGAACCTTCGGTTTCACGAAAATCGACTTTACTTTATTTAAAAGCTGATCTAATTTTGTGTTTTTAGACTTCATTTTGATGGCGAAAGTAGCAGCTCTGGCAGTAGTGGACAAAACAAGTTAAGTAAACCACCAAAGGGAAATAAAATGAATCGTGCACAACCAAATTCAGTCAAGCCGCAGAAGGGAGCTCAAACCCAACCAAAATTTAAAAAAGTTCCAAGTATGCCTGTTGTAAGAGGTAAGATTTGAATGCTTTGATTACACGAATATAATTCGACAGAATTTTATTTTAAAATTAAAAGTAAATGATATAAAAAATAATTTAGAACAAGAACATGGTTCAAATAAGCATGGTATTTCATACGGTAATCCTGAGTTCCATGGTAAATAAAAATGATAAATAATCATTGTTTTAAAATTTAGCTCCTCATATGAATCACGGCATTAATCGAGGCTTTGGAGGCGGCTGGGATCATAACGGTCAATTTGCCCAAATGGGTAGTGTAATGCCTCATCCAGGATTGACTGGCGAAACTTTACATCCAGGATATGGATTTTACAACAATGGAGAACAAAATTGGAATGGTGCGTTTGGAGGGATGTACAATCACGGAGGTGCAGATAAACTCTTCCATAGAAGTGTATCTATGCCTGTAGACAACATAAATGGAGGAGTTTATACTGGAGGACAATCATCTAATCCTTGGCCAAACTATGAAACAGATACCAGTTCCGGTAGGTTAAAATTTAATTCAGGTTATCGTGTTTTAAGTAGGGTTCAGCGGTACCGGTATTCCGAGAAAATAATGTATATTAATCCGAGAGTTAATGAATATGAGTAGTCTAATTTGATCACATCGTACTAATTTGATTTTATGTTCTCCTTCAGTCATCCCCACAAAAAATATTTAGTAGAAAATGTTTTTATTATACTCCAATTGTATTCTAGATTATTCGAGTAGTCAACCTTCTTTGTTCGGTCTTGGAAACGACAGCATGAATATAAGAGGGGACGTAATGAATGCGACACAAACAGGATACCAACCATACGATAGCTTTAATGGCAGCCATAGTGGCTATTATGGCGGAAACCATTATCATAACAATAACGAAGTACACAGTTTGACTGCCAATAACGGAGGAGAAAGTTGGAATGGCAATAATGGAGAACAAAGTTGGAATGATCACTTTCAAAACCACCAAATGAATCAACAATGGAATGAAACTCCCTGTCAAGATGATGAGCCCGGCTGTCGTATAATGTAACAGTCTATGATGTCAATTTTTGAGAAGGTAACAAGAATGTTTTGAGAGAGAAATTTTTTTTATTTGATGATTTTACATGGCTTGATTATTTTCCTTGGATTGCGTTTACTTGATTGTCCTTGTTTATCCAATATTGAGTTTACTTGATTCCTTGTTCTCCCAAACCTGATTCCCTTTTCGCCTTTTTCTTGTTCGGGGTGGAGCTTAAACGTTTTCATTAACACTTTGGTTAAATTTCGAAATTTCACAACATTGGGCGGTAAAAAGAATGGGAAAGGTTTTTGGATGTTTGGTAATTAGTTTAGAACACCCACCCTTAAAAGTAAAACCTTGACTGTCATTAAATTACTTTCTGAATCCTCCTGTCATTATTTGGTTGGTTTTGTTTCTTTTAAAGAAACTGAAATTTTTTTGACATGTATTCTGTAAAGAATTTATTTTTAAAATTTTTATTTACACTTGGGTTGTCGGTTCGGGATCGAATCTAAAAGAAAAATCGAGAATAAAAAAGACTGAAAAACCTAAAATTATCTAATGTTTTTTCAAGAACCAATTAGAGTTGTTAATCGACGGGGAAGTAGGGGGGGGGGGGGGGTTCACAGCAAAAAATTTTCGGGGAGGCAGCGCTATGGGGGGTATGGGGGGGGGGAGGGTGGCGGTGAACATTTTTTCATTTTTACGAGGGGGGACGAGGAATTTTCTAAAAACTGTCGAATTTCCGGACTTTCGGGGTCGGGGAACAACCCAAGAACCGATAACCCTATTATACTCTTTTTTAAATCCTAAAAAGATTGGGTTTATTATTAAAGTTTTACTTTTTAAAGTTTTATTTAAAGAATCATTTTAAAGCCTTGATTTTTATTTATTTTTCGTAAAGTTTTCTTTAATTTTTTAAACTAGTCTTGATTAAAGCTAAACGTTGGTTTACTTGTTTAAATTAATTTTAAAACAAACGTTTTTGCGAAAATATTTTTGGTTGGATTATCATTCGATTTAATCAAATTGTCCATGTCACTTATGTGTAGCTTGAGCCTTCCGCTCCTTGGCACCTTAATTTTGTTCAGTTTCGGATCCTTAAACAGAAACTTTAGGCGGGATTAAATTATATTATATTTGATATTTAATTAATTTAATTTTATAGCTAATAATTTTTAAATCGATTTCCAAATTATTAAATTCCATAATCGATAGTAAAATTTTGTATATTATTAAACAATATAGAATAATAAAGAAATTTTATTTAAAATTTTTCTCGAAATTAGCTAGTCAGGTGTTGCTGCTTTAATCAGGGGTTGTTGACAATTTATAAAATTGATTAGAAAATTGATTAAAAATGGGCAATTCGAGATCGAGACTTTTTGTTAGTTTTGAAGAAATAAGAAAATTAAAAAAACCTAGAAATATTATATAATTGTGGGGCAGATTTTCTCGTGTTTCAGTCCTCATGCCTACCTAAAGAATTTATAAAATGCTTTGTTTATTAGGAGTTTATGGGCGTAAAGCTTTAGCTATTTAATTCCTAGACTGCGTAGTGTAATGGATAACAGATCAGTCCGGTCTACTGAAGCTGGATCGCTCGCAGCCGCCGAATAACATTTTGCACTATCTGAAGGAGTGCAATAGCTATATTCCAGCTGTTTTACTGGTTAGCACTATCGAATTCATTTAAATTTTGACCAAGTTTTTCAGGCAATTATCGTTCTTTTCAATAAAAGTAATGTTTATGACAATTAGTTTCAAGCAGATGTTTAGAAAGTCTCGAGCGCTAAAATCCTTGCCTCTCTTCCCCTCGATTTAATCATTGACTTCATAATCAAATGATTTCCCTCATGATTAAGGAGGGAAAGATAGAGATTTAGCGTAAAATTCACTGACTGAGAAGAAGAGAAGTAAAGAAAAAATGGAGGCTAGAGGCTCAGCGTAATTTACACATTATAATTATTTATTTTAAAGAGCTAGAGAATTAGAAAATCTCTTCCCATAACCTCGCTCCTTTAACCTCCTCACTCCCATACATCTTATATGGGAGTGAGACCACCCCACGAAAGAGGGTGGAGTGATTCTTTTAGAGGATTTTTTCCATAAATAGCTGCCAAAGACTGGCGGTAATTCTTCGGTTTTCGCCCCCCCTTCTTTTTCTGACCATTTTTACATCTTTACTTCCCTTTCTCCCTTATTTTTTATGAGTACCTAGTCGAGCATGTCGAATGACACCAAAATCAAAAAAATCGGACTTGATTTGACCGAGATACAGACCCCTGAAAATTGAGAACCATAGGGGCGATTTTTTGGAATAAAAAATATTCATGCAAATGATAGCTCATTCGAAAGAGCTCATCGAGATGAGTCGAATGAAACAAAAATCAACGTGATTGGACAAGATTTGACAAAGTTATGACATTATTTAGACTTAACGGAGTCGGCGACTTATGTCATAACTTTGTCGAAAACTTGTCCAATCACGTTGATTTTGGTGTCATTCGACTCAACTCGACGAGCTCTTTCGAATGAGCTATCATTTGTATAAATTTTCGTCCTTATGGTTTTTCGCCCCTATGGTTTTCTAATTTTTAGGGGTCTGTATCTCTGTAAAACCAAGTCCGATTTTTCTGATTTTGGTGTCATTCGACACAGCTTGATGAGTTCTATAACATAAAGTTAACTAACCATTTAATACTTTGAGGAAGAAAAAAGGAGGGGGGCGAAAACCGAAGAATTACCAGACTGGCAAAAGCTCATCATTCTCATTAAATAAATTTATAAATTTAGACATTATAGAAATTAAATAATAAAAATTTTACTATTAGACCCCTATGCCTTTTTAATTGACTGAAGGCCATGATTAAGCTAGTAAACTGGGATTGGGGAAAACAATTAGTAATTTCCTCCTCTTGTAAAAATGCTTATAAACGATCTCTTCGGCTATCCTAATAAATTAGTTAACCGAATAATTCGATAAATTCTAATAGGGGCTTAAGAATAGATTTGAAGCTTTTAAGTTTTGCTATAATTTACTCTAAAGATACATTTTAGATTTTTTGTTTAAATAAATTTTGTTTCAACAAAAAACCAATTCACGTCCTTTAAAGGAAGATTTCCTAAAAATTGTAATGAAATTATTTACAATTTTATTAGCCATTGTTATTCAATGGATGTTTAAAATTGTTGTTGGATTTGATTTCAAAGTCCATGTTTTACCAACTGAATACTCATGGAAAGTCAGTGTAACATCTGAGGGTTTTCATGTGACCAACCCCGAACAAGTATGTGATTTTTATTTGTTTTTTACCTTTAAAATAAAGGTTCAGAGTTTTATTGGACAATCAAGCTATATTGAATTCGAGCTCGAAGAGATCAAGCAACGAAAGGAAAAGAGGAACATAAGTACAACAATTGAAGTTTACATTGAATCTGTTGATGAAATTGAAGGGAAAATACGGGTATTAGTTTAGTTTACCGACACTAGTAAAATTATTTTGCTATTAATATTCATCTTTATTAATAAAATATTCTATTAAAGTCGCAAACATGGACACTCTACCCGAATCCAGGAAGCTCTGGAACTGACAATTTTTATGATTTTAGCAAAGTTCATCTATTCAATTTTGGACAATATAAGCCTGTTGGAAACAGCTTATATCTTGACATTCAGGTATAAAATTTTAATTGTTAGCAAATCATCTATTATATTTCTTTCGTTTCCGGTTACTAGTTTATCTTTATAATTTTGCTCATTTAAACACAAGCCTAATCGGTTTGATGTTAGCCAGCTTTATATTCCTTAAGTAATTCAGACTTTGCTTTTTCCATTAAAATTATTAAATACAAGCTTAAGTGATTTGAAAATATTAGCCAACTGTAATCTTTTTCAAAATTTATGTATTTGTTCAAAGGCCCAGTTTATGTCATTATATGTCAAATATTTTTATCGTGAAGACATTCTAGGGAAATGTTTTAACAATTTCAGACAAACTATGGTGCTTTTGTGAATAATATGTTGGCATTGGCCAAAAAAGCAAATAACAATGCAGAAATTACCAAGCAGGGTTGCCGCGGGTACAAAAAATTTTCGGGTACGGGTTTCGGGTATCGGGTTGGAGCGTTTTCATTTCGGGTCACGGGTTTCGGGTTGGCAAAAATATCGGGTACGGGTTTCGGGTTTCGGGTTATAAAATTTTCATTTCGGGTATCGGGTTTCGGGTTGGCAAAAATTTCGGGTACGGGTTTCGGGTTTGGCGAAAAATTCGGGTTATTTTCGGGTGTTCGGCTATTGGTGAACTAAATTGTAGGAGGCAAGCTATATTGCATAATAGGATTTTGGGTGATATAGAGAGAAGCAAATTTGAAGAGATTAAAACATTGTGGGATTTGGGGATTAAGAGGGATATCTTGGTAAAATGCCACTTTATTGGTAAAATCCCACCTTGATAAAATCCCACTATGTGCTAATATCCCTCAACCTTATCTCCATAAAAGCCTCCAAATTTCTCCCGTTTTTAGCGCCGCAGGCGAAAATTTTGAGAATTTTGGAGGTCCTTAAGCCAGATTTCTTCCATTTTTGCGCTGCAGGCGAAAATTTTGAGAATTTTTTAAGGTCTTAGATGAAAGAATTCAATTGTCAGAACCGCAGGCAAAAATTTTTATTTAAGTTTAATTGATCATGAACCTAGAACTCTTAATTTTATGCGCCGCAGGCGAAAATTTTGCAAAATTCATGACTAAATTAAAGTTTTCAATGCTCTTTCAAGCTTAAAATATAAAAAAAATAAATTCAAAAATCTAAAATGAAAATCAAATTTTAATAACATTTATTTTTGAAAAGAAAAATTTTTAAGGCCTTATTTCCAGCCCTGGACTCGAACCCACCCCCAGAAAATATCGAGGCAGTCGCCTTACACACTCAACCACCGATCAACATAATGAAAAATTAAAGAAATTATAAATATTTCTTTCCCTTTTCCTTCTTTCTCTTTCTATAAATTTATTTTAAAAAATCGGGTAAGGCTAAGTTTTCGGGTATAAATTTCGGGTTTTAACCAATTTCGGGTCACGGGTTTCGGGTTGGAAAAAATATCGGGTACGGGTTTCGGGTTTCGGGTTGGAAAATTTTCAATTCGGGTATCGGGTTTCGGGTACAAAAAAAGGCCGGGTTTCGGGTATCGGGTTTCGGGTTTCGGGCGGCAACCCTGTTACCAAGAAAATAGAACGCCAGATAAAAAATGTCCAATCTGTTGCAAAATTCCTGAAAATTTAAAAAAATATTTTGCATCTATTTCCATATTCGGGGAAGAGATTGAATTGAGCCGTGAACAATTCTATGATTCTAAACAGATTAGACTGGATTTGATCGAGAAGAGTAGCAAATCCACATTAACAAAGAAGATAGCTTCGACTCCAAAAAAATTTCTGCGACAATTGAGCAGTAAATATTCAACAAAAAACAGCGACGAAATTAGTGCGATTGAAAAACACATTAATAAAAGCAAAGATGCAAAGCTAGAAGTCTGCATAAGCATGGTATTTTATTACGATTATATACATATTATTTTTATTTAATAATGATCATTCTTTTAAAAGTTACTTTTATTAAACTAATGATTACCTTTAATTTCTTGTAATTTATAATTAAAGATTTATAATTAACTAAAGATTTAAAAATTTAAAAAATTTAGAGGGCTAAATGTAATATATGCACTGAATTCTTTGCTACTGTTAAAAAGATAAATGTAAAGAATATATAAATTTTAATATTTTTTAATTAATCATTTTAGGGTAATTATAATTGCAATGCTTGTGCAAATTCAATGGATCATGCTAGAGAGTAAAATTTTTTAATAAAATTTTAAGATATAGTAAAGCAGCTGGGCTATAGCTATTTCTCTCCTTTAGCTAGTGCAAAAGTTTAATCGGCGGGTGGGAGCGAACCAGAATCTCCAGTAGACCGGACAGTTGTGCTTTACACCTCCATCCCCAGGGAAGACTGTCCCTAGTCTTCTTATCTGCCCTCTTCCTGTTTTTCTCTCACTCTGCGGGGTACTGCATAGCCTTAGGAATTAAATAGCTATATGCTTTACAATATACCTAATTTAAATAACAGTAAATAAATCTGACTTTGTCTAATTTATTAATTATAAAGTGAGTATTGAAAATTTAAAAAATTCTTAAAATTTAATGTGCAATATTCTTTTATTAAACAAATATATTTTAAGTCCCGACTCATCATTCCACAAAGATACGCTTGAACTTCCTTCAGTATGTCGTACACTAAGAAATCCTATTCTACAGGTATTTTAGATCACAAGTCAGACTTACAAAACTTTTTTTAAGAACGGCAAAGGTCTTGGATATACTTATATATTTGATTTTGGAGAGGGCAAAAAAGGAGAACTCGTCAATTACGTGCAACTTGTCGGTGTGCATTCGAATAATATTCAAATTAAATCTGCTTCTGGCCATGTTCCAGAAGATGGTTTTCAAACTCCGACACATCCTACAAATATTTCTACCGATTTCCAAAATCTGAATCTTGGAGGTGAATGCTATGGAAATGGTGGAAATGAAACAGCGAAACCTAATTATGCAGATATGCATGGAGGACAAGGAACACGGTATGTTTAATATGCTATTTTATGAAATGTGTTTCAAAATAATTTTATAAGCCTGAGGTTTTCTGCTTCAGGAATATAAACTTTCGGATAGTGAAATTACTTTTGATCCTTGTAGTAGTATAAACAGAGACTTTATAGAGATTTACATTTAATTTTTATTTGTTAAGACTTAATTTTGATGAGGCTAGTAACAGCCCCGGAAGTAGTACTAACAAACAAAGTAGCCGCAGGCCTCCCAAGTCAAGTAGCCGTAGCCCTCCAACGGATCATAAAAAGTAAGTTCAATTGAATATTAATTCTTAATATCTAAAATTTACTAAGTTTGTTAAATTAAAATAATTACATAATTACAAAAATTAAAAAGTGTTTCAGGATATCACTTATGGAAATAGAAATTAGAATACCGTTAAATTCAAATAAATGATTTACATACTTAAATCATTTTTATGTTAAACGTTTTTATTCCTTTATTTAAATGATTTTAAGGGCTCAACAAATTTCGGCACAGGAGCGAGCTCAAAGAAATTTGAAAAAAACTTCAAGTATGCCTGTTGAAAGAGGTAAGATTTGAATGCTTTGATTAGACTTAGCTCATTTTGCAGAATTTATTTTTAAATTAAAAGTAAATGAATTAAAAAATAATTTAGAACAAGAACATGATTCACATAAGCATGGTATTTCATACGGTAATCCTGATCCCCATGGTAAAATAAAAATGATAAATAAGCATTCTTTTTATAAATTTAGCTCCTCACATGACTCACGGCATTAATCAAAATTTTGGTGGCGGATGGGCTAATAATGGTCAATTTGTCCAAACAAGTGGTGGAATGCCTCATTCGGGATTGAAGGGCGAATATGGATCGAACCATAACGGAGAACAATTTTGGAATAGTAATTTTGGAGGAATGAACACTAATGGAGGCTTTAATGGTGATTTCATATGAATTCAGTTTTGAATATGAATTTTGAAACTTTTCTAAATTTAGCTCCTCAAATGAATCACGCCATTAATCAAAATTTTGTTGGTGGATGGGATCATAATGGTCAATTTGTCCAAATGAGTGGCGAACTTACATATCCGGGATATGGATTTTACAACAACGAAAACCAAAATGGGTATGGTGCGTTTGGAGGAATGTACAATCATGGAGGTACATACAGAACATTCCATAGAAGTGCATCAATGCCTGTAGACAACAGAAACGGAGGATATTATACTGGAGAGCATTCATCTAGTCCAGCACCTACCTATTGGACAGATGGCAGTTCTGGTAGTAATATCCCGTCCCACTCCTATTTGAGTCTCAGATTAATTTTCCGGTTCTACTTAACTTTATTTGTCCAATCGAACTTTATGAGTCCAAGCTCAGTTTATGAGTCCAATCAGATTTTTGTGAGCTACTAGGGTAGGTCGGAAGATCAAGACTGAAAATGAAAAAAGAGTTAGGTTTATGAAAGTATTATTTAATAAAATCTAATAAAGTTTGATTGGACTCATAAAGTCAAGTAGAACCAATTTTCCTTTCTTTACTATAAATCATTTTTTCCTTCAACATTACAGGTAAAAGGCAAGTATTATTATTACAGGTAAAAGACAAGTATTAGGAAAGAAAAAATAGTCGTAGAAGGAAATTTGACCATTCCGAGTTAGGAAAAATAAAGAGAAAATTAATCTGAGACTCAAATAGGTGGTGTGGTATTAATAAAGTAACATATGTATAAATAAAGATTCGACTCCTTCAATTTTTCCAATCCCCGGCACTTACAATAATCAGGAAGATTATTAAGCAAATGAACCGTGGCTCTGATAATTCACACAAGAAGCTGATGTTATGAAATTTTTTGAGGATCCTTTAGTGTTGATTCTTTATTATTCACGGATTTTTTTGGCAAATAGAAGTATCGTCTTATAACTTTGATTAATCAATGTTTAGCTTAGCTGATTCCTTTGTTCGTTAGAAAGGCGTTATTTCTATTATACCGATATGGGGTTTTAAATTGGGTAAAATGGGTTTTAACGGTATTTTTTGATTATTTTATGATATTATTACTAACTCAAAAAACATGCAATGCATTTTGTACGCGGATATGCATGAGAAGAAAAAAAGGATGGGCCGAGCACTTTAGGTATAATGTTCATGCTTTGGAAAAATTCATTGGATGGGAGATGGAATTGAACCATCATTGACCGACTGTGCCAACATCCAACCCGATAATGGTTATTTATTTTCATTTTATATTCTTTCTGCAAGTGCGGACAAAACATTCGGGTTCGATTCTTAATTTTTTTGATCATATTTAGTTAATTTCATTGCATATCTAGCGCATATCAAAAATTTTTTAGCACGTTTTAGTGCATATTTTGGGATATTTCGGTTCATATATATGCATATGTTTTAAATTTTTAAGTGGATATTTTGCGAGACACTGCTATTTAATTGTGATGGTCGAACTTTCGGTCTCGGTTCCCAAGTCGGTAAATTTCCCGGATTTTTGAGCTCTCGGTCTCGGGGATGATTCCCTGTCTCTGTCTCGATTCTTGGCTTTTTTAACTCTCCACCATCACTCCTATTTAAGACAACGAGTTCGTTTTTAAATTTTTTATTTAAAGAATTTTTATTTTTTAAATTGTTTTGATTTTAAAAATTTTTGATTTTTATAAAATCTTGGGAAAATTTACTTTTTTATTTGAAATAATTAGGAAATACCAAAATATTTATCCAAACTGATATGGAAAAGCTTATAACATTACGGTATCGTTTGAACGATTTATCTCCTTTATTTATTAATAAGTCCGATTTTTTATTGAATCTTTATTGCATTTTGAAATGATTTGTTTGACAGGTCCACAAATCTAAAATAAAATTTCCAATCCAATTTAAAAATAATTTTAAAAACAAACAAGATAGCGAGGATCCCATCCATGATAGGAAGTCCCATCACAAAAGTCCTGAATTGAAAAATCGTGTTAAATTTTAAGTCTTTGATTATATAGTAGTCTACAAAGTCTTATATTATAACAAGTATATAGTGTAAACAAAGGAAAAAGTTTGACCATTCTGTATTTATATAGGAAGGATATTTGGGAAAAAAGGTGGCCCGGTAACTACATTACCTTAAAATTTTCCGAAAAAATTTAATAAAGATGGACCCATTCATTACTAAAAATATACAAGATTTGGGCTGTCTCTATAAGGAACTCATTAGACATTCAAACAGGCATCAAATATTTACGATACCCTTATTATAATTATGAATTTTTCAGCCCAGATTACATCTAATAGTGAGGGTAGTGTTTATGAAATTCTATTTTTACTGGAATAATTTAGAATTTAGAAAGTCCGATTAATCCAAAATAATTCCTTCACCTGACAAATTCCATAAACACCAACAACTCCATGCTCCGCACAGCATTTTGTATTGTTATTTCCCCCAGTGTAACAGGAAATAAAATCTTAAATGACGAAATTTAACTGTAATTTAGAGTAGGTTTAGCATACCCGAATTGCAGCTTGTCAGACACCATTGTTCAACAAAAGAAAAGTCTGGAGGTGGATACGAGCAAACTAGATAATATTTTTAAAGATTTAAGTATTAGATTTCGTAAAATTCGTATTGGGGATGTGTATATATAAAATATTTTGTGAAAAAATCGAATTAGGTAGCTCATAGGATCTCAATTGCCCACTTTTCCTGATTTAATTATTCGGGTTCATTGAATATTTCTAAAGAATCTGGGGGAGCTACAGAATTTTAATGAAACAAATTTTCCTATGAATGCTAATAAATATTTTTACAAATAAATCAAAAATTTTTGAGGGGTCCGAGACCTATTAAATTATTTACCTTCAGAACAGCTAACATTCTTTTCTTCACAACAAGCCTTAAACTTGTCGCTAACTCGATCTTTAAATCCGGCAGATTCACTGGGGAATGAAACAATTGCTGGTATACTAATAGCACCGATAATAACGATAAAAATTGAGTAGAAATAAAAGTATTTGCTCATGTTTGTTGAGTAAACTTGAATATTTTTAAATTAAATTTTGAATTTTTTAAATTTAGCAAGTTCGAATCAGGACTGGACGCTTTAGCGAATTATTTGTTATTTTAATTGTTTGATTGTGATAATTTATTTTGTATAAATTGAAATATTAGATTGCGGACTGCATATAATTACGTGTGATTTATGGAACTGCAGAATGCGTTTCTGGATTTTAATATCATTATTTAGTATTGCGGTCTTTGAATTTTTTATCGTTTGAGTCTAAGCAATTGTTGGAATGGAATTGTTAAATTATAATTATGAAAAAAAAATAATTATAAATTTTACTAATATACATATAAAAATAATTTTTGAATGCTACATATTTACTATTTTTCGTTCAAATAAAAATAAACAAAAATTTAGTGAGTCATTTTTATCAAATGAAAAAGGAAAAGTATTATATTTTTATAGCAGTTTAAATGCTGGCCTCTGTCCCAAAGCAAGAAAAATTAGATAATTTTTTTAAATAATAGTTTGAGGCAAATGAAATAATCTGGATGAGAAAAATATAAAAAGATAAAATAATATTGAATTTAGATACATCTTTTAATGCTGATTCTTATGGTATACTGTATACTAGATGCACACGTATCACCATCCAGAAAATCAAATTTAAAAATATTTAATTTAAGAAAATATTAAAAAATTATATATTGGATTATATCTTATGGTATATTGATCGGGTACAGGTCGTGGTTGTATTTTAGATACAACTTTTAATGCTGATTCTTATGGTATACTGTATACTAGATGCACACGTATCACCATCCAGAAAATCAAATTTAAAAATATTTAATTTAAGAAAATATTAAAAAATTATATATTGGATTATATCTTATGGTATATTGATCGGGTACAGGTCGTGGTTGTATTTTAGATACATCTTTTAATGCTGATTCTTATGGTATACTGTATACTAGATGCACACGTATCACCATCCAGAAAATCAAATTTAAAAATATTTAATTTAAGAAAATATTAAAAAATTATATATTGGATTATATCTTATGGTATATTGATTGGGTACAAGTCGTGGTTGTATTTTAGATACATCTTTTAATGCTGATTCTTATGGTATACTGTATACTAGATGCACACGTATCACCATCCAGAAAATCAAATTTAAAAATATTTAATTTAAGAAAATATTAAAAAATTATATATTGGATTATATCTTATGGTATATTGATTGGGTACAGGTCGTGGTTGTATTTTAGATACATCTTTTAATGCTGATTCTTATGGTATACTGTATACTAGATGCACACGTATCACCATCCAGAAAATCAAATTTAAAAATATTTAATTTAAGAAAATATTAAAAAATTATATATTGGATTATATCTTATGGTATATTGATCGGGTACAGGTCGTGGTTGTATTTTAGATACATCTTTTAATGCTGATTCTTATGGTATACTGTATACTAGATGCACACGTATCACCATCCAGAAAATCAAATTTAAAAATATTTAATTTAAGAAAATATTAAAAAATTATATATTGGATTATATCTTATGGTATATTGATTGGGTACAAGTCGTGGTTGTATTTTAGATACATCTTTTAATGCTGATTCTTATGGTATACTGTATACTAGATGCACACGTATCACCATCCAGAAAATCAAATTTAAAATATTTAATTTAAGAAATATATTAAAAATTATATATTGGATTATATCTTATGGTATATTGATTGGGTACAGGTCGTGGTTGTATTTTAGATACATCTTTTAATGCTGATTCTTATGGTATACTGTATACTAGATGCACACGTATCACCATCCAGAAAATCAAATTTAAAAATATTCAATTTAAAAAAATATTAAAAAATTATATATTGGATTATATCTTATGGTATATTGATCGGGTACAGGTCGTGGTTGTATTTTAGATACATCTTTTAATGCTGATTCTTATGGTATACTGTATACTAGATGCACACGTATCACCATCCAGAAAATCAAATTTAAATATATTCAATTTAAAAAAATATTAATTTTTTTTATTTTATATTTGTTATTATATCTTATGGTATATTGATTGGGTACAGGTCGTGGTTGTATTTTAGATACATCTTTTAATGCTGATTCTTATGGTATACTGTATACTAGATGCACACGTATCACCATCCAGAAAATCAAATTTAAAAATATTTAATTTAAGAAAATATTAAAAAATTATATATTGGATTATATCTTATGGTATATTGATTGGGTACAGGTCGTGGTTGTATTTTAGATACATCTTTTAATGCTGATTCTTATGGTATACTGTATACTAGATGCACACGTATCACCATCCAGAAAATCAAATTTAAAAATATTCAATTTAAAAAAATATTAAAAAATTATATATTGGATTATATCTTATGGTATATTGATCGGGTACAGGTCGTGGTTGTATTTTAGATACATCTTTTAATGCTGATTCTTATGGTATACTGTATACTAGATGCACACGTATCACCATCCAGAAAATCAAATTTAAAAATATTCAATTTAAAAAAATATTAAAAAATTATATATTGGATTATATCTTATGGTATATTGATTGGGTACAGGTCGTGGTTGTATTTTAGATACATCTTTTAATGCTGATTCTTATGGTATACTGTATACTAGATGCACACGTATCACCATCCAGAAAATCAAATTTAAAAATATTTAATTTAAGAAAATATTAAAAAATTATATATTGGATTATATCTTATGGTATATTGATTGGGTACAGGTCGTGGTTGTATTTTAGATACATCTTTTAATGCTGATTCTTATGGTATACTGTATACTAGATGCACACGTATCACCATCCAGAAAATCAAATTTAAAAAATATTAATTTAAGAAAATATTAAAAAATTATATATTGGATTATATCTTATGGTATATTGATTGGGTACAGGTCGTGGTTGTATTTTAGATACATCTTTTAATGCTGATTCTTATGGTATACTGTATACTAGATGCACACGTATCACCATCCAGAAAATCAAATTTAAAAATATTTAATTTAAGAAAATATTAAAAAATCAAAAATGGATTATATCTTATGGTATATTGATTGGGTACAGGTCGTGGTTGTATTTTAGATACATCTTTTAATGCTGATTCTTATGGTATACTGTATACTAGATGCACACGTATCACCATCCAGAAAATCAAATTTAAAAATATTTAATTTAAGAAAATATTAAAAAATTATATATTGGATTATATCTTATGGTATATTGATTGGGTACAGGTCGTGGTTGTATTTTAGATACATCTTTTAATGCTGATTCTTATGGTATACTGTATACTAGATGCACACGTATCACCATCCAGAAAATCAAATTTAAAAATATTCAATTTAAAAAAATATTAAAAAATTATATATTGGATTATATCTTATGGTATATTGATTGGGGTATTTTTTGGGAATTTGAAATTTCAAAAATTCGTTTATCAGTGAAAAAAAATCTGATAATGATAAATAGTATATCATTCGTATATATAGTATATCATTCGAATCAGCATTAAAAACTGTATTTAAAAATTAAAGGCCGAGATTTTTTCATCGACTTACTGTAGAGTAACAATACCATATTTAGTCACTAAAGTGTATTTTTTGGGAATTTGAAATTTCAAAAATTCGTTTATCAGTGAAAAAAAATCTGATAATGATAAATAGTATATCATTCGAATCAGCATTAAAAACTGTATTTAAAAATTACAGGCCGAGATTTTTTCATCGACTTACTGTAGAGTAACAATACCATATTTAGTTACTAAAGTGTATTTTTTGGGAATTTGAAATTTCAAAAATTCGTTTATCAGTGAAAAAAAATCTGATAATGATAAATAGTATATCATTCGAATCAGCATTAAAAACTGTATTTAAAAATTACAGGCCGAGATTTTTTCATCGACTTACTGTAGAGTAACAATACCATATTTAGTCACTAAAGTGTATTTTTTGGGAATTTGAAATTTCAAAAATTCGTTTATCAGTGAAAAAAAATCTGATAATGATAAATAGTATATCATTCGAATCAGCATTAAAAACTGTATTTAAAAATTACAGGCCGAGATTTTTTCATCGACTTACTGTAGAGTAACAATACCATATTTAGTCACTAAAGTGTATTTTTTGGGAATTTGAAATTTCAAAAATTCGTTTATCAGTGAAAAAAAATCTAATAATGATAAATAGTATATCATTCGAATCAGCATTAAAAACTGTATTTAAAAATTACAGGCCGAGATTTTTTCATCGACTTACTGTAGAGTAACAATACCATATTTAGTCACTAAAGTGTATTTTTTGGGAATTTGAAATTTCAAAAATTCGTTTATCAGTGAAAAAAAATCTGATAATGATAAATAGTATATCATTCGAATCAGCATTAAAAACTGTATTTAAAAATTACAGGCCGAGATTTTTTCATCGACTTACTGTAGAGTAACAATACCATATTTAGTCACTAAAGTGTATTTTTTGGGAATTTGAAATTTCAAAAATTCGTTTATCAGTGAAAAAAAATCTGATAATGATAAATAGTATATCATTCGAATCAGCATTAAAAATTGTATTTAAAAATTACAGGCCGAGATTTTTTCATCGACTTACTGTAGAGTAACAATACCATATTTAGTCACTAAAGTGTATTTTTTGGGAATTTGAAATTTCAAAAATTCGTTTATCAGTGAAAAAAAATCTGATAATGATAAATAGTATATCATTCGAATCAGCATTAAAAACTGTATTTAAAAATTAAAGGCCGAGATTTTTTCATCGACTTACTGTAGAGTAACAATACCATATTTAGTCACTAAAGTGTATTTTTTGGGAATTTGAAATTTCAAAAATTCGTTTATCAGTGAAAAAAAATCTGATAATGATAAATAGTATATCATTCGAATTTGGATATTAATATGTATTTAAAAATTACAGGCCGAGATTTTTTCATCGACTTACTGTAGAGTAACAATACCATATTTAGTCACTAAAGTGTATTTTTTGGGAATTTGAAATTTCAAAAATTCGTTTATCAGTGAAAAAAAATCTGATAATGATAAATAGTATATCATTCGAATCAGCATTAAAAACTGTATTTAAAAATTAAAGGCCGAGATTTTTTCATCGACTTACTGTAGAGTAACAATACCATATTTAGTCACTAAAGTGTATTTTTTGGGAATTTGAAATTTCAAAAATTCGTTTATCAGTGAAAAAAAATCTGATAATGATAAATAGTATATCATTCGAATCAGCATTAAAAACATTATTTAAAAATTACAGGCCGAGATTTTTTCATCGACTTACTGTAGAGTAACAATACCATATTTAGTCACTAAAGTGTATTTTTTGGGAATTTGAAATTTCAAAAATTCGTTTATCAGTGAAAAAAAATCTGATAATGATAAATAGTATATCATTCGAATCAGCATTAAAAACTGTATTTAAAAATTACAGGCCGAGATTTTTTCATCGACTTACTGTAGAGTAACAATACCATATTTAGTCACTAAAGTGTATTTTTTGGGAATTTGAAATTTCAAAAATTCGTTTATCAGTGAAAAAAAATCTGATAATGATAAATAGTATATCATTCGAATCAGCATTAAAAACTGTATTTAAAAATTACAGGCCGAGATTTTTTCATCGACTTACTGTAGAGTAACAATACCATATTTAGTCACTAAAGTGTATTTTTGGGAATTTGAAATTTCAAAAATTCGTTTATCAGTGAAAAAAAATCTGATAATGAAAAATTACAGGCCGAGATTTTTTCATCGACTTACTGTAGAGTAACAATACCATATTTAGTCACTAAAGTGTATTTTTTGGGAATTTGAAATTTCAAAAATTCGTTTATCAGTGAAAAAAAATCTGATAATGATAAATAGTATATCATTCGAATCAGCATTAAAAATTGTATTTAAAAATTACAGGCCGAGATTTTTTCATCGACTTACTGTAGAGTAACAATACCATATTTAGTTACTAAAGTGTATTTTTTGGGAATTTGAAATTTCAAAAATTCGTTTATCAGTGAAAAAAAATCTGATAATGATAAATAGTATATCATTCGAATCAGCATTAAAAACTGTATTTAAAAATTACAGGCCGAGATTTTTTCATCGACTTACTGTAGAGTAACAATACCATATTTAGTCACTAAAGTGTATTTTTTGGGAATTTGAAATTTCAAAAATTCGTTTATCAGTGAAAAAAAATCTGATAATGATAAATAGTATATCATTCGAATCAGCATTAAAAACTGTATTTAAAAATTACAGGCCGAGATTTTTTCATCGACTTACTGTAGAGTAACAATACCATATTTAGTCACTAAAGTGTATTTTTTGGGAATTTGAAATTTCAAAAATTCGTTTATCAGTGAAAAAAAATCTGATAATGATAAATAGTATATCATTCGAATCAGCATTAAAAATTGTATTTAAAAATTACAGGCCGAGATTTTTTCATCGACTTACTGTAGAGTAACAATACCATATTTAGTCACTAAAGTGTATTTTTTGGGAATTTGAAATTTCAAAAATTCGTTTATCAGTGAAAAAAAATCTGATAATGATAAATAGTATATCATTCGAATCAGCATTAAAAACTGTATTTAAAAATTAAAGGCCGAGATTTTTTCATCGACTTACTGTAGAGTAACAATACCATATTTAGTCACTAAAGTGTATTTTTTGGGAATTTGAAATTTCAAAAATTCGTTTATCAGTGAAAAAAAATCTGATAATGATAAATAGTATATCATTCGAATCAGCATTAAAAACTGTATTTAAAAATTACAGGCCGAGATTTTTTCATCGACTTACTGTAGAGTAACAATACCATATTTAGTCACTAAAGTGTATTTTTTGGGAATTTGAAATTTCAAAAATTCGTTTATCAGTGAAAAAAAATCTGATAATGATAAATAGTATATCATTCGAATCAGCATTAAAAACTGTATTTAAAAATTACAGGCCGAGATTTTTTCATCGACTTACTGTAGAGTAACAATACCATATTTAGTCACTAAAGTGTATTTTTTGGGAATTTGAAATTTCAAAAATTCGTTTATCAGTGAAAAAAAATCTGATAATGATAAATAGTATATCATTCGAATCAGCATTAAAAACTGTATTTAAAAATTACAGGCCGAGATTTTTTCATCGACTTACTGTAGAGTAACAATACCATATTTAGTCACTAAAGTGTATTTTTTGGGAATTTGAAATTTCAAAAATTCGTTTATCAGTGAAAAAAAATCTGATAATGAAAAATTACAGGCCGAGATTTTTTCATCGACTTACTGTAGAGTAACAATACCATATTTAGTCACTAAAGTGTATTTTTTGGGAATTTGAAATTTCAAAAATTCGTTTATCAGTGAAAAAAAATCTGATAATGATAAATAGTATATCATTCGAATCAGCATTAAAAATTGTATTTAAAAATTACAGGCCGAGATTTTTTCATCGACTTACTGTAGAGTAACAATACCATATTTAGTCACTAAAGTGTATTTTTTGGGAATTTGAAATTTCAAAAATTCGTTTATCAGTGAAAAAAAATCTGATAATGATAAATAGTATATCATTCGAATCAGCATTAAAAACTGTATTTAAAAATTAAAGGCCGAGATTTTTTCATCGACTTACTGTAGAGTAACAATACCATATTTAGTCACTAAAGTGTATTTTTTGGGAATTTGAAATTTCAAAAATTCGTTTATCAGTGAAAAAAAATCTGATAATGATAAATAGTATATCATTCGAATCAGCATTAAAAACTGTATTTAAAAATTACAGGCCGAGATTTTTCATCGACTTACTGTAGAGTAACAATACCATATTTAGTCACTAAAGTGTATTTTTGGGAATTTGAAATTTCAAAAATTCGTTTATCAGTGAAAAAAAATCTGATAATGATAAATAGTATATCATTCGAATCAGCATTAAAAACTGTATTTAAAAATTAAAGGCCGAGATTTTTTCATCGACTTACTGTAGAGTAACAATACCATATTTAGTCACTAAAGTGTATTTTTTGGGAATTTGAAATTTCAAAAATTCGTTTATCAGTGAAAAAAAATCTGATAATGATAAATAGTATATCATTCGAATCAGCATTAAAAACTGTATTTAAAAATTACAGGCCGAGATTTTTTCATCGACTTACTGTAGAGTAACAATACCATATTTAGTCACTAAAGTGTATTTTTTGGGAATTTGAAATTTCAAAAATTCGTTTATCAGTGAAAAAAAATCTGATAATGATAAATAGTATATCATTCGAATCAGCATTAAAAATTGTATTTAAAAATTACAGGCCGAGATTTTTTCATCGACTTACTGTAGAGTAACAATACCATATTTAGTCACTAAAGTGTATTTTTGGGAATTTGAAATTTCAAAAATTCGTTTATCAGTGAAAAAAAATCTGATAATGATAAATAGTATATCATTCGAATCAGCATTAAAAACTGTATTTAAAAATTAAAGGCCGAGATTTTTTCATCGACTTACTGTAGAGTAACAATACCATATTTAGTCACTAAAGTGTATTTTTTGGGAATTTGAAATTTCAAAAATTCGTTTATCAGTGAAAAAAAATCTGATAATGATAAATAGTATATCATTCGAATCAGCATTAAAAACTGTATTTAAAAATTACAGGCCGAGATTTTTTCATCGACTTACTGTAGAGTAACAATACCATATTTAGTCACTAAAGTGTATTTTTTGGGAATTTGAAATTTCAAAAATTCGTTTATCAGTGAAAAAAAATCTGATAATGATAAATAGTATATCATTCGAATCAGCATTAAAAACTGTATTTAAAAATTACAGGCCGAGATTTTTTCATCGACTTACTGTAGAGTAACAATACCATATTTAGTCACTAAAGTGTATTTTTTGGGAATTTGAAATTTCAAAAATTCGTTTATCAGTGAAAAAAAATCTGATAATGATAAATAGTATATCATTCGAATCAGCATTAAAAACTGTATTTAAAAATTACAGGCCGAGATTTTTTCATCGACTTACTGTAGAGTAACAATACCATATTTAGTCACTAAAGTGTATTTTTTGGGAATTTGAAATTTCAAAAATTCGTTTATCAGTGAAAAAAAATCTGATAATGAAAAATTACAGGCCGAGATTTTTTCATCGACTTACTGTAGAGTAACAATACCATATTTAGTCACTAAAGTGTATTTTTTGGGAATTTGAAATTTCAAAAATTCGTTTATCAGTGAAAAAAAATCTGATAATGATAAATAGTATATCATTCGAATCAGCATTAAAAATTGTATTTAAAAATTACAGGCCGAGATTTTTTCATCGACTTACTGTAGAGTAACAATACCATATTTAGTCACTAAAGTGTATTTTTTGGGAATTTGAAATTTCAAAAATTCGTTTATCAGTGAAAAAAAATCTGATAATGATAAATAGTATATCATTCGAATCAGCATTAAAAACTGTATTTAAAAATTAAAGGCCGAGATTTTTTCATCGACTTACTGTAGAGTAACAATACCATATTTAGTCACTAAAGTGTATTTTTTGGGAATTTGAAATTTCAAAAATTCGTTTATCAGTGAAAAAAATCTGATAATGATAAATAGTATATCATTCGAATCAGCATTAAAAACTGTATTTAAAAATTACAGGCCGAGATTTTTTCATCGACTTACTGTAGAGTAACAATACCATATTTAGTCACTAAAGTGTATTTTTTGGGAATTTGAAATTTCAAAAATTCGTTTATCAGTGAAAAAAAATCTGATAATGATAAATAGTATATCATTCGAATCAGCATTAAAAATTGTATTTAAAAATTACAGGCCGAGATTTTTTCATCGACATACTGTAGAGTAACAATACCATATTTAGTCACTAAAGTGTATTTTTTGGGAATTTGAAATTTCAAAAATTCGTTTATCAGTGAAAAAAAATCTGATAATGATAAATAGTATATCATTCGAATCAGCATTAAAAACTGTATTTAAAAATTACAGGCCGAGATTTTTTCATCGACTTACTGTAGAGTAACAATACCATATTTAGTCACTAAAGTGTATTTTTTGGGAATTTGAAATTTCAAAAATTCGTTTATCAGTGAAAAAAAATCTGATAATGATAAATAGTATATCATTCGAATCAGCATTAAAAACTGTATTTAAAAATTACAGGCCGAGATTTTTTCATCGACTTACTGTAGAGTAACAATACCATATTTAGTCACTAAAGTGTATTTTTTGGGAATTTGAAATTTCAAAAATTCGTTTATCAGTGAAAAAAAATCTGATAATGATAAATAGTATATCATTCGAATCAGCATTAAAAACTGTTATTAAAAATTACAGGCCGAGATTTTTTCATCGACTTACTGTAGAGTAACAATACCATATTTAGTCACTAAAGTGTATTTTTTGGGAATTTGAAATTTCAAAAATTCGTTTATCAGTGAAAAAAAATCTGATAATGATAAATAGTATATCATTCGAATCAGCATTAAAAACTGTATTTAAAAATTACAGGCCGAGATTTTTTCATCGACTTACTGTAGAGTAACAATACCATATTTAGTCACTAAAGTGTATTTTTGGGAATTTGAAATTTCAAAAATTCGTTTATCAGTGAAAAAAAATCTGATAATGATAAATAGTATATCATTCGAATCAGCATTAAAAACTGTATTTAAAAATTACAGGCCGAGATTTTTTCATCGACTTACTGTAGAGTAACAATACCATATTTAGTCACTAAAGTGTATTTTTTGGGAATTTGAAATTTCAAAAATTCGTTTATCAGTGAAAAAAAATCTGATAATGATAAATAGTATATCATTCGAATCAGCATTAAAAACTGTATTTAAAAATTACAGGCCGAGATTTTTTCATCGACTTACTGTAGAGTAACAATACCATATTTAGTCACTAAAGTGTATTTTTTGGGAATTTGAAATTTCAAAAATTCGTTTATCAGTGAAAAAAAATCTGATAATGATAAATAGTATATCATTCGAATCAGCATTAAAAACTGTATTTAAAAATTACAGGCCGAGATTTTTTCATCGACTTACTGTAGAGTAACAATACCATATTTAGTCACTAAAGTGTATTTGTTTGGAATTTGAAATTTCAAAAATTCGTTTATCAGTGAAAAAAAATCTGATAATGATAAATAGTATATCATTCGAATCAGCATTAAAAACTGTATTTAAAAATTACAGGCCGAGATTTTTCATCGACTTACTGTAGAGTAACAATACCATATTTAGTCACTAAAGTGTATTTTTTGGGAATTTGAAATTTCAAAAATTCGTTTATCAGTGAAAAAAAATCTGATAATGATAAATAGTATATCATTCGAATCAGCATTAAAAACTGTATTTAAAAATTACAGGCCGAGATTTTTTCATCGACTTACTGTAGAGTAACAATACCATATTTAGTCACTAAAGTGTATTTTTTGGGAATTTGAAATTTCAAAAATTCGTTTATCAGTGAAAAAAAATCTGATAATGATAAATAGTATATCATTCGAATCAGCATTAAAAACTGTATTTAAAAATTACAGGCCGAGATTTTTTCATCGACTTACTGTAGAGTAACAATACCATATTTAGTCACTAAAGTGTATTTTTTGGGAATTTGAAATTTCAAAAATTCGTTTATCAGTGAAAAAAATCTGATAATGATAAATAGTATATCATTCGAATCAGCATTAAAAACTGTATTTAAAAATTACAGGCCGAGATTTTTTCATCGACTTACTGTAGAGTAACAATACCATATTTAGTCACTAAAGTGTATTTTTTGGGAATTTGAAATTTCAAAAATTCGTTTATCAGTGAAAAAAAATCTGATAATGATAAATAGTATATCATTCGAATCAGCATTAAAAACTGTATTTAAAAATTACAGGCCGAGATTTTTTCATCGACTTACTGTAGAGTAACAATACCATATTTAGTCACTAAAGTGTATTTTTTGGGAATTTGAAATTTCAAAAATTCGTTTATCAGTGAAAAAAAATCTGATAATGATAAATAGTATATCATTCGAATCAACATTAAAAACTGTATTTAAAAATTACAGGCCGAGATTTTTCATCGACTTACTGTAGAGTAACAATACCATATTTAGTCACTAAAGTGTATTTTTTGGGAATTTGAAATTTCAAAAATTCGTTTATCAGTGAAAAAAAATCTGATAATGATAAATAGTATATCATTCGAATCAGCATTAAAAACTGTATTTAAAAATTACAGGCCGAGATTTTTTCATCGACTTACTGTAGAGTAACAATACCATATTTAGTCACTAAAGTGTATTTTTTGGGAATTTGAAATTTCAAAAATTCGTTTATCAGTGAAAAAAAATCTGATAATGATAAATAGTATATCATTCGAATCAGCATTAAAACTGTATTTAAAAATTACAGGCCGAGATTTTTTCATCGACTTACTGTAGAGTAACAATACCATATTTAGTCACTAAAGTGTATTTTTTGGGAATTTGAAATTTCAAAAATTCGTTTATCAGTGAAAAAAAATCTGATAATGATAAATAGTATATCATTCGAATCAGCATTAAAAACTGTATTTAAAAATTACAGGCCGAGATTTTTTCATCGACTTACTGTAGAGTAATATTTAGTCACTAAAGTGTATTTTTTGGGAATTTGAAATTTCAAAAATTCGTTTATCAGTGAAAAAAAATCTGATAATGATAAATAGTATATCATTCGAATCAGCATTAAAAACTGTATTTAAAAATTACAGGCCGAGATTTTTTCATCGACTTACTGTAGAGTAACAATACCATATTTAGTCACTAAAGTGTATTTTTTGGGAATTTGAAATTTCAAAAATTCGTTTATCAGTGAAAAAAAATCTGATAATGATAAATAGTATATCATTCGAATCAGAATTAAAAACTGAATTTAAAATATACAGGCCGAGATTTTTTCATCGACTTACTGTAGAGTAACAATACCATATTTAGTCACTAAAGTGTATTTTTGGGAATTTGAAATTTCAAAATTCGTTTATCAGTGAAAAAAAATCTGATAATGATAAATAGTATATCATTCGAATCAGCATTAAAAACTGTATTTAAAAATTACAGGCCGAGATTTTTTCATCGACTTACTGTAGAGTAACAATACCATATTTAGTCACTAAAGTGTATTTTTTGGGAATTTGAAATTTCAAAAATTCGTTTATCAGTGAAAAAAAATCTGATAATGATAAATAGTATATCATTCGAATCAGCATTAAAAACTGTATTTAAAAATTACAGGCCGAGATTTTTTCATCGACTTACTGTAGAGTAACAATACCATATTTAGTCACTAAAGTGTATTTTTTGGGAATTTGAAATTTCAAAAATTCGTTTATCAGTGAAAAAAAATCTGATAATGATAAATAGTATATCATTCGAATCAGCATTAAAAACTGTATTTAAAAATTACAGGCCGAGATTTTTTCATCGACTTACTGTAGAGTAACAATACCATATTTAGTCACTAAAGTGTATTTTTTGGGAATTTGAAATTTCAAAAATTCGTTTATCAGTGAAAAAAAATCTGATAATGATAAATAGTATATCATTCGAATCAGCATTAAAAACTGTATTTAAAAATTACAGGCCGAGATTTTTTCATCGACTTACTGTAGAGTAATATTTAGTCACTAAAGTGTATTTTTTGGGAATTTGAAATTTCAAAAATTCGTTTATCAGTGAAAAAAAATCTGATAATGATAAATAGTATATCATTCGAATCAGCATTAAAAACTGTATTTAAAAATTACAGGCCGAGATTTTTTCATCGACTTACTGTAGAGTAACAATACCATATTTAGTCACTAAAGTGTATTTTTTGGGAATTTGAAATTTCAAAAATTCGTTTATCAGTGAAAAAAAATCTGATAATGATAAATAGTATATCATTCGAATCAGCATTAAAAACTGTATTTAAAAATTACAGGCCGAGATTTTTTCATCGACTTACTGTAGAGTAACAATACCATATTTAGTCACTAAAGTGTATTTTTTGGGAATTTGAAATTTCAAAAATTCGTTTATCAGTGAAAAAAAATCTGATAATGATAAATAGTATATCATTCGAATCAGCATTAAAAACTGTATTTAAAAATTACAGGCCGAGATTTTTTCATCGACTTACTGTAGAGTAACAATACCATATTTAGTCACTAAAGTGTATTTTTGGGACTTTGAAATTTCAAAAATTCGTGTCTCAGTGAAAAAAAATCGGATAATGATAAATAGTATATCATTCGAATCAGCATTAAAACTGTATTTAAAAATTACAGGCCGAGATTTTTTCATCGACTTACTGTAGAGTAACAATACCATATTTAGTCACTAAAGTGTATTTTTTGGGAATTTGAAATTTCAAAAATTCGTTTATCAGTGAAAAAAAAACGATAATGATAAATAGTATATCATTCGAATCAGCATTAAAACTGTATTTAAAAATTACAGGCCGAGATTTTTTCATCGACTTACTGTAGAGTAACAATACCATATTTAGTCACTAAAGTGTATTTTTTGGGAATTTGAAATTTCAAAAATTCGTTTATCAGTGAAAAAAAATCTGATAATGATAAATAGTATATCATTCGAATCAGCATTAAAAACTGTATTAGAAAATTACAGCACGTGAATTTTAAGTCGACTTAATGTAGAGTAACAATACCATATTTAGTCACTAAAGTGTATTTTTTGGGAATTTGAAATTTCAAAAATTCGTTTATCAGTGAAAAAAAATCTGATAATGATAAATAGTATATCATTCGAATCAGCATTAAAAACTGTATTTAAAAATTACAGGCCGAGATTTTTTCATCGACTTACTGTAGAGTAACAATACCATATTTAGTCACTAAAGTGTATTTTTTGGGAATTTGAAATTTCAAAAATTCGTTTATCAGTGAAAAAAAATCTGATAATGATAAATAGTATATCATTCGAATCAGCATTAAAAACTGTATTTAAAAATTACAGGCCGAGATTTTTCATCGACTTACTGTAGAGTAACAATACCA